>OV121074.1:24450946-25720946 GCA_921293005.1 Nemoura dubitans
ATCTAGATAAAGATAAAAATGACAGTGCACAATATTATCTAGAAAAAGTTAATAGATTTAAAAAAATTATCTAGATAATTATCTATAGATAATTTTATCTAGATAAGTCACATCACTGATTGTGAACGTACCTATATGTTGGGGCACTGATCTAGAAATCTATGCATATTCTACACAAACAAATAACACTTTAATATCGTATGCATCCAAAACTGTGCGACAGGCTCAAAGGGTCATTAAGCCGAAAAATGAGGTTCCTCTTCTTGAAATGAAGAACATCATAATTTTCTAGACACCTAACACTTCTCAAAATGTGTTATTAATTGATGAGCGTAGCGAGCGAAGCGAGCGGAGCGAAATCTTCAATTTCACTTACCCCAGAAAAAAGTCACTTGTGTATGTTTTTTTTGTGTATGTTTTTTTTTTGTGTTTGTGCGCGCTCTACAGACCAAACGGCTGAACCGACATGGATGAAAATTTCTGAGTATCTACCTCTGTTCTCAACTTAGACCCCCTGCGTTTTTGAAAAAGATCGGTTCAGTAAATTTTTTATAAATCAATTTTTACGAAATTTTTCGATTTTTTCAGAATTTTGAACCCCTGTAAATTTCAAAGTTCTGAACATAACTTCACCAAAACTTCTAAACATCTTGACCTTATACATATTTATCATGCCTGCAAATCTTAGTTCGGTAGGTTTCTCCAATTGGTTTTTATTAGCATTTTTGTGGTGTTTTTTTCGTGATTTGACGGCTGATTCAATACGAGTCCGGTTTCCTTCGTTTCCTTGGTTACCAGCTTTGTTGACCTCGAAGAGAAACAAAGGAACGTCAGAATCCGTATACATTTTCAAGTTATCAGAATTTTCGAGAAGGCAATGGTCAGGTTTGGTGCTCCATGGTTTTCTTGTGACTGCTGCCTGCACCTTTTAATCCGCTATACACAAACCGCTACCTACGCTCATCTTCAACGCAACACAAATTGCGGTCGCGAAGCCCTAGTAAAATAATGTGTAAACGTAGCAACGGAAGGACAGATACGAGGTTCATAGTCCGCATTAGGTCTACCTGCCTGCGCGTTCAAAGAAGACAGTGCAAATAATAATTTATTTTCGCAAAGATGCTTCAGTTTTGGTAGTCATTGAGATTTGAGGGGCTGCTAATTTAATCAAGCACCGAAGAACATGTTGAGCGCCCCTCCCCCTCTTTCGTGTGCTGTAGGGGACTGGGAGCAAGTGGTAATAAACATGTACATACACATGTTTACTTACACAGAAAAACACTATGAAAAACTGCTGGTAATTGAGATAAAGAAAAATTTATTCAACCTCCTGAAACCAATGTCATATTTCACAATCCCTCGCATGCAGATAAAGAAGTAGACTCGGGCCCTACTTCCTGACCTTGGCATAGGATGTGACTTGACTGGTCACTGACTAAAACTCGATAATTATGATTGATGAGCGTAGCGAGCGAAGCGAGCGGAGCGAAATCTTCAATTTCACTTACCCCAGAAAAAAGTCACTGGTGTATGTTTTTTTTTTTTTTGTGTGTGTTTGTGCGCGCTCTACAGACCAAACGCATAAACCGATATGGATGAAAATTTCTGAGTACCTACCTCTGTTCTCAACTCAGACCCCCTGCATTTTTGGAAAAGATCGGTTCAGTAAATTTTTTATAAATCAATTTTTACGAAATTTTTCGATTTTTTCAGAATTTTGAACCCCTGTAAATTTCAAAGTTCTTTACATAACTTCACCAAAACTTCTTAACATGTTGACCTTATACATATTTATCATGCCTGCATATCTTAGTTCGGTAGGTTTTTCCAAGTGGTTTTTATTAGCATTTTTGTGGTGTTTTTCTCGTGATTTGACGGCTGATTCAATACGAGTCCGGTTTCCTTCGTTTCCTTGGTTACCAGCTTTGTTGACCTCGAAGAGAAACAAATGAACGTCAGAATCCGTATACATTTTCAAGTGATCAGAATTTTCGAGAAGGCAATGGTCAGGTTTGGTGCTCCATGGTTTTCTTGTGACTGCTGCCTGCACCTTTTAATCCGCTATGCACAAACCGCTAACTACGCTCATCTTCAACGCAACACAAATTGCGTTCGCGAAGCCCTGGTTCATAATCAACGGGGCACCTAAAATCGGGGATTTTCTTTCTCTCGGCCAATCAAATTCATTATACAATGAATCTGATTAATGTAGTCCGATTTTAATACCTTTATTTCAAACAACGTTACATAACCATTCCTAACATATTAGGTGCCGATAGATCTACACCCATAGTCTCCTTTTACCCTTTCTCCTATAGCCTCCAACTCATAGGCGTGTGCAGTGGACCAAATTGTTGGTCACAAAAAGAGTTGGCTCGCAGTCGCATGGTAGCAATCAGCAAAACAAAATTAATTTTTATCTGAGCACACAACCAGAGCCTTCTACATGAATATGTTTCCCATTGCTATCGTCAAAGGCTTTAGTATGGCGTGAATGTTGCTATAGGAGGCTGTGGCTAATCCTCTCAAGGTTCAGGGTGCCTTCTGATAGTACATATTATATTTTTACCGAAAATAAATCCTTCTTTGGGTGGTGGCAAGTGACAATGTTCCTTCTTGAAAAGTAATTCATGACTTGAAGATGCCAAAATGGCAAATTAATGCAAAATACTCAATTCTCCTAATCACAACCCCTAAATAGTACACATAGGATTTTATGTAGCTGGTGTTCGGAATGTACTTATTTATATATTTTCATTGCAATAAGATGCTAAATAAAGAAACTAGATCGGAATACTACTAAAATCTGAAAAACCGTTATTGTTTTGGAAAAATCGTCCGCCGCGTCCACCGCACCGCTGCGCACTCAACTAAAGGCCATATTCCACTAGGTTTGCAAGTGCAACCTGCCAATCCATGACCCTCTAAATGGATTTGTTCCATTGGTGGTGATAGTAAATGTGCGGTAAGAAGGCCTAGGATCAGCAGGTTGCAACCCTGGTGGAATATGGCATGTAGGTCCACATCACATTAGGCTTTTTCCACGCTTTTGAGCCCGTGGGCTGGGCCCGTTCAAGCCCGTCGGAGCCCGAAACGCTCTGAGAGGCCGAGAACGAGACGGATTCGCAATACACACTGCGCTGTAGAATTCGACGGGCTCAGCCCAAGGGCTCGAAAGCGTAGGTGTGTATTGGCTAATTGTTGTGACATGTTTTGATTCTTTTGTAGCTCCCCACTTGAAAAGAATCCATTGGAAATCCTGTCGGTGAATTTGATTGATGAGCGTAGCGAGCGAAGCGAGCGAAGCGAAATCATCAATTTCACTACTGCTAAAAAAAACACTTGGTGTGTGTTTGTATGTGTGTTTGCGCGCGCTCTACAGGCCAAACGCCTGCTTCGAGGGGGATGAAATTTTCAGGGTGTCTACTTTTGTTCTCAACTTAGACCCCCTGCGTTTTTCAAGAAAATCCTCCACACCCTTCACTTTCAAAGCAGAAAAAATAGCAAAATTCGACAATTGGGCATGTTTGGAAAAGTACGGAAATTTATTTAAAAGTGCGTATTTTTTTCAAATGTTCCCAATTTCGATTTGCCTTTAGAAACCATCGAAACCAAATCGAAACATCACACCAGATTTTTTCCAATAAAAACCAACCCAATAAAACCCAATAAAAACCCTTGGGCATGAGTTACATCTATGTATTAACATGCACAATGCTCAATGATCTCAAAATGAGCATATTTCCGTTACCCGACAGCTCGGACAGGAACAAAGAAAGGTCAGAATCGTTTACATTTCAAGTGATCAGAATTTTTGAGAAAGCATTGGTCCGGCTTGCTGCTCCATGATTTGCATAGGCTTCTCGCCTTAATCTTTTTTTGCGCTATATACAAACCGCTACGCTCATCCTCAACGCAACACAAATTGCGTTCGCCCTAGTATAAATGAATACAATGAGGCGGGTACCTATTACATGGTCATGGCCTTATGGTTACGTTTAAATCATAGTATGTAATGTGGTTAATAACATGCATACAATATACCCTCGAAATTGCTCAGATGGCAGCTTGTTTATAAAAGTAAGACTTTCGAACAAAGTGTTACTTTTCATGGCAGGGAAGCACACTTCCAGCCCCAGTTCTTAAACCTATCCGCGAAGTGGTACATTTTTAGTCTTCTTGACGGGATTCTAGTGAATTTTTAGGTTAGTCGTCAAGTCTGGCCAGTGGTCTCGACAAAGTAATGTATAAGCTGTATCGACACTGCACTGTAAATCGAAAGCATACCTATAGACTTCGATGCTTAAAATATTGATGTAAAATGTGGTTTTCTGAGTTTAACTCGATGATACATAAGCAAGGATATGCCTTTGCAATTTGTGTACACAGTCACATTACACTGTGCGTTTTAAATTCTCGAGTTTCAACCAAATTCTTATCTTTTTAACAATAATCGTTTGCTATATTGGGTTCAGTCGTAAATAGTAGCAGTCCACTGACAGAAATTACTCTGGAAACAGTTTCTCGCCTTGTTTTCATATTTTTGTAGTTCTGTAATCAATGCCATCAAGGGCACAGAGGCGAAGTCTTGATGGAAGAAGTGGATAAAAGGGCGGTGGTTCTGGTGTTCCCAGTTCAGTTCGTTGTGAAGTGCAACAGGAAAGAGCCAGGACCAAGGACGCTACGATGGATCACAACCTTACCACCGAGCAGCGGATGGAAGAATTCATGGTCAACCTTAACGCAATGTTTATTATCAACATGGGCATCCTGGTCTGCCGTAAGTTTTCTCTGAAATCGTTACAAGGTGTTGCTTTCATGACGCATATTTTGCCCAATTTTGCCATTTCCCATGAGTTCCTGATTGATATCTATACTTTAACCAAAAAATTCAGAGCACATCTGAGCATTCATTGGCAATGTAGATCGTTGGACATATACGTTTTTAATTTCAGTCATGCAAGCAGGCTTTGCTTGCTTGGAAGCAGGAGCGACAAGGGCTAAAAATACAACCAACATCATGATGAAGAGTATTTTGGACTTTTGTGAGTAAACGTAATTTAGCGTTATTTTCTTCTACTTTCAGTGGCACGTTTCTTCAAAACGGAAAACCCTGTGCAAAAAAAGGATGTGGCTGTCGCCTGGTTTTTTCCCCTTTCAGAGTTGTTTTTAATAGCTGTCGGTAGGTTTTGAAAACTAGCCGAAAGTGCTCAATTTTCGATCAGAGTTGGTAGGCAAGGTTTTTCAGCGTAGATCATTTTTAGGAGCTCAAAATTAGCTGGAGTAAGTAAGCGTAGGTCAGCAATCAATACCCCAATTGGTTATTTCGCTATACATACAGAGATGTGAATTTGCAAAATGTGTCTACAAAACTACCTTTTTACTGCAGTTTTATACGTATAGTTAGTCTCAGGTTCTTTGGCAGCAACAAACCGGTTTTCTACAATGTTATAGAATAGGCCCAGTGCCCCGAGGCGCTGCCAATCGTTAGACGTACTATAGTTCGTGTGACTGAAGTACCTACGCATGCCTTACTTTTCATTAAAATCTAACATCCGAAATAAATTAATTATCTATCTGCCAATTTTTCCTGATTGATATGTTAATATTTGTTGCTGCCTATTCACCGACCCATAGCCAAGCTTTAGCATTAGCAGGACAAATAAGCACGCCGCTTGGACTTGCGCCATTCGATTGCAATAGTCTATACCAGTGGCGGCTCATGAGTGTTTTCCTCGGAGGGCCAGCAATTGAATTTCGTGTAGCCCCCCCCCCCCCCCCTAGGCACCCAACTTCCGTAACAATATACATTTTTCAACACCTTTTTTCGTGGTGCTGAGAAACGGTGTTGTCTGCCATCCGCCGTTTTTTGAAGCGTTCTGGTTTAGGATGAGATTCCTGAACAAACAGTTTTGTATTGAACGCTCGGTGTTCTCCAAAATGCATTTTATTGTGCCACCGTCGCAGACACATTCGTGGTTTGCATGTTTATCGCTCTGTCTCTCTCGCTCTCCGTTCGCAATCCTCGGCACGTCGCCGATGCATCGCCCGCGGCGAGCCCGCAGCTTGCCGAAAGTGGCCGAGGGTACCCGAGGGCAAAATCTCTGCTGCCCTCGGTGGACTTGCGAGCGACGGCGAGCGGCTCGCGTTCAAGGCCATTTCCACGCACTAATGGCTGGGCATGCAGGGCGGCCGCGCTTGCTGCCCCGAGCGAGGAGGGTTGCGTTCAGGGTGAAGGCGGAGACATGCGGTGCTCGGGCGCTACCAAAACTTTTCGTTGTAATCGGCAGCTCGTGCCGTCAGCACGACGCAAATGGCATGATAATTCTTAGCAGACAGTGAATTTTAATAGTTACACCAATAATTACACGCAACAAATTTAAGAACAATTAAAAGAACACAACAGTAAATATTTATATTACAATATTATTTTATTCTCTCAAATTGCCAGGGGGGGCTGCCGCCCTGCAGCCCTCCCTCACGAGCCGCCCCTGGTCTATACCTACTAAGAAACTATACTAAAGAGTAAAGAGTGAACATCTTTTCCATTTATCAAAAATATAATTTATAAATCACAAATCCGTTGATCGTAAGGTCATGCAAAGGGGCATTTGCGAGGTACGGGCTGGTACGGGCCATGTCGTTACGCCCCTGCCTTATATGTAGTATAGCCAAGTACTGAGTATTTAGTTAATTTAAATGATGAAATGAACAAATTGGTACTAACTCCAAAAACCGCATTGTTTTTGGTGTCATATCATTTTACTGACATGTAGTTCAATAGAACTTTGCAAACCATTCGCTGAGTTCGTATATTCCGTAAATCTGTTTTCAGTGCACCCGGCACGAACAAGAAAATCCATCATAAAAATGTCGACACATCATAAATTGTATTTGAAACACGGATTTCTTCGTAAGACAAAAACCATGTTGTCGAATTGCAGTCATCAGTGGGATTGCATACTGGCTAATCGGCTACGCCCTTGCGTTCGGCACCGGCCACCCCTTTATCGGACTGACCTACTGGGCTGGATACGACCTACCTCAAGAGAAGCTGGCAGACTGGTTCTTCCAGTACGTTTTCGCGGCGACGGCGTCCACGATCATGTCCGGCGCGATGGCCGAACGGTGCACCTTCAAGGCTTACGTCATCTACAGCTCCTTTACTTCTGGTGAGTCATTGCGGACAAATTGGATGGTAAACTGCAATGAATACGGAATATACGCACTAACTTTTCAAATAACGTCTAGACTAGAAAATGCCTATTTGACAGTTATCCCCGCATTCGATCTTACCCGCACCATGTCTCTCTATATTTCTTGCCCTGCTTGCTGTCCACTGTGAGCTCGAAAAGCCAAACAAGTTTTTTGTGAGACTTCAAAAGTAATGAAGAAAACTGAATTCTAGCCCTAATTGTCCTCTCTTCCCTAAACTCATGTTTCATACTTCGGATTCGCGGCATTGTATACATCAGTGTAGGAAACGTTTAAATGGAAAGTGCTATAGAGAGAAAGAGTGAAAGAGAGAAAGAGAGGTCGCAACCTGCAATTGCAAAGTGTGCAGACTGCAGAAAATGGGTCGAAGTTCAATTACTCTGTCTTTGGTTCTACCCCAACGGCCAACATCTGCCAATTATCTCTGAAACTGCGATTCCTCTTGTAGGCTTCGTCTACCCTGTGATATCTCACTGGGCCTGGGCACCTGACGGATGGCTACGTACCCGTGGGTTCACCGACTTCGCGGGGGCCGTCGTGGTTCATTTCGTGGGTGGCACTTGCTCGCTTGTCGGCTGCATTATGTTGGGCCCCAGACACAACCGGTTCAAGAGAGGGGAGATTGCCGGACATTCCACGCCGGTAAGTTATTCAGGATCACAAATCACTAATAAGGATCATGCACCATGTAAATGGTGTGAAAACACTAATGAGCAAATAAGACATGGCTTGCAATTGGCATTACATAATCCAGTATGGAAGTCATTCCAAAAGGAATGGAATGGCCAGCAGTGGCCTGTTTAACGGTAATTTATTATCATGGTACTTATATGGCAGGGTTAACGCCAGGGGCGTAGGAACAATTTTTTTAGTGTGTGTGTTTGGGGGGGGGGGGGGGGGGCAGATATGAATACAAATTTTCGGGGGTTTGAGCCCCAAAAGATTTTTAATTCAAGGTTTTTATTGGAGCAAATCTACGCGATTGCGGTCGATTTGGGGCTATAATAGAATGCGGTCGATTCAAGAAAGTTCCTGTACTGCATTTCTGATTGACGCGTGATTTAACTGACTCATTAATTGCGGTGCTGTTCAAAAACTAGGCCCGTCATTGCCACATTGGACTCGGACCATAGATCATTGCTCGTATATTTCTCCAAAGATGTGTAGTATCTTCGAAATTTATAAGTAATTCTGTAATTCTACTACCAATTGACAACATCTTTTGCGCGCCACTGGCGAAAATTATACGGTTTCTAGGGTTTCTACTTTCTATAGCCCAATATTTTGTCTGAATTCAGCAATTGCTGCATGCCAAGAAATGCTATGCAAATTTGGGCCAAATCAACCATGTGGCTATCAGAATAGGGAATCCTAGTTTCAAAATCCCTACCATATTAAAAAGAAATGTTCGTAAACCTTCAATCAAGGGCACGATCCAGTTACGTTGCGCCAAGATCCGGCCCATGGTATAAGGATAAGCCAACTATACTTATACCATGGATCCGGCCCTGCTATAATAAGGATACTCATATAAAGAAGAGAAGCGCAAAAGAATTTCGCGATTAATCAAATTATTGCAGTTTTTCGGTGTTCTCTGGATGGGAGCTTTATCCAGAAAGCAAAGGATGTAAGGGAAGCGAAGCCGGGAAAATGTTTGACCGTACCGGGATATGAGTCCCAGTTTTCATTGATGAGCGTAGCGAGCGAAGCGAGCGGAGCGAAATCTTCAATTTCACTTACCCCAGAAAAAAGTCACTTGTGTATGTTTTTTTTTTTTTTTTGTGTTTGTGCGCGCTCTACAGACCAAACGCCTGAACCGACATGGATGAAAATTTCTGAGTATCTACCTCTGTTCTCAACTTAGACCCCATGCGTTTTTGAAAAAGATCGGTTCAATAAATTTTTTATAAATAAATTTTTACGAAATTTTTTGATTTTTTCAGAATTTTGAACCCATGTAAATTTCAAAGTTCTGAATGAGTTACTCTGAATGAAGTTACTCAATGAGTTCATAATCTGCATTTTTTCGCTATCTGGCAGCTGGATGAGAAACAAAGGAACGTCAGAATCCGTCTACATTTTCAAGAGATCAGAATTTTCGAGAAGGCAATGGTCAGGTTCGGTGCTCCATGGTTTTCTTGTGACTGCTGCCTGCACCTTTTAATCCGCTATACACAAACCGTTACCTACGCTCATCTTCAACGCAACACAAATTGCGTTCGCGAAGCCCTAGTAATAGAAAATTACCCTTTAAAGATGGAAAAAATAAGTTCGGATGTGTTGTTAAACCATTTAGCACGTGTTGGGATGGATTCGTGTGATGGATTCGTGAATGTTGCAACGTGGAAAAAAAATCGCAAGCACCGAATTTTGATATTTTCGTTTTGCGCGCAGCCGCGCGCTGCGTCACTATATTATCACTACTATGCTGGCTAGCCAGCGTGCGGCTGCCGGCGTGCGGCTGCCGGCGCGCCAGCTAGCTCCGTTTGCTGCTCGGAGACGTAGAGTTTTAGCAATGGGTTTTCTGAGTTTTGACTGCTATTATAAAGAGCGAGCTAAAATTAGGTTTGCTGTCACGCTGTGTCAACTTCATGATAAAATGTTCATGCTTGCTAATCGAAACAAAGATTCTGATGAGTTCACATGTAGTAGAGTACAGTCATGGCAGACGAAGTGATCCAGCCGTATCAATTCGAGCCCGAGTATTCTGACAGTGAAATCGAAAATATAACATTAATACAAGAAGTTCGCGCCGGATTATCTGTAGATGTTTTATCAGGGAGAAAAGGCAACAATAGTTAGTGTACTTGTAATCGTTGTGTGTCCATGCTCACTGATCACGAGAGCTTGTGTTGCTCTGAAGCCGAGTCAGTGCGTAAAGTTAGGGAGGGACACACATGTATTACCGAACATCGATCGTCTCAAAATTTTATTAATGACAGTGATGCGTTGAATCTATTGCACCCGAAGACCGATTAAAATACCATATTTTGTCCAATTAGCAGCCAAACTTCACCAGTGCAAGTGACTAACTGAGGCTGCTGCCTGCTGTAGCGCGCGTAGCATGGCACTGCCTGAGATAGGCTGACGTCACTCTTTTCGCTCAACGCGCTGCGGGCGGGTATACGCTGAGCGGCGCTCATAACCGCATGTACGATTGTTTTCGCCTCGGAACTGTCTTTCTAGAGCCGAAAAGTCGTAAAACGGGTTGTGTGCCCCTTAAATACCACACGGGGGCTTTCTATCTAATCCATTTAATTTTTGTAAATAAAAATTTAGTAATTTTCTTCATTACGTCCATAAACTCGGCAAGCACGCGGGCACACGAAAAACAACACGGACGCACTAAACCTTATTTCACGTTAAGAAGGAGAGTGTCTTCGTATCTTCCTCGTGAACTCTCTGCTGCTAGACACAAGCAAAGAGTTTCTACCAACTTCCCTTTGACTTGGTGCTGTTGGCTGTTCTACTATTGTTTTAATAGGCCAATAATCAATAGTAGTAGTTCAATAATAGCTCAATGATTACGAAATTATTGTAACTATTTCTGTATCGTACAAAGATGTTGAATTCCTATGAACCAATTACTAATTTCTTGAAAAACATTATTTATTAAAATGTATTAAAATTTAAAAACCCCCGTTTTTTAGTACATTTTGTGTACAGTCCCAAAAGTTAGCTATCCAGAGGAAAAAAATTATTGGGGGGGGGGGGGGTCATTGATTGTGACATACTTTTCGAGGGGGGGGGGGGTATGTATTCCAATATTTAATTTGAACATACCTGTAGATGAAGGAAGAGTGTATCTAGTTGCTGGAAATCATCACAGTTTGAAATTTTGAAAATTGTGCCAACTTTAAAAAATCGCTCAAAAAAAAGCTCAAAATTACCTCGAAGCATCGTTTATGAAATTTTGAGTTTATGAGCTAAATGCATTAGCTCGTTTTCCGATAAAGGCTTGTCCCGACACAGCGCGCACTCTTACTCTATACACCGTTTTTTTTCAGCAATTTTGGAGCACATTTAGGCAATTTTTTTTCTCTACGAATAAGGGTCTGCGCCACTAATTTTTAGCGATCAGCCCCTGCGAAATTGTCGACAAGAATCATTCTGTTGCTTTTTATGTTGGTTACGTCGCGAGGCGGATGTAGAGGATTATAGCCGAGCCCGACGTTCGGAGCGCGGATTAATTTTTATGACTCCACGGGAATTTCAGGAAGTGTTGAAAGTCATGTAGAATGGCCATTTGGAGCACGAAAACTTTGATTCAACATCGATTGTAATCAGCTATCAAAATCGAACTGTGTCATGTTAATTACAACTCAATATTCAAGAAATTATATGTTTTTTACGTTTGATGATATTATGATGTTTGTGCTAATCGTGATTCCCGGCACATTTTAATTACATTCATCACGGAGATTGTTAATTATTTGTGTGTTCGCACTTGCCAAGATTGTTGTGGTTGTTATTTTAAGCTGCAATAAGCGGATTATTTGCAAAGAGGGCACTTAAGTACGTTCCCTTAACGTGAAATGTAGTAAAGGTACAATTCTCCAGCGTTTGCAGATATTCCCGTCGATATTATTGAAGAAATTGCGTTTGAAAGTCCAAAATTTGGCCTCTTTTCTCTAAAAAATCTATTCTTTTTAGTGCATTTGTCACGTATCACCACAAGAAGCATCTTTCATTCGTCAAAGTACCACCCCCGAGGGTTGCGCCACGTTGCACCTTATAAACTATAACAGATAGTTAAGGCGATTTTGCTTTTGCATCGAGAAAAATTGTATTTCTTTCGAAGCTAAGAACGCCACCTCTAGTCCAATACGGTGTACCTATACTATACTTGTACTCTCCTAGTCTTCGAAACTGAAGGCCCACAATCAGCAAAGTTGGTGGTAAAATTTTATGTCGCAGTTCACAATATTAACATTTTGTTTTAAGCAAGTCAAGGAGAGGCTTGAAGTCATTCATGAAAATATTTTGCATTTTAAAAAGGTAGTGTCTGCTGCCAGTCGTTTTGGCAGCAGTTGTGGCCTTAGTGGATATTGCTCCTGCCA
This sequence comes from Nemoura dubitans, assembly GCA_921293005.1. Taxonomy (NCBI): domain Eukaryota; kingdom Metazoa; phylum Arthropoda; class Insecta; order Plecoptera; family Nemouridae; genus Nemoura; species Nemoura dubitans. The sequence continues at coordinate 24,463,222 of OV121074.1, forward strand.
GTAGCTGTCAATCAAAATTAGATTTTAAGCTTTCCCGGCAACTGCGACCTTCAACGAGCTCTGGTGGATGAAGTTTGAAGAACCACTTTGTTTCGAAATACCTGGGCGGCATCGTCGCGAATGCACCGTGCCCGACGCCTGTGGAATTTTTGCGATAAGACTCTGATTTTATGTTTTTAATACTAGTTTAATTTTATATTTTAGTTTTTTGAACTGATTTTTCTGCTTCTTGCTTCTTATTTAAAATAACAATACCGCAAAACTCGTATATTCGTGATATGGGTCGCACATAACCTAAAACGTGTTCATTATCTAATACGCCTTTATAAGCTGTACTAGCAGTATGGGCCCGTGCTATGCACTGCATGTGAGGGCATGTTAGTACGTTTCAGTTCATGGCTCTAGATGTTTATTATTTATTAAAATCTTTGCTCATATAAGTGGTGGAGAGCAAAATCGCCACCCGTCCACAAAGTGAAATGTTTTTCTCTGAAAGGACCCGATGAAATTACCGGAACAAACTCACAATCACCAAGAACGTGAAGAAAATGTTAAGATCATTCAGTGCTAAGCTCCAGCTATAGGATGAAGCCCTTTCCTTCGACGCTAGTACCCTATGCCCTGCGGGCATACCCGGTAGCCAGGTTATAACTAAAATATGGCCCTGGGCCATAACCTGGGTCTTAGGTCTTGGGACCAAAGCGTAACAACATTTTGTTGCTTGTAAATCATAATGTCATTATCCCAAACCAGCTTGCCGGAAAAAAACTTGAAGTTTAATTAGCAAAGTTGCATTTGAAAATGTCCAACGCCAAAGGCGTAGCAAATGTCAAAACTCATATTTCAACACATATTTCATTAATCAATTAAATTTCTTTTGATATACTATCCAAAAGTATTATAATGCACAAATAAATAAATATATATATGTCAATTTTCGTTTGTTAAAAACGTAATTGATAGCATCAATTACCTAGATCTGGCAAGACTGTGCAAAACTTTTCTTGCTGACTACACAAAAATAGTGTATTGAACATTTTAGAAGCTACACGGTATACCTATAACCACGCCTGAAATTTGTCCGCAATCAATTCCTTCCATTTTATGTAAATCAAAATCTTTTATAAGTGTTTCTAGTCGGTTTTGGATGTTTTTCTTTGGAGTTTTGCTATCTGTACCCGATAACGTGTAAATAGCTACATTCACTGCGTAAAAGATAAATTCAGGGATTCATTCACCTTGCTGTGGTATGAAAACAAAACAAAAGAATTCATCTGTCACTCTGAATGCCAAATCGTTTCAATTCCACGTTATATGATCGCATATACGAGCGTTTTGACTAAATTTCTTCAATAACTTCATAATGCATGCGAAAATAGTCACCTACTCGAAGCGGATCTGTAAAAAGGTAAGATTTGAACGATTTAAAAATCGAGCTGGGCTGCAAGGTGCTACTCAATCTTGCCAGCCAAATGCAATCAGTTTTTTCAATATTTCACCTAAAAAACACTTTCAAATCGCTGTAAAAATGTCGTCTCTGGATGTAAACCAATATTTTGAACATTTATAATCCATTTCCCCCCGTTTTTAACCAATTTTTGCGATTTCTATGAAGAGTTAAGTTTGGTGAAACATGCATCCAGCCAGCCAGCCAGCCAGACAGCACAGACTAAAAAGCTGAACATTGCCAAATTAACGGTGTTATATAAGGTTAATAAGCAGTATGTACTAATCGCAATTCTCTATTTCAGGTATCTGGTTGATGTTCAACGTCTTCTTCTTAATCTTGACCTCAATTGACTGCTTAATCTCGACCGTGGGTATACTCGACAGCTGCCAGGACCTGGTCCCGTCGAAGTTGATCGCATTGCTGGTGTGGTCAACAAGTTGGTACTGCGACGTGGTGCTCTGTTCGGGGTTTGGTGAAGACGGCTTATCAATGTTCATGGATCCAGGAAGACTTGTGCCGGCCGGTCTGGCAGATGTAGCATTTTTCCCACTTTGCCGCATGGCACCTCCGTGACTGCGTTCGACTGGATATGTTCGACGGCCACCAGGGCTTCATCCCCTTGAAGTTGATCTTATTGCTGGTCTGGTAAACAAATTGGTTCTCACCAATGTTCACGGATCCAGGAAGACTTTAGCCGGCTGGTCTGGCAGGTGGTGGTTTTTCGCAGTTGCCGCATGGCACCTTGTAAACGCAGTGCTGTTTCAGGTCGATCGTGTTCTTGCTGCTGCGAAGTCCTGGAATTTGCGGTCGGCTGTGAAGATGGTCCTTTCATTGGCGGCTTTAGGCGATGGTGCTTGGTTTCTCTTGGGTGGTGTCCTCGTCTGATTCGGTGGCTTCCTTCAACAATCACCAGGCCTGTTAAATACTAGCTAGAATTTTCATCAGGATGTGGAAGTCCTGGTTGGTGTGGTTGTTCTGCAGCATCACGTGTTTCAACGTATTCGCTTCAAGCTGGAGGTGCTTGGTGTCCGTGACTGCATTCGATTGGTGGGCTAGAGAGTTGGCTACTGTTCGGAGTTAAGCCAAATGATAGCGAGAGGCTGTGTTCAGGTATATGTAGGTGTTTGTGTGTATGACTTCTTGCTATCGGCTTCTACTTCCATTGTGAATTGGGTGTTAGGGTGAACATAGACAGATGGCCAAGAAAGTCTAAGGCTGTATACGTGGAGTATGGAACCTGGAAAACACCTTCATCTGCTCTCTTTGCACCTCCACCACTCAACCGGCCACCCACCCACCCACCAATTGATAAGAACTGGCCTGCTGACACGAATTCGGCCAGCTTGATTCTGCAGTCTGGCTGGGGTAATTTTCAGTAATGATGGGCATGGCTTCAACTGTGGGTTTGGTGATCATCGGCTCCGACAAGATGTGCGGAGTTTTTGACGTAACATTCTATGTTGATTGCCAGTGGCTGCAGTAGCTTCTGTGGGCGAGTTCACTGCACTGACGATGGGAAGCAGGGGGTAGTATGCATCAAAGATACTATATAATAACCTTCGGTTGCATTGTGTATTTTCAGAAGGTCTTAAATACTTGGGGCTCTCGACGATTAGTCTTATCTGTAGATGGTGGAGCGTACTTCGGAATGAGTATATGTACTTTTTATGGACTCAATTATTCCCTCCAATAATAGCAATTATCTACCATGCAAAACCACGAAGAGTGCACATTTATCACGGCCATTGTATTGTACTTTTTTAGTCTTTAGGTGTGTAAATGATAATATATTATAATGTTACAATTGAATAAATGTTCAGTTTGTGTATACCAGAAGCCCTCAACCTTAACTAATTACGGTTCCGGTTCCGGTCCAACAAATTTGATCTCAAAGGGTTCCGGTTCCGGTTCCGGTTCCTGAGTCGTTTCGGTTCCTGCGGAACCGAAACTTCAAACGGTTCCAAAAGATTCCAAACGGTTCCAAATTTGTAAGCACTTAAAAAAAAAAATCCCCTACATACTTTCTTGGGTTCAGAGAGTGCTTTTTTGACACTATTTTGTCACTTCAAGATCAATTTCACAGTGATTGGGATTAAGATAAAGTACAATGCTATATTGCTGTGTTCTTGACATGTTTGGTAGGTATATTCATCATTCATCATAATTAGTATTTTCACAATACATTGTTGGTCAAGCACAAAATACTGATCTATTATATTAATCTAGGACTAACCATTTTTAAAGCAATGACTCTCTTTGAACATGCTGTTTTGGCCGTGTGTTAGAGTGATCAGAGAGATTGGTATGAGTAACTAACTAAAACCGATTTTGGATAATTATTATTATCAAATATGTCGGGAGTCATGCAGCTTCGCTATTTATACGAAATCCACAAGCTTTGCAAAACTATTTGTGCTGCGTCGCTTTGCTATACGTTTCTCACTCTCTCTCGCTAATGTTTTCAAATATTAATTATTCGGAATGTACTTTTTCACAAGACATTGCATAGCAGCTGATCCCTCCTCCATATCTCTGAATTCAGATTGCCAGCAGACACAGAAATCTAGATATTTCTGGCTATCAAGAAATACCGTCTTATTCTGACTTCTAAATGAAAAGCAAATTATACGAACGTAAATACAAAATATATCGCTCAAGTGTGGTGCTGGTTTCTGCTGAAATCACACGTTAAATAAGCTTGGGAGAGACGAACAGCCAGCGACTCACTCTAAGCCTGAAGAACATTTGCAAATACTTTTTTTTTCATATGAAATCAACAGAAATTTTGAAGTTTTAAAATAGTTATCACATCAAATCTTCAAAGAATAAATTTAGTGTGGCATAAAATTGGAAAAGTCGGCCAAGTTTGGAACCGAAAAGAACCTTTTGGAACCGAAACAGAACCGTAACTATTTATTTCGGTTCCGGTTTCGGTTCTTACTATTTTCTGTGTAAGGGTTCCGGTTGCGGTTAAGGTTCCAGATTTCAAACGGTTCTGGGTTCCGGTTCCGGTTCCAATCCCTGCTTTTGCTATCCGTCATATCACTCTCCCATACCTTGTAAATTTAACTATGTGTTCATCAAATACATGCGATATTGGGTAGAACAGCCTTCAAATCAAGCAATTTTGTTAAAATTTTTGTTTAAGAACTATTAGGAGTGCTTCCAAATTCAGTAGGTGGATTCAATATTGGGTAGGAAGGCCTTTCAGGTGAAACTTCCATCGTTAACAACCCATTAACTAAGTATTTGACGTTGATCCAAGATCATAAAGCAATATTTCTAAAAATTGTGTGTCGCGACTGGCAGGAGCGTCTCCGTATTGGGACCTTGCTTCTGACAACGACTTTTTAGAGAAATGGGTAACCAAACGGCGCCTGGCAGCTTGTCCGGCGTGACAAATTGCTCTCAAAAGGGCATATAACTATAACGATATTTTCGTTATTTTATTGATTGATTAATTTATTAATGTACTAATTATTTGCACTATTAATTGCACTAATTGTTTACATTGTTTGTTTACGTTATTTCATTGCACCATTTGTATAGTGCACTACTTCATTGCACTATTTAATTACGCTATTTAATTGCCCTAATTGTTTACAATGTTTATTTACTAGGGCGAACGCAATTTGTGTTGCGTTGAAGATGAGCGTAGCGATTTGTATTTAGCGCATAAAAAGATTGAGGCAAAAAGCCTAAATCATGGAGCAGCAAGCCGGACCATTGCTTTTTCGAAAATTCTGATCACTTGAAATTGTAAACGATTCTGGCCTTTCTTTGTTTCTGTCCGAGCTGTAGGGTAGCGGAAATATGCTCATTTTGAGGTCATAAAGCAATGTGCATGTTAATACATAGATGTAACTCATGCCCAAGGGTTTTTATTGGGTTTTATTGGGTTGGTTTTTATTGGAAAAAATCTGGTATGATGTTTCGATTTGGTTTCGATGGTTTCTAAAGGCAAATCGAAATTGGGAACATTTGAAAAAAATACGCACTTTTAAATAAATTTCCGTACTTTTCCAAACATGCCCAATTGTCGAATTTTGCTCTTTTTTCTGCTTTGAAAGTGAAGGGTGTGGAGGATTTTCTTGAAAAACGCAGGGGGTCTAAGTTGAGAACAAAAGTAGACACCCTGAAAATTTCATCCCATTCGAAGCAGGCGTGTGGCCTGTAGAGCGCGCGCAAACACACATACAAACAAACACACACCAAGTGTTTTTTTTAGCAGTAGTGAAATTGATGATTTCGCTTCGCTCGCTACGCTCATCAACTATGCTTCTGGTCAGTTGTAATGTAACACTAGGGCGAACGCAATTTGTGTTGCGTTGAAGATGAGCGTAGTGGTTTGGATATAGCGCATAAAAAGATTGAGGCAAAAAACCTAAATCATGGAGCAGCAAGCCGGACGATTGCTTTCTCAAAGATTCTGATCACTTGAAAATGTAAACGATTCTGACCTTTCTTTGTTTCTGTCCGAGCTGTCGGGTAGCGGAAATATGCTCATTTTGAGATCATTGAGCATTGTGCATGTTAATACATAGATGTAACTCATGCCCAAGGGTTTTTATTGGGTTTTATTGGGTTGGTTTTTATTGGGAAAAATCTGGTGTGATGTTTCGATTTGGTTTCGATGGTTTCCAAAGGCAAATCGAAATTGGGAACATTTGAAAAAAATACGCACTTTTAAATAAATTTCCGTACTTTTCCAAACATGCCCAATTGTCGAATTTTGATATTTTTTCTGCTTTGAAAGTGATGGGTGTGGAGGATTTTCTTGAAAAACGCAGGGGGTCTAAGTTGAGAACAAAAGTAGACACCCTGAAAATTTCATCCCACTCGAAGCAGGCGTTTGGCCTGTAGAGCGCGCGCAAACACACATACAAACACACACCAAGTGTTTTTTTTAGCAGTAGTGAAATTGATGATTTCGCTTCGCTCGCTTCGCTCGCTACGCTCATCAATTATCTAAATTCCTACTATATGTGTATGTCATGTTCCATAGCCGGGTAGTTGCAACAAAATTCTTTTATTTTAATAACACAATTTTTTATTCTTGAGCCCATAATATCAATGTTAACAATCTGTAAACTGTGCCAGCTAGAGGAACCATGGCAACCCCATCCCTTGTTTTTTATACACTGTGAATCTCACCTTCACCCCCTTCTCGAGGGTGGGGAAGGCGTATAAATAGAGGTGCACAGATCTCAGAAAGTCAGTTGTGTAAGTTTTACTATTAGGACAAGTTATCTCTGTTAGTGTGTAGGACCGCCATCTCTTTAGCTTGTGGACCAGCAATAGCCGTCCTTGCTAGTGTGTGGATCAGCGGTAGCCGTCTCTTTAGCTTGTGGACCAGCAATAGCCGTCCTTGCTAGTGTGTGGATCAGCGGTAGCCGTCTCTTTAGCTTGTGGACCAGCAATAGCCGTCCTTGCTAGTGTGTGGATCAGCGGTAGCCGTCTCTTTAGCTTGTGGACCAGCAATAGCCGTCCTTGCTAGTGTGTGGATCAGCGGTAGCCCTCTCTTTAGCTTGTGGACCAGCAATAGCCGTCCTTGCTAATGTGTGGACCAGCATTTCCTACACACTAACTATATAGAGATTGTACTAGGTATCTCCTCTGGTGTAGGTCAGTATAAGTCATACACCAGTGCGTGAAGCTACAGTACATGTCCTAAGAGTTTGTTTTACTAAGTAATAGAATCATACAGTGTATTTTGTTCAATTGTGACCATCTCTACGCAACAGGGTATGTGAATATTACACAGTTCATTTATAAACTAAATTCATTTATACTTACCTCTGTTAGGCTGCCATTTGCCTACATAGCCTTATACTATGCCATTGCTGTACTTTAACTTGAACAACTAACTATTGTATTACTCAACATTTTTATTGACATTTAAATTATTGTAAACACCCCCACTTAAATCTAACTACTAAATCGGGCTACAACCCGCGTACTCTTGCCCCCGAAGATTTCTCCCCCACTCCTTTTGTCCAGGAAATCCTGTGATATAACTAATGAAATCAAGTCAAAGTTCATTAGTTGTAGTTGAAAGAAGACATTAAAATTATTATTTAACAATATAGAACGACAGATGTACAGGCTAAATAGAAAATAACCAAATATTTGTTGGGCAATTTGCTTGTGAACTATTTGTGTGGTGCAAGAGAAGTCTGTAAAACGAGGGAAAATAGTTACTTAAACATGGTAAAATGCAATTAACTGTGAGAAAATGGTATTAATACCCCTTTAGGCCGAATATTCAGCATTCATAATAATATGCAAAATCACCAACTATTTGCTGAAATGTTCATAAATATGCGGCGATGTGTCGGGGCATTATGATTGGGCTATGTGCAGCAGCTTGAAAATGGAACATTTTTTATATTATCGCCGTAATAAATTAAATTCATCCATGATTAGGTAGAATGGGCTCTGGTCTATACCTTTACAACAGTATGATTCCAAAACGAAAGCAATTAATGCACCAAATAGTCCATTAAGTCATTTTTTAATCAATGTGTGGCAGCAGCACTCTGGCTTATGGAACGAGATCCTGCCAGTCGTTCTGGTAGGAGCATTTTTTGCTCCTGCCAGAACGACTGGCAGGAGACTCAGACTCGGCCTTTTAAAAACAAACACTCTGTTTGGGCTTGCGTGGGCGGCTTGGGTCTCCGCTATGCTACTGATTATAAATGTACGTGTATAGGATTAGGATCGATACTCGATATTTTTTGAGCCAGATAACGGTTCCGATTTTGATTCCAGTTAAGAGAGCTTAACATAACGGTTTTGATTTCGGTTCCAGTTCTTGGGGAACGTACTTAAAGTATGTCACACTTTATAGGCCACTTTTGACCCCCTCCCCCCCATCCTTGTCACAAACTGTCACACATTGGCACACACCCCTCAAAAAGTATGTCACAATCTATGACCCCCCCCCTCCCCCCAATAATTATTTTTTCCTCTGGTGAGCTAACTTTTGGGACTGTACACAAAATGTACAAAAAAAACGGAGGGTTTTTAATATATTTTAATAAATGATGTATTTCAAGAAATTAGTAATTGGTTAATTAATAGGAATTCAACATCTTTGTACAATACAGAAATAGTTACAATAATTTCGTAATTATTGAGGTATTATTGAACTACTATTATTGATTATTGAACTATTAAAACAATAGCTAGAACAGCACCAATTGTCAAAGGGAAGTATACCACAACAATATGAAATATATTGCACAAAGTTAAATTTAGATGTCAGTGCAGTAATGTCTCATGCTTAATTAAAAACTACTGGTAAAACAAAACAATGAGATGATAATAGTTGATCAGCACCAAATTTGGCAGTACAGTTTTAAAATATTTTGCTATGACACTTACTGATAATTTTGTATTTTTGATGAGCGGAGCGAAATCTTCAATTTCACTTACCCAAAAAAAAAATCACTTGTGTATTTTTTTTTTTTTTTTTTTTTTTTTTTTTTGTGTGTTTGTGCGCGCTCTACAGACCAAACGCCTGAACCGATATGGATGAAAATTTCTGAGTATCTACCTCTGTTCTCAACTTAGACCCCCTGCGTTTTTGAAAAAGATCGGTTTAGTAAATTTTTTATAAATCAATTTTTACGAAATTTTTCGATTTTTTTCAGAATTTTGAACCCCTGTAAATTTCAAAGTTCTGAACATAACTTCACCAAAACTTCTAAACATGTTGACCCTATACATATTTATCATGCCTGCAAATCTTAGTTCGGTAGGTTTTTCCAATTAGTTTTTATTAGCATTTTTGTGGTGTTTTTTTCGTGATTTGACGGCTGATTCAATACGAGTTCGGTTTCCTTCGTTTCCTTGGTTACCATCTTTGTTGACCTCGACGAGAAACAAAGGAACGTCAGAATCCGTATACATTTTCAAGTGATTAGAATTTTCGAGAAGGCAATGGTCAGGTTTGGTGCTCCATGGTTTTCTTGTGACTGCTGCCTGCACCTTTTAATCCGCTATACACAAACCGCTACCTACGCTCATCTTCAACGCAACACAAATTGCGTTCGCGAAGCCCTAGTAATAGAAAATGTATCATTATAGGTACCTACAACAAAATGTGACGTCACATGTATCCGACCCCCTACCCCCCCTGTCACAAACTGTCACACTTTGGGCCCCCACAAGCATGACATACTTTAAGTACCTATGTTCCCTTTGATGATTTTAATAACAGTTCCATTTCCAATCCAGGTTCTATGAAAAAAGCAGTTCTTTCAGTTTCTGGTCTGCATCACTATTACAACAACGGTCAATCCGTCTTGGGAGTTGGTTGGTGGTTTATCGTGATTTCCCACATGACGACGACGTATCAATTGCTATCACACAGTGGTGTAGTCGAGGGTATACACGGGTATACGCCATATACCCAAAAAACTTTTTTACACCGAGCGTATACCCAAAAAACAAATACAGAGTATACGCTCAGTAAATAATATTTGCAAAACTTTGAAATGTTTGAAACTCTCTATGTCTTATGGCAGGAAATATGAAACAAGGATTCCCTACTGATAAACACGATGATATGCCCAAATTTACATTAGCATGTCTTGGCATGCAGCAATTGCTGGATACGTACAAAATATTGGGTTACAGAATCCCTAGAAACGGTAAAATTTTTGCCTGCGGAGCAAAAGGTGTGAATTGCATCGATATTAATTAATATTTAAAAAAAATCTTTGCTGGCTAATCTTATGCTGGCTTTATGTAGCTATCGCATATTATTGCAATGACGGGCCTAGTTTTTGAGCAGCTCTGCGGGGTATTTCGAGCCAGTCTGCCACTGGTTGGTGTATACTGTATAGCCTTTATTAGATTCATGTTTCAAGCCATTAATTGATTAATAAGATTAAGAAATTAAGTACAGGAACCTTCTTGAAGAATACTAAGTCAACCATAACATAATGTATGTTCTGACTAACCCATTCTCAAGTCCCAAACTTACTGCAAATGCGTACATTTGCTTCAATGAAAACCTTGAACTCAAAAAATTTTTGTGGCTTTGCCCCAACCCCCCAAAATTTTGAATGCATGTTTGACCCCCCCCCCCCCCACAAAAAAAATTGTTTCTACCCCCTGACTCGGAAGGCATTGGTGATGCCGCGAGCCCTGTAGTCGTGGGATGCCCAAGAGTGGAGTTTGGATACATATGATGGCCATCCAGACTAAAAACTAAAAAAAAAAAAAAATCCCCCCCCCCCCCCCCCCCCCCCCCGGTCAAACTTTGATAGCCTGGTCACCCAGCGTATACCCAAAAAAATAATTAGGACTACACAACTGCTATCACATATAATGAAATATGGAAATGAAATGAGTTCCATTTATCAATTATTATCAACTGATATCACAGCCAAATGGGAAGATGGGGGATATCCTTGTAAGATTTAATAAATGATAATGCAATCAAGATAATGATACTCTTCTCATTTTAAGCACAAAATTTCCCTGCAAAGCCTTTGTTTCACGCAATGAAATATTGCTATAAGTTAAATCTGTGATTCACATCATCCTATCTGAACAATAAATTGACCTACAAATTAACTTATTATAATTCCAAGTTAATTTTGTAATATTATAGTCACATAGATACGATAAGGTGACCAGGCGTCCCGGTTTTCCCAGGACAGTCCGGGTTTTGAGGTCCCTGTCCCGGTGTCTCGAGAGACACCACCCGGGACATCCTGACTATAAAACCAGTGATGAAAATGCGATAGCAGTCTCGACTTTTCGACCCCTGAAATGTCTGAATCGCGTAGATTTTAGCTGTAAATAATGAACATTAAATCATCAATGGAGTCATTTTAAACAAGGTGCTGTTTCTAAACGCTACAGCCCTGTGCGTGTATTGGTATATTGGGTTGTTATGAATTACCCCCCCCCCCCCCCCCCCCCCCATCACACCAGTAAGAAAATCACCAATTTTTTTACAGTTTGAAAATGTGGTTACTCTTAGATAAGAGACTGTTTATTTAATTTCAGTTGAGTGGTCTTGGTTTGATCCTGCTCTTTGTCGGCTTCCTGGGCTTCAACGCTGGCTCGCAGCTGTCCGTGAGCAATCCGGGTGATGGACTGGCGATCTCGGCGGCAGGAGTCAGCACAGTCATGTCCGCCACCGGCTCCAGTCTCGTCACGCTCATTGTCTGCAAGCTGACTGGCGAACAGGTCTGGAGTTTCAGCAGGACCGTCAACGGCTCCATTGCTGGCATGGTGAGCGCTCTATCCGGACCCCAGCAAAGATCTGTCGAAAAATCGATCCATGTTGTCTCTTATGGGAATTTGTTTTCCAAGGGGCATAGGCTAAAAAAACACCTACTTAGAACAATTTATCAATAGAAAACTGTTAGTGTTGTGGGTACTTCAAAGCCCAAAGGACAACATATTTTCTTATTAATTTTCTTAGACTCATGTCTACTATATCCTAACTTTAGCACTATTTTGAAAAAAACTATTTCAAACTGGGATTTGAATGCTAAATCAAAAGTCTCACTGGTTTCCCGACGTTTCGCAACATATACTAGTTACTTTATCAAGGGTGAAAGCTTGACCGACGTTAATATATGAACAAAAGAACCAACAATTATTGGTATTAAACTAAGCTTCCTAAATTTTAATTATCTTGTCAAAATCCAAAAATAATGTTTCAAAAAAGTTTTGAATAATTATTTCTGGACCCTGACGAGATTTTTACCCATCTACATTTTCAAAACCAACCAAAACCCAAAGAAAAACGACCTCGAAAAATTGGTCTTTTCAAAATCAATATTAAACATTAAGAAAAGAGCAATAATTCGTGGTCGTCTTTTTATCTTATCAAATGTGATGTGAAAAAAATATAATAAAACCTAGTGCATAACGTATGCTGTCTCAAGAATTGTAAACCCACTATTCAAAGCCTTTTAAAATCTAACCTTCCAAAAAAACAAAAACTATACATTTGATACTCGATTCCTTAATCTACCTGCCCACCCATTTTCCTCCTTATCCTGTGTGTCGGCTCCCTGTTTTTCGACCTCTTCTACCTGTGCTTCTACTATATCTTCTATTCTATGTTTATATTGCAACACTGTTCCCCATGCCATGCCCTATCGAGCTGAAAACTATCACCCTTTCAAGCTTTCACTTATCAAGCTTTCACCCTTGATAAAGTAACTAGTATATGTTACGAAACGTCGGGAAACCAGTGAGACTTTTGATTTAGCATTCAAATCCCAGTTTGAAATAGTTTTTTTCAAAACATATTTTCTTTGTGGAAGGTTGTCAAGCTGCTAGAAAATTGAGTTATCGTGCTCCACAATCAATGAACCCCTTTTGTAAGATTGTTGGATGAGTGAGCAAAGACTTCAATTTGACTGCCTGTATCAATATAGTCACCCAGAAAAAAATCAATTCTTCCATTAATCATATTCCCTCATCATTCCCTCAAAAAGTGCAATTGCCACTTGTTGTTTATACAATTGTATAAACAACAAATGGCAATTGCGCTTTTTGGCTGAGTGTTTGGTTACCCGGATGCACTTGCAAACAAAGATTTTTGAAATTGGGGGAAAGGTCGGGTTGAAGTTGTCACAGCAACTTCTAGGCATTTATAACATCTATAACATTTGCCATTGAATGATAACAATAACAAATTCTAGGTGGCAATTTGCGCTGGGGCCAACCAGATGCAGCTTTGGTCTGGTTTCGTGACGGGCGTCATCGCAGGAATTACTTACAACTCCCTGCTCGTCTTCATGACTAAGTGTGAGATCGACGACCCACTCGATTCGTTCCCGATCCACTTCGGCGGGGGGATGTCGGGCATGTTCAGCGCATGTATTTTTGCTAACGACGGACTCATCTTGACGAATCTCTCACCAGCGTCTGTAAATCTGACTCTGTATCGATTTGTGGGATTATTAAGTATATTTGCCTGGTCTGCTGGCTGGAGTGTAGTAATGTTTGCCATTTTGAAATATTTTGGGATTTTCCGAGTCAGTTTAGAGGATGAGATAAAGGGTTTGGACGTAGTAAACCACAAGGAGGTAGCATATCCGAGCCAGTTGAGTGCGAAGTCTACACGCGCGAATTCGCTTGCTGTGCCAAACACCAGACATTTTACCAACTTGTCTTTTGTCGACTCGGAGTCATATTCAACTCCCCGGCTCAGTGCAGCTCTTGCTTTGGCAGCCGTGGCTAGGCAAGTTCCCCCAGCCTCTCCAGGTCTTATGAGAAACTGAGTCCCAGAAACTCCTGAAGTCCTTGCCTTCATAGTCGTATTAGCTTAGGATTACGACAATCTCATGCCAGATGTTTAGTTCATTTTTAATAAATAATATTTTACAAAGACAAAACAAATGTTTTTTATTATTTTAATATGTTTTATAGTAGCTATAGTAGCATAATATTATGGACATGGAACCACTTTCTTATGTTATATGATGGCCCTTTTCAATCCCCCTGTATTCACCAGAAAACTTTTTTACCGCGCTGCATTTTTGTCATTCCATGCTACTGGATCGATTTTTTTATATTTTAATGGAGAGAGCTTGTATAACATTACTCTTGGCTGTTGTATAGTAAATCTAATGTCTATATCAATTTCACGTAACCGTGAATTTGTCATTCAGAAGCCAGACACCTATCATATCTGTTCATTTGTCATCGGCTGTTATTTCGTTCCGTGCGCAGTCGCATTTTGTCGATTATGGGAGCGGCTGCTTTTTACATACTCGCGTGATGTTCCTTTCGAGTGTCGCTTATGACATCTACCTGCATAGTAAGTTTTTGTGGTGTTTACCTTTAGTACAAAAGTTACCTACTAAAGATAGAGTAAAATAGTTATCTATTTTGGTGAAGACTGCATCATTGAACAAAATCAACAAGTATTAACTTCCAAAACGTAAATTTAATTTCATATCACAAATTATTACACACTACATCTTTGCAATAATGTCAATCTACCCCAATGACTCCAGCATTTGCCGAGAAGATCGAAGAGGTGTTTAAAATAATAAGCCTGAACTAAGTTATCAAGGGTGAGTTTTTTGTAGTGACAGTATTAAAATTGTTTAAACTCATTTATCACCAAGTACTCCCAAACAAACTAATACATCATGATGCAACATAGAAATCTAGGCACCAATTTCAATACATTAGCCACCTCCATATATCGAGGTACAGATCTCTACCATCCCAATATTCATTTTTTGCAAAATACAATTTTTGGTAGCAATGGGTATAGTTTTAACTTTTATTTAATTATAGAAAAGCCCAAAGACAAGTGTTAAAAATTGAATTTGTGCAACCATGTGTATTATCCTTATTGATTAGTCCTGTCTATATTACATTTCCTAGGAAGACTATTTATTAAAGCAACCAGACTTGGAGACTGCACAAAGTGTCTGGAGGAATAAGTTAGATTTGGGCATCATATTAAGAAATCTGCTCTCTAGCTTCTAAAACAAGCCTATAATGAACACACTTGGAAAATATATTAGGTAAATTACTATGAATAATGATAAATACATCCTCCGGCATAAATAATGAATGCAATGCAAATCGTAATATATATAGGTACTAGGAAGTGAAAATTTAAACACAAGATAGGTGAAAGATCACGAAACCTACCTACCTGTTGAGTAGGTAGGTACTATGAGTAGAAGTACTATGATAAAAATTATTACTTATACAGTCTATGCTATTACTTCAGACTACTGGATCTAGCCAAATTTTCTCTGCATTTTAAATTCAAAATTCCCTGCTCAAATAATGTGGGAGTTAGTACTTTACAAGGTACAAATGGGCACCTAGGGATCAAATAAATATGTCAAATATGTATACATATTATGCTTCTCCCATAAATAAGTCATAACCAGGCAAAGAAATAAAATTTGAGGAAGTGAGTTTTGAGTTATTCCTAGAGAGGAAACATCTTAAATAATCATCTTAAAAGAATTTAAATTTGTCATGGAATGATTATTACCATGATCTGATCTGTAACATGCTGTGCGATCATCTGAACAAGCGCAATCTAGACTCTTTGTTCTTCTCCACCTGCTTTCCGAATGATCGGTTGCAGCGCTAGAGCATCGTCGCCACTTCCTGGAGTTCCATTGGCAATGACTGCCTTATTTCGATTCACTCGACAGTTTCGAGCCAGCTCCGACAGATCGGGGTACATCCCGCGAAGTGTGCTCACTATTCGGAAGATGTTCTTCATCACAAAGATCGATGCACTGTTACCATAATATATCCACAGATAAACTCGCACTCCCAAAAAGGGAAGATCAATCAAGAGAAGATGCAGGATGTTGTAAAGGACCACAGTTGGAAGCCACAGTCTTTCTTGTGCAACGTCGAGAAGGGAGAGTTTGTAGAGTGCCAGACCGGGGAGTAATAAATCAATACAGACCAGCACAAGGATTGTGTTCTCCAAACCAAAAGTTAATGTCATTCGTGTTTCATTGACCAACAGCAGGGACAAGAAGGTGACAACGTCCAGAAGTTCAATGCCTGTCTTGGCACAGACAGAAGTAACATAGAGATGTCTGGGAGAATTATGTTTCGATCCATCGTGCCCTTCAGCAAGGAGGAGGAATACGAGGCCAGAAACAGCAATTGTTCCTTGAAGGAATTGAGTTCCTAGTATTTTGTCTGGACTCAGGTTGTCTGGAATGTCAGATTTGAAGATCATTACAATTTTTCCGAGCAATATACCGCTGTACAAAAGCCATGACAAGTAGCTGAGTGGCAATGCTCCCCAGATCGGGTTCAGACGAGTTCTTCTGGTAGAAGATTGTTCTTCAGGATCTCTGTTGAGATACTGATAGGAAATGGTTAGCGCTCCAGCAAAAACAAAAAGGCACGAGAAATCTGCGATGAACCAGAAGTATGGATTCACGGAGTGCGAAAACCGAGATATTATGTAGTAGTTGAGGATACTCCCTTGAACAACAAGGATAGCGACAAGAAATGAAGCATCGATCACATGAAGAACTAGATTTTTCGGTATACATGATGATGCTGATTCGGAAGACATTGTGCGTTGTATTACCTATATTTTTGAGACCAAAACCGAAGTCGCAGTCTACGAGTTCACAACCCCACTCATTTTAAAATATGTGTTTTGCTTCACTTTTCAGATCCTCTGACCTCACTGGTTAGTCATAGAATATGAATTTTCGAACAAATTCAAATCGACTCCCAAAATAATAAAAATTATATCGATGGTGTAGAGCAAAGATACTATTATAATAACCGTCGGTGTAGAGTTTTAGAATTGAAACCAGTATTCCAGAAAACAAACTCGTGACCTTTTAAGGTGGGTACTAAAGCGACGCTAAAAGCAATCCAGTGGTTATAGCTTTGACTTACTGATACTGGCACTGGCAGTGACAGTGAGTGACAGATCTTCGCCGTTGTTGGCATTTCTGGCTTTTTCTGATGTTTCTGACCTAGCACAAGATTAGGTTGGCGAAACTGATTTGATTAAAGTCCATTCGACCTGTGATTCGACTGCCGTCGGCGTCAGCGCCGATCAACACCTCCGATCCGAACGAAGCAGCTGCATACACACACTGTCCGGGTACGAATATTGTGTAATTTTCTTGATGTTCAATCATTAGATGTGATCGCCATTACATAAAGTAGCAAGGCAGCTACGTTTCACTTAATTAATCGCGTACATGCTTGCTCCACGACGGATTTATATGACTATAACATTTAGTCACAACCGGTGGCATTGAATAGGTAAAGGGAAATCCGCCCAGTCGAATTTCGGTTATGTCCTCAGAAAGGTTTGCCAGAAAAGAGCATAGGTAAGGAAGGTACCGGCTGAGCACATGGAAGCATAGGATGTCATGTTCATTGATAGGTCACAATCTAATTTTGACAAACCAGTTTTATTATCAGTAAGCTGCTTCGCTCTGTGAAATGAGAATCGACGAAGCTGATAAATCTGTACACTGTGGAGTTTTATTTAGATTTTGCGCGAGTTCAACGGGCTAAAATACGTCATTTTTAAGCTGGAAGAAAGTTCAAAAAGCTTCCTGCGTTTTCTCTGTAAGAAAAACACATTTTATGCCACCACTTTTTCAAACTTGCAAAAAATTGGTACTTGCAATGTAAATTAATTACAATTGCATGATTTTGTTATCTCGCATTACTTCCGACCCGCCTGGACGAGGTATAGCCACGGAACAGGTAAGGGTATCTGCTAATACCATACAGTTATAATACGGAACACTCCCCAAATCTTGGCGACAATCAACAGAGCGCCCTAGCGGCCCGGAGTACCTACTAATAAATAATCTCAGTTTGCTTCAGCTTAAGGCCATCTCACATTGCATCTTGTAAGAGTGGTCATTCTGTCGGGGGAAGAGAATTGTAAACAAGCCGAAAGTGCCTGCCATAACTCGTTACTGAGTTTAAAATAGTTATCTCCTTATTACTTTGAAAATTCAGGCCCCGAAAATGGGTCGGTTGCCTTAGCCTACAAACTTATCTTGGATAAAACTTCCTTTGGCAGTAAAGGTCCCACAGAATCGTTTCTGCTCGTTACACCTGATCTAGATGACGAAACGTGAATTTACCTAATTGCTTACATGATTTTAGCTGCCAATATAGCATGAGATAGCTTGTGAACACTATGAAATTAAATCAGTTTTTGCGCAGTTGACATGACATGTCAATTTTTGAAAAAATTGTGATCCAGCCACCTTGATGGCTCGATGTCTTTTGTATTTAGACGGCGGGTAGTTATTGTTTTGTACTCCGCGCTGCTAGGTTGCGCTGAGGATTGTTGCCGTGAAATCCAATGCTACAAGGAGGGAATGTCGTGTATTATGACTGTCAAGGTATTTGGTATCGGTACAAACCATCACTGGCGTAGGAACAGGGGGGGGGGGGCAAGGGGGGCAATGCCCTCCCCCCCCCAACTTTTAGGCATAGGGGGGCAACTGGGGGGCAAATTTTATAGTTGAAATCATTCATTTTGTCTGCTGCTCAGAGTTGAGTATACCTAGTGTTTCTGCTTAGCTGATGTTGAACAAAATCTTTTGACTCGTAAAAACAAATCACTTCCAGGAATATGACTATAGCAGTAGCAGAAATGCTGACTAACACTGTTTATGTTATAGCCTGAGTCATACATGCACCCAGACTTGGAGAGGGAGAGGAAGAATTTTGTATTGCTAGTGTAGAGCTGGAATTCGCCACGGCAAGACGCTCTGCTGTATTCGATGTGCGATATTTACAGGCATCACAGAAAACGTGATAGTAATTTTCGTAATGCGTTAATTTGATATCTTTAAATTAAGTATTCGAAATGTTTATTATTTCTTACCCCCATGTTCCCAGGCTGCAATTTTATCTCAACCCCTCAGATTTGCTTTAAAAAATATAGAGTGATGATGATATACATTTTTAGAGTGTCTCCTTTTGTTCTCAACTTAAACCCCCATCATTTTTCAAGAAAATCCTCCATACCCCGCCCCTTGAAATCAGAAAAAAGAGGAATATTTGAAATTGGGAAAATTAGGAAAAATACAGAAATTTATCTAAAAGTGCTAATTTTTTCCAAATTTTTGCCATCGAGCGATCTAGAGAGATGATAATGATAATGATAATATCTTTATTTGTGAGACAAAATGGCGAGGTTCACAATAATCAAAAACACAAAACAAATGGTAAAAAATGCAATGTATGCAATGTATGGGTGGTCAGAATTTTGGAGAAGGAAATGATCTGGCTTTGTGCTCCGTGGTTTTCATAGGCCTTCAGCCATCATCTTTCGCTATACAAACCGCTCGCTCATCTTCAACGTAACACAAATTGCATTTGCAAAGCCATAGTACAAATAAAATACTAGGAAACGCTGCCGAAGTGTTCGCGTTGAAGATGAGCGTATGGGCGCAGTGGCACTAAGTTGAGAACAAAGGTAGACACTCTGAACAGTGCATCCCAATCGGTTCAGGCGTTGGGTCTGTAGAGCGCGCACAAATACACATGCAAACAATCAAACGCACAAAAGTGTTTTTTTTAACCAGTAGTGAAATTGAAGAAATAGTTTTGCTCGCTTTGCTCATCAAAAACCTTTGGAGATTTATTTCAGTTGCAGATTTACTTTCAATATAACTTGCGTGCACGAAATTGACAAAATTTCTGACAAACTTGAATTCAACAAAGCTGGTGTGTTGTTTCGATTTGGTTTCGTTGGTTTCGAAGAGCAATATTCAAAATTGGGAAAATTTTGGAAAATATCACTGAAATAAATTTCCGTACTTTTTCAAACTATCCCAATTTTTGTGTATTGCTCTTTTTTCTGCTTTGATGGGGAGGGGTATTTAGGATTTTGTTGAAAAATGCAGGGGGTCTAAGTTGAGAACAAAAGTAGACACCCTGAACTTTTCATCGCACTTGGTTTGGTCTGTAGAGCGCGCGCAAACACGCATACAAACAAAAAAAAAACACACAAGGGCTTTTTTTTACCAGTAGTGAAATTGCTTCGATTGAAGATGAGAATTTTTCTAAAAAAAAGTGATGGCATGGAAGTGTTCCAATCAAAGAGAGAATATAAGTTTTTTATTTTCTCTTCTAACTATGAAATTAGGTGTTTATACCAATGGGGGTGTTTGTAATCGGATACAAAACTTGCCAGAGAACAAATTCGTGAGTACAAATTCGTGAGAACAAATTCGGCAGGTACCTGCATTTTTATTTGTGTTTAATGTTTTTATTGTTACAATATAATGATTTCTAGACCTAGCTATACAGTTACCATTTTCCTTGATATTATTCATCTTAATTTAAAACTGTTCAGCTGACTTACATCCATGTCTAACTGGTTCCATTCCGTGATTGAAGCTCCCAGGAAAGATCCTGTGCCAATGTTGGTGTTAAAGCCTATCTTTTCGATTTGGAAAATTTCCATGGAAAATTCTTCCATGGAAATTTGCTCTCCTAAGACGCTCTTCTAGTCGTTTCCAGGCCTCTTCTCCAGACATGATCTTGTACCTGGCTATCATCCTTGCGGTTTTCCTTTGTTTTTCCAAGGTTAATAGAACTGGTTTGTCAAATCGAGATTGCGATCTATCAATGAACTTGTAATCCAGTCCTTCCTTGTGCTTCCTAGCAAGTCTAACTAATTACCTAGCTAGCTTTCTGAAGACACAGCCAAAATGCGACTGGGCGGATTTCAAAGTCCAGAGGTTTCTACCTACATAGAACCTACCTAGTACCATAGAGTAATGAAGGTTCATTACTCTATGCCAGCACCTACTTACCTTTGTAGCAATCAACGTACTATCGATGGTACCACAGATAGAAGGGTTACCCAGATATTCCACTCCCATACTGAAACAGCTACGCGGAAAGCCTGCAATAAAAATTTCGCCGGCGGTCAAGGGATGGAGCCACTGTTTGTTATTTCACCTGTAACCAGGTAATAACTGTAACCACCTATGGAACTTTGGGTCCCGTAATTATATTGACCTTGTGGCATGGCCTGGTCACTGATCTCCAATAGGCTATTTGAGATCAGTGGGCCTGGTAGATAAAGCCAAAACTGTAACCACCTGAGGAACATTGGGTCCCTTTGATTATAATGGACTTTGTGCCATGGCCTGGTAGATGATATTAAAACGGGTTGCCAACACACCCCAGCGATTGCCGGCCAAACTACCAGCATCAAATTTTTGCCGTAGCCATAGCTAGGTATGGTAGAATGTCTGGGTAACCTTATGTCTGTGATGGTACTATACTAGGCATAGGCATGCATTGATAAAGGAAATTGGGTGTACATGTACTACCTACTTGCAGACTTGTATTTGGTTTTTTTTTTAATGTACTTTAAGTTGAAGTTTGGTTTCTATTGCCCTGTGTTATAGAACTTTTAACATCTGAGCACAGCCATGACCGATCCGCTTCGAATTGCTGTCAACAACAGCGCCCTTCTCTCGCCAGACTCACCTGTCTGCCCTGGTAGTCCCCGACTGCAACTTCCGAGCCCGATAATCACTCGACGAACGCGTACTCAGTCCACGTAAGCGTTTGTACTCGATTCATAGCAATTGGCAATTATGGAACTTTATCAAATTATCACATTAATTTAAATTTAACACAAATATCGTTTCTGCTTGAATTACAGTTCTGAGCGTGCATTGGCCAATCCACAGGAGCACGGAAAGGTTAAGACTTTCTGTCGCAACAAGGGCCACGGTTTCATTGTCAGCGAGGGTGGTGGCGAGATTTTTGTCCACATTTCTGAGTAAGTTGCCCTGATTTTTGTTCACATTTGTTTTATTTTGCAACCTGTGATTTATTCACAGTTCTGTTTGTCAATGTAGAACTTTGCACAATGCTTAGGTGGTTAGTTGTATTTTCAGCTGATTTCTTCATCATACATCAACCTGTGTTGCGCATTACGCACTGTAAAAGATATTCTTGTATGTCTTGATCAACAGCATCGAAGGTGAGTACGTGCCGCAGCCGGGAGATGAGGTGGAGTTTCGGCTCTGCCCAATTCCGCCCAAGTTCGAAAAGAGTCAGGCGGTGCACGTGCGGATCATCAACTTCACCCCCGATGTGCATCTTCGCTGGGATTGCCCGGCCAGCGAGAACCCCGCCAAGTAAACGTACATGGCTGTCTTGGAAATTCAATACCTTGTTCACAACCTGGGTACTAAACTAATGTCATATTATGTTGGACTTCATTTCTGGTTCATTGCTAACAATTCCATTTTTTTAAATCATTATTGTTGCTATGTAATATTAGTTATCAGGGTATTATGCACAGGGGGGTACATGTTTTATATTGCTTGGCCATAGTACAGCATTCACTGTTACATGAATATTGAACAGAGAAAAGTTTTGTTACCTTAAATGATAATGTGCCTTTATTTATAATTTACATACCTACAGCTATTTATTAATAGAGAACTACCTAAAGTTGAAAATGCGCTGAGAAAATGACTATTAACAGAAGTAATAGAAGCAGGTTGTTTCTGCCGTTGCACTTTCTTGCTGCGGATTTTGCACGATTAATTAATTAGTTCCTAGAACGACATAGTACATAGTAACAGATTTTTTGGATTTGTTTCTGTATATACTGGAACATGCCTCCCTGCTGAATAAATGAGTACCTATGTTTCTAGAAGCCAAAGGAATTCTTTTATAAGCATGCACATTTTATTCTTTTTGCATTGATCGGTACAAAAATATTACAAAAGCTAAAAAATAAAATAATACTTTCCAATGACCATAGAAAACTCACAATACTGCGTAATAGGTAATTGATTATTTTTGGTAACTATAATTTAATAATGAGACAAATTGGTCAAAAATAAAGCCTCGCTACAATACACGGTACATCACGGTTTAAAAATAGGAATCACTAATAATAATACAAAGTCTACAAACTGCTGGTAGCAATACTCCTACATTTGGTGTTGATAATACTTTGTGGATCGAGGTAGCTGATCTTCCAATTGCACAAATCTACGCTTTTGTTCGAGCCATTGAGTGACGATAAGCCGCAAATAATTCATTGATAGTTTGTTAGGAACATTTCCACACGCAAACAGCCACATTGCCGCCAAAAAACATGTAGAGAAGGTTTTTACATTCATATGTGATCTCAAATCCATAGCCTTCTCCCACTACTGCATGCCAAGCAGGTCCAAATTTTTTGTCCATGTTTTCTTTGATCATTCGGGCTGCCATCTGAAAACAGAATGAACAGGTCTTATCATGGCACACTTGCGTTAGGTATCAAGGGAGGCTACAACATCTTTTACTATTATTTTATAAACAACTGCTTTAATTACATTTCTTAGACTCATGTCTACTATGTCCTATCTTTAGCCCTAGTTTAAAAAAAAAACTATTTCAAACTGGGATTTGAATGCTAATAATAGTCCCACTGGTTTCCCGACGTTTCGTAACATAAGCAAAACTGTTCGTTCATGAGTCTCATCCTAAACCAAAATCTGCAAATAACGGCAGATGGTAGGTCAACATCTTTGCTCACCATCTCGGAGTAACGCGTAAAAAAATGCATGTTGTTATGGGTGTTGGGGAGGGGGGCTTGACATTTAATTGATTCTGAGGGAAACTCACGAGCTGCTACTGGTACCTAGTACCTACTATGTAAGCTATATAAGATTTACAAGAAGTAGAAACAGTCAAAGGAGTCCAGAATGAACTTGTGTCTCGATGCTTGTGTAAATTATTTTGCGTGTAACTAAAGATCTCTTGAATACATTTTTCGGCTACAGAATAAAATATTAAAAAATCTAAGAGGTACGCAGCACCCCTCGGATTTCTTTGAAGGGTGCCCTGGCGACCCGGCCCATGAAGCGACTTACAAAAGGAATAGGACATACATTCTAGGTTTAGGACAGATCTAAATTATAACTAGATTAATCAAACACTATTCTTCAACCTCCTGCGCTAAGAGATATCTGACTGCTGAAGGCAAGACTGCTGAAGGGTCTGTCTGAAGGCAAGAATGTTAAGCTGGAAAGTAATAATTTTGAGCTAGGTAAACAACATGCATGAAATCACACATGGATCAATTTGGATTAGAATTTTTGAATTTGGAAGTTACCCATGGTAGGTATAAGGATCGGTTTACCAGGTATGCTTGTGCATCTTTCCCTCCAAACTGAGAACTTGGTGACTTCACATGCCCGGCTTTCTAGATTCGGCCGTCACAATGAAGCAAGATTATATTACACTATATTAGGAAACGCTGCCAAAGTGTTCGCATTGAAGATGAGTGTGTGGGCGCGGTTCTAAGTTGAGTACAAAGGTAGACACCCTGAAAATTTCGTCTCAATCGACGTGTGCGTTTGATCTGTGGAGCGCGCGCAAACACAAATACAAACAAACAAACACACACAAGTGTTTTTTTTTACCAGTAGCGAAATTGAAGAGTTCGCTTCGCTCATCAAAAACCCTCGGAGAATTACTTTAGTTGCGAATTTACTTTCAATAACTTGCATGCATGAAATTTACAAAATTTCTGACAAACTTGAAGTCAACAAAGCTAGTGTGATGTTTCGCTGTGGTTTCGATGGTTTCTAAGAGCAATATTTGATATTTGGGAAAATTTGGGAAAAATATACACTTTTAAATAAATTTCTGACTTTTCCAAATTTTCGAATATTGCTCTTTTTTCTTGTTTGAATAGGAGGGGTATGGAGGATTTTCTTGAAAAACGCAGGGGGTCTAAGTTGAGAACGAAAGAAGACACAAAATCGACACAGGCGTTAGGTCAGTAGAGCGCAAACACACATACAAACAAACAAAAAAACCAGCACACACTTATTTTATTTTTTTTTTGCAGTAGTGCAATTGATGATTTCGCTTCGCTTGCTACGCTCATCAAGTACATTACACATTTTTAAAAATAAACTAATTTAAATTAATCAAATTTAAACTAAAGTTGAGAAACTAACAATTTTCTGTCAAATATGAAAATAAATGTGCGCATTTTTCACGGCCTTGCACAAGCCGTATGCCTGGGGATAAGACTACACAGCTGTCTACAAATCTGTCTGATTTGACCAGACCTTTCTATGGCGAGTACAACATCGATTAGTTAAGGTCAACATTATTATTATTTATTATATTTTTTATAGTTTACTTTTCTGTTTTGGCAATTTGCCTGTGGATAAAGTTCTTACACAATTCAGTTTTCACAATGCACACACATTCACAGGTTTCACAAATCAATAATCCGCCAATTATCTCACTTATATTATAGTTTTTCCGTAATGCAACACTTGGCCTGCTTGAAGTCTGAGAATTTGGTAGCATCATGCCCGAGCCAGTCCTAAATTCATCGCCCAATAAACCAAACCCTGATAAACCTGATGATAACCTGATAAACTAAACCTTTTAACATGGTAGGTAGTTACTTACTTACCTCATTGTTTTGAGAATGTTTCTCACAAGCAGTTACACACAGCTCCATCGACTCTTGTTTCATTTCGTCATTCATGTCAGAATTCTGTAAAAACCAAATGATTGTTAGTGTCAAGTTGTTATCCATCATTAGTAATTAAGGTGACATGCGTCTTTTCAATCCATTTGTTCCTCCAAATTACTATGTCCTTGTCCTAATACGGCAGCACTTAGCGTAGAACAGCTATTGCTGGTAAGTGGAAATGCATTAGAAAATAATTCGTTCTAGGTAGGTATGAGTAGTACTGGGCACTGGGAAGTACTACCTATTATAATACATTTACAATGGTTCACGGATTAACACATAAATTAACTTACTCTTATCAAAGGATATATATGAACAACTCTCTTCGAGTCATCTTGTTTCTGGGCTGCTGGCGCTTCTTCCATGATAAATTAACACTGAAAATGACTAGTTGTTATTGCTCAGACATGTCGTACGCGAATTTGACAGTGACAAGTGACCATCGTATCCCGCGACCAATCGCGACATAAGCTCCGCCTCCTATCCGAGCGCACGCGCTGTGATTCCGTTCTCAGCGAAGCTGTCAGCTGTGGGAATTCCGGCGTGGCGGGAGAAACAAACAAACAAATATTTTAATTTGTATATAATGGATTACATAGCTGACGCAGTAGTATTTGGAATAGACGCACTTGTGTTTGGAATATGCTACAATCTTTATCTGAGGAAAAAGGGAGCTGTGGATGCTTTAAAGGTAATGCGAATGCCGATTGAACCTGTTCAACTGATGGTATTCAAATGGCAAAACTTGTCACATCCTAACCTAAATATTATGCAGATTACTTATCATATTTTTAAGGCAGTATCTTCTGTCGGAAATGTATTGATAATATTTTCTTGGTTCTGAAACTCAGAACATCAACATGGAAATTAGATGAATACCCAAACATTACCTTCTATATTTTCTTGTGTAGAATGCACCAGTGTACGACAGTGAGATAGAGAAAATACTTCGCTCGGACCATACGATTCCTTACTGTGCAATTAGGGGAACTATAAGGGCACTGGGTTTGCCTATCTACAGTCTAAACGCACCAAATATTACTGGTGTAATTCAAAAGCTTAGCATCAAACAGCATGTCATTGCAAGAGGATCTGCTGGTTTTTGGTGAGAAAAGAATGAAATGTTGCAGTCGTTGTTTCTTTAACGAAGATTGTTTGTTAGCTTTGTGTCATTTAAAATTACTTTCCTTCACAAAGGGTAAATCGTGAGCAGACTGTTCAAGAAGTGTACAACGCGGTGCCCTTTGGAGTGGTTACGGAGAAGTCAACAGTAGAATTTATGGACGTTCTGGCAGTAGAGGTGCTTGACTTGGAAACCTTAGCTGACAGATTTGAGCCAAGCTCTTCGAGCTTTACTGAGCACTTGTGGGGATTTGTCTCAGGTGTGAGGCAGCATGGGTTGCAGTCCACAGAAGTAAATATTGTCAAATGTTTATTTTGCAAACGTCTCTTTGATGCATTTTTCTTCACAATGTTGGTACCTACCTAACTATAATGTTTGCTTCCAGGAAATGCTGAGGGAGGGATCTTTGGTCACTGCAATTGGCGAAGTGACTTACGACGGAAAAGGGTTCAGCATGCAGCCTCCAAGGGATGGCGCACCATATTATTTAACGTCAATGCCAATTAGCACTTTGATCAGAAAAATTGATGAAGACCGACGGTTGTACAGGTCAGTGTGTATCCTTTTTTTGTACTGTTATGTGTTTGATCAAAGACCAAAATTTCTTCAGAATATTTAAATAAATTTCTGGATTAGGTTTAGTAAACCGACATTCATACTGTTTAGCTTTATGGTTGCGTCATGGGATTTGTGACAACAGTATGTAAGTAGGCTGAAGAACTTTTACCAAGATTTTTTGAAGTCTGGGCTGGGCTGGGCCCGACTTTTGGGCTTTCAGGCTTTTGGGGTTTTTTAACCGATTTTACTCCGAGCAAGCTATGCGCTTATGTGAGATTTGTTACATGCTATTGCTATAGCGTGACCAGACCCAGGACAGTCCTGGTTTTAAGGTAGGTACCTGTCCCGCTGGCCTGAGAGACCACCCTGGACACTTAATTGTCCGGGTTTTCCAGTCAATCCATTTTATTAGTTTAATTATTAACATTGCAGATAGTTTGTCTATAAGTACCTACTATAATATATATGCTATCATTTTGTGTAGTGTCTTTTTCACGCAATTGGTTTGTGGATAGGCGCTGTAGGTTATCATCATTTCCGAAACCCCCCCCCCCCCCCCCCTTCATCAAAACCGCAAATAAATCCTTAAATTTAGATTTTTGGCATAATCTGCCATTATTGTGTATTGGAGTGGAGTGGTCTGGAAATGGAAGAGGGAGCTGCAAAATTAATCTAATGCATTTAGGAAATCATAAAAGCTGCAGGAAATTTTTTTAGCCCATGAGTTGCCCGAATCGCACAGATTTAGCTTTAAATAATGATCATAACGTGAAATTTCCGGGTTGCGCCCCCCCGCCCCCTCCCCTTCCGTAATTCTGATTAATTTAATTTGTCAATTAGGGGAAAACTTGCATTATTTTTCACACGCTGCGACCCAATGTGTATGGGTGTGTTGGGTTGATTTGATTTATCCCCCGCCCTCACCGCTTTTTCGAGCAGATTCGAGCTTTTACAGACTTCCGGGATATTTCGAGCCTTTTGGGGTGACTCAACTTTCTGGGGAAAAGTCGGGCCAGTTCCGGCATTTAGAAAATCAATTCTTATGGGATGTGTACCCCTAAAAAAGCCACAAACTTATGTACGTTGTGGTAAGTTGTTCGGTACCTAATGCTCTGTTTTGACTGACTTGCGGTCCTAAAAAGAACCTGGGTCGACGTTTCGTCGGCGTTGGCGCCGAAGTCCTGAAGATACCGGCGCCAACGCCGATGAAATGTCGACCCAGGTTCTTTTTAGGACCGCAAGACCGTCAAAACAGAGCATTACCGAACAACTTACCACCATCGAACCATGGCTCAAACCACTCCGTCATTCCAAACTTATGTAGTACTGTGGTTTTATTGCTTGCTCCCATTTTAATAAAATTTTTAAAGGGCCTAATTCTGTCCCAAACTTCCACCCTTTAGTTAAATTGGCTTGGAAGTTTTTAAACCAATCAAAATTTTAAGTAAATTTTAATGTTATTTGAAAATTTGTTGATGCTGTAGAGCTATCATTCTTTTTAATTTTGTATGAAACTTGGCAGAGAAATTCAACACTGATTTGCTTTTTAGAGTATGTTGTGAAGAATACCAATCAATGAGACATTGCATTTACAATGGCTATTAATGATCAAAGGTTTACAGAAGATTAAAAGCAATATTTCGGGCTAAGAAATCGCACATTTTCTCACTGGCCGGAGCCCACTCCGCGAAGTCAGAACGGGGGTCTGCTGGTGGCGGTCAACTGTTTTATAATCAGGAAATTCCAATTGCCAAAACTTTTAATTCAAACTGAATGGTGGCTCTGCCATTTTCACACACTGGATAAGATTTCAAGATAAGATCTCTCAAGGGTTCTGTCTCAATATGCGATGTACCGAGATCAGTCAATGTTTATTTCCAGGCCACAGCCTACACAATAATACTTATTATCAGAGTAACTAAATACTAATGACAATGTCAAACAGGTTCAGCCTGGCCAGCATCGGCGAGCTGTAACGCAGCCTTGCGCGTGCTGCCTCGACCAGCAGACCCTCGCATTGACTTATATATACCTATATAATTTATTTATTTATTCATTTGCTATGAGTCACATGTTATACTCGGTTACAAAGTTTTACATCTTAACGTCATCTAAGTACAATTATTACACTTTTAGAATTTTAATTAGAGTTTTGAATATATTTACACTGTCCGCGATGGGATCCACTAGTTCCCTTGGAAGACGATTCCACGCACGTAGGGGACTACGTGCCAATGAGGAAATGAGCGATTTCTCAGCCCCACAATTTTCTAAAAATCTTCTGTAATGCAGTCTCGTTGATAGGTATTGAATAGGAAATTATGGGAATTATGAATAGGAAATTATGAACTCATTTAAGCGTACTGAAATAAAGCATCCCTAAAGGTTTAGATATGCATGACTTTTGTTCCCTTTTAATTAAAATTTTTCAATTTTTGAAAGTCAAATTTAGTGCTTTTCATTTAAAATTGAATCAAAATTGTTTTGGATAAAATCCTTAGCACATTATTAAAGAAATTGTTACTTCAGGCCTGGCCTAATATTAATGAGTAATGACGTTCTGCCTTCACCTTTTTATCTCCTGCCAAAAGCTACTTACAGTATCAACACAGCACAGATTGCATAGCCTGCATAGGCAAAGCCCAAGTTTATTTTTACTTGTTAGCCAGATTATACTCCGAATCCTTTCGGACCCAATAAGCTCAGTAGATATTGAAACTTAAAATGCACCCTTAACACACAAATCTTTCTTACCCAGAACCATCTTTGTTTCAGAAGCTTAACAATAGTTACGGGTGGGATCGGTGTTTTCCTAACGTGTCTGATTGCTTGGAACTGGTGGAAAAGGCATAAAGAGGAGACGAAGAAGAAGGAGCTCAAGCGCAAACTCGAGGACAGCCGCAAGGAGCGTCGAAAGAAAAACCGTGACTTGGATCTCCCCGACTCCCAGTGCTGTGTCGTATGCCGAGAGAATCCTCGGGAGATCATCGTTTTGCCTTGTGGACACGTGTGCCTTTGCGAAGATTGCTCGGAGAGTATCGTCAGGCTTTGTCCAGTTTGCCGCTCAGACATCACTAGCAGGGCAGCCGCATATCTTGCGTAGATACATAACAGGCATGACAGAGACATAGCCGACTGCCAAGCAACGGCGAACGCTGACTTCTTTCCAGTTTATCTGTCAGATTCAGGATTCTGTGCTGTGTCAATCCTACTAACTTTGGCTTTGCACGTAATTGAGAGGCCTTTTGATGCTTTTATTTATTGACTTGGGTTTTTATTCTTGTTTGCACCAACAAGGATATTAGGTAGGTGCTTACAGTATAGCTTATAATTAAACAAACAAAAATTAACAGCAAACTTTTAATAACTGAGGAAATGTATCATTTAGATGGTGTCGGTGCTTGTTTCGAGTCACCAGTCATTCAGTATGTCCCGAAACAAATTTTTTGCAGTTAAAATTTTCCATAAAATAAGTTTCAGAAATCTACAACCAGTTTGGGTTTATTCTTCATCATTTTGTTGACTTTGCTAGTCTTTCCAATCCCTAACCGTGGCAGCCCTCTATTGAGCCCATCGAGCAACACACACGCCTTGCAAAGTTCCTGGCTCGAAACAAAACCACAACGGGCGCATTTCCCACGCTCTGGCATCTTGACGTCTTCTCCCACTGACAGCCTCTCGCCCGAGTGGATGATGTCGATGATGCATGATGGTCGGATCTTCTCCAGATCCTTCAGGAACGCACGGGCATGGCCTCGGTACGCGTTCGGAGCAAATACGCACTCCGTGGAAAAGTAGAGCAGTCGTTTGAAATAGGCATACATCACTATTTCCTTCTCGTAGGCATACTTAAGGGGCTTGCATCTTGGTATGGCCCCATCCTCGCTATGCTGCAAACGATATTCAAATTGAGATAAAAATGATTAGATTAAGGTCTGGTTAACTCTTAACTAGGAGTGGCTGAATTCAGTTGTAACTCCTAAGTTAGGATCTTAACTAGGAGATGAAAATCTTGGTAAAACCTGGCATTAAGAAGCTTAGGTATTATCTCGATTCCGATCATAAATTTCCAAATTGTAGACCCAACTAAAAAATTGGCTGGAATTTATTTAATTGAAACTTTTAAATTCAAATTTAAAACTGGTAGGTCTAATTATCTAATTATAATATATCTAATATATCTAATTATATCGATTGGTGAGCTTACTATTATTTCTTATCAACACCAGCTAGCTACCTATTAAAATAATATTGATTTACCTACTAAAATCACGGATAGGAACCAGTATCCGTAAGAACCGTTATCTTTCAAGGAATCAGAACCAGAATCGATCTTTTGATTTTAAAATATCGGTTCTTTCGGGGTTCCGTAAAAGTTCCAAAAGGTTACTTTAACTTGGGGTGTTTGTCTCTTTTATAAAGTTTTGGTACGATTTTTCCAGAGATCCAAACCAGAATCCGAATTCTGAAAGAATCGTTATTTTTATAGAACCAGACTGTTACTCATGAGTTTTAAGAACTGGAGTCAGAACGATTTCAAATTTTAAAGAACCGGAATCAAAACCGGAATTAAAAAATTTGAAAGACTGGTTTGAACCCCTAATTTAACATACCGTGATAATTGAGGTACATCGCTGAAGTCTAGCAATGTCCCCACGCATTACATTCATGAGGACAGTTTCTGCTATGTCGTCTGCGTTATGTCCTGTAGCCACGCAGTCCACTCCTAGCATCAGAGCGCCTCGATCCAATGCCTGCCGCCTAAACACTCCGCAAAATGTGCAATTGCTAGTCCTTCCGATCGCTTTCACAATTGCATCCATAGTCCAGCCATACAGTTCCTCATAGGATAGAATTTTTAGCGGCATTTCGTACTCGTCACGATTCTGTTTTACTGTCTCTAAGCTGTCATCTCGATATCCAGTGATGCCCTCATCAATTGACAACAATACAAATCGCAGTCCATATCCATGCCTTTGGTTCAGTAGTTTCAACACATACGCTAAAACTGTCGAGTCCTTGCCACCTGATGCTGCAACAGCAACCAGACTATCCTTCTGGAAAAGTTTGCCCTTGACGATTGTGTTGTGTATTTCTGTTTCGAATGCAAAGTAGAAGCATTCCTTGCATAGAGCAGTGCCTGTCTTAGGTCTCTGCAAAATAAGAATGACAAAAATAGAGATTATTATTACCAGTGCTTTTTTTGTGCCGGAACGCATCGGAATGCCGTTCCGGCACCCATTTCGGTACACTAAAAAAAAATTCAACATCGGCGGGAATATCTGCGAGCGCCGATCGCTAGAAAAATTCAGCACTCCATTTCATGTTGAGGAGGAGAGTGTAATTGCACCTTCCTCATGGGCCCTCTGCTTAGCAGACATG
Organism: Nemoura dubitans; assembly: GCA_921293005.1. Lineage (NCBI taxonomy): Eukaryota > Metazoa > Arthropoda > Insecta > Plecoptera > Nemouridae > Nemoura > Nemoura dubitans. Next base: position 24,495,751 of record OV121074.1, read on the forward strand.
AGCTAAGAGTTTGATAACTTTCAAGCCATGTCTTGAGCCAGACAAAAGGCTCTATGGCCATGGGCAGTTTTGAAACTCTTTGCTTGTGTCTAGCAACAGTGGGTCCTGGAGGAAAATGCGAAGACACTTTCCTTCTTACCGTGAAATAACGTTTAGTGCGTCCATGTTGTTTTTCGTGAGCCCGCTTGGTTACTAATTTTCGACCCAAGATACTAAAAGGGCTTGCACAGGTGATGAAGTAAGTGTGAGAGATGAAACTGGGTGTGCGAGTGTAAGTGGAATTCCGAATTGTGGTCCTAAGATATCAGGAAACGCACCGGACGGTGATATTGAAGAGCAGCCGCCTAGGGCCCTAGGTGCTAGACATTAGAGCATCAGCCACTGGACAAAGTGTTATTAAATGCACTGTCCCATGAAAGATTTGTCAATAACTGGCTAAATTTTTTTTACCGCTTACAAAGTGGCAAAATAAACCCAGTAGTTCATCATTTTGAATTAGAAAGAAACCTACAATAATTAAACGGAATAGAGACGGGAAGAATTCTGCATTCACAGCTCATCACAGGTAAGAACGGCACCCAGTATCCAAAAACAACAAATGCAAAGCAGATTGTCGTTTATTCACGAAGGTGATTGGGGGTGGGTGGGAAAGGGTCATTTTCTCTTATGAAAATTGGCGTTCCGGCTCCTATATCTTTACAAAAAAGGTACTGATTATTACGTATGCCAACCTGTGGACTATACAACCATAGAGTAATGAAACTTACCCAACCGTAGGTTTCATTAAAATTCAATGATGCTACTAGCATACTAGGTAGGTAGGTACCTTATAAGAATGAGCCCGTATCACAACTTACCTTAAGTACAGCGTTGTTACCACATTTTGTGGAACATTGCACAGGCATTTTAGATGTTTATAATAATACCTTTTACTGATATGGTTTACTGATAGGTTTACTCGTGAATTAACAAAAGCCACAATTCGCTCGATATAGGTACCTGCGTTGAGGTTAGGTTGCTGTGTTCGAGGTCATGTGACCAAAGTGACGTCACGTGTCAAACGCACGTGGCCGAGCCCAGCCAAGCCCACGATTTCTTTCCGCCAATGGCAACCACACTCAGGTGTAAGCGGCTGCATTCAAGACTTGGTTTTGAGGTCACGGTTCATATTTTACGACCATCTAATAGCTATACGGTTACCGCGCTCGCGTCAGTCACAACCACGCTTTCGTCTTGATAACACTTCGACCAAGAGACATTGTGAGAAAAAATCTGTCTTTGCTCTCTCATTGACAAGTTGTAATTACATCCGTCATCAGTTCTGCAAACAAGATTGCTAGGGTGTTTTCTTCTGCGTCGTGTGATTGTGTGGAAAAGTTCAGTTATTGGATATCGTCCGTGGTAGAAGGTAAGATCAGCTTTTAATTCGCTTTTTACTTTTACCACAGTCTGGACCCTGGAAGATTGTAGTTGAGTTTGGTTAATGCTATTTGGTAGTTTCCACTTTTTAAGTTTTTTTATGAACATGGAAATGAACACGACGCAAACTCAGAACATCAGAACATAACTATATTCTTACAATACCTAGAAAAAGTTAGCAAGCTACAAAAATTTTCTGCATGAAATTACCGAAGCTCTGATTGAGACGAGTGATACGCTGGCAAATATACCAGGACGGATCGCTAATCATGGATAATGGTTAGCATTGCCTTAGCAACGTGCAGATTGGAAAGCAGCGCTCAAAGAAATGTCCCCAAAGTTTCAGGTGTGAAAATGTGTACAACAGTCATCGTTACACAGAATTTCTGCAATTCCTTCCATGGGCAGACCATACATAATATGTAATATTAATAGTTCGGATTGCATAAAAATCGAATTCTTTTTTGTGTCGTTTTAAACATTTTACTACAAATAAAGAATTTGGGAAAATTGAACATGACAAACGCGAAACCAAGTCTGGTCTGTTGCAAAAGGAAACGATCAGCATTGGGGGACAAATTTCGAGCCCAATAAAGGATTTTTCAGATAGGTACCAATACCTACCTAGCACACCTATCAAACAAACCTATGTGTGAATAAATAGCCATGTATAGGTAGGTATATTAGGTAAGACTGGATTCAAACACGTAATTCTAATTCGTATAGCTAATAGGCACACAGCCCATTTACCCTGATTTTTAGGGTGAGCATTTCAGTTGAATCTGGTGTTCAACTATAAGCTGTACTGACTTTAAATTGTTGATTTCGATTTGCAAATAAACAACGCCGCTTCGGATTAAAAAACCATGCGTTGTACAAGCGTATAAGGTCCTTATGCGACAGTTAACTCGGCGCCAGAGAATGGGTTCTTTAAAAAAATCAATTTCTTGAGGTTGTTAATCAACGTGACAATTTTTGGGGCGCTCAAATGACAAACCGCAGTCCACAGATAGCGAGCAAGGAGCACTTTCCCCCTCCATGCTCCATGCCCAGCTAGACGATGCAAATATATTATAAAGCGACATTGAAATGTGCAGAACCAGAGCTCAACATTTTTTTGATATTTAGCTCGTGTCACAAAGTTTTGGTCAGTAATGACAGAAATCAGCTTTCAGTAAATTTACTTCCGAAGCCGATTTTCATATCAAAGTCTAACAAAATACAAGTCATCACAATACCAACTTCAAAATGAAAATCACCTCCATATATTTGATGAGCGTAGCGAGCGAAGCGAGCGAAGCGAAATCATCAATTTCACTACTGCTAAAAAAAAACACTTGGTGTGTGTTTGTTTGTTTTTTTGTATGTGTGTTTGCGCGCGCTCTACAGGCCAAACGCCTGCTTCGAGTGGGATGAAATTTTCAGGGTGTCTACTTTTGTTCTCAACTTAGACCCCCTGCGTTTTTCAAGAAAATCCTCCACACCCTTCACTTTCAAAGCAGAAAAAATAGCAAAATTCGACAATTGGGCAGGTTTGGAAAAGTACGGAAATTTATTTAAAAGTGCGTATTTTTTTCAAATGTTCCCAATTTCGATTTGCCTTTAGAAACCATCGAAACCAAATCGAAACATCACACCAGATTTTTTCCAATAAAAACCAACCCAATAAAACCCAATACAAACCCTTGGGCATGAGTTAAATTTATGTATTAACATGCAGATTGCTCAATGATCTCAAAATGAGCATATTTCCGCTACCCGACAGCTCGGACAGAAACAACGAAAGGTCAGAATGGTTTACAATTTCAAGTGATCAGTATTTTGGAGAAAGCAATGGTCCGGCCAGTTGCTCCATGATTTTCAAATGCCTTTGCCTCAATCTTTTTATGCGCAAAATACAAACCGCTACGCTCATCTTCAACGCAACACAAATTGCGTTCGCCCTAGTATATAGAACCTATACTGTCGCAGATTTCTATCTGTGGTAGGTATACTATCTGTCTTCAATTATAAAACAAGCAATTCTTTTTGTGAATCTATGAGAAGATAACAACTTATCCAATCTGGAAAGTTCCATGAAAAAATTATAAATATTCCAATCAATCATTAAATCACTTCAGGCGATTTCAAAAAACCCATATCTCATGCAGTGGCGTCTGCCCAATGCAAGCAAATAATATCAATATCAGCAAGTTAATAGGTGTATACCTATAGCTATCCAGTACAGCCACAACGGGCCCACCTACAAAACTCTAGTTCATTGGATTTCACACAGAAATATATCAGAGCCAATCAAACCATTAAATTAACTAGGGCTTCGCGAACGCAATTTGTGTTGCGTTGAAGATGAGCGTAGGTAGCGGTTTGTGTATAGCGGATTAAAAGGTGCAGGCAGCAGTCACAAGAAAACCATGGAGCACCAAACCTGACCATTGCCTTCTCGAAAATTATAATCACTTGAAAATGTATACGGATTCTGACGTTCCTTTGTTTCTCGTCGAGGTCAACAAAGATGGTAACCAAGGAAACGAAGGAAACCGGACTCGTATTGAATCAGCCGTCAAATCACGAAAAAAACACCACAAAAATGCTAATAAAAACTAATTGGAAAAAGCTACCGAACTAAGATTTGCAGGCATGATAAATATGTATAGGGTCAACATGTTTACAAGTTTTGGTGAAGTTATGTTCAGAACTTTGAAATTTACAGGGGTTCAAAATTCTGAAAAAATCGAAAAATTTCGTAAAAATTGATTAAAAAAAAATTTACTAAACCGATCTTTTTCAAAAACGCAGGGGGTCTAAGTTGAGAACAGAGGTAGATACTCAGAAATTTTCATCCATATCGGTTCAGGCGTTTGGTCTGTAGAGCGCGCACAAACACAAAAAAAAAAAAAAAAACATACACAAGTGACTTTTTTTGGGGTAAGTGAAATTGAAGATTTCGCTCCGCTCGCTTCGCTCGCTACGCTCATCAATCATCTTTTTTATATGAAATATAACGACGCAGTTGTTTCTCCAAAAGATGGGCGCGGCAACTGCCTTTCTTCCTCGGGGCTCTTCCGTCTCCCGTTGTTACTTACACCTAACATTAACACGGATCCTCCATCACAGCACCATAGGTGTAACATGGTGTAACCGACACTTGCGCCAAAGCGCTGGAATGTCAGCCGAGCCACCGTGGCTATCACTTACTCAGCGCTAGGTATAGTTGAACACACCTCACCTTCCTACCTCTGCATAGTCTAGCTCACACGTGCTCCATTATAAGTCGCGGCGATTGCATCTGCATATTAATTATGTGTGTGAATCTTCACATGGTGACCTGGTTTTACATGTACCTACAGCAATTATGGCTTGACAATCATAACAATCGCATATTATATCATGTAATCTTTCTGCCTTATAATAATATTACTACCATATTGTATGATCGAATTTAATAGGTGGCAAATCGTGAGAGATTCGATTGCTCTTACTTCCTAGAGAGTCGTGACTGAATATTGATTTTTGCAAGTAGTATTCGCTTGCTCGTTCCCATCTTCAAAAATGATGAATCAAGATTCAATGCCATATCCCGAGTGGCGAGTTATTGAATGTTATTGAAATACAGAGTGGGCAGACTTCGCTAAAAGAAAACCAATAATAATTAAAACCCGATGTGCTCTTATGATCCTGCGTCATCATTTCACACTTCAACTGTGCCTCATGATTCGAAGGACAAACCTGCAAAGCAGTTTAATAATTCATAACTATACAGATGCTTTTAAGATCTAAGTTTTTCTTGTTCGTAATATCAACGCCAGCTTAATCGGAAAATGCAAAACTTTTCTCCGTAACAACAGGTAACTTATCTTGCTATTCTTGTCAACAATCTACCATAATCAAAATTTAATACATCATACTGCCTATAACAATTTGCTCAGAGAGTGTGGGGAAAAATGTATAAAATACCCACACAGACTGAATAACGCGGAAGCGTTTCCGCCCGGAAAATGCATCACGACAGAAAAAATAGCGCATGCTTCTATCATATTATTATATAGGTACGCCAGTGCCGCGCATCGAAGTCTCCAAGCGAGCGAGCCTCCGCCAGCCGCACGTCTCTCGTTATTAATTAGATCTCTGCGCACAGCAATAATGTAATCACTGTGTGCAGAATGTGGACTCGCATTGCACGTCTAACGACCTCATGCCAGCCAGTCCACTCACTCGGCTGCGGCATACCGTCGGTATCAATTAAAAGGTAGATACTCTAATTAACGCGCTAGCCAATAGGAGCCGGGCGCGGGATTCGCAGAGCTGGGTCTAGCTAGTCTGTCTCGCGCACATCAATCAGAGCATGCAGCGTGCAGGTCTGCACCTCGATCTCATTCATTACGCAATGGGTCTGCAGACGCTGTGTATAGCTAGATGAAACCTTACCTATCTACGCTCACTCGAAAATATGTTGTTCCTCGGAGCAAATGCAACGTGCAAAGTTTCCGATCTCTCGACTCATTTAAATGAGTCTACATCACAATCGGTGTCACGACAAGAATGTAGTTTTTTTACTTCGAAAACATCCAGTCACAATTTTAAGCTAATTAGATTCGCGATTTTGAAAAGCATAACGAATGGCACTGTAGGTAATTTATCTGTCCCAAATACTCGAACAGTATAATTGCATACCACGGTACAAATTGATACGATTCAATTTCCAAAATGACAAAAACCTTTGTGTGTTCACGTGAAAAGAAGACGTAATTTGGCGATTTCGTTTTCTCGGACCGTTCCGAATTTCTTGTGTGAGATTAGAAAAATATCTTTGAGCAGCGTATAGGTACGCCCATTACCGAAATATCGCGCCCAACGTGGAAGTTAATAAATGTCTGGTTTGTGGTAGTAACTAGCAATGTAATTTATTTCGTGTGATGTAAGGCAAACAGTGATCTGTAAAAAAGACAGGAAGCTGCAGCGAAATCTTGGCGTGCACCAAAACACGATTGTCATTCGGAACTAGTGATGAAAGTGACGGTTTCAATTTCACGCAGATCCGATTCGTAATATTTTGACTCGTGTCCCATTGATTTTTTTCTATAGATATTGTACAATCGTTAGGTTCAAAGAATCGCGGTGCATTAGTGAACACCACGCCAGGATGTGCGCATGGCGCAGACATTTAACAGGTTTTGTGTCCGCGTGGGTCGTTACTTCTCCGTTCTACATTCGGTCTCCCCGCCGCGGTCCATTTAGTTTATTAGTCACCTCGTGACGAGCGCAGAGCGAGTGTTTAGATGTGTGAAATCATAGGGTGAAATACGCGGGAATTCACATTTCACGCGCCTGCGTCATTACAATACACACAAAGCAGTACTTGTTGAGTATTGACATATGGAACGGGCGATCCTTGTTTGAACGGTCGCCATGCTCGATCAAACAAGTTTTTTGGCAATGACTTCGAATTCAGAATCAAAACAGACTCCTCTGTTTTGTGCTATATTTTAGAGACTGCGATATGCTGTACAACCCGTTAAAAGCTTTTCAATACACTTAACTAATGTCATGCTTGATTGTGACGTGAGCGTTAAAGTTGATGAAGACGGATCAATAACCGAAAATGTAAGAATAGATTTTATGAAGTTTTTTTATAACAATGGTTAAAATTGGGCCAGATTATACATTATAACTTTTTTGGCTCAATACTTTCATATATATATATATATATATATATATATATATATATATATATATATATATATATATATATATATATATATATATATATATATATATATATATATATATATATCCTATTCTCAAAACGTACCTATATAAAGGCACATTAGGTATATAACAGAGCTGTAGCTGACCAATTTGCAATTCTGGAATCTCCAAATCAAGTATAGATCAATGCTATGCTAATTGCGTGGCTCAAAGCCGGCATTGTTGGCATATATTTATCGGAAACTGAAGGTCTGCATCTAAAGTAAATAGATCTACAGACATGCGATATCCAAACAAATTCATTCGAAATATGGGTTAAGAGGATGTTTACAATTTGAATTAGCATCTTAAAAATATCTTAATTTCTTCAAATCAGTGTCACGCATTCCCTTGAAACTCGTCCGGTGCACCGGGCACTGTCCGCGCAGCATTTCCTGTTCCCAGGCGTCGAACCTGATTCCCATGGGCCCCCGCTCGCCGTCCAGCCCCAATAGCTAATTAGAGCCCGGCCAATTAATTACAGACCCCGACACAAACCGCCGTATGGCGTATACCTACACACAATCGAAATCTTTGGGATGCTCATCGGCCCTGTCCTTTGACCTCCTCCGCTCGCAGGGCCCCCCGATAAGCAAATGTGAAATCTCTCCCCGCCATGGGAATATGTTGTCCCAGTTCTACAGGTGTCTATGGGAGCTTTCAAAACTCTAAGAATTTATTTCTTTCGCAAAAGCTAGTTTATATTGCACAATGATGAATGAAATGCACATTGGAACAATTATTTTATGTTTGATCTCGGGTCATTTTATTATCCATTCTCATTTGCTAATAACTTTCGTTGTTGCCTGTTGGGAGGTTCGCTACGAAGGAGATGAAGCGAGTACTTTCTTTAGAAGTCAACACGAATGATACATACAGAGCCACTTTCTCCCGGCGTAAGTATTAATACATGTGTAGATGCCTGTGAGATGTGGTGGACGCGCGGGCACGCATTCGCACGCAGCATGCGTAATTATTGGTTGTTACACCACTCCGTGCAACGGCGGCGGCGACGGCGACGGCGTTCACTCACGTGTGCGGAGAGTGCAGGAATTTGACCGCCGTGGGCAACGAAGTCCGGACTCTTACGCAGTCAAGTTGACGTCTCCGTAACATCGCGTGGCCCACTTATTTCCGCAACGTGAACCAATTTTGTATTCGAGACAACTTAACGGTACAATTAATATCATGTTTGTCCACCTGATTTAGACATGTGAATGGTTGTCACTCTTCTATATTAGAGTGGGCACCTAATTATGTTATGGAAAAATGAAAGTTTGTCTTCTATTGTTGTTGTGAATATTATTCATGTAGCGGGCTAGATGGAGGTGCCGGGTTGTGAACTGGCGGCATGCATATTTGTGTCACCAACTAGTTGACTCTCTACTCACAGAAAGAAAACACAATAACGTCTATGATTAGTATCAAGTCAATTTGAAGTTCGTGAGGTTGCTGGGGTCTTACCACTTTCGGTCCTTGAGACAGGTTGCATAGGTCGTGGCTTTCCCGGTCCCTTAATTAGTCAGTTTAAAATTGGGTATTTGGTAGTCGATGTCGACCCAGTTTGCATTTTGTGTGAAGGTAATGATAAAATATCGTCAGAAATATAGTGACAGTTATTTTTCCTCAGAAGAGTGTGTATCTCTAAAGGGAAATTAGTGAAATCATTGTTCGCTCAATTTCGTAGCGATGCTTCGGCAGAAATCCTAAAAATCTTTCAAATTCACTGCATTAAAAATTAACAACCACAACTTTGCGTGCCACGAACAAGAAAACCAAGCTGCCACAAACAAACTGTCGTAACAATTAAATATATTCCCCATCTAATTGCTCTCTCCTAATCACAACGCCCTCCAGCCAGCTCGATTAATGATGTAAATAGGTTGACGACGTCGACACTGTTGTGTGTTCCCCTCAGACAATTAGGCATGCACCTTACTAAGTCCCCGCCCTCGAATGGCGCAAGAAAACAATCGTCACATTGTCGTTGCCACTGTCACACTCGGCGGACCGGGCCGGCTCCAGCGAGCTCCCAGCCTCTCGCCGAAGGACACCACTCGCGGTCTCGCGGTCTTGCGTCTTGCAGCCAACAGCTGATCCGGCGTGAGCGGAACTTCCGGAGGAAAGCGCGGGGGCGTGACGTTATTTACCGGGGAGCACGCAACTCGATTATGTGCGGCAGGTCACAGCTGGGCATAGGTGCAATATTAACTACATAAACACAAGGCGGTTTTGAATGGATGGATATGGTCAGGCAATGAAAAGAAAGGAGGGCAGAAGTATAATGGAGCGATATGACCTCCTTGTTCATTCACACCACTAGGTTTGTAGTTTGAAACTGTTGGGCGAAACACACGCCCGCCGTTTAATTGCTTTATATTTACTTGCTAATTGTCAGCAGCGATGTGTTGTTTGCGAGGTGCTGAGTGCTGACCGCAGGGTTGGTGCTGGAAACTTGCGAAAGGCACAATGCGGGCGGAGTCACAAATTCCCAACTTTTTGAGTCGATTGTTAACTCAGGAGGAAAGGTTGTTTGACGAAGAAGAAAAGATAATCAATATTGATTCATTACTTCATATATTATGTAATTTTATTAATCACACATTCCGTTGTGTAAGACGGTTAAATACCGTTTTGTGAAAGGATCATAATTGGAACAGGACAATAAATGAAAACTAAATTAATTTGATCCCAAAAAGCCAATAAAAACGCCACGCTTTTGACGTACGTCGAGTTTCGTTTCGCCAATTTGAACTCTCCGCAGGTGATAGGTAATTAATAATTACATAGGAAGAGGAACTCGCTCATTTTATTTGCAATGATTTATTAGAAAAACGGTGCAAATCTTTGGCAGGATGTGGCCAATCGCTGAGAGAACGAACCAACACCTTTGGGATGACAATGAAACATAACACACTACCACGTATACATATAGCTCTAATGCACAGAGAAACTATTCCTCCATGCACACATGTGAGATTAGATAATAAATTGGCCGATGCATGTTTCGAGAAGAACCTTCACTTCGATAATATAGCATAATATAGCTTCGCTAATACCAATGCGGGCATGGCATGATTTTCGGAGATACCTTGCCCAAATCTTTGTTGGTCAACACACGCAACGCTGACCATCGATTTCAACAATGTGGCTCTAGAAATTCGTGCATAAAACAGGTTGAGATACCTTTGTGACGCAACCCCACGGGCGATAGTATTTATTTCTTTATTTATGACATGGGATTTGAATTTGATATATACACGTGAAGTACACGTACTATTATTAGCAAAGCGTTTCTTGAAATGTAATTTCTAGTGAAATTATTAGTTACTTATTTCAACCGCGACATCAGCACGTCTATCAGATTCATCATCAATCTAAGTAGCTCAACCGACTGATTACAAAGAGTTTGTTTCAATATTAATTTATAATAATTCGTTGTTTCACCACAATATCCCATGGTGAGCTGACTATACCAACTGCTGTCAGCACTCCTTCCAGAGAAGACGTGGCGTTGACGAAACAACATGGCAGTCGAGGTTTAATTCACTTTCTATTATGCTGCTCAAACAAATTGCAAATTACGTTAAATACTTACATTATTATTCCATTTAATTGCACCATGTGTGTGCACTCTTGGCCAGTGCACTTAGGTGCTCACAACCTGTGTTGTGGTAAGCGGATGTGTGGACTGTGGAGTGAGACTTGTAGCGTGTTAAACGGCGAAGAGTAAGTGTGCAAACTTTGTCGAGATTGGTTTATCATTCAGAAGATAATAAAAACCACAACAGGCGATGTCTGGGCTGGGTGCATTGTTTTTGTTTTCGCCGCTGAGAACATTTTCTGGCGAGAAACGTGACGTCCGTCACTTGGGACTGGAGACTGAAACTCAGATAAAATAACTGCAGTCGTTATCCGTTGCACTACGATCCAGAAAACGTGAGAATAGCGCCATAGAATGAAATTTATCTTCAATTATGATTCACAGAAGTAACTGTGGTAGGTATGTTCTGTCCTCTGATCACATGGGTTCCTCTGAATCAAACCATTATCCAGTCAGAGATATTCCTTCGTTGAAACATTTTTTCTAGACCTAGACGAAAGTATAACATAAAACGTGACTAGTTCAACACTATTGGTCAATATCAATAAAATGTCCTATGCATGGTAAAGTACAATTAAGTCGTAATGGTAATCCGTATCATGGCCGGGCCCGCGAGGGGCTTGCATCCTGAGAAGAGTCTTTCTCGTGAAGTAACATAACTGTCTGCATCGGTCAAGCGATGGAATGTTGGCCCTTCAGTTAACTGCAGGGACTTCGCGGAAAAAGAGTTGACGATCAGGAAATTAATTCTCTCAGGCCGATCAATCGATCGGGCCGCGCTGGAGATCACGTATATCGACAATTCAACTCCAACTGCGTCTCAGCCGAGAACGGGCCCCGTGACAGCCGGGACAGTCTGCCTCGAGATAGCGATTCTACCTGACGACATATACATCCACTTCAGACACGATAATTGAATTTCTTCGGGCATAGTTAGCAGGAAATTGTTTTTTTGCAGCACCGAAGTAAATTCAATGCGTACATGCGTGTCGCTGCCTCTGCTTTTTGCTCGATTTTATCGTTCTAATCGAATGTTTCTCATTGTTCCAGAGGATGAAGCAACTACTCATGCCTAAAGTCTTGCACTATGACAACTCTTAGTGGCGCGATGGACCCGCTGCGGACGATAGCGTTCAGTCTCTTGGGGCTCTGGTGCTTCTTCGCCGTGCTCCCCAACGCGGACTCCTTGGCGCTAAGTCACTGGGATCTGGAGAGCGCCAACGAGTACGTTCTGTCCACACACCGTCACAAAACACAACGGCACCAATTTTCTAAGTGATAAATAAGGCAAACGCGTTTGTTTTGCTAATGTGCTGTTTAACCACTTTCCCAAATCAGATCTAGAGTGGAAGTTAATGCTGTAAATGCTATGATCAGTGGCTGTAACTTAATCACATACGGTGAAATTCGTTTGATACTAAAAGTTGTCAAAATGTTTTTTAAGTCGGCGTTGGACACAGCTCTTGCTTTCCAGGCAAAAGATATTGCACTTAAATGGCATGGAATTTGCCAATACATTACTATGCAGCCAATACAAAATTTTAATATTTGCCAAAATAATACTGTTATTAATGCTATTATAGTCGCCACATTATCTCATAGTTTCAAGTTTATTTATTTTGCTCTTTGATCAAATTATGGTTTACAGCCAATGATATGAGCTCTTCCAGTAAGTAATATAATAAATCAATGATAAAACAGTATAGGTCACAAGTAAAATATTGAAAAATAAATAAATAAATAAACCTAAAAATGCAATAACATTCTAGTATAACTGAAAAATCTAAAGAATTATTTACAGGCTCTTGTTCTGAGTGTCCAGTCGCTAAAATCAGTTTTAAAGAATTCGTCGGTGCTATAAAAAGCCTTTGCTAACAGCATGTTCTTTAAAACTGATCTGAACTTTTTTCCATCTGTTGTTGATGTAATACATTTTGGCAGATGGCAGATAAATCTATATCACCTCATTTATCCCATGAAAAACTCGCTTCTTTCCATAACCGTGTTCCCTGTTCTTCCAGGACTTGCGATGGCAAGTCGACGTGCAAGAGCGAGCCCCAGTCGCCGCGTGCCGGCTTCAAGTCGCGGCTAGAGACGACCCTCGACTGGAGAGACCGCAACTGCCTCTGCGACAAGCTGTGCGCCACGTACGGCGACTGCTGCGTCGACTCCCCATACTTCGTATCCAGCCTCGAGCAGCGTCGCGGCGCCGTCAACTTCGAATGCGTCGACCTGCGCCAATTCGGCGGCATTTACATGGTGGGCAGCTGCCCGCCCGACTTTGACGGGATGGCAGCACGAGAGCGTTGCGAGGGCACGGCGAGAGCCGACACAGACCGTCAGCACGCCGACGTGTGTGCCCGCTGCAAGCTGCTGGACGTCAGCGTCAGCCTAGAGGAGTGCGACCGTTGCGAGTCCCCGCGCGACGACCCCGTCGCTAACCTGCCCGTCACCAGCCACAAGACCGGGCTTACCTACCGCAACGCGTTCTGCGCGCTCTGCCACGGCGACTTCGACGACGCCACTGCCGAGCTTTGGGCGCCGCGACTCGAGTGTCCCAGTCTCTTGCTGAGCGGCAACCTCAGCCAAGACGTGGTCAACGACAAGCTCGTCTTCAGCCAGAAGATGAACACGTGGGGGCTGAACCTGACCTCGGTGGACACGCACCGCGACATGCGTCTGCGCCGCACGCAACGCGACTTGGTCGCCAGCAACTTCCGCGCGCGCAAGATGAAGGACGTGATGCCGGCGACGCAGTTCAAAGAGAGCACCCCCGACGACCTGAACGGACACTCGCGGCCGACCGGCATCGAAGGACGGCCTCACAACACGTTCTTCTCGTGTCACATCGACCCCGTGATCCCCGAGACAGTGGCGCACGTGGTGCGCAGATGCCAGACAGACGTGGTCAAGGCTTGCGCCACCAACTGGACCAACGTGGAGATCCGCAGCCGGTGCGAGGCGTACACGTCGACGGTGTACCAGGGGTCGATCGCGTACCGCAACCCGCACTGCGCGCTCTGCAACAACGTGCCCATCCAGTACCTGAGCTGCACCAAGACCGCCTCGCATCGGTCCATCTTCAACAAGGACTTCAGCCCGGCGGCGTTCTCCGTGCTGTTCGACTTCCGCGGCAAGGGCGCGGCCTCCTCGTCTGGCGTCGGCGTCGGCAAGAAGAAGGCCTGCCGCGAGAAGGAGTTGTACGACCCTTTCTTCAAGGTCTGCCGCAATGTGTTCGACGCCGACGAGGGCCTCGGCGCGGAGGTGGAGAAGGAGGACGTCGAGCTGAAGCTCCAAGAGGAAATTAGCAACGAGTTGGGGCAAATCTATCACCTGAAGGATAATTACAAGAACCTTGAGAACGGCACGAACCATTCCTCGAACTTCTCCAAGCTATTCTTATCTTGCGGCAAGGTTATCCTCGATTCCGACGACTACTCGATGGAGGACGACAACGAGACTATCTACATAGAAAAGTACAAAAAGAAATACGAGAAAGGAGACTATCGAATAATCGACAGCGGCTTGCTGGAGATTTGCGCTGAGTTTGGCGTTGAGTACGTCGACAAGTTCGGCGCGTACATGGGATACGTGACATTCGTGGGTCTCGGTGTGTCGATCGCCTTCCTAGTCCTGCATCTGGTGGCGTTCGCTGTCGTCAAAGACCTGCGCAACCTCTCTGGCAAGAACCTGGCCAGCTTCTGTCTCTCTCTGCTCTGCGCGTACACCGCCTTCCTCGTCGGCCAGCTGCCCGTCGACTCCTCCGCGTGCAAGTTCCTCGGCTTCTTCACCTTCTACTCATTCCTCGCGTCCTTCTTCTGGATGCTCACCATCTCGTTCGACATCTTCCGCACGCTCAAGCTGGCCACTTGCGAGCTGCGCGTCTCGCTCGGCTCGCAGCGCAAGAAGTTCATAGCATACTCTTCGTTCGCGTGGCTGACGCCTCTCATCATCCTCTTCACGTCGATCGCCCTCGAGTACACCGACAACCCCTACCAGCCCGGCTTCGGCATGCCCTCCTGTTGGTTCTCCAACAAGCTGGGCCTGCTGATCTTCTTCGTCGGCCCCATCGGCGTCATCATGGCGCTCAACGTCATATTTTTCACGTCGTCCGCGCATATGATCTACACCACGCGGCACTCGACTCTCTCGCGGTCCATCTCGCCGACCACGTCGCGAACGCGACGGGATTTCAAGCTCTACATCCGGCTATGTCTGGTGATGGGGCTGACCTGGATCATCGGGCTGATCGCCGGGTTCCTCGACATCGAGGTGCTGTGGTACATCTTCATCGGACTGAACACGCTGCAAGGCCTGTTTATCTTCCTGGCGTTCACATGCAACGAGAAAGTGGTGCGCGGCGTGAAGCAGATGGTGCGTCCGGCCAGCAGAGGCTCGTCTATAGCCGACAGGGCAAAGAGAGGTCCTCCCAGCTTCTCGTGGTCAGGAGCCAGCAGCCTGACGCCGCATAGCGACGAGACGCGCAAGACGGAGATCAGTACGGCAAACCCAGATACTCTCTATTAGCTGACGAACCGTCCGACCGACCGATCAACCGCGCCCCGTGAGGCGATTCATCCCCACAGAGACTGTTAGTCAATAAGAAAACATTTTATTCTTGTCAAGGAACTCTCAGCTGTATAGTTAGTTAAGTGCGTTTTTTAAATGCACCGAAGACAAGTTTCGTTTACGACATTAACGGCATTGTCAGCTAATTTCTTAATTTAATGTTCACATTGTTTCACTTTCATGGGGTTCTTGTACTGCAGCTTTGCACAACGCGTTTTGCAATGTAATGTGTTGTTTACTGAGTATCAGAATTGTTGCCTTTTAGCAGTGAGGTTTCAATTCAAATGTCAATGATTATTATTCTACGGAGGCCTGATTGCCATTTCGATGACGTCGATGAAACCATCAAGAAACGCAAGAAAACTCGAAACCGTATCGGTGGAAGAGCTCAAAACGCATAGTGTCGGAGCAACAGTGGACAATCAGTTGGCAAAAGGAACAATTCTCAAACATTGACACTACGAGTGGCTCTGCCTGTTCAAACGTGCATTCATGTCTCCCCGTCCATTTACCAAGTGCCAGTCCTTCATCGTAGCTCATTCGCCATTCGCCTCGGTGAGGCACCGAAAATTGGCACACCGCAGCACGCACATGACCAAAATCGTAATCTCGTGTAGTGCTTGGAACTCCGCAATTCGTCGTGGCTCGTTTTACTTTTCAAACCAATGCACACAATGGAATGTCGTCTGTGTTTATCAATTGTGTCCAACAAATACGTTCGCATGTTTAATTGAAAACAGGCGGGTATTTCTCTATGTTTATGATAATTATTACTTATGTAAATATATTTCCTACACGTTTTTACTGTACACTGATACATTTTATAACGGCCCTTTCCAATCTTTCGAAGGTCCACTCTGTATTTCCCAACGTTTCCAGTTTTGTTTAGAAAGCCAGCCTCTTTATGTCGTTCCTAGACTAGAGCTAAATGAAAAACGCATAGGATTTTTTTAATACCGTGTGTTCTTCGTGTATGCTTTCGCGTATATTTTGAAATGGAAAATGCGAAGTTATGTGGCATTGTTGTACACTGGTCGACATTTCCGGCTACACGATAGCACAATGGGAGTGCGACTGCTTCCTTGTAAGATGAGAATAGTGCGCGCGGGAGAACCACTTTAGGAAATGATCGATCAAGTGCAACAATTGCTGCAGGACCGAGTTCGCCTTCCATCGTCAGCTTTCATAACATTGGTTTAAGGAAATGACATACACATCCACGAGGACGAAGATATTAATTAATAATGACATTAAAACTTTTACTGGCAAACACTGCATAAGGGAAATATGCACTAATTTCCTTT
Source organism: Nemoura dubitans (assembly GCA_921293005.1). NCBI lineage: Eukaryota > Metazoa > Arthropoda > Insecta > Plecoptera > Nemouridae > Nemoura > Nemoura dubitans. The sequence goes on from OV121074.1 coordinate 24,512,392, forward strand.
AAAACCGAACTCTCAAGCGCATACAATGTCGGTATGAAAACGTTTTAACAGAAAGCTGGACAGGAAGTCTCATGATTCATGAATGGTTAATGACACGGTTCATTCAACGTGTTTAGTTTCGCTGCCTTGGTCTAATTTAACTCATGGTGTTTCTATATTATGTTTACACTTTTTCGAGCTTGTCGAAAAGGCTTGAATTTTAACTCAACTCGCCTGCTTCGTCTACTTTTCTGGGGTTCACCCACAGCACAGCGTCGATGACTTGTGTTACACGATGCTGTAATTGCGGTGTGTAGACTTGAATTATAAGAAGCACCTGGTCATATTACACGTCTGGCTGGGCAAGTTTACCATGCAATGCAATTTACACGCATGCTATTGCGAAGCGCAACCTCTTGATCATCATGTGTAAAGTAGGCAGAAAGTGGATTTTCGAAATGCTTCCGAATTTGCATGTAGGCGTGATGGTTCTACCCTATAATAACAATAATGATTGGCCATCTTTGTGAGTAGCCGTGCGTGTAATAAACAATCCGACAAATTAAGCAAATGAATTCAATAAACTGTTGATCTCCATTAACTGGGGGCTGTATTACGCTATAAGGCTGGCCTTGGTAACGCCAAAGAGCCTCCGGCCTTCAGAGGGACTAGACTCGATTACCTAATTAGAGATTACAGTAAGTTTACTCTTTCTTTACTATGTCGATTGATGAGAAACAATGGACACTGATCCAATCACCGAGTGTTTCTGAGGAAAATTGTCCGTTAGAAGTGAAGCGTGCCCAGAAAACCAGCTGCAGATGACCCACTATTGAGATGATGCCCTGTGGACGCTGCTGGACGACGGATGATTCTTAGAACTACGACACAATATTGTCGAGTCGGTCACTCGCTTGTCACTCACTCGTCGCCGAAGAAATATTAGGCCGAGTGAGAGCGGAGTTGTAAAATGAGTGGAATTTTCTCTGATGGCTATTTCGTGTTCTAGGGCATATTTTATTTTAGTATTGTTGCAAATAGTTTGCCTAATTTCTTAACTGTGCGAAATTACACGTGGTTTAGTATGTAAATTTTCTTGACCTTCTCATTACAGTGTAATATTTCGTAAATTGGTTTATAAAAACAAGCAAGTTCCCTGCAGTGAAATAGGTTTATTCCAATCAATAGGCAAAATTTGCATTTTTACTCCAATAAAAAGAAATATATAATAATCATTTGCTATAATAAATCGGCTCTTTCATAATTGAATTGGACCCACGAGCAAAATAACATTCCATGGTGGCAAATTGTTTGACCTTTGCATTTGAGAGTTATGCATTCCTATGTACCTGGATAGGGTGCAGGTACATAGAGGAAAGATAGCATCGATGAGCATAGCGACCACTTGATAAGAGAGCTCGAGTTTGACATCCATGCAAGTCTCAGTACGGTTGGGATTCTCAGCTAGTGCACATCATGGCACTGATGGGGTTGAGGGTAGCGTTTGCTGCTATGCTTTGTTCTGGTAAGTCACATTATTCAAACTATGGTTACTACTTGAGTATACGTTGTCATGATAATATGTGTAAATTCAAGCAACTAGAACATCAACTGCAATAAATGTCAGCAAATGCAGAAAGTGACATGCAAAGTGGGCTGTAGCTTAGCTTTCTTAGGTACGTTTATTAATGTGTCGTTACAGCCAACTACTTATTTTCCAGTCCAGCTCGCTCACCGTAGCCATAGCCATATTTATAATTCTGATACACATTTGCAGTGTTCGAATTTTGAAAGGAATGTGGCCGTTTATTCGAGCATAATGTTTTTAGCTGTAAAGATCCGTGGAGGCACATATATTCCAAGGTCAAACTAAACTCAGGCAATCGCCAAATTCTTATGATTTTCGTTTCTAAATGTTCAGTGATTTAAAAAAATAAAGATACTCAATTAATTTCCTTTCATCAAGACTGTTCACCGATGTGGCCTGTGATTTTCATCAGATTGAATTTCGATTTATGGTTTTGGCTATGGTGTGAAAAATAACGGAAATCCTACTCTTAATTAGTTTTGAGCTGATCAATATAAACGGATCGCTTTTTAAATTCCAAATCACTGGCTCAAAAGACAACGATTTACTATTTATTAATTTTCAGTGAGATTGAAAAAAACAAAGCTAACTCAAAATTTCTTTTAGTTCTTGCTGTCGATGGAGACGGTGGCCATTTGTCCGAGTTCCGATGTCTCTTGCGGAGTTCCGCCAACTCGCGCTGCAATATCAAAGGTACAAGCACCTCTTCGTCATGCTCACTTCGTTCCCAACCGCAAGACCAAAATTGCTGGCTGAGCTTGGAACCGAGAATTACGGTGTCATGAGATCCATATTTTAATTAACTACTCGTCAATTAAAGGTTGTTGACGTATCTAAATGATAATATCTTTGCTGGTCTAGTGCAGGTCCATTCGTGCTTATGTTTCAAGTTTCTAATGTAAATCATGCGTACCTACACGTGGGACTATATTTGTGTTAAATGGAGAAACTGTTCTGAAAATTTTAAAGTTTTTAAAAGCAACCAACCATAACGCTTTTCATTAGTCATTGCCATCGGAAGATTGCAATCGATGAATTATGAATATTTTCTCGTTTTCGCAGACACGTACGTTCCGGAGAGACTAATGGAGATCTACAACAATTTGAGCAGCAATGCAAGGGCTCAGCTGAGCGCCAGAAATCCGCAGGGCCTGACATTTGAAGAAGTGGCTGATTTGCCCCCAGTCCTGATATATCTCTTGCCCGTAAGTCCGGGATATTACGTATTTGGAGGTCATAATAGAGTTGTTTATTTTTGGTATCTGTAGATAAATCTTGCCTTTTAGCCATTGAATGAAATTAATGGCATAGTTTTAGGTTGCTATAATCATCATGTGCGTGTTCAGTTTTTGTAGGCCTGCTGGTAATTGGTTTTGTAATTTAAGAGAATGTTTCACTATTCACACTGAAGTAATTTAAAATGTAATATCTGAGATCCCAGCACTCCTTTTTTGAGCTGTATACGAGAGTATGCAACCGATCACGCATCCATGTAGCGTAATGTTGGTCCGTCGATGCCTGCAGGCGGACTTCTTGGAGGCGGCGACAGGACTCGGTCTGGCCAAACTGATGCAGCGCCACCGCAACGAATCGGCGCTGGCTGTCAAGATCATTGGCGCGCTCCTCAAACCTGAACAACGCACCCAATTCCTCGACGGGGTAATACTGGACAAATGTTTTAACTTTGTTTAGTCATATTACCTATTATCTAATTTCCTGGCACATTTTGAAATTATTCTTAATTTCTTTGAGAATACCACGTGCTTAAAAACTTAATTAGCAACTGGTTTGATATAAAAATTTATAATACTCGGGTAAATATTATTTGCCTTTACCACTGTGTTTTCCTCGGTTATCTTCTTGTTCTGTTGAAAAAAGCATCCGGTGGGGCCAGTCGATACTAAAATAAAACTAATATCATGTGACCGTATGTTGCGTTGCAGCTCGTAGGAACAAGCTTACCGCCAGAGTCTCAGAACCTCCTGGGCAAAGCGATGACCCTCTGGTGGCCGGACCTCTCTCGAGACTGGTCGTTCGAAACCTTCCACAATGCGTCGTACATCGGAAGCCCGCTCTTGGCGTTCGTCACACCGGGAACCATCTCGCAACTGAAGGGAAAACTCGCCATCAAGTTGTAAGTCGCTTAATATATCGTTCGTAATGCATTGCACGTATCACAAACTTGAGTAACGCATTTTCCTTGCAAACGTCTCGCAAGATGCATGTTCTTTCAGTTTGGTGCAATAACTTTAGCATTGACATTATTCAAAAGAACACTAGTTCGCATTCTGGGCATGAGGCTGGTTGCTGTGGCCAAATCCATTCATTCATCAATGGCCGCCTATAAATGCTTTCTAAATCCGCAATCACAGATGGTCGCCATTTGAGCCTATGACACCTGCCTATTATTTCTGGTTGAGTACTGACAATTTTCCAGCCAGTCCCGGTCAAAAATACAAACCCCGAGTCGCATTTCCTATGTATAGACTAAAGTTGTTGGCGATTTCTTTTTTCGCCTCCCGGTTCCAGGGAGTACAAGATGTGCCGAATTTCCCACGAGTCCCTTCTTTGCAGCTTGTACCACCTGCGCACGTGGTACCGGTCGTCGCTGCGCGTGTGGGCAGACAACCCCGTGGTGGTGCGCCGCGTGTGGGCGAGCTTGGCTGTGCGCGGCCCGTACGCCGAGTGGCAGCAGGAGGACCTCAAAGGGTGAGCTACGATAATGGGGCTTTCTGGGGAACAATTGTCGCCGTATGCGAAATTATGAAGCAAATTGACGTTGCCAAGTCGAAAAGTTTCTACTCGTATATCTTGTTATCCGGTGTGTCTTGTGGTTTTATGTGGTGATGCACAACTTGATAAATGTCAAGTCTTTTTGGCCCAGAACTGCAGATAATCAAAAAAAAATAACTGTATTCTGTTGCCTCTCATATGGAAAGGCAAATAGCCCCACTCTACATTATATGTTTATGCTTTATTCGTTTTACAGATTTGAATTCCTATTGAGTGGAGCAACTGCCAATGAACTTAACCAGCTTATTTCCCTCAAATTTGACGTTAAATCGATCATCACATCAAAACTCGACAAACTCCAGGTATAGGACCTTAGTTCATCAGCCTCTTCTTTCCTGTACGTAAAGTCGCACCGACTGAAGACTTTGTTCCACTTGTTCGACTTTGTTCGACAGGCTCGTGCACTGTTCCGCCTCATGTTCGGCGCCAAGGTACTGACGGGCACGCAGTTGAGGCGTTTCATGCCGTTGGCTCTGCAGCTGTCCCCCCGTGAGCTCCTGCAGTTCAGCCCCAACGAGACCGACTTCCGTCTGCTGCGCCACGTGACCCCCGACCGCCGGACCAGCTCGTTCGCAGCCGACAAGCAGGTAGGACCGCGTCGGACTGAATGTTTCTCAAGTCTGGTCGTCTGTGGTGCATGTGGAACAACGTTATTTGATAGCGATTAACGCCACAATGCAAGCATGCAATTTTTGCAGCAATGCACCGTATTATTCCAAATTTAGCTAAGCCAAAGTGAACGAAATTGTGAAGGCAGAAACTTTTTTGCTGCGAAGCACAGTATTCTTCTAAATTTGATCGACGACTATTGACTGTTCCTGTACACGCTTAAGGTTGCGAGTAGCTACAGAATTATGGCAATCTGGAAGAAATTGTGCCGATTTTAAGCGAAATATTTTTTAAGGAACGCCCAATTCCGATTTTGTTTGCAACAGTGTTTCTTTCAACCTCGATTTGTTTACGCCAACCCCTCGCTGATTGCCAGATTCTGGAGTCTCTGAAGGCGCAGTCGGCGCTGGCATACCAGCAAGAGTCAGAAGACGGCGACGCCTGGCACGTGGGGATCACAGACCTGGGCCCGTTCGTGTACGTGATGCCAGCGCGCGAGCTTCGCGTGCGGACCGACGCGGGACTCGGCACGCCGGCCTACCACGCCATCGACTCGGACAAGATCTCCAGAGAACAGGTACCAGAAAACGTACATGCACCAATCCCAAATGGCAGGCGTCGAAACTTGGTTCAACTTGCGAGTATAATGATGAGATTCGATATTAGTGAGTGATGACGAAACGGTTTGAATGGATTTCCACATGTTATCTTCGAAAACGAAAAACGCAGAAAATTCTTAAGTTTCACAAAGCGCATTGAAGTACAGAATTATTATCGAATGAAACTTTCCTGGCATGTCATTCGCTTCCTGGCAAAGGTATCACCCGAGATTTTCCAATCAACGGAAGAAATCGCTTAACCGGTATCGAACGTACTAACGAGGTTTTCGAATATGACCCATCTTCCATATATTTTACTAGATAATTTGACTTCGCCAGGTCCTATTGATGCACTGGTGATTCCTACAACATTCCTCCTTCCTTGGCAGGCCATGGCTTTGACGAGCAGTGGTGCCGCAATAAACCTGCAGCGGCCGGCGAGCGTCCTGGGCTTGCGCGGAATGCTGAAGGCGTTGTCGACGAGCCGCGTCGTCGCCTACCACATCGGGGAGCTGCCCCAAAACGTCCTCGGCCACCTCGCGAGCAACTTGCCGCACTTGTCGCCGGCGCTCTCGGCAGCCGTCCTGCACAAGCTGTGGCCACAGATCGGTGAGTGCGCGCTCCCGTTTTCTCTTAACTTCCGTCGTGATGACGCACAAGAGTTGCTGTTATTCGACAACGCCGTTTGATTGTTGAACATTTTGTGTCCACTTTCTGCATTAAAAAAATTCCCGCTAAGGCCAAGAGCTTATTAACGAGTGAACTATGAGCAAATACCTATCGTTCGTAGCTGCGTTTAGACATTGGCCTTGAACTCGCTACGTCTCTTTTCAGGGGAGAAACAAGTATTGGAATACATTCTCTCTAACAAGCATCCAGAACAATTCTTTGAGTTGATTCCACCTATGGAGCTGAAATCTTTAAGGAAAGAGTTTTTATCGTCGTTTAACATTCTGCAGAACGAGGGATTTGCGTTGAGAATCAAGACGTTGCCTCGACAAATGGTAAAGTGGCCAAATGTGTTTATTTTTTACTCTCCTTGTAAATGAAACAAGAGTTTCAAATAGCTGCGGTCGTGCACCGGTTTGCAGCTGTCGACGCTTCTGGAAGAGTCCAAAACGAAGGTGGGCTGCTGGGACCCCGAGGAGCTCAAGTCGCACGTGGCGTTCTTGGGGCTGTCTTGTCGGGCGATGGACGAAGTGGATGTGGTGGACTCGGTCGATATTTTGGCGCGCTACCACTTGGAGCTGCGGGAAGCCGGCAAGTCGTTCCCGAAGGCCTTGCAGTACTGCGGTCAGCTGATGGTCGTGCGGTACATCGCGTTGAAGTCGTTCCTCTGGCAAGTCAATGACAAGGAAGTGCGTCTGGACGTCTTGGACCTGGCAGAGATTCAGGCCATCGGAGGTAAAGTTGCTAGATTTAGCTGTAAAACACATTTAACACACATAAAACACACACAGATGGATGGACACATGGACAACACACACAAATGGATGGATGGACAATGGATGGATGGATCACATTTAAATGGATGGAGATTATTTAAAGCTGCTGTTGAGGCTTGGGGATTCGGGAAGTTGGAAAAACGTCCATTGGTTTCAGGTTACATTTTAGCAAGTTTTCCACCCGACCTCATCAAAGCTTCAACACACCGAACGGAGATTCTGCTGACCATTGGCCAATTACCTCTGCCGCAACTAATGGAAGCGACTGGAAGGAGGGAATACTTATTGCGATTCACGAATCATCTGTTGGTTAGTAACTTCTTTAATGGATTATCATGAAAATTTGCAATCAAGATTCGTGTGCATTCAAATAAGGTACGAATTTCGTTGCTTTTTTCCAGTCTGATTTGATTGGAAAACGAATGACGTTGGGAATCGACGAACTGCTAAGCCTCGGGAGCTTGATGAACTTCGTTAATGTCGTGGACAAAATCATCGATCCAGCAGCTTTCAAATTCGTGGTCGAATCTCTGGAGGATCCTCGCTCGAAAAGTCTGTGCGCCAACTTCGACTTGAGGAAACGTTGGTACACGCTTATCGAAGGCGCTTTTGGGTGAGTCAAATGACGCGTAGGCCTGATCGAGCTGAACACCAGTGTCAGGCAACGAAGTCGAATTTTCGGTGTTATTTGCAGCACACCGGACAAATGGACTGCGGGCGATCTGAGCTCGCTGGGCGACTTCCTCCTGGCGGTTCCAAGCGAGGCGTTGGACCTCGTGCCGGCGAAGAAGTGGGCGGAGGCCATCGACTCGCTGATCGAGCAGACTTCCTACCACTTGGAGATCACCTGGCCTGGCTGGGACGCACCGGTTTCGTTCGTGATGGTAAGACTTGCTGAAGATGCCTTACGTTATCATTCAGTAGGGAATAATTGTACGCTGGTCATTTCTGCGATCGTTGCTCGACTCTCCCTATGCCCTCCGCAGGCTTGCAGCAATCTGCTGAATTCAACCGATGAGGAAGAATACCGCGCGGCTGTCCGACATCTGCTCCATCGGTACCTGATAGCGAGTCAGGCACAGCTAGACACGGTCGAGTCCGCCGAGGATCTGATCGACTCGTTCAAGTACAAGGAGGAGGTGATACGTGTGGTGCCGGGCATGCAGATCAACCGCGAACCCAAGAAACTCGAGTTGCCGATGCCCACAAAACGACCCTCCACCACGCCCGTCGTCGTCGTCGTCGCAGTGACGAACGCGACGTCGACCACCACGGAGGAGCCGCTGACTACGTTGGAAGAAACGATCGATTCGAGCACCCAGATTCCGAACATTGAAATATGCTCGGGAGTTACCTGTCCGGTGACGACGCAGGCCTCGGAAGAGGTGGCTTGCTCTGGTTTGACGTGCCAGTTGACGACGGTGACCCCCGAGGCAGTGACCCCCGAGGCAGTGACCCCCGAGGCAGTGACCCCCGAGGCAGTGACTCCAACAACTGGCACCTCCACAACGGGTACCTCAACGATGGCAACCCCAACGACGGCGGACGATACCACAGAGACGACGTTCCGGAAAGAGATCTCTTCTGTGTCGACGGTCGCGCCAACTACGCAGGAGGGGGCCCATACGACACCGAGTCTCTGTGACGAGTCGACTCCGTCGAACTGTGGGAATGGGACAACGCCCTTCGTGGAGATGGTAGAAACCCAGACGGAAAAGCCTACCGCTGGTAGTGCCACGGGGTCGGATATGGAGTCGCATTTGTTGGTGGGACATCACCACAGCGAGAAGTCAGTGAACGAATCTTCCGACTTCATTCATTTGGAAAAGCTGCATCGGTCCAAGCGCGATCATGAACCTGAAGAAGGTATTGGACAATAAACTAATCTCATTTTGATTTTTCTAATGTAGGTAATTTTTGATAACCTAGAGGTCATTAATTGAAACAATCTTGTACACAGGTGAAAAAGTGGAGATTTTTGTGAACATGAGAGCTGAACAGGAGGACGGTGGCAAGCTGGAGAAAAAGCTGTCTAAAATGCCAAAGAAAACGTATGTGAAAATTGACAACGACAACAGAACGCAGAAAAAGGTGAGACTCTGTGCAGAAAGCTCGCTTCTCTTTGCCCACACGACAGGTCTACAACGCGAGTGTTTCCCGGTGTGTTTGCAGCTTTCATGCGACGCGCTGCGTGCGTTGGGGCCCAGCGTGGCGTTGGCGCTCGAGTGGCGGGACATCGAGTTGATGGCCGGCACAGAGCTGGAGAACTGCCTCGAGTTCCTCGGCTCGTTCAACATGTCGCACGACATCTACATGAAGATCTGGGACCGCGTTGACAGGGTCAGTACGGTGCCACACTGTCATAGATTGCGATTTTTCTGTCTATGCGTTTTCATGATGCAAGTGATTTCACGATTTGTGTATTGTTGTTATTGATCTGTTTCATTTCAATTCTAAGCAATACATGTGGAAGAAATCTCTCCTTTAAACTTTAGACATATTGAAATATAATTGGAAATAATTTGACCAACGACATACATGCTGATACGTATATCAAGTCGAAGGGTCTGGTTGGACTGGTTGCGTGTCGCCTGCAGGAGGTGCTGCTGTCCAGCCTGGCGAGTCTTGGCCACCTGACGCAGGCGCTCCAGGTGCGCGACGTGCAGAAGCTGGACCTGAACCTGGCTTCCCCGCGGGCCCTCGACCAGCTCGCCGTCGTCAGCAGACATGTGCGACATTACCGAGTGGTCAGTAGCTACCAGGAAATAACTAGTCGATGACCAACCAAGTACCAACCAAGTACCAACCAAGTACCAACCAAGTACCAACCAAGTACCAACCAAGTACCAATCAAGTACCAATCAAGTACCAATCAAGTACCAATCAAGTACCAATCAAGTACCAATCAAGTACCAATCAAGTACCAATCAAGTACCAATCAAGTACCAATCAAGAACCATGTCCAGTCGATAAATATTAAAATAGTCGATTACCAGTACACCCAGCAAAGTACTTTGTAAGAGGGGGATATATGAATCTTGGGGGTTAATTCCACTTATTGCTTCAGATAGTGACTTTCACCTCATTGACTGCGTGTGCGACGTAGGTTACCCCACATTGCCAAATAAGAGCGTTACTGCACACTGAGGGGCATAGGAAATGAGAATTCGTTATCTTCCAGTTCCAACGCAATCATTAGAGATTTGATTACAACGTTGAAAGCAGCAGTGGCAATGCCTTCCCGCCGATTGCCTTAAACTAGGATGACGTGGAAATGAGTAAAATTAAATGTAGACCAGTGTATACGCAGAGTGCAATTTTAGAGACCGCAAACAGTTTTTTACAAAAATGTAGCAACTTTTTGTTTCTCTCGCAGAGTGCACTCTGGACGCAATGATGCAACATAATTTACCCGGATTTCCCATTTCCACTAGTGTTCACTCATTCAAAGTATAGAAAGGCCGACAAATGTGCCAACTGCCAACACATCTCGTGTGCGTTTTAGCTGGAGGCGTTGGCACAGCGAGTGGCGCAGCAGAACGAGGACATTGCAGCCGTGGGTCCGGCTGCGCTGACTGCGCTAGGCCGCATCGTCTGCGACCTACCCGTGTACACGCTGCGCCGACTAGCGGGCCGCGACCTGACGTTGGCTGCACCTGCGTTGGGCAGCGCGATCTCCGGCTGTCCCGCTGGATGTCTGGACACGCTAGCGCGACTCGTCTCTGAGGACTCCGCCTTCGGGGACCCTGCCGCCTGGTCGGCGCAAGACCTCGCAGCACTGGGCAAGATCCCGGCGGGTGAGTGCTTATTTCGGTAGTCATGCTTCTGTTGAACGCAAATGAATTCCTTTTTCCCCGAGGATTCGTCAAAGGGGCTGTTGAACCGAGAGGATTAGTGTGAATTACGTGAATCAGCTGCAATTCACCGTTGGGTTTTATCTACGCCTGCTTCAAATTTTCGTTGTCTCGATCATGATTTGCCAAGTCTAGCTTCTGCCAAAACCTCCAGCGATCTCATAAAATAAGATTTGAACGTTTTATTGGAAGCATATATTGTTCCAAGATTTTCGCTTGGTATGCATGGAGACGAACCGGTCTTTCTGACACCACGGTTTTTATGTTTCAGGACTCCTTGCTCAACAATGGGCGTCTGTCAATGCGTCTGCAATGAGCGGCGTTGACCCAATGGCAGTCCGATGCATTCCACCCCTCGTGTTCAAAGTGAGAAAACCTGAACTGTTAATTGGAACTTTTTCAATCTTTCGCAAATAATCTCTTCACGATGGCACGTTTCTTTGGCACTTCTATTTCCATCCGCAGGAATTGTCCAAGTACCACCTGGTGAACCTATCGCCCCCGGCAGCCAGCCTGGTTTCTACGGAACAGCTGGCGCTCCTGAACGCCGACCAGAAGACTGCTCTGCACGTGGTGCGTTCCCTCGAACCGCTGCCCGTGCGCCTGCCATTCCTGGACGGACGCTACCCCTCATCGGCGGGCGTCTCCCTACACGGCGCGCGCAGCGAGATGCAAGGCGTTGGTCATCTTCGGTACGTCGTCGCTGCGATCCTTTCGACGGTGTTGGCCAAATGCCTCATGTTTGGAATGGGTGGCGGGTACTAGTCTAAAATAGAGAATAAGTTTTTTTGATGTCCCAGAGATTTCGAGATGTCTCGTATAGTCATAAAAGAAACCAGAAATTGGTTTTTAGCTAGCTATTATTGTGCAGGCTGGAATGCCAACCGACTGACCAGTTGATTTGTGTTGTGAAAAGTGTGTGATATATATATAATTTACATATTATATTCAAATGTTAAAATAAATATACAAGAAGCTATTGTACATTTTTGTCGTTTCATTGAATTTTTAGCCATTATAATCGTACGTTTCTACATTTTTCGAGATACATTGCGTGGTGGGGGTTTCGGATCCGTCTCCCTAAAATAGGCCCCTTTTAGGAAACATTTCCTCGAAATTTTGAATTGTTTCCCGACTCGAGTTCGCCATTTTGAGCCATAATTAAAAAAGACAGTTGACGGCACATAAAGCTGTTTAGTCAGAGTACACTCATTTCAATATTTGCTGTATTTTTACAAGAATCATTTACTCGGCTAGGAAGCTGAGCTTAGGATAGGATAAGAAGCGAGCATACTCTTCTGGAACATTTCGAAATAATTGTCATGTTTAAACGTTTGAAAAGCAATTTTTTTCGATTAGACTTCGCTCGCTTCGATCGCTCATCCAATAACATTCGCTACGATCCTTGACCTCGTGTGAACCAACGGGTTTATTTTACATGCGAGTTTCTGCATATAGCTGTATTTATTTGAGTTCAAAAAAAATGCAAAACAAAATCAGCAAAAAAAATCCCAGTGTAGGTATATAATAGTAAGTTCATAGATATCTAACGGGATGCAAAATACATCGTGCCACCACAATGTGTCACTGCGTGTAAACTTTCGAGATAATTATCGAAGAGCAAAGTGCGAAAGTATAAGACTAAATAAAAATATGTTCTAATTGGTGTGTGAGTTACCCAAACAAACCACCTGCTACAATATTGACATCGCCACGATAATAATTATCGAATTGATCGACGTAGTCGATTAATCTCACTTTTAAACAGAAATCTGTGCTCTTCAATCAATTTCTGTTGCTGTTGCAGATTGTTTCACGTATACAGATTAATTACAAACCTAGCAGAGTGTAAATATTATTAAGACCACTAGAATGGAATGTATAACTCTCCTTGATTGGTGTTTGTTCGTTTTATTCATCCAATAAGCCCTCCTCGGGGTTAAACCTATACAATTTGAAGGGAAAGCTTGGGAAAAACTAATCCACTCTGTCCTCAAAAAGCAGTGAAACATAATTCGATTAACATCCTCGTTTCAGAGTCTAAAAGCACTAGGTACTGTCGCAGGCCAGCTCTGGCAATCACAAGCAATTTCTCCATAGCAATCTGGGAGCAGTAACAGTAATCGCATACACGTGACGCTATATAGCACAAAGAAGAAGGTTAACTCTTTTCATAAAATCGCTGAAAAAACGCATTAAATCAACGTCTTCTTGACAGATAGCGCCTGGGCGCAGTTCGTACGAACAGATTGATGAATCTTTTAAATTGAAATCACCATTTTATTATCAACTATTATTTCCACCCTTTCCACCAAATCGAATCTATAAAAATGAAAATTCAAAAGATTTTAAGAAAGGAAAAACTCCCTGTAGCAGGTTACAAGGTGAACACAATTAGAGAAATTTCTATAATATTGTCTTTGTCCATTGGTATAGGTATTTGGAGGTGGAAAGCTGGGTTGCGTTTAGCTGCTAATTGCATTGTTTCGCGAGTTCAAACGCCAGTTGGACATCAGCAAATCTGATCAAAGAGACTCGGCACGTCGACCGCCGCGTGTCGCGTCCCATCAGCGCCAACGCAAACTTGGTGGGGAGGGCATTCATACCCCGAGACAGACCGACTTCGCCCGTGGACGCCATTGCTTTAGCGGCTACTTTCCGTACTTGTGAGAATATTTTCTTTTATACAGCGTAGCCTAGCGACCTTCGACAACCAACATAAAATTGAGCCATGTAAAAAAACACACAGTTATTATACAATACTAAAATGACGTGGTGATTGAATGTTGTAACGCACTCTCCTTGGCTGAACAAGGATTTGACAACATACCTGGCACATTGTGTTATTCATATTCATAGATAACCATTCTCTGGGTATATGTTGGTTCTCTTCGTAGCGTTTGTGGTCCAAGCGGCGCAAAGAGGCCGACGCCCAGCAGACGTCCATCATTCTGATTACACATTGCCACGAGATCCTGACGTCATCGGCGTCGGCGGCGTCGGCGTCGCCGTCGGAAGTACATCTCATAAAACAATTACTCGAGCCATATAGCTACTGCTTCTGCTCCATACCTTAAGCACAGGTTCGATTCTCGACTGCTCGCCTCGCCCTTTGCAGTTAGAGTGCAGCTTATGGGAGAGAGTGTTGTATAGCACTTATAGTTCAGCGTCCTGAATTTACGATAGACAATGTGCGAGTCGCGAATTGAATTGAAATTCCACGCCCTGGTCTGCTTATTACAATTCCTGCGTTTCATGGCATGTTCTTATTACTGTAAATAAGAATTTAACGAGGTCATGAGTATATCACATTTCCTAGACCCGGCTCCTCCACTCATTTGATAAATAATAATTTGATAAAAATAAATAAATTTTATTTTACTTTCGAACATGTCTAATTTAACGTTTTTACTGCAAGCACTCGAGCAACGAAGCAGTAAATTATGATTTACCTGGAAAATCCACTTGGAATAAGTATTCATATACATACATTGAAAAATTGCATTTTAATGTTTTGCTTCGGCACATTTAATTGTTTATGTAAACCCTATGTCGGCTGTTGTATACTCCGATCACATTTCTAAAAAATCAAGCATTCCAAAGGTGCGAGCATCCCTTCCGATTCCCCCGCCAATTCCATACCGGCAACAAGTAACAATTTTCATAACCCAGTTTGCGGTGTCCGCGGACGCTGACCGCCTGACATTCGACGTACGGTGTGGGATGCTGCCGATGTGTGGTCCACGCCACACGAGACGGGATCTTGCATTAGCCCTAATGCGCGCATCGCTCGGCTAACTCATCATTAGCCCTCCTTACTCGGAACGCTGATGGGGACGGACAAAATTGGCAAGCTTACGTGGAAATTTCGGGTTCAGGAGAATCTCGTTAAAACAGATGAAAAGTCACAAAACATCTACGCAACGTGAGCTGAGAACTTACCTTTATTCTTTGAACCTGGGAAATAACTAAAGAAATGAAATACATTAACAGCTATACAAACTATTATTATAAGTATAACTATGCATGTATAAGTATAACTATACAAACTATTATTATAATTAAAACAATAAATTAAAAGATAATGTGTATTACTTTCTTATACCTCTCTGTTATCGGTTTATCAAATTCAAATGCTTTAACTACTTACGTAAAACATGAATAGAGAACACATTACCTCTGTTCTCTTTTCTGATTTGCTCCAAATAACGGAGTGAATATAAAGCAAGATTTATGTTACATGATATCCAATATCAGTGGATATCCGATTTAATCAGGCATGTGTACCTGCAATGATTCTCATTTTATACGAACTCACACAATGACCACTTCTATATCACTAACAGCGATGAAGTGCCCATTGTGAAAATGGTTTTTGTCGGCAAGCGGGACGAATTTCCACCTCTGGATCAGTGGCAAGCGCCGGGTGTACGCCATGAGTCTGATATCAGCACACACTAAACATCGCTAAACGCGTGAGCCCACACACCAGAAACTCGAATACAAAGCACGTGCAACTTCTCAGCGTCGCTTCAAAGGTAGTGAATTAGGGGGGGGGGGGTGAAAATGCAAGTCGACAAGATTTAACAAGGAATGGCGCTAAGTGGGGTTGTGCCATAGATTAAATAGCAGAATACAGTTTGTCAACTAATTCCCTAATTCTTGGAAATCTACCTCATACTATGCAATTCGATTCCGCAGTACCTACACATATACAAGGACTCGCAAGGTGAAGAAGTAGATGCGGGATGGACCAATTAGCATGCGTTTCTCGCCGAGGTTACTGAGCCGTTGTGCGGCGATTAGCGAACGCATTGTATTCGTGATGAGAGTTCGGGAGGCACCTAGCAAATTCCTAATCAATTCTCATTGTTTCTAAAGTAAGAAAGCAAGAAAGCAACACTTCCTACAAAGAAAAAAAATCGGAAATTAAGAGTAAGAAACAAAACAAGAAAGGAACGTTATACGTGTCCGCATATATATACGAAGAACCTATAGCAACATTATAATAAAAATGTTCATGGTTGAGTGTAGTACGGTTTTGCTGTTTGAAAAGACTTTCGGTCCTAAAAAGGACTTTGGTCGACGTCCTGAAGATGTCGGCGTCACCGCCGACGAAACGTCGACCAAGGTCCTTTTTAGGACCGAAAGTCTTTTCAAACAGAGCAAAACCGTACTACACTAAACCATCAATTTGCGGCTCTGAAACACTTCGCCATTCCAAAAATGTTTATGTAACAAAAAAGCATAACTACCATTAATTGTAAGATTCCTAAAGACACCCATAGATGGAATGTCCTAAATTTCCAGGAGAACCAAAAGACCCCACCCCTTGACTGACAAACGTTGCCCAGACTGTCATCCTTCCCTTGATTTCCCATGAGTGAGTCACGTGGAAGGAAAATTAATGGCCGTCGACCTTTTTGAAAATAAAACAACTTTTTTGATGTTTTTAAAACATAAGAACATAAGTAGTTTTTATTTAATTATTATCTCCAGCTTATGTCACACATTCTAGTGCCATCTGAGCCGATCCATCCAGGGAGATAATATTGGCCACTATCCCACTAAACATTCCAAAGCATGTTCTTCAATCAGGTGCGTTTGTGTGCGAGAGGAAGAGAGAGAGAGTGTGATATGTATCAGCTGTAGAGAGAGGTAGAGAGAGAGAGAGATAATGAGTGGGCGCATGAAGCAATCAGTCAACAGGTGTCCACCATACGTGCTTTATTGAAGTGCAACAAACCCGGCATTGGGCACAATCAGCCTACGCAGATGTAGTTGGAAGCAGCAGCAGTAATTATTTTAATCACTGATGGAAATGTTTAAAAGGAGACTTTGTCTCCTTGTTCATTGATTATAATTTAGTGTGGCGTTTCGTCAATGGTTTTTATATCTAATTTAACAGCTATTAATGGTAATTCTCTCATTAGCCAAACGAGAGATTAAGCCAGCGTTTCTGCAACACACCTTAGAGAGGCATTTTTCTTTAATGTGCACGTGCAAGTTCATATTCGAATTGGCACATCAATGATTTTGATGAGCTCTCGCAAATCCTCTTTCAATTCAATAGAGAATACAGGAAGGGGTGAAAATCGTTCATAACGACATGAAAAGTATACTTTTTAACGCCCACATTTCTTCAGCTTTTGATAATTGTACAAAAAAACAAAGCTTTTTTTTGTTGAAGGTCAATTTCACGAACGGCGCTGAGAGTGAAATGACAACATCTAATTATTTGCTCTGGGTTTAGAAAATAGCTCAGAGCAAAAAATACTTTTGTCAAAAAATCTCCGAGGGCAGCCTTCCCACTCTTTGACACGATGTATACAAATTACAAAGGGTAATCCAACCCCTGGGTATGCTCACTGGATTTGATACCCAGAACAACCAGCCACTAGGTATCACGTGACACGACCGAACAGCCCTCGCTGCACTCTCTTTTGCGCAGGCGTCCATGGCCCGCGTGGTGCTAATCCACCCTCGGGTGGTGGAGGGGGTGGGGGGGTTGAGTGGGCGTCGGGGCTCTCAGTTTGCTGGGGCTGGCGTCGCGACGCGCACACGACGTCCTCAGCGCACGGACGACGCACGGCGACGCCACGCACGGCTCTCGCACTGTCACGTGTGTCAGATAACGCAGGTGTACACTCGAAAATTCGCGCGACGGGACATCTGGTTTGGTTGCTGCTAGTGGCAGTCGCGGATATTGACGAGTTTTTAATTAATTGCTCAAATATATTTTCGAGTGATAGTCAATTTTTTCCGTTTTTCGTGGTGCGAGTTGTGTTTCAAGAGTGATGATCGAAAAGGGTGACTGACCTACTAGGGGCACCGACGTGATCATGGTGTTTTGGGGCAATCGCCTCATCTTGGCGCTCTTCTCCTGTTCAACAGGTAGGGATTGTTGACGTCGTCGCCTGTTAGAGTTTCAGTGATAGATGTAGCACCACTGCATGTCCTCTCAGTGTCGAAGTCGATTTCCGCTTTTCCGGTTGGCAGTATAAGCTACGTGAGTTGTTTGTATTTTGACAACGTGTAGAGGTAGGAGCTTGTTAGTTGGGAATAAATAAGGTACATTCATGCTTGCCCTTCTAGCAGCGCCAATTCCAGGAGAAAACATCACCTAGCCGTTAGCTATGTTTGTGGTTTGTGGTCTTCGACATTTTAGAGAAACTGGTGAGCATGCACGATACTCGTGGTCATATTTATTCGTTCGCAATTTCCCTCAAGGATCCCGGAAAACTGCCCCTTGTGGAGTTCAATGAAGGAGAATATTCCAGTTGACACACGAATATCGTAGTGTTTTCTCGCAGCATGGACTGGCTTTCGAACGAACACGCATTTATTAAAATATCGTTTTAAACTTCTGGATGTGTAGTTCAATTATTTGGCAAGTATTTTCCGGCAATAAAAATCACAGGTTTTGTATAATATTGGCAACAAATTTCAGGTAAATTTTTTGAATACGTATTACATCAACTTATCAACACACCTCTTAATTTGGAAGAAAAATATTTTTTTTTGCTACTGCGTGTCAACGTTTGTACAATCCAATAGTTCAATATAGGTAATGAAAACATTCGAAAAACAAGAACACCATTATTTTGTAGATACCAGGTACGATAACCTATAACGTCCTTCATGCAACATATAGGCACATATATCCTGATCAACCTCATAGTAACGAGCGAATGCATAATGCATGGGTCAGTAATGTTATTATGCAGGCTATCGGCATCGTTGGAACGCGATGGTTCCCCTTGAACTTCTGCCGTTCACATGATCGCCGTCCAGCCCGCAAGTCAGACACCGCGTTGGCGTCGGCGTCGGCGTCGGCGTCGGCACTGCCCACTTCATGCCCACCTTTCGTCCACCTCAAGCCCACCTATTACTGCCCGCCCGTCGAATGATCGATGGACAATTTTCGTTTGTTGACATTGCAAAGATTACTTTCGTGGAGAACATTCGGTATTCGCCAAGTCACTCGATACCATCGCCATAGCCGACGTTTCTTCGACAATATTTAAGTGTGGCCTTGTCGCGCGAGTTTTCATTTCCTAAATGCGGTCTTCGAAGCAAGAAAAGTATTGAAAGTATCGTGGTTAAACCTTGACCTCCTAGTAGTTAAAAGTGGAAAATCACTGGAATATTCAGGACGCTTTAAAATATTTAAGATCATAGTATCTCTCATTTGTAGCAGGTTATAATATAATAGAGAAAATATTACCGTTCGGAATGATATCGCGCAAACTAAAATTAGGTGTTTGTTGAATGTTAATTGTAAGTGTGGCATGATTTCTCCCAAACTTTATTAGAAATACTTTGCCATTTGAAAATTACGCTCCTATCTTCCACAGTTTCTCGGAATTCGAAAATACGGAACGATCAGTGCTCGCCTTCGTTAAGGAAGCAGAAATCATATCAACAACCTAAGATTGTAATGTCAAGATTGTTTACGATTTAATCTTTAATCACCCAGTTAGCGTGATGTATACTTGACCTCATTATCAGTCCTCCCAAGAACGCCAACAATGTGAGATAAATATAATAGTATAACCCCTTTTCATCGACGCCAGCATTGCGGAAAAGGCAAAATGCAAGAGGCCTAGGAACTATTCCGACGCATAGGTTTTCATGTCTAGAGCAGATTGGAACCAGTCTTATTCCCGTTCCTATAACACCCTGCCATTTGACTGGCTTGCCTGGGTTCCATGGGTATGCCGTATGTAGTACCATGCTCTGGGTATACTCCATACCTCGCTCATTAATTAGCACCACGTCTCGTAACGCGACGCTGGCACGACGTCCAAGCAATGACGTCAATTGCGGAAAAGGCAAAATGCAAGAGGCCTAGGAACTATTCCGACGCATAGGTTTTCATGTCTAGAGCAGATTGGAACCAGTCTTATTCCCGTTCCTATAACACCCTGCCATTTGACTGGCTTGCCTGGGTTCCATGGGTATGCCGTATGTAGTACCATGCTCTGGGTATACTCCATACCTCGCTCATTAATTAGCACCACGTCTCGTAACGCGACGCTGGCACGACGTCCAAGCAATGACGTCAATCATGCAAGCCATTACGTCATCGTCGTGGTGCCTCGCATCGATATCTGTCTGTCATGGAATGATGTTAATGAAATGGGAAAAGTTCTTGCATTTCGAGGGAAACGCGATCATTTCTTGGAAAAAATATGGAACGAGTTGCTTAATTCATACATATAGTTTGGGAATCGTGATAACAAATTGATGTAGCGAGCTAATTTAATAAATATGGCGGTGTATTGAAGAATTGCATGCATTGCTCTTGTTAGATAGCAAAAGCGAATCAAAAATCTAGAAGACCTCTTCGTGTGATGTAGCGTGGCTAACACAATTTCGGAGCAACTTTCGATTAAATGTTCACTGGCTGACGACCCTTGCAAGCAACCCTTTGGACATGAAGGTCTCCCGATGACAATAGTGTGGACCGAGACTGGAAACACCCTGACACTAATGGAAGTTAATCTCTGGCAAATATACGCGCGATATTGTCTAATGGGCTGTCAAGCGAAAGCAACGGCACCCACTTCCCGACACAACCATCAACTCACTGTCGGCAGCTCCAGACGCATTACAATGTCCATTCCGCGAGTCTTTCAGGAACAAGTTGAGCTCTAGCTTCGAGCTTTATCGTGTGTTTAATGCCACATCATGGATTTAAAATGCCATTATCTTCACAGTCATTGGATGGTTGTTCTGACACAAAGTCACATCTGGACAAAATGTGACAACTGAGTACACTAAATTCTCACAAAAAGAAGGTCACACAGCAAGAAAGTCAAGCACGCTTAAGAAATGCTGAAATTATAAACCAACTGCTCTCATTTACTTGAAATTCAATTTTCGAAACCTCAAAAGAAAAGTATATATGCTAACAGACTATTACCAGCATCACTTGTCAGAATAATTCCAGATAGAGGCGTATATTGCTAGGAGCCATTCAACCGCATAGGTAACTCATTTCGTTTCATCACCCTTTTCACTTGCGAATAATATTAGCATTGGAAGCGGTAGAGGAATGGGTAACAGGGGGGGGGGGATTGAGGGAGAGAGGGCTCACACACAATCACATTTCACACAAACACCTCGTTACCCCCCGGCCATTCGCCCTAACGATGACACCAAGACACTGTCGTAAAAATTAACAGGCGATAAAGCTGGCAATGGCTAAAAAGCTCGATATTAACGGACACTGAAGCAATGGAGCAATCTCTTCGTTGCGTTGCCGTTGTTGCATCAACTCTGCCAGCCTGAGTTAATTTGCAAAGTAATTGTCTGGGGGGACATCTTTAAAGTTTATTGCACGAGAAAGTTCAATATACTTGAATTACAGAGCGCACCGTATTTCAAAATTCTATTTTGCGTGCGTGTTTGTAACACCAAGTTTGGAAACTGTGAGCAATAATTAGTATACATGCTCACTTTATAGGTAATATTAGTAAAATTTGTTGGTAAAATTAATCTTGAGAGAAGCACACAATGCAATTTCCGAAAATAAGCAACCATCATCAAAAACTCAGCTAGCAGCCACAGCGTTGCCGAGCTCCGGGAGCAAATTCCATGAAGCAAATAAAACTGGACCCGACTCGCTTGTTTGGATTTCCCACGCTAGCTCGAGACATGACATTTACCTAGCATAAAAATGTAAACAGACCCTCCCTATTTCCCGCCAATGTCCAATATTACCCTGAATCAACGTTCGCACTGCAATCAGCTACAATCAACACCGATCTGACCTTATCGGGTGCGGATTCAATCAGGCTTGTAATAACTCGGTGGAAATACTCGCCGGTGATCGATAACGCAAATACTAGCACCTCTATAAAAGCTGGCGAAGACTTCCCTTGCGCTGAGGAAAAGCAGGATGTCAGTTTTTTTTGTATTAAGACAAGCTGTCGGCAGCGTCTTCAGAAGTTATACCTTATAGGATAAGTTGATACAGCTACACCGCTTCTTAGTTGGAAGGGCAAATGCTCACCTCGTTTATTTATTATGTTTACGCAAAATATGATCAACAAATGAGATGTGGGTAAAATAGAACATCGTATTATTTTTATACATAATTAATAAATTCTTGGTTTAGTTTAAGTAAGTTATATTAAATTACATTTTCAATTATTTATCCAAAGTATAGCAAGAACGCATATCACCAGAACGTTTCAAATTATTTTAGCTCCACCATTAAATTTTCACTTCCAGGGATAGCAATTTACTGGCATTTAAATATTGAATACATTCAGTATAGAATTGTAGCTCCAGCAATATCTCCTAGATTTCCCTAAGCAACAAAACCATAATTTTTTCTCTAAAATCTTCTACCAAATAAGAAACGACAACAATGCATTTTCTTCAGCTCGCTAGTGTGAAAGCCTCAGCACCGTAAACACCCGTATAAACGTAACGTCTCTGCATTAGCATGAGGCTTTTATTTGAGAATGGCTAATCAGAGGGAGTCACCAAGTGATTGCCATTCGGCACTAAGAGCCAGAGTGCCACTCGGCACTCGGCATTGTTCCACGGCACAGTGCCGTTTTGTTTTACGAGTGCCCGCGTTTTGCTGTGAGCAGTGCTGCTTTGAATATCGCATGAAACGGAGGTCGTTCGCGAGGCCCGTTTCTGTTGACGAGCAAGCTTGAGACGCGAAGAATTGCCTGTCGACAGGAATGCTCAGCACTCAGCAGACTTTCTCCTGAGAAAAGTATCGACCCGTGAAAGCAGTCGATGGATCGCGCAACAGGAGTATTCTGCACGTTGCTTTTGAAATGTGTCGACAGGTGTATCGAGGGGAAATGTTGACACAGTGGACAGTTCTAGAATCTCAGGTCAAATGGAAGTGCGTGTTTTGTTGTGGTATGTCGATAGGACCTACTTCACCTTCAGATTTTATCAGATGTTGTTGACGCATTCCTTCACACTGCAGGATTTCAAATATTGTTGTCATACACAAATATTGACAGCTATAAGTGATTCAGTTTCCATCATACAATTTCGCTGTGAGCTTTTGTATGATGCGCATACATTTGAGTGAGTCATATGACAGCTTATCTTCATCTTCGGAAATGAATCAGACATTGTAGATTTCTTTTTCCCCGTCGAGCAAAACCACAATTTCGCCAACTCCATCGCAACGTTTTTGTTTCACTTGGGGCTTGGACGAGACTCGCTGGGTTTTATGTCCCTCGACTCCACTAATCGACATGTAAGCAGAAATGTGCGTGTGTTTGACATTACTCCAGCTAGTGGCTGCCGCGGTGTAATCTTTGCGCATGCACAAATGCACAATTCCGAGGGGACATACTGGAGCGAGGGGAGAGAGTTATACCGAACTCACAGCATATACTCGAGGGCTGTCTCAGCGTAATAATGGAAATGTGGGTGGATACATCAAGATTATTTGTGCTTGCCGGTTGACATTTTCTTGCCAGTTTTTCTCTCATGTCACGGATGGTTTATGCATTTTGCTAAAAATATTTAATGGATCATTTTTAGAGTACGGTAGCACCTTGTGGGAGGTTGTGTTCAGTAGTGTTTTTAATCACTTCGTGATATTTTAGTCTCATGTAGTTGAATCCCTTGAAATTGGCGTTTTTTAACTCGAGAATAAACCTTTTTCTGCAAGCAACTTGAAGAGAATATTCATATTTGCATTGCAGGATAAGATGCATGACGCATGACTGCATAGGTGTAACTATGAAAATTGTGATGTAGCTAACTAGGGCTTCGCGATCGCAAATTGTGTAGCGTTGAAGATGCCTCTTCGAAAATTCTGATTACTTTAAAATAAAGGATATTCTGACCAACCGTTGTTTCTCTCCGAGCTGTCAGATAGCGAAAATATACTCATTTTGAGCTCATTGAGCTATGGGAACGTAATTACATAGATGCAACTCATGCCCAAGGGCTTGATTAGACTGGAGAAATATTTCTGACGCGCATTTATATTCAATTACTTTCATACACAAAATTTACAAAACTTCTGATATCTGTAAAAACTATTCCTTTGCCTGACTTTAAATCATCAAAGCTGGTAACCAAGGGAACGAAGGAAACCGGACTCTCATTGAATCAGGCGTCAAGTCACGAAGAAATCACTCCAAAAGTACGAATACATACCAATCGGAAAGTCCTACGACCTAAGATTTTCAGGCATGATAAATATCTACAAGGTCGTATAAAGAAGTTTAACATTTACAGAGATTCAAAAATTTGAAAAAATCGAAACATATAGTAAAAATTGCTTTATTAAAGAAGTTCTAAAAAGGATCTAAGTTGAGAACAAAGGTAGGTCCTCTAAAATTTGTATCCAAATCGGTATTGGCGTTTGGTCTGTAGAGCGACCCAAAAAACACACACACATACACAAGTTACTTTTTTTGGGTAGTAAAATAAAAGATTACGCTCCTCTCATCAAAAATGCAATGGCAAGTGAGAAATGTTCTGTTCTCTCTTTTTAAATGATTCCAACTCCTGAACGCAGCCCGCAGAGCAAACTTGGCACCTCCATTATATGGAAATTAGTAATGTTAAAAATTTAAAAATTCAAGTTCGTTAACTAAAGCATGTGATAATTACATAATTTTGTGAAAGATGTTAATCACAACTCACTATTCTCCCAACTGATATGGTTCAATTTAAGTCTTAACTGATCTAGCCCCTAGACGCATCCCGCAGAGCAGACTCGGCGCCGAACACAAAATTTGCAGATCCGACTGAAAACACAACGCTAAACTACTTAATTTGCTTTTATAACGTCGCTCAGCACTATCTTACGGGAATTCTTGAGTTTACTTTTAACAGTTTATCTCGAAGTTCTTTTAATAATCACGCAAATATCGAGAATTCAAAGATTCCCTTAAAAATAACTTTCACGGAAATGTTCTTAGGAGAACACGAACAGGAAACGAACAAATGAAGAAGAAAAGCAATACCTATACAATGCTACAAACTGGACATGCTAAGATAACTTTGAAATGAGTATGGCTGTATGCTTTTGATGCCATGTCACATGCTTGACACAAATTTATTTCAAGCCAGGGCATCTTGATTGAATGAAATATGAAACTCTTAAATTCATTATTGAATGGAATATTTCTTAAATAATTCACACTTCTAAAACCACCATCCTCAATGTTTCAAAGAAGCAAGAAAACATTCAAAACCTAACATGGCGACACAAGTTTATGTTCGTTAAGTTCACGGACAACATGACCTGACTGAGAAACCAGGGGAATAGCTATCGGTAAAAAAAAATAACTTAATGTCCCGTATGAGTGATTTGGGGTCCTTGCTTGGTTCCTTTTCTTCACTCGATGATGAAATTGCTTCACAAATGATTTTAAGCGAAATGTACAAACACAATAACAGCAAAATATTATTATCCCCTGCTGCAAAATCCTACACAACACAAAGTACGATCATTGATCACAATAGTACACTTTGAACTAAGAAAAGAATGGAAAGTCCCTAAATTGAAAAGAAATCTTTTTCACTGTATTTACCCCCCTCGGTAATGAAGCTTGACAAAATTTGCTAAGCGGGGCACAAGATTTGGGTCGCTAAGCGAGCACCCCCATCCATTAGCAGTCATTCCAGGCGTTTGCTTCTTGTGTCTGTCGGCTTGCCAAGCATCGGCGGGTCGGCGTAGGCGAAGGCGTCACAACGTCTCGTCATCAGCTGGCAAACACCTCCGAGTTTCAACCAACTTACGACAAGATTTGAAAACAGAAAAACTGAATTATAATATCCTTTCTTTGGGAACAATCGGGCACTTAATGACTGCATTATATTTCATGGCTATAACCATGTCATAATAAAAGGTAAATAAATACAATAAAAGGTGTGTAATACTGTCGTCGAATTAAAGTGTTTGTGATTTGATAATCATTAAACCACAGATAGAAAAACTCTACTCTCTGTGATTAAAATATTTAACGTCTTTTTGATTACATGTATCAATGGTTAAAAGTTGTCGCGATTTCAATTTTTTTAATTTTGTTGCGTCTTTATTTAAATCCACAAATTATACAACCCCATACAATAAAAAAAGTATGTTAAAATGCAGAGATGATCTCTGTAACTATAATAACCGATGACAAACTGCCTAATCTCCACAGACACCACCATCGCAATATTTCAGGATTAAAGCAGCCACCTCTATTGATCAGTCGCTCCAGTCTTGTCCGACGCGCCATCGTGCAAATCACGACTTATCGACGATGCATCCATGCAGGAGAGCGCAATTCGGAGCTGAGTGTAATAACATGACAAATGTTTGCTCGGTGACATCAATAAGAGCACGTGGTGACGAGCTGAGGGTGGCCGAGTGATTAACCCCGGCCGCGGCCTAGTAACGGTCGTTAGTGCCGTTCTGGCCATGACCTTCTGGTGCAGGGATGGGCATCGATCCGAGGTCTCCAAGCAATGCCATAACTCAGATGACTGGCACTAATTGTATCGTGCATTTGCGCTGGACGCTAGGGATATGGGGGGGGGCGCATCTTTCTGTGACCGAGGGGACCAAGACATGAACAATGTCGAACACGCTGGGGTTCAATTTTCAACGACATTTCTGGACAAAGGCCATATGTGCGTATTGGAATCAATTCCATGCCAGTTATAGGAACGGAACCTCTTGTTGATTTCTTAGAAATTAAAACATTTAAATAATAAAAGGCTTTGTTAATTTATTATTGCAAGAAATACAAACAGCACGCGAAATTTTCTATGACTTTTAAAAAGCAACGTAATTGTTTCGAATAACAAACTGCAACCGCATGTGGCTTTTTGTACATCAACGGCCGCTACGTGTCTCCTTTATTAAGGTGTGAGGCTCTCCAAAATCGATTCCAGGTCCTTTTTTAGAACGCGAGTTCGTCCTTCGCAACTCACTTGGAAATCACGTACTACACGCTCCCACCGCAGACAATTAATACACCCGTCTATTGTTTCCTTTTTGATTCGCTGCTAACACGAGTGACGGTAGCTTCGTTGAGTTGTGGCGGGGGGACGGTGCTTGGCTGCATGCCTTCAAGATAGAGGGTGCACTCCCTTCGTGGCAGAAGCAAGAATGCAGGACTTTGATTCATGTGACTCGTGGTAAGAATTAGCAGGGTGGGGGTTCGTGACCCTCCGTTATCTCGGCCGGTCCTTGTCTTACCCTCCGCACGCAACGCTACAAATATCTGTTATGTGACTTTAGTTGCTTCACGCTCTTTTATAAAATCGTTTATCATGGAGAAGACATTTTTGGTACACGATTTAACTATATATGTCAGAACTTTCGCTGTTTTTATGTTTTTGCCAGTTGGTATGAATGAACAATGTAATAAATCCCGTAACTTTTAAATAATTTTCTAGCCGTTATATATATACAGTTCTTCGTAGAGATTCCATTCATGGTGTTATCTGAATAATATGATGCTACAAACATGGGGTGGATGAATAACCAATGGGATGGACTGCATTCGAGGAGAGAAACGGTGATCCGGAGAAACAGAAGATTGGGTTTACGGGATGGTGACAACGCCGCAGGGACCCGTAAAAAATAACGTGGGGTCTTTTTTACGACAAAGACACTCACAAGAAACTTAACTTCGAAGCACCTTTAAGTTACATAAAAGTATCCACCATTGAAAGTTCAAATAATGCTTTCCGGAAAAACCCTCCACTAGAAACAGTATGATAACTGCAAGGGAACCCTTCCCCAGTTTACCTTTACCAAAGATAGGTACCCTTTGACTTTCAAAGAAAGTTCCAAAGTAAAATCTTCACAAGCACTTTCTTTGCCAATAATACCATCCTTGTTTTTTTGCGACTAAGTTTCCGTGCTCGACCTTTGACAGATCGTAGATTCAATTAGAGCATGATGAACAGCTAGAGAGCTTTGGTGTAATGGCTCCAGCTATCGACATAGAATGATGACAGTACGCTAAATAGCGTCATCATTCTATGTCGATAGCTGGAGCCATTTTACACCAAAGCAAGCAAGAAAAACAAACGATCCACCAAATAGTAACATTACTATTTGGTGGATCGTTTGTTTTTCTACAACATGCAGCATTGAAAGGCTGCAAATAAAGCAGGCTCATTAAAAACTTTGTGTTTGTTGTAACTTTTCATATTTTCGAACAATAGGGTTCATTATTAATTGTTTATAGACTATATAAGAATAGTACTACCTATATACACGAAGAATGGAAGTATTATAAACACAACCTTGTTAACTCAACGAAGAAAAGTTGCTCTTGCGTAACATATACAGATTCGCAGTTTTGTGTAGAGCTGTTGAAAATAAAATACCAGTGCTTTCCTAAAATAACTTTAAACTAGCAGCCAATTGGCCGCCGTCGGCGTACTGGTTGTCTATTGGCCGATAAATAAGTAATGTAATGATAGGTCTAATGCGGCTGGCATCGCAGGCAGGTAGGTATAGCGACGCCGCCCTGGCAGAAACGGGCCGAAGTGAACACACTACGCCAAGCGGCGTCGCGACGTCTGAGCCGAGCGTCCAACTCCAACGAGGCGGCGACACGGAACACAGCTGCCTTTATTATGCTGTTGTGCCAGGAACGAAAATCACCATTTTTCAAAAATGAAATGCTAATAAATTGAGTTGGAACACGTTCAACTATTTAATTACCTGTTCGGAAATGAAATTGACATCATGAAACGAAGAAACTTTTGGTTCAATAAAGTTGCAACGTATGAAAGAAAGTTTCCCTTGAAAAGTGAAGCATCAGATATATTCGAATCAGAATCAGGACTAAGTGGTGCACTTCCTACAACGCATCCTTCACAAAATCTTCTATTAGCTCTTGTGAGAATGTAAATATTATTCATAAGCCCTTGCATGGCAACTTTGTATCACCCAGCGCGCCGTTAACGGGCAGTGGACGCAGATGTCCACGTCCTCTTAATTAGCTCATCATTTTATAGCCACACAAACAAAGGTGCATACGTGGTGCTAGTCAAAAGCCTTCTTTGAAACATGTTTATACGACCATATCAATTAAGCCCCTATGAGAATATCCCTGGTCGTCAAAAAGGTCCGTGTCTGTTTACATGTTTTGCCCTAAAGCACTCACCCTCCTGTTAGATCTCTATTTACGCCCAGCTCATGGGTTTACATTTGGTTTTATTGACAAGAATGGGATGTACCAAACCCTCTCACACCATGGCGGTGTCGTGTGGGGATGATGGAAATGCGTCTCGTTTTACTTTTCATTCAAACAATCAACACGATATTCAATTACGAGGTTAATATTTGTTTAAAAATGTATAAAATCGTAAAGACCGTCATGAGACTAGAAGAGCTTGACATTAACAATGGTAATGTAAAGTTTTACGATAGTTAGATGCGCAGAGGAGAATGAAACGGGATATGATTAAGTATGTTCAATGAATTTCATTTTCCACAAGAATGGTCCGCATGTTACATTATACACATACGATGTACCGTCTCTATGACAGTGTTACCCACTCTACCATTTTGTGCCAGCATATCATCACATGCTGTTGCTTCGCTGCGATATCTTTGCTTTGGCAAGATATTCCGTTGTTTTTCCGACTGAGCAGCCGAGTGCGTCAGCACATTCACCGGGCGCCAATTGAAAGCCTCGCGAGATGTCGCGTCATACACGCGAGCATCCTAGTTTTATGTAGATGTGATAAGCATTCCAAATTATTTCCAACCGTTTTACCAGGAACGTTCAAAACTTTCAACGCATGCAACGTTACTTTAAAATCTCTTGCAAAAACAGGAAATGGCTACAGGGATTTTTATAACTTTTGGGTAATAAAATTATTTATGGAGATTGTAAAATAATATATTAGCTAAAAAAAACTTTCAAATTACACAAAAAAAGTCCTGTCTTGGTCTTTTTGGAACGTATAATTTCAATCTCCCCGATTAGCAATGGCGTATAGCTGTCATAATGACTGAACTGAAATCAAATCGGGTGGGTAACCGCGAGCGAATCAAGTCCCTGTCACGCGATCTTCGCTAAGAAACATTGTGAGGTATCGTTTCCTTCAAGACGTGAAAAAACCGCGCGTGCATTAGGTTGGATGCTCGTTTTCCGGACCGGGATCATTTTACGCGACTGCGAGAGAGAAAATGGTTAGTGACTGAGTAAAATTTTCCTGCTCGTTGAATCTAAGATTATAGAGACTTCCTGCTAAGCGTACGGAGAAACTGGGTGGCTTTGAAGTGGCTCATGCCTTATGATGAGCATTCTGTTCAAATCTTCTTTAATCCTGCATATTATGTTAGCATGGTTATGGAAACTAGCAGTGAGAGAGTGTGGAACAAGAACGACTTCAGTAAAACTTCCAAGATGAGAAAGAATTGCTATTTTAATGAAATTATGCAGAAGTTTGCTTGAGTACTATACTCTAGATAACAAGATCTACACACTACTTTCTCATGCACCTTTTGCTACAGCATACGAATACAATACGAAAACAGGATTTCTAAAGATCTCTTTCAGAAAAGCAAATTTTTAAATATTAAAAGAGGTTGTCTACTATAAATTATTTAGCTATAGTAAAGCTAGATTCCTTGTTTAAAATTTTCAGAATCCATTCGTTCTTTCCCGACGAATTCCGTTCCCTCCCAATCTACGGAACACAGTTCGATTAAGCCCCTATGCAGTAACTGATGCTAATAATTGATTGGTCTTCTACTTTAATTTGGATTTCTTTTTTCTCTATGCTCTGCCATGTGACGAACCACCATGTGACGAATATTCTTCGCCATTGAAGTGACTATTCCGAAAAATAATGGAATCTGTATCAAATTACTTCAATACCTATATGAATGACAAGTTAATAATACTGACAGACATTGTACCAAAGTCCACTGCATATCACCGACATGTTTACATAATATGTACCTCGTGGATGTCGAGTACTACGATTGGCCCAAAAAACAGAAATAATTGACGCGCACATCCAACTGTATTAGCAAAACAAACAGTAACGACCTGGTCGTAGCGCACCAAAACCGCCAGCAGCAACAAAAGTCCGTGATCTCCGAAGGGACCGTTGCCAAATTATAATGCGGCTGCAGCTTGACGCTTTAATTCCTTGCACGTGTATCGAGTTCCAGACCGCAACCCGCTCGGATGTTGCGAATGAAATTCAAATGAGTCGGCCGGCGACGCCACCGCCACCGACGACTCCGACGCCGACTCCGACGCCGAGAGCTATACGTTGTCGGAATTAGAGAGCGGCAAACCAAGAGGCCGATGCCAAGGACCGAGGATGCCAAGGACCAGTGCCGATGCTCGTGCCGGTAGCGCGCTCATTGTTGTGACGTGAACAATGCGGTCGACGGCGGCGTCGGCGTCGGAGTCGTGGGCGTCGAGGGAAGACACCAGCGACGCCGCGTCGTGGGTGTTCATTATCTTAGCCACGCGCGGGGGACGCGAACAAGAGGAACGCCAACCCGCTTAGAAACGCATTTCGTGCGGTGACAAGCGACGTTCTCAGACTAAACCGCCTCGCAAACTCTGTTTAAGTGATGGCTGAACTTTGACGGGAAGGCGATTTTTCTTTTTGCAACCTCTAGGAGCCATTTAAAGCGAAATCATGCGAAAAGAAAAGCAATTTTCTACCTGGAAAACTGTTATACGTAACAGTCATGAGACACATTCTTTTATGGAGAGTAAAAACGCTCAAGATTGATGGTGCCTTACGGTACCTAGTATATAACTGTGTCTGTTTGGGCAAAGTAGCTAAAATTAAGTTTTAAAATCTCACGTTTTACCAGGAACTTCCCCGACATCTCCCGTTTAAAACCGATCCGTTAGTTCTACCACGCTATGATAAGCTGGAAACTCGGCACCTCCCGTTTAAAACCGATCTGTTAGTTCTACCACGCTATGATAAGCTGGAAACTCGGCACCTCCCGTTTAAAACCGATCTGTTAGTTCTACCACGCTGTGATAAGCTGGAAACTCGGCACCTCCACCAGTCGACAATGCATGCCCTCGAAATGCATGTTACTCGAAGTGATTCAAGAGATTTCAACTAACACTTTTTTTACTATAAAGAAGTATTGTGTGTTGTAAAAAATACCTAATATTGCTGTTTGGAATCAATGTCGGTCGTTTTTTAACATTTTGGTCAAGAATCACCATTAATTGAATTTTAAGATACTGAACGATCTCATGCATGCCATCGAAATATCAAATACCCCCTGACGACACCTAACTCCGAGTGGCACTATCAGTGTCACTCCACTAATTGCGCCGCCATTATCTAATCAAACTCCTTGTTTGCCCACTAGCCGTCTGGGGCGACGGCCTCTACTTCCCTCTTCCCGAAGTGGAGCTCGCCCTGCCCGCAAACCTGCCCTCGTCGACGCCACTGCTGCAGCTGCATGCGCTGTTTTCCAACAACTCGCTGGCCAGCGCTGCAACGTACTCCATCGTGGCCGAGCCCGTGGGCCACGAGGGCCTCTTCACCGTCGACCCCACTTCCGGGGTGGTGACCTACCGCGCTGCCGGACCGGATATGCGGCTGGAGGTGGAAGCACGCAGCGGAAGTGACGTCGCGAGGATGGCCATTATCGCGACGGCTACTCCGGCGATGAGCGTTGCTGATTGTGACGTCAGAGCTCAGGTGGGTGACACTTGCTGAATGCTGACCACGGGCATGATTCTGACGACTACATAAACCTACTTTATTTAAAACTTGGGTTAAAAGATCGGGAAAGTATTTTTATTGTGATTATGACTTTAGTTAATATATTATGCCATAACTTTGTCATACGGTTCCCGAGCTTTTGATTGTTCTAAACTAAACTCTGTTGGAATAGCTTTAAGTTTTAAATTTATCCACGGATTGTGGTACAGCATGTTGCACACGGCTGCCGCAAACAAATAATTCGGTAATTATTTTCATGAATTTATTAACGCTGTTGCAACACTGCAGTCGTTATCACCTATTAAAAGTGCTATCCAGTTCGTTGATTATTATTTTAACACCAGCATCGAACCGAGCACAAAAACGCGAACCACGTGTGATTTAAATTTAACTGGGGATTTTGTAGCTTGTACGTGCTTTATAATGAGAACGTTTAACAGCAACAGATTCAGAGCATTAATCAATTACTTAAATTAAAGCTTTAAAATGCTTCAAAAATATATTCTCAATTTAGTAGACCAGATTGCAAGTTGAACGCTTATAAAGTCGTATAACCCGGGCATCCTTTGGCATTCCAGGAGCTTTGTTTCTGGAAGAACGCCAAGTATCAAGTGTTCGAGAATCGCAACCAAACCGTCTTGGGCCCTTTGGGTCCGTCTTACCTGCAAGCGCTCT
The DNA here is from genome assembly GCA_921293005.1 of Nemoura dubitans. Lineage (NCBI taxonomy): Eukaryota > Metazoa > Arthropoda > Insecta > Plecoptera > Nemouridae > Nemoura > Nemoura dubitans. The sequence continues at coordinate 24,545,624 of OV121074.1, forward strand.
GCCCCAACCGAACGCTGTCTTATCAGCTGCTCAGAAGAGGTAAGTAGGTCGGGACGCTTTAAAAAAAAGCAGTGAAAATCAAACACATTTTCTGGCATGCGTGTATTTTTCTCACAGGACGTGCAATCAAAAAAGTGTGCCCCTCGCAGATACACTTTTCGTACCCCACTTGTTTCAAATTGTCGGTCAATCTCTTTCTTTCTGAATATATGTGCACTGAAAGTGAATACATAAAACAGTGCCGTCATCGACAGGCATCGAAACGAGAATTGATTTCTTGTTAGCTGCTAAATGTGTGCTAAAAGCCTAAAATTGCCACCCGCAACACAATTTTGTTCCTCATCGTTATGCAAACTTTATAATTAAGTCCGTGCAAAATGGTTTTGTATAATTTCATTGGCCACGAGTAGTGGTAACTCGTATAAGTTTCCATCTTCTGGTGTGTAAGGCATAATTAAATTAGCGGTAACCAACCACTCTAGCCGTCGCTCTACGTTAACTTTCCTCCCTGCACCCTGCACGTTATTTTGTGGATAGGTATATAGCACCAGCAATTGGCAGAGTTTGGGGTTAGTAGGTCTAAAATAGGAACTTATACGTTCCAAGTTCAACCTTATGGGCGACACTCGATATACTAACGGAAAAGTCGTAAAATTGTGTTAAATTGGTGTCATAAACTGTTTATCACCGGTCGGCCAAAGGTCCCTGCGGATAGTTTCCCGCCAGGTATACCTCAACAAAGGAAAAGTAGGAGAATAGGAAGAAAACCCATTGGCAAATAAAATATTGGCACCAGATATTCACATTCGCCACTAGACCGCTAAAATCATTAGAACGAAGACCAACTTTGCCCAAAAGTCCAACTAATTTGATCGTTATAATAGCAACGAAATTACATTGAACCAGATTCAAGAATTGTTGCGATGAGTTATGATTCCATACGGTACAATTTAAAATGTCAAATATAAAATGTACACGTCGCTTTGGCACAGATTGAACTGTCAATATCGGAAATATATTGTGTCATGTCGTTGTGTATAAGCGCGTTTAATTAAACAGTGTCGAGAAAGAGTGGCTGGTCCCCAGAAGCCCTGCAAAAGCTGTGCCCTGCCGGAGTTGGCATCAAGATAATGGGACCGTGTCATTGAACACGAATTATCGTGTTAACGAATTTCGACACGATCTCACGGGCATTACGCAGAGTACCGTGCCACGCTTGGGTATCGATCGAAATTCAAAACAGCCACATATAAAGTCGATCATTCCAGTGCCAAATAGCGAATTATTTATTACGCATAAGTGTATACCTACTCGGAATGCAGTCTGCTTTATGGAATAATTCCGTGGACGGTATTTTGTGCTACTGCTCGCGGTATTTGAATCGAGAAAAACGTTCCTTTTTTCTATAGAATAACAGCATACCACGTAATAGCTAAACGATGCTGGATCATTAAAACGGTGGAAATATTTCGTGGAATTATGGAAAGTTTTTCAAATGCGTCTAAACGAGTTTCAATAGTTTGGTGAAAGGCTCATGTGGCTTGTAATACGAAAACAATTTGGCAGGAGTGAGTGCCCAAATCTACATTCTGATTCCTGATTTCTGCTTGCCAGTGGCAATAGGTGGATGATACTTAGAAGTTGGAGCTCGTGTTACAGCTGGCACAGGATTAAAATTCACTAGAATGCACAATTAAATGATTGTAAATCGTTCAGAACAGATCTGTCTCGTACTCTTCCTTGCGATATTTATTAATAATACCTACTCAAGAATAAATTAGAACATTGTGTTCGTGTCAATCCTTAAAATGATCCATTGGAGCATGGTACGGTTCCAGGGCCAGCAAATAAGATTTTGATATAAAAGCGTTCAAATAAAATTTTATCTGTCATAAAAGTGAGCCTCAACGAAGTAAATAAAATAAACGTGAAGCTCTTTACAGGACGTTAGTTTTTATTACGTCCAGTGACCTTACCCATTCAATCGTCCTGCGTCGCGTCCTGCAGTCCAATAGAAGGGAAGCCTTAAATCAGTCACCCCAAAAGGCGGCAACCCCTCAGCCATGACCGAAGAGTAAGACTCTACTCACCATTCATTGTTGGCGCCCGACGGCCAACCCCTGATTTGCATAGCAATCCCCCGACTTTGATTGACTGCAAAGATATTATGCAAACAAATCTGCTCGAAATTTCCCAGAATTCGCCAACAAACATGTGTTCGATGAATTAAAATTCATGAGCGGTTTTTAATCAACCATGCGGCCAAAACAATAACGTCAATGACTAATGAGTTCTAGTCAACCGTTTTAATTTCATATTGGTGCGATCTCGCTACGGACCCAAACTCTCCGTCACAGCCATAATTTCCTGACTCCCAGCCAAACGCGCGTGACACAGTGATGGATGGCCGATGCCTGATGTGCGTCCTCAGGAAGTGTTTTCGCGAGCGTGGGTGCCGCGCGGGGCCAGTGGCGCTTGAGCAGCAACCGAGGACTGGAGCGCGATGTCAAGGGTGGCGGCGAACTCTCGCTGCAGCTCTCCTGTTCAGTGGCGGGCACAGCCACGCAGCGGGCGCGCAGGCAGATCACGCTGCGCATCCTCGACGAGAACGACAACCCTCCACGGCCGCACCACCAGGACGTGTTCGACATCTACCTCGACGCGCCGTTCATCACCAGGGTAAGATCCACGAAGCAAGCTAATGTCGAAACTGTGTTATATGTATTCCCGGCGACGGATGCTAGCGAAGTTTCTCTTAGAATTGTGTTAGATTCAATCTCGGATTCTGGATGAAGACCAGATGGTTTAATCGAAGACGAGTTTGGATTTAGGACGATGCTGGAAACGATCTCGTGTCCGGGAGAATGTTTAATTGTGTTTGGCTCTTACAGCTACTGTCTACCTATTCCGTTTAGAAATGTCTTAGCACTTTGTTGGGCTTTGGGCCTTGGGGTTATTTAGGAGCAACACATCCGAAGCGGGAGATTGGTGAAGAACGCATTTATAACCCAGTATCTCGGTTCTAAAGTATTGTCTGGCAGACATCTCGTAACGCTGGACCTGCCGTTGAAAGCAGGGCAAAACAGGATAAAGCATTTACAGCTAACCGGGATGCACATACGGTTACCAATGGCAACGAGCTTATAATCTCCATACTAAAAGCAATACGCATACACACTACACGCTGCGCCCGGCCGAGCGCTCGTATTTCGAATTTCCACTTCGGATATTTGTACGAAGGAAATACTCGGCAATAAGTTTTCCGAATTTCCCAAACGGCGCATTACGTCTGACGATGTTATGGTTTCACCCCGGCACACGGGCTGAAAGAGATTGAGTCCTCCCTTGGAATGAAAATAAGAAATGGAGCTGGGGTCCGTAATCGATATTATGATTGAGGTTTTATTGCTTTTCAACCAAAATTGCAACCTCTTCGAGTCAATTTGGCTGCGCGATACATTCAGATAGAGATGATGTACGGTCCAAGTGGGAGTTCGATATTATGCATCACGGGCGTTGTCATTCTAAACCGCGAGCTAGAGGCGCGCTGGAGGGTGGCAATCTGAGACAACCGCTTTTCACTCTGCATCTTTCAGATCGGAGGCGTGAATCTTTTAGCTTCAATCACGAAATACGCTCACCTCCTCTCAAGAGCATAACAAGGTTACGTGGGTCGTCCTCGCATGCTCGGGGGAGTATAATCAGTCATGAAAAATAAACATTCGTCCTTCTGGATCTCAGATTTCTTCGCATGGAGTCCCCGTTTCTAAATAAGACACGGAGAAAGTGACACAAGAAAGTGGTGTCGTGACGAGTGTTTGCAGTGTCGCGAAAGTTGATGCAGGGCCTATTCTTCCGAGAACATGTGAGTGCGTCTGCTTTACGCCAATGATTGATTCGATCCCGCCAGCTGGCAGCTTCTGTGAAATGCCGCTGCTTTCAGCTAACAAACTTTTCATGCTGCTCCCACAGCTTACAGCAAGCGCTGGTTGTGTGAAACCGCTGAACTCCAAAATGCGATCGACGCTGCCCATGTATGCCCCAGCCCTTCCATGTGTGAGCAGAGAGAATGAGACACCACACCCGATTTACAGACCCTTTTAATTCAAATGCAACCCCTATAAACTTGCGAGGGTGGCGAGACGCCAAACTTTATGACGAAACGTCCTGACACTTTTATTTGTTTTAATTTTTCCTTTTCAAAAACTAAACAATAATTAACAGAAAGGTATTACATTTCTGAGACTCACATCTGATTGTCCTAACTTAAGCACTGTTTAAAAAAATATTTCAAACTAGGTTTTGAATGGTAAGTGAAGTTTAACAGATTTCCTGACGTTTGTACCCGAATTAATCAAAAACATGAAATAAAAGTGTCTAGGAGATTGTATAACTGTAAGTTTGTTTCACTTCGAAAGTAGTTTCCAAGTTAATAGCTGCTGTCCAACGCCAGTAGGTTACGCTGTTAATACGCTTTCGAGCCCGTGGGCTGGACGCCCTTCGGATTGGCACGCTCGGAGAGGCCTAGAACGCGATTTGTGGCGCACACTGAGCTTTATAACCCGAATGGTTCCAGCCCACAGGCTCAAAAACGTGTTGCCGTTTACTGGCTATAAACGATAACCATGGCTATAGTAACAAGTAGGCTGTGGTGGTTTATTATTCCCTGCCCCAGCAGTCAAGGGATGCAACTAGTATCTGTGTACACACATTCTTGCGGGCAAAAACGTGTCGGTGCCTAAACTAAAACACTTAGACACCAGACGTCTTCGAGTCCGAGAGGATGCCGTTTATTAAATCTTGGAAATCAAAGCTGATCATTAATCGAGCTAACGTATTGTTCCCAACGTGTTTTCCGGCAGCATCGTAATTAGTAAATGGAAATCTCTTGCTAAGATCCGTGTCATTAAGCGTTGCTATCAAGTAGATTACCGCCTAAATTCACTGGCCAACAATGAGAAGCATCGTTCATCAATTACTCGATTACTAACCCAAAGCCATTAACTATAGCCCCTTCGTAACGTTAATTAATAGCTGGGAGACCGGATTCATACCGTTTAGCAATAGCCTGCAAGCAAAACCGACGTTACACCGTTTTAATCTGAAGTAATTTGAACACGGATTGCTATAAAAATTAACTCTCATATCATGCCACCCAAACTAAATTCCGTTAATAAATGCGACCTAATGAAATGAAATGAAACCGTTAGAACTGTTTTGCCATTGCATATCACTGCGTTTTGTTTAAATGCAAGGATTATTTCGTCCTGGCATCCACCCAGGAAATAAACGCCCGGTTTTCCTGCTAATGAATTGAAAGCTTACCACAACAGCGCACAAAAATTTACTTTACTCAATGAATTTGCCGCCTACGCACAGGCGCGACCCGACAGCAAACCAACGGAACGCAATTAATTGCCACCCACGCCGCATGGCGGCATGGCGTGCGCTAACTCAATACAAACGGAAAACTAGCCGAGTCATTTTTCCGAATCGTTTTTCGAGCTATAATTGTTGAGATAAGGACGGGGTGTTGGCGAAGGTAGACAAATGGGGAGAGGTTCCGGGAACGGGCACTGGCCGTTGGACGGGTAGAGAGATTTGTCAGCGGCGTCGGAATCCGCGGCGCTGTCCGCTCGGCGGCGGCGGCGTCGGTGTCGGCGGCGGTGGCAGATGGCATCGCCGGTGAAATCACGGGACGAGGCGGGATTTATCGGTGAACATTTCCACCTGGTTTCGAGGGACGTTCCTCTTGCTCGAATATACGTGGGTGGGAAGTACAACGAGATGAGGCTTGCCCTGCTTGACCTGTTTCCAAAGGGGTTGGCTATGATGATGCATATTGATATTTTCGAGGGAGCAATAAGCCTTGATTATAACTTCTATACGAGACGTGCTCTTGAGTTATGATTATTATCTACAACTTTCATATTGGGCACGTTGGAATGCGCTTTCATGAGCTTTAAAAAAATAAAAAATAATCTAGGTCAATGCTAAACTCAGGATGGGATCGTTTCCAATCAAGATTATTTGCCTTGAAAACTAAATTAGCCAAGCAGACAACTTAAATTAAAATTCCGTGCAAGTTCAACCTTGGTGGTGGTGGAGGTGCCATTTTCATTATAAAGGGTGTTGGTGCCATGTTTTAGCTGTGGTGGAGGTGCCAGATCCATTGGTCAATGGGCAGCCATTTTCATGGCGCGCGCCCCATTAAAAATTCCTTGCCACTTGCGTGCCTTCCAGAATTCATTTCAATACTCCAGTCCTGACCAATTGTCCCCAAATATCAGCGCCTTGCCATCCAGAGGTCTCTTCAACACTCCAGCCCTGATGATTCGTTCCTAATTGTCCGCGCAATTTGCCTTCCAGGGGTCCCGCTTGGACGCCAGCAACCTGATCTTCCGAGACAGGGACCTGCAGACGGCGGCGTCGGCCTACGAAGTGAGCTTAGAGGGAGACGAGAACCGGCTGCTGTCGGCCGATTGCAAGACTCGGGATGACACGGGCCGCGAGGAGACGCACACCCTTATCTACTGCAGTGAGTTCATTCTCTTGCTCTCAGAGGTCGCTTGCTGAACGATGGTCGTGCTCCACAGTTCCCGTTGAAAAACGCGGCTGCAGTTAGTGCCAACTAAAACTAGCTTAGAATCTGATGAATTTATTAACATTCTAGTGGAAGGAAGGGAGGCGAAGCTGGAAAATGTGCACCCCGAACCGGGATACGAACCCGGGACCTCCTGCTTGCCGGGCAGGTGCTCTACCAACTGAGCTATTCGGCCACACAATATTCTCCCTGCTTCGCCGGGTGGGACGGGGGTATCTACGGAGAGTCGATTCTAGTGTTCCTTCTATAAGCGCAAAAACAATACATTTATTTCTACTATAACATGCAAAGAGCGTACATAGTATTCAATTCCAGTCTGGGAAATACAGCAACTTTTCAAAGGAAACTACAATAATAATACACTAAATGAACGTCACGTTTAGGTAATTTCTCATACAGTGAATGCATTCACTCCATTATATACCTACTGCTTACACCCAGCTGTAATTGAATGAGGTAATTTGCGATGCTTTAAAAAAATCACACTATTCTAAACGGTATATTTTAATGGCTGTCGCCGAAATGATTTACGATGTGTTTTGTATTTATAGCTGCGAGCTAATTTTTAAAACGGAGGGCTACCTCGTTGAAACCATTCGCATGAAACACGGGAGTTTCCCAACAGCGGCTCAAAAAAGGCTCAGAAACTTCGGCTGGCGCTCGCCAAACTTTTTAATCGGAGGCTTAAAAAACGGGAGCAATTTAAATTACATAGCTCAGTCCCCACGGAGTTTTATTTTCATCGCAGCGTAGGTCTGCTAGAGCTTAACATCTAGCCGCTAATCTGGGCCCTGAAAGAAAATGAAACCCTCAAAATCGTGAGGAACCATTCATATCCCTACTTGTACTTTCAACTCGCAATATAATATACAGCTTTTCATGAATCGGCTAAGTGTTTGAAATATTTCCAGTTCTTACAAGTCCTATGCCGTCAAAATATCGATATATTACAGTAAGATTCCCAATTTCCATTGGGACTTTCCATTGGGCCATTTCAACTTTACGAACTGATTTCTTCCTTTCGAGGTCAAATTCATTCAGTAGCCGTATGAAAGAAAGAGATATTCTCAGCGACAGCTGTGGAAACTAGACTTCTTCTTTTATACATCCTGACTTTTATTCCATGTCAGTTCGCCGACTGACTTGATTATCGCTATCGTGATTCGGTCAGGGTCTATCTTGAGCGCCGCGACGCTCTCGCCCAATGGTGCGCTATAAACTGCGCCGACGCCGACGCCGACGCCGACGCCGACGCCGACGCTTGCCGGTCGACGGCCGGCCCAGAGAGACGCGACCTCCACTGGCTTTAAATCGTAACTGACTGCATGCATGGGTACGAAATACATTCCATTCGCGACGACGGGACATACGAATGTTGTTTTGTCGTATCGGAACTCGATATTGAATCGGATGGGTTCTTTGTGGCAGACATATTAGATTTGTCCCAGATATCGGAATTTTTGGAATTTTGTGATGAAAGAGATAATTTAAATATACTACTTCCTTTTTAAAAACACTGGAATTTTGATTCAAAACAATATAACAAACAAATTTTAAGAGAAGACAACGAAACAATAAGATAAATTTGTTTCACAATCCATTCCAAAGAATATTTTATTAAATATACAGACTTATTCATGAATGCTGTAGGTACTTTTTAGCTTTTAAATGCTTTCCATTTTTAAATACTTCATTTCAAATATATGGACGAAATAATTTCCGAGTCAGCTGTCGAAATGACCTCCTGTATAATTCTCACTTTCATCCCTTTACTTAACAAACCCCTTAATCAGCTTTACGCAAAGACATGGCTAGCCTTAGTTTAATTTGGTATATTAAAACAAGCTGGCGAAAGCTAAGCCTTTCCTGATAAGGATAGACGGGGACGTAAACTTCCAAGAACTAGAACAATGAGATTAATTAGTTTAATTAGTTACCAGTTGTCTCCTGTAATTGTTGTGTATAGTGCAGAGTAAGCCCAGCACACACGAGCTAGTTACCTGCTCTGAATAGCGAATCAGTCACCAGTGATGCGTTCATCTAATTAGTTTCCCTCGCTGGCCTCGTTGGTATTTTCCTAATTTTCTGGGAGAAAATAGGGTTTCTTGCATATTTTAGGTAAAATTTATGAAAACGGTTAATAGGCGAGATTCCCATTTCTAGTAATTTACAAAAATCATTGAAGCAAATTTGTGCCATAGCTGCGAGTGCACCACAACCCCACAAAAAGGGAACCCCAACATTCAATGAACGGAATAGCATGAAATACAGCATTCGGTTATAGTTATACAATGTTTATACAAATAGCGACACTTGCGTAGCGCAAGTGAAAACAACAACTACACAATTTATTGGCTCTTTTTACTTAACATTGACCCTTTTCAACGTGAGAAAAAAATGGACCTGGTTTGTAAAATAATATCAAACTTGAGCAAACTTTTACTTATACTGTCTGTGTAACTGCTCTACTTGCCCTTTCAAAGTAATTCTCCCCGACATAAGTTCGCAAAACCTGCAATGTATGTTACGCCCGCACAGAAAGTTCGATCGTGTACATTAGTGAGCTCCCGGCAAGTTCTTATGCTTATGAAACTGAAGCCTTAATTAAAGCAACCAGGAACAAAGATACAGTCGGTGAAGACAACACGTCCAGTGCCGCGAATGCCGAACCAATAAACACCACCGCGAGCAAAACCAATAGATTACCATTGCCACCCACGCCGCTTCGGGGGAGCGCCGAGGGTGCCAAACCTTTGCGGCTAACATTTGCAATTCAGATCGAGGCCCAAGGAGTTTGGTGTAAGCACAGCCACAGCCGACGTCGCTGCACACTTGGGCTGCAACCGCTCATGTCCGATTAACGATGCAATGATGATGTCCCGGAGGAGCGATCGCTGCTTGCGTTCACGCTGGCTTCAAATCGCTCCCCTGAGACTGATACGGAGTGTAACTCAGCAAGTTTGAAGGGAAATTAATCTCATATTACGTCCCTTTTGGCTAACGGGGGTCAGGCGCCAAGAATTAGCGCTTTAAAGCTTTGAGTTGGTGGAGGTGCCAGGTTTAGGCTTTAAAGAGATACACGGATGTTGCGTTTTGACCTAACGCTTTTGAAGGAGAAGCTAAACACATTTAAAAAAAAACTTTAATATCTATTCGAACAGATTAGTTTAAGCATAGTTTGTTGAATCTGCAGTGAATCATGGAAACAGGGCGGAACGGTTGCACTAGAATAAAATTAATTTCAACAAACTTCCAAACTTGAGAACGTGAGATCTGTGCGGCAGTTCTCTGTTCAATATTGGACTAACGATAGAACAGAATCGTAATACGTATCATCCCAGATGCTGTGATCTTGTTACGGAAACTTCACATCTCCCCATATTTTCGGTTAATCCAATACCACGGTACAGCTATCTTATTACCCTCATCCAATCTCTTTAAGATAGCGAAGGCCTTCCATATCAGTGACACGGAAACCATAACATGATGGATGGGAGATTCAGACAACCGAACTCTTAAAAACGTGATGGTAACATCTCTGAAGCTCTGCGAGAGCCAGTCGAGTAATCGCCAACCCTGCACCCTGCCCACAGGTCTGATGGCGGCCCGGAGCGGAGCCCTGCCCACCCAGGCACCCTACATTGTTCGGCTGGTCGTGAGGGACAGGGGGATGCTGCCCAACTTCGGACAGTCGCATGTGAGTACAGCATCCCATTCCCAATGCGGCTTACAGCGCGCCGCGTGGCAAGGGTATATTGGATTTCAGCTGGATTGGCACTTTGAGAACTTTATCTGTGTTCTTGTCACTTCAAGTGAGATTTCACTAATAGCTGGAATTGGAAGAGGCTGGATGGAATTTTAGTGATGTGTAGATAAAGGAAATAACGCTACCTTAACATTATTTCCTCAAAAGTGCCGATAACACGCCCTAGAAATAAACGCGAGATAGTGGCAAAGAATTATACGAAATACGCAATTGTTTCCAGTATATTGAGGTGAAATTATTGATTGAATGTATGTATTTGAATGTATGTATATGAATGTATTGCTATTTGCTGTTGAGCGGAAAATAGTTTGCAACTAGTGATTTGGATACGAAACTATTCAATTCAGTTATGTTATACGTTCCAACTTTGTATAGTATCCTTGCAGATGAACGGGAAATAGTTCACTACAAGTAGGTATAATGATTCGATATTCACGCTCCAGTAACCCGGACGACATGACGTCTTTGAGAATTCGATTTAATGTGTTGTCAAAGACAAGTACAACCAGTTGGTATCGCACATTTGACATTCAGTTTTGAAACTTAAAAAAACTTTGCAACTGAAATGGGTTGTTTTTACAACGGAGTGCCACCGGGCTTCGCGCATGTCTGTTTCACTAGCAAACGAAAAAGTTTGCATTGCTCTTAATTTGAAATTCAAGCGCCGACTGTCGCCATTTCAATGTTCCTAAAAGATTGGGCTCAAAGCCACCCGACGCATTTTTGCCATCTCTTGTGTGCATGGCACGGATTTGGAGAAAGAAAGGCATGCGCTCGTATATGTATGGCTGCGGGACAAACAGCTTGTTTGGTTAGAAAACTAATTCGCCTGAACTCGCTGCCTCGGCGGGTTGCTTTTTGCAATGACTACAGGCTGTGTCAAAGTAAGCGTTACTCCGAAACGCGTGCTTATACACGATATACACTTTCCAATTCCCATAAAAATAAATAGCACACAATGCAGAAACAAAATTAAAGCATAGTGTGCAAAAAAAGCTCGGAACTGGAAACAAAAACATTTAAAATTAAGTCGGTGCCGCTTGAAATATTTAATTTGAGTTTTAGCTACGAACTTTCCGTGCTGTTATAGCAGTACACCACATCCATTGACATTTGCTTTTATCTCCTATGCAATCTCCTATGCAACTTTCGTCCTGTATTTATTTTTCTGTGCAGTCACTCTGCACACTGCATAAGTACTGGAAATTCGTAAAAAGAAGATATATAATTTGCCCGGTAGGAATCTAGAACACGGACATAACTTTGTAGATAAACGCTGTGGGCTAAAGGGTTGAAAAGCAGAGGAAAATACCACAGCAGAGAGAATTTCCCCTTTATTTATCCACACAGACCAGTTTCATTCCTAGCGTTCCATATTCTTGATATTTCCGAAAATACTCCAGAATGCTTTTATTTCTTTATTTATAATATGCTCTCTACTAGGACTACCAAACTCCATACTTCTTTCCGACAGAAAGATATATTTAAATTGTAATCATAAATTCGCTGGATGAACTTTACGAATGCCATCTACATCCGTGGGTAAATAACTCAGCTCACGATACGAAGGTTAAAGGGAGGTACCTCCTGGTGCTCGTGTACTTGCAACTTATTACAGGTTAATATTGCTAGCTGATACGCCCACTCCCCACTCGCACGCTTACAGCAGGGAAAGCTGGGGCATGCAGGATGTGTTATAGCATTACTTCCTCACGATTGCTTCCAATCTCATTCCAAGCGTGGATATATCAGATTCATATCTTGTTTCTTGTGAACCTTTGCGATCGCTCACGAATCGGTACACCCTTCGAGTTTCGACACTTCTTGGTACCTCCACGTCCTTGTTCTCACCACCATTTCGCCAAAACGGTGGCACGACAGTAATACTTTGGTAACTCCCAAGAAAAAATTTGGGATTTGGGGCTCTTTGAGAAAACTTTTAATGCTTCGATATGAACTATGGATGAAAGAGTTTGAGATCGAATGCTGTTTCAATCAATCAAAGTTCAAACGTTCTTGTCGTAGTTTGAACTTGAAGCACGTTCCTTGTGTTCACATTAGGGTTCAGTCAAACGATCGCCTAAAATTGAGGGATGAAACGCATTCAGAACGTATACTCACACATTTTTTACTTACTTCATGAATCATGAATACAAACTATATGGGTCTAGCTATTACGCTATAGAAAATCGATTTGAGAAAGTTGTTATAAAATTTAACAGCCACATCGCATAATTGATTCATGTCCTGAATTTTTAAGAAATGTTTAAGCTAAAAGTTTTGGAAATATCATTTTCATCTGGAACGCTGGCGTCAGAAGAAACTCTTTTTTATTTACTCCATAGGCAGTTATTTGTTTGACAAAAGACCGGGTGCAAAGAAAACTTGAGATTAACTTCATTATTCCTCGTCAACTCTTTGAGAAAGGTTAATTCAACTCGTCCTGGAATCTTCAAAACTTGAGCTCACATCCACTGGCTGTCTGTCTACACAACTCAATTTCATTCAATTTGCAAGATCACAAAGGCACACAGAAATTCTCCCAATTAAGAAAACATCCCGTTTGAAGCAGTGTAACTTTGGCACAATCAGCCGTTGCGCTACGAGAATGTATAAATGTATACGAAATCGTTTGATTGAATAGACGCAAGGGTAAGCGCCCCAAAACATAGTTTGAGTAAGCTGAGTTACATCGATTTTCATCATTATTTACATACTTTATCTATTCATTAGGTTCCAAATAACAATGACCCATTGATGGTGGGGGTTAGTTTCTTATAGTGGATAATATTTTAAATTTAAAATGTTTAATATAATGATATATTAAATAAGTATAAATTCGTAATGAATGAAGATTCCTTTTGAAATCAGGGTTATACCTGTTAAATACAATCTCTGAATAGTAATAAGTGTCAAAATTGCTCTCTTTAATGACCCAAAATGTCACATTGACACACCACTTAACTTGTAAAACACAAGTTGTCATTTGAAATTTGCCATGGGAGAAAGTTTTTATTTTTTCCGCCGACTATATGACCTTTGTTTCTTTTCGAAGTCCGGAACAACGGGAAGAAACAGCTGTTCTCCACGCTTGGACAGTTTTGCAACGTCGTGTACGGCTTGGTCCGATTACTGCCATATAACAGTACAGTTGACTCCCTCAAGGTTTCAGCCCGCGTTCGACAATTGATAGGTACCTACATCAAGTTTTGAAATAAGATTCGGCCTCTCGACCTTTAACCTTATCCTAACAGTGCTGAAATAACGATGGGAAGGAACAGGTACTAAAGTCCCATACATGTTGAGTTTGATATACAAAGAGAGAAAAGGACTCCGATATTCAAAAAACATGCGACAAAAGTTCACTGGCAGTGTCTGATGTATAAGTACCTATTTCAAATTTGCACCTTATGTTTATGTTGGTTTTGGACATAGTATTTGTTATTTAAAATCATAAATGCCCACCACGTATAATTTATTTTACCATGTAAATGAGGACAAAATCAAAAAAATATATTAGTGCCGTGTTGTTTTAACGACGTCGATCTATATTTAGGTCATTCGAAAAATGGCGTTGTCTTTATTAAAGCCGCGAAAAACCTAAATCGTCCAACTAAATGCGTGTGCTTGGATTTCGTACAACGCCACCCACACGCGGATATTAGGCAAAAAAAAATAGGCCAACCGATCGCAAATTACCTTTGGGCCAGCTTGGCCAATTTAACGCGAAAATATTTCACGTAATGGAATGCCGAAATTCCCACACCCACCCAAGTTATCGCGCGATCCGATGCAGAGAGGTACAGCAAATTCCGATTGAGGTGAAGCTTAGTGTTTGAACACAATCTACGTGCCCACACACATGCGAACTCTATTTCGCGGTTTGCCTGCATTCCCAAATTAGCCGTTCATTGCACTGAGAAACGCTTAATGTTATTTACAGTGTCAAGTCCCGATGTTTATGAATATATGAAGACCGTTTGCATAAAAACACACTTTGTTGACTATTATATATACCTTACCATGACAATTAATACCAGAAGTTCCAGTTTTGCTATTGCACCAAGAGCTAGTAATTTCAATTTCAATTCTATTTTGCTATCTCTCGCATATGGCGAAGTCCTACACTTCAATAACCGCAGCTGGAACAAACCCGGCTCCTCCACCAACGGCAAAATGCCAAGCATGCAAAGTTTACAAACTCTACCGAACTCCATAACTCTTAACAAGACGATAAAAAGTTTAACATTAGTGAAAGATGTCACACCGTAAAGCTAGACAAAGTTGCTATTTCATTAGGTGCAAAACGCATATATTATCACATTTCTTTTTCACCGTTTTCACCGTGTTTGTGACTGCAGTCGAACTTACCAAATACCAATATTAGAACTATTTCTTGTGCGCGAAGTACTTGCTTCAATGAAGTAATGTGCTTGCGCCTGATCATTGTGTAAGTACCAATACCTTTTGTACTTACTTTAAACTCACGTGTAAAAGAGAAATAGCTCCTAAAAAGAAACGCTATGTAAATGTAACGTTCGGTCTTATATTTTGACCGCAATGCGGTGTCGCTAACGTATCGAATGACTATAATCTATACACGCCAAACGAACGCTTGGCCTACATGTGTTTCATGGTTCTATAGCTCGAGTCGGCCACTCGCGCTGGCACGCCAACACATGCGATTTATTTCCTGGACCTCTCTTTATGTAATACACGATGAAATCGTATTCACCCCACTAGATCCGCCCCTTGCGCACCTTTGAAAGTTGCGAGTCGCCGTCGCCTTTTATCGGCGTCCCAGGATCGACCCTGGGCTGGAGATTGTACACTTCACGCACATTCTACAACAGCACGCATTTGAGGTGCGTGCGTGAAAGAGCGTGCATACGACTTGTCATGCGTACGGAGTTGCCTGCCACGTTAATGACCTGACCACACATGCGTAATGCTTTGTTTGTACTTACTTTGTAAACGCACGAAGCCTACTTAAGCATTTTACGCACGAATTTTTACATAAGATTACTAACATTTCGTTATATTATCGCGAAATTTTCATTAACTATCATTAGAGGAAAAAAGCATTCGAACGCTTTCATGTTCCGCTGTAATTTATAATTTTAATATGTTATTTCTGCATATTATCATAAAATCCTGCTTACTATTTATCATATTTTTCCGCACAAAAAGAAAACCTTTCAATCAAACAAGCAGTAACTCAAAGCGACCTGATTAGTATAGGTTGACTATAGAGGCTCTGATATATATGTCATGGACATGCATTTCCTGCGGAGAGTCGAAATGGATTATTTTTATGGGTATAAAATGCTTGTGAATGAGCATATATTACTAACAGCAATACAAAGCAATCCCGTCATTGATAAAAGTGAAACACGAAGTTTAATCAGCTAAAATTGATATCGGCGACATGATGTAAATTCGATCCATCACAAATGACGCAAATGATGGATCGGCGCTTGGGGTCAAACTGGGTTCATTCCCACGAACTGACCACATGTGGATCCGCGCGCGGAGCCTCCTTAAGCAAACACCGGCCAATCTTCCCTCTGTCCAGGACACACGGACCATACAGTCATCTGCATCATTATCTTTTCCTCTGCCGCGGGTCGCGAATCTGTCATGCGAATGATTGGTGTGTAATTTGCAACAGCTGGGCCGGCCAAACAAGAGCGTCGACGTCCGAATAGACCAGACAACTGCTGCCGACGCCTGTCACATTCAACGTAATGCTAGATCAGTCGTAATGTCCATTCAAATGGAATTTGAGAACGAAGCTATACTAGAAAAAAAACTTCAAGCCGCAAAAAAATGAATTATGATCGCGGAAAAGGAAATGATACAAAAATCTGGCCAGCGATTCTTTTATTTTATTTTTTGTTACTTTTTATTTCAGGCTGGGAGAGTGATGTTTTTCTAGAATCATGTTCCTTTCATGATGTCGTGTAATAAAACGTGCATTAGGCGGGTAAACAAAATGTGAGCGGAAGTTGAACGGATGCAACCATAGAAATGATCGCACACATTGCCACTTTTCGTATTGGCCATCGCAAAAAATCGTTGGACCAATATTGAAGCAGTGACGATGTTATAGCGGTCCAGTGTACCTACTTTTATGTCCCCTCTGTCCCAGTCATATACTTCCTGCGATATTATCCGCTTCCCAGTGTTTATATTATATTACTCCCTCAACAGTGACATTTTGACATTTTAAAATTAGATATCCTCTCATGCCCCGCTGGTTTATATAAAGACTCGTCTGCCTACTCAATGATACCGTGGGTCTTTTTTATTAAATTTATTCACACAGGGAAAGTTGATATTTTTTAAAAGGAGCCCGTAACTTGTAACTCCTTATTAGTTCCTTATTAAAATGAACTGGCTATCACGCCACACCCGTAAAAACTCCTTTGGGGTCCTTTGCCAAAGTTCTTTCGACGCTTAAAAGTCTCTCCTAGCCAGCACAACTTTATAGTTTATCGACAAAAAGATTAAACGTTCCTTTCATCGGCATACAACAGGAACTCCTTGAAACTTTTCAGGGAGCTCTGACAATCCGTCTGCACGCTGACAACACCTCGTACGTAGCTCCGCCAAGAGCGCTACCGCTGACCGACGGCCAGCTCCCAAGGTCAGAGCGGCCCGCTCGCCGCTCCGAGCGCTCCGCTACATCAGCTCGCTACCCCAGCCACGTGATCGTCGAGCGAGGCGCGTCCCCGTACGCCCGAGTCACCCAACCCAAGGGCAACTTGCCTAGGGTGGCCGCGGGCGGACCCAAAGGCAAGGGCACACCCAAGGACGGACATGCTTCGTACAAGATGACATCCGACCCACCCAGCGGAGCGTTCGAAATCACGCAGCTTGGCGGGATCATTTACGTGGGCAACGTCACGCTCCTGCGTAACTCCACGTATGAAAACATAACGTAAGGAGATTTCAAGCTTTTTATAACATTTTCATATCAGGCGGATTTCGATAGAGTAGAACGGATAGCGTCGTATCTTCACTTTATAAACGTTGTACAAGATTCATGTACCTGCTACCTCTATATTAACTTCTTACAAAATGTAGCCTCTGCAGTATTATCTTCGGTATTATGATATTCAGTCGTCAGGTTTTCTTCATATTTCCATTTAAAGTCAAACGCAAAAGTGAATCTATTCCTTTCATTGAACTTGAATGCAAACGTTGCTATATATGTTTTGATCCCCTATGTTGGTGATCTATAGCATGCTTTTATCTCTGCTTGCAGTTGTTTTCTTTATCCATACTCCTAAGCTTGCTTCATTCCAACTCTGTAATTTATAGACTCGCACAAATGTTCAGCTTCAAGCTTTGTTAGCTAAGAGGGCATCGTTAAAAAACATTATGGCCTAAAAATACGCTGTTAATAAACGAGATAAGAGCTGAGCTTATTTCAGACCTTTATGAAGACAAACTAGATCTCGTAAACCACTCCCGCACTTCGATTTTATACGATATTACTTTGCAAGCCTCGTCAGGTTGGATAAAATGAAAACGCTCGGTACCGATTCCATGCAGGTTGACCGTGGAGTGGACGGAGGTCAACGGGTCAGTGGGGTTCGAGCACGTGTTCGTGACCCTGCAGAACGCCACGCCGGGGCAGTGCGGCTCCAGCTGGAATGCACCCTCGGACTGGACGCACTGCGCCGAACACTCCAGCTACACCAAATGCGTGGCGTCCTGCGGCCTCGGCACAACAGGTACGGAATTGCAAACTTTTCCTGGGCTTAACCTCCAAAAATAGCATCTATCCGAAATGTGGGTGTGAGCTTACGGCCGTTATCCTTTCGACAGCATCGAACGGACGCCTGGGTTGCCATTGGCGACCAAATAGGAACGCCACCAACAACACCCCGTCGACAAAGTATCCAACGTGCACCACGGACAACGCTACGTGCCCTGATAGCACCTGCGACCCGTTGGAGGACAAGTTTCCATTGCTTTGTCCGCAAGATTGCACAAGTAAGATCTTATCTCACTGTAAATCTTCGCAGCTTCGTGCCTTTATCCGTAATCCGCGCGGGATTTTATTTCCTTTGGTCTGTTCGCCTTTTCAGTTCACCAGGCGACTTTCGGTATCCAACCGAACAATGCTATTTCGCGCGGGATTTACAGCGGGAGCGGCGTCTGCACTTGTGACCGGCGAGCCAGATGCATGTGCGTGGTGCAGGACTCGAAGCCGACGAGAACGAGCACGGTGCATCCGATCGAAGTGAACACCACCTCGCTGCACAACGTCAGCGCGAAGAAAGGTGAGACGGCTACGACGACGCCGACGACGCGTAGTGCATCACAACACGAAATCGCGTCGCCATGGTGCGATGAATTTGATTCCTTTCCACAACTGCAATGCTATTTCAACAAAGCCCTACGTGAGAGATCAAGATTTGAGTGATATCTTCAAAGAAGTGCATCGCGATATGCTTAGAAATTACAGGAAATAAGATTGCAGCATCATATATGATGCTATATATGAGTATATATACTCGAATGAATCTCAGAAGCGAAAACTCTAAGCCGATCACGTTACTGAATGCACTTTGTTCTTGCAGCCACTGACCAACACGCTTGCGGCACGGACTGTCTGATCGCCGGCAGTTTGGGCGTCAGTGTCCTCATCGTCGTCTTCGTCTTCTGCTTCGCATGGAGATACAGGTAATAGTCCGTTCTGCAGCAGCGTCACGTTGCCTCCTTCAAGACTGTTGCTCACGTATTAGCCGGTTGCTGTTTAACGACGTAGCACTCGCTCCCTTGGCGCCGTTAAAATTAATCGCCTTGTGCTGTGTGGGGACTGGGGAGTCTTGAGCCCTGAATGTGTGTGTTGTGTTGCTTGGCCGACGCAGCAAGGCGGCGAAGGAACGGCGGGATCGCAAGTGTGTGGGGAGCGCGGTCTCTCTGTCCGGGATCCCCTCGGATTACGTGGCGCGCTCGCACCAAGGGAGTCAAATGCTCAATTTCGAGTCTGCCACCACGACAACCAGCTCCCCCAGCCAGAGGAAACTGGTAAGCTAGTCACACAGAGTGTTTGTTTGTATGTGTGTTTGCTTTTTTATTTTAGGTATTAAGTGTTTACTCGGGAAATTTGTGATGGCGAAATATAAATATTTATTTTCGATTCGACTCCGTTCCGTTCCGAAGCTCTGCCCAGAACGCCAACGTAAAACAAAGACGCCCACACGGCGCGGTTCTATAAAAGATACATCTTTTCCGTACAGTCAGCGGTTTTATTGAGTTTCACTTACGATCGAAGCTTCGAATTCTAATTTAAAGTAGGTACTTAAATCTGGAGATGTGGTTACTGTGGGCCATTGGTTTCACTATTTTTTCTCGGGAAATGCTGAAACGCTTTGCTGAAAGCCAACACCCACGCAAGAGGAGTGACCTTGTCGGTATACCCACATGAAACCTTCGCAACAGCAACTTGGTTGTCAAACAGATTCCGAAATCAACGACACAGTTATACGCATTATTCGACGCATAGTCCATTTTAAGCTTAATTTAATATTTCCATTGCCGAAACCTGGCCATGGCACAATTTTAAGGTCCTTGTCCCCTATAATTACCCGACAAAATGTCATGTTAGCATACACGCACCACGATAACGACTGAGCTCATGTTACACGAAACAATTTGTCTCCAAAACACCTACAGATGCTTTTAATCATCACACTAATTTGTCTTCTTCGCTGTATGTATCCCCTACGCCCTGCTGATGTAGTAGCTACAAAAGCACCCCTGAGACGATGCACAGGTTGTGTTGCGTTTTGCAGACTGTGGGGAGCTGAAATCCAAAGGGAGTGCTGTTCGCGGCCAGAAAGATAAATTGCGAGGGCGGTTTACAAGGAGATACAGCGCTCTAAATTCGCACCTGCAGACGCCAACGAATAACCACCCTACAAATAACCCTACCTTCTTGCAAAGTCGCATCACAAGTATATCTCAAGTGCTCGAACAGACTGCTCTATTAACGCTCCCTGTCCAAAAAAATGTGTTGTACACGACACACTTCTTCAAATCGTGCCAAAGAAACATGAAAGACTTGCACATAGGTATTGGTATGACCTTCAAACTGGGTGTAAGGTGATAAATTACTGTTGCTAAATTCATAGGCTCATGTCTACATGTCCTAACTTTATCACTAGTTTTGAAGAAAAAAATAAAAATTTCGTTTTGAATGCTTAAGAGTGCTCCAGACAGATAATCCGTTCACCCCCACCCCCACAGAAACGTTGAATGCAGAGGTCCACGCGCAAGGAGAAATGAACCCCTAAAAGTTTTCCAATCTTTAATTTTAAAATATCAGTAGATGAAGGAAGAGTATATCTTTGGTCTTGAGATCTTCTTAATTTGATTTTTACAAAAATTTATCAGGTACACCCTTTCAAAAATTGCCTAAATGAGCTGTAAGCATCGACTGTAAATCGATAGTCATTCGTTATGTATTGGAAAAGCGCGATTTCAAGACCATGCGCGCACTCTTTCGCTATGCACAGTTTTTTTTAAAGAGATTTTGGAGCAAATTCAGACCCTCATTTTTCCTGACCCGTAAGGGTCTGCACCAGAAAAATTTTGGTTATCACCCTCTCCCGAAATGTCAACAAGAGTCATTTGTTGCGTTTTTTAGTTCGTCGAGATGCGGTTGCCGAGGATTATAGCCGAGCCAAAAGTTCGGAGCACGGATTAATTTGTATGACTCCACTTTTGAAAGCCAGAAAGTATTGTAGAATGGCCATTTGGTGCACGAAGATTTTGATTCAACATCGATGAAAATCGGCAATCGATATCGAATCCTGTCGTATAAATTATCACACCAAAAACTTAAAAATATATGTTTTTCAAGTTTGACTGCATGTGTTTTTGCTGACATCGCGATACATTGAACATTTTTGTTGCATTCATCTCTGAGATGATGATTCTTTTAACCTGCTATTGCTAAAACGACAATAAAGGCGAGTAGCTTTATCTTAAGCTGCGATAAGCGGATTATATGCAATGAGGACTCTTAATACAACAGTAATAACTGGGATAACAGGGAGACTTTTATTGAGCGTTGAAAGCCCAGTTTGAAATAGTATTTTTCAACGTTGCTGTTGTGCTTGCAGCCGGACCCGAAGTGGGAGTTCCCCCGAGGGCAGCTGGTCATCGAGCAGACGTTGGGTGAAGGCGAGTTCGGGCGAGTGCTGCGTGCCAGGGCGACCAACATAGGCGGGCAGCCAGGTACGCTTCGTTTTGGTCTCTTTGGCGGCAAGACGTCTGGGACTCTGGGCGTGGGAGACATTTTCTTCCAGAAGACGATGTCCTTAAGAGGGACGGTGATTTTTTTAGAATGTAATGTTTCGATAAATAGATAGTCCTAAAATATCCCATGTGTGTGACAGGTATTTCTATCCTATTTGCATTTATCCTCTAAGCTAAGCCTTAAGACTTCGGAAAATCTGTAACAAGACAAGCGGTATAGGTTTGTCTCCGATTTATCAATAGCAAAATTGTAAATTGCCCCCTAAAATATGAATGGAACGAGCCGCTCAGAGCGAAATCTCTCTGTTGATTCTTTCCTTCTTATCGTCTTTTGTGGAAACTCATGATTCTAAGTTGTCATATAATTTTATGCTTTCACCTATAAGCGCTAGCATGGATTTCTTTCCTTCTTTAAGCACTGCGCGTGTTTGCGACAAAAGAAATATTCGCAGACCAGCGTTGGTTCGCATTGCCTCTTTATACGATATCAAATGAAACCGTCAAAAGTTATTGTTTGTTTTCCTCGTCGCTAACTCACAAGGCAAGGCATAAAGAAACTTAAGACCACTCCCCTCATTTTCGCCGAAAAGTCGTTCGAAAAAGAGCAAACGTCTGCAAAAGTTGCTTGTTCAATCATTTTCCTAATACCCTGTGCTCTCCGGAGATCCCGAACTTTTATTGCACTAGATTCGCAAACACTTTGAATAAAATAGAGACGACGTATATTTCTGATATTCGTACTAGCGACTTTCCAATAGTTCCATTTCCCTGAAGACCTACGCCCGAGTTTAAAACGTTGGTTTCAATTTGAAGGAACACCGTGCTCGAGCAGACAAATTCACTTTTGCCGGTGCATTTTCTCGCACAGTGCGGTCCGAAGAGAACTTCGCCCGTCAGCAATCGGCTTCGCGGATTTCATGTAATCGAGTTCACGCAGCGAGCATTCTGACAAAACTGCACGGCCCTAGCGCCAAAGCTTGTCAGTGCGAATCACATCTGACAGACATGGAGCAGATAGCGCTACCGCTAAAGGCTTGCTGCTTAAAGGAGGGGACTTTATTATATACATTCCATGCCATGCCTTCGTTGTCTGGACCAGCAGGAATTCGCCGGCCAGACCAACGGAATTAAATTATTGCACAGAATGAATATGAAGGATGGCCAAGTTCGAGCACATATAGCTATATTGTTTTGCTGTGGTCCGTAATGCAGACTCTCTGGAACCATTTTGGCCTCTCGTTCAATGAATACCAGTGTCATAGTGACTGCTGGGACACTGAATTTCAATAAACTGGATTTTAAAATATTAAATACATAGAAGCTGCTAAGGAGGATGTCACTAGAGTTTAATTTTGTTATATATTTAGAATCATATATTTATTGGGGATGAAGAGCAAAAATTTTAGACTGCAATTCTTTTCATTGATATCGATTTTAAATAGATGTTATAATATGTTCATACTTTTATATGTTTTAGTTATGTCATACTATCATGTTATAACATGTTGATACACATGGATTAAAGCCTGAAGCGCTTAATTCTAGCTGCAAAAAATTAAAATGTAATGTATAATATTGAAAAAATATTTTCCGCTCCAAACTAAAAGTATACAAAATGTTCACAACAACTTTGCGCGCCACGCCGTCCAATGAAACGGTGAACTAAAAAGGCTTCCGGCGACTAACTTTAATCAGCAAATAACCCCCTAAACTGCTCAATGTCGTATATAGCCTTTCTGCAAAGCTAGCGATGAATGAAAGGCCCGGCGAATTTCCTTCATTGAGTCGAAGGAAGGAAAAAACGGAGCTGATCTTTGTCCTCGACACGACACAATGGACGCTCTGTGAATAGCCGGGATGATTAATATTGCTTCGCGACGCCGAGTGTCGAGCGTCGATTCCTTGGCGAACTTGGTTGAACGGCCTGATCAAGCCGAGTTCATCAGTTCATTATCTGCCATTCAACTTTAATAAAGTTTTATATGGCAAATTGGTGACAGCATGCTGTCATTACGTTAATTTTTATGTTTGTGAGCTAATTGGATTGTTTATTGATATGTCTGTTTGATGCATCCATAATCCATACACATATCTAAATGAACGGACATTATTCTGTTTTCCACAATTCCTGTATGTTCCAAAGATTGAGACAGCTTATTTTCTGACGAAATTCCAATACGGTCCCGCCCACCCATATAGTGTATATAGCAACGTTATTAGATCAGTAAGACAACACAGATATATAAACAACGCAGAGAAACATAAATCGGATCATAACACTCCAAAGAACTTGATTGTGGTCTCTAAATCTATCACACGGTTTCCCTCCTCTGCAGGCATGACTACTGTGGCCGTCAAGACGCTGAAGGAAGACGCTAGCTCGGTGGAGATGGCCGATCTCCTCTCCGAGTATCAGCTTCTGAAGGAAGTGTCGCACCCAAACGTGGTCAAATTGCTGGGCGCCTGCACGATCCCCACCTCCCAGCCCGTCTACCTAATCATAGAGTACGCCCAGCACGGCTCGCTGAGGTATGCGAACTTACCAGCGGAGAGATATGGCCGGGCAAAGTTACCAGCGGAGGGATATGGCCGGGAAAAGTTACCAGCGGAGGGATATGGCCGGGAAAAGTTACCAGCGGAGAGAAATGGGCGGGAAAAGTTACCGAGAGAGAGATATATAGTGCAGAACCGTTTCTAACTTTGGTTTTGCCGAGTAGAGGGTTTCAATTTCGTTGGAGCGTAAAATTCGTTCGAAAGTTTTTTAGATCCATCTCTTTAGTGATAAAATACGATTTGCAATGGAATAAATTAACGCATCAGTAGTTCGTTTTATTCCTGCCTCACAGCACGAAAACACAAGGAACCGGTCATTTACGAGCAATTTATGCGCCATCAAGCGACATCTTTAAACGACAGCGGACAGTGCTTTTTTCCCCAATGGTTTTCATATGTAGCTGCTGCATGTCGAATTAACTTTTTCCAGAAACTATTTGAGAAAGAGTCGACATCTGGAATCGGACGGCCGCATCCCTTGCTCCTTTGCCTCGGCGTCTACCTCGTCCGTTTCCGGTTCCGTTGGCAGAGAAGTAGAGGAGTCCATCACGTCGCCTTGCACTCCAAGAGATATTCTCTCGTTCGCTTGGCAGATTTCAAAGGTACTCTACAGATATTATAGACGCGCACTTTTGCTCTTTGACATGCAGTTGGTGACGGATTTAAAGGATTATAATGGTGCGGGCTAATCACCATCAAACGGCTTGTGTTTAAACGTATGTCTATTCAGAGAATGTCAATTAAGATTAGGAGTTTGTGTCATGTTCCTACTCCTTTAATTATTTGAGTAATGCAATGCCATTCATTTTTGCGGATTCTTTACGAGTTGAACCATTTGTGATCTGATTTGACATTGATAAAGAGAAATTGGAAGCCAATCTGCCAGTGTAGCGTTGAGCACTATTGTAAAAGAATCCGAAATTCCAACGAGGCTTCGTGTTCACTAGACCGGGGTGTGCTGGCAGGGTGTCAGACTTTGGACTCACGCGTTCGGTCTTC
This sequence comes from Nemoura dubitans, assembly GCA_921293005.1. Lineage (NCBI taxonomy): Eukaryota > Metazoa > Arthropoda > Insecta > Plecoptera > Nemouridae > Nemoura > Nemoura dubitans. Next base: position 24,570,826 of record OV121074.1, read on the forward strand.
CCCAGGGCATGTCGTACCTCAGCGACATCAAGCTGGTGCATCGCGACCTCGCCGCCAGGAACGTGCTGGTTGCGACGGGCGGAGTGTGCAAGGTGTCCGACTTCGGACTCACGAGAGATGTGTACGAAGACGACGCCTACCTCAAGCGCAGCAAAGGGAGAGGTAACGACTAACGAGCAACGACCACCCGCGTTCGGGCGCGGTCATTTGCTTTGTTTATGCGTTTAATCTAGAGGCATTTGCGTTGGGGGATGTAAAAGTTCAACATCATGACATGTGAACAGGAACTGATGGCAGTGACTTAGTTTCTGTGACTACCTACCCACGCTCAATTTGTAGGACAAGGATCGATTTTTAGAGATGAGAAAAGTTCATCTGTGCTCGTAGTTTTCCCCAGTGTGTAATTATGTTTTGTTTTACTGACCGACCTCGTTATGGGTGAAAACTTTGATAAACTGAACGAACGTATGTAGGTGAACGAACGTAGGTGGCTGATGTTCGCTGCAGATACCCATAGTGGAATAAAATTATCATGGAAACGATGGTGTTCCAAACATCATCAAGTTCTGGCTTTTAATTTGGGTGGCCCATCACAGTCAGTCATTTACCGTCCCGATAATCACCTCGTAGTGATGCGTCGTAAAAACAAACAACCAATCAATTTATCTCGATTGCTAATTGAACAATGACGCAGCGTTCCATGCGGAGTGCGTCGTCGAAATAAAACAACCAAACTTCTGATCAACAATGCAATCAGATCAGCAATCAAATGAAATTACAGACCTTACGGCGCATGCACGGAGTTTTCACATATACGTGGTTCTTAGGCATCAGGTACAATTAATCCACTGAATTTGCGATAAGCACGGATGACAAAATTTTCGATTGAGATTATTCAACGCACAATTAAACAACTCGTGAACACAAACATATCAGTGCGAAAATGCGCATATTAATAAACATACGCTGCGCAGTGGTCGCCAAATGGAGCGTCCACGCTTTCATTCTCGCGTATTCCAAGCGATTGAATGCCAATGCCAATGCCATGCCAAGGCCATGCATGCTAAATTTCACAAACAGCAGTATAGTTACTCTCCCCCGTTACTAAACTCCATTTCACTTTAAGAAGGGGAGTGGATTTGCATCTTTCTCAAGGACCAACTGCTGCTAGACAAGAGCTAAGAGTTTCAAAATTGCCCACAAAGCCCTTTGTATAGGGCTTAAGGCATGGCTTGTAACTTTTGAAACTATTAGCTCGTGTCTAGCAGCAGTTGGTCCTTGAGAACGAAGCAAATCCACTCTCCTTCTTAACGTGAAAAGGAGTTTCGAGTGTTCTGACTGTTCAGGAGCACCATCTTGGTTGGAACGGGTGTGCATTGGGATACCGTGAACTGCATCTAAAAAAATGGTGTGTCCATTTTTGCATGCAAAGTAAAGAAGGTTATGAACAATCTCTAAATATACTCCCATTGCTCTCATTATTTCCATTCCCATCAAGCTGCATAGGAATAATCCATCTCTATCTGCAGTTCTCATTGCTAACCGCTGAGATAATTTACGCAATAATAATGTTCCATATACACACAGCGATTTTCAGCCCGCGGGCTGAAGACCTTCAGGTTGTATTGCAAATCTGTATTGCAAAATATGTGTCTTGCAAATCCGTCGCGTCCAATGCCTCCCCGAGCGTTTCAATCCACGGGCTCTCCAGCACACTGGCTTGGAGTGGACAATCTAATTACCCATAATTGTATATGCATTATCTAAATTCTGCAACGTCCCTTTGGCCCGCAGTGCCTGTCAAGTGGATGGCCTTGGAGTCTCTGGCCGATCACATGTACACGAGCAAGTCTGACGTGTGGAGCTTCGGGGTGCTCATGTGGGAGCTGGTGACCTTGGGGGCTTCGCCCTACCCTGGCGTCGCGGTGCACAACCTGTTCCATCTGCTGCGAGCGGGGTACCGAATGGAACGGCCCGAGAACTGCTCCAGCCAACTGTGAGTAGAGCGTTTGGTCACCGCTTTCAATGGCCAGTTTCACCACTGTTACAATTCAGTATTCACCCTGATTGTCGCATGCCTGTCTCCTATATAGAACAAAATTCTATCATGTGCTTAATCACGTTTTATTGGCTGCACTCCTGGAAAAGAATCTAAGCTCCCACTCTTGAATCTTGGAGCTGATAAAATGGGAAAACCGGCTGTAATATATGTTTCGAATGTCACTAACATAGGAAGGAACCGGCGATTAAGATTATTGGTTATGGCCGGGCTAATACTGAAGTTTGTTGTAAGCTGGGTTCAGACAATACAATATTATACACAGAAGATTGTTGTATACGCTGGTTCAGACAATACATAATATTGTTTGGCCGCATATAACAATTCTAATTGTTTTTTTTTGTGTGGTTGTAAATTTCTTGTGTGTATATGAATAGATATTGGACATGAATGTTGTAACTGGGCCTAACTTAAATTAATGTGTATCTCGTTCAAAAATGAACAAACATTTTCAAAAAGCTTCAAATGTCTCATGATTCGAGAAATGGTTGTTAAAAGCCTCGGGACAGGAGAAGTTCCTAGTACTTTCGTGAGAAGTTTTCGCTTTGACACATAGTATACCACAAGTAGTCTTTCCATGCGACATGGCTGACCGGGTACGTGCCCTGTTTGCAGTTACGACGTGATGAACGGATGCTGGCAAGAAGACCCCAGCACGCGGCCTTCCTTCCACGACCTCACCCTGATCTTCGAGCGCATGCTAGAGGATGGCGTGGAGTACCTCGACCTTAACCCCCGAATCGTCCACAACCGCACCTACTTCACCTCGCAAATCGAGTCCACGCCCCTCTGGACAAACCCGCTACTCTTCAACAACAACAACAACAACAACAACAACATAAAAAACAACAGCACACGGAATGTAGATAAAGAAGATGCCCTAACCACCATACTCGAAGAGACTTCAGCCGTGCTATATTCAACAATCAGTAGGTCCGAAACGCGACAGTTACTACAGAGTGTCGACTGCCTGGCTACACAAGAAGACTCTACAATCATTCCCGAGACTTTACAACTAATCCAGAACACTAGCCGAAGAAGTCCGAAGACGAAGAAAGCCTGTGCGTCATCCGAGTCGATTCAGCTGTTGCCAAAGACTGTGAAACTAGTGGAAATCCAAGATGTTACCGACGCGGATGGTGGCGGCGGTGACAGTGATTCGCACTCCTATCAAAACGAACAGGAGAAGGCGAAGGAGGCGAGTCGGAACGGCGCGTATCTGAGCCCGATTAAAAGTTTACGAAGGACGCAAAACGTGGAGGGGTACTCTTATGTGGCGATGGCGAATGGACATGGGGAGGAAAGCCGATCTCAGGATCTGTTGGCTTCCTCTAAGATGGAACCGCTCTCGAGTCCGATCCCAGCAAAAGTGACACGTTTTTGAACGAGGCATGAGCTTAAGAGAAGATATTATGTGATTTTGATCGTGTTGTGTACAACATATTTTTAGATTTGAGCTTGAAGTAAACGTGGATCAAGTCTATCGTGTCGTGACTCGTGAGCCAGTGGGGTTATTTTTGACATAAACTTTGATCACATTATATTGAAGTCTAACAAATGTACCTACACTGAGAACAACTTTTTAATAAATAGCGCATGCTTGCAAACGCATTATTGTAAATGTTAGATATAATTTTTTAATTTGTGTTCTCAAATAGAAGATCTCTTGAACCACTTGTCCATTATGCTCAGAATTATTTGACATTTTTGAATCGATATCAATTATCTCTCTCCAGCTATTAGCTTTAGAATGATCTATGTCCATTATATTTGTATGTATTTATGAAAGTACGTGTATAACATGAATAGTATTTTTAGAGTAATATAACTCCACGAAAAAAGATATTAGTATGCTATCATAACGTAAAAAACGAACACTATTTTTGAATTATGAAATGCCCATTTGTTGGGTGGTGCCAGAAAACTGAAACGTGATTAAATACAAGGCTAACATCCAAAAAGTGATTGTTTCCATCCCTTGATTGGCAAATAAAGATATTTACACGAATGACATATTTATGTTTGTAATTTATTTCATAGGTAAACTTTACATCGCGATCGCCAGTATTTTTTTATGCATACAGTATTTTTCACGTCAAGAAGGAAAGTATTGTTTTGTTGAATCCTGACATTGGTATGTTAATTATTCGATGCTCAGACCATTCAAGACCATGCGGCAGGCAAATGTTAACACCTTTGGCATTTCCTTCTAAACGTGAAAAATACTTTAGTGATATAAAATGCTAAACTTTTGTTCAACTTTAAATTTCGATAAATTATGGCAATATAATAGCGGCCAAGTCACAGAGTGTGCTTTGCGGGTTGCGTCTAGGAGTTAAATTGATTCTAGCTCGCATTTCAGTTGCACCCGCTCTGTGGAGACCATATATGAATCTCGACCGAATGTCAGTGGAGTGGGACAAAAACGATAATATAAAGTTACGTTTGGAAAAGTTACCTGCTCTTCCTTGTTTAATGGAAGTGCCTGCTTAGTGCTTTGATCTGCGGGCTGTGTCTAGGAGCTTGCACTCAATTTGTCATTTGGCCCTGTTTTTGGGAACACTTGAATATGGCAAACTGTCAGTGGGATTCGATCTGAACATTGGCAGCTTTGGTTAGCAGCATTACGTCTAAATTATCTTCACTTTTTTTAGAGGTGCCAGGTTTGATCTGAGGGTTGCGTCTAGGAGTCGACCATTTAAAATATTTTATTAATGTTTGTACCAAACCTGCTTGGTATAGATATGGTCGTGATAAAACTTTGAACTGAATTCCAAGCTTTCTGTAACATTCCTTCGTTTTCCAAACGACTGCAGGTTCGACGAGTGATCTGCGGGATGCGGGATGCGTTCAAGGACTTATATTGTATGTTATTCGTCATTATCTCTTCAAACAAAACAAGTCTTAAATTGATTGAGACGAATAAATGTTGTTACTCTTTGTGCTCTTTCTCCATTTAGCACAACACAACCATGCCGAGGTGCTAGGATTGATCTGCTGGCGGCTTTCTGGGGCAAATGTATGACATTGCTTTTATTGTGCTAAGATAATTATAAATGTTTTAAATGGCCTTGCACAATGTCATTCTATTTCGTTGCATGTATTTCATGAAACCATAGCCGCTGTCTTCGGAGGCTCCAAGTTGGCTCTGCGGGCTGCGTTTCGGGGCTCGAGAAATGAATCCAAATAGTTAACTGCCAACGAGTTATCTGCGAGTTAGACAACGAGCAGTTAAATTGTTATGGGAGAATAACGATCACCGATCATCTCATAATTTTACTCCAGAAATATTTTTTACTGAGGGGAAATCTAAGATTCGTTTGATTTCATACCAATTATAGCGACAATTATTTAACGTCACAAAGAAATAAAAGCTATGACAGAAAAATATTCCTTTAACAAAAGGTGCTACTTGAGAAATGAAACCTCGGATCCTAAGTATGGTCGGGGTCCTGACTTCTGATGGTGCAAGGCCCACTGGATATCGCTCGAGTCCTGCCGGCTCAGCAGTCGTGTTCGACACCGACTGAGCAGCCGAAGCGTTTCAGTTCCAAAGTTCACTGCTAGAGCGCAGATTAGAATCATAGCCCGCGGTCCGCGCTGGTTTGAATAACATGGTTTTGATGCTAGATTAGCGGCAGTTTTTTTATCGTTTCGTATTTTAATTATTACAGAAATACGTCAGAAAATTACGAACCAAATTTGTTGAAGTTGTCCAGTAATATGTTTTGCCTCACACTGAGCGCTAAAATTAAAGCCGACTTTAGCTTTCATATATATTATGCCCATTGGGACAATATAATATGTGCTCTTAACATTTTCTTGCATCCATCGCATTACAGCACGCAATATTTCGCGCGCCATTGTTCACCAGTAATATTCGTGAAACCCATCCTTGGCCAGGCCGATCAGCAGCCGAAAGTCGAAACGTGTTTGCTGGTTTTTACAGCTTTGCAACGGTAGGTTTGTGTGGGGCGTATGGCGACGCATATTTTATATTTTAGCGTTATTAATGGAAGACGTTGGTAATGTTCCGTGCGGCCCTAAAGCATTACACCTATGAAGTGATAGTCTAATTATAGGTTACCGAAAATGTCTACGCAACTCATGCTCGTGATAAGTACGATTTAATTACTGGTTCACTTACTATTTACCTCGAGTTTTGAGCGTTACGAAGAACTTACTGGTCTAAACACCGCGTCATTACAGGTGAATTATTAATCAAAGCAGCTCGAAACACCTGCAAGCTAATGGGATACAATATCAGGGAGATGATGCCATGTTGTTAGACCCAAGGGAAGAATAAGATGGGTAATTGCGCTCGAGGCCTGCTATCATTCTCCGCTCCACAGGGGTGTTTAAGAAATTCGTGTAGAAAAGTTACCTGTCCTAGCAATTGGTTCCCAGATATTTTTTAACATTATAAGTAATTACCTACACTATATACTTTTTAGGACTTGTTGACCAAAAAACGTGTTGACACTACATCTTGTAGATGGTTTTCTCAGAAACGAAACCAGTAATCACTAACTAGCCTCCTGAGCCAGTTTCAAACAGGTGGCTCTTAGTTTTAATTGCCTCTAGATTGGGATGAAAGCGAGAGCAAATATGCAAAACAGCTCGAACGATTGGCGATGCTTTCAAGCCCGACTTGATTGGCCACCACAATGAATTGACAGCCAACCGCACATTAATTGCTAACGACCGACACTGAAAGAAAAATAAAGCAAAATATTTGCCGATGACAATAATTGTCGCTAGCGAGAAGTTATCTCCCGATGGCACGCTAATGTGCTCTTCGAGATCCCGATCTGTGAGTGAGTGTGTGTGTGTGTTTTTTTTCTTTGCTTTGGATTCGGCCAGGTGTGCTTTGAGCTCTGGTCTCTCCGCGTTCGGACTTCGGCAGGGCGGGCAAGTATGCGACGCCCCAAACGGTCGGTACCGGCTCTAATGCCTAATGGACTGCGGTCTGGGCGCATCGTAAAGATCGGCACACCACTCAATGCAAGCCGCCCGCCGCCCTCCCTCTGAGGACCAATAAGACAAAGAGAATTTGGTTATGCGGTTAAAAGCAGCGATAAATCAACTTCCTGTTAGCGTCAAGCAAGGCTTCGCCAAAGGATGGCCGACCCGAGGAAGGCCACCCATATAAAAGTCCAAAGCAATGGAGTTTTTGTTTGATTGTATCATAATATTATATTATACTTGTCAAAATATAGATATTCGTATCTGACAAAAACTGTAATATAGGTTTTATATGCTGGTAGGTACATGTTGAAGCTTAATCAGTTCTCTATATCATGTAGTTATATCCTATAAAAGATGAGTAATAAAGCTCAAGTGCCAGGGGGGAGCAAATTTAAAATATATATATGGTAATTTTGTGGGTTTATTAAAATTTTATCGTTTGTTATGAATTTTCTTAATTGTTAGGTTTTACCTCCAAAAGTAGTCATTCATTGCCGTTCAACAGTTGGAGTCATATAAATGTTAGACTGGCTTGAGATTTATGTTCTAGATCAAGGAATGCGAAATGTTTTATTTGGCGTATCAATTTTGTAACTTAATTTTTTAATAAAAATTTTACATAAAAATCCCGAGTCATCAAAATTTAACAGTTTCTCTAAGAACTACCGCCTATAAGCTTACTTATACCAAACGCAGTAAAAATTCCCGAAGATAAAACGATGACAGAATATCAAATAGCTTCGAGGTTGTTACCTAAACTTTGAGAAATGAGCCGACAGATTCGAACTATTCGACGGATGACAAGCTAGTCGCCGTCGTGCATTCGGCGTCGGCCTATTTAGCCGCATGGGGTACCAACGTCCACCGACTGGCTGGACGCCCCGCGCCCCGGTCCCCCGACCCCGTAGTCGAGCGGCGCCCCGAGCGGGGTGTGGTGAATGTCCCACGCAGAGAAACAATAGCCACACGACACTAGTGTGTTTTTACTCACACATGATGTATCGGTCAACATTTCGGCCACCAATCATCCGCGGCTGCAGTGGCGAGACTGCGAGGAACAAACAGCGAGATACACCAGATATAGAGAGAGGGCCAAGGGGGATGAAGACAGATAGCGATGATGAAATTCACCACGTGGACCGTGGACGAGATCGGTTTGAATAATTTATTTTTGTGAATTTGTGAGAAGCACAACACTCGTAGCGAAATGTTTCCATTTGTTTGTCCCAGTTTCGCTAGGCGTTCTCCCGGGCGGCTGCCCCAACGTATGTGGAGTAGTGAGGGTGTGTTTTGAATTGAATTTAAATTTTCATTCCTTGCCATGAATACAAAAGATCACTGCAGATGGTCTAATGTGGCCCACGAGGACGCTGTAACTTGTCACAGTTCGGGGAATGCTCGAAAGTATCAGTTGAGAAGGAGGAATGTTTTGCAGGAATATTGAAGTCAAAAAATGTCTGCCGCATATACGAACGTAGTCCAACAGTAAAAAACCACAAAAATTGCATCTCAATTTTGGACTTGATAAAATAACATAGCTATATGTAGTGTCCCTTTGTGCCTGTGTCTGTAAAGGCATGCAAAAGTTCTGTCTCCACGTTGTCTGGCTACTCGCCGAATTTCCAACTCTTTCGGCTGGGGTGCTTCACCCAATCTCCATACTCGGCCTGTTAAATTTCTATAAATCTTTCTCTTTGTCCGATGTTTGACATCCGACACGGATCCGGGCTCCGCCCTTGGTCCAGCAGACCAAGATGATATGACGTTAATACCACAACAGTAATTAATTCTCGATATTTAATATTACTACGCATTGGAGAACGTGCCAAAAAATACCCGAAAGAGTTGACCACTGCTTTAAAAAATTATCCGGCCGAATACTGATCTTTTTATGAGGATCTTTTCTTAGGGACCAAATTATTTTCTAGCTTTCTCAATTTTTCCAAAATGTTATACTATTCTCATGATAATAAACAGGGTTTTTACATTTCAGATGTATCCCAAGAAGGAGCTCAGATTTGATTAGCCTAATCTAGCAGATGATTTGCGGTTGGCCCGCTGAGAGGAGGAGACCCACCCACCCACGGAAAGGACGGTGAGAGATGATTTAAATACCTGGGACGTTTGCAAAAAAGGCAGCTTACATGGTTTCACTCTTAGCAGCAGATAAGGCCGAGCAAATTACACCACCACCCTATTTACTTTTCGTGGAGCTGCAGCTCCAAAGAAGTAATTTAAAAACAACGCGGTGACGACACTTCTCTATTGTCGTGGGACAAAGCTGGAGATTTGATCCTTGAGATTTGTTAGACATGCAGACTGACATTGTGTTTAGTCAGGATAATTGTAATTAGAAACATAATGACATTTTCTGTCATTATACAATAAAATGCACAAAGGACATCGGATTCATTTTCGAAGTACCTACCTACCTGATATTTCGGAACGCATAAGATAAGAATAATATCTAAATTGGCGATTTGGTAGTAAACCTACCTTAATGTGCTGTTATATGGATGTGTCAATAATAATTGTTTCTCCTATTAATATATGCATCAAATACTTATTATCTATAAGAATATATTAATCCTAAATCGTAATCACCTTTTTTTATAATATTGCATACGTCAGTGGACACATGTAATGCCCTTAAACTTATGTCAAAGAAATAAAGAAAGAACAAGATACAAGAAAAATGTGATATCAAGATTACCCTAAATCTAAGGATATAAGTCGCCTAGTTATAACTAGAAATTTGTAAACGCAATTTGGGTTGCGTTGACGATGAGCGTAGCTGTAGCGAATTTGCAGGGGATTTGCTGGAAATAAATGTGGGTATACGCTAATTTTTAGCCAACCGGCGGGTGGAGGGGGGGGGGCAGTAAAAATGAAACTAAATTCGTATTTCCACATTTTCGTCATTACTCACACACCCTATTTTCACATATCAAGCATTGTTGTTTGTCGCTTACGACTATTTTTGCATGGGTTTCATTAAATTTAAAACACTTCCACATCTCTCGATTTGCGCCTGAAAGGTAAATGGATAAATGGGTAGTGGGTAAATGGGTCAGGTAAGGTGAATGGGTATGTAAAATGTGAAATATAGAACAAGTATTGGAAAACTCGCAAAGTTATACTTTTAAAAGCTAGAACTCCGCGTAGGTACCAGCGTATACCAGCGTATTCCTATAAAATAAAGGTGAGTATACGCTAATTTCGAAAATAAAAAGTGAGTATACGCCGAATACCTGCGTATACCCTGGACTACACCACTATGTACCATGGCCATGTATGTATGGCCATGTGTGAAGTAACTATTACTTTAATACTTGACTAAGAAAATTTTAATTCAAACGGATTTTAATTGAATTTCTAAAAATACTCAAATTGTTATTTAAAAAAACTGGAAATGCCAAAAGAAAACGAAAACGAAAAGTCTTGAAGTTCTAAAACCATAGGGACGTTTTATTTGAATTATTTGCAAGATCTTGACCTTAGATCATATACGATCGTAAGATCTTGAAAGTGAAGATCTTATCATATCCTAAGTGAAAGACTGAATTGTATAAGGTAATAAGATTTGTGTGAGGTGTTGTGATATTGATAGATCGTGCCACGATCTTATAAAATCTTATAAAATCTTATATTATGATTTTGATATAATCTTTTAAGATCTTGCAATATCTTGGTAAGAATTTGTAGCAGGGTACGTCACGTGCGATGCAACTGTTGTGAAATGAACGCCTACGAACACTGCGCCCTATCCCATAAATTCCGCTACGAATTTAACCAATGCGGGGGGGGGGGGACTAATCCTTTGCTTCCAGGCAGATGAATGTCTTTCCCTCTCAGTACAGCATTGCTACCATCGCAGTGGCCTTGGAATAGATGACTCGATAATGTGCTGTCCTAAAAGGCCCCGGTACCGAAATGAAATGCACGCACGCGCGGAGGGAATGTCGGCTGTCGGGGATCTCGGGAGTCGCGAACCTATCCCACTAAACTCTGTCCCGTTAGAGAAAATACTTTCCGCTTCAACGGCTCCTCAAAAAAGGTACCTACGTTATAAGTGTCCACTAGTGCTGCCGCGGAAAGAATGTTCTCCCAAGATTAGTCTGTTCCGGATTGATTGACACGATCCTATTTCGGATTTCCGAATGTGATAAAGTGTAGTGATGGTGTCGAGTCGGACGAGAAGGCCAAAATGTGCAAGGATGCTGTAACGAGTAATAATTGACTAACTTATCACGCATTAAAGCGAAAAGGAATGTCGGATCTACAATATATGTGACTCATAGTCTGGAGAATCCAAATTGATCGATATTCCAGTAAATTCATTGGTCAAGAATGCAGGCAAATTGCTTTCAAATTGCTATCACACCTGTCACATACCTGACTGTGAATGCTCCTTCTCGAAATCCGCACGAGGTCAGCTCTTAGCTGCAAGGGTCAAGACTCTCCGTTCTCCAAGCGTCGAAATTCGGATCCACGCTTCCACACCTTCACTTGCACTGCGCCTAGTGTGCATAGCCTTTGATAAGTGCACGTGTCGAATGTACAGGAGCGAAAACGACTCCTTCCCCCTCTCCGATACCAGGACTGGTCTCCATAAACAAATGTTTGATTTTCCATAAACCCAATTTCCATGGACAATGGGGTTTGTTCTTTTTATCTTATTTAAATTACGAAAGCTCGTAATTGGCTATTCATTTTATTTTTATGTACACAAATTAGCCTCCCGGATTATTACACAAATTATCCCGGAATGGACAACACTTTTGGGAGGCTAATTTGTGTACATAAAAATAAAATGGGGTTTGTTACTTGTGGAAAAATGATAAACCAACATGAATTTCTATCTGCTCTTTGAAATTAATTGTTACCTGATAATGACATTACCTGACCTTTCGACAACATAAGGCCACAGAGTTACCATGCGCTTGCTGCTTACATTTGCCTAGAGTGCAAGGACAGTATTATATTATACAAAGCGTCCAATTAAATTTCTTGTTTGAATTCACAATAAGTTTATACCTATAGCTGTTGCAATATTTTTATTATTTTAGATTAAGAAATATGTATTTCTTTTACAAACATATATAAATACATTAAAACCAATGTCTGCTACGCGTTCTACACTCTACCTACATCAACATAAACACATTACTAGATATTATAGGACAGCTGTTCTCTGGAGCATTTCACAATTCTTTTAATAATAAATAATTTAATCTAAGTACATAAATGTAACGTTCATGTTTCTTTTATATTGTGCTAATAGTGAATTTGTAAAAGCAATTAAATATACACAATGACACACGCATTTATTTTCATATTGCACTATTTACTAATATTTACACCCTAGCTAGGCAGAAAGCACGCGAATTATTTGAAATGGAATCACTTTTTTGACAGCGAATTATCGTACAGCGATAATCGGAGGAACAACTCGGTAGGTATGAAAGGTAATCAGCCATGGAAATTTGATCTACATATCATATTATAATCATCATACCACAGATCATACTGAATGAACCAAACCACATTTGCTGAAAACATTCGATTGCTTGCAATTTATATATATCTACATTTTGTGCCTACATCTTGACGTATAGTTTTACGGGTTTACTTTCAAATTGTAACTGACGATAAATAACATCCGTCGCACATGCTCACAATGTTCAATAATCTTACATGGTCAAGAATTGTTTAAAACTCTCTCGCCGGTATATACATTTCAAAGTGTCAATGACTGATCTCGTACAAGCTGCTCGTATTGTGAGCTCAATCGGTATTTTCTGAAATTTGACACAATATTACTTTTTGGGAGATTACTATTAATTAAAAGCTACATTTTAAAATGCCAAGAGCTATTGGCATAAAAAATTTGTTAATCACTACCCCCACTATTTGGCACTTAAATTTTAAATGCTAAGATGGATTACCTTAAGATGGAATAACATGAATTCGTTTTAATCTGATTGACAAAGTCCAGAAAGCTGACATTATTTGCTTGAATGTCTTCTAAACTCGATGTGCCTACTCAAACAAGCATACTAACTTTTTATTGAACTTGCTTTGACAATTTTGTTGTGCTTATGAGACTGTTTTCGTTGTGCCATTCCCTGGCGTCTGATCGAGACTATAGTATTTTCTTCATCTACTATCAACTGACCTCTTATGTGAAATCAGGTCATCCATTTGTAGTTTGCTACAAAACTAAGTATACGAAACGACTATTGTAAATCAAATTGCCTATTTTCGTTGTTTAGCCACAGTTTAGCAGTGCAAGGCCGGACCGTTTTCCAAGCACCAAACATATCTACTGACTTTGCACACCCAGAAATACATATAATACAGTCTATCAAAGTAACGCTAAAATACGAGATATTTCAAATATACCCCCTTCCGTAGCAAGTGCGTCGATCTACCGACAGGCACACGAGTCCACGGTCATGTCGTGGTAGCTCCTGAGGACGACGTTGTTGTTGTCGTCCAGATAGAGCAGACTCATGGCACTGAGCTTGTCTGGCACGCAGCACGGGTCGGGTACATGCGTCTCGCTCCCGATGGCGTGGACGAGGCTCTGGATGGTGGCGTGGTTCGTGGGCTTCATCGCCTGCAACAGAACGGACGCTCGTTATCGGCTGTCGGTGCTCGTCGACGTTGGGGGCTGGCGGTCGTGACCTTGAGGCATTTTCCTCTACATTCGATATTTGAGGATCATAGCACCGTAACGTACGTGAAAATGTGGCACTGTTTCGAAAATTTCATATTGTTAAGAAGGGTATTGAACATAACCCTACGTGAACCAAAAGCCGGGTCCACAGCAACAATAATAAGAACGGTGTAGACTGCCACATTCTTATCTTGAATCTCTAAAATATCAATACTTCTATATATTATATTATTATAAAATAATATCCAGTAAAATGCAGTTGAAACAGGTTCTCTTCTATGGCTATATTAGATCTTTATTGCGATTATAGAAATTGGGTGCCTTTTAATATTTTTAATGTTGCATCTTTCATTCAAAAAAATGTTACTATAGTAACTTATCCCATCATCATGATTGAGCTATCTGTTTTAGATTAACTAAATTTTTTAATGCTTGGGAGAGAGAGTTGTTACAATAAATTTCCCAGTCTGCTTTCAGCCTTGATTTAGCACCGATACTTACGGCGCACTCTTCAGATTTGTTGTATTTGTCTCCAGTCTACAAATCCAGGCGGCAAAAAGAGAGGAGAGAAAAGCGATTCCGAGGGTTTAATAAAAACAGCATTTTACTATGCAAACACTTCTCAAGTAGTGCGGTGTCACCAGGCTGGAAACAAGTGTTACCTTGGTGAGGGGGTAGACGCACTGCCCTGCGCAATAGTGTGCCTCGAACTTCTGCGGGCTGATGATCCAGTCCGCCCAGCCGATGTCGGCGAAGTCCACCACAAGCTTGTTTTTGCGACATGAAGAGCCGCTGTCTCCTCGAGATGTCCCCGCTTTCGCGGAGCTGTTCTCGTGCCACTCTTCGGTATCCTGGGTGGCAAAGAATCTGATTACCACTTCTGCTGCACATACTAATTGAAACACCACACACTTCGAAATAGAAGAGTACAACATAACTTCTATTCTCCCTTTTTTTAATCATTTTTATCGAATTTTCCGCAGTGACAAGTTGATGTGGTGTCCCCGCTGGACGTTGCGTGATGTCTCCTAAACTTTCCGCGTCTAAACCACAAAATCTCCTAATTCTGATCATTCCATCTCACTCCCCGAGAAAAAGTGGCGTCATTATTTTCACAAATAACCTATGGTTAGCTCAGCCTCTTCTTTAAAACAAACTGAACGAATCGGTGGTAATGTCTCGGAGAATCTCGCTTAGCCACAGATAACATGGACCGGTCGTGGTGACGTTAGTGGACTAGAAAGAATTGTTAAGATAAATAGAGCTCGCGGCTTGAGAGAAAGCGCACTAAAAGCTCTTGCTCTTATCATCTCAACCCTAATGGATGTTGAGGGTTGGTGCCGCGGCCGCGGGACGGGACGGGACGGGAGCGAGCGAACGCTAGACGAGACGAGGCGAGGGCTACTTAAGTACCTACAGTTTTATTACCTACCTCGCGCCACCTTGGGTAGCTTTGCTTGGCGCCACCAAAACAGGGCACTTCGGTAGGTGAGCGCCCTGTCGTGGGCTTCGTGGGTGCAGCTAGGGCGATTAAGCGCTACTAATAATCTCGAGTGGACACTTGCAGTGTGCCTTTATTGCTCCTATATAGCTCCTATAGGTGAGTCAAGCGTTTCTGGATATAATAGTTAAATGTTTATGACTCGGAACGCTTCATAAAAGCATGTCTTGCATCGCGAATTTTTCTAGCTTTGGAGGTAAAGCTATTATATGTAATTGTGTAACTCGCGTAATTTGGAAGTTTACGTTCGATGCTATAACAATTAGGTTATTCAAATTCTAATCTATGTCTCACCTGTTCCCCGTTTTCCGGCCGAGTATCGATGACTTTCTTCCCTCTGTGCTTGTTATCTCGTTTCTTTCCCCTACTCCTCTTCCTGCCCCCGCCGCCGCTGCCGCCGCCGCTGCCGCTGCCTCTCCACCGTTTCGTCGACCTCCCCGGCAGAGGGATCACGTTCTGACCGCGACGCCCGGCCTCTTGCGACGACCGCGACTTCAGCAGCGTCTGCGGCGAGCTCCTGGGGATCTCTCCACTTCTCGTGTCGATAGCGTCTGGTAGCTCGTTGTCGGAGATCGATCTGATCACCCTGCCACCGACCATCAACTCATTGCCGACGTCCTCCCTGAGCAGACCGCGCCTTGCTGCGGTGTCGTCCCTCTCCATCTGCGTGGCCGTCGAGCGCACCGATCTCTTCCCGAAGCGCACGTTGTTATCAAAGCCGTCGTCCGACGCCCTCCTCGGCGCCACCACGTTGTCGTCTTTCTGGCGCACGCGGTAGCGCGTTTTCGGATGGATGCGACGTCTTCGTGCGGCGAAACTTTTCTTGCTCAGATCGCCTTGCGCCGACTCATCGAGAGTCTTTGCTTTCTTGGTTTTCACCGGGGCGACGGCGCGTGGGACGTCGTCTGTCTCTCCGATGGAGTTGTCGCTTCCTTGGAACTCCCGGCTGACCGGGTTCTTTGTGTACGGCCTGTGCTTCGATGTTGAAGTCACTTGTTTAGATTTCTTCTCTGCTTGCTTCGCTTCCAATTTGCTGTTCCTCTTTTCCACGAAACTCTCGAAGCTGTTGTGGTCCGAGTCGGAATCGACCGCCACTTCCTCCACGCGGTCTTCGCCCTTGAGGTAGAAGTCGTCGTTGTCTGAGGCGTTGAACGCGTCTTGTGCGGGGTCGACGTCATGGATCATCGTTGCCAGTGTGTGGGTGTGTCTCAGAGGGTTGCGCGCCCGGGACTCTTCGCCGAGCAGGCTGTTGTCGTCGGAGAAGACAACGAGGAAGGCCGACGTCTCGTTGCTGGTCTTCAGGAAACGGTCCGGGGCGATGGGCCGGTTGCGTGGCGCCTCGAACCGGACGCCCAGCTGTAGCGGCGAAGACGGGGCGCTCAAGAGCAGCTCCCGGAGCACCGAAGTCACGTCCAGGGTGTGCCATCCGCCGCGGGTGTGCTGCGCCACCGGAAGGTTGGCCAGGAGCACACTGCGAGATCTGCAATCATGCAGGACAGGCTCATGGTAGAGTTCGATTCGCATTCGCATGATATTCAAAAATGTCATTGGCTTTGAATTTCCTTGGGTTTCCTTGCAACACATTGAGGATTGGGATTTGACTCACTGGGTTTTGCGTCATTGGGCCTGGGTGAAATTTAGCTGGCGCTGAAATTGCCTTTTACATTATTTGTATTTCTTTACTATACGCGGGGGATGCCCAGTACATCCTGCCCAGTCATCCTGCCCAGTCATCCTGCCCAGTTCATCCTGCCCAGTTCATCCTGCCCAGTTCATCCAATGGACTGTGAATATAGTCGCGAGACCGATCTATCTAGACTCTAGCCACTTTCCTATAGCCATCCAGAAAATGAGTCGATCAATGTGTCTCACGGTTTGATCGATGATTCCCTTCAAGCCGCTAAAACTGCATCGGATTGGGCGCACAGAGGGCGCATAGAGGGAGCTGTCCCGGAGCCGGGACGTACGACCGGGACGCCGATGCTGACCTGTGATTGAGCACGTGGTAGATGCGGACGCGGTAGGGGGGCTCCAGCGTCCGCCCGCGCCGAGGGGCGACCTCCTTGCGCGGCAGACGACGGCGATGAAGATGGAGCTGCGCCAAATTCACTTCTTCAGACTGCTCGATGCACGTCACATTGAACACGAGCAGCTCGCTGGTGGGAGTCGAGCCTGCGGGACACAAAAGAATTCGAATACTATTATTATATATTTGATCATATAGCGGCGGTATGGGTATACATAAGAGTTAATTACCACGAGCTACTTGGGCATAAAATAACATGATTAATATCCTCCTTGCCGGCCGGCCGTACGTACGGGTACTGACTCATCACATTCTTGGCTTCGTGGTGAATAAGCAATCGACGTCTGCTCCGATGGCGCGTCGGGTACAACCGCTACAGTTTGGTTAATTAGCGATGTGTATCTAACACATTTCTTGCTTCAGCAGCGACGCTTTCGAGATCGGCAAAAGTCAGCTGCAACAGCAGCAAAAGCTGCGCCGCGTTCACTCGACGAGCGAAAAGCCGTCTGGTCGAAAAGAAACACCGGAGATGTAAAGGTTTGTGATAATTAGGCGCTGATTAGCACGGACATTCGTTAACCTAACTCTTAGCAAAATGTGTTCTAGTTGAAAGGCTAATAAATAGACATTAGCATTTGGCGGGAAGGCCAGTCTGCAGCGGACGTTGCCACTCTCAGGGTACTGATCCCTTATAAACACGTGGTATGACCATCGCTCGTTAAAAGGCATTGCCAGTTAAATCGATCACGGTGTGTACCGCAGAGTTTCGAGTTTCACAGTTTAGTTGATGAATCATTGTAATCATTTCGGTACCCCAACTGCCCCATTTCCTCTCATCATTTGAAACATAATAGCTGTTAGAAAAGCAGTAAATATTAACATTGTCTTATGAAGAAGGGTGGAGTTTAAAAGATGCACCTGTTTAAATCTTTGCTTACAGCTTCGGCTTTCGTAAAACATCGTGGTTCTAAATTGAAAGTTTGAACAAAACACACAGAATTGTTCAGACAGCCAGAAGAAAGCCTATTATTTAACCAGACCTAATATTGACCGAACGATCGTGGCTTTGGCCCAGCCTGTTCCGTGTGTATCGCGGCAGTGTCGCCTATTAACACGTCTTCAGCCCTGTTTAGACCATTGTTGTGGAGGAAAGTTCCGAAACTGCCTTTTCCCACTCTGTTGTAGGCTGTACAGACAGATGCTGTCCTCGAAGACGATTATTGTGGTTCACAGCTCAACACACATCCGTATAGGTAGATTGACAGTCTCTAAGAATCTTTTCTTATGTTGCCGATGGCCAATAAGAAACAAATGGACCTTACTCCCATTTCAACTAAGAAGTACATGGGATGATGGGGTGGGTACGGCCACGGGCATACTTGGCTTCAATTAATTATACTTCGAAAACAGAAACACCTATACACAATCGATCAATTAAAGGTAACCATAACATTAACATGACACAATTAAAGCGTCCTTTCGTTTTATATACAAATAGACGAGGTTTATAAAAATCACAATTGACTGTTCTGCAAGATACTCCAATTTAGAATATAGGAACAGGGACAATTATTATGGTGGCATTTGAAGAGTAAGTGTAAACTCTTTCCCACCGATAAAACTCATGGGCCACGAAACCTTCAGCCTCGTTTGTAAAATTAATAATGCAAAGGTAACAATGCAACGCACTTGATTACGATACGTACACAGAGAAAGAGAGAGCGTGCACAAGAGAGAGAGAGAGAGAGAGAGAGAGAGAGAGAGAGCGAGAGAGAGAGCGAGAGCGAGAGAGTTGGTCGGCGAAAAGGTGGCTTCACCAGCGCAGACCATGGTCCGGGCGACAGGGTGGTCCGGAGAGGCAATCAGCATCTCTCATCTGAGAGCAGCTCCTTAGGGAGGCTGCGGCTTGGAGGGAGAGGGGGCCCACTAGGCTCTGAGAGAGAATTGAATGGAAAGAATGCACGTGATCCCATAGTCTTAATATCTGAGTAGGTATAATCATAAGCCCGCATACTTGAGGTGGATGTGCATCGATTTAACTAATCTTAGAGTGGGATTACTAAATTAGAATGCACAAGTGGTAAACTTGAAAGAAAACTGCTTACGGAGATATTTTTGTAAGTTCGATAAGCAATGTTAAATAATTACCTATACAATGCAGTGCACGTAAACTTGATTCTATAAATAGAATGAATGCGAATGTGTTAATTTTTTGTCTTTCAATCATGTCGCACATAAAAGTTGCAGTGTTTCTCGCAAGCTTGAGGTGTTTCTCGCATCTTGTAAAGCATTAGAGAACCAAATTCAATCTCCAAAACTTCACTGAATCTGTACATCCTAATGGCGTATATCAAACCTAAAATCACGTTAAATAATGGAATAGTAGAATATCTATTGTTCTAGTGTATTCTGCCGCTACACAGGTGGTAGAGTGGTATCTATCGGTTTGATTGAGCTGTTAACATGTGGATGCTGATGTTGATTGTTGTGCTGATGGAATTACATAGAATGGAGATGTCGACATGAAAAACACACTGAAGACGCCCCTAAATAATCCGACGACCGGCAATTACGTGCTGTTCGGCCCAGAAATCGTGACCAAGTGGAATGTAGAGACCATCTAGCGACCAGCATGGAATCCGCCGAGATGATACCAATCATGGTGTAGCCACTAGCCAAGATCGCTCCACTGAGACGATCTGGAGGCTGGGAAACTTGCGAGCTTTAAACAGCGGTTTGCTTTCGCGTTGTCAAGTTTTTTTTTGCAACGGAGAAATGCATGTAGATTTTGTGCTATTGATTGATCAATTTACTGTTAAGTTGTTTTAGTACTTTTTTATGATCGTGTAAATGCAATCATTGTTGTGTCTATAATAATATAATGATTAGTGGTGGCCTTGAATTTCCAATGATTTTTTATAAAAATCAGTTACGCTATTTTCGAAAATAAATACAAGCTCGCCCTCGCTTATCTTTATTACGGAACATTTAATTTGACAACTCTGCAAAATGTGTAATATTAAAGAAGGCCATGTGACCTTTTGTTTGATCATTTTGAACGCAATAATATTAATTTGTTCAGAAATAAGACGTTTACGGAAAATTTTCAACGCAGAATGTTTCGGAATGCCTTTCAGAGTGGCTTCCTAACCATCTTGTTTGGCGGAGGCAGCAATCCTCTGTCGATATGGGACAAGAAGGTAAGATTAATTACAGGCGACACTAAGAAACCAATGCGCGCGATAGCTACCAACTTGCACTTTGCCACTTTGACAACAGATTGAGAATGGTCACCTGAAACGAACGACCGACGAAGAAGTGAAGGCGATCGTTGTTGAGATCATCGGCAACAACGTCGCCACGGCGTATATCTTCTGCCCCTCTAACCCGAAGTTATCTTTGGGCATCAAGCTGCCTTTCCTCATCATGATCATCAAGAACTTGAAGAGATACTTCAGCTTCGAAGTGCAGGTGAACACAACACTTGTGACAGGCCAACAAAATAAATACCTTCCTTGGTATGACAAATCCCCTGTGTCTTGGAACAATCACGTGTTGATTCGCTGTCAAATTTACAGTCACGTCAACATGTATAGAAAATTTATTTTACTAATAGTATCCCAGCTAACGACAGTCGGCAACAGCTGATTACGATGAAACTATAGCGGTTGTCCATCAGTTTGAAGTGAAAATAGAAAAGTTATTCCAGTAAAAACAAAGCCGTTGGCAAGGCAGCAGTCAAGGTCATTGGCAAGGCGTTGACGTACCAAACGTCAGAACGCCGCAGCTGTCAAAAGCCTGCAGTTAATTTACAGATACTCGACGACAAGTATCAGAAGCGTCGGTTCCGAGTGAGCAATTTCCAATCAGCGAGCAAGGTGCGGCCGTTTTGCTGCACCATCCCGCTGAGCCTGAACGAAGGCTGGAATCAGGTGCAGTTCAACCTGGCGGACATCACGCGCAGAGCATACGGGACGAACTACATAGAGGCGGTCCGCATGCAGGTAGCACCGTTTGGGAATCTGATAGCGTTATTCAATACCACTTTCATGTCGATGTTCTTAGAGTGTGTGCACTAGTGGTGAAGAAGGGATGAAAAGATGGAGGTTTTGGGTCCAGCCATATGGGGGCAAACACTTTTGTCATTTTAATCGAATATATGTTGCATTTTTTCTTATACATACCTACTACGGTGCAAAGACGCTCCTTTCGTAGGTATAATATTATGTGTTTCACAGACAACGAAAAAATCTTTCCATGGCGGCAAGGGCATATGATCGATCTGGATTTTAAAACCGGGCGTCGAAGTTCCGCGTTTATTATAGTCTTAGTGGCCCAATCTAGAACAAATTGGCGCCCCAACCTTAAAGAATTACCCCCCCCCCCACCCCCCCCCCCCCCCCACCCCTCCAATATAACTATACGTGGAAAAGAGTTTTGTGAAAGAGGGTGGGACTGGCTCGCAGATTTATTGCGGAATTTTGCAGCCACATGAAAATGTTAATGATTGGGTAATGTTTGGAAGAAAATGTATTTAAATTGGAGATAAATTTGTGACTAAAGGTTATAGATCATTTGCGCCCCTCAGCCGTAACCTCATGATAGTCCCATGTATCAGACAATCCCTGAGTAAAGCTGACGCAGTATGTAGTGCCCAACATGAACCCGAAACCAAAAATTAAGATTATCTATATAATTGTGTGGAGTTATGCCCAATCGTGCTCCATTTCGATCCTGGATTGTGCGTGAACGCCTCCATAGGTGCACGCCAACTGCCGAGTGCGCCGGATCTACTTCGCCGACCGGCTGTACACGGACGACGAGCTCCCTGCAGACTTCAAGCTGTTCATGCCCGCCGCCGACAGAAAGCCCGCACACTGCAGACACTAGAGCCACTAGAGCCTCGCCCTCATCAGCATGCTACATGTCTGCACCAGTTCTGTCATCATGTGTTGCTATGTCAACTATCGCGTTTTAACTGTATTCTGACTGATTTCGTGCATAAAGATATTTTGTGAACTGCAACAATGATACATACGATACATACATACGAACAAGTGATACATACGTGGAATCGTGAAATGAAGCCAGTTTCCTGTTTCCCGGTGGAACTTTCGGCCATATTCCACTAGGGTTGCAACCTGCTGATCCTAGGCCTTCTTACCGCAATTTTGCTATCACCACCAATGGAACAAAACCATTTAGAGGGCGTTGGATCGGCAGGTTGCAACCCATAGTGGCATATGGCCTTTATAATGTAACGAAACGGTAGCATTCTGAATTTTGTTCTATTTAGCTTCATAGGTAATGTGGATAATAAATTACAGGCTATTTTACGAAATTTGATATTGGAAAATGAGAAATAACGATATTATGTACCATCTAATGAGTACTTTTTTATAGTCTCGTTCTTGCCTCTTGTCAATTGAAGAAGAAAAAAACACACATTCCTCGTAATAAACAATATGTGCTGGTTCCACGAGGACCTCCGAAAATTTTGCACATCAATTTAAGCCCCAAACAAGTTCGCATGATCACGGAGAATAGCCATGCATATTTCGAAGCCGCTGCCGTATTATAAAGTTGCACTCTCATATCCCCAGCGCGTGATAATAAGCAGCTAACGAAGCGATGGCCGCTATGATTTATGAACTCCCTGGCATCGATGAAAGCACACGAACGCCCACGTAAGAGAGGCGACCGTCGGGCCACCGAAGCCACCCGGCCAGTGGCCACAGCCACCGAGCCACCGAGCCACCGAGCCACCGAGCCACCGAGCCACCGAGCCACCGAGCCACTGAGGCACCGAGGTACGGGCAGCGCATTCAAAAAACGTGTACCGCAGACAATCGCCTCTCGATACATTCTGTTTGCATGTCAACAACGTATTCTTTAATTTTAATTTTAATAATTAATACAAAAGATAAATTAAGTTGTACCTATTTAGCTATATTGAATATGCTATATATGTATTATATACTATTATTCTATATTATGAGCCAGAGGGCCAGAATTAATACATTTCTTGTATTTACACGTATATCGGTGATGTTTCAAAAGTATAAAATAAAATAAACCCGAGTTGTTCCTTCCTGTTGGTCGAATGCACCAATTCAAGACGACTTTTGGATGCTGTCTGCGATTTTCCGTGATCATACCTACGTGAAACTTTAAGAGATCATATTAATTACTAAGTTGCTAATTATTTTTAAAGCGTATAGCGCGTGCAGAAGTATTCATTGCGAGTTTTACCAAATACCCAGTACACGTTGCACTTCGGGCTCGAAAAAAGAGGCAGAAAACGAGACGGATTCGCAATTACTTAATGCGTTTTTGAATCCTATGAGCCTTATAGCCCATGTGCTCGAAGCCGTGTGTATATTGGCTATGACTATGAGGAAGGTCCTATTGACCGTGATTTTTATTTCGGGATACGTTTTGGAAATATACCACCGGGCAGGTGTTGGAACCAAGGGCAGGTCCAATACACAAAACAAACACATACCTAAGCCAATGATTTAATAAGTCGGAATCAAGCTCAATATATCATTCGAATTGTATTATGAATTGTTATAGATTTTTATTTAGTGCTCTCAACGATTGGCTACTCTATTTTCATATAATAATGGTATCTCTGGTTCGTGTTGAAAGTTTACCAGTTGATTGCTTGCTCAATCTGCCTCTCAAAACTCTGTGAAGGGGGCGGGGGCTGGGGTCAACGTCGCCGGGCGTCTGTCCAAGGCTGGGCGCCAGAAAACACACAATTTTATATAATATTGCCCTCCCAATGTTCGCGCATAACTGCGATATTTTTCAATTTGCTATGCGAAAGGAAACTATTTTATTAACTATAGTTCATGCATTTGTGAGTTATACCAAAGTGAGAATATCCGTTCAAACTTCAAACTATTTCCTCAGCAAAATAGCTAAGGATCAAGGAAACATAAAAAGCATCTTATATAATAAGAATAATTTTTTAGATTTGGTTAGATTTGCTGAAACTTTTATGGGCCATGGAAAACTATGGTAACTATGGAAAACTATGGAAGCCAATGATTTCCATGTTTACGGACAATTTTCAGCAATCTAATCATAATATACAAAAATTATGCTATTACCACAGGTATTACTTTATTTGAAAGCATTTTACATTACCTATCAGGTCCATATCTATATTTTAATGGGTCTGTCACTAAGACAGTTTGGCAGTTGCCTGTAAAATGTTATTTGGTAACGCGAAGGGGATCGATCATCGCACCTTAAACTTTACCAAAACTGCATTCCGGATATTGCTTCCAAAATCAGAAGAAGCGAATCCAAAGCGGATGTATGTTACTTGCGTCATACATTGGTTCGCGTGTGTCGAGTTTCAGGACCTCGCTCTGGACCCCGCTTTGAAAGCATATTCATTATCTCCCGGAAACATTACCTCGTTATCTAGAAATCAAATTTAAGCTATTCGATGAATTTTCACCAGGCGCAGTTTCCTTTATGCAATATGGGTATTGCTGTCATTCAATCGTTGTTAAATAATCACTTACTTTACTCAAAGCGACCCAAATATTTTTCCATATTCAACATTCTCTTGTGAAATAAAGACCAGAAATATTAGCATTCCCATCAACTGATTACGCCAATCACTAATAAATCGCGATAAGCACCACTCGAATGGTAGAACCACATCACGTGGCGCAGCCATCTGTCAATCAGTTTAAGGGCGGGATTAAGTGGAGCCCTTAATTCGGCGGTAAGCCGACTCGTATGAGTGACAGCTTGCGAGGGGGGGGGGGGGGCATAGTGCTGCTGCCGTCGCGTGAACGAGTCAACTTAGCCCAATTAACAGGGATGAACAAGTGATAAGTCAGCTTTCAAATGAAAACCAAATTAATGAACGCGTCGGCCTATGAAAAAGTATTTTCTCCGTGGTGTAGTCTTATATAACCGCCATATTGGGGCTGTTCTTAAAACCTAATAGGAAATTACAATTTAAGTTCACGTGGCACGATTTTCTCTTTGTTGAAATCCATGCAACTCTTGTTTTAATGTTCGTGCTATCTCTGTTTTGTATTCTACCATGCAAATCGATCGTTATTCGATGTAATTTGGGGATTGTCCCCTCGATCTCTAAAATAATGCGCAGTTTTCCTTTACGGGTATTTAAGCTAACTGGTCAAAATCTCAAATTGAACCCAGTTTTCGGTGTTTGCAAAAATCGCAACGGCTCGTTCCGTTATTTTCTTTGTAAGAGCCAAGCCAATCACATGTGATTTTATATTTTGTTAACGGACCGTTAATTCTGGAGTTCTTCCAAAAAATCTGGAGATATTAACATAGTTCGCTTAATTTTGTGGGTTATTATTCCCGTGTGACTTAATCTTTTTATCCTGATGACGGGGGCACAGAGGCACTTCATCCCCTGAGCTCTGCTAACTTTTCAATCAGCAGCAGCAAGCAGTTTGCAAGCGTTATGCTCAGCGATAAAATCCTGCGCACACCTGCGTCTCTCCGCGCCGCGCCGCGTTCAGACAAAGGAAATACGAAGACGGCGGAGTCGACGAAGGGAATTCGTGATTGTGCACTTGATCCCGACTCACTCACATCTTCATCTCGAAGGAAACAAACAAAAAAATGTTAATTGTAAAGTCGTGTATTTCCTCCATGGAACAAAACAACGAGTTTAGTGTCAACGTATATATTTCCAATTGGAGTCCATATATAAAAATAATAGACATCATTCATAAAAAAGAGCAAATTAACTGACGTGGGCCCACTATTTTCGATGTTCAACTAATCTTTCTGTGATTTCATCTCCTTATCAAGAAGATTTAGGTATAACCTTTTGTCAATGGTCGTCATCTTATATAGCCTTAGGCTAAGGCTATAAGATGACGACGGGATTGACTAAAGGTTATCCTTAGCCCTGGCCCTAATCCTTGATATCAGCGTCGTAATCTCGTACGTTTGCCCCTTAGTTCAGCAGATTACGACGCTCGGCGCACCTGTGATCCCTGGCGTCGAGACGCCCTAAACGGCGTCGTTTGTCAAACGGAATGCGAGCCGCACGTTTTGTTGAAAACTTAAAATTACAGGAGGGGCAACGTCACCGCTACATTTTTTAACCATGCTGTCGGTTAACTTTTAGATGTGTGGATATGTATGCTTGTCACTCTGATGCAAATGCAATATTCATATAAATTTTAACCCGTTTCGGGAGTTACAACAACCGAACGTTACAACTAAAGTTAAACTGATGAAAACGACTCAGAATTTCTCTCAAAAGGCACCACATCTCGGCTTGTGAGTATAACGATGCTACCCATATGGACACAAAGCGAATTAAAGTGACCATCCAACGACAAGCAGTGTCATCACAACCGCTCATCGCTATAAGTTGGCGCGACATTCCAGTTCCAAAATGTTTCGCCGCGCCGCGTACCTACAATACATCGCAATTCGCGCGAATTTGCCAACTGTGTAATTATTAACATTTGGCAATGGCATTAATATTATACTGCACGTGGAGCATACGAGGCTACGAGCGGATCTAGCTGTGAGGGTAAATATCACAAAACGGCTGTTTGAATTGGGATACAAACGGAGATTGTTCAAACTACAAGCCCTTGTTTTCTGTTGCTCGGTATGTTCGCATGACTGTGTTAGACCGCCTCGCATCGCGCAAATGCCGGACTGGACAAGAAGTTTCTCGACAAATTCAACACTCACGTTCTGCACTCTGGAATACACGACATTTTGTTCCGTCGGTTTGTGAGAGAAGAGAAGATACCACAGAAGGACTGCCCCCTTTTGAACTATACCAACTCGTTAAAATCAACTTTAATGGCGGGAAAACTAACGTACTATTTCGGTCATAACAAATATAAAAAGATTACAACATGAACCTATTTTATAATTATGAATACAAGTACGAACATAGTTGTGAGATAAAAACATACGCTTTGGAAATATTATAGAAGGTATTATCATGCCCTCATGCCCATCATGCCATCATGCCCTCATGGAAGCTACAGTGAGCTATATGTAAATGCGTGCCAGGTTAGCAGGCTTTCCTTTACTTTCGATCATTGTTGCGTTGTACATTTGCACCATTATTGGTGTCAATCACGAATAAATCCCATGACCGAAAGCGCTCCATATTATTCCAGTGCCATCGAGTTCACCCTCCGTAAAATCACGATCTCGCTGAGCCATCCATCCTTCCTATTAGCCACTGTCCCCAGCACACTATGATGATAACAGGTGCCATTATTCTCAAGGGATTATAGGCATGGAGCAAATAGCATTGTCTACTCGTTCATCAGGCAATCGCTCCATGGCGTTAATCCCGAATAGTCTGGGGACAAAGAAGTGGCATCAACCTCAGCACACATGAATATTGAAATTATATGAAGGGTTCAAGCTTCATGGAAGCAATTTCATAAGGGAAGTAAAGAGCACCTAGCATATCTTTGTACAGGTGTTTCGGTTTTCAGAGAGCGGAAATGAGGTATATAAAACAATGAGCGTGAGCAATCACGACTTGGTAAACATCCCTTGGAGAAGCGAATGGGACAGACATGGGGATCTGTACCAACAGTTGACAGTTTCGAGATTTTACTGGTTTTACGGCAGCTGGTTGCAAGAATGGTGGAGCTCGAAGAAAAGTCATAACAAATCCACGGTACTGCTACTGGTATATCCATAGTCAAAGTTTCAAACGCCTATAAGAATGCGATCGTGACATATCGATTCTGCAGACATTATATAAGAAATAAACGCCGAGAAACGATAGTTTTGTATCTTAATTCGTTAGATTTAAGCAGCACCGTTTTGTGAAGCAGGTACTTTACCAATCAGAAAATATAACAAAAAAATCCGGCTTTGTTTTCCAATCGTATCTAACCGATTCGGTGCTACTCAAATAGTAAACTGCCATCTCCACACTTTTTGCCCGTGATAGGTGGATGTGAGGAGACTGCCACTTTTTGCCTGATCGTCGTTTGTTATGGGGCTGTTAATCCCCATCCATTCCAGGGATGACGGCCCCCTTCCCTCCACCCCTCGGTCCTTCACATGGCACGCATTCTAATTGACGTGTCAAACGCTCGAATCTCGCGCCCGCATCGTGCGTGCGTGTTGTCCAATTGGGACAATCAATCCGCGGCAATGCCGAGATATGGGGAACGGTATAAGCATATAACATGTGTGCTGTTTAGGCCTCAGATAAAACAAGGCTAAAGAAGTTACAATTATCAATATACATATACCGTCGATATGAATTTGTTTCCAAGCAATTCTGATAAAAGTATATTACATTGCTCCTCGAGACCTGTTCTTAGTGCATGGAAAAATACATCACCATCAGCAACTGGGATTTCTGAAATGTGATCATTCAATGGTGAACAACATAGATGGTTTCTCTGAGTAAAAATTGCCGTTCATTGACTGAGGAAAAGTTGCATGGGGAAAATAGAGAAGCCTTAACCATAAACCAACGTCGTTCTAATCAAGCGAAATCAAACATATTCGAGATATTAAAAACTCAACTGTAATAGAAAGCTCGGAAAAGGAAAATATCGCACAAGACAATGCTGTTATTTTTTACCCATTGATAGAAATGAATCAACGGTTTGATGTTTATACTTTAGATCATTTAAAAAATGTCACACTGTTAAAGAAAAGTGAAAAGTGAAGAGAATATAAAGCTGCGAAATGCACTATAGTCGTATCGTTTTCTACAGCTGAAATCACAGTTCAGATCACTTCGGGCAGGAAGGCAACCAATGGCCAATTTATTTAGAATCGTTACATTTCTTGCCAAAAAAAATTGGACCATTTTGTCCGCTGGAGCCGAGCACCGCCTACATTTGGGTCACGCCGGAATCCAGGGCAACTCGTCAGAGTCTCAGGTAGTGTCATTATATCGGTCTAACAGGTGGACATAATTACCTTCTCCTCTAGTTCTGACAGCCTCCCTGACTGATCCTTTGTTCGACTTCATTACATGTCAAGTACCACTTCACAGTTTACCGAAGCTCGAGCAGACTATAATGCAGCCAAGGAGCTTGCTGGCTGGCCGCCACCGCTGGCGCATTGTTGCAACTCCTTAGAGTACTGATTTGCAATGCAATTATGTGATAAGTCATACTCACACACTCAATACATGTACTCAACATACAGCTACACATGCATACAAAACTGACACTTCTGTCACGAGTTTTTAGCTATTTATAAATGATTCAATATACAGGTAAACGACATGCAAGATGTAAACTTTTTTTTTCAACTTCGCTGGTGTCACCGACGAGTTATCCGTGATTTTACTCTATAATCATCAAGCTGTGCGAACGTTTTGGGGGCTGCATCACTCGAATTCAATGTGGGCCCCTTTGCACATGTGCAATTTACTGCATTGCAATCGGTGTAATTCGTACGCCAGCCAGGGATGGTTCGCACAGCTCCAAGAAGGGCCATAATTCGGCGGGTGTCCGCGCCAGACAGGCAATGGGCTACGAGGGAGGTGTTTGTGTGTCCTCTCTTCACGGCGAGGGCGCGTGGGGAGGGGGGGGGGGGGGCGGCGGGTGCGGGTCTCGTCGAGACGACGCGAAGGGCGGGCTGGGGCCATGCCCATGTGCCCGCTCGCTACTCGAGTGACCATAACGCACAGATGGCTGAACGAACACGTACATAAAGCCCAGCAGCGAATTCGATTTGAACGCGATCAACGGGCACCACACGGACAAGACGGAGCGGCACGGCGGAAACAAAGTATCTCCGTTGGAGAAATAAACTATTTTACTGCAAACCAACGGACGTCTAATAAAACACTTGGAAAAGTGAGCGATATGTTTGCAGGATCGATATGATATCGGTGACATGATGTAGTTTCAGGCGATTTGTAATCGAAAGACATCTGGTGTGAGCGCGTTGTTGCGGAAGTTACGTGCCCCTCGAATAATAAAGTGAAGCCATCGAGCAGCCTCATTCAGCCCGACATGACCAAAGTGATTGAACGAGAAAGAAATCTGTTTGGTTTAGATGTCAATGTGCATTATACAGATGATGGAAACAAGTAAAAAATAACGAGGAAATTATAACTCCTTTGACGGTCACATAGAAAATGACTTCCTAAGTGATAAAAGATTACACCCTTGAAAACAATTCCTGGTAAAAAGCACCCCGCATCGCATTCCTATCGCCATGTGGCCCATGAGCGATTGTCTCTTGTTATTGTGTCGGCGCGCCTGCGCCGCGAGGGTAGCGACAGACGAATCCGAGGAACATCGGGGGCTAAAAGCGCCTGGCGCCGAACACACCTGATCGAGTGCCACCCTGGCCGCCCCGGCACCTAATGGACGAGACGCCGGCCGCGACGTTGGGACGGGTATAGGAGGGGGCGTTAAGGTAGAGACCGCGCGACTGAGTACAACACCGCCGGAAGTGGCGTCTTCTAGCACCAGCCGCGTTGACACAATATTCCAAGAAAACAATAAAGTTTAGGTGCTCCATGTATAATTAGGGTGCATCCATATCCTCTTCAAATCTCTCTCGGTGGAGTAATTGCAGCGGTCTCTGTCACGTACTATTGCAAGTGATTTATTTACATTGAACTGATAGAAGAGTGCTTATCCAGCTGATGATATGGGCTTTAAACAAGCATCGCATCGCGTAACGGGTCCATTCATCAAATGCTCGTGCTTCATAATAATTTTCCGGAACTTGTTTTGTTTCTGGTCTTTAGGACGTGTATAACGTAACGCCAGCCACGTAACATAGTCTGCGTTGCGGGGATGGGGTGATGTGGAACTGCTAATGAAAGAGTGCGAATGAGCTTGCTGCGTTTCGTGCGTTGTGGGACTGGGAGAGTTTCCCAGTAATGAGAGCCGCGAAAAACGCGTTCCCTCTCCCATTTCCCTGTCAGGTTCAGAGGGTTCCTATGGCACATCGTAGTCGCCCTGTTCGTCGGGTTTTGCGACGGCTTGGACGCTGGGCGGACGGTAACGGCGCCAGTATCGCGACATTCCTTCTAGGGGCTAAGGAAAGTGACACAAGAGTTACTTATAGGTACCTTAAGTTATTTGTATACCTTTAGTTTATTGTCATTCGCAGGCCACTTAGGTTCCTTGTGGGAAATGAAGGCGAGGATATAATGTAGTAAACTGAACACTCGGACAGCGATTTTGAAGGCTTGTGGACTGCCATGTTCAGGAGTGACCGTTCTAAGAAAATGTACCCTATATTATGTACAAAAGTTTAAAAAATGTAAGTTGAATTGCATCGAATTTGATATTTGACGGGTAATAGAATGACAGATACAGTACCTACTACCCATATATACCTGCATGGATACTGCAGCATCAAGCTTGAATGCAAATTCATTTCTTGAAAATATTAGTCACCTTCAGCTATAACGGCTATAACAAAGGGAAAGTATGGGGTAAGATGTTTCGCAAATCGGAACGAAGTGTTCATTATTTTCATTACAACGGGTGGCTCGTACTGCATACAGGCGATTCTATTTCGGTAACAAACCCAGACGAGTATAATTTGTGATCAATTGGGCAAACCCTAAGAATGAGGATGAGTGTTCTCGCGCCCATTATTCACTGGTATACTTTTGTTTTAACTCGTCAACGCAGTGTGTTTCCTTGTGAGTTTAATGCCAATTTTATACACGCGTATATATCGTGTGTTATTCATGACAGTCGCATGCATTTACTCTTCAAGGGGGCATTTGAGAAAGATTGGTGAACAAACGTCATAATATTCTGGAAATAGAATATCTACATCGCCACCATCGTGTCACGCTTAACTTTTCACGAAAAACCGTGTTCATTTGAAAGGTTTGGCGTCATATTCGCGCCAAACCCTTGCCATATTACATATATATACGTATTTGAACAGTAAATTGTATAGTTATCTCGCCTTTTCATTAGTAAAAATATGTATATAAACACATCGGTGTGTTAGCTATATCACGCGCTGAGTTTCAGAAAAACAAAGAAAATAAGTGTTCTCTTCTTAGGCCGCAGATAATCTTTAAGAAAACATCGCCGATATAATATTATCGCTGGATGTGGTTTAGCCGGCCGGAGATGAGTAAAATAAAGTATGTGAACGTACCTGTCTGCATATTATAAAGAAACGATTGCATCAAGGAGTAGAGAAGAGAAAAGATCCTATGCAACGAAATAATACCTACGCATTTTACAGTTAAACTTTATGGAATTGAATAGAATTGCAAATGCACATCAAAAACACAATGCAGCCCCATTGGTAAATAATAAAGCAACACCCAAACACCCGATCATTAAAAGAGTGTTGTAAGCTAAAACTTCCATGCATTTCCCCTGCAAAGAAGGGTGCTTTGGCAAGGCTTCTCAGGGGCTGCAACCCTTCCTAATGAATAGCATCTCTCGCGGCGTGTCGCACAACAACATATAATTACGTCGGTCGAGGTAGAAACAGGCATAATGCCTTTCATCAACAATTACCTTTGAGAGTCGGCAGAATACTGCGAACTGTGTTCCCGCTCATCCTCCTGGCACCACCGGCCATCGCGTACTTTTGGTAAAGTTCCATCATGTGTTTGGGGGGCAGCGACGGCGCCAAGGTCCCCGCCACCCCTGTTGAGCCAGCCGGGGGCTGTAACTTGAGGATGTGTCGGAAGACATTCTGCACTGCGACCTCTTGATCGTTGTCGAAAGCGCCTTTTGCGGCGCAAAGCGTCGCCAGGGACAAGATGATGCACAGTCTGCAGGACGGAGACATCTTTACCTGAAGCACAATTGTCACGCGATGTCAACAACGCTAGCTGACACGCAGAGCACGCGGTCTGGTTCGCTTTCGGATACACACGCACTTTCACAGTTGACAAAATGATGATAACGCACGGAGATTAAATTCTGGGAAGCGATCGCAAAATCATTTACCACTTCTTGAGCGCAAATCTTAGAATGCCCTATAGTCGCGCGATTGAACAGTTGGAGAAGACTAGTTAGCGCGGTGCCGCTGGGCGAGATCGTCGGGTGCGTATTGGTCGTATTGTTTGTTTATCTCATTATGCACGGCGGCCGGCAGACGACGGCTTGTGGCCAGGTCAGATGATGAGAGCTAACTAAACCAGCCAAGAACAAACCACCTGGAGCCCGAGCAGTCAGACGGTGGGCCGCGCAACCGCGGGCCCGAAAGCCCGTTGGCTCGCGTCCACCAATCGCGGGCGACCCCGCTAAGGGTTGCAGTGCACATTTTGGTTTCACCTCGTTTTTCTGTTCTTGTTTCAGAGAGTTGTTGTTACGAATTTATTTGAGATGTTAATGGAAATAGGTTGAAATAAAATTTTTTTAAATTATTTTTATATACTTTTATTAAAAAGAGCAGCCTGTGAACCCCGAAAAGATTCAAATGCACAGGCAATCAAGACCATTTTTACTGGTATAAGACGTACTTTATTTTGTACATGCAATTGCAACTATATACGGAGGTATAAGTATTTGAGCATATTATTTGAGCATTGATTATTCCATTCGTTTTATACCAGGTCCATATACTTCATATCATACCTATAAGAATATACAGCTTATGTAAGAACCACGAGATTTTCAGTTCTCTTGTCACATACCTACCACTGCCATACTACCAAGTACAATCCAATCGCAAATCACCGGGGCATAACCGCCGAATCCATTCTGCCAGTCGCGAAATTGTCGTTTGTCGACAGACATTGCGCGCCGTGCACGGCATCTGACAGTTCGCTGCCGCGACGCATATAGAAGTCGTGGATCGGACTATGATAATATGCAGCATATTTGCCTGAACAGCGGCACTTTGGAGACAACATGGGCTCTGTGCCCGGCGCGGCGTATACCATCCCTTAACGCCAGTCGGAGCACGGCGTCTGTACTTGACGTTTCACCGATATGCAACCTCGACGGCGACTCATACCACCGAAGTCGCCAACACCGACGCCGCCGCCGTCGCCGCCTTGTCGACGACGACACCGAGCGCGACGCTCTCGAAATTGAGCTGGATTTTGGGACGCTATGAACGTTTGCAATGAATGTTTCTTTCATACGAGTTATACCAGCGGGGACTTGTGGTGCATAATATATTATCATGTCATTGAATGAGCCACCGATCCCAATTGTGATTATATGGAAGAACATGTATTTTTATACGGAATATCGCCTTTTTGTATAAGTTACAAATAAAGTTACAAAATAAAAAAATAAAAAATAGTCCACCCTTACAAGAACAAAATATTTGGTAAATTAAAAAATATCAACATCAGGATATCTCAGATCTAGACTTTAATTTGAAAAGTTGTCGTTTATTTTTGTTCTATGTCCCCAGCCTGGCAGTCCCCAACCCAGCCCCATATATCCAACGATAATGGCACGAAAATAAAGTCAATGAGCTTTGAAACGTGACATATTAAATTTTAGGTTGGGCATTAAAAATGCAAAATTTTCCCGTCAACTAAATAAAATCATTTTGTCAACGTAAAAAATTCAAATCTGGTTCCTCGATAAAGTCAGGGTATTGGTATCTGGTAAAGGTAGGTAATATGGTAAAGTAAGGTTGGTAGGTAGGTAGGTATAGGTAGGTAGGTACCTACAAATTAGGAAACCTTTTCCTTTTGCATAGCGTAAGCGTAACGTGAAAGATACTAGTAGGAATAAGTGCTACCTACTGTAAATATTTTCATGGCCCATTTTCAGAATGCACAAAATTCTTTTAAAACGAGGATCGTAACATTTCTCAGATTTTCGATGGGAATTTGATGCGCCTGACGGGAGTTTTTATTTTGTCCCTAAACTTTCCTAAACAGACACTGTGAAGAGTTTGTTATGTTGGTATTCCGCAAGCAGCAAACCGGCTCAGCTTAGCTCAGCTGTCGGGGGAAGTCTTTGATCAGCCTCGATAATCAACTCGGTATTAAGATGTTTTCCCTCAAAAGAGGATTAATTTCACTGTTGAGGTAAAGATTGGCATATTTGGACACTTTTAATGATTGCTAGAACTCCAGAAAAGAGAGAAGTTTCGATTGCAAAAACTGTTGACATCATAATCTATTACAGAAATGGGGAGGCCAAAGCTATGAATGCCAAAGTCAGCATCAGTTGTGTTCAGTTGAAACACACACTGCCTCCTCTACCATATGATGTAAAAGCATTGGAGCCAGTCATTTGCGGTGATATCATGAGCCTTCACCATTCAAAACATCACGCCACTTACATTGCTAACCTTAACGCAGCAGAGGAAAAACTGAAGGACGCTCAAGCAAAGAGTAGGTGTACTAGATTTGCATCTCAGGATTCCTAGGAGACACGGCAATATTTCCTGCCTGCCCATCATTGAACGACATCATCGGCAAATACTGTCTGTTTCAGATGATGTGAGTGCTATAATTGCGCTTGCACCGGCTCTGCGATTCAACGGTGGTGGCCATATCAATCACTCGATATTTTGGCAAAATCTCTCTCCGTGCGGTGGAAATCCATCCTGTAAGCTTGATTACCTACAGTGATTCAAAGTACAAATAGGATGATATTTCTTGAACTAATTTTCTCTAAGTTATGTAACCTAATTTATTTTGTAGCTGATCTAGAAGCTGCTATCAAGCGGGATTTTGGCTCATTAGACAACCTCAAGTCGCAGCTAAGTGCCGCTTCTGTCGCAGTACAAGGCTCTGGCTGGGGCTGGCTTGGATTTAACAAGCAGTCAAAGAAACTGCAACTAGCAGCATGTGCCAACCAAGATCCTTTGGAAGCCACAACTGGATTGGTACCCTTATTCGGCATTGACGTTTGGGAGCATGCCTATTACCTGCAGTACAAGAACGTACGTGCGGACTACGTCAAAGCTATTTTTGAGGTTGCAAACTGGGGAGATATTTCTGATCGGTTTGCAAAGGCTCAGTGCTAATCTGTTTAGGGGAATGTTTAAATTTGGGTGTATTCAAGGTTCTCTGAACTGACAGATTGTTAGGTATAAAAATAATTTTCTGAATTTTTTTTGCTTGTGTAGAATGTATTGCAACAAATATATAATTACTAGTTAGTAGGTATTGCCAATATTCTAATTAATAAAATATTACAATTACCTTATCCTGAAATTTTCTTCAATATTTAGTTGATACCATATTTTATATATTTTTTGAAACCTGATAACGCTGGGGATCATGAACTTGCTTTATCGACCTTGCTATATTCTTGGCTTATTGCCAGATACCGATCTAGGTGTTTTGACAACACCACGTGTGTGCGTTGCCATGTCAGTATTGCCATGCGGTCTCTCAACCCAGCTGCAGTTTCGAGGTCATCTGTCAGAGAGAGGCGGCAGG
Organism: Nemoura dubitans; assembly: GCA_921293005.1. Classification (NCBI taxonomy): domain Eukaryota; kingdom Metazoa; phylum Arthropoda; class Insecta; order Plecoptera; family Nemouridae; genus Nemoura; species Nemoura dubitans. Next base: position 24,607,404 of record OV121074.1, read on the forward strand.
TACAGTGATTAGAGAGGCGTGATTACTGTCGCTTCTCAGTATTTTGGAGTTTTAAGCATGACCAGCAAATATTCTATCAGTAAAATTTCTTTCACTTAGGTACTTCAGTCTTTATCTACATTACAGGGACAAAATGGTAATGTTATTTTTAACTATTTTCTTTTTCCTTCTACAATTATCTGTGATAATATAAAATTCTGTCTTTGATATGCCTGCTACTTTCTCTACATTATGCAACTTTTACATTTTTGCTTTCCATGAAGGCCCAAGAAAAGAGAAAACCACATAACCACCACTTCAAGAAGAGGTCTAGCAAGCCCCAAACAGGTGGATTTTGCTCCTTCATGAAGACTGCTGTCTTGGAGGGCTGGTTCCTTTTGCATGCGCTCATCGACTATGTAATAGACTTGTGCTTCAGCCTCTACTACAAAGACGAGCACCGCAAGTTTGTTCCTCCTATCAAGGAATCATTCCTGAAGGAGAGCGCCCATTCCTTGGCAGATAAAATAAGAAAGAAGGAGGTAGCCATAATTATCAGAAATTTCATATATTTTTCCACAAATTTCTTAATTTGTTTATGTAGACACATGTCTTGATAACAATCCTTTTCAACTTTGGTATTATCCAGGTGACATCTGAACAAATCGTACAAGCCTGCATAGACCGAATTGGCGAAGTGAACTCAATCCTTAATGCAGTTGTGGATAACAGATTTGAAGCTGCTCTTGAGGAGGCTAGATCTGTTGACAAATTAATAGCATCAGGACCGCTCTCAGCGGAGGAGATCAGACGGAAGCCGTTTCTGGGTGTGCCATTCACCACCAAGGAGAGCACGTCTTGCAAAGGCACGTTACAAAAGAAATTTCTTATTAAAAAGACTTCCACATTTTTATGTAAATTCTAACTTATATGACTTATTTTTCTGCAGGTTTAAATTACTCTTTAGGCCTTGTGTGTCGGAAAAATGTGAAAGCCACCGAGGACGCAGAAGTAGTCGAACTTTTGAAGAAAGCAGGCGGGATATTGATTGCAAACACTAACATCCCCGTGATGAATTTGTGGTGTGAAACTGGCAACAATTTGTATGGGTATACTAACAACCCGTACAACACTACAAGAACGGTAACGATATGGAATGCAATCGCTTAAAACAAGTCCAGCCTTGCGATTTTGTAACTTTTACTTTTTGCTGTTATCGGTTCGGATGGATAAAATCCCTATTGTTGTCCATGTTAAATTTTGAGCTATGTAGCTGAGAACGGCTAAGTCAGAGTTACAAAATCGCAGTGCCGATGATGCAGTCATTGGGCTAGTTTGCATATATTTTAATGTCACTTAACTCCTATCTGGCTTCGCAGGTGGGTGGTTCTTCGGGAGGTGAAGCCGCCTTAATAGCAGCGTGTGGCTCGCCTATTGGGATCGGCACCGATATTGGAGGCTCCATCCGTATGCCAGCGTTTTTCTGTGGTGTCTTTGGTCACAAGCCAACGACTGGACTTATCTCATTACGTGGACTGACGCGACGGACAGGCAACGAGGGGTCCACAATGGCCTGCGTAGGCCCACTAAGTCGGTATGCCGATGACTTGAGACCGTTCCTCAAGGTCATGCTCGGCGACAACATTTCTTCCTTGCCCAAGCTCGATGCCAAGGTATAAGAATTAAAACATTTTCTTTTGACTTAATATCTATTTGAATTCATCATCTCTCATTATCTCTTCGCAAATCACTGACCTACGACAACCATTTCTTTACCTGTGTTAGTCAACGGCACTTCAAAGTTCATCAGGCATTTCAAGCCATTTTCATAGCATTTCAAAAAGCCATTCATAGTATTAAATTGCAGAAGCAAGTGGGACTTCCGAGTCCCGTCGGTCGCGAAACATGCAGCCCAACACGTTAAGACAAAAATTTCCCTATTTCCTATTTTGCATCCTATTCATTAAAAATATACTAGATAAAACCTATAGGCATATTCTCAAAAAAGGAAGACTTGAAACACAAATTACCATATTTGTATGGCTCTTTTATCATCCCCCGGTGCAAGTGCATTACCAATAGGTATTCGAATTTACCAGATATCGATGGTGGACATCAAGTTCTTCTTCCTGGAGAGCTCGAGGGACGTGCGGGCAAGCCGAGTTAATGGTGACATGCAGCGCGCTCTGAACCGCGCCGTCGAGCATCTGTCTGGCGCTGGAGGGCAACCAGCCCAACGACTTCCCCTGCCAGAGTTCCAGTACAGCTTCCGCCTCTGGCGTTACTGGCAAGCCAGAGAACCTGGGCCAGGTTTGGCCGCAGAGCTCGCCGATCGCAAGGCAAGTCCCAGAGGCGTTACTCTGGAATGTTACTTACGGTTTCTTAAATTTGCCTGGGCACATGGGTTATAATAATTTACTCTGCTCCAGGGAAAGGCAAATGTTTGGACTGAACTCTTCAAAAAGTTGACTTTTCAAAGTGATCTGACATTGGCCCCAATCCTGAAACTCATTGACGGGAAATTGCCGCAAGAGAAACCTAAATGGGCAGAGGCTAAAACTGAATCACTGAGAAAGCAGCTCTTGGTAAGTTGCGACTTGAAAGAGTGTGCAGATAAAAAGATGATTAAGAAAATTGTTACCAACCAATACTTGGATTTCCAGGAGGCGTTAGGTGAGAATGGAGTTTTGCTTTTTCCCAGCCATCCATTCCCAGCTAGCTACCATTACTCATCGTACCTCCGCCCGTACAACTTCGGCTACTGGGGGATATTCAACGTTCTCAATATGCCCGTTACTCAGGTAATTTCAATCTCACGCATGGAGTTACAAAATATTTAATAGCATAAGTTTTAAATATTTACACGTAAATTGCATTTGGATATTTTGTTTTAAATTTTAATACATGTCCACCACCTTCTGACCTTCGCCTACTTTATGCTGCCTTTGGCGCTTGCATATTAGCATGCAATCCGGCATCCATTCTTTGTGAAGTCAGCACTTGTAAAATGTTTGGTTGTGTGGAGGGTTTGGACTAAAAAATGCGCTTAACGAAAATGCTATTTAACAAAAATACTCAGAACACTAAAAATTAATGTTTGATTTCAATTAGATTTTTTTAAGTAAAAAATTATTGAGCAAGGGCAAATTATTTTTTTTTGTAATTAGCTTCTAATGTATTAGTAAAAATTGTTAAGAATATATCATCAAATTTATAAATATAAAATTTCTTGCCAAAATGAAGTATCAACTTGCGGGTAATGCCAGGTAACCAAGTCTAGCATTGCCTGCCCCAGAAATAATCTAATAAGTAATAAACAATGCTAAGATGTGGGGATATTAGAGGATAATAGAGGGCGGAATGGATATTTGATTGCTTTTTTACTGTTGCAGGTTCCGATGGGTCTATCGTCTTCCGGGCTGCCTGTAGGAATACAAGTAGTGGCGGCCCCATATCAAGACCATCTGTGTCTGGCCGTCGCTCGTGAACTGCAGGAAGTGTTTGGTGGTTGGGTGCCACCTTTCCAAACCTAGACCTTGGTGACCAGATCAACCAATGTTACAGCCATTGGTATCCTACAGAACAAGGTTCGTCCTTTCAATGGGTTTCAGGCTTTTTGGAGAAAGTAGATTAAAAGTAGCTTTTTGGAGCTTGATTAAAAATTTTTTTCAGCTCTACATCGTAATTAGTGCTTTTTTTTACTTCCGTGGTCCAAGACACTAGGTATATGGGTTTGAGCAGTGGCGTACCTTCAAATCGGAGACCCCCAAGCAAGAAAAACTTGCCCCCCCCCCCCCCCCTTTCTAGTGGTGCCATTTCAGATTTCCAGAATTTATAAATTGTGGAGGAAAGTCTAGATGTAAAGAAAATTGTACCAGATTTGTGTGTTCCTAAATCCATTCCCTAGGCCATTGCCTTTTTTGGATAACCTATTACAAAATTTAATGAAATTTAAATTCACCGACTCTCTTCAGAATATCCATTATCTAAAAAAGATTATCGCAGTTTTTTCAGATTAACTTTTATACAAAATTGCCTAGCTATGTAATAAATCTTCGAACCCAGGGGAAGAAAAAAATTTTTCATTGCTTGCTCAGTGGGGCCCCTGCCCTCACAGAGGCCCCCAGCCCTAAGCCCGAGGACCCTGGATACTGGTGTGGCTGCTCCCCTCTAGTTACGCCACTGGGTTCGAGACTCGTTAAACATTTGCCAGTTCAACTAATATCACTAATATTAGTAGTGCACTGTGCTTCAATTTTTTAATTTATGACGTAGAAGCTCTGTTTGCAAAACTGGTGATTGGAAAAGTCAACAATGAATGTTGGTATTAATGTATTTGAAAAAAAATTAGGTGGACTATGAATAAATATTATATTATCAATTTACACTTACAATGGATATATTTTATAGAACTAAACAGCTGTGATAGCATGAATTAATTTTTTACAAATTATTTTTCTAGGACATTTTAGGTACCTAGTAGGTAGTAACTAGTAAGTAATATTTACTAGGGCTTTGCCAAAGGCTCTTTATCTTGTTGAAAGATAAGCAAATCAAGTAGCTACCAGATTATTTTTAAAGTTGCTTACTTACTTGAACCGTTTACTTTTTAAATGGGATATAGAAGGGGGTTAAAAACTGATCACTTATTCAATAAGAACAGAATCTGGTGTCAAAAACACAAATAATCATGAAAACTCCAAAAAAAACCAAATAAAAGTCTGAATGGCCTACTGATCTGAGATTTTTAGACATTATGAATATCAATACTTAGGTCAATGTGTGTACAAAATTTGGTGAGTATACTATGTTAATAAGCTGACATTTTAAATATTTCGAAATATTTTGTTAAAATCAAATTGTTTTAAACAACGTTACAGACCGTGTAGAGATTTCGAGAATGTGCCGGGAAATTTCTTACGAATCGGTTCAGCCATTTGGTTGGTAGAGACAACAAAAGTGTATACAAAAAAAAGTAAACATGTTTCTTTTGAGTAGATGTCTTTGCTTGCTCGTCCAACAAAAATTGTACTCCTGGCAGATATTGTTTGATTAAAATATCTCTCTTGATCGCTGAGTGTATTGAACGACTGAATAAAGAGTTGGACTAATACATTTCAGTACCTACCTATCTACAAACCTAATGTATGCCCAGAATCCCCTAGGATCGTTTTCCAGCCTTCGATCAAAATAGCTTTTAGGGGATTGGCAACCACTCAGATAACAAAACTGACTGTCTGCATACAATAGAACTCAGTCAGTTGAGTAATGACGATGGGATGTTCCATTAACCCTTATTTTGACTGATGCTCAGTATATTGCTTGAACCACATCTTTGGCAATTATATTTTTTATCTTTTAAACCAAGCAAAATTAGTATGCAATCCCCTTGCTGATCCAAATTATAACAGCGCAGCATTCAGAATTGACAATATTTATAATACAAGTATACAAAACACAACTAAGACATTTTCAATCATGTTCCAATTGAAAGCACTATTTAAATATCAGTAAAACCCAATCAAAGTGCATACTTACATAAATCTTTGATACAAATCATCAGTTGGCTATGCATAAAAAAATACCGCAAGCAATAGTATCAAGCAGTTTTAAGAATCACCATAGTAACTAAACCAAGAACGTAGCAAAATATCATTTTTAAATTGGGTGATAAATGTAAATAAGATGGAAAGTATGCTTGCTTGTCACCCTCGGTAGGTAGCAACAATGCCACGATACAGACTAATGTAGTCACCACAACAATATAATTTGGAGTTTGCAACCGACCTGAAAGATTTAAAAATTTGTGTTTACGTTAACATCAAGTTCTTGGCTACTATTTAAAATCTAGTCAAGTTCGAAAGTTATTAAACACATTCTGGTCTTACCTGCTTTCGGATCTCTTAGAGGTCCAAACTGTTGCTGCACGTTTGGGATTCCACCAACCCTAGATGGTAAAATGTTCTGAAAGTCATCTGTGTCTGATTTGTTTGGGTTCCCAGGCAGAAGTGTGGCTGGCACGTCGTGTTTACCAATTATCTGCAAAATGTATGTATCTATGAAATTAAACTAGGGCTTTGCTAAAATAATTTGTGATACATTGATGAAGACAAATGTTGAAAACCTAATTTAATCAATATATTTAATTCATGTATTCTTATTGATGGCAAGCATTGTAGCTTTAGGGTGTATTCCATATTTCGAACCATTGTGACCGGTTCGACATATGTTATTCCGGTCAACCACCCTCTGTTCCGCAATCATCAGCTGTGTCGGTCTAGTTGCCATTGGTTGACGTGTGGTGGCTAAGCAGAGCGACCGGAGATTTCTAGCGGTCGGTCTGATCCATCAACCGCTGGCCGGCCTTGTCGCTCTCGTGCAAAATACACAATACACCCACAGTGCTACGGGCTACCTACATTGAAAACATACTTGTTTGGTTATGTGATTTTGCATCTGCACACGAAATTTATCCGTGATATTGCAGTTTGTTGACGAAACAGCTGTGTGTCGCACCACAATATCGATGCAGCAACGAGGCCTTATGGAACCTTCTGGATCTACAACTGTGTATTTGCTGGGAGCAGTACATAGCACTGAAAAGAAAGAAAATGGCTCTTCAGACTTAAAGCGTAAAGTAAAAAATAATTTACGAACCAAGCAAAAAGCAACCTTACCTCGAAAGCGTACAGCAAATTCATATGGGTTATAAACAGTGAGAACTTGCTTGTGTGTGGTTTGATCGTCTATATAGAAAGATATTGGCGTTGGATACACAAACACAGGTACCTGAACTAGTCCTTGATTAGCAGGATGCATTTAAAAACTTTCTTACGTGCAAGAAATAGAGAGAAACAAAGAAATTCAATCAGAATGACATCGACACGTTATCCATGCACAAACGAAAACATGACGTCCGAAGAGTGACGTCTAGCAAAAATACAGCGTTGCCAGACTGGAAAATTTTATCTGCGGCAGCTTTGATCGAAGGCGGCAGGGTTTCAAAACACAAGAAATCCAGATACATCGGAAATCCATGGGTGAAGTCTCTTTCTTCGCCAAAAAGCGCAATTACCGAGCGGGGTCTGGGGGGCCTTGGCCCCTCAGCAGAAAGGGGTGTGTGGGCACAAATGCCGCGATTTAAAAAAAATCTAAGTCATTTTCAACCAAATCTACATCTTTAAGAAAACTGAACAAATTTTTAGTACATAATTTTTAATATGTAGGTATAGATACGAAAAAGAGAGAAATTTTGTGTGCATAATGAGATTTCTCTTTGTAAACAAGGCATTTAATTTAAATGAAGTGTGGTCTTTTGCTATTAGGTTTTAAGTAAATGCCACAATTTAGCGAATCATTCCGAAAACGCAGTCAATCACGGAAGCCAGCAAAATGTTACAATTTCCGAAGTATGGGCCAGGCTGAAAAGCAATGTAGTTTAATGCTGGTTATAGGGCTCGATAAAGGACCCTCGTCTCTACAACTGCACGATGGATCCAAAGGTAGAGGCCTAATCTAGATTCAACCCATGACTGGTTTGGGTAAATCTGCTTTATCGAATAGGCAAATAAAATAATAGCCGCCAAACAAATTTCGCATCGGAATATGATGATACCAATTAAATTATGTAATTAACCTCTGTTAAAATGCTCAACATGACAGTCCATCCAATTAATCTTTTCCCGATGAACTTATCAAAGTAATAAATTGTGCATTGATAAAAATAATCTGATCCCCCATTCTTGTCATCTCCGACCTGTCTAGACGAGCAGCCATCCAAAAGGTACAATCAACTACCTTGATTGAGAGATAAGAGAAGCGAATAATAGAAAGCACTTGATTTTTTGTTTAGAAAAACTTATTTTTCTCAAATAATGGAAAAGTAATGCTAGATTTGTGGTAGTAGTGGAGGGGAGACGCAGAAACTTGTTTGATTTTTATTGTAAGATCTCCAAAGTTACATGTTTTAGGCAAGTTGATAAATACTGTATGTGCAAATATCTTGCAAAACTCCAGAGTGAACCAAACCACGACAATTTCCGACCGTCATTTACCAGAGCAAAGTAGCTACTAATAACAAAACATGTTTAACAAACTAGTTCCGGGCCCTCAAAAGCACATAGCTAGCCACGCGTTCAGTACCTGGCCCATAACTACCAGTTTTCAACCCAACCTGAAAATGACTTCTATATTTTTTTCGACTTGATCACTATAAGTTTTTGCAAATGCACCGCACCTATGTACCTATAAGTACCTAAAATTGCTCCTTTAAACACATGCCTGTTGCATGCATAAAAATAATCATTCACATTATATTAAGTCAAAATTGAGCATTTCATCAAATCAATTTAGTAATTATTGTGTTAGGTTTAAGCAGACGGCTGACGAGGGGACCTATGACGACCCATATGTCCAATTAGAAACAAAATCTTCAATTTTAATATCCCTGAAACAAATTGCTTGTGTTTCAGGGCATTGAATTGAAATAAACCCAGAGTTCAGGTTCAGTATAACAGAAATTTGGGTTTGGGTTAGAGTAATTTTGATTTTACTAAATAAGGCTCTGGTATTTTATGTCGGACATGAAGATTTAAGTTTGAATTTGGGTTCGGGCTCAGAAATTGTCTTCGCTAATTTATTTTGTTTTCAGTAATAGAGTCATCGCTAATTCACGGGATAAGCCTCAAAATTTCATCTGCCTATTTCTGCTGGCGCAAAAATAAGATGCAATGTGGCTTAATTTGCAAGGCTTAATTAATCAAGCTATTTGCAATGTGGTTAATTAGCGTAGCGAGGAGCGAAATCTTAGAAACTTCACTACCCCCACAAAAAGTAGATAGTCTTTTTTTGGGTTGTAGCCCAAACGCTTTCTCAGATTTAGATGAAATTTTCAGAGGAATAATTTCGTTCTGAACCTAGACCCCTGAATTTTTTCAGATAAATCGGTTTGATACTTTTTAACCAATAAAAATTCACGAACTTACAAATGTTTTTAAATTTCTTGATGCTTCAGAGCCTACAGTTCTGAATATTTTTTTATGAAACTTTGCATAGATGTAAATTATGTGGTAAAATTGCACAATTCTTTCACCATCTGGCAGCCTAAACAGTAACACTGAAGACAAGATAATTGGCTTGATCGAACTTGATTATTGCTATGGTTACTGCCTTTAAAAGCATTGCCATGAGAAATGACAAGACCATTATTTGACCATTTATTTGCTTGCCTGAATAATACAAAATCAATGCAGTACATTACAGTAAATTTTATTGAAGTAATTCAATTCTTGCCAAATATTAACTTACAAAATGCCTAAGGATTTAAACCAAACATTGGATTTCTCACCAACTTAAAGGTGAGCAGAAGATAGGATTGCCACAAAGGCATTAAGCTGAGGTAGACGATTAAGACATGAGTGAAGCATTGCTTTGGCCGTATCTGAAATGGCTGTTTTTTGCGGTCTCGCATACTCATTCTTGATTAATGACGTCACAAGTCCTGTCCGAATTGCAAAACCACTGAGACCAAGACTGCATAGCAGAGCAAGTACAATGCAGCCTGGCAGATTTGGTCCCGGTGACTTGCCTGTTATCAAATGGCGGTCGGAACTGTAATTACTAATTATGTCAGGTAGTAGAAGGTATCTTTACGAATATGAACAAATGAAGTCACCAAGACCAAGCAGGCAAAAAAAAAGACCGAAGAAGCGAGACCGAGATCATATCAATTCACAAACGTCCTTAGAGGTGGCTTGTTGTCCAATGTACCAAAAAATAACTCACACTACGCGTGCATGACCTGTGAGGTAGACACCAAAGAAATAATGATTACACGTCATTTTTCATAAGACATAAAATTATTGTCAGCTAAATGTTGATGAAATGACATCAAGACAAGATTTAACAAATAATTGGATCAAAGGATTTACAAACATACCTGTAAAAGCAAAAATTAGCCAGTCCTCTCTCTATAAATGCCACAATGTATCAAATTAAATGAATTTACATTTAAAGCACTCTTCAGAATCTTAAAAGCTTGATAAAGAGAAGGCAAAAAAAAAGTTAAAATGGTTAACATTTAAAAAATAGGTTTCTTACTCTCAACTTGCATGTTTTGTCATCAATTGCATGCATATGCAACCAATAATAATTAATGTACATTCTACTGCATTCCCAAACCTCACATCCAGTCGTATCAAAATTTCGAAGTGAATGAATACCTAGTTTAGTTTAGTAAAACATATTGATGACTGCAGTTTTGGATGATTAATTAAGATAATATGTAAAAAATTTTATTTAACACGCTGTTTTAAGGTTATACAGCATTTAACAAATTGTGGTAACAATCAACTATCAGACTGCTCCAACCAAATACATATTTAACTAGAACCTCAGAACCACATTGCAAAGCAGAGATTCCATGATTGCATTCCTGCTGCTTTTAATGTTGGTGTTCACAATTTATTTTAGATTCATTGTACGCCGACATACTCAACAGAGCAATTGCTGCTTACCAGTACTAAAGTACGAAACCTACAGACGTATAATACTTATGCCAAAATTCCTTAGATTCTTATCCTAATACTTCTAACAGATATCAACCTCGACCAAACCTGTGTTATGAACACCAAAAACAATTGTTTCATAAAGTAATGTCACATACATGTTGGCTTATTTTTAAGATTTCTTATTAATATATGAATTAAGTTTCTACTTGTACTTTCAAACCGTATCACGGTATCAACCCATAGCAATCTGTATAATCTCACATTGGTGATGTTCTCTCCAAGTGGTACATGGTTTCAAAACCACATGGGTACAACCTAAAGCAATTACAATTAAATTATTTAAATATAAAGGACTGACACATCAAAGAGTTTGTAGTAAGCTGACAGTAGGGAAAACACCTAACACTGAAGTGGGAGGGTTTGTTTTACAATGGTTGTGCCTTTTGTGTTTCTTTGATTGTTGTAAGTTTAGTTCACTGGGGAAAAATTCAAATCAAACCAAATTATCTTTGATCACTGCTAGCCTAAGGGGATAGGCAACTCCAGCCATTCCCTTTGCAGCTGCTGTGTGAATCGGCCAGAATCGTGATAAAGCAAAATAATATAATAATAATTTTGGTTTTGACTGCCGTGTTGACAATCCTTTAACATTTTCAAGTGCTAATATGAACTTTTAAAATCGTGAATTGTGAAATTTGATGAATTGACATTTCAGCGGAACTGACAGCTGCACTAAAAAACTGAAATGGCACGCAAAGCTATGCCAAGCACTGATATTTAAACTCAAGTTTTAATTATAGGGCTCTGAAAAACCACCAATGTTTTACCACATTGGCACTCTACGATTCATCAAGATAGCTTGTAAACAATTTACCTGACCATCATGCTACCCCACATGAGAATAGCTGTGTTGCCTATCCCCTAAGGCTAGTAACGATCGAAGAAATTAAAACTGAATTTAAGTCCATGGTAATTTTAGGATGCTAAAATAATACACTTAAAAGGTAGGTACCTACGAAGCAAAAAGTAGGGGGCGTATAATTAGAGAAGAAAGCCGTTATAATGTCATTGAGCGTTTTAAACATACGGTCAGCAAGACAGGAGGTGCTCTAGGCAAAACAACTAAAATAAACATTACTTAAGTACCGCAAAGCACCAACCACTTTTAAAATCACAAGAGTAACAAGGTGTAAAAACATATTCCCTCAAACTGAGCTCTAACAAATCAGTAGTGCACCAATGCCATTCATAAATAATAGACAAAATTTACACCTACTAATTTTAGCTACCCAAAGCTCGCGCTGAGCTGTGCTCCATGATCTCTTGCTGCCGGTCTTGCTCCACTGAAGAGTCCAAGTCAAGGATAAGCTGGTCTATGTTTGGCTTTGGTCCATCTTGAGGCATCAGGAGCTTGGGTACATTCAGCTCATACTGAGGTTTTGAGCAATGGTTTGCCATTGATGGCTTGGGTACATCATATGTCACTCCTGAAAATAACAATATACAATGGGTCTAAATATTCTAATGGAGGTATAGATTGAACTTAAGGTTGAGTAGGAGGGAAAAAATATGACAAAAATTAGTTCTGCTTATGACATGAGGAAAGATGGAAACCCAAAATATCTACGTTATTATCACAAAACTCATATTATAATATTATCACAGACAGAATAAGAAAATATTATTTGAATTGCATTTTAATACCCATTATTGAATGAAGAGCAATAAGATTTTTAGTCTGTGTAGCCACTCTGATTGTTAAGGGAATGTACCGTGCAAAAGTTTTGCCAATTGACATTAGCAAAGAAAAAAAATTCATTTCATTGTAGTTTTTTTTTTTTAAGCTATTGCTGGCGGTGATAAAGTGGCAATGATAATTACTAAATATTTGTACATTGTTAGCAAGCAAAAGAGGTTCATTGGACGTCCACTTAAAGACTGGCAGAAAAAATATACAACTTCAGGGGGATGCCCCCAAGTGATCTGCAAAAAAAAACCTATACACATTATTCCACATTTATCTCTGCTAAACAAAAAAGTCCTATACAGAAACTCATGATTATCAAGTGTTATACACGTAAAGTGATATACAAAAGTGATCTGGCAACATTTTTTAGCATCTACCGTGGTCTTCAAGCACTTGGTTCAAAAGTGCAACACAAAAGTACTGATATGTAGGCGTTTAACGAAGACGACGGCGGCGGCGACGGCCACACCTTGGACAAACATGCCCACTGACACCAACGACATCGACGGCGTCCCTTGGGAAATGGAAGGGGGGAACTTAAAATGGTCAGGCAACAATGACGTCCATGTCGGCAAACCTTCACATCGTGTTTAAAGCAATAACGCCAACCCAACCACCGCATTTTTAGGCTCATCGGCAACCCTCCCAAAACGGAGGCGGCGAAAAATTTCAAGGAAGGCGACGCTATTCCTGGCGGCAACCCTAGACATTTCGCGGGGGATAGCCGTCGAGAGAGAAAACAAGTCGGATATGTGGAAGAATCGTTGTTTTAAACACATTAGTAGGGTTGCACCATGGACACCGTTGTCATTCATTTGCCTTTTTGCCTTCATTTCGCCGGGGGACGCTGGCGAGAGTAAAAAAGCGTTGTACGATTGGCACGTGGCCCCCTGAGGGCGCATAGTTCCGCCACTGGCTTCGATGCCCTTCTCATGATTACATTTACCTTTATTATAACATTACTGTCGTCTATTCTGAAAGTCGATTCCTTTATGAAGTAGCAATAACTAAAATATTGCCATTTCGGTAAAGTTCCGCAAAAATAGATTGCGTTGCATCACACCTGAAAGGATACTGCACATTATTGCAGGGTGTTGAAAAATCTGAAAAAACCCTAAAAATAATACCGGTTCGGGTTTGAGTTTTTGAAAACTAGCATACAGGTTCGGGTTCGGGTTTTCAAATTTTCTGGATTCAGGTTTGGGTTCAACACAGAATTTACGGTTTTCTTGGGTTACGAGTTCGGGTTCGATACCCTGGCCGTCACCCACACCGTAGTCTTGGTTCAACCCCTTCATGTCATGTCTCGGAAACGGGAAAGTAAACGACATTTGTTGTTTAGTCTCGTGGGAGTGTGAGCTTACGAGTGATTAAGACGTGTTTTTGCCAGCTCTGCATGGTTTTGCAACGTATCTCGGCGACGGAAGTATAAATGAGTCACTCCCCTGCCCCGCAAGCTCCATAGAAATCTAAGGGCGTACTGGAGATATGGTCGTTTCCAATAGGATTATAATCTGTGCTCGATTCACTATCACACATTCTTTGACGCACTGAGCTGTATAGTAATATTGCGTTAGATAGTCGTTACTCTAACGAAATATTGCCGTAATAATTGTAACGACTAAATACGCGTATTTATTTTTCTCACTCCCCAAACTAGCCATCATATTTTTAAGAAATGCATAATTCTGTCATCCAAACCATCAACATTGTCATTACATACCAAATAATAAAAACCCAACGCTTGATATAACTTCAAATTCAAAGAACTAGCTCGCCTTTCACCCACATTACGCGACAAGGAGTAGGTCTCTGCAACTAGACCTAAAGGCTGCACAAACATTATCGAGTTTGAAAAGAACGTGATTGTGAAACTTTTTCTTTCACAATATACTTATGTGAATTATTTTGTTCTTCACGTAGTTAGAGTTATATTAGAGTTAGTAAATAAAGCCTGCCACGATTTCAAGCATGGACATCTACTCCTGCATGGCTAGAAACGGCGACGACGTCCCTCACTCTCCGACTATTCCTATGCACGCGGTCCAAGGGGAGGCGTTCAGGCAACATCAGGTCGCAGCCGAAACCTGGCTGTCATAGACAACAAGGTCCCTCACTCTCCAGCTCGAGCCAAGCTAACACACATAGTGAGGCAGTCGACAACGCTGTCGGCCAGGCACCCCGACGTAGCTGTCGTCGTTGACGGCGCCCCTCACTCCCCAGCTCGAGCCAAGCTTACACACATAGTGAGGCAGTAGACGACACTGTCGGCCAGGCACCCCAACGTAGCTGTCGTCGTCGACGGCGTCCCTCACTCTCCAACTCGAGCCTAGCTAACACACATAGGCGGCGACCCTAGACATCTCGCGGGGGGACGCCGACGAGAGTAAAATAAACACGTTGGATGGGTGGAAATTGTTTTAAACATATGTCTAAGGTTGCTGCCATGGACGCCGTCGTCTCCGTTGCCGTAGGTCGGCGCCTCCATTTTGCCGGGGCACGCCGTCAAGAGTAAAAACACGTTGGTTGGTTGGTGTTGTTGATTGAAACCGCCAAGAATTTGTTTCCCTTGCAATAGAATTGCTTGAATTTGCTTCCCTTGCAATAGGTCGGGGCCACCAGTTTGCGGGGAGATGCCGTCCACGCTGTCCACGGTCCATGTCGGAGGACACTACCTACCACTATCTCCAAGGTGTGGCCGACACCGTCACTGTCGTCTTGGTTCACCGCCTTCCTATTATTAGCGTTGTGTTGTGTTGTACTCTTAAACCAAGCGCTTGCCGACCACCGTCCTTATGAAGGACCATGTTGCCAGATTGCTTTGTGTATCACTTTATCTGTGTAACAGTTGATAATTGTGAATTTTTGTATATGACTGTTCTGTATATCAGTTGCAAATGTCCAATAATATGTATGAGAGTATAGCTCTATATTTGTATACCATTTTCAAGTCATTAATAACGTTACTTGATTTGCATAGCAGTATAACGGGTTTTTTGTAGATCACTTTCAGCATTCCCCTAGTGTGAGTCGCATGAGTATTCTGCCCTGAAGCTGTGTTGTTGAGGAACTAAAATTTTATTTCTCTTTAGGTGGTACCTTAAGTACTTTGAGATCATTTTTTCCATTACTTTACATGTTGCCTGTAAGGCTAATTGGCCTAGAGCTTTCTGGCCATGCACTGGCTTTCCATCAACTTGTTAGCATACCAATAAGTAACTAATAACTTATGAAGAATGTAACTAATAAGTAGCGCTTTTCAATTTTCATATGAATTTGGGTTCATTGTGCATTAAAATTACAACCTAGTACCTAACAACAGTTTCACATACCTTGTTTCTGATAAAAGAGAACATATCCATTATTGTAATGCTCTTCTTGTGGCTTCTGTTTGGTGACATCGGCGTCATTGAAATAATGCCACTCGCCAGTCGACAAATGCTTCGTATACGCTGTGTAATGCCCTGCAGTCGAGTCACCGAAGTGGCACACGCAAGAGTACAAGTTGTACGTGTGTGTTGGCCCATGGTGTTGACCCAACGATGAGTTAAACTTGAGGCCAGTCAATGGAAAAGTGATCTTATTGTCAAGTTTCACACTTACCCCGTCGTGAAAAATAAATCTAGAAAAGAAAAATTGTCCCATTAGCTTTCACAAAAAATTACTAAGATAATCTATCCGTTGAGTGGTTATGATAACACCGAATTATTAAGTGGATATTTTGGGAAGAAATAATCAGCAATGTATAGAGGTGTTACATTACCAGTAATTTAAGTTGGTAATACTATTACTAGTAATATTACCAAAATATGGTAAAATTCAAATAGACGACTTTCAGTAGTCACTGCGCATGCGACAACCTTCAAATCAGCTGTTCTATTTGTGGTGTAGATTTTACTAAATCACTTGCCGCCTAGTCATTACTTATGGCGAATGATTTGCAAATAGGAATTTCATGGCCATGAAATTTGGGAGAAGTAATTTGCATAGAGGGTGAGAATTGAATGTCCCCAGGGGGGAATGGTCCAGAGTCTACGAATACTCATATTGGCACCTGCCGCGAAAGTTGGGGACCCGGGTTCAAATCCCGGAATGAGCAACATTTTTGGGAGGCTAATTTGTGTACATAATAATAAATTTAAAAAATGATTAGCCAATTACGAGATTTTGTAATTTAAATAAGATTATAAAGAGGAATTTCATTTCTAAAGCTATGATTTCAAATTTTATCAATGATCAATTGTTGATAAGAAATAATAAAAGAGTTGCTTTTTAAATGCTATACTGCTGAATAGCGCACATATTTGATTAACTCCCAATGGTTTTATTAATTTTAAATCACACCACAATTTGACTATATTTTATCTATGGTATTATTCTGCGTTGAATCTTACTGAAACACAAACCGACTCAATATATAATGTAACAAATGCAGCGGTAACTGGTATAATACCTAAATAAAAATTTGAAACAAATAATCACCAGTTAATAATCAAATATCCCCCTTCTCTTTACTGAAGACTCTGACGTGCATTTACAATTAAACCCGTTTTACGTCTACCGTGTGCCAAGGGACCCCTTGAGCATGAAAAATTTAAAATTGCACGAATATATCTCAATCAATTTGCCACGTAAAGCAATGCCTTGCGATGAACACGTAACATTTGGCATTTGCATATTTTTTTATTCCAGCTTTAACTCGACTTTAAAATTGCATAATAATTTCGGAAAGTAGTAAAAAATACAGAAAGTATCAAAACCATCACTTGATTTTAAACACTCACATCTCTTTATATATTATAATATATCAACAATAACATTTGTATCAGTATGCTGTACCTACATTACATGTTAATATTTAAAACAGTGTGTCAGTTTCAACTTAAAAGAAAGATTGGTAGGTACAGGACTATTGAGAATCAACAAGAATGACAAGTTTCAGTCTAATAATAAGTATCAGATTTGCATCTGTATGTACCTATTCATGCTGACAATGGCAATGTATTTTAGCCTAAAAATCATGTGTAAGCTATTTCAAATTACCATCGAAAATCCTATTTCAAATTTGTGGCACAAGTGATCTACTCGGAATCTACGCTATAGAGACGTAATATATTTGTAATTTACCTGGCAATCATCCTAAAAATAAAGCCAATGTAATAATATTTTAATATCCCCGACACTCATATCCGCTATAAACAACACGTTGCCGCCTAATAATAGTAGAATCCTACACCACAAAGGAGTGAGCCACCGAGGCAGGTTATTACTACTTTTTGCAGCGCCACCATTGTTGAAAGTCGTCTTTTGGTAATAATGACAAGTTTTAAGAAACTGATAGCGCCGTAACATGCAATTTTTTGAAAACTTCCGAGGTCTCGTGGATTGAAAAGTATTTATGATATTAAATGGTAGGTAATAATCCCGTTGTAAAATTAAATTAGCACTCTACACCTCTTAGCAATGTTTGCTTCTAAACACAGAAAACAAACCAATGAAAAAAATGGCTTATGAAGTTATGCTTATTTTTCTGAATCCAGAAGCATTATTTACATTACGCCAGAAGTATAGCAAGATAGGCTTAGATATCGAACCTTCAACTAGTCATACTTATGCAACATCAACTTAAAGAACTTTTTTGGAAATGCTGCTAATAATACTAGGATATAACGCAGTGTTGCGTTGAAGATGAGCGTATATAGCAGTTTGTATAGTGAATAAAATGGTTTTGCTTGGAAAAAAATACTCCAAATTTAGTTTAGAAATACGTCTTCATTCAAGACAATTGTAAGTGCATTTAATTTTAGCATGGAAAACGCAGAAAGTAATTCTATTGAGTATATTTTTATAAGTCGACCCAAGCTGATAACACCATGTGCTAGCAATCACAATCATCCCTGTCTTGAAAATAAATAATAAATAAATAAATTGTATAAATAAAATAATAAATATAATAAATAAATATAATAATTATAATATATAATATAATATAATATAATATATAATAATAATAATATAATAAAAATATAATAAATAATAAATAAATATAATAAATAAATAAATAATAAATAAATAAATGCGTTGGACTATAAAGAGTAGAGAAAATCTTTTTTTAGACAATTTTGAATAAAATTTGCTTGAACATCGCAAAAATGTACTAAAAAAATGTTAGAAATGTATTAATAAAAAGAGAACGGAAAGTCCTTAATGCCTCAAAACTTAAGAAATGCTTGGTTTTATCACGTTTCATAACATTGTAAAGTTTTGTGAAAAAATATCGAGAACTTTCGGCTGTATAGCTTGGACAAATTTTTCGGAAATTATGAATTCTTTTTTGGATTTTGAATAGTTTAAAAACTATTAGGTAGATTATGCTGAAAAGAGCACAGGGTCTAAGTTAGAACCTAGCGAAATACCTCTGCAAATTTTGTCAAAATCGGATCAGCCGTTTGGACAGCAGATCGCGAACAAACACACACACAAACAAACAAAAAAGCAAAAAAAAAACACACAAGTGCTTTTTTTTTGGGGCCAGTGAAATTGAAGATTTCGCTCCGCTTGCTTCGCTCGCTACGCTCATCAAAAATTGCAATCACGTAAAGAAGAATCTACAAACTCACCTTTTCAGATAAACAATAAGGAAATTGGGGTAGCGCCAGACAGAGAGCGTTTTCGTGGCACACTGATTTTTGTTGCACACCGGACAGTACCATGGGTTGTGCTCGTCCAATTGCTCGCTGAAAAATGAACGGCATTTGTATTAGTCAACAGTAACTGCTGGTGTAGTGTACTATATTGTCCAACCAAAAGGTAACCAACTATATTGACCGTCTTTACGAAAGTAATCTCTGGGCTTTTTAGCCAGTCAAGAGTGTATGTTGGACTGGTAGAGAATTCCTGCCAGTTGGTGATGAAATGAGTTATTTTTCATATGCAAAATGCTTTACAAGTTGGGTAAGCAGGCTATAAAGGAGCCGTAGTAGGTACGGCTGAAAAATAGGACAAGTTTTGACACACTATCAGAACAGAATGCAGCTACTTGGGTAACCAGATTAATGCGGTAGGTTGGTTGTCATTAATTTCAACAGCTTGCAAACAGAGATAGTACAGTTACCTTTTGCTGAAAGCTTGCAAGCAGTCGTAGAGGGAGAGTGGATCGCTACTGCGCAGGCCGGCCATACTCGGATGGTCCACTGTGCGCACCGTGTCAGCCACCTCCTCGTAGAGGCGGACGGCCAGAGTGTCACCCTTTTGCAGCCGGAGCTCTCCCTGATGCGAGATCGGGCAGCCACGACAGTGCACAGTGTACATGCATCGGGAGCACCGGTAACCCTGTTTCAAGAGATACGCAAACGTTAATTAGCTTTGATATGATTACTTTCAAGACTGGGCAGAACATACTAGAATCTATGGTCAGGAAATTTTAAGACTAGACATTGTCAAGACTGGAGTTGTCGAGAGGCACAGGTTAGTATTTGGTTGCCAGGTACGTGCAGTCAGGAAGTGCAGGGCATGCAACACCTGAGTGATATATCATTTTTAAAAGTGGCTCTAAAAAAATCAAGTCAGTGTTTCAGATTTTAGTAAGAATAGAGTTTTTACTTTTTAGCTATTACATTTATCTTTCAGCATCGTCACAATATCAATACTAGGTGGCAGGTCAAGTACGGACGTAGCCACATGCAGCGAACCTCGCGGTTTCTATTTGAGCAAGGAAGAACCGGGGGCACGTTACACAGCATACCCTCTTCCTCCCTACTTTGCCAATACATGCTACTGCTCAACTCACACCATGTTTCTGCATACGCTAATGCGGTCGGCAAGCAAGTGCCAGCGCCACCAATCAGCGGCACCAATAAAATGCGAAAATTGACGATGTGACGATTGATTGAATAGTTTAAACTTGGGAACAAAATTAGTCTTTCCATTATAGCAACCTAGGTACATGGTAATATAGGCAATTTCATGAAAAAATGCACATACCCTCCCAAAAAACCACTACATGCCCGTTGGTTACAAAGTCTCTTATGTGAATATTAAATTGAATACCTAATCATACAATTGGAAAGGAAGAACCCACTCTTACTGAACAAATCAAGTTCTGTGTAAAGCTAGTGAAGCAAATACTTTTACATTAGCTACTAATATTGAGCAAGGTCAGCATTTTTTTTTATAACCTCTTATATTTGGCAAACAATTTAATAATTTACAGTCATTCTATCCTTTTTCTAGCCCACAAATAAGCTTATAAAAACACAACAAATATTTACCTGTCCATCAACAAGAAGAATCGTGTACGGGGCAGAATACGGCACGAGTCGATCAACCGCAGCGTACAAATCTTCCCCCGTAATTGAACTAGGCAGTCTGATTAGATGTGGGTGGCCAAACAATTGCATTGTCTTCTTATTGTTGTTTCCATCACCCTCAGTGTCCAGTCTGAACACGATAGGAACGTTGAGGATACGAAAGGTCGGTTTGATATCTCCGACCTTATCGATGGGCACAAATTCAGTCTCAGGTCTCACGACAGCACCACAAACAGGGCACGTCAACATGTCGCTTTCAGGATTGTAATGCTTGCAAGACGTCTGTAACAAAAGAACACGCTTTCCTTTATAACCGACATTATGATAAGCACTGCATTTAAAAAGTAATAAATTATCTCCTTACGTCGATGCAAGAGTTGCAGAGAAAGCATCCACAAGCTTTGTGGCATCGCGCATTTGTTTCTATGTCTTCTAAACAGATCGTGCATGTTTTCCAGCTATCACGGTTCTCAAAACTCGGATTTGGCGCAGTTAGTTTTTCAAATTCAATTTCCGTCAACGGTCCCATCAAGTCTGAACCATCGCCTTCACCACTGTCTGGAAAGCTGCCGTCTAGATTTTCTAGCAAAGATGGACTATTTGCTCCATCTCCCGAACAGCTGGGCATGCCCATCCTAACATCTTCCAAATCTGGGGTCAAGTCTAGAGGGAGGGGATTTGCGATTTGCTCGATAACATCCATCCCGGAATCTGTGAAATCACACTTGGACGCTGGCGGTGGGAGCATCTCAAAAGCGTAGATACTGCGGTTGACGTCGTTCACATGCCGCAGATGCAGATTTTCATCAAGCGTCCTTGCAATGTGAGCGTCCAGCACTTCCGCCAAGACCAGGCTCTTGGGGCCATCTGGGCCAATCAACCGAAACAGTTCCTCCTTCAGCTTCACCACCTTGTCCTGCTTGTTCAGAGTCAGCAGGTATTTCACCGAGTCTCTTGAATCTACAGGTACTACGGTAACACCTAAACAAATTAAAAGGTTCCATACATATTAAAGTTGTCATAATTTTGTTAATTTCAATACGCTAGCGTGATCGTAAATTATACATACATATCTGTCTCTCCATTGCATGAGGTACTGGCACTGATAAATACATGAATGGTTCATGAGTAACAGAAACATATCCACAAGATGAACACACAACCTGAGGAAAGAAGAAAAATGATGAAATTCCATTATTGAGAGCAAAAATCTAATATTTCTGGTACGAAAATCTTACTGTGCTCTTGAACTGTCCTTGAAAAGTATCGACGACAATGCTCTGGTTAGCGCCGAGGTGTTTCTCCCAAAACTTGTCGGCTTCCACCTCGTCGTTCTGATGGTGTGAAGGAATCTGATGGCCGGAACTGGAGCTGCCCGCCGTTGCCGTGCCAACCTCCGGCTCCTGTTCCTCGTCAGACTCAAACTTGCGCTCGATTTCCATTCGAAAGTTCTTCTCGCTATCCCCAAGTCTCATGCGCTTGATGTTGTTGAAGCATTTGCTCGATTCCATATCCAGGCTCTCCTCATCAAACTCGTTTCCTGATTCAACAGAGTCATTGAACAAGTTGTTGTCTTTGATTCGTTTGATGCTCACCGTTTTGCCGTCAAAGTTGTGGAATTCTGTCAAATTGGGATTCTCCAAAGATTCACGTCTTCGTACTTTTTCTTGCTTGGGAAACTTTTCTGAGTCGAAGCGAATCTCGTTGTTGATTTCCTGCTCTGACACCAAGACATTCACATTGGAGGTTTTTGCATCTTTCAAAATGTCTTCCAGCCCTTGGAAACGCTGGGAGACATTGTTGAAGCGTGTAGCAATTTCATTTTTATCCAGTACTGGGTTTTCAGATTCATTACTGCCCCGTTTCAGTTGATTTTCTGTTACCAGATTATTACAGGAACTGTTATCCTTACTTATTTGATTACAGAATAGCTCCATTGCAGCAGTATCAACGTCGGCATGTTCGGGAGTAGCAGAGGAAGACGTGGGCTGATCAACCACATCCATCAACAAATCAGCATCATTTTTAAGATCATCGAAGGGCAGTATGTGTTCGGGAATGGGCAGAAGCCGAAATACATTCCGGGACTCCCCAGAACTCTCAGAACTGTGTGAAGACGAGGATTGATTACATCGGTCAATAGAAGTAACAGTCTGGGTCGCTGAGACCTGAGCTGCTGAATCAATAGGTGCTTTTCTCATTAAATCTCGGTCATCAAAAGTTTCGGTCGAACTGTATGGTGTCGGAGGGGCAGTGGATAAGTCGGACAAAATGCTCTTGCAGCTAGCTTGATTCAGCTGTTCATGTAGATTGTCAAGAAGGAGAGCGACAAACTCTTGACAATCATGCTGAAATCAAACAACTTTAATGACGATCACAGTGCAAAGGACAGCAAATGAATCTTAGTTATGTGATGTCATATTTGTGTGGTCATGCAGAGCTAGATAAATAGAGAAAAAAAACATTAGTACATCTAAAGTATTTACCTGTCTGTAGTCCTTGAACTGTGGATGGTTGATTCCCAGAGCTTGCTTAAACTCGTCAGGGCCCAGCACACTGAACTTTCCTGACCACATCTTCTGTATCAGCGATGAGAACTGTTCGGTGAGTGAATGAGGAAGGTCCTTTTCGCTAGACGGGCGGGCCAAGAAGTATTCGACTAGAGCTGGAGTGGCTGCGAGGCATTGTAGCCCTGCTCCCATGAAGCACGTGTTCCCCATATTATGCAAACCACAAACGCCAGCTGTAGCCGTTGCATCTACGGAAATCAAAGACTTGTGTTAGTTGTTTTGGGTGCTGGGAAACTATATTGACCCTTTTCTGCAATAAAAACTAGCAGTTTGAACTTCTCAATTTATTGCCAATACACACAATGCTTTGTCAAACCACAAATGGCATTCATTGTATTTCAATACATCATGTTTATCATCAATTTGTATATTGGCAACAACAAACAAATAATCATTGGATGAGCGAACGAAGTGAGCGAAGACTTCAATTACACCACCCGTAGAAAAAAGTATCCCATGTTTTTTTTGTTTTGTTTTGTTTTTTTGTCTGTTTGTCCGCGCTCTACTGACCAAACGGCTGAAGCGATTTTGATGAAAATTGTAGGACACCTTCAAAATCTCTGAACTTAGATCTGCCACGTTTTTGAAAAAGATCGGCTCGGAACTTTTTGCATAAATCGATTTTTACGAAATTTTTCGATTTTTTCAAAATTTTGCGTCTTTATAACTGTCAAGGTTATTAACCAATCTTTGCCCAAATTTGTACACATGTTGCCCTTATGGATATTTATCATTTCTGAAAATCTTGGATTGGTAAGACGTTCCGCCTGGTTTTTATTCGCATTTAAGTAGTGATTTTTCGTGATTTTCGACGCCTGATTCAACATGTGATCGGTGTTCTTGGTTATATAAATTCCAATATAAAAACTCTAATTTATAAATCTGTATGTGACTTTTGCTTTTGTTCTTGAATGTGTATTATTAATTTGTGTTAGGGACTGCATTCTATTGCAAATTTGACAATGAAATTACGCTCATCCTTCATTGCGACGGTATAGAGCGTTCGGCGAAGCCCTAGTACAAGAAAATTGAAATCTAGCCTTACAAAATATGTTATTTTACCAGAAAAGGGCTAAAACAGGGCAAGCCAAAAAAGTTATGTCAATAAATGATCCATAACAAGTCTATGGTGTATTCCAACGCTGATTGGTTGATTTTGTCCATCATTTACGTCACCAAACGCTCAGATAATAACGGAACGCATGTATTTGATGTCACGGAAAATATCGCAAAATTTGATTTAAACGTAATTAACATTGTTATTTTTTACTAGGTACCTATCCTTATTAATAGCAACTATAATATCTTTATGCTTAAAATAGATTATTAGATGTTTGCAGGTTGGTAGATACCTAAATTAATGGTTTAGTCATGATAGAGTAGACATAAAATGTCTACCATTTGAAATTTTTGAAAATAGCCCACTTTCTAGATAATGCACAAAATGTCCAGGCTCTAATAAAAATGTCTAATAAAATGTCGCTATCGAAACCAATCAAACGCGCGAAGCATGAATAACAGGACGCGAAGGACGTGCGTTCTAAGAGGTCGTCTGTTATTACGGAATGGATTTTCGCTCTCAGCAAATAACGGAATACACCCAAATTTTCATCTAGATTTCAGATTTTTAGAAAAAAAAAAAAGAAACAAGAACTTGTCAAGGGTCAAATAACTGTCCTAGCAGTACAACCCCTAGATTGTAAACCAACAGACGTTGTTTTTCAAAAAAAATTCAAATACAGCAAATTGGATTGATGCAAGAAATCAGATTTATGGCATTTTCGGTTGGCTCGCTTTCGGAGCGATCTGAACCGAATGTGAACGGGTTGCTCTAATCAGATTTGCCAGATTTGGGTGCTGATCTGAGAAAATGCTCAGAGCAAGAAAAATCACTCTTAGAGCAAGCTACCATACCAATTTAACTTTCTAATTCCACTCTGGAGCACTCGGGTTTGACCACTGGAGCAACCAACACAAAACACAATTATTAGAAAAGCACATGGTACATGAGAATTTATTTATAGAATAATTATAGAATACATTATATTCATTATAGGTAGGTATTCATTATATTCTTATATTCATAAGAATTAACATGTATTTCAGGGGCTCTATAATGAGGCAAAGTACCTTTCCTAAATTTCATGTTTGCAATGTCTTTGTATATTTACAATATTTGCTTGTATGGTATAGGTATGTAGGTATGTTTGTTTGTATGTAAGTATGTAGGCTTGCTTGTAGGTGGTATTTAGTGTGTATATATGTTTGCAATGCATGTTTTTTAAATTCATCAAAAGGACCTGTTGAAATAAGACTGTTACTCTGTACCTACCTTTCACATCTTCAGACATGCTCGTATTACTGGAGAAAAGTTGTCCGAGATCTGATTCATGGAAGGCGCCTTGATCAGACGATTGCATATCTGAATCCAAGCACTGGATTTCGTCATAGCTGCCAGGCGGGGGTAGAGGGATGGGAAAGTCTCCAGCAGGAGTTGAAGCGAAGTCTGTTTCATCGTTCCTAAGAGCACAGAAGATAGTTAGGTATTTCCTAAGAGCAAGGGAGTTAGTTATTTCCTAAGATAGCTGCGGCTAATAAGCTCCTGGAAACTTGACATAAGAGCGTTATCATAATTTACTTTATTTTATCTCTTGCCTTCCCAGCAGATAGGTATTGGCATATTTGAACTCACCACGTGTTGTTCTCTATGCCCATAGTTTCAAATGGATGATCGATATTGTGAATATCCTCTGACAAATTCTCTTCAATGCAGCCGTTACTCAAAATATTCTTGCACGGATAATCTTCAAACGAATTGTTTAAAGTAACAATAGTTTTGGATTGTGTGGATTCTCCCAAATTTGGCGTAATTGGCTCGACCGCATTCGGAGATGTCATGCAGCCGCTTAAGTTAAGCAAAAGAGGAGTATCCCTGTCCATTCAGCCTCATGTAGTCTCAAGCAATGTAGACCTAAACAGATATCGCAAGATCTTCGATATAGAATTAATTAAAAGACTTGGGGCACACTGAGCGATTAATTGAAGCTATAGGTATACATAACTAGCCGAAGTGTCAAATTCATTAAACTACCCCCAAAAACAAGTCACAATAGTTTTCTCTTTTGCGGAGTGCACTGGCTTCTCACGAAGAGTATTATTATTTCATGGCATACTAACAATCAGAGCACAAAGAAGTTTTACCGAAACACAAGTAACAAAGGTAGGTTACTGTTAGGTAATATAAGCTTACTTCCTAGTTCCACCTAGGCCGACAATGAAAGTAATAGGTAGAAGTTGTGTACAAATTGTGCCAAATCTTAAACACCCGTGGTCATAACAAAGTCAACATACTTCTCGTCAATTAAGACAAAAACCGCAAACGAAACAAAGTCCCAAACAAATACACTATCATTAAAATGTCTCAGCTCAGCGCACGAAACCGAATCGAAAACGAGCAGAGCAGCAGCAGTGGTGGCAGGGGCAGGCAGGGGGTTTAGCGGCTGCTGGTGTGAAAATGAGGTACCAAATGATAGCGGCAAAATTGAGTGCGTTCAACAAAATTCAGGGAAGTCAACCTTTTTTAAATTGTGTGTGATTTCAAGTACGTTTTTGGATTCCACATTTGCTTGCACCGAGTTAAAAAAAAATGTATGAGCATAGCGAAATCTTCAAATTCAATTTCAAAATGTCACTTGTGAGTTGTGGATGTTGTTTTGATAAAATGATTATTTTTTTAAATTGTAATTTTCGAATATTTGTTAAAGCTGTACAGCCAAAAGTTCTCAATATTGTTTCACGAAACTTAGCTGGGTAGCGATTATGTAAAATTTTATCGATTCGTGGCTAAAAGTTGCATAAACATCGATTTTTATACTAGGGCTTAGCGAACGCAATTTGTGTTGCGTTGAAGATGAGCGTAGTAGCAGTTTGTATACAGCAGATAAAAAGGTAGAGGCAGATGGCCTATGCAAACCATGGAGCACCAAGCCAGACCATTGCCTTCTCGAAAACTCTGATCACTCGAACATTTAGACGATTATGACCTTCATTTGTTTTCTCTAAACAGCTGTCATATAGCCAAAATGTGCTTATTTTGAGCTAATGTGAGTAATTTGAACATATATACATGGATTCTAATTATATTAGAGATATATATCTAGTGCAGATCTACTTCAATTACTTCCATAAATGAGAATTACTTACTTCTGATATATCTGTAAAATCTTTGCCTTGGACAAACTTCAAGTCAACAAAGCTTGCTCACCAAGGTGACGAAGGAAATTGATTCAGGCGTCAAAAAGTACTGAAAATCAAGAAAAACCCTATAAAAGTGCTAATAAAAACCAATTGGAAAGACCTGCCGACCTAAGATTTACAGCCATGATAAATATGTATAAGGTCAACATGTTTAGAAGTTTTGGTGAAGTTATGTGTTGCCTATCAAGTGTGAAATTTTACTTTAAGTGCATTCTAGAGATGGCTGAGAGTGAACTTTGAGGAGGAAGCACCCTAGCATATTTTGGGCACGGTGGTGATGGCATAGCACAGAAATTCAACAGAATATCCACGCCCAAGAGCAAACATGGGATACCTCCCTAAAACAAGTATGTCAAATACAATCCTTATTTGACACATTTTGAAATATATGGTAGGTTAGGGTGACCACACTTTCAAACTCAAAAACCGGGACATTTTCTTACGGGTGGGGTTAGGGGGAGGGGGCGATGTACCCATACACTCTGGGCCGTAGTGTGCAGAAACGGCGCCTTGTAAAACATAGCATGAGCCCCCTCCCCCCCCCCCCCCTACTCACTTATTGATGAACTAGTCGAATTTACCCGGTGTTTTGAGGCAGGGGGGGGGGGGGGGGGCTAACACAGCTCGTAAATTGTCGCGTCTACGAGAGTCAGGCAATTCATGGGCTAAAAACCCAAGGATGTGTTTTTAATGAGAGGGTGGGGACACTAATTGTTACAAAATATAGCATATAATAATTGAGAGGAAATTGTTACTGGTTTAAGCAGTTACCAGTATGCAATTGATGGAATGGAGGCGAAGCTGGAAAAATGTGCACCCGAAGCGGGATACGAACCCGGGATCCTCCTGCTTGCCGGGCAGGTACTCGTCTCCCCGGAGATCCCCCCTTGTCCCACCCGGCGAAGCAGGGAGAATTATATATTTAATTTGCTGTTGATTTGATTTAATTGATTTAATTTGCTGGTTAGGTGGAAGATCATAGGTCATCATACATTGCATTTTTTACCATTTGTTTTGTGTTTTTGATTATTGTGAACCTCGCCATTTTGTCTCACAAATAAAGATATTATTATTATTATTATTATTATTAATGTGTGACCGAATAGCTCAGTTGGTAGAGCACCTGCCCGGCAAGCAGGAGGTCCCGGGTTTGTATCCCGCTTCGGGTGCACATTTTTCCAGCTTCGCCTCCCTTCCATATAATAATTGCTTGAAAAACACACTACACAACAATTAATAAAGATACTTAGTACCTATATATATGGAGACAAATTATTTGAAATGAAAATTATAAAACTTATAAAATAGGATGACTGGAAAACCGGGACATTTAGGCGTCCCGGGTGGTGTCCTCGGGACGCCGGGACAGGGACCTCAAAACCAGGGCTGTCCTGGGAAAACCGGTCACCCTATGGTAGGTACACCTCTGGACACGGAAATCCGTCTAGTAGATTTTCGGCTATGTGCTCAGAAAGGTTTGTTTGAAAAGAGCATAGGCAGGCCAGGTACCGACCACGTGGATGAGCAAATGGTGGCAGGGGATGTCATGTTTATTGATGGGTCGCAATCTAGTTTTCATAAACCAGTTTTATTACCAGTGCCTGCCTCGCAAAACTCACAAATTTGTTCACAGCATGTTTAGTATCCGATTCCACACACCCCAACTGGCATACAAATACAACACCTAATTTTATAGTTAAAAGAGAAAATAAAAACTTCTCAAAGCCTCTCTTTGATAGGAACACTTCTATGTCACCACTTTTTTAATATTAAAGAAAACGTATGTTTCCATATCTCAATTACATTTTATTTATATTAATTGCTTCCGTTATCTCGATTTCAATTTAATGGTTATTTACCTATACCCTACCTTTCCGGTAGCTTTACCTCGTCCAGGCGGGTCGGAGGTAATGTGATATAACAAAAGAAATTATGCAATTTAAATTAATTCACATTGTGAATACCAACTTTTTAGCAAGTACCGAAAAAGTGATGGCATAAATGTGTCTTTCGTACAGAGAAGACGCAGGAAACTTTTTGAAATTTCTTCTAGCTTAAATTACGTATTTTAGGCCATTGGATTTCCGTGAAAACTAATCGCATAACGCCACACTGCACCGATATATCAGTTTGGGTCGATTCTCATTTCACGGAGTGAGGCAGCTGCTGATAAGATAACTGGTTTCTAAAAACGAGATTTTGATCCCCTAACCATGCCATCCAGTGCCTCCATGAGCTCACCCACATGGTCGGTTCCTGGCCAGCCATGCTCTTTTCAGACAAACCTTTCTGAGCACATAGCCGAAATTCTACTAGGCGGATTTCCGTGTCCAGAGGTGTACCTACCATAGGGTGACCGGTTGTCCTTTCGTGCTTTATTTTTATTTCTGTTGACAAGATCCTTTTATGAGCCTCTAAACTTTTACAATCATTTTTTATGATACATTTTTCACAGCTGTTGGTGGTATTATTTTGAGAGGAATTCTGAAGTGAAGAGAAGGGATGATCAATAAGGAATATGTTTTAATGACAGACTCAATTTGGTTGTGGGAAGTTAAATTTTTAATGGTTGAGGGGAAGTTGTAAATTTTTTGTGCAGATGCGGTAGGGACTATCTTTAAATATGGAGTGGGATAGCATACCTGCATCAAAAAAATAAAAATTACCTAGGTATATAATAATCTTTAATCAACATATTACATACATAATAATAAGTATATAAGTAACTATTCCTTAATACTATAAAGTTTTCTGTTTAATTTCAAACACAATCAATCAATTTGAATTTACCAACTTGCGGTTCATGCAAAACATTAAAAAACTTTTTGTAAATTGTTTGTCCATTTCTGCCTTCATAGTTTTTCATAATCCACGTGTGATCCCAATTTGGATCAATCTTCTCACAGGTGACTAACACTTTGCCAGGCTCCATTGCAAACAAAGTGCCATTTCTCCCCATACCGACCTAGGAAAAAAGTATACAAAATTGACATTGATATTTACAAACGGAGGTAAAAACTTACGTATCTACCTAACTAGGAAGTTTGTGGAACACATGCAAATAATAATTCACAAGTGGAATGTTTAAAAATTCTTGCAAGTAGGTAGCTACCTTATCTTAAACAAAAGGTGCGTTTAATTGGACGGCCTGGCCGTTGCCAGGCCGTTTATTTGGAGTGGCCTTGGCGGATTGGCCACGGCCTGGCTGCCTGGCCGTGGGCGCGATTCAGATTTGGCTACCAAATGCCAGCCTGGCCACGGCTTCGAAAACGTCCAATTAAACGCACCTAAAGTATCAAACACATAGGTACAGTCTGGACCTGGCTGGCTTGTCAGCAGCAAACAGGTTTTCTGCAATGGTATAGAATGTGCCTAACGCCCCGAGGCGCTGACAAGCCAACCTGGTCCAAACTTACAAATTACAATTTGCTGGACTCAACAAATCCTTTCTCATCATAGACAAACATTGTTCTGAAAACGCAGCTCCTTTTTGATAAACAATAATGGTTTCTCCGTACGTTAAGTCCTGCGTGAAATCGAAGATTGCGCTGTGTTGCTACGATGGTCCCTGCCTGGACATAGTGCCCATCCTGAACTCGCACGCCTCGATGCTTTGGTCTTGCATGACCTTTCTGATTTCGAGTGCTACCACCAGTTTTCTTCGATGCACATCGCACTGCATCTACATTTGAAAGTCCAACTGTCAAGGATGGAAGAAGAACTTGTCGGAAACTGTTCGAACTTAGATTGATAAAGCCAATTAAGCCCAATGCGGACATTTTAAGTAAAAGTTATAACATTGATGGTTACAGCAACCTTCACTCAACCTCTTTGCTCAGCTGTTAGGTACAGGCATTGGTACTGGCAAAAAGTTTAGGTTAGGAATAGGAACTGTACAGTGTTGCCAAAGAAAATTTGTAAGCAGTCAAGCAGAAATTTGCTTAGTAAATGCTATTTGTGTGACCATTAGATAAATAATATATTTATATTGAACTATAATATTCAGACAAAATAATTATTAATTTTTATATTGAGACAAAATTAAAAACGGCTTATCATTTGGATTATATGGCTCATTGTAGCTAGAAAGGATTCTAAAGTCTCGATTTGTACTGCATCAATCTCAAAACAAATAAAGAAATTTATCGATGCTCTGACCTATACGTTAGTACTTTTCCAGGTAACTTCAGCCAGGCTCAGGGTGTCAGCTGCAGGTGGGCCCCACCCCGAAATTATCAAAGGGGGCGCCTTGGCACAAATTCGTTTTTTGTTTATGTTACAAATAAAATATGAAGACAAGATTGTGAATGAATTGCGTTTAGTTTGGGTTACGTCTACCCCGTTTGAGATTTGAGGTACCTGGACTACCTGGGAGATATGAGTAAATAATTTAGTTGGAAATTTGTATTGTCAACGCATCCACATCTACCGGTGCTTTGCAAACATGACTAACAACTGTATGTGAATGACAGGAATTTAGGGGCTATATGGGCCAGGTAAGGGTTAGATTGTTATGCAGAAATGCTTGGGGAATTGATTTTGCATCACATCTAGGCAATATTGCTAAGTAGGAATTTTCATTCCAGTTCCACGTTGGTAGGTATGATAATATTTACTTGAAAAGACTTAAAGTTGTCAGCTGCTCGTTGTCCAAGTCGGTATCTAAGCCCACTCCATTCATGCACCACTTGCTTTTCATTTTTTTGTGTGGAAGAGGGGGGCGCCAGATGCCCCTTTTTGGTTTTGCCCACCCAGAAAATTGGCTTGCCTGACGCCACTGGCCGGGCTGCCTCATTACTCATTGGTCTGTATTCACATGCTTGTGTACATTATTTATAATTTACTTCTAGACTCAATAGACAGAAATCAACACATAAATATGTTAAAAAGAATGTTATTCTAAAAACAATATTACATTATAGGCTTAATATGGTAGGTAGGTAGGTAGGTAGGTAGTAAATATTATGAAACCAGTGTGGCAGACAAAACGGTACAAGTCTAATCGAGACCATCTTTCTTCTCTTTGATGGCATCCTGAAACAAACAAGTGCACATTTGTGTCAGAACTAAGATTCTACAAAAAGTTTGATACGAAAAAACTTCACAACTAAAAATACCATAGGTGGAGACTATTGGAGTAAGTGGGAAACCATGTTTCCCAGGTGCTTAAATTATCTCTCACTGGAGTATTTTTTAATACCAGGGCTTTAAAAATGCAATTTGTATTACGTTGACGATGATTGATGAGCATAGCAGTTAGTAGCAGTTAGTAGCGGTTAAAAGTGTGAAGGCAGAATGTTGAGAACAGAAGGCCAATGTGTGAAATAACTAGATTTTGTTAACTAGGGCTTCGCGAAAGCAATTTGTGTTGCGTTGAAGATGAGCGTAGGTAGCGGTTTGTAAATAGCGGATAAAAAGGTGCAGACAGAAGTCCTATGAAAACCATGGAGCACCAAGCCTGACCATTGCCTTCTCGAAAATTCTGATCTCTTGAAAATGTAGACGGATTCTGACGTTCCTTTGTTTCTCATCCAGCTGCCAGATAGCGAAAAAATGCAGATTATGAACTCATTGAGTAACGATAACGTAAATACAAAAGACATTACTTATGCCCGAGGGTTCTTATTTGATTGGAGATCAATTTATGACACGTATTTACTTACAATTACTTCCATAAACGAAATTGACTAAACTTCGGATAACTGTCAAACCCTTGCCTTGGCCAAACTTGGAGTCAACAAAGCAGGTAACCAAGGAAATGAAAGAAAACGGATTCTTATTGAATCAGGCGTCAAATCACGAAAAAAACACAAAGAATATGGGAATAAAAACCAAACGGAAAGTCCTACCAACCTCAGATTTTCAGGCATAATAAATATGTATAAGGTCGACATGTTTATAAGTTTTTGCCAAGATATGTCAAGAACTTTGACATTTACAGAAGTTCAAAATTTTGAAAAAATCGAAAAATTTCGTAAAAATAAATTAATGAAACCATTTCTGAACCGATCTTTTCCAAAAACTTGGGAGGATCTAAGTTCAGAACAACGGTAGGTCCTCTGTAATTTTCATATAAATCGGTTCAGGCGTTTGGTCAGTAGAGCGGGCACAAACAGACATAAAAAAAAAAAAAGAAACATACACAGGTGACTTTTTTTGGGGGTAGTGAAATTGAAGATTTCGCTAAGCTCGCTTTGCTCATCAATAGAGTGTCAAGGAAATCTTCATTTAAATTAAAAACTATTTTGAATAAATTTTGCTTGAAAATCAACAAATTTGGCTAATGTTTCAAATATAATAAATAATAAAAAGAGAACGGAAAGTTGTGAAGGACTGAAAACTTCAGAAATGCTTGGTTTCCTCAAGCTTCATAACTTTGTAAAGTTTTGTTAAAACATTGGTATTGAGAACTGCTGTACAGCTGAACAAATTGTTGGGAAATTTGGATAACTTATCCTGAGAAAAAATTCAAAACTAATATTTTTTTACTTTTGAAAATTTTGAATTTCTCTTTTTCCAAAAATCAAATTACTAACTCAAGCCTCTAAATAACCCCATCCTACTACAAGGCATGTACAGTTAAACCCAACGAAAGTAGATTTCAGCGAATTTCTTAACGACTTCAGTGAACTGCGAGGGTGACGTCTTTCTCTGCCTGAGTATTTTGTGCTTGAGTATTCTGTGCCTGGGACATCACGCTCGTCTGTATTCTGTGCCTCAGTTTTGTTAGCCTCGTATTTTGTGCCTGAGTTTTCTGTGCTTGGGAAATAACGGTATCTGTATTCTCTGCCTGGGTTTTGTCAGCCTCGTATTCTGTGCCTGAGTATATATTGCGCAGGGTCCCGCCCCTCGCTTCGTTGCCTCAAAACACTTGTGTGTTTGTTTGTTTGTTTTTTTGTATGTGTGCTTGCGCGCGCTCTACAGGCCGAACGCCTGCCTCGATTGGGATGAAATTTTCAGGGTGTCTACTTTTGTTCTCAACTTAGACCCCCTGCGTTTTTCAAGAAAATCCTCCATCTCTTCACTTTCAAAGTAGAAAAAAGAGCAATATTCGACAATTGGGCAAGTTTGGTAAAGTACGGAAGTTTGTTTAAAAGTGCGTATTTTTTTCAAATTTTCCCAATTTTGATTGTTGCCTTTAGAAACCATCGAAACATCACACCAGACTTTTTTACTTGAAGTTGACTTCAAGATTTGACAGAGATTAGAAATTTTGTCAATTTCGTGCATGCAAGTTTTTTAAAGTAAGTCCGCGGCAGAGATGTATCTCCAACCTAATAAAAACCCTTGGGCATGACTTACATCTAAGTATTTACATGCACATTGCTCATTGATCTCAAAATGAGCATATTTCCGCTACCCGACAGCTCGGACAGAAACAATGAAAGGTCAGAATCGTTTACATTTTCAAGTGATCAGAAATTTTGAGAAAGCAATGGCTCGGCTTGCTGCTCCATGATTTTCATAGGCTTTTTGTCTCAATCTTTGTATGCGCTATATACAAACCGCTACGCTCATCTTCAACGCAACACAAATTGCGTTCGCCCTAGTAATGTAACAAACTTTGATCAATTTGAAAATTAAATCACATTGCTCAAATAAATCAAATGATATGCAAGTAGCTCACTTTAAATCTCTCTTCAAACAGAGAGAGCTCTGCAAGAAGATCGGTTATAGCATTTGTTAGTGCATCTTGTGGTGTGTAGTCTGACGTTGTCTGTATCCGTATAATGAATTTATGCTCCAAAGGATGCGGTAACTTGTATCCTGCAAATAATACGTTTGGATCCTTCAAAAGTTGGCTGAAAAGACAAAAATACTTTAAAATTAGAGTTCATTACAAAATACAGAGAAGAAGAGTAATGGTAATGGTTTTATCTGTTTTGATCAAGAATAATATGGTAAATAGGTAACTACCTACCTAGGGTGTATTCCGTTATTCGATCAGAATGCACAGAACACCGATTGGTTGATTGTTTTGTGCACCATTTGCATAACCAAACGCTCGGATAATAACGGAACGCAGGTTATTGGATACGCCACAGAAAATATCACGAACTTCTATTTTAAACGTAATTGACATTTATACTAACCTGACTCATAACAATTAAAACATCTTTATGCTTAAAATAGATTAATGTATGTATTCTGGTATCTAAATTCATGGTTTTAGTCAAATGAGAGAAGAGACATCGACTGTCAACCATACAAAGGTGTTGAAAATAGCACGCTTTGAAGATAACGCACTAAACGATCGGTCTCAAACGCCGATCATTTTGTTCGCTATCGAAACGCGCCAAACGGGATAAACGGAACGCGCAGGCAGTGCGTTCCGAGTGATTGGCCGCTTTTAAGGAATGGATTTTGACAGTTAGTTAGTGAACTGTGCGTTCTGAGTGAATTACGGAATACACCCCTAGTTAGTTTCTTTCACAGATAAAAATAAAGGTCTGTTGATTCAAGAAATAACACTTACTTTCTAATCATATTTCCCAGGGTATGATCTTCCTTGTTTATCGTAAAAATCGCTGCATTTGGTACTTTTGTGTCTTGTTCTTTTATTACCCTGAAACATGAATTGAACGTAAATAAATCAGAAGCGAGGCAAATATTTATGATGGCATTTCAATAGCATTGCGAGGAACTTAACCTGCAAAAATTTTACTGTGAAGTTACAAACTGTTTACTTACTTCTTTTCTCCTTCGAAGAGTAAAAATGACTCAAAAGTCGGTGGAGCATTCATCTCTGTTCGATATTTCACAATATATTACGAATGAAATAGGACGATCCACCAAATTTCAAAATGACGCACCTCGCCGACGAAAAGCAGTGAAATTCAGAGGGCTGTCAAGTGGTGTCAGTTTAGTCAGAACTGCGCAGGCGCCAAAGAAATTTGGCGCAAAAATTTGCTTGTTGTATGTACAAAATAATACTCAATGCTGAGATATAAATGATTTCTATCAAGGAATATTAACGGTTTTAGGCAATTTATAACGTCTAGGTAGTTATTTATGTCTTATTTTTCTCTCGGTTTCTACATCTCCAATCAAATTGCTCAGTACCGAGGTAACTTTGCGAATTTATACTGTAAAGGATTTGAATGAACCCTTTCATTTGTAATCCAGTCTCTCTCTGATTTCGTATCGCATCAAACGACAGTAGTTTAAGACTATCGGTTTAATACTATCTTTCGATAAATTATTAAAACGCGATAACATTATTTGGCATCACGCCAGGAATCACAACTGAACTGATAAAAGTCTTGTTGTAAAACTATCAACTCAAATTTGATCCAACCACGCGCAAGTGTAACATAATATACCTAGTTAATGTCAATATAACACATTTTTATTCAGTGGCGGCGAAGATACCGAATGACGAACATTCAGTAGAAAAGCTAGAATACTAAAAACTTAACCATGATCAAAATAGGGTTTGTAGGAGCGGGGAAAATGGCTCAAGCACTGGCCAAAGGGTTCATTTCAGCAGGTGAGAGAAGTAAATCAATTAATGTGCTCTGAATGTTGTGGGTGAGTATAAAGATCATGAACAAACTGTTAGATTTTGTACATCAATCAAGTAATTCTTAAATAATATTTATGTATTTGTTTCAAGCAAGTTCAACTTCATCGCTTGCACAAAAATGCAATATCACACCCCCAAAATATCAACAGGTTGATAACAAAGAATCCTATTGAGTAAGCAAAATTATTTCACTTGAAGGACAGAAGATAATGCAGTCACTATAAACACCGTTCCTTTCATGCTTGGGGTCAATTTATTTGACCTATGACTCGACCACATTAAGATTGGTACAGTCTGAATATGAGCATCTAAAAATGGACTCATGACAATGTTTGTGTGTTGCATGCAGATTTCCTTATTCAGCAGATGCAGATTATTGCCCTAACATGAAATCATATTTTATTTTTACTTTCTCATTGCAGGACTGACAAGAGGAGAGAACATCATAGCCAGTTGTGCTCCCCAAGATCCACAATGTAAAGTGGTTTTCGAGGTAAGGCGACGTAGTGTAAATCACTTTTGTTGAGAAAAATAATCAGAAATGAACAGGTAGGTACCCAACAGATATCTTTTGTTGCAGAATTTGGGTGCGACGGCTTTGTTTGACAACAAGCCGGTTGTTCAAAAATCTGATGTCATCTTCTTGGCCGTGAAGCCTTCAGTCATGTCAGTCGTCCTTGCCGATATTAAGCCAGTCATTTCGAGCAGAAATCTTGTACTCTCAATTGCAATGGGATTCTCCATATCAGAGATTGAAAAGGTGAGTATGTAATGTCCCTGTGATTACTTCAATTTAAAGCATCTGCATCTTGTGAATTTCCAGGATATCTGATAATCGCGTATATGTATCTTGTTCTTGAAACACAATTTTATTTGTTCGTAATGTGGTAAAGTGGGAATGTGATGATCACTTGTTTTAAATGATTGTATAGCCCAGTTAGATAATTTTATAGGCTCAGATTAATGGCAGATCTAAGCTTATTATTTCCCCCACCACGTAATGATTAATATATATTCACAACCCCAACAGACACTGCCCAATGGCACTCGAGTCGTTCGCGTGATGCCCAACACAACCGCGCTGGTCGGCAGCGGTGCATCCGTTTTTGCGTGTGGTTCGTCTGCGCTGCCAGAGGATATGCAGATGACACAGCGTTTGCTCGAAGCTGTTGGCACGTGCGACCAAATCGCCGAGTATCTTTTTGACCCCGTCACCGCTTTGAGCGGATCAGGTCCTGCCTACATCTACATGGTCATTGAAGCACTGGCAGATGGAGGGGTCAAGATGGGACTGCCGAGGCTTCTGGCGTATAAGTTGGCAGCACAGACAGTGCTAGGGGCTGGTAAGATGGTCATGGAGACACGCACGCATCCAGGGGAACTGAAAGATGATGTTATGTCACCGGCGGGATCTACTGCCGAGGCTGTGCACTTTCTCGAGAAATCTGGAATGCGGGCTGCGTTTATCGGTGCCATCGAGACCGCGACACTTAAGTGCAGGGAAACTGCTGGACAGTGAAGCGGAAGTTGTAAGGACGGAAAATAGTCGTTTTCGATGAAATTTTGTAATGCACGCTTGTATAAAATTTCCATCGCAAGTATTTTTCAACACTAAAAAAGAGAATGGTGGCATGCTAGTGAGAGCCGTGGTGCCAATTACGTCATAAAACCGAAATTTTGCCAAAGAAATTTTACCAGTGAATAAGTATAACACTTTATAACATGACTTTTGACATTACATAACAATATTTATTTACAGTTCTTAAGAAAACAAATGTAGCCAACTACATTATCCATTGAACGTAGGTACACATGATGTATCAATTTATAATACGAATTTATGAAAAACACCTTTATTGTGAATTTAATTTTATGTTTTATTGGTATTGTGTGGTTCCAGATATAATATGCCTACTGTACAAAAAATATACCGTAAATAAAATGTCAAACACTTCTTCAGTCATCCGGAAGGATGGTACAGGTATTCAAAAGAACATGTTATTTGAGCGCAAAATGACAGAAACAAACCGTAAAGTCCAACTGGTTGTGGTATCACAAGTAAAGACCGGGGTTGAAATATTTCAATAACTCCTTTCAATTCTCTAGTAGGTAAGCATGATATTCCTAAGTAATAAGTAGACGTATTCATTCAATAAGGTAGCTAGGCTAATTCGGATTCCACCAACAATTAACAAATTATCACTCACAAAATCAAGTGCTTAATACGATCAATGAACACCAGCGTGTTTACAGATTAAACTAGTGGGAATTGGTTCGATAACAACAAAAACATGTAATGGATAATAGTATTTCATTACTACACAGTAGCAGCGAGTGACCTGTTACGGCGAGCCGATAATATTGATAAGCACCAACGGAGCGGCTACCGACGGCAGAAGACACATACACATTGGACGAATCAACTGGGTGTGTAGTACCGCGTAACATTGGCCTACGTACGTGTGCAAGAGGATGCCATGCAAATTGCCCTCACCTCTCCAAGTCTCCATGCTTCAGCATAATGGCATTACCATCCATTTCGCTAAACCTATTATTATCGTACCAATCACTTTGATCATATTCTATAAATTGTATTATATATACAAGTTATCTATCAACTGAAATATACAAATAAATATAATTAGTACCTAGATTTAATAGTATTTAACTTTTATCACTTCTAATTCTTTATAACACTGTAAAAAACACCATTCACTTTTCATTTCACAATATTATTTACGATATATCGTCAGGTCAGTCTTTCGGTATACTCGCTCGTTCTTGCCGTCATGGTTTAGGCATCTACTTGTGAACCATTTGACATCACGCAATATACTACATTATCCAAAAAAAGTCTACGACTAAAAAGTTGTTTAGATCTGCAGCATGATGATTAATATGAGATCCATTATTAATATTGCCGAATTTCTAACTGCTGGATTACGACTAAACAACATCTCGTTTACGTACGTATTTATGATCATAGACTATTTAGTGAGATAATTGAAGTGCAAGTCATGTTACGTGCTGACTCACAGATACAGATACACATTGATTTGCTTACAGATATTGCATTACTGTCATGTGACAAAAGGTTAAAAATTGAAACCAATTCTCTTTTTGATGTACTCTCTCGAGTAGACACGCAGATAGGAAGTGATCGGCAACTACGCTCGGTGCAATACTAGGTGTTTTCATTTGACTAGCGAATTGAAACGAGATAAAAACACATTAAAAATAGATAAAAATTAACATCTATGTGTCCAGCAAATGGTGCCGAACAGTCGAACTAGGTTCGTTGTTGTTAGTGAACAGAGCAGTGCCCGATTCTTTTAAAGTAGATCTTTGCTAGAGCCTAGTGTAGATTCGAGTTGAACAGATTTGTTGCCAACATCTTGAGTGCCGTCGAAGCGATCACTGAACTTATTCTTACCCAATGCATCCCATTAAATAATTACAAACTTTAAAAAAAGCTGATAAAATCCCATTCCAAAATAAATAGCTAATAAAAAGCCATACACTCCTTAACCAAAGAAACTTTACAAAGGTTTTTATAAAGAAGTATTTGAGTGATTTTTTAAATAAACAACCAGAACTTTGGGCCTGTAATCTAATTTTTTGTATTACAAACCTGGAACCAGAACTCTTTAAGAGTCGACAAGGTCTAATGAAGCAGTATTACGACACAGTGAATGGGTATGTTATTTAGAGATCACTTAAATAACAGCGTTCTTGGTATAAAAGGCAACATCGCCATTGCCACATTAAAAAATTAAAAAATTAAGTAATCATACGTTGAATGTAGGTAATAAGTATTGAGTAGCAATCTTATGCTGCTTTAATTTTGGTCGAATGTTGTCAACTGAAACATGTTGAGAGCTGTCAGACACTTATGAAAAGCATCTTCCCGTTTCGTTACTAATAATTGTATCGGCTACTGGCTAGGTATTTATAATTGTTGACAAGATAAATGAGCTACTTGACTGATAAGGCCTCTTTCAAGTGCCGCATCAGATGAGTGCCCACATCCCTCAGCTCTGGCCATTGCTTCAATACAAAGACGATTCCAGCCACGAGCAACGTGGTCGTCAGCACTCGTAACCTGAAATATTGTGGCAAAAATTAGTCAATTTCAAGAAGAAAAACGTTATTGCTTCCCTCATTTTATGACTACATTATACATACAAAAATATATGGGATGTTAATTTCAAATTTTGAAATAACTCTTAAGGTGGAATATCGCCTTTGCCTACGAATATCTACATAACAATTGCTTGCAGGCAAGCGTTTTCAGACACCCGGTGGCCCTGGTGGCCACAGGGGCCCGGTGTGGAAATGTTATTTGGGGCCCTGTTCCAGTGGCGTAGCTAGGTGTTGCAGGGGCCTGGTGTAAGATTTTAAGTTGCCCCCCCCCCCCCATCCTTTGGGAAATTGGCTTCAAGAAAGGGGACCAAATTTTGTTAATTTTTGTCACCACACAATATTAGTTATGCCCGGTTTTACCAAGTTTTTCAACTCCTAGTTGAGATCCCAAATAGGAGTTTATACTGAATTCATGGCATGCAATTGGCTGAATTCAGTCATAGGTAACTCATAGTTGGGATCTCAACAAGGACTTGAAAAATTTGGTAAAACTGGGCCTTATTTCATTATAGAGCTCCTGCAATACATGTAATCTCACTGGTGGACAGCATTCTTGCATTTGTTTGGGAATTAACATTGAGGTTGTCCACCATTGAGGTTGTCCACAGCGCTACTCAGCTGTGTGGGATTTTGTGTAACAAAAATTTTAAAAAGTGCAAATCTTTGCATTTGCGACGTTTTTGTTGGAATTTCGATGTTTTCGATTATTTTAGTGGCATCGATTAATCGTAATCGATTGACACCCCTAATTACAACCCTGCAGCTTGAAACAGCCTAAGACCCAGCCAGAAAACACTTTTTCTGGCAATGCGCTTCACATTTGGCTAGTAGTAACTTGCAGTCCATCTATCCCAACTTCTCCTCATGAAAACCCCTTTGTAATTCAACAATGCGAGTGAGCACGTACCGAGTCCTAAGAAAGGGCATGACGATGCCAGCTGTGGTAGCAACCAGCAAGAGTACGACCTGCAGCACAGTCAATAGCACGTTGATGAGCTTGACGGCTAGGGCGCGTGCGTTGGAATTGTCGATGCCTTCCAGCGTCACGTACTGCTGGTGTTGCAGTTGCTGATGCTCCATCTTCGATATCTGCACCAGACAAAGCAAACGGGCAGTGATTATGTGCTATCGGAACTCAGATCCAAGATTTCATATAATTTACCTTGACGGTATAGGGTGCTAAACGGCTGAATAAATTTGATTGGGAATGGGTAAATCAAGAATAAATTTAACTTACCAGAGAGTGAAGTGGTTTTGCAAGATAATATGTTGTTGCATTTCAAACTTTGTTGCATTTCAAAAGCTACGACATGATATTTTATTTTGCATGTCAGTAAGTTGTGTTGCTCATTGCGTTACTCCTTTCGCATCAAGCTGTTCCTCATCAAGAAGTTAAATAAATATCTAAAGCAAATGCTAACAACTGATAAAATACCAACAAAGAACTCGATTTATTGGTAACCAAAATGTCAGGCTACACAACATTATCTTTGTGAAGAAATAAGATGTGTCTGCACGCTGCACATGAGACGAAACATGGGCCTAGGTACAAGGGTGTTAATTTACCCTGCTTTGGGACTTAAATTTTATTTTATTCAACAAGTTCAAAGCACAAGGCTATCAGAAAAGAGGATGCAAGCATGTTGGCAGCATAAAAAAATTGTATTCAGGTACTCGTGCAAAAACCTGGGTACAAGCAAGCTAAAAAAAGTAAATTTTGTACTCAGATCGCGTGTACCTATCCCAGGTTGTTTGGAAATAGTAATAGAATTGGCACAGACAAAACAAGGTATAACATTTTTGTAGGGATGTAAATTGGGAATATTACCATTACCGGTAAAATTCCAGTAATATTCCCGAGCAATTTTCCGGTAGGTACTATTATCACTTTTAAAATTATTTGGCAAACAGTTAAATTGGGATTTTTCTGTTATCTCAGTGAAAACTACCCACGCAAAGAGCATACATGGGAGATGCTCTGTAGCTTCTGTCCCTAATTGTTGGCAACTGTTCGAGTGATTGATCTATTTGTCGGCATTTTAGTCATGCCGACCCCTGTAATATAAACCCAATCTTCTGTAAAAACTTATGTTTTCAATGTTGTGATGCTCGCTCCAGTCAATTTAGTTCCACCAAAGCCAGTTTACTATAGTAAGATAAATCATATAAGGTTTATCAAAAACCTTCTCTTCTTGAACAGGACTAAAGCCACAACAGCAGATGTCAGTTATTCTCAAGATACACATGTCTTCTTCCAGTAATTGGAATGCTCTATCCTTACTTCTTCACCAGAGTAATTAATATCAACCATAATTTAAGTTAGTAGTATTAGTACAAAATGGGAGCCTACCTTTGTCTGGCAAGATTCAAGCATCTCATGAATATCCCTCAGCCGTTCTTCGCTCTGGTATTGGACCTTCTCCTCCATGTCGGTAATAGTTTGCTTGAGATTCTCTACTTCATTCTGGTGGAGTTCGGTGAGGTCATTGACTTGCTCTTCAAGGCGTTCACTGCGGAATCTCTCCTCTTGGAGAGAGTGGCTCATGAATGACACCTCGTGCTGCAAAGCCTGCTAACAAGAACCAATCATGAATACCCAGGTGCAAATGGATTTAGGTATGTGGAGTGACAGAAAGTTTCTTAATTTCAGTTGTCTCAAAAAGCCAACAAATTGCAACTATAGTACGTCCATTGACTTCAAGGAAGTGTATATACTACGTATATAAGGCTAGACCCGCAACCGCCTATACCTGCCTGCACACCAAAATGTGTCAAATTGGACGCCATATTGATTGGGACCCAAAAACCTCCTTGGTGCAAATTTCAGAAAGCAATTGAGGTAGCCCAGACTTTATTTTGGTAGCAAACACTTGTGAAATGTCACTTGTTGCTATTTCCAGATACAATTAAAACTTGTCATTAGAACCAAAGACTTCCTTGATGCAAATTTCATATCGGAATCAAGGTAGCCCGGACCCTATCATTTTGGTAAAGGAAACACTTGTGATGAACTTCTTGTTGCTATTCCAGACCCAATAAATACCTTACTACATTTTCTTTTTTAATCTTATTTAAATTAAGAAAGCTTGTAATTGGCTATTCATTTTATTATTATGTACACAAATCAGCCTCCCAAAAATGTCGCCCATTCCGGGATTTGAACCCGGGACCCGGGTTCAAAT
Organism: Nemoura dubitans; assembly: GCA_921293005.1. Taxonomy (NCBI): domain Eukaryota; kingdom Metazoa; phylum Arthropoda; class Insecta; order Plecoptera; family Nemouridae; genus Nemoura; species Nemoura dubitans. The sequence goes on from OV121074.1 coordinate 24,651,625, forward strand.
CCCGGAATGGGCGACATTTTTGGGAGGCTAATTTGTGTACATAATGATAAAATACCTTACTACATTATTTCTGAGTACTTTTGCCACTTTAAGAGCTGTCTTTTAAATTGTCAGTTGGACTGTGTCAAGCTGTGACACATTTTATAGATGGCTGATGGTCCTAACCAAGATGGTGTTCAATTTGACACGCTTTTCAGCGCCCGGTTACAAAGCGCCCGGTCCCGTAGTATGTTAGCTTCCTTGAAGTCAATGAGTACAACACGCTCTTTTGTCAGCGCCTCAGGGCATTATTGGGCATCCGCATATACTCGAAGATTGTAGAATACCAGTTAGAGGTAGGCGACCGAACCCGTGACGTACCAATGGAAGGGCAAGAAACAAAAAAAAACATGGTATCCACTAAAAAGACTGAGAAGGAACAACTGAGATCTAACAAGCTTATCAAAAACAAGAACAACACTACAAGAACTGGTAACTGGTGCAGTGCCAGCTCCTGAGGTCCCCTATAGAGTAGACTATAGATAATGGTGGGAGGAGGGAATAAAAAAAAGAGATAAATTCTAACCGGTCTTAACTCTTAACCCTTTACTTAATTCATTTTTAATTTATTTTAAAAGTGCTTCCTGATTGCATTGTATACCAGTGCCAGGACAGGGGTTTTTGAAATAACGGTCAAGAGGTTACACGTGCAGCATCAGGCTTACTCTTCATTTTCAAATCATCTTGTTCATATCTCCTCCAAATTGCTTTTAAAAGAACATATAGTGCACAGAATATGTTCTTTTAAAAGCTATTCGGAGGACTCTTTTAAGTTAGGACAAGTCCAATGGAATGACAGTACCTACTGGCTGCTTAATGTTTTCTCATATATAACACTTGCAGCTTGCACTTGCAGCTTGCAGGCATGTACGGCACAGTGTAGGCTAGTCCAACACCATGTGTTACAACATGAATCTAGTTCATAATTATGAATTCAAATGTCAATAAATAAATATTTGAAATATAAAAACAAAAGCTTAGGGAATATTAGGTTTTAGAAACCAATATGGCAGAGTAAAGATCTCAGGATTTCAGTTTCGTCAAATTGGCGCTCGTGTGAGCTACAGCGACTACCAGCGCTCGACCCAGCGGAAAGGTATCTTTTAAATCAAATAAACTAAAGTACATGTACAGCAGCACAAAGAACTAGCACGCAAGACCTTTGCGATCCCTGCTGAGTGCAAATGAATTTTGAGTTGACTTAAATAAAATATGACCAACTAAAAACAGATAATAATTTACAGTAGGTACCACAGTTTATGATTTTTAAACCACAAAACGTTTCTCCTTTCTCTTCAATACCAAGTTAATGCCACAACTGCCCTAGCCTACCGAAAATACGAAACCATGACATTCAACATAATCCCGATTTAGTCTTAGCATGCGAGACTTTCCGTGCAAAACAATGAAAGTAGAGCATGGCTGAACTGTTCTACCCCCGTGTAAAGCCTTGGTGAGGTCTCGCAGGTAGACCTGTATCTATAATATCACTTGCGGCATGGCTTTGGTAATTTTTAGCCGTGGCACCGGTTCCAAAGGGTGGCTAGGTGTCTGGCTGGCCAGCTGGCCTTGGAGTGGGTGTCGAGGGATGGTTGGCTAAGTGGCGACAACCGGTAAGTAAAGAGTCCATGTCACGGGGTTGTAGAAGCCACGCATACTGAGCCCGGAATGAGGACACGATCATCACGATCATGCCCATGAGTTTATGTTTTAGCGATGCGAACTACAGAATCACAAATATGAGTCTTGACTCTTGAGGGCCCTTTGTCGGCGCATTACAGAGAACGAATGTACCCAGTATCCCGAGTCCTTTCCCTGACCCACCGCCGCACCGAGATCTGACGGTGTGGCATACTGGCAATGTTTTGTTTTGGTTTTGACCACTTCGGTGTAATAGGAAACCGAACTAGGTGAGTTTTACCCAATTACAATTGTTATATTGTTGTAAGATTCTTAAAACATTATTATTTTTCGTCTGATAACTCTACCTGCTACAAAAAATATTGCCTGCTAAATCAAACAGATAAATGCATTGATTTCCCCCCCAAAAAAAATCCTTTACAGCCCCCCCCCCCCCTCGCCCCGGTCGTTTGGGGTGGGTGGGTGTCGGGGAATCTCGGGAGCTGGCACCGGTTACCTTCCAAGTCCCAAGCAGCCACTGGGTCATATAATTGGCTGAAAGCAATTCGAGACCTCAGCAAAGGTCTTCTTTCCATTGCACAAAAGTCTTATGAAACAATCAAACAAATCACAATGCAGCCACAAACACTAACAGTCACCCACATCCCACTCAAGCACACCACACAAACCGACCTTCATCGCATCAAGCTCCTCGCGAAACCTTTCAAACTCCTCGCGCCGTTCCTGCATCTCATTGAAGATGGGCTCGAGGTTGTAGGTTGGAGAGGGAACGCCCATCGCAGGGTGGTTACGTGGAGACGAAGTGTGCGTAGCCCCTGGCGGCAGGCTGCCGCTCGTCACCGAGCTGCACGCCGAGCCACCGTCTGAAGGATACTTGGTGACGCCAGCGCTCGACGAGGCGTGCGTAGAACCAAGGCTACAACCGCCTGGCAGAGTGGCGCTGCCGTGGTGCACTTTTTCATCGTCCACAGAGCAGTTGTCACCGTTTCCTTGTTAAAACGAATGACGTTTTTAGCTTACTATGTAAAATGATTGCCATTTGTCAGTGTCTGCTTAGAGGATAGTCAAAGCTGATGGATGCTGCAACTCGATGCAGGGTTAAAGTGACACAATGAATAAAGATTAAAGACAACATTTTAGACAAAACTCATATCACTTGAAGATTAAAATTTCAATTTCCTTTTTGAAATATTGAAAAAAGCATTAATTGTTGTTATCATGGAGGCTCCTAGACTGTCCCTAGGCCCCAGCAATTCTGAGGGTGTACGCCACTACTACAGCATCTGATTGGATCACAGGCTACGGAGAGGCAGGTGTTCAAACTCAAATAGGTACATGTAAAAATATGTGGAACCCAAACTTCACAACCCTGCCTCATTAAGATTAGTCATGTACTACCTAGCTGAAAGCATTTGAATATGCCAACTCACTCGATAGCTGGTTTATGTTGTCCGCACTTCCAAACTTGTTCTTTATTAGGTGGGCGAACTCCCTTGGTTTTGACATGACAGTTCTGTAAAAATAAAAAATGAAAAAATATGTTACCACATAAAACATATCTTGGTTAGGTCAGTTTTCTATGAGTTTTTACAATCTTTGCCTACAAGCAAAGCCAAACCATTAACACAAACACCTGCATGCCACAAAACTATACTTATTAAACAAAAACTATGTTAATAAGTAATAACCTTCTTCAACCACACCGATATGTAACTGCGATGAGATAATAATGACCAACAGAGAGCAGGACAAATCCAAGGGAAAATAAATATATACAATACGAACACTTTCTTACCCAGAGAACCCTGTAATACCATCCCGAATGTTTCCGCCAACATTTCTGCAAAGACAACCACAGAGAACGTCACAGAAACTACACATCAGCAGCGTACAAAAACCGATTAACATGAAAACAACAGCCACCAGCAGATTAATAAGCAATGCCACACATCAAAGGTAGGTAACTTCGATTAACTCTACTATGCACAGGCTACACACTTCAAAAATTACAAAGTTAAGAAGTGATCACTTCCTAAGTTATTTTGAGGATGGAAGGTACAGTGAAATCAAAATAACATGTATCATTGTTGATCAGCCTTGAGAAATGTAAAATAACTGAGTAAGGACAAAGTGAATTACAAGTCAGCTTTAAAAAAAACACCCTTGAAAATACTGTATAATATTGGACAAAAACTGAATGACACTGATAAACTTGAGACAAAACCCTGGTTTTTACGAACATCTATGCAAATGAATGAGAACTGATAGATTAACAAAAAATCATACTATCTCTATGTGGACACTAACTACTAAGTAAATAAAGTTAGATAGAGCCTATCCACAAAAACGAGATAAGATAATAAGGATGACATGAGCTTGTCATCCAAGCTTTTTTTCTAGGCTGCTTTGGTGATGAACTCTTACTTGAGGCCTTGTCCCATATCACGAAGCATTTCGCGAGGCTGCCGATGACTGCTATGCAATCCATACGTTTCCAAGTCGCGCAATTTCTTGTTGTAACTCTCTAGCTTCTTTTGCAACTGAGAAATGGTTTGGGCAGATTTCTGGTTCTTCTTTTCGAATACAGCTTTTATTCTTTGAGATTGTTGTTTGTCTGCATTTGCTGCAAGCTTTAAATACTCATTTACATTATCTGGAAAACAAATAGAACCCCTTTAACTGTAAATAATTCATGTGAAACAAATCAACAATTTGTTGCATGCAAAATTTGATGTACCTACCTATTGAATTTGATAAGCACTAGGGCTTCGTGAAAATAAAGTTTTCTACTCTTTACAAATAGGTATAATAAACACTTTACCAAATTTTGTTTAGAATGATTAAAACATGTGGTCTAGGTTTAATTTATCAGCAGTAATCCATTAATGAGCTAAGTACCTAAGTTATATAACAAGATTCCAACACAAATCCCATTCGTTTTTCTATTTCCAAATTTGTATTTCCAAAAATTTAAGGAACTTAACTAGATCTATTTTTTGAAATTTGGATTAACCATAACCATTATTGATTTCAGTTTGGATCTGTGACACTATAGAGTATAGACATAGCAAAATAAGTGGGTACTTGTAAATAAAAGAGTTATCCCAAGTTGATTTTGTAACCAATTTTATAACTTACACCCCTTTACAGCCAAAACTAGTACTAAATACATTCTAACCCTGTTTAAATGTGAAGGTAAGGTACTTATGACCTGTCTCAGGGCATGTCTCAATAGGAGGTACCCCAATAGCTGGGATACGTGAAGTACCTAAGCAAGTCGAGTATGCAAGACCATATGGCATATAGTCTTGCTTGCATATTTCTTGCAGCCCAACTATTGGGGTAAGTACGCAAGTCCACACAAAACCACCTATTGAGGCATGTCCTTAGCTGATAAATGATGATTTTTACTGCCACAAAAGCTCTTTGCTAACTAAGAACTAACAGAATAACCAAAAAAATTACTTTCTTACCCAGCGAAGTATACTTGGTTCTTTTCACTACCCTCAGGTGCCATAAAAGAAAATATATTTAATGGTTCATGTGGCTTATTAATTAAAGTAGGCATGCTTGCTCACCATCCCTTGTAGTTTGCTCTCCTCTGATAAGTTCACGGGTCCGACTAATTTTTGACATCATATGGTCCATCGCAGCTCTAGTTCGAAGAAGGTCCGGAGTACCGCTACTATTTCCATCGATGTCATCAAAAGACATTCCAGACATGACATGTTCCATGGAGCCATTGGGCATGACCGAGGAGGAAGGATGGAATATATCTTCCTCCTCGGTGACACTTTGAGCAGTAACTTCTTCTTGAGAGCCTTGATTTGACATGAGCTCCGTGTGGGAAACATGCAAGTTTCCGCCATCTGCAGAGCCAGATTCACGTGTCTTGCGCACTGCAACGGGGGACTTGCGGCTCTTCACCACCGACCCACTCATTGTTATATCACCGACACTGCTGCCGCTACCGCTGCTTCCATTGCCAGTTCGCCAACTGATAAAGAATAACAATAAATGTGTAGATTTAGAGCAAGACCATTAGAGTCATGGTTTACCAAGGGTCAATGGTCAAAGATTCTCATTAAGTACACACAATGGCAAAATACAGTAAAACTATTGAAGTTGCTACCGGCAACATAAGCAGTCACTCATTAAAAGTCAATGTCATGAAAACGATTGATAGCCAGAACATACGCGACAGCATTTCTTTGAATTGGATGACCAGTGACAGCCGCCCCGCTGCCTCCGTGGCTGGTTCCAGCGCTAGTGTGCTGTTGCCGACATGGGGAGGTGCTTCGGCTAGACGACTTGCTAGTGCTCACCCCTTGAGCCACCTGTAAACTATCCATCCTTTGCGTTGTTCAAATATGAGGCCATACCTGCAATGCAAAATTAACAATGATAACTGATTCAACCTTGTGATAAGGAAACAATGTTCAGGTGAACAAAAAGATAATAAGAATTGATGATAATAGAAATCCATGCAGACGAAAGTTTTAAGAAATTGATAGGCCACAAAAAATTTACATTATTCTTGGTATCATCGTTATCGACTTACCAATCAAGTGTCAAGACACCAGATAGGCCTACTCTTAGTTGAAATATCCTAATATCGCCAGTAGAATAATCTTTCAGAAATGATGTACAGTCGAATTCACTGTAACATATTATTCGAAATGCGCGAGGCTATGACACATATTTTTGAAGTATTTCTTCACCAGCGGTAGTAGCAATCACAGCTCATTCCCATCAATGATTCACTAATAATTGCATTCACAGGCTATCTTCCACTTGTAAACACTCGCTGTCAAACGTCACAATCCTTTCATTTTCACAGCCTATCGCTCACTCGCCGATTCCGTGGGCGTGAGTGCGAGGTGGTGGGGTGGGGATGAGTAGTAATATTTGAAAGAATTACCTATTTTCCCCCTTACGAATGACTTGAAATTAAAACTTTTTAATCTGAATTACGCGACTGCAATTTCTCAAGCTTTTTGATGAGCGCTTGACTAAACAAACGTTTGTAATTCGGGCTGAGGTGTTCTAACAATGCATAGGGTGTTTCAAAACATGTCGCACCACCATCTGACTTCTCATTGTATTTTCTCCCTACTACTCGATAACCAGAGGTACCGAGTTCGATGCAGAATATTTCTTTTTCATATGTAGTAAGATTCAGAAAGATGTTGTTTTCACCTTCCTTTAAATTTGAAATAGATATATCTTTAACGTAATCCCTAATTTCCGAAATAACACCTTCTGCTTCTAGTATCCACTGTTCTTCGTTAGCATTTCGTTTATTATTTGTATTTGCCATAATACACTGGAGTTAAATGTTTAAAAATGAGGCAACCCATTAGTTAATTTTGCAGCTTGTCATTTTTCATGGAAAATTAAATAATTGCTTTTTGTGCACCCTACGTCAAAATTATGGACACTGCACTGCAGTTGAGCGCTGGAGCTCTTGTGCTCGAGCGATCTGAGCGCTCTCAACTTACTCTCAACTAAACCACAAGATACACGTACAGCTCTACTCAAAAGTGAAATGCAGCCCCAGCGATGAGCTGAGAAGTCCAATCATTGCAGCAAGACTTGATAATTTTTCTGCAATTTATTGTGTAAAATGTTTCAAGCTCCATTGATGTATGTACAGATGCAAGTATTTAAAACTATCGCGTCAAGGGAAATTGGGAAAATAGTAGCATGCAGGGAAGAGTCCATTTAAAAGTTATCCACAAAGGCTACCCTGTGACAGGAGGGTATTGTGTGGGTTTAGCTTTTTCAGGTAGTCTCCTGCTAACCTCAGTATGTTTATAGCTATTTATCTAGCGTTAATATTAATTCGTACAATCGATTGTCAAGGATCAACCAGTTGAGTTCACTCACGTATCTCTCGTCGTTTTTTTTCTTAGGTTATTGTTAAGATTTGACTCAATTTTAAAAGTGATCTCTGCACTTTCATTATGTTGAATAACCTATTATTGCAACTTTAAATGTAAATATTTGCTAAACTTTTATTTAAGAGTAGCATGTTGCCTTCTTTCAGCTGTCTTCCTTGCTTGCAATCACCTACCTACTTGTTTTCGTGACATAGGTACATTTCTGCAGGGTAGGATTTAATGTGCGTCCCAAAAATAAAGTTCCGCACCTAATACTAATATTAAGAATTTTCCCTCAGTGCTTTGGGCAAATAATGATACATCAATGGTACCAGTAAAATGATTTGTAATGTGTAGTTAATTAACCTACATACCAAAATATTTTATATTTCAGTGACAGTGGGATGAAGACGGAGAGTTTTTTGGAAAGTTTAGTGGAGGCCACAAATCCCCCTCTAATGGTAGGTATTATGTTAGTTCTGTTAATAAGTCAGAAGTTGTCCATTCTTTTGTTTCTTGCAGCTTTGCGGTTTGTAATAGATTTCGACTTCGCACTTTTTGCTTTTAGAACCCCTCAAGTGCATATAGGCAACATTACGAAAATTCCAAATTGATTGTACTAAATTTTAGAGCTGGAAGTTCAAATATAGTTTAGTATCAATGCTCATAGAACTATTGGCATTTAAAACAGAAAGCATATATAGGCAACATTACGAAAATTCCAAAGTTGATTGTTCTAAATTTTAGAGCTGGAAGTTCAAATATAGTTTAGTATCAATGCTCATAGAACTATTGGCATTTAAAACAGAAACCAGACAAGTTTTGGTACCATTTTATTAACAGTGAACACCAACATTTGTCCTTTACCTTGTTATTTGTCTGCTTATGCTCTGTTGCTGGGGCAGAGAAACAGCATGTAAACAAACATGGCTTTCGTGATGATGATTGTGGTGTTTAACGACACGGCAGTACCGAGGCTATTTGTGCCGAATGGCTTCCGTAATCAAGTAGGTACTTATTTTCCCATTGCTTTCAGATAACTAATTCTGACTGTATGGTCGGAAGTGGAATACTTATGGAAACAAACGGCATTCTCCTAGAAACCACTGGGATCTTAGTACAGCAATCTGAGATCAAATGCGAAGAAGATTTGCTATTCAAAAATGAACCAATTGAGTCGGTTAAGTTGGAAGAGAGACATATGGATGCAGAGAAGAGAGAAACTGTTACCGACTCTGAATCGGACTCCGATTGTGACTCGGATAGTGACAGTGACAACCAGAGTTTGGCCACATTGATATCTCACGAGGCAAACAAAACATCAGCATCGCTGGGTGCGTCAACAAGCCGAATGACTAATAGGTGAGATTTTATTGGAATTATCTCAAAATCTGTAACTTTTGTGTAGAAAAGTAAGTTAAGTGGCCGGTCCAGTTTGCCAGAAAGTGGCTTTCAGTCCCTTTTTTCCCACCGTTTGAGGGTCACATCGTTGAAGTTATCATTTCAATATTTCAATAGATTGTTAACAAAAGATGTGAAATTGGGTAACCATGGCCCTTTTCTCGAAAATTACCCCCCGGAACACTAGAACCACCCCAAAACTATTCATTTTCGACCTTTAGAGCCGTGTATACAAAAGTGCAATAGAGAATTCGAAAAAAGGGCCATGGTTACCCAATTTGAGGTCTTTTGTCCACCACATACTGAAATATTGAAATGATTATTTCAACAATGTGACCCTCAAACAGTGGAAAAAATGGGTCTATTTCAAAATTTTCCATGTTCAATTTTTAACTTTGTACACCATACGACTGCTTCTCGACGAAATATGAGACGTTATCGGTTGTTGATACTCCGTGCCTCTCGTTATCGCTTTACTTAGGGATGTACAAAGTTTGAGTCAACTCTTCAAAAATTAAACAATCTGAACTGCTCCATACCCTTAAAGTTTACAATGCACAATGCCCAATATAGGCATATTATTATGCTTCATTGTGATGTACTTTTATGTTAATTGTTAACTGGTGTTTGGTTGCAGGCAGTATAAAAAAAGAAAATGAAAAAAAATTAAGCTATTTCCAAAACCTTTTGGGGCTACTGGGCAAATATGAAAGCGTATGATCTACTGGATCCATTCGAAAACCTTTCACAGTTTCTGGGCTAGATTCTACTGGGCATTCCTAAACATGCTGGCCCAGTATTGGCTTCTTTGGAGGGTTTTGTCCCGGTCCTATTGGATCCAGTAAATTCAAAATTGAAGATAATTGCATTGATTAAAATGAAATCCGCTTTCATTGGTTAGGTCGGGTAGGTAATGGCACGAGCTGTTTGCAGTTAAAAAGGACAATTTGCTTGGATAAAAGATTTTCATTTTTGTGACCCATGTAGATGTAAAATCAAAACAATTATTTTAGGTCGCCAATAGCCTATATTCTTCAGCTGGAGCATGCCGCCAGTGAAGCCATCGACTGCACTGGGGTTCGTTTTCCCTATGTAGCAATAATTCACTCCAATAAGTCGCGAGCCCGTCCTTCCAACAATCGTTGCAATATTGAAATTATTGCAAATTGCTAAAATAATTTGTAATTTGACATTAGCAATATTGGAGTGCCGAAGTGGTTCAGAGCCGCGGCTGGATGGTGATGTAAGGTACGGTTTTGCTCTGTTGTGAGTTGTGACTTGTGAGTGACTTTTGGTCCTGAAAAGGACCGTGGTCAACGTTTAGTCGACGTTGGCACCGACGTCTTTAAGACTGTTCTTCAGTCCTGAAGATATCTTCAGTTTGAAGATGTTAGCGCTAATGCTGACGAAACGTCGACCACGGTCCTTTTTAGAAACAAAAGTCACTCGCAACTGAGCAAAACCGTACTTACCGTACACCACCATGAGCAATATTACACAACATAACGGGTCTTGGCGGATTATAAAAAACAAGGAAACGCAGTTAAAGTGTTCGCATTAAGATAAGCTGAATGCAGAACATAGTAAACAGCTGATGTGACTTAGTATTTCCAAGTTTGGTTACACACAGTCTTAATAAATTTGTAGGGAAAATTTGGAAACAATACCTACGCACTGTTAGATAAATTTCAGTACCTATATTTCCAAATTTTCCCAATTTCGAATATTGCTCTTTTTTCTGATTTGAAGGGGAGGGGCATGGATGATTTTCTTTTAATATGCAGGGGTTTAAGTTGAGAACAAAAGTAGACACGCTGAAAATTTCATCACAATCGAAGCAGATGTTTGGTCTGTAGAGCGCGTGCAAACATACAAACAGAAACACAGTACCTAGTGTTTTTTTCAGGGATTGGAACCTTAATGCTTTACGGCTCCGGTTCTGGTCCAACAAATTTGCTCTCAAAGGGTTCGGGTTCCATTTATGGTTCCTGAGTCGTTTCGCTTCCCTGCAAACCCAAAACATCAAACGGTTCCACAAGATTCCAAACGGTTCAATTTTTTCATGCACTCTAAAAAAAATCCGTACATACTTTCTGTGGTTCAGAGAGTGATTTTTTGTCACTATTTTGAAACTTCAAGATCAATTTCACAGTGATTAGGATAAAGTACAATGCTTTATTGCTGTCTTCTTGACATGTTTGGTAGGTTTATTCACATTTATAATTACTTTTTTCACAATACATTGTTGGTCAAGCAAAAAATACTTCCAACCATTTTTAAAGCAACTAGCAGTATGGCCCGTGCTACGCACGTGTGGTGGTAGTGCGGGTGAGAGCAAGGGTTATACGGAAAAGATGGTGCAAAATTTTCTATTATTTATTAGACATGACAGATAATTTTATGACGTACTTACACTGAAAGGAAAACTTTAACCTATTTTATTCTTGTCAATGGACTGCTGAATCAGATTATGATTGCAGAATGAGCCAGTGCTACGCACGTTCTAGAAGTGCGGGCGAGGGCATGTGTTGTACTTTTCAGTTTGTAGCTCTAAATATGAAATGTAAATAATATTCTGAGAATTGAGCATTATCATCAAGACTCCCCCCCCCCCCCCCTGCCGTTTCTGATGGCCCCACCTAATCTGGGACACTGTGCACACCTGTGATGAACAGCAACATATATAAATGAAGGCATAAAGGTGGAGAACACCTATAGTTTTCAAATCACCGCAATTTGAATTATTGTTTTGTGAAGTTTGATCCTAGGCAATATGTAGAACGTTTCCTAGTGATGAAGGAACACTTGAATTCTTTCGAGATTAAAAAATATATATATGTACATTTTGAAGCTTCGAACATGTCAAATAGAAATATTTGAAATATTTGAGTTGATGGCTTTCTTTCATAACGTGCAGCTGACGCTGTGAGAAGATGATAATACGCTGCTAAACTTTGTTCAAAAGCGTAATATCAATGGGCATGAACGTAGTGCATAATATTTGTCAGATTTTAAACGACATATTCATATAGCGCATGAAAACGGGAAAGAAAATTAGCCTTCCAGGCTTGGTGAAATGTTCCCTTGCCTGGCAAGCTGTTTACAAAACACAGTCTATTTACATTATCGAATCGCTGTGGAACCGTGAATCTTTTTATATCAAGTATTTAAAAAAAGAAACACAATAACGACATTATCTATCGTTTTCTCACACATTTTGAGCACCGTGGTTAAATCCGGCTAAAACATTTATTACTGTCAATCTCTACTGTCAATGTTCACCGCTTCTATGAAAAATGTCTTGTTTCCGAAACCAGCAGGCCAAAGTCACTGGTACTTTGAAAATATAGCAACTAATGTATCCATGCACTTGAGATGTCACTATTTTGATTGACAGATGTCATAACAAAATTGTCTATTTCCTTTATAACTCGTAGTAAATGATTTCAATAGCAGCAAGCGGGTATTATTTCGCACGCTGCAACTCGGTGTTTAACATCAAGCAGCTACACTTTGAGAAGTTCTGGCGGAAAATATAGAAGAAATAATTTGCTGTGTTGACGTGCTGGATCTAGTCTAATCTAGTCTTGACTCGATGGTAAATTAAACAATTTTGCATTTTTAATTAGTAAAGAGTTGTTGAATCAGATTAAAGTAGCGCAATGCATTCGATCGTGATGTTTGCTACCGCCAAGGACAAACAGGGTCCGGGTACGGTTTCGGTTTTTAGCAAAACACGCAATTAGCCCCCTAGCCCCCAATTCCAAAAGTGCATTCTCACTCTATACAGTGTTGCCATTCAAGCTGCATTTTGACGTCTCATAAAGTTGAGAGGAAATTTTGTTATTGTGACAGCTGTCATGAACAATATATTTCCTAAATATCTCGTAAGAAATGATATCAACAGCCGCAAGCAGGTTCAGTTTCATACATTTCCAACCTGCATTTGAGGTAAGGCAGCTTTTCTTTGAGAAATTTACGCCGAAAGTATTGAAAAATTTGATTTGTAGCTTTGACGCGCCATATCCAGCCATGCTCTTGCCTTGGCTGGATGGTCAATTCACTAATTTTGCATTTTTAATATAGAAAGCAGTGTCAGATCGGTTTGAAAATAGCTGAACGCATTAGATCGTGACGTTTGCTATCGAAACAGACCAAAATGTTGGCAATACATATGAAAGCGTAAAAATGCCTAAAGCCCCGGATTTGAAAAGTGAGCCTCCACGCTTGTACAGAGTTGCATGCAAAATAGGATTTTATTGTAGAGTAATGACTCTTTTTGAACACGCTGTTTCGGCTGTGTGTCAGAGTGATCAATGATTTTGGTACGAGTAATTAACTTAAACAGATTTTTTGTTTTTATTGTTGTCAAAGATGTTGCTAGTCTGCAGCCTAATTATATATACACAAAATCCACAAGCTTTGCAAAAATTTTTTTGGTGCGTCGTTTTGCTATGCGTTTCTCACTCTCTCTCGCTAATGTTTCCAAATATTAATTCGGAACATAATTTTTCACACGACATTCCAATTTCTAAATGAAAAGAAGCTTATGCAAACATAAATACAAAATATATCGCTCAAGTGTGGTGCTGGTATATCAGCTGAAATAACGCGTTATATAAGCTTGGGAGAGACGAACAGCTGGCGACACACTCGAAGCCTGAATAACACCTCATAATACTTTTTTTTAACACATGAAATAAACATAAATTTTGAAGTTTTACAATAATTAACATATCAAATCTTTAAAAAATACAGCTAGTGTGGCATAAAAATGAAAAAGTCAACCAAGTTTGGAACCGAAACAGAACAGTAACTATTTATTTCGGTTCTGGTTCTTGCTATTTTCTGTGTTGTCATTCCGGTTCCAGATTTCAAACGGTTCCAAACGGTTCTGGGTTCCGGTTCCGGTTACAATCCCTGGTTTTTTTAACAGTAGAGAAATTCAAGATTTCGCTTAGCACGCTATGCTCAACAACAATTTCTTTTATCTGAGTGGTCCCTGCCCTCCAACTGTTTTACTACTTCTTTCCCCATATTGGAGAGCTCCACCCATTTGTAATGTTACACAATTACACCCCTGGCTACGCAGCGTGGCATAGGAATCCCATCGTTTGCAACGTTCTTAACTGTACCACCTTGTTTTGGCAGCGTTGAGAATGGAGATGCAGTCAGCCCCACGTTCATGGCCCCTGCTGCCAACGGCTTGCTGATGATGTCAGCACACCCACCGCTCCCCAACGAGCCGACCACCCTCGACCAAGTCGCCTGGTTCTTTTGCAACATGTGTGGCAAGGCATACGCGGAAAAGGACGAATTCCAAGCGCACTACGAGAGCCATTGCATCAAATGCAAGACCTGTGGGGCAGTGTTTATGAACCTAGACGCGCTGAAAGCTCACCGCAAAGAGATGCACCCACGAAAACCCCCCGTCAAGCCACCGCCACCTCCTCCGCCGCCGCCCGTCGAGGTGAAGAAAGAATCGACTTCACGTCGCAAGAAGTGGGAGCCAAAAGTGTGCCTGGAATGCGGCAAGCAATACCGGACCAATTACAAGCTGACTGAGCACATGCGAAAGCACACGGGAGAAAAGCCATACCAGTGTTCGACATGCCCGAAGGCTTTCCGCTCCAAGATTGGTCTGAACCAGCACGAGGCCAAGCACACGGGCCAATACGACTACACATGCAATACGTGCGGCAAGGGCTTCCAGTGCAAGTCATACCTCATAGTGCACCAGCGCGTGCACAGCGACCTCAAGCCGTACCCCTGCACAACGTGCGGTCGAAACTTCAAGACAAAGCAGAGCCTGCTCGACCACATGAACCGGCACCTCGGTGTCAAGCCGTATCTGTGCGAGACGTGTGGCCGGCGCTTTATCACCAAGGGCCTATGCAAGTCGCACCAGCGTGTTCACTCGGGCACCGACAACAAGCAGTACCCATGCAGCGTTTGCCAAAAGATGTTCGTCAGCAAGTCCTACCTGACGACACACTTGCGCATCCACACAGGTGAAAAGCCGTTCATGTGCGAGGTCTGTGGGAAGGGGTTTCTGACGCGTGTGGACCTGCGCATCCACTCGACGATGCACACAGGCGAGAAGAGCTTCGTCTGCGAGTGGTGCGGCAAGGCGTTTGCACGACGAGACGCTCTACGGTGCCACCGTCGCAGCCATACCGGCGAGCGGCCGTACCGATGCGATATCTGTGGACAGAGTTTTACACAGTTCTCCCCGTTAACTATTCACAAGCGGCTGCACACCGGGGAAAGACCGTACCCGTGCGATATTTGCGGAAAGGCGTTTGTCTCGAGGTCAACAATGATGTCGCATAGGAAAAAGCACCATAATTGATAGGGTGCTTCCGGTGGCTAATCCGTTTACCGGTTTTTCTCTTATCCTAGTGAGCGAGAGTGCAACTACCACAAGCCTATTTGTATATATATCATATATTATGTAATATAGGCTAGCAAAGGAATGAGCTTTTCTGTCAGCAAAGCATCAACAATTAGTTGTCACAAGAATGTATAATGATTACCTATGCATCACAATATTATATTTATTAGTACCTACCTGAAAATAGATACCTACTAAGTTTTGCTTTAATTACAAGTACCTAAGCCTACTTCGTAGTAGGTACCTAGAGACCTATGAAAATGATCACATTATTACGTAGGTACATAATTTGAGGCTTAACTGAATGCACGTTAACAGTCCGTTTACATTACCAGCTTAGCCCATGTGTTACTGTTGTGCATATGGACGTTTTCAGTGCGATCACCAGACTTGCTTACCGAAGTGAACTCTATGCTTGTCTGTTTTTATTAGTCCTTCATATCTTTCAGCAATTTGGATTTTTCCCAATTTGAGCAAGCACACGGTCTTTGAGAAAGGTGACGTTTTGTGCAATACCAAATTGGATCCCATGCCAGTAATGTAAACGGAGTGTAGCATCACTTCCTGAAGAGTGGAGGCATAATCTCTCTAGGTCCCACAATGAGTCTCAAATATAGAACCTTGTTTTGAGAAACGGACATTAAGTTAACAAACCATTTGTAGACAATTACAATGCCCACCTGCAAACACATGGCATTACATTTTTTTGATTAAATTGAAAATAGTGTAGCTATATACCAGCAGAAAATGCTATTTCATCAATCTACAATCAATCTCTTCCATCATGCCATCTTAACACATTTTGCAGATTTTGTCTATGAGAATTAATATTTTATAGTTTTCTAAGCTTGTTTTATTACCATGCAACTAATTTTCACTTTAATGATGGCTATTAATTAACACCCCACATTGAAGAGATGACTCAAACTGTGGCTTTTACCTGTTTTCTTCTGATTTTGACTTCTCTCTATTGAGAAAACAAAATGCCTACCTATTTATATATTTAAGCTCCAAAAATCTCATGAGGTATATACCTACTTTGGATTTTGTTCTTGCTTCATGTGCCAACTCTACTAAACAAGTTTTTTTAGTTAAAAACTTGTACTAATTGATTTAATTGCTTTACCATAACTTGCATCCATCACGATTACTTACGAAAGAGAACCGACACTTTTTATATATTATACATGTAAATAGTACCAAAAGCCAATAATTTCTCATAAGATATTAACTGTGCCTAACCACCAATTAAATATGGTTTGTTGTGCGTTTGATCCAGTTTTCAAAATCATGCTTCCTAATATTTGTAAAGGTAATGACGATTAAGTTTTAACGCGAATGAAGTAGCGACCTCGGAATGGTACGCAAGTAGCTGTAGAAAAGTAGTATATTTTATTTGAAAAGTGAATAACAATGTGAAAATGTCGTTGCAATTAAGCTAGCTACAGTTCTACTACCTTTATGATGCAATTGCTTTTGGGGGTGAGAAATACTGCAGAGTATTAAATTATTGTTTCTTTAAGAAAATTACTGTGTTTTATATGTTTTGACCCATCATTATATCATAACAATAAATCACCATGTGATAATTCCTCGTACTGCTTTCTTATCATAGGTTTGTCTGATTAGTAGCTTTTAATAATTGGATCCTTTTTGAAGTCCGAACATTCTCTCAGTCTCCACCAATTGTGGGATCATAAGTGTGCCTGTGTGCATACTGCATAACTGTCGGGAGTAAATATTTTTGATCTGACTGTATCAGGGTGCGCTCCTTTAGCACGGAGTATTTTTGGGACGAAACTCTGAGTCCTGATTGGTCGATGGTTCGGGTTTCATTCGTCGCTATTCGGACGTTGTCCTTCTCTATAACGATCTCTTCCGCTTGGTTTTGGCGTCTATGGGCGGCTTCTCGATTACTGCTGGCGAATAAATAATGTCGTCGTTGCATTATTCTGAATTATGTCGATTATGTCTTGTAAACGAGAGAGTATCGATTCCTATCTTCGATGGAGAAAGTGGTATTCAAAGCTTGTGCTTGAAAATAACAACGTGTCTGCCGATCAAGGTGAGCTAATCTTGTACAGGTTGCAGCCCAAGCGGCTTGCGAACGCCATATTTTTTATGTGCCTGCATCAGCCAAAGATCATATGATTTCTTCGCTTTTCCCTATTTATCCAATTGGATTAAACGTTTTTGTAATCTGTTGCTACCAAGTTAATTGCGATTAAGAAGTTTTCATTGAACAGTTCACTGTATTGATCTTTGTTTTCTCTGTATACATACGCCGCCGCTTTTCCCTCCTCCCCCACTCTTCATCGCCATTCCTTATTGTTCTCATCTTTGTTCGCTTGAAATTCTGGATGGCGATGAAGCTCTGTCATGCACTAAGGCAAAAGGTCGCTGCCTGTAACGAATGGGGGGGGGGGGGGGGGGGCTCATATGCTACGTTTCTTTGAGTTTGGAAAGCGCTTGTAGTTAAGGCGTATAGGGTCTTTTAAATACGCTGCCTCTCTTATAATGGCAATTTTAGTCTCTTGCCCCTCCCACCCCTTCTTCATTTTCCCTCGCTGTTCTACAGTCCACTTTCGTCCTTAATTTTGCAAAAATATTTTGTACATTGTGCCCATGCCAGCTGTCTCTTATTTAAACATGTGACTGCAATGGTTAATTATGTTTGTAATTATGGTTAAGATGATAGTACCATAGAATTTGAAGGCTATAGAAGCTCAGCTCTTATGTAAGGTGGGTCACTTGGAATTTGCTGTAGTTGAGCCGAAAAAGATCGATATCTAGTGCAGCGCTAGACATAGATCGTTTTCGGCTCAACTACAGCACACTCCAAGTGACCCACCTTACATAAGCGCTGAGCTTCTATAGCCTTCAAATTCTATGGTAGCTCTCAACATCAATGCCATTGAATTTATTGGGCCC
Source organism: Nemoura dubitans (assembly GCA_921293005.1). NCBI lineage: Eukaryota > Metazoa > Arthropoda > Insecta > Plecoptera > Nemouridae > Nemoura > Nemoura dubitans. The sequence goes on from OV121074.1 coordinate 24,669,913, forward strand.
TTTAAATTCTTGGCAAATACTAGTTTTCAATTATCATCTATTTTATATTTTGCAGCCATTAATTTAAATTGTATGATCATGGAAACACAGAATAACGTTGGAAATTGCTTGATTAAGCCACAAATGCAGAGTCGTCACTGAGTGCGCACTGGGGAACATTTCATTTGCAAATTGCAATACATAAATGTCGTCTAAGTGCGGACTAAGTGCAGACTCGGCGACAACTTTCCATTCGGGTTTACCCATTTTTATTCATTGACCCCATTAACAGCCTATTAATGATCTAAGGGTCATCCATACCATTTTTCCAGTTTTATTCCAAACATTTTTATTTTTTAACTCTGTAGCTATGCAACTATAGGTTAATAGTATTAGTAATTTTGTATGGGAAATCTTGATGACTACTATTTTGGAAAAGTGCTCTTTTGTAACATAACTAATTGGTATTTCCTCAAAGAGTGAAAGCTTGATCGGTCGTTGACTGCGTCAACATCAGAATCAGGTGACTTCATTTAGCATTTAAAGCCCAGTTTGAAAAGTTTTTTTTTTTTTAGCACAAATGAAAGGATTGGCTGACATGAGTCTTAGAAAATTGATAGGTAATCCAACTGTAACTTCCCAGAGAGCGTTTTATTTATGAATCTAGAGTGCTCGGTTGCACGGTCTGGGGTTGAACACTCTCAGCCATTATAGAATACAAAAAAGTGTGTGCCGCAGACGCTCTGCAATGCATCAAACGCCTTCCTATGCTCCCCCTCCCCCTTTTCACTTTTGGCACTGCTCTGACTTTGCAAGTCGGCGTCCCTGCAACTGGTAACATTTGTCGTTTCCTAAATATTACAATGATATTACAATAATACCAATTATCTTTCTTTCTCTAGGTTTCTCCAGAAGACATTTTACCGAAAAATATTTGTAATGACTGTTTTTACAAAGTTGAAAATCAGTATCAGTTTTGGATAAGTACAGCTAATGCAGAAAAGCAGCTCCTACAATGGTTTTCAAATTCGGTGTCTACGCCAGAAGTCGACAAAGGCCTGACGTCTATGGCGGCAGACCAGGTAAGAACATATTTTGATGAACATTATTTATGCAATAATATGATAATATTAGGTTCCTAAATCATTGGATGTTTAGACTGGTTGGTGTGAGTCCACGAGCATGCTGTCAAATGCTTGAATAGTTTGAACTAATACATTCAGCCATTTGGTGCATTCAAACTTGGCATCTGACAAATCCCCCTAAGCTGCAGTGACGCCCTCATGAAATCAGACAATTTTGCCACAACTACAGATCACTATAGTACTAGCATGCTTGCCTAGCTTAAATAATAAGCTTCTATCAGGGTTGGACAGGGAAAACACTAAAAAAACAGGCAATCCCTAAAAAACGTCACCCGCCATTCCCTAACAAAAACATAGTCGCTCGGCCATGACTGCGGCCCCCAGCCGGTCTACCGGCCCAGAAACTGCTGGCCCTTTGGGCATTTGCCCGGTTGCCTAATGGGCCTATCCAACCCTGGCTTCTACCAAACAGTCTAAATTCAATGTACCTACTAGGTACATTGTTTTTCAATTCACAGTTTTCACAAATTTTGCCAACCTTTGTAGTGACCCATTATATATTTATTTCAGAACAACTTCAAAACTGAAATGGATTTAGATCCAAGTTCTGAGCTTTCAAAAAGTTTGAGTCAAGTTGAAGCTGTATTAGCTGGAGAAACTGCCAATGTTCCTGATAAAGAAGAGGAGGACGAAGAAGATGATGAAAGTGAAGAAGAAGGTTCCAATAGTGAAGAGAGTGACGATGATGGGGACAATGCAGCTGACGAAGGTGCCAAGGATGAAGGTGATTCTGACGAAGCCTACGACGAAGAACTGGAGCCAACGACATTTGTCAACGTATCTTTCGAGTGCGATGAAGCTGGTCCCTCTGGAACTCAACAGCAGCAGCAGCGAGCCCCCCCTGCCCCTTCTACTAGTACCTCTGCCCCTGCACCCAGTGGGTGAGTAGATATGACTACTTCTTTGCTTAGGGTGGATTCTCATGCATTCAACATTCTGCAGCAGACATCTTAGTTTGTTATTTGACTCATCCTTGCAAATGCGGTACCTGGGAACATTATTGGGACGTACTAGTTAAAAAGACGGACTTTCAAATTTGGTAACAGTCTTGCTAGCTAGGAAGCAGCTGAAAACAATTTTATGTTATACATTCCCGACAAGTTACCACCTACCAATGAGTATTGATTTATTGTAGATGTGCAGAGGATTTAAAACCCATTAATGAGGTTCTCATAACTTACCCCCAGCAGCTGAAGCAGCATTCTAATGAAATGAACCATAGAAAGAGCCAAAGCAAAAACCGTCCACCATGTGCCCTGAAAACCTAAAATATCATAGCTAGCTAGGTGCCTCTTATTTTTACCATTTTGCTTCACTCATTGGACCTTTGTTAACATTAAACATATTAGATACTAAGCAGGTAAGTCATTTCCTAGGGTGTTTCTGCAGTCAAGGTTGTGTGCCTGTGGATCCACTAGAATGTCTTGGCTTGTGTATTTGAACAGTGATCTGAAGTTCCGCAGTAAATGACTAAAATCTCGTCAAAATTATATATAAACCTTGTTTTGAAAAGCAATTTTGTGTGTAAACAGAAAATTGCAGATGATCACATTCTAGTACATGTAACCAAGGCTGGTAATTTATGCCCGTATTATTATTGAAAGTAGGCAGTATAAGTATTGACGGTATTTTTTTGCTGGCCGAGCAAAATATTTTAAGGTGTATGCACATTTCATCGCCTGTTCTCTCAAATTGTGTATTGACCGGCATTGAAGTATTCTACGGCTACTCCCTTTGCCTATGCGTTTGCTATAATTAGTGCCTGCTAAGTTGACTTAGTTCATTTTGCCTTTTGGCAGAGTGTGTTAGCCACATACCACTACAGTTGTGGCCCAAGAGATAGGTAACAATGTTCTATCAACTACAGTACTTTTTTTCTATTGGCTTAAATTAAGCGTAATTTCTATCCAACGTGTGCCAGTAAACCACTACCTAAATTGATAAAGCATTGTTATAAGAGTTATTTGTGACTGGTGTACAGTTTGTGAGTCCTCTTTTCAGGGCAAAAAGCATGCTTGCCTCCTCCCATTAAGTGCAATGATGGCAGAATAGGGGTTTAGAATGGTATAAAAAGAGTAGCGAGTTGCAGACCTGGCCCAAATAAAATTACTGTATCCAAGAAACAACCTTCTTAAACAGACCGCGTAAGAATTTTGTTGACTATCCATCAGAAGCGTTTGCGACTACGCGCTCACGGAAATCAAATTGTTTACTAAAGAAGCACGGAAGTTGAGAAGACTAGCTACTGAGAGAATGCATCAATGTGCTTGAAAATGTGCTGAAGCTGTGTACAGCATTGTATTTCTGTAATACAGTGTGCAGTGAGACTTGTACAAAACGGAACTCGAAATTTGACAGACAAGTTTGCGAAGGATGTTGAATCGGACAATTTACAGTAATGTATGAAACTACCACTGGGGGAACTGGTTGCTGAAAAGTATCGTGAAGCAACAAGGCTCTACCTTGTGATTTTTCTTATTTTATCTAATTGAAACACATTAAACCTAAGAAAGCATCATAGTGTTTATATTTTAAGAAACAATGACCTGCCTACACAATATGATTATCTTGTGTTAGCTAGCTGGCTTGGAAGTCTGGTTTTCTCTAACCATTACTCTTGTAATCTTGTGAGTGGTTCAACCCAGTTAAATTAAAAGAAGCTCGTGATTTTGGTTGCTTCGAATTGTGTGGGAAGAAGACATGCGTAATTCCCTGGTACGTCTTAAGTCCAGGTATGTTGGATGTCAAAGTGAAGGTAAAGTAGAAAAAAGCACAATTTTTAACGGTATTTTGGTAGCTTGTAAGGATCTTTTTATTGCGTACAAAAGTTATGATTACTACAAGAAAACGGAAGAGTAGCAATGTCAAAATTTCAATCAGGTTTAATCCTTTCCGTTCTGTACTGGTGTCACTGTAAATCCTGCTTGCCAATAACCAAATTGCATTAGATTCTTCTTCCTCAGTTATTCAAAGACTTTTTATCTCTTTTCTTCTAGATCTGTTGAATCAAACACCTCAGGATTTGGCAACTTACCATCCTTATTTCACGTGTTAGCCAATCCTGGAGAAGTCATCTCAGAGTCTCTTCATAACATTTCTACTCTTTCGGACTTTCACGTTGAATCTAACTTGTACGAGTGCGATACGAACGAATGCAGGCAGACGTTTGCGTCGGAGCTAGACCTATGTGAGCATCGTTCAGCTCATGGTGCCGACTCCCAATTCAAGTGCGCTGAATGTTCAGAGACGTTTGCCACGTCATTCAAACTATCGTACCACATGAAAAGCCACAAGGAACGCAAGTTCAAGTGCGAGACCTGCTCAAAGACGTTCATTACGCAACATCATTTAAAAATGCACAGTTCTATGCACATGGAGGTTAAACCCTACCCGTGCGACATTTGCGGGAATAGGTTTAGGTACAAGAAAACATTCGAAACGCACGTTAAGAATCACGCTAAAGAAATTATTGCCAAACCCAGCAGCGATCCGTTTGCATGCGCTATCTGTGATATTAGTTTCTCAAACCGCAATAGCTACAACCACCACACAAAGAACCATAACAACATGTCAAACAAGTGCAGGGTTTGTGGCAAGACATTTGCCTCGAAGAAGAGCCTGGTGGGTCACGTGCGAAGCCACACGACAGCCGGCGACAAGGGCTTTTCGTGCACTGTATGCGGCAAGGAGCTGACAAGCAAGGAGTCGTTGCACTGCCACTCGATGATGCACTCCGGCGAAAAGCCGCTGGTTTGCGACGTCTGCGGAAAGGGTTTCTCGCACCGGAAGTACTTTGTTGTCCACCGGAGGATCCATACTGGTGAACGACCGTACTCGTGCATTACGTGCGGCAAGGCGTTCACGCAGGCGTCCACGCTCACTGTGCATCGGCGGTACCACACAGGCGAACGGCCGTACAAGTGCGTCATTTGTGACAAGGGCTTTGTCACGCGGACTATCATGTTGACGCACATGAAGAAACACAATGAGTAGTTTTGAGCTGTGTGACTGTGGCATAAATTGAAGTTGGCAGTATTCTGCGGCCTTCTTATGCTAATAAGAGGCTGTAAATGGTAGAAATTATTTAAGTGCATTGACAGGTGTCAAAATATGAACTATTACTGCCAAGGTTGTATTTGATTGGCAAGCAATTGTTATCTTTAAGAAAAATATCTAAGAAATGCAATGAAAACCTCACACATCAGGAATAGAAGTTTTTAGGAGAAACTTGCCTCCGATCAGCAATAATACTAGTCAAAAAAAGTTTTTGTGCCGTTAACCAGTCTGATATTTTGAACTAAAGTATTTGTTCTCTACCTGAACTGCTCAGCCATGTACAAATTATCAAGAAAGTACAATTAGGTATAATGTCAATCGCCAAGTGATCTTTGCCGTTGATAAATCATTTAGATGCTTGCACCATGATTACATATTATGTACATTTTCAGTTGGGAACAAGTTATTTCAGATAATGTACGTACACCTACCTACCCAATATTCCTTTATATAATGTGATGAAAATTACTTATTTCTGTACCCAAACTTTTATTAAATGAAAATAATTGCTTAAATATTATATGATAATATATTTTTTGAACATGGAAAGAAAGCCATTTTCATATTTAAAAACATCTAGATAGCTTTTGAGCTACAGCTAAGATTTAAACAATTTGAAAACCCCTAGCAACATTATTTTGCAAAACTTTTGATGCTACCCTCCAGAAATCTCTTAATTTCAAGGAGAAGCATTTTTAGTAAGCACAAGTAAGCAATGAGACCATCTTTGAATTCACACGACTGATTAACTCGCGGCTTTTCCGACCTGCGGCGGTTTTTCCTCATTTTGCTTGCTCAACCACGGCAATGCTCGGAAGTATCTGGGATTTCATGGAGTGTCTCTTCTTTACAGATGTGCAGTAAAGACCAATAGCGATAGGCCGACAGTTGACAAGTCGAAGCGCAGGTCGACTAGGCGATTCCCAAAGAGCGACAATTCCGAATCTATTAATACGGCTGATAAGTGCGAGTTTTGCGGCAAAGTCTTCACGCGGTGTAAAATGTTGATCCATCGACGAATTCACACTGGGGAGCGTCCATTTGTTTGTACGAACTGTGGCGAGGCTTTTGTGTCGGCCGGCGCTTTAAAGGTGCACATGGTAATACACAGCGAGAACCGACCTTTCCCTTGTAACGTTTGTGGGCGCAGCTTCAAGCGAGCGTTCGAGTTAAAAGACCACAAAAAGATACACACCGGTGAAAAGAATCACGTCTGTGACATATGTGGCTACTCGTGTATACAGCGGACCAACTTGGTCAACCACCGTAAGCGTCATTTGAACGAGTACAAACTTAAGTGTGACATTTGCGAGAAAGGTTTCTATACAAATACGGAGCTCCAAGAACATAAACACGGCCACACCGGAGAGAAACCTTTCCAGTGTGACATTTGCGGCCTCGCTTACCGATACCGTTACCGGTTGACTGTCCACAAGCGAAAGCACGATCCAGATTACAAGCCGCCGCCAAAAACCCATGAGTGTGAGGTTTGTCACAAATGCTACTCCCGGAAACAGGTACTTATGTCGCATATGAAGTCGCACACTGGGGAGAGCCAGTGCATCTGCAATTTCTGCGGCAAAGCAGTGTCGAGTAAAGACTACCTTAAAATTCACGTTCGGACTCACACGGGCGAGAAGCCCAACGTTTGCGATGTCTGCGGTAAAGCATTTATCTCCAAGAAGTATCTCAAGATACACAGACGGACGCATACAGGAGAGCGACCATACTCTTGTGATCTGTGTGCCAAGACATTCACCCAGCAGTCGTCGTTGATTGTACATAGACGGTCACACACTGGTCAGTATGTGTGCGAAGTTTGCAGGCGCGGTTTCCTGTCTCGGACCATGTTGATATCGCATCAGAAAACGCATGCCGAGTGCTTGGTCTAGTCGGGGTAGGCTGATTAGTTACTTTGGTTCATGGTACTTGATCATGTTTGGGCTTGATTGAACATTGGACAACCATGATTCTTCAAAAATAAATTAAGACTGATATTTCTTGTTTTTCTTAAAAGGTTGTAATTTCAAACTGCCATGCTTTACTACCTCCATTTACTATGATTTTATTTTTAAAAAAAAGGCATGAAAGACTACTAACGATAACAGTGATTCACTGGTAAATACTATCGTCTGTGTTAATATGAAATAAAATAAAACAATCCAACTGAGAACTTTTCATAGAGATGGTGGTTTTAATATTGCTCTTACCACAACCATATTTATAATAAAGTTTCACAGTTATACAGTTTTTCAGTTAACTTTTCACATAATGCTGGAAAATGTACTATCCTTAAAGTGATACTGCAGCCATCATTAAATTCAAGAAAAAAATAAAAATGTATCTTCTTTGCAGGTCCCCTCTCAAAATCAGAAAATCAAATACAAGAACAAATCAAGCTACCTCCCTTGCTCCCTCTCTATTAACCAATGTGCAAATTGGTGCATACAAAGTTGCTGCAGACTGTAACTTTCCTGCTGGCCCCGAGTCGTTCATTTGTCTGTCTTGCAACGCTGGGTTCGATTCCCAGGCATCATTGATCAAGCATATGGCCATTCACAAAGAGGACCGCCCTTTCAAGTGTCAGGTATGCGGTAAGGGCTTCAAGCGCATACAGAACCTCTACAACCACATCAAACTTCACACTTTAGAGAAAATCCACAAGTGTTCCGTTTGCGATTATGCCACTAAACAAAGGTCCAACCTGACAATACACATGAAGCGCCATCGCAACGACTTTCGATTTCAATGCGACCAGTGCGGCAAAGGTTTCCACACGACGCTCGAGCTGCAGGCACACATTCTGGGTCATACAGGAGATTTGCCCCACAAATGTGCTGAGTGTGGTATCTGCTACCGCCATAAATACCAACTGTCGCAGCACTTTGTCACACACTCACCTGGATACACAGAGCCTGTCAAAGAGCACGAGTGTAAGATATGTCACAAGTTTTATTCACAAAAGAAAGTGTTGAAGATTCACCTGAATTCCCATGCGGGCAACACTAATGTAATTTGCGACGTTTGTGGGAAGGTTCTGTCTAGTAAGAGCTACATGAAAGTGCACTTGCGTACTCACACAGGGGAGAGACCCAATTTATGTGCGATTTGTGGCAAGGGATTCAATTCGAAAACATATTTGAAAATACATAACCGTTCTCACACGGGCGAGAGACCTTTTTCTTGCAAAGTTTGTCTGAAGTCTTTCACACAGCAGGCGTCCTTGATAACGCACTCCAAGAAGTGTAGTTTGAAGCTGTAAATGCGGGGGTAGTTACATTTATTTTGATTTTCAACATTCTTCAGTTCCATAGCGATTTATAAAAACTACAGCGTCCAGTATTTTTTGTATTAATGTGCTGTAAAGAAGCCACCTTTTGCGTTATACTTGTTACATTTTTATTCGTTTTATTATGTGAGGAGTCTGCCAGACCTTGAAATTAAATTGATGGAATGCTAATTTTGTTTCCAGGTCTGGCAATCGTAACAGATCATATAAAAGTAGGACTGGTCTAAGCAAGAACATCTCTTTCACCGTGACTAAGTCTCCAAGAAAATATGTGAGGACACAAAAGTCGCCAGTTGCTGGGAGCATCGGTGTGAAACCAACAACTGATAGCTACCCTTCATTTTCATTGGCCAACAGCAACTTGATTACAACAGCCATTGATGATATGCTTCAAGGAACAAGGGAAGATGATATTGATGATAAGCACTTTGAATCAGGCAGTAAAGTAGTTGATTCCCCAATGCACTTTGGTTCAACTTCGAGCAATTTGATAACACTAGGTGGCTCAGGTTTACTTACATTTGAAAATAATGATTCCGGTGGACATAGCAATAGCTTTACTATCACCGAAGTGGATAATATGATTTTTACTTCATCACCGTGTATTTTGTCCCAGGATTGTTCCTTTACCAACGTTATAAATTTGAATCTCCATTCAATGCCAGATAGCGGGAGCAATTTAGTGCCCAGCGCTGCTGTCGGTAGTTATGTAATTACCAAAACCAATGAGGATTTTTGCAGGCCATCCAAAACTAGTTTCTTGCTAAACAACAGTGTAAATGGTTCTTCATGTAAGGAACCTACTATTCCTTTGAGAATTTCAGAAAACAGTCGCACCAAAATCCCAGCGGAGGTCGAGTCGCAATATTTATTGGTTGTCCACAACCCAGATCTGCTTATTTCTGGAGCATCCTTGGAGAAGCCTCTGGCCAATTCGCTTGAATGTAAACTTTGCGGAAAGCTGTTCAAGATGGCGTCACGTCTGGAGCGCCACATGGTCACTCACAGTGAAGACAGGCCATTCGGTTGTCAGTTGTGCATCAAAGCTTTCAAGCGAGCATACGAACTGAAAGTCCACATCAAGACCCACACTAACGAAAAGAGCTTTATTTGCGAAATGTGTGGTCACGCATTCACTCAGAAGCACCACTTGACCATCCACAGGCGCAGACACACCGACGATTTCAAATATCTCTGCGACCTTTGCCCGAAAGGCTTTCACTCTAACGAAGAGTTACAATCTCACAAAAACACCCAGCACAACCAGAACCAGTTTGTATGCCAGACGTGTGGACGATCGTGTGCCAACCGCAAGAATCTGGCAAAGCACTTGATGCTTCATGACCCAAACGCTTCCTCCAAGCGGCATCAGTGCGAGACATGCGGAAAGACATTTGCAACCGCGTCGGGTCTTCGCTTGCACAAGACGGCCCATACTGGCGGAAACATCTTCCCCTGCAACGTTTGCGGGAAGGTGGTCGCGAGTCGGGACTCGCTGCGCTCACATAAAACGATTCACTCGGGTGTCAAGGCATTTGTCTGCGATTGCTGCGGCAAAGCATTTCGAATCCGCGAAAACCTGCGTGTGCATCTGAGGACCCACACAGGCGAGCGGCCGTATCAGTGCGGCAAGTGCGAGAAAACATTCTGTCAGTATTCAACACTAATGGTGCATTCTCGTTACCACTTGGATCATCGCCCATTCACATGCGAGTTTTGTTCGAACACCTTCGCCTCAAAAGCGTTGCTCAGGGCTCATTTTTTGTCCAGCCATTACGAGGCACAGATTTGAAATGTGACTGTGTATTTTGACATATTCCATGACAATTCCAATATGCTGTTTTTGCTCTTTGATTTGATTAACAGATAATCGTGAAGCTTTGTAATTGCACTGTACCAAGATGCGACATTTATATTAAACCTTAGCTAAAATTCCAACACTGTTGTTTATTCCTCTGGTATTTTGGTATGTGTGATGACAGTTTAAGAAAAATCCTAAATCAATTCTTGTTTCGAGTTTATATAGGAAATTCCTTTTCTTTCCAGCTCTCAAATCGCTAAAAAACGACGCTCTTCAAAATGGAGTTCTGCTGCCCCTAACCAGATGATGTCAGTCTCGGAACCATCTGTTCCTTCCCGGAAATCACGTGTATCTTCATCAGATGTGAGAGACCTTGTGTCAGTAGGAAAACAACCCAAGAGATTTGTGTGCAAAGTATGCTCGTGTTCATTCAAGCAAGTTCAATTACTGAAATTCCATCTCAAATCCCACACCTTCCAGCCTCATCCTGTTACATCTCATTTTAGGTGTGAAATTTGCATAAAGACCTTTTCATCGCACAATCTTCTCTTGAGGCATAAAATAACACATAGTGATGAACGCCCGTTTTCTTGCAATCACTGTGACAAAAGATTTAAGCGTTCTCAAGAACTCAGGTTCCACACCAAAATCCATGACAATGTAAAAGACCATGTTTGTGAAATATGCGGTTACGCTTCAGTCCAGAAATTCAACATGGTGAATCATAGAAAGCGTCATCTAAATGACCGTAAGTTCAAATGCGACAATTGCGAGAAGCGTTTCATCACTAGCTCGGAGCTGCGCGAGCACGTGATGAGCCACACTGGCGAAAAACCATTCCAATGCGAGAATTGTGGGATCGCATTTCGTTACAAGAACCAGCTGAATTTACACAAGCGGACCCATGATTCAAACGCCCGGCTTCCCGATGCTGACCTGCAGTGCCAGCTTTGTAGCAAGCGATTTGCCTGCAAAAAATCCCTTCGGGTGCACGTCCGATGCCACACTGGTGAAAGTCAGTGCATTTGCGACATCTGTGGAAAGTCCGTTTCAAGTAAAGACTACCTCAAAATCCACCTTCGGACCCACACAGGAGAGAAACCAAACGTTTGCAATGTCTGCGGAAAAGCATTTAACGCAAAGAAATACCTGACGACGCACAAACGAACACACACTGGTGAACGGCCATACGGTTGCAGTATTTGTCACAAAACGTACACGCAACAGTCTACGTTGATTGTGCATAAAAAGACTCATCAAGGAATAGCCATCAAAAAGCCATTCAATTCATAGCATATCAAACATGTTAATTACTTGTTGCATTTTATGCAATAACAATAACTTTTGAGTCAACTTACTCTATTGATAATTAGGTATTTCCTAATTTAACTAACCAATGCACATGGAAGGGAGTGTTCACAATGAATTTAAATGAAGATGGCATTCATTTTCTTTACAGCTCGCAAGTCTCTGCCCGCCCTACAGGTCTTGGTATTACGACTGAGAGTTTGACTGCATCAAATAGCAAGATGTTCCAGCTGATACCTTCAAATCCTGGGAGTAACACTCGGTACCTGGTGCCGATAGCCAGTAATTTTGCCGCTGTGCCATCACATGTGCCCATCTTTCAAATAGAAATAGATAATTTGGATTCGAGCAACAGGATTATTTCCACCAGATTATTCAGCAATCCGAGCATATCAAACAATCTTGAAACAGCACATGCGTCTAGAAAGAGTATTTCTCGCTCTGATCCCAAAGCACCCAAATCAGGCAACCCAAAAAATATATATCTGCCTTTCAAATGTGAAATCTGCAAAAAAGATTACCAAACCCATTCAATCTTGGAACGGCACAAAGTCACACACAGTACTTTGCGGCCATTTCCTTGTGACTTGTGCAGCAAGTCATTCAAGCGCTCTTACGAATTGAAAGCGCACAAGAAAATCCATACCAAAGAGCGAAATTTCATTTGTGACATTTGTGGGCACAAATTTATCCAAGCTTCCCAACTTCATATACACAGGAATCGCCACATAGGCGCCTTCAAACTAAAATGCACACCCTGCAATAAAGGTTTTCATACAAACATAGAACTTCAAGTCCACAACAACACGCATCATGGTGGAAATCAGTATATTTGCGAAATTTGTGGCAAGGTGTATGCCAAAAAGATCAGCTACACCAAGCACATCAAGACTCACGCAGCCGGTTTTGTCCTCGAACGAAAATACCAGTGCGACACATGTGGTAAAACGTTTGCAGTGAGATCGGGTTTGCGCCTGCACATGCTGTCCCACACGGGGGGTAATAAGTTTCCTTGTGACGTGTGTGCTAAAGTCCTGACCAGCAAGGAGTCACTGCAGTCCCACAAGCACATACACACTGGGCACAAGCCATATGTTTGCGAGCAGTGCGGGAAGCTGTTCCGCGGCCGGGAGAACCTCCGTGTGCATCTGCGGGTACACAGTGGTGAGCGACCCTATGGGTGTGATCAGTGCCATAAGGCATTTACACAGCGCTCCACGCTCACACTACATCTACGATATCATTCAGGCCAAAGGCCTTTTCTCTGTCAGATTTGCTCAAAGGGGTTTGTCTCAAAGACAATATTGAAGTCACATCAGCATAAAATGCATGAAGAGGTTGCTGCACTTCTAGAACAAACATGAATAGAAGAAAATAGTATTGCAGTTTTGACAAAGTATTTTTATTGCTCCCAGTATTTTTTTCTTTTCTTTCAAATCTGTTGGTGATTATTTTGTAAGGCAGTCATTACATGAAAGGTTCCTCTTCTTTTCAGATCAAAAAGAGGGCCAGTCAAAACATTTCTGACAGTCGAGGGCAAGTCGCTAGGTGCTTTTAATTGCGAATTTTGCGGTAAAAGTTGCTCTTCGAGAGCTCTTCTTCTACGGCACATGATAAAACACAGTCAAGATAGGCCTTATGAGTGTGAAGTGTGCAACAAACGGTTTAAACGATCTTTCGAGCGATCACGACACATGCTTATACACACCGGTGTCAAGAACCACGTCTGTGACGTTTGTGGTGCAGGTTTCACTCAGAAATCCAACTTAATTACGCACAGAAACACTCACTTCAGCGATTTTAAATACAAGTGTCCTTTTTGTCCAAAAGGATTCCACTCTCTTTATGAGCTACAGGAGCACAATAACATTCATACAGGCAGCAGGCCGTTTAAGTGCGATGTTTGTGGAAAAGAATACGCTCTCCGGAACAGCCTATTATATCATAAACGAACTCACAGGAGGGAAGCAAAAGAATGCAACAACCAGTGTGAGACATGCGGTAAGAACTTTATTTACAAGAGCTCTCTTCGCATGCATAGAAAAGCCCATTTAGGGGAGAATCAAACGATTTGTGACGTATGTGGAAAATCTCTTTCGAATAAAGACTCGTTGAAAAGCCACCGTCGTATTCACACTGGAGAAAGGCCGTTTGTCTGCGATATTTGCGGAAAATCTTTTGTGAAAACGGGAAGCCTCAAAGTTCATTTGCGTACGCATACGGGTGAAAAACCATACTCGTGTCCGGTCTGCAGCAAAACGTTCACGCAGCGCTCTTCACTCATCGTACATGATCGGTATCACACGGGTCAGAGGCCCTTTCAGTGCCAAATCTGTTCGAAAGCTTTTATCTCAAAAACACTTCTCAATGGACATCTCAAGTCGCATGCTTCTGCCGATATTGTATTATCTTAAACCAAATTGTGCTGGCTAGCTTCTCCGGCTTCTGTTATTTTTATGCTCTCTTATATTATTGTTTGTGAGCATTTACTGTGTATCTATTGTTATGTAATTTGTATTAAAAACAAAAAAGAAGTACTTAATATATTGCATTTTCATTTGAGCAAATCCAACTAGTTTGTAGGTGTGCCAGTAGATAATTGTAAAATTAATTGCTGGGAGGTGTGGAAATTATCTCAATGAAGATCTAAAGTGGTGACTCAAGGGGGGACTCACGTAGCATTACCATACAGAATGGCTGAAAACATGAAAGTTTCTCTTCTTTCCAGGTCAGCAAAAGAAATTAGTAGGCAGTGTTTTGGCAATGTTTACCATGACAAGCTAGCAAAATCTGCAGACAAAAGCCTCGAGAAAAACCCACCTAAATCATACAAAAAGACAGCCAAGACTGCCTGCAAAACTACAACTGTCTCGTACCCCTGTTTGGGGTGCACGGAAACGTTTTCTAATGCAGCTGACCTAAATGATCATCTGAAGGTTCACAGCGATGGCGTGCTTAAGTGCAGCAAGTGCGGCAAAGAATGTGTATCCAAGGGTCATCTGAAAAGTCACATGGTCTCCCACTCCGACGATCGGCCTTTTGCCTGCGATGTCTGTCCGCGCAAGTATAAGCGAGCGTTCGAACTGAAGAAGCACAAAGAGACACACACCGGTCAGATGGATCATGTCTGCGATGTTTGTGGCTACGCAACGTTTCAGAAGTCGAATCTGCTTGTTCACAAACGTCGACACCTGAATGAGTATAAATTCAAATGTGATGTCTGCAATCGTGGCTATTACACTAATACTGAGTTGCAGAGGCACATGACGATACATTCGGGTGAACGCCCATTTCAATGCAATGTTTGCAATAAGTCGTATCCATACAAAAGTAATTTGGCATTGCACAAAAAGAAACATGAACCTGACTACACAGAAAAGCTTCATTACCAGTGCGAATTTTGCGGCAAGACTTTTCTACACAACAACTCATTGCGGATTCACCGTAAATATCATTTGGGGGAGAATCAGCTTATTTGTGACATTTGTGGCAAAGCATTGTCGGGCAGTGAGTCGTTAAAGGCTCATCGTCGTATTCACACAGGTGAGAAGCCGTTCGTTTGCGATGTTTGTGGGAAAGGTTTCGGCAAGCCCGATTATCTCAAGGTTCATCGGCGAACTCACACTGGGGAGCGCCCTCATGTTTGTGCTGCATGCGGAAAAACGTTTACGCAGCTGTCTTCACTTGCAATTCACAAGCGATACCACTCTACGGGCGTTCCTGATCCATAACATAGCATTTCTGCCAAGAACTTGAGCGGCTGAGGAATTCGTTGTCATTGTGAAAATGATTTATGTTTTTGTATTAACAATAGATACCTTGTTGATGCTGGTTATATAACAATACATTCTATCCACAAGTTATCTTTTTTTTTTGCAACCCTAGCACAACAAGCACAAAGCAACCCTAGGACTACTCGGTTCTAAATTTGACTACACCACATCCCCTGTTTCTACTGTACTGAATTTTGAACAACCATTAAAATACTAGTTAATAATCAGCAAGTTTTAAACAAGTACAGACAATAAGTAAGGCATGCAGGTTGAGAAAATGGTCTGAAATGTGAATGCCAGTGCTGATCGGATAAAGCATTCATTGAAACGTCTCTTCTTTCCAGGTTCAAAGGAGACCTCGATAAATATTTATTTGGATATTCTCAAGACCATTCTTTATCTAAAAACATAGCTTCTGGAGACCTTGAAGTTTCTGTCAATGTCAAATCTGATCTGAAATCTCGCAGACGCAAAACAAGACCTACAAAAATTGATCAGCATAGATTATCCATACAAATATCAGAAAACATAGACCCATTAAGTCTTGGTGAAGAAGGAACAGTTAAGGCAATGCCTAGTACTGATCCTTCCCATACTTTTTCATTAGAGACTGACTGTGAGAGCAAAGCAAATCCAGTATCACCCGAACCTAGTACCTCAGCAGGTGAAATATTCAAGTGTGATATTTGCATGAAGGAGTGCTCTTCGCCCTGGCTATTAAAGTGTCACATGATTTCGCACAGTGAGAGCCGCCCTTTCAAATGCGACATGTGCGACAAGCAATTCAAACGTAGCCAAGAGCTTCGAATCCATCGCTTGCGACACACTGGGGACATGGACCACGTCTGCTCGCTCTGCGGATACTCCACATTCTCTCAGTTCCGGTTGATGCTGCATCAGAAGCGGCATCTGAAAGACTGCAGCTACACCTGCGATGTTTGTCACAAGGGATTTTACCATTTGTCTGAACTAAGAAAACACAAACCAGTACATGAGGAAGTCAAGCCGTTTCAATGTGGTGTCTGCGGCAAGTCGTACTCGTACAAAAACAATCTGCATTTCCACATGAAGAAGCATGACCCGAGTTTCAAGCCAGGCTTAGATTATCAATGCGAGACTTGCGGGAAAACTTTTGCCCACCGTAACTCTCTACGCGTTCACAGGAAATACCATGCAGGGGAAAACAAAAAGTATGTCTGTGATGTTTGCGGAAAATCGGTGTCTAGCAACGAGACGTTAAAGGTTCATCGGCGGATTCACACCGGAGAACGGCCGTTTGTGTGTGACGTCTGCGGAAAAAGCTTCAGCTCGCCGCAGTATTTCAAGCATCACAAGCGTTCCCACACAGGTGTTAAGCCACACACATGCGATCAGTGTGGCAAGTCTTTCACTCAGCACTCTACACTCACCGTTCACAAGCGATATCACACCGGCCAGCGACCTTATGAGTGCGAAATTTGCGAAAAGGGCTTTGTCACAAGAACATTGCTCAATTCACATGAGAAAACTCATCACGAAGTGATAGCGAATGCTCTCTGATCGATCGGCTTGTGGTATAATTATCAGTTTACTTATAGCATATATGGTCTATGCTTATAGCACTCCGCATCCTACCCCTCTAAACTGTGCATCAAGTGATGTGCACCAGAGCTGTCACAATGAAACATTCCCATAAAATCTCTTGCATTTTTCCTTAATACGAAATTACATTAAATCTGTGTTAAAATTAAGTCCATTATGTTCATTTTAAAATGAGCTAAAATAAACATTAAAGCAAATATAAAAAGAAAGTGCTTATTTTCCATTATTGCTCAAAACTTACCTATGCTTTCCTTGCCACTTTCAATATACAAAATTTTAACAACTGTAACTGCAAGTTAATGGATTGAATACAAAGTCAATACCATATCCATTATCCTGTGTCCATACTATACCTACTGGAAAGCTTCTAAATTCCTGGTTTTACCAAGTTTTTAAAACTCCCAGCTGAGATCCCAACTTTGAGTTAAAACTGAGTTCTGCCAAATGCATGCAATGAATTCAGTTTTAACTGCTATTTGGGATTTTAACTTGGAATTGAAAAACTGTTTCAAAATGGGCAAAGCAGAGCAAAAATTTCATAAAACCATCTCTTCTTTCCAGGTTTTTCCAAGGTATCAGTAGTGCTGATGAAAAAGTTTTGCCTATGTCAAAGCAATTTACCTGTGCTTGCGGACAGGAGTTTGCCTCGAGTGGGCATATTAACGAGTTAACACATGACCCTCCTTTCACTTGTACTTGCAAAATTTGTGGGAATCAGCTTTTCACTTCACTTGATATCGAAATGCACCAATCCATCAATTGCAAAACTCTCGGCAGCGAAAGTCCGACGAGCTTTGTTTGCAACATCTGCAACTTTACGACGACCCGAAAGGCAAATCTACTTAAACACAAACGACTTCGGTGCAACAAAAAAGCCTACAAATGTGATATCTGCTCTAAAGAATGCATCTCCCGGTACGGGCTCAAAGAGCACAAAACCGAGCACACCGATCTTAAACCATATTTATGCGTGACGTGCAATAAGACCTTCGGACACAAGCACAACATGCTGGTGCACATGCGCAAGCACGATCCGTCTTACACGCCTGACGTCTTCCAATGCGAGATGTGTGGCAAGTCGTACAGCAACCGTGGAGCCTTTCGCGGCCACAAGATGAGCCACGCTGGCGTGAAGAAGACCGTGATTTGCGATGTCTGTGGCAAGTCGGTTTCTAGCAACGAAACATTAAAGGTCCACCGACGAATCCACACAGGGGAACGGCCGTTTGTCTGCGACGTGTGTGGCAAATGCTTCAGCGCACCGCAGTATTTCAAGCAGCACAAACGTTCGCACACTGGTGAGAAACCGCATTCGTGCGAAGAGTGTGGGAAGTCGTTTACACAGCGTTCGAGTCTAACGGTGCACAAGCGCTACCACACGGGGCAGCGACCTTATGAATGCCACGTTTGTTGCAAAGGGTTCATTACCCGGACATTGCTCAATGCGCACGAGAAAAACAGACACAGCTCGGTCTGAAATGTGCAATGTTTTTAAACTTTGTAGAGTTATAATATATTTGAGCATTTAGGTTATCAAGTTTGAGCATTTGTGATTTTAAAAAATCAGGGCTAGACTTTCATTAAGCCAGGAAGGGGAATTTCTAGAGTGAAGAGAATTATTGAATATTAATTATGATGTATGATATTTTCAATACACTGACGGCAATAATTAAATTGTCCAATAAATCATTTCCCCGTCTTCTCATGAATTCAATCATTCCTCTGTTTAATGCAATCCATACAAACCTGAAATCACAGTGACTTCACTATAAAAACTAAACGCTCTAGAAATTAAGAACGTAGTAGTTCTTGAATTCTCTCCAAATTGTTTTCTTATTTCTTGTAGTTTATAGCAAACGACGCTACCATGTTTTTGTGCTCCTCCGTTGACATCTTATCTAGGTTATTTAGGTAGACCTACATGACTAAAAGAGAATCACTCCAGGCTTCTCTTCTTTCTAGGTTTGTCACCGATTCCTATAGTAGTGTAAAGATTCCCTGGCGCTCGACTGGTCGCCAACTCCGGGAACCGATTGCGCTAGTAAAGCCTAGGACCAGGAGAAACACTCGTAGCAAGACGCTAAGCAACAAGTCCGATACCAATCCACTTCGATCCACGGAAAAAAACACCAACGAATGTGTATTCTGCTGCTCGTTGTTTGAATCCGCCGCAGCGCTAGACATTCACAAGCTTACCCATGATATCACTAATCAATTCAACTGCAACATTTGCAATAAACATTTTGCAACCAAGAAAGGCATGAAACGCCATCTTGTAGTTCATAGCATTGATCGACCATACACTTGCGAGATTTGCGACAAAACTTTCAAACGACCATACGACATTGCAATACACTTAAAAAAACACACAGGAGAGAGCAAGTTTCAGTGCGACCTTTGTGGCTACACAACAATCTACAGATCCGCCTTGGCCACGCATCGCAAGCGCCACTTTGAGGAGTACAAATACCGGTGTAATATCTGCGGCAAAGGGTTTTTCGTGCTTACCTGGCTTCACGAGCACGTAAACTTCCATACAGGCGAGAAGCCCTTTCAGTGTGACATCTGCGGCAAAGCATTCCCCTACACTCGTTACCTTGTCGCACACAAAAAGGCCAATCATCCGGATGGCCAAGCCCCTGTCAAGGTGAACCGCTGTGCTACATGCAACAAGGTTTTTGCTCACAAAAAGTCACTTTCGTTGCACGTCAAGTCGCACACGGGCGAAAACGTTTGCCTCTGTGACATTTGTGGCAAGGCGTTGTCCAACAACGAGCACTTGAAGTTCCACCGCCGGATTCATACGGGAGAAAAGCCGAACGTCTGCTCTGTCTGCGGCAAAGCGTTTAGTAAACGGTGCAACCTAAAGCTGCATCAGCGGGTACACACCGGCGAACGGCCTTACACATGTGACACGTGTGGGAAGGCTTTCACACAGCGATCGACGTTAGTCATTCACAAACGATATCACACTGGGCAGCGCCCATATGAATGCCAACTGTGCAAGAAGGGATTTGTTTGTAAAGCATTGTTGAATGCACATCAAAAGAACCATTGCATCTAAGAATAGGATATAAAAATCTGAATAAGTGTTTTCTGGTAATACGTAGTTTGATTTAGATTGAAATCGCTAAATGGTGCAATTTTTGTGGATTGACTGTCTTGGCATATTTTACAACTATGCAAATTACCACAGCATGATTTTCTTTTAAAGTTTCAATTTAACTACCCAATTTTTTAATTCAACCCGTTAGTTTTTCTTGGGGCACAGCAGCAAATAGGTAAAAGCGTTTCTCTTCTTTCTAGGTCAACAAATGACAGCAGTCAAGCTTGCCGCTCCAAGCACTCCAAGTCACTAAACAGCAATCTCTCCCTGCACAAAATCAAAATAGCCGCTAAGGTCAAGTTGGAGCCATGCTCTGTGATTGGGAATGCATTTAACCTTCGACAACTTGAAACTCACAAAAAATCTCATCCGACTCCTCATGTATGCTCCGTATGCAAAAAAACTTTCAATGCCAAAGCCAACCTTGATTTTCACATGCGCACTCACACAGCTCCTAAAAGTATCAAGTGCACAATGTGCACTAAAGTATGTCTGACTACTAAACTGTTGAACAGACACATGAAATCTCACACTAAAGAGCGGCCATACAAGTGCACGGTCTGCACTAAGACTTACAAGCGCTCATTTGAGCTTTCGGCTCACGCCAAAGTCCACTCGGGCATCAAGGATCATGTGTGTAAGATTTGCGACTATGCCACTATGTACAAGGCGTACCTAGAAATCCACATGAAGCGACATGTGGGAGACTTCCGATTTACTTGCGAGACGTGTGGCAAAGGCTATTACACCAACACAGAGCTCCAAGGGCACAAAAACGTACACACTGGGCAGCGGCCATTTCAATGTGACATATGTGGAAAAGCATTTGTCTACAAGCACTACCTAATGACACATCAACGAATGCAACATCCTGATCTTTCAACGGCCGCCAAACGGTTCGAATGTCAGGCATGTTCAAAGACATTCTCAAACAAGAAAACACTTTCGACGCACGTTAATGGGCATATTGGAGAAAACCAAGTCTATCTTTGTGACATTTGCGGCAAGGGTCTGACTAGCAATGCGTCTTTGCAGGCGCATCGGCGCATTCATACCGGTGAACGTCCGTTCTCTTGCGATGTTTGCGAAAAGACGTTTAGTAAGCGTGGAAATCTGCGCATCCATCAGCGGACACACACGGGTGAGAAGCCGTACTCGTGCGAATTGTGTGGAAAGTGTTTTACTCAGCGACCGACGTTGGTGGTACACAGGCGTTATCATTCTGGTCAGCGGCCGTTTGAGTGCCAACTCTGCAGTCGAGGTTTTGTTTCAAAAACATTGTTGAAAGTTCATCAGAAAAGTCATGGATCAGGGTCTGTGGAGGTCTCAATTTCCACAAACTAGTCAAGTAAATAGGTTTCTTCAATTGTGCCAAGGTTTTTTGGCAGCAGCTTATCTAATATTATATTTTTTAACAGAGCTAGATTACTAATTACTTGACACTCTTTATTAGTGTAAATCCATAAATATATCCATAAATATATTAAATTGCTTAATTATTTTTATGTTCATACTCTTTGATTTTGGTTAACACTTTTTCCAAAAATTCCCTGATTCTCTGCATGGTGCTCTTTAAGGTTGTCCCATTTCAGCATTGATAAGACATGGCAAATACAATTTCTATTGAAGGCAGCAAATTGATAAAGAATATTTGAAATTTCCTCTTCTTTCTAGGTCAACAACCACTTCAACTCAAACGCTTGGTCTGACTTCTAAATCAGAACGATCTTCCAAACCAATTCTACGCTCAAAATCAGACTTGCAAGCAAGGAAGAAGGTCGATTTGAAATGCAAAAGTAACATCAACCAAGTATCCACATGTCCAGAAGCTCAGTTAACTAACATATCCAATCGTGCATTTCCATGTATGATTTGTAATAATTCATTTCTCAGCGAACAAAAACTACGATTTCATTCAAAAACTCACGACAATGCTAAAAATACAAAATGCTTGATGTGTGAAAAAGTATTTTCTTCTGGTAAAAGCCTGCGTAATCACATGAGATGCCATGCTAAAGACCGTCCGTTCACCTGTGACATCTGCAACAAGTCTTACAAGACCTCATACGAACTTAACGGACACAAGAAAATACATTCCGGTGTGAAAAACCACAGCTGCAACATATGTGGCTACGCAACCATCTACAAAGCCTACCTAAAAATTCATCAGAAACGACACGTGCGCGAGTTTCGTTTCTCATGCGACGTTTGCAACAAAGGCTACTACACCAACTGCGAACTGCAGTCGCACAAAAATGTGCATACCGGTGAAAAGCCCTTCCAGTGCGATGTTTGCGGAAAAGCGTACATCCACAAGCACTACTTAGTCGCCCACCAGAGATCACATCACCCCGAATTGCAAAAAGACATCAAACCATTTAAATGCCATGTTTGCTCAAAGGTTTTTGCGTACAAGAAATCACTGACGATGCATCTAAACGCACATGTCGGTGATAGCCAGACATTCTTGTGTGATTTGTGTGGTAAATCGATGACCAGCAACGCTTCGCTGCAAATCCATCGGAGGACCCACACAGGAGAACGACCTTTTGCATGTACTATATGTGCAAAGACTTTTAACAAGCGCAGCAATCTTCGGATACACCAACGGACCCATACAGGGGAGAAACCATATCGCTGCGATGTTTGCTCAAAGACGTTTACACAACGGTCGACACTTGTCATTCACAAGAGATACCACACGGGTCAGAGGCCGTATAAGTGCCAGATTTGCATTAAAGAGTTTGTTTCAAAGACATTGCTTAAAACGCATCAAAAATGTCATGGGGCTTAGTGTTTTTCCAGGAGGCCATTCTTCTTTTATTGACCAAGATCAGTACCTAACAACAATAACATTATGAAACTTAACATCATGGAAAATTATGCATTGGTAGCAATAAGTAGCTTAAATTATCTTGACAATCTTTACTGTGATATATTTTTTATAAATCAATATATAATATATAAAAAGTAGCAGTTTTCTACTCAGTTATCTTGTCAAAAACGTTTTATTTTCTTTACAGCTGCTTTTCCCCCTGAACGTTGATGAATTGATAGGATTTTCTTTTGGATTGAGATATGCCTTAGCAGTCGTAGTCCTGACTCTTGCACTGGGCAAAGCTATAAACTTTTCTACTCACAAAAATTTTCTATTCATTGCAATGATAACTTCCAAATTTCAAAAATAATTTTCTTTTTTTAGGTCACGCGGAGAAAGACGTCATGTTAGCTTAGCCCGCGCAACTCCTGTCCGGAGAGTCGGTACTAAAGTAGGCCGTGACCCGTTATCGAACATGAGAAAGCGCCCACCCAATTCCAAGTCACAGAGGCCGTGTGATCTGTGCAACGAAAACATTTCCTGTCATGCGGTGACTGTAGATGGCGAAGAGAAGCTGAAATGTTGTAAGTGCGACAGACACGTATTGCGGGCCGGCTATTTGCAGCTGCATGTGGCGTCGCACGCCAAGGAACAGCAGCACGTGTGCACCATCTGTGGAAGGGTACTTGCCTCCCAGCGCTCTTTAGCAAACCACACAATGCTCGTTCATAACGAAGTACGCCCCTTTCCATGTGATCTCTGTGAGAAAAAATTCCACAACCAGGTCAAGCTACAACGACACAGGGAGAGTCACCGTGTTGGTAAAATGTACAACTGTGACATGTGTGACTACTCGACGCCACAGAAATCTGCACTTGAAGGTCACAAAAGACGGCATTTAAAAGAATACCGATGCAAATGCGAAGTTTGTGGAAGAGGTTTCTACACCGAAAAAGATCTAGAGTATCATATGAACATGCATAGTAGCATAAAACCAGTCATTTGCGACATATGCGAGAAACCGTTTTATCAACGCAATGGCATGTTAGCTCATCGGCGCTCCCACGACCCTAACTATAGGCCTGTGTCGAAGCCGTGCCAGTGCGTGGTTTGCGGTAAAGTGTTTTCTTGCAAGAGCGCCATGGTGATCCATTTAAAGTCGCACACTGGAGAAAATGTGCACGTATGCGACGTTTGCGGGAGGTCGGTGACGAGCAAGGAGTCGTTAAAAGCTCATCTACTGCTGCACACTGACGAGTTCCCTTTTCCGTGCGACGTCTGCCCAAAAGCATTCAAGAAGCCGGGCAGTCTGCGCGTGCACAAGAGAACACACACCGGAGAGAAACCGTACTCTTGTGACGAATGCGGGAACCGGTTCACTCAGCAGTCCACTCTGATTGTGCACAAGCGGGGACATACGGGTGAACGGCCTTACGAATGTCACATCTGCGTGCGTGCTTTTGTCACCAAAACTTTGCTGAAAACGCATCTGAAAACACATGGAACTGCATCGGCTGATATCATTATTCATGTTGATTAGTTCGTAAAAACTCTCATTTGTTATGTTCCGAAGTTCCTCGCTTAGCTGTAAGCTAATAGTTAAATCTGCTTGGATAATTAATAGGCTGCAGATTTCTGCATTTGTTTTTTTTCTTGAACGTAATTATTATTGATCTTAATTATAAACAACAATCACACATTTCTTCTGTGCCCTTAGCAGGTAATGGATATGTGGCTAACATGCCTTTTGATTTGGTGAGCCAGCTCTGTTTGAGATGTGCTTATATTATTTCAATAAGACTGACTAGAAGATCATCAGCAGGTAATTCTAATACGTCAACAAGGCGACATTTTTAGGCAAACTTTATAAACAATAAAATAAACTAGCCCATAGCACTTCACTTTCCCTGGAGCACAATATTTCTTTTCATAAAGAAATCTCAATCCTAAAGAAATCAATCAGATTTGTTTCAATCCGGCTATATTTTTCTAATTTAACCGATTATACTGCCAGCATGTTGTTAAATTTATTCCGCCTCCTTGGGTTGTTACAGGCTTGTTTAGAAAAAAATTTGCTTATTTAAGACGCAAATCAATGAGAGAGAGAGAGAGAAGCCCATTTTAAAATTCTAAGTTTCAAGAGAAACCTTCTTTTTTTAGGTATTCCGGGGGAAATCAACGCACTAGCTTTGGTACCGCAACTCCACTAGCGCGAGTCATTGCAAAAGTAGGCCGAGGGCGAGACCCGTTATTGAACGTGAGAAACCGCTCGATCGATGACAGGCCACTGAGTCCGAGGTCGTGTAGCATGTGCAAGGATGACGTGGCAAGTCATGCCGTACTCCTCGACGGAGTGGAGAAGTTCCGATGCTGCAAATGCAGTAAGCTTCTGGCAAATGCCAACTATCTGCAGCGCCATATTACCACTCACAAGAATAAGCACGGGCATGTTTGCGCCATTTGCGGGAAGTGTCTTGCATCAAAACACACACTGGCTAATCACACCCTGCTCGTTCATAACGATAATCGACCGTTTCCGTGCGATCTTTGCGATAAGAAGTTTCACAATGAGGTCACATTACAGCGACACCGGGATGGTCATCGTGTTGGTAGAATATTCAAATGCGACTTGTGCGAGTACTCGGCCACACAGAAAGCCCATTTAGCCACTCACAAACTGCGACATACAAATGAATACAGTTGCAATTGTGAAATCTGTGGGAAAGGATTCTACAATGACCGAGACCTTGAAGTGCATTTGAGGAGACACGCTGGCTTACGGTCAGCTACTTGTGACATATGTGAGAAGCCGTTTTATGGACGCAACAACATGCTTGCACACCGACGCTCACACGACCCAAACTACAAGCCAAATAGGAAACCTGCTAAATGCATTGTTTGCTTTAAAGATTTTTCATGTGTTAGTGCTATGAGGTACCATTTAAAAACACATACTGGAGAAAATGTTCATGTTTGTGACATCTGCGGTAAGTCCGTTACGAGCAAGGTGTCTTTAAGGGAGCATCTTCTGCTACACACTGATGAGTTTCCTTACCCCTGCGATGTTTGCTCGAAAGCGTTCAAAAAGCCAGGCAGTCTACGCGTGCACAAGAGAACGCACACGGGGGAGAAACCATTTTCCTGTGATGAGTGTGGTAACAGGTTTACTCAGCAGTCTACGCTGATTGTGCACAAGCGAGTTCATTCTGGAGAACGGCCTTACGAGTGTCACATTTGCACCAGAGCGTTTGTCACCAAGACTTTGCTGAAAACGCATCTGAAAAGCCACGGAACTGCCTCCGCTGATATTGTTGTTGCCAGTGATTAGCTTTTTGATTTATGTGTGTATTCAACCCAGACTTTTTACTGAGTTCAGAACTATTTCATTCTGATTTTTTTCCTAACAAGTATGCAGTGCCATCGCAGTTTACCTTTAGAGTTCCTATTTTCAAATTGTCATAAATACCTATTATTGAGGTATTGGAAGGAAAATAATTGCGCTAGCTTTACATGACGAAAGCTGAAGATGCTGAGGAAATGTATAAGCCATATTCTTCCAATGATTGTAGAAAGTGGTGCACCCAGCAGTTGACACTCATTGTGCACATGCAAATTCATTCTGGAGAATGGGCTCACAAATATCACATATGCACCCAAGCATTAAAACCAAAATTTTGCTGAAAATGCATCTGAAAAGTCCAAATAATGGAAAGTCCAAAAGTTTGTAAATGATGACATACTCACTTTACCATTATGTTAATAAAAGTACTTGGTATTGACTTTTGACACATCTATATGATTTTGATCATAATATTATGCTCTTGCTACTATAATATTATAATCTTTGTACAGATGTGGCTGATATCAATGTTTGCTTATCAGTCATCATGATTAGTTGATGAAAGCAAATAGTTGTATACAGAGGAATTTCTTTTTTTGTCAAAATAATTTCTTTTAACAAATAGCTATAGGAGACTGAGGACCTTCCTTGCAAATATAAAGTTAGAATGAAGATTATTTTGCAAATAATAATTAAATTTTAAAACATACATGAATTTTTAATCTGATGTACAAATGTCGACAATTAAATATGTAATTTCATAAAATGTCCTCATCATTCAATTGCAGCACTTCCTTTTTTCCAATCCTGGTTCCAGGTTAAAACTTGCTAAGGTACTGAGATTCTATACTGGGATTTATAGAATTACTAATATATCCTACTTATTTTAAACCCATTTTTTCCTAATCTCAATAGTCGTTTTCTTTTTTTAGGTCAATCGGTGAAAGCAAACGTAAAAGCTTTGCCATCTCAAATCCTAATGGGAGAAAAAGTTATAAAGTAGAAGATCCATTAACCGCCGGAAAACTTCTCGTTAATAATCAATTGCAGTCAAGCGAGTGTGCCCTGTGTAAAAAGAGTATTGCCAGCCACATAGTGGTTGTCAGAGATGTACAGAAGATTAAATGCTGCATGTGTAGCAAACTTCTTGATGACCATAGACGTATGTCACATCATACCATTACTCACAGTGTAAATTCAATCCCGAATCAAATAAAGAATGCATGCAAAATTTGTGGGAGACAACTTAAAACTGCCAAGAACTTAAAGAGGCACATGTTCACTCATAACTCGGTTCGACCATATCCCTGTGATCTTTGCGACAAATCTTTCCACCTTCCACGGTTTTTGAAGAGTCACAAAGAGTGCCATGGAATGGGGGTGAAATACAATTGTGATCTTTGTGAATTTTCAACCTGCCACCAATCCAGTTTGCTGAACCACAAGCGACGGCACTCAAATGATTTCAAATTCAACTGTGATTTGTGCGGAAAGGGATTCTATAGAGATGTCGCTCTCAAAGAGCATATGCATACCCACACTGGTGAGAAACCGTTTGTCTGTGAATTCTGTGGAAAGGCATATCCGTCTCGTCAGAGCATGCTCGTGCACAAGATAACTCACGATCCCAACAAGCCAGCAAAAAAGCCAGCTCAGTGTGATACATGTGGCAAGACTTACTCTTGCAAAAGGTCATTGACTGAACACAGAAAGTCTCATACGGGAGAAAATGTGCATGTTTGCGATGTTTGCGGAAAATCAGTGACAAGTAAGGAGTCATTAAAGGCACACCTACTGATTCACTCAGGAGGGTTTCCTTTCTCTTGTGACTCTTGTCCCAAGTCTTTCAAGAAAATGAACTCTTTACGGGTACACAAGAGAACTCACACAGGGGAAAAGCCATATTCGTGTGATCAGTGCGGCAAAAGATTCTCTCAGCGATCAACTCTAGTTGTACACAAGCGAAGTCATTCCGGGGAACGACCATATGAGTGTCATATTTGCAATCGGGCATTTGTCACACGGACATTATTGAAAGCGCATCAGAAAACCCATGGGACAGCTTCTGCAGATATCATTCTTGTCAATGACTCTTAATATTAGTATATTTCATGGTGCTATCAATTAATGTGTCATCATCTAACTGAAAGGTACAATACACAGAGTTACAATAAACAAATAAGTTCTCAAGCCAGTTTTCTTATCCTGTATAGCTGTGTTAATTTTGGGCCTACAGCATTGGTAGGGCATGTGTGCTTCTTGATTGATAATGCTTGTCAAAACACAATTTATGTTAAGATTTACTAAATTACAAACTTCAAAAATAGATTATTACATTTCATTGAAAACAACTAGAAAGTGTGTTGCCTGATATGGCCCAGTAGAACTTTAGCAACACATTTTCCCACCCTCAACTTTTGACTGAACTGTAAAAACTAAAAAGGCTACTGGAAAGATCTATCATTAATTATTATTATATAAAACAGCATTTACTGTATTTAATTAAATCATCATCAGGGCAGTTAGTATAGGTTCCTAGTGTCAAATAAAACGTCTGCCATCACAATAGCTTTGTGTCTGCAACTACTGTCGGGAGATTCAATGAGAAAGTACGCCGAAACCCTTTATAAAACGTGAGAAACCGCTCAAACAATGATAAGCCATCGACTGTGCGAGCGTGTAGAATGTGCAAGGGCCAGCCATGCCGTGTATGTAGACGAAGTGGAGAAGTTCCAATGTTGCAAGTGTAGATGTTTGTGGTACATACCACGTATCTGCAACGCCATATAGCGTCCCACACCAAGGAGCCCGAGCTTATTTGCACAATTTGTGGCAAGCAGCTTTCATCCAAGCACTCCTTGACAAACCATGCAATGCTTGTTCACAACAAAGATCGCCCAGTTCCGTGTGATCTTTGCAAGAAAACGTTCGATAGTGAGGTAACATTGCAGTCATAGGGAAAGCCACCGTGTCGGTAAACTCTTGAAATGCGATTTGTGCGACTACTCGGCGACGCAGAAATCCCACTTGGTCATACATCAGAATGGACTTGCGAATGAATGTTGTTGTCATAGCAAACTGTGTGGAAGAGGATTTTACAAGGACAGAGACATTCAAATTCATTTCAACAAACATGCTGGTGTGAAGTCAGCAACTTGTGACATTTGCGAGAAGCCATTTTATGGGCGCAACAACATGCTAGTACAGAGGCGCTCTTATGACCAAGCTACAAACCCGTGCAGAAGTCTTGCCAATGTCTTGCCTGTGGTAAGAAGTTTTCTTCCAAGAACGGGCTGCGATACGGCTTGAAAACTCACATCGGAGAAAACTCCCTCGTCTGTGACATCTGTGGCAGGTCTTTGACAAGTAAAATGTCTTTAAGATAGAACCTCCTACTCCACACAAACGAGTTTCTTTTTTTCATGTGATGTTTGCTCAAAGAAATTTAAGAAGCAAAGCGGTTTACGAGTACACAAAAGAACGCACACTGGAAAGCTGCTGTACTCTAGTGCGGGAACCGGTTCACTCAGCAGTCAACTGTGATTTTGCACAAGCGAGGTCATTCTAGAGAATGACCTTACGAGTGCCACATCTGTGCCCGAGCATTTGTCACCAAGACATTGCTGAAAACGCATCTTAAAAAACACGGAACTCTCTTTCTCCACGAGGCATCTTTTCATGAAAGGCTTTTGGTTTATCCACATATGCACATGCATATTAATATGCTTATTACCTATAGATTTAAATCCATCCATATGCACTTGCATTGTGGGTGAGAACAATTGTGCAACAAAGTGTTGGCATTACTTTACTTTTCCTTTTTTCTGTAGATGTGAAAAAAATATTAAACTGGAACTATCAGATGCAAGTTAAGATTCCTCAGCTTGAAAATATCCATATCTTATATAATACATCCATAACTTGTAACGGTTTATGTAATTTATATTGTTCACTTCAACCAATTTCTCATCATTTTCTGTGAAGTGTTATAAAATTTTGAATTTTGCAAGTCTTGTAAAAGTTTCTTTATCTAATTCTTGGGCTGCCTAAAGTTGGGGCACAAACAAATGTGCAAATAAAACAAATCAGTGCATTCAAATTATTGTGTTGATTTGTAACCCGGGCCAAAGTAAGGCTTTAAGTCTTATTTTTGCCAGAGGATTATGTCAAAGCTACTAGCATTCCTGTATGCTACAGATTATTACTACCTTCCTAAATAGAAAAAATAATTAAATGCAAACTAGAGTGGATATCTATTCCATTTTGACTGTCCATTCTGATCCCCTAGTATCAAAAATGTCTCCTTTTTTTAGGTATTCCGGGGAAAGTCTTCATGAGAGCTTAGTCACCGCTACTCCTGCACAGACAGTCAGTCTTGGTACTAAAGTAATCCGAGACCCACTATCAAAAGTCCGAAACCGCTCAAGACATAAAAGTCCTCCGGGTCTGGAACTGTACCCATGTGGTCTTTGCAACAATGCTGTTTCCAGTCATGCAATGCTTGTAGATGGCATGGAGAAGTTTAAGTGTTGCAAGTGCAGTACGCTTGTATTGATGTCCAAAACTTTGCTTCGCCATATTGCCACTCACTCGAAACCGTATAAATTTGTTTGCGATGTTTGCGGTAGAGTTCTGTCGTCAAAGCATGCTTTGGACAACCACACCATGCTCCTTCACAATGATGATCGGCCGTTTTCATGCGAAATCTGTGAAAAAAAGTTTCACACCGAGGTAACCTTGCAGCGACATCGAGGAAGTCACAGAATTGGAATTATGTTCCAATGCGACTTGTGCGAATACTCGGCATCTCAGAAGTCTCAGCTAGTTACGCACAAAAGGCGCCATCTCAAAGCATATATTTGCAGTTGTGAACTATGTGGAAAAGGTTTCTATGAACGGGAGGAATTTAAAAATCACATGAAAAGGCACAATGGAGTGTCACCTTATGTTTGTGATATTTGTCAGAAACCTTTTAATGGTCGCTACAGTATGGTATTACACAAGCGCACTCATGATCCAAGTTACATGCCTAAAACTTATCTATCTCAATGTGTCATTTGCGATAAATCACTTACAACTAAGGCTGGGATGAGAAAACATATGATGTCTCATGGTGGGAAAAACGTACACATTTGTGATGTGTGTGGGAAGTCTGTTACAAGCAAGACATCGTTGAAAGATCACCTTCTGTTGCATACAGAAAAATATCCGTTCCCATGTGACAAGTGCTCAAAAGCATTCAAGAAATCTAATACTCTCAAGGTTCACAAAAGAACGCACACAGGGGAGAAGCCATTCGCATGTGAAGAATGCGGAAATCGGTTCACGCAACAGTCAACGCTGATAGTTCACAAGCGAAGTCATACTGGAGAGCGCCCACACAAATGTCATATATGCACTCGAGCGTTTGTCACGAAGACTTTGCTGAAAACTCATATCAAAACTCATGGAACTGCATCTGCTGATATTGTCATTGACACATCTGAGACATTTTAAAGCTTTAACCAACATGAAGCTATTAGGTTTTTGCTATTAATATCATTTACATTTTTTTTAATTTTCCATTGCATATTGGTGACTGTGTCCAGTTACTGAGTTAATTAATCAACTGCCAGTTGACTTGTTATCTCCCACATCCATCAGATACTTATATTTTCATTTTACGGGACAGGTAATTGTTAATGGAACATAGTAAAACTGCCACTGAAAGAATAAAATGTTATTATTTTCCTAGTACCTACATGTTATAATAATCTGTTAGGAAACCTATATAACAGCTTATAATGATGTTCTGTTAACTTTTCTTTATTTTTTTAATAAATATGATGTGCTGAATATATTTTACCTTTTATGGTTGCATGTGTGTCAGCGTGGAATGTGAATACCTAAACTCTGGTAAAAACATAAACTTCTGTGACTGTGCTACAAGCCAGTCATCTTTGGAAAAAATCCTTTTCCATGTGACATGGGCCTAAAGGAATAAATCAATTTAAACTCTCTTTGGAAGTCTTCAAAAAGAGAAAAGAGAATTGTCTTATAAATTTCATAATTGCAAGGCTCACAAAACAATGCACACTGGGGAGAAGCCTTTAGCAACCTGTGCTGACCGTTCACAAACTAGGTAATAGTGGAGAGAATAAGTACAAATGTAACCGGCACCCATGCGTTGTTACCAAAATGTTCCTCAAAACACATCTGAAAACTCACGATGCTGCTCTGATTGTATCCTAAAAGATTTCAATTTTATTTTCAATGATTCTTTATATCTCCTAATGGTTATTTGTGATCACTTCAATGATGGAGACATTGATATTTCCAAACATATTTCCTCACAAAGTTATAACCAAAATTATCAGCATAGATTTTCTCCAATAAGCCCCTCTGATCCATGAGCTCCATGCCGTTGTGAAATGTGCGGCAAAGGTTTTTATGTACAGAAGGAACTTAATAATCATATGAATACGCACAATGGAGTGCACCCTGTTCGTGACATGTCAGAAGCTGTTTTACAAGAGTATGATTTTACAAAGGCGATCACATGATCCACATTACAAGTCGGCATTGAATCCTTTGTAACGCGTTTTTTGCGGTAAAACATTTACATCTGTGATGTGTGTGGAAAATCGGTAGAAAGGAAGGATTCTTTGAAAGATCACCTCTACTACACACACACAAATATCCATTCCTATATTATTTGTGCACAAAATCATTTAAGAAGCTGAACAATCTAAAGGTTAACAAAAGAACACACTTTGGTCAGAAGCCGTTCTCATGTGGCAAATGTGGGAACCGATTTTCTCAGCAGTCCACACTGACAGTGCACAAACAAAGTCACACTGGAGAATGACCATATTTAATTCAATTCTTTATTTTGCTCGTTATCACAATTTCAATATGGTGTTTACAGAATTCGAGCTCTTCAAAATTGGCTTAAAATTAAGGCAATAAAAAATAAATCATTTGTGAAATGATATCAAAAAATAAATCGATTAATGTCTCATCTGTACCCAAGCATTTGTCACCAAGACATTGCTGAAACACATCTGAAGAGTCATGGTAATGCATCTGCTGAAATTGGTATTTTAACTGATTGAACTTAAATGAGAAAGATAATTGCATACATTCATGGAACCTTAACCAAGACATTGCCATTGATTGCACCCTTTTTGTTGGTTGACTGACATTCAAATTTTTTCATTAGGGCATTCAAGTAAGTACCTCAAGTAGTAAGTAAGTTCATTCAAGTAAGTACCTCAAAGTGGTTAACTTTGTGTATCAAGTCATCTGCAATGAAGAATGATATTGATATATCAATATAATTCTTGTTAATATTTCACTACCTACAGTAACTCTAGGTGCCTTATGCATACCTTTCAAAAAGCTTTGTATTTTCCCTTTGAAAGCCATAACCTATAAATATTTTCTACTTTTCTATTTCCCAGATGCTGGTTTTATTTTGTGGATTGAGGATGTATTACCATTTATAATCATTATGGAAAAAATATTTTGCAGTAGTCTGATAAACTGGTGGGCAATCTCCTGTGAGTTCTTGGCAGATGCAAAAAAATATCATACAGGGTTTCTTTATAGTCACCACAGGCGAGTCCTGAGCGGGGGGGGGGGGGGGGGGTAGGCCTTAGCCCCACCTAATTACGTTTCTGAATCGCATAGATTAGCTTGAAAGTAACCTTTAATGTTACAAATTTTCAAGGGGGCTGTGCCCCTAGATCTCCCCCCCTCCTGCTGGGGGTCCTGTCCACCAGGTCCGCCCCCCGGTGCCGGTTCATGTCAAGCCATGCACCTCCCCCTAAATGAATAACGTTCCTTCACCTAACCTGATTATTAAACCAGCATATTCCGAGTTTCAAATTACATGTTTTCCTTGGAAAACATACTTTACAGAACCCCTAATTTTGGTGGATTAAACAATGTCCCAACCCCACCCCACCCCACTCGAACAGTTACTGGTCCTGTTCCGAAACCTGCTGAGCTTGCTGAGCTCCAGTAGGCTCTCAGTAGAGTTCAGCAAGTCTGCTCCCTTCAGTAACGGAACGCAATACACGATCTCAGCTCAGCTTGAATGATTTTTCTATGCGGCAATGTTCAAAGTTCTCTGCTCTCAAGTAGCCGAGTTTTTTTTTCAATAACACAATCAAATTACATAAGAAAAATACTTGCTTACTTGTTAATAGACATTCTTATTTTTCTCTACTAACTTTCAACTAAAAGTAACTTCGCAAACACCACACGTCAGATCTGATTTGTAGCCCGCCATCCTGAAATTTGAATTGACTGAGCTCAGTAGGATTGACTGAGGCCGAAACCTCCAGTCAACTTCTGTGGCTTTCAGCAGGTTACAGAACAGCCAGCAGGGTCCTGCTCAGTCACTGTGATAGGTTACGGAACGGATCTCAGTAAGATTTGTTACTGCGCAGTAGCTTCAGCAGGTTTTGGAACAAGACCACTGTTTGGCCCCACCCAATCTTGGACCCTGCGAACGCCTATGATGGCCACTGAGTGGTTTCTCATCTGGGACATCCAGAATTCATAAAGTTTGCATGTGGACAACATCCATGGCAGCTCTGAGTTAGCCATGTAGAGAAACTTCCCTCCAGCTATTTGACGGAGTTAAATAATTTTATGTAATAATTTTGGAAAATTTTGTGAAAATACAAACTTGAGGATAAATTTTCATATTTTTCCTAACTATCCCAATTTTCGAATATTGCTATTTTTCCTGATTTGAAGGCAAGGGTATGGAAGATTTTCTTGAAAGGGTCAAAGTTGAGAACAAAAGTAGACACCTCGAAAATTTCATCACAATCGAAGCATGCGTTTGGTCTGTAGAGCGGGCACAAACACACATACAAACAAGCGAACAAAAAAATCACAAGTGCTTTTTATTACCAGTAGTCTCACTTGTCACACTAGTCTCACTGATCTCCCAGATATATTAGATCTCTAATTATCTATTTATCTGCCAATTTCTAAGTGATTTGGGAGCTTTTTGGGTATATATAAAATATAGGTTGAAGCAGATAAGCCATGGCTTTATCCAGCAATATAAAGTGCTCAGGGGCGGAGCTAGGCGCCCGCAGGGCCCGCGGCCGGGGGCAGGCCCATCCCCGGCCGTTGGGGGCCTGTTGGCCGTCACCCTCCTTCATATTATAATTGAAAACATCTATACATTCAAAACACGTAAACTCTTTTCTGCGACACTTCCAGTTTTACGTTTACTTGATTCACGCCTAACTGCATAAGGCCTGTACCAGAGTCAATTTGATACGCGCAGGCTTCTCATTACAAGGAGCAGGATATAAAACGACAGAAAATATGCAATAGAACTAAAGAAAAAAATCTTCAGTTACGTTAGTGTGCAGTTGTTCCCAATTGAGTAATTATGAGCCAACATTGTTAACTCGAGACACGGTCCGTTAGTGCTTAAAAGTATTGTGTACTAAACACTCAAATGTGTATTTCCAGGCAATAGTCTAACCTGCTCCATCCTGCAAGGTAAAACTCGGGCTGTTTTTCCCAATGTGTCAATTTGAAATAAGATACACAATGCTTGAAATGATTGCTTAAAATGCCTAGATTCACTCCAAAAAATGACCGTAGTTCAAATTTTTTTTGGGCTGTGCCCCCTAACCCCGACCTCTTGGGGTGGGGGGGGGGGGGCCTTTTGGGCAAAATCTGCGGGCGGTCCCGCGAATCGTAGTTCCACCCCTAAAAGAACTCACAATAAAATCATTAGTTAGACACTTTAAAAAGAGATTTAAAACACTTATCCCTAGTTTGAATTTATTAACATTTACTGTCTCCTAGCTCATTTTGGTATGCACTGTACCAACATTCAGTTTCTTTTTATAGGTTAACCGGAGAAAAAGGGCATTTAAACTCTGCCAATCCTCTACCGAGAGCAAAGCCTAAAGAAGATCGAGACCCCTTTTCGGCAGTCATAGACTCCTTTGAAAGTGTGTATCCGAAACGTTGCAAATTATGTAGGAAAGGAATCTCCGTTCACTTAGTTGCTAACGAAGGAGTCAGGGAAGTCAAATGTTGTTTATGTGAGAAAACGTACAAGTCTTTCGGAGGCTTAGGACAGCACGCAGCAACCCATGCACCAGCAACAGATCGCACCTGCAAAATTTGCGACAAGATTCTTTGCAGCGTGAAATCTCTTAAGCGACACGTGGCATTGCACAAGGAAGATCGTCCCTTTCATTGCAATCGCTGCAGCAAAAAGTTTCCTTCTGAACATTATCTGAAAATTCACATACGAAATGCCCACACCACTGGCAAACGTTTCATATGTGACCTTTGCGACTATTCAACTTATCAGCTAAAGGCAATGGTGTCTCACAAGGTGCGAGCACATTTGAAAGCATATCGTTTTAAATGCAAATTATGTGGTAAAGGTTTCTACGTTGAACAGAATCTTAGTGAGCACATGAATACACACACTGGGGAAAAACCATTTGTTTGCGAAATTTGTGGGAAACCATTTCCTTATCGCGGCAGTTTGGATCTTCACAGGCGGACCCATGACCCTGACAAGCCCAAAAGCAAACCTGCCCAGTGTGAAACTTGTGGGAAGATATTTTCTTGCCGAAATGCAATGAACTTACACCGAAAATCACACACGGGAGAAAACGTGTTTATTTGCGACGTTTGCGGAAAGACTGTAAAATCTAAGGAGTCGTTGAAATCGCACCGCTTGTTGCACACAGATGAGTTTCCTTTTAAATGTGATGTTTGTGACAAAGCTTTTAAGAAGTCGTGCAATCTGCGTGATCATAGAAGGATCCACTCGGGTGTGAGGCCACATTCTTGCAAGCAATGCGGGAAGAGTTTTACTCAGAGGTCGACACTAGTAGTCCATATGCGTTATCATTCTGGGGAACGGCCGTACCAATGCCACATCTGCACTCGTGCATTTATTACTAAAACTTTGCTAAAAACGCACCAGAAAAGTCATGGGACAGCTGCTGCAGATATTGCTTCTGAAATTGATGTCAGTCACGCGTGATGCAGCACCCGGGTGCCCTGTCACAAAAATAATTTTTTATTCAATACCTACCTTGTTATTTAATAACTTTTCACTGGCTTTTAAAATTGTAACTATTTTACCTAATTATGTTAATAATTATAGCCTATGCTACATATATCTCCTATGAAACCTTTTTTTTTTATCTCAAAAGGAAACAAATGCCTTGTTTAAAGTTGCCAAATTTCCTTTCTCGTTATAGGTTAACCGGAGAAAAAGAGCAGGCACTACCGCCCAGTCTGGTAACTAGTGCAAAGTGGAAAGAAGATCGGGACCCATTATTGTCTTTCATGGTGCCATTTACAACTGCCAAAGCTAAGCCTTGCTTGGTGTGTGACAGAGAATTTGCCATTCATAAAGTAATCAAGGAGGGAGTAAAATTATTGAAATGTTGCTTGTGTGAGAAAGTATTCAAGTGCGCAGGTGGCTTCCGACGTCATGGAGAAACACATTCTCCAGCCTTCGAGCGAACCTGCAAAATTTGCAACAAGGTTTTTTGTGGCACTCTAACATTAAAACGACACTTAGCAAACCACAGTGAGCATCGTCCCTTTCGTTGTGATCAATGTAGCGATTCATTTCCAACTATACAGTTTCTGAGAGAGCATGAAAGCTGTACACATAGTACCGGAAAACGATATGTTTGTGACCTTTGCGATTTTTCAACTTTACGCTTGGGTACCATAAGGGCACACAAGAATCGAGCACATTTAAAATCACATTCTTTTAAATGCAAGATATGTGGCAATCGATACTTCTTAAAACAGGAACTGGATGACCACAAAAATACACACACTTTAACAAAGCCAC
Source organism: Nemoura dubitans (assembly GCA_921293005.1). Taxonomy (NCBI): domain Eukaryota; kingdom Metazoa; phylum Arthropoda; class Insecta; order Plecoptera; family Nemouridae; genus Nemoura; species Nemoura dubitans. Next base: position 24,707,966 of record OV121074.1, read on the forward strand.
ATCTATGCGACATATGTGAAAAACCATTTCTTTATAAAAGTAACCTGGTAACGCATCGCAAATCGCACGACCCTAACAATCAGAAATGCAAGCCTGCACAGTGTGACACATGTGGGAAGATACTTTCTTGCAGGAATGCATTGAACGTGCACCGAAAATCGCAACACATGGGGGAAAATCAGTTTGTTTGTGACGTGTGTGGAAAAACTGTGAAATCTAAGATGTCATTGAAGTCGCACCACTTGCTGCACACCAACGAGTTTCCTTACAAATGCGATGTTTGCCAGAAAGCTTTCAAGAAATCTTCAAGTTTGCTTGTTCACAGACGTACACACTCGGATCTTAAGCCTTACTCGTGCACGCATTGTGAAAAGAGCTTCACCCAGCGCTCGACCCTTGTGGTCCATTTAAGATATCATTCTGGCGAAAGACCGTACGAGTGTCACATTTGTAGCCGGTCTTATGTCACCAAAACCTTACTTAAAACACACCAGAAAAGCCACGGCACAGCTGCTGCTGACATTACAGTCGAGGTTGATGTGATTGGGAGACCCAAAATTGAACTTTGTGAAAATTAATATTAATATGCAGGTTTAACTACCTATCTACCATGGCATTGCTGATTTGGCAGTTAGATTTAAAAACTTTTAAGTTATCAAATAAGATAGGTGACTGATGACTGAAAATGAGAAAAAATATTTCATTTAGTGCCTATTTGTCCCTTTTCATCATTTATATCCATACCTATCTGTTAATATAGTTTTCAAATAATGCAATACCTACTAATTGTTTTGTAAAAATTGTAAAATTCCTTTCTCATTATAGATTAACTGGTGAAAAGCATGCAATATCAGCCTGAGCTAGAGATAAAACCCGTTTTTGCTGCGTGGGCCTATTTAACAGTACCTATCCAAGTCCTTGTTTTGTGTGTAAGAAAGAATTTGATATTTACAGAGAATGTGTAGAAGGAATAAAAGTAGTGAACTGTTGCATGTGTGAGAAGTTTCATGGTCTTGTGTAACTTCCGACTACATCAAAAATCTCATTTGTGTGCCTCTAGACGGACCTGCAAGATTTGCAACAAGATTCTTGCTAATACCAAGTCGCTAGAACGACACACGACATTGCACAGCGAACGTCATCCCTTTGAATGAGATCAGTGCAGCAAATCATTTCCTACCAAACAGTGTCTAAAGCAGGACAAAAAATTGGTCCACAGCTCCGGCAAGCGATACGTTTGTGACCTTTGTGATTCAACTTTCCACGTATGAGGGCTCACAAAATTTGAGTGTATTTAAAAGCGTTTTAATTTAGATTAAAATTGTGTGGCAAGGATTATTTCTTGCAACAGGATCTTGATGAGCGCATGAATACACATAGGTACTGATGAAAAGCCATTCATTGCAACATTTGCAAGAAACCATTTCCATTTCATAATACTACAGAAATTAGACACACATTGAAAATCGTACAACCCCAACAATCCAAACACAAATCCTGCAAAGTGTTACACCTGTGGGTCCAAGATATTGTGTTGCCAAAATGCATTAAACTTGCACTGAAAGTCACACACAGGATAAAATGTGTTAATTTTTTATGCGTGTGGAAAGACGGTGAAATCTAAGATGTCATTGAAGTCACGCTGCTTGCTGCACACCAACAAGTTTCCTTACAAATGTGATGTTTGCTAGAAATCTTTCAAAAAGTCTAGCATTTTACTTTTTTCTCAGACAAATACATTCAAGTCTTAAGTCATATTCTTTCAAGCAGTGCAGAAAGAGCTTCACTCAGTATTCAACTCTTGTTGCGCATTTGAGATTTCATTCTGGCCAAAGGCCATACAAATGTCACATTTGTGGTCAAGAATTTGCCCCCCAAAACATTGTTTACGACATGCCATAAAACCCACTAAACAGCTGCATCTGATATTGCTGCTGTTATTGATGCAATATTTTAATAATGCCAGGTCTATTTTAGAAAATATGTATCAATGCATTTGGCCCTGATTTTGCATTTGAGAATGGTGTGAAACCAGGAGCAGGATTTGTTTGTCAAGTTAGCAATATCACAAACCCTGTTGAATCACACAACAATGTATTTACACTAAGCAATTAACGGGGAATTTCACCAACTCCGTTTAGTGCTAAGCTATGTTTTATTTTCTTAAATGGGATTTTATTTTAGTTGTTACATCCCAATCGCTTCCCAATTTGAACAGGGAATTAGTTTAAATAAACCGCGAATCGAAACTGATGGTGAATTGCACCGAAGCTATGTCATCGGCTAGATCTTCAATGACGTTGACAAAAACCTCGCTTAAGCGAGATTTAAACGGTGAGGTGAAATAGCTTATGAGTATTTTGTTTTAGTATGCCAGAGAAAATGTTATCTTCTTTCAATATCTTTCTTATCCCAGTAACTATTTTGAGAATATAATCCATATGTATGTACAGACATGCCAAAAGATTTTGTATAATGATTGAGCAGAGGGCTTATTGGGATCAGATCTTAGTCAAATTACCTTGGTGTGATTTTGTTACTGTATTTGCCAATGGAATAATTAAAAATAAAATCTATTATATAACATAAAATAAAAATGTTTAATGTTTTAAAGTAACTAATCAATATATAATTTTTTTGTAGGTGTTTTATGTTATTATTGTTTAATACAACTCCATTATGCTCCTTGATAACATTTCTCATTGCTCTTGACCATCTTAAACAAAATTTGATGACTAAACTTTTGCAGTCTGCTTATAAAATTGTTAAGATCTTTTTGCCAAAAATTACCCCTATCCTTTGAGAAGACCTCAGTGAGATCAGACCTTTATATTGTATTGCAATGTGCATTCCGAATATACAATTTACCGTGCTAGGTATGCAAGAAAAAAGTTTTTTTATGGCCATGAGGTGGTGCGCGGTTCTACAAAGTTTTACCGGAACTTAACCGCTTCCAGTAAAAAGAACAGATTTCAGGTCATTGGTTGATATGAAACTTCAATAGGGGTCTCCGTTAGATGCTGACTGCACAAGGCCAACGTCTTTTTTTTCTTTTTTTAGGTTTACCAGAGATAAGCTGCGTTTAAATATTGCCAGCCCACTTCAAAGTGAATCTGTTATACAGCCAGCAGTCAAATGGAAATTGGGAACGTGTAAAGTGTGCAACATAGAATGGTCCAGGCACAGTGTAACTATTGAAGGTGTTTGCAAAACTCAGTGTTGCGAATGCAAGAAAGTTTACGATGATATTCGAGCTCTAAGAAGGCACCACCATACTCATGTGGCGGCTGCAGAACGCACTTGCACAATTTGTAGTAGGATTCTCTCTTCAAAGTCAGTACTACAGATTCACATGGACATTCATATTGAAGGTCGTTGCTTCACCTGCGAGTTGTGTAGCAAATCTTTTAAGTCTGAAAGATCTTTTAAGTTACACAAAAAAATATGTAGCCCATTCAATCATGACAATTTCAATCGTTCACCTGATCACTTCATGGAAGGCGATAACAATCATACTCCTAATGTAGCAAACATTTTGCAATGCGAATGTTGTGGAAAGGGATTTTATTTGGAAAGGAATCTCAAAGCACACAGAGAGAGGCGTGTCTGTGAAAGGAAATTCGCTTGCGACATCTGTGGCAAACCATATGCTAACCGCCAACTTGTGAATAATCACAGAAGATCTCACAATCCTGACAAGCCCGCATTGAAGCCAGTTCAGTGTTACACTTGTGGTAAGGTGTTGTCATGCCGTAGCGCATTGAGAATGCACAGAAAGGCGCACACGGGAGAAAACGTTCATGTATGTGACATTTGCGGAAAGACTGTGACATCGAGGGAGTCGTTAAAGTCGCACCGGCTGTTGCACACCGACGAATTTCCTTTTGAATGTGACGTTTGTCATAAAGGCTTTAAGAAAGCTACCAGTTTAAAGATTCATAGAAGAATCCACTCTGGTATAAAACCACATTCCTGCAATCAGTGCGGAAAGAGCTTCACTCAGCGTACGACGCTTGTGGTGCACATGAGATATCATTCTGGTGAGCGGCCGTATGAATGTCACATCTGTAATCGAGCGTTTGTCACTAAAACCTTGCTTAAAACACATCAGAAATCACACGGGACTGCTTCGGCTGACATTGACGTTTCCAACATATAAATTTACTAACCGGCCGGGTATCATACCCCAACATGCAGAGTTTTCAGCTTCATAAATTTGACTTGTGCAAAGACTTCTAAGGTGCGGTCCTGTTTCTACACCTTTCGTCTGATTAAGATGAGACATACATCTTTGAAATTTACATGCTTCAGAAATCAGGCTTAACGACTAATAGGTTTGAATCTCGAAGAGCATTTCAAAAATCTAGTGACCATTGGTTCAAACTTCAAACGCACTCGATTCTTGCAGCTTGATATTAAATTCGATTTCTCGGCCGATATTGTAGAATGTGATCATTATTCTATCTGATTCTGACAAGACTGTTGATTTACTCTAGGTAAATAGTAAGCAGCTTGCTGTCTTTAATTTGTGACTTTTGGACCACACCACATATTTACATACAGGCAATCCTTTGTTGGAGGCTGCCCACAAAATTGACATACTGAAGGCATGACATATTTAACAAAACAAAATTTAACATAAATTTGTAATGCCTTGTTTTGCATTTAAATTGCAGTGGGAGTGTGAACCTCTGCGTAATCATGAGTACTGGAGACATAATATATTATGCATTTTGTAATACAATTAGTTTTTTTTCATTTTTTATGTAATAGCATAGAATGTAGATGGTAATATCCACTTGAACTTCTTTTTGTACATCATTAGTTATGCTTTGTTGAAACAAAATGTTGACAATAAATAAAGAACTATTAAATTAGAACACAGATGAACTTTACCACTTAATTTGTTTCAAACCCATCTTGAACAGAATCTGAATTTTTTGCCTCCTCACTTTGCTAACTGCAACGTGAAAACATTCATTTTCTTTTTTTAGGTGTACCCGAGAAAAACGGCGTGTAGTCTTAGCCAATCCACGTTGCCGGGTAGGGCCTAACGTAGATCAAGACCCGTTGTCCGTTGTCAGATACCCTGTTAGTAAGTTGCATCCAAGGCCTTGCGCATTGTGCAAAGAGGCTGTTTCTAACCACGAGGTCGTTGTTGAGGGGGTCAAGAAAATGAAATGCTGTTTGTGCGGAAAGCAAGTCATGGAGTCCAAAACTCTGCACCGCCACGCTGAAACCCACTCGGCGAACTCACAGCGAGTCTGCACAATTTGTAACAAAAAGCTTGCCTCAGGGGCTTCACTTAAGCAGCACATGGTTATTCACAAGAAAGACCGTCCGTTTGCATGTGAGCACTGCAGCAAATCGTTTCCTACTGAAGACAAGCTTAAGCGGCACAAAATGTGTCATGGCACTGGAAAACGTTACATTTGCGATATTTGCAACTTTTCAACTTACCAGTTGTATAACATGGTAACGCACAAAATGCGAAAGCATTTGAAGGCGTACCGTTTTAAATGTGAGTCATGTGGCAAGGGATTTTATTCTGAAAGAGAACTTGGTGAGCACATTAATACTCACACGGGTGAAAAGCCTTTTGTTTGTGACATTTGCGAAAAACCTTTTCCGTACCGTCGAAATATGGAGCTGCACAGGCGGTCACATGACCCTGAAAAGCCGTTGCGGAAGCCAAAGCAATGCGACACTTGCGGTAAGATATTGTCTTGTCGGAACGCGTTAAATGCACACAGAAAGTTGCATGCTACCGACAACATGCACGTGTGTGACGTTTGTGGGAAAGCGGTGAGGAGCAAGGCCTCTTTAAAGTCGCATCATCTCATTCACACGGGAGAGAAGCCGATGATCTGCAAAGTTTGTGGCAAAGGGTTCAACAAGAAGACGAATCTGCGTGTCCACGAGCGCACTCACACCGGAGAGAAACCTTTTAAGTGCGATGTTTGCAACAAAAAGTTCACGCAGCATTCAACGCTTGTGATTCACAAAAGGTATCACACGGGTCTACGTCCGTACCAGTGTGAGATTTGCAGCAAGGGTTTTGTATCCAAGAGCCTTCTCAATTCACATGTTCGAACTCATAATTCTTAGGCCAGTGCATCCACATGCCCAAGACTTGGTTACTTGTACCCATATTTTAGAAATCGTTCCCGACTGTTAAAAGTGTTTACCAGGCAGCTCCCATTGTAATTGGATTTTTTTATTCACACATAAGCGCCCCGAAGCTGGGGCTGGCCGACCCCACACTTCTAAACAAAACAAATTACAACAAACATCAAAATTGGTACTGTATTATTTATTTGATGGTTTTGTTTTTGCAGTGTTTGCTTTTTTTAAATGGAATTTCTGTTCTAAAAAGGGCTTGTACTGAAGAAAAACTCCAAGATATAGACATTTTTTTGCCAAAATATGTGAAGTAGGTACTAAAGTACAAGATATTTACTTTAAGGTTTTCATAACAAACCGGGTGTCAGCGAAAAATTTGCCTAGCGCAGACACATCTCCCGTATCCACCAGCGTCTACAAATTGATTTATATTTAAGTGAGTTCAAAAAATATTCTTGGTCATAAGAGGACCTTACCCCCGCACAAGGAAAAAATTCCGCGGGACTCCGTTTTTTATTTAGTGACTGTTGTTGGGTAAGTTTTATTTCATAATATTTTCCAGAAAACCTACCAAAATGTCACAAAATGTTTTGTATTGTTTTGTAAGAAAAATGACCAATTAAAAATAAAACCTCATTAATATGATAAAAACATGTGTTTTCACCAAATTTTAATACTCCGCATCTCTGGATGTTGTAGTGGTCTTGAATCACCTTAAAAAATTGGTCGCAGACCAAGTATTGACAAAATATGAGTGTAAAGATATTTATTGATATCAGATATTGATTTGACATCATACCAGCACACCTTGTACAGGTAGGCACATTCTGGGAATAAAAGTGATTTATTGATATTACATTATTTTACGTTTATCAACAATTTCTCCTTGGCATATTTCTTCAGTTCAGTTTCAGTTTAAATTGATTTTTGTTTGATCATGTGTAACCATGTATTCTTGTTGTATTCTTCAAATACTAGATACACTTCAACAACAATTTTGACTTTAGTTGGCATTTGCTTTATTTTGAAGCGCGAAGCCTTCTAGCCCCATATTCTGTGCGCTCTAGTGGGACAGTACGCCGGTCTGAATTCAATTTGAGGAGCCTCATATACACATATATAACAGTGGGACGTGCATAAATACTTGCCAAATGCTAAATTTTCAAATTCTCTTTGTCACCTTAACAGAAAATGCTTGTAGTACATTCTGATGGGATGTTACTGTCAGTGATTTAATAATCTATGGACAAAATTTTACCTTGCATCTAAATTATTAGCCAGCTACCTACATGAAGACGACGTAATTATTTGTACAAGCTGCGCATGCTCTAAACCAGAGAAATTGTTTGTATTCCCCTTACTTTTGTACTACTGATAATATCAACAAAGTCTCTCAATAAAATTGCACCTATTAGCCTACCTACACGTGTTGCTATTTTACTGTTACGGCATATCTGTCCATGAGTGTGCGAGCGTATAGGAGCAATGTTTTTCTCTGCACTATTTCCAATTGGTATTCATATTTCATATAATTTTTATTGGATCAGAATAGCTTTTTTAAAGCTTCCTTTTTTTGCCCTGTATGGTATCAACCTTCATTTTCTTTTTTTTAGGGCTCCTGGAGATACGCGCCGTTTAAAAATTGCAGGCGCAAGTTCGAAAGGCAGTGTATCGATTCAAGTAGAACCAGACCCGTTATCACTATCAGTAGTCTACTATGGCTTTAGCAAGTGGCACCAAAGACCTTGTGGCTTATGCAGCGTTCCAATTTCCGACCACAGGATTACCATTGACGGTGTTCAAAAAATTAAATGTTGTGTATGTGAAGAGCTTGTAATGGAAAGCATGGCTCTACATCGGCATTCGTTTACGCATCCGGAACAATTGCAACGGTCCTGTTCCGTTTGTGGTAAAATCCTCAAATCTGAGGACACCCTTAGACGCCACATGGTTGCGCATCGTGAGATTCGTCCTTTTCCCTGCGACTCCTGTAAGAAATCATTTCACACAAAGTTCCAGCTCAAAAATCACAAAAAGAGCCATGGCATTGGTGAAAGACATGTTTGTGGAATGTGTGACTATTCGACTTATCGAGCGAGCTCTATGGAAAGTCATCGAAGGAGGAAGCATTTGAAGGCATTCAGCTGCCAATGTGATCTATGTGGGAAAGGTTTCTACGAGAGAGCCAATCTCAAAGAACATATGAATAAGCACACCGGAGCAATGCCGTTCATTTGTGACATATGTCAGAGGAGTTTTTCTTATGCGAGTGCGATGAGGTCACACCGACTTTCCCACGACCCCAATAGACCAGCGCCTATTCCAGCGCAATGCGACACTTGCGGGAAAATTTTATGCAATCGCAGCGCATTGGCTGTGCACAGGAAGTCTCACGCCGAGAAGCGTGGCTACGAATGTGATACCTGTGGAAAGTTACTTTCAAGCATGGACTCGTTGAGGTTGCATCGACTCATTCACACTGGAGAGAAACCGATGATCTGCGAGGTTTGCGGAAAGGGGTTCAACAAAAGAACTAATTTGCGAGTACATGAGAGAACACACACTGGCGAAAGGCCATATTCTTGCGAAGTCTGCAACAAAAAGTTCACGCAGCATTCAACACTCGTAATTCACAGGCGTAGTCACACCGGGCAGCGGCCATACCAGTGCGAAATATGCAGCAAGGCGTTCGTTTCCAAGAGCCTGCTTAACTCACATGCTAGGAGCCACAATCGTTAGCCTGATTCCATCTTTTGAAGATCATGCAAGACTATCAGTCAAAATTTTCAGTTTGAGATCTATGTTGATACTTATGTTATTTGCACTCTCTCAGAAAATGTGCATCTACCCAATTATTTGGTATGACGTATGGGTGTGGGTATTGGGTTCAGTTTGAATATTCCTTGTATATTTTTGGAAGAAACATAATGTACTTGGAGTTGCGCTATGCCACATATACCTAAGCAATGAGATTGGCAGTTTTTTGTTCCGATTCTTGTGCTTGTATAGTATATCACTTTGTTGACCATTAAATATCAAACTGATAGATTCAATGTACAATTGTTCATTTTTCAATTTCAATCTATCCTATCTAACCCAGGAAACCTTGCCCTCCAATTGGGTAGTCTAATGAAGAACATACCTTTTCAACGATTAGTATTTGAGACAGTATTTTATTTAATATTTTGCTGTTTTCCAAAGTATCAATACTACTTATTTTCTTTTTTAGGTCTACCGGAGAAAACCAACGTATTAGCCTTGCCACCTCACCTAATGGGAAACCAAATTTTAAAGTAAAAACCGACCCGTTGTCAGTAGCCAAGTACCCATTGCCACTTAGCAAACTGCAGCCAAAGTCCTGTGACTTGTGCAGCGATGCAATTTCGGACCACGTCAAGTTAGTTGGCGGTGCTGAGAAGCTCAAATGTTGCGCTTGCGGCAAACTGCTGGGCAATGTCCGAACGCTTCAGCGGCACGCAGGAACGCACACCAACATATCTCGACAGACATGCCCCACGTGCGGAAAACATCTAGCCTCCGAACGCACGTTCAAGATGCACATGCTAACACACAACGAGGATCGGCCCTTCGCATGCGATCTCTGCGACAAATCGTTTCATGCTGCGTACAAACTTAAGTTTCACAAAGAGTGTCACGCCTCTGGAAAAACTTACGTCTGTGACTTATGCGGTTATTCGGCTTATCAGAAGTTTAACCTATTAAACCACAAGCGGCGCCACTTTAACGATTTTAAGGTGAAGTGTGAACTCTGCGGCAAGGGTTATTACTCGGACAAAGATCTCCAAGCACACATGTATACCCACACTGGGGAAAAGCCGTTTGTTTGCGACATTTGCGGCAAGGCATTTCCATACCGCAACAACTTCATAGTCCACAAACGCTCACATGACCCCAACTTTAAACCTGTGAGGAAACCGTCACAATGCGAGACATGTGGTAAAACATTTGCTCACAAGAACTCGCTGGTGATGCATCGAAAGTCACACACGGGTGAAAACCACCATGTTTGTGACATCTGTGGAAAATCTGTCACGAGTAAGGAGTCGCTGAAGTCGCATCATCTCATTCACACAGGGGAGAAGCCGATGATCTGTTCAGTTTGTGGCAAAGGGTTCAACAAGAAAACAAACTTGCGTGTCCACGAGCGAACTCATACTGGCGAAAAGCCTTTCTCTTGCGATGTCTGCAATAAGAAATTCACTCAACATTCAACATTGATCATACACAAACGTTACCACACGGGTCAACGTCCTTACCAATGCACTATATGTAGCAAAGGCTTTGTCTCTAAAAGTCTCTTAAACTCACACACTAGGAGTCACGATCTCTAGTTTGTTGCAAACCAAACAGTAACTGAACTATTGGGATATATTTGCTAACTCATTCGATATAGTTTCCTGAAGCCGAATTGGAAGCTGTTATTAGAAAACTTAATAACAAACTTCACATATCACACATTTTTATACTCTCAATATATTCAATTCTCTCACCTACACGCAAGTTGTGCTGAGATGAAAGATTTTGGCTTTTTATTACCAAGGCAGAATCAAAACAAACAAATATTATTTAATTCTCCAACAGCTGTTTTGTCTATTCTTTCCAATTTCAAAATAAAATTTCATTATAGTAATATCGATTTCAAATTTTAATATTGTAATAAAGTGATCGCTGTAAAAATACCTTACCGAAAGTTTGAAGCGAATTGCTGCTAAGGGAAGGTAGTTACATCCCACAGTGTTGTAAGCTGTATCAATTTTCATGTTGTTTTAAGAGCAAGTTATGATAATGCGTTCAATACCCACAAGTTACACAACACGATATCTTGTAAACCGCAAGTTTCTGTCAAATTCCCCTTTGCGGCTTGCTAAGGTCACACATTTCTTACATATGGCCCAGTCAAAAAAAAGGTTGAGTACCACCGGCTTAAAAGATCCTCACGTGCACTTGCGAGTCTCAAGCTGATCAAGACAAGTTCCCTTGCGACATCTGCAACAAACTATTCTCACGTGAAATTGAGCTGAAGAAGCACTTGACCGTTCACTCTTCTCTCTGCCCTTTTCACTGCAAGTTCTGTGATAAAACTTACAAGCGATTTTTCCAACTCATGTTTCACATGAAGATGCAAAATTCGATAAAACCTCACATTCGCAAGACTGCGGATACTCCACATTTTACAAAAAGTTACTCAAAAGACTAAGCACTGAAATGTAAAATATGTGACAAAGGTTGTTACCATAAATTAGAGCTCCAGGCTAACACACAGCTATAAATGCAGCTCACACACATGAACTCCAACCTTGCAAGATTTGTGGCTGCAGTTTCTCTGGATTGAGAACCTGAGGACACACCTCGAGTCCCTAGACCCATACTGGGAGATTAAATGCTTCCAATGCGAGTTTTGTCTCAATGCCTACTCAAGAAATGGTGATGCACTCTGGCAACTCTCAGTATGTCTGCAAAGTTTGCGGGAAATCGATGTCAAACTCGTTGTCCCTGGGAAACCACTGACAGACGCACACTGGGGAAAAGCCCCAGGAATGCACAGATTGCACCAAGTCATTCAACGCATGCAGCTACTTTTGCGTGCACATGCGATCGCACACTGGGGAACGCCCCTACCAGTGAGCGTTTCGCGAAAAAGCATTTACGCAGCAATCGACACTTGTAGTGCACATGCGGTGTCACACGGGCGGCAGACCTTATCCATGCGGCATCTGTGCCGAAACAATTGTCTTCAAGGCGAAGAAGCTAAATGCTCACAACAAAACCCAGGTCTCACATTCCCGGTAATAGAGGTTTTAAAAAAAAGTCCTACAAGTTTTAGAGCGACCTCCCTGTTTCGGGTTGTAGAATTAAATTTGTTATTTATATATTAATTCCTATTGTTTCAGTTCACAATTCAACCATCAACTGTGGCAAAATGTAATCAAAATGAAAGTGTTCTACGAATGTTATGCAAGATATTGTGCACTAGAATTCAAGTATTATTATCAATGTTAACTAAAACAATACATGGTGTACCATACCAGCTACTCATTCAATAAACTGCAGGAAGTGTAAAACTTTGTTCCATTTCATCTCGCACCACTCTCCTGAAAATACAATTAAAATGTGCTCACAAGCTGTGTGTGTATTACTTTGCATGAATTTACTTGCATGAAGACCAAAAGGATTGATTTGATTGTAAATGTTTGTCTGTTTTAGGTCTGCCTATCAATTATTTCTTGAGGGGGAACAGTTTATTGTTGCTACCTCAATGGATGAAAATAGTTCTTCAAATTCGAAAAAGAAAAAATGTAATGTTCATGATGGAGTTTACATGAAGCTCAACGTCGACCACCCATATAGCCAGATTTCTCCTGCCAGTCAAATAATCAGCTCAGTATCAAACAATACAGCTACTGCTGACAATAAAGTTACCACAAAGCACAGCAGGAGCAAATGTCTCAATACAAAAGCAAAGAGTGTCCCTGTGCCCACAGAAAAGAAGCCTCTCGTAAAAAATTTGGCTCCACCTCTGCTCCTTTGCAACTTTCAGGGATGTGGCCGAACTTACACGAGCCCGTATCTGTATGACTCGCATGTAAAGACCCACATTCCAAAGCAACACACTTGCAAGACTTGCCAAAAAGTTTTCTCTAAACAGAGCGTTCTTAAACGGCACATGTTGACCCATTCTACTGACCGGCCATACTCTTGTGATGTCTGCCACAAGGCATTCAAGACCGTGTTCACGTACGAATACCATCGCAAGGTCGCGCACAACGACGCGCAGAAGAAATTTGCGTGCGATAGCTGCGGCTATGCAACCGTCAGCGAGCACAACCTCAAGATCCACAAGAAACGACATACGGGCGAGACCGACTTTGTCTGTGAGATCTGCGGCAAAGGTGCCTATACAAAAGCCGAGCTCGAGTCACACAAAGCGATCCACACAGATGAGAAACACAAGTGCCCGACATGTGGCAAAGACTACGCGTCGAAACGCTACCTCTCTTTACACCAAGAGATACACAACCCAAAACGGTTAAAACCATTTCAATGTGAGCTCTGTGGAAAAAGCTTCCGATATCGGAATAAACTCAAGTTGCACATGCTGGCTCATTCCGGACAGGAGAAGCGTTTTGTATGTGAGATGTGTGGTGTGTCCGTGAACAGCCAGACATATTTGAAGATCCATCGTAGGACACACACGGGCGAGAAGCCTTACTCGTGCGACGTGTGCGGCAAAGCGTTCAATGCACGCAACTACCTCAAGGTGCACAAACGCTCGCACACGGGCGAGCGGCCCTACACTTGTACGCAGTGTGGGAAGTCATTCACCCAGCGGACGACCCTTGTGGTGCACTTGCGATATCACACTGGGCAGCGGCCGTATTCGTGTCAGCTTTGTCCCAAGTCGTTTGCAACTAAAACTATGCTCAATACTCACGAGAAGAGTCATGCTAATAGTCAGCCTTGAATTCTATTCATGTTTCACTTTTTTTTTGCATATTATAATATGATTTTTCTGGCATTGTATTTTTATTTAGTGAGGCATTTGCAGTTTAAAACATGTTGCTTATACATTCAAGTGTCGCACTGTGTGAGCCATGATAGTTATTATTGCCTTACGATGTGCATAGTTTTGTTTAATAATAAAAAGAATGGATATTTTCTGTCATTTTGGGAACTTTTACTTTTTTTTCTCATACCCAATTTCATACATCTGAGTGCAGGTATTTGTGAATACGCTGTTTTCACGCTGAATACCTACACTTGTTTAGGCCCTCCCAGAACTTAATTTAATTTTTCCAGCACAATAATAGTCTAAACAGCAAAATTGACAGTGACTTCATTCCAATAACTAGGAAACGCTGCCAAAGTGAATTCTCGTTGAAGATGAGCGTAACTGTTTGCAGCTGTCTGTGTGTAGTTTGTGTGTTTGGGAAAACTTGTAAAAAATACGCACTTTTAGATTAATTTCCCAATTTTCGATTACAGTTCTTTTTTCAAATTTAAAGGGGAGAGGTATGGAGGATTTTCATGAAAAACGCAGTGTGTCTAAGTTGAGAACAAAAGTAGACACCCTAAAAGTTTAATCGCAATTGATTCAGGCGTTTGGTCTGTAGAGTGCGCTCAAACACACACACAAACAAACAAACAAACAAACAAAAAAACACTGTGTTTTTTTTATCAGTAGTGAAATTGAAGATTTGGCTTCGCTTGCTATGCTCATCAATAATTGCCTAAATTAATTCCTCCCAACCAAGAACTCACAAAGATAATATCAATTGCAGATTTGTTATCATTTTTACAATTTATTTTTATTGACATTGGAATTTCTTTCACAGGACAGAATTTATCCTGAGAGAAGAACAAAGTTTGCAATCATTACCCACCATTTTGACGACACCAGAGCCACGAGCCGCGCTTGGTGCACCGTCATTCAATGTATTGCTTGCATCGATCCAAAAAAAATATCCGTGTCCTGTTTGCAAAGAAATATTTAGCAATATAAATCTTTTTGCGAGGCACAAGCTTACCCACCTAAACGCACGCAAAGTAGCATTCAATTACATTCACAAACGCTTCGAATGCGATGTATGCAATAAAGTTTTTGCTGAGAAAGGAATACTCAATGCCCACAAAGTTTCGCATTCATCAGAAAGGCACTTCCTCTGTCTAGTTTGCAACAAAGCATACAAGCGCAAGGTGGAGGTAAAGAGGCATATGATGACCCACACCGGGCAGAAGGACCACATGTGTAATGCTTGCAATTACGCTACACTCGACAACACTTCGCTGCAAAACCACAAGAAACGAGTGCACAGCTCAACTTGTGAATACACTTGCGAACAATGTGGAAAAAGCTTTTCTACCTTATCTGATCTGAATTCACACAAAAGAATACACAGGGAAAAGAAGTTTAAATGTTTGAATTGTGATAAAGGTTTTCACATACAAAGAGATTTCATTTCACATATGGAAACACACAACCCATCATGTGTCAATCAATGTGATGTTTGCCTAAAATTATTTGCTACCAAGCAAACACTTTGCCGGCATTTGCAGACTCACCTCTAAAAAGATTATCTACCATAATTGTGACATATCTGTCAAATCGATGACCACTGGGATGATGACAATACTGTGAACAAACAATTGAGAAGAAAACTAAGTTCTTGTTCGAAAAAAAATCTCAATAAAATTTCTTTAAGTAATCTTGTTTCTATGAATTCAAATAATTTTTTGAACATTTATCCTGTGAACTGTTCCTTGCCCCTTGGTAACTCCTATAATCCACACATTGTGTTTTATTATCTCAAGACTGTAGCTAATATAAATGTCTGGTAAAAGTGATATGATTGAATAGCGAATTTTATTGTCTCTTTCGCAGGAATTACTACAGCTTTCCAGAAGTTGACCAGGATCATGGGTTTAAAGTTACGAATAAACCGCAGAAAAAAATCAAGTGCGTTCAAAAAGCAAAACCATTCAAAAAACAGATCCGTTTTTTTACTCCATCTATGAGCCCACTGAAGTGCAGATATGCAAATTGCAACAAAGTTTTCCTGAAAGCCTATGCTTACACAATGCATTTCAAGACACATGACCCACTCCCCGAGGTCAAGAAGCTTGACCCGCTTACTGAGGACAACTATTGCACCGTATGTAAGAGAGCCTATCGCAACAACATTACACTCTGTAGCCATTTATCAAAGGTGAAATTCATAGCAGGACCCCTCCCTTTGCCTAAAAAACTGCAGTGTCAGATATGTTTGAAAGTTTTTGAGGACTCTTCCAAATTCAACAAGCACAAAGTCACCCATTCCACCGAGCGTCCCTTCAGTTGCGAGGTTTGCCACAAGCAATTCAAGCGCAAGTTTGAAGTCGTCAAGCACAACAAAATCCACACAGGCGAAAAGGAACATGCTTGCGACATGTGCGAATACGCTACCCTCAACAAGACCTACCTCGAATACCACAAGATGCGCCGTCACAGTCGTCTCTTCGAGTTCATCTGCGACATTTGCGGAAAGCGAGTGCTCACTCCCTCAGACCTTAAGTCTCACAAGGAGACGCACAATGAGAAACAGTTTAAGTGCAGCTCCTGTGACAAAGCGTTCCATAAAAAATCTCACCTGGTTCTTCACGAGCAGATCCACGACCCAAACCGCGGCCGCGTGCAGTGTGAGGTGTGCGGCAAAAGCTACGCCACCAAGTCGGTCCTCGTACGCCACATGGACTCGCACTCTGCCGAAGTCAAGTTCAAATGTGAGGTCTGTGGCAAAGTGGTGACCAGCTCTAGCTCGCTTATAATCCACCGACGGATGCACACGGGAGAGAAGCCGTTCGGCTGCGACGTGTGCAGCAAGACGTTTACATCGATGAAGTACCTGGAGACTCATAAGCGTGTGCATTCGGGGGAGAAACCATTTGGTTGCGATGAGTGCGGCAAGGCGTTCTCCCAACGCTCCACACTCACAATACACAAGCGCTACCACACCGGCTTGCGCCCGTATGCTTGCGAGCTCTGTCCCAAGTCATTTGTTACCAAAACACTGCTCAACGCACATGAAAAACGCCATTCATCTGCATCTTAGCGCCGTGAACCTTTGCAATCATGATACGATTCTAGAATACTTTTACTTCAGTTGCATTTTACTTGGAATAGACGGGAGTATGACATTTGGCTAACGTAGACATATTGAAAATTTCTAGGTATCTGGCCAACAATCATTGTTCCTGGTTTGATAACAACCCATCTGTAACTTTGCAGGAAGCTGCAGTAATAAAATCTTTGTTCCAAGTACCTTGTCTTATTTTTCAAGATAAACAGTCCTTTCTCATGCTCGATATTTTGATGTTTGGTTGCACCCTAATCCTAATACTCCATAGGTAACTATTAAAAATCAATAAAAATTCACTTATTAGCTTCTAGACCAGGCAGTAATATATGTTATCTCTTACAGGAAAAGCGATACGAAAACGGGGCTGCAGTTGGGAGAGAATAACTCGTGTGCAAGGCAGAAATCTTTATCTACGAACGATCTCATCTTATTGAAAATCAAACAAGAACCTAGAGATGAAGATGATTCAGATGAAATTGAAACCCCTGCAACTGTGGCATGTGATATTAAAATTGAGGAGCCAGATAGTGGAGATTTATCTTATAATCCCAACGAGTTTTGTTGCCCAGACACTGCATGCTCTAGAATATTTTGGGATCTTGATCAATTTGAATTACACATAGAGTCTCATGCTGATGCAGGAAGAAATTATTATTTTCCTTGTGACTTCTGCGATTTGGTGTTTAATACATTGCCAAATGCTATTAGCCACAAAATCATGGTTCATGCGGGAAAACCAGAATCTCACTTCGAAGATCCAGATCTGAAGGATGGTTCATATCGTTGTAAAATTTGCCTTATCCCATTCAAAAAAATGGCGGACCTGAACTTCCACGCGGCATCCCACAAGTTGCGTGTGAAAGTAATCCCCTCCATGGAAAAGTCTTTGAAGCGTCCAAACAGGAAGCGGTCTTATATGTGTGACATCTGTGAGAGAGAATTTTTTGAAATAGCTACTTTAAAAGAGCACAGAGCATGTCATTCTTCAAAGAGACCCCATGAATGCCCAGACTGCGGCAAGGGCTTTAAGCGTAGGAACGAAGTGACACGACACTTAAGACTTCATTGCAACAGAAAGTTCAGTTATCCATGTGACATATGCAACAAATCAATGTCATCCCTCATTGCGTTAACCTGCCATATGGATACACACAAAGTGAAGATCAAGTGCAATGTTTGCAGTAAACAATTCTTGCATAAAAGATCCCTAGTTACACATCAGCAAGCCCATTTTCGATGTGACAAGTGCGGCGAACTGTTCATGCACAAGACTCGGCTTGCCCAACATGTAATGCTGCACTTGGGCATAGATTTGTTCCAGTGCACTCAATGCTCTAAAGTACTTGCTTCCCACTCATCCCTAAATAACCACATACATAAAAATCATTCACGAGCAGTGAAGCATTACTCACGTGCCAGGTGCTACAAAGCCTATGGCGGAAAGACAAGCTTAGCCCAACATGTTGGTGACCATTCGTGCCTCAAACCAATGGAAATGCCTTTTGTTTGCAAAGTTTGTCCAGAGGCATTCAAAACTCTTCAGAAATTAGGAACACACTTGAAAAGACATCTTAATTTATGAGAGGAAAACCCTTGTGCTAGTTCAAGTACTTTTTTCAATAATGTTCCTTATTTTATATTTGCTGTCTGTACATAGTTTTTATTTAGAGATGAAAAATAAAAACAACCATATGATTTGTGTAATTTGGTTTTTTGTTCATTTCAACATCTTCCGGTTCCTAGTAGCTTTTAATGATTTTAAACATG
This sequence comes from Nemoura dubitans, assembly GCA_921293005.1. Classification (NCBI taxonomy): domain Eukaryota; kingdom Metazoa; phylum Arthropoda; class Insecta; order Plecoptera; family Nemouridae; genus Nemoura; species Nemoura dubitans. The sequence goes on from OV121074.1 coordinate 24,726,490, forward strand.
TTTGTATGATATGTACTTTGGAGTTGGATGCAAACATTTTTTTTTATCAAGTTTTCATTGTCTCTTGCAGAAATGAAAGCACCAATTGGCCAATAGGACAGACGATGGTGTACGATGTTACACCGTACAATTCGCCGATGCAAGTTCCCCAACTGTCGAACATACATACCGAACCGGGCAGTTTCTTCAGCCAAGAAAATAATCAACTGCTGTTCTCAACAGTAAATTCCAGACAGGTAGAACAATGCTTCGTGAATGAATTTCCGCAGCCTCTCATGCATCAAGAACACTACACACCAGCAGCAGAAAAACTAGAAAGTGTTTTTCCTTGCACATTGTGTGCTCTAATGTTTACAACAAAGTCTGACCGAGAGTTACACACCAAGAGTATTCATTCTCAGCCTAACGAGAAGATTCCTAGTTCCGGGACGGGGTCCAAACTGATGCGCATATGGTATGAGCACACTTGCACTGTTTGCAAAACTGCGTTTTCCAATGACGAAACTCTCAACACCCACATCTTAACTCACAAAAGACTGCGCAACACAGAGAAAAGCTTCAAGTGTACAATTTGCCAAAAGCTTTTCGCCGAACAGCATCAGCTGAACAGCCATAAAATATCTCATTCCAACGACCGTCCTTTTCTGTGTGGAACATGCGGCAAAGCATTTAAAAGAAAAACAACATTGATTACGCACAGTAAGACTCATGCTGGCATCAAAGATCACCAATGTGATATGTGCGAGTATGCGACCATCAACAAAACCTACTTAGAGTACCACAAAATGCGACGACACAATCGAAAATTTGAATTTGTATGCGATGTTTGCGGAAAATGTCTGGTGACACCCAGCGACCTGCGCAGTCACAAAGTGACGCATGAAGAGAAAAAGTTTAACTGCAACGACTGCGACAAAGCTTACCACTTCAAATCGCAACTGGTGTCGCATCAAAAGTCACACAATCCACACCGTGGCCGGTGCCAGTGCGACATCTGCGGTAAAGGTTACGGAACCACGTCCAACATGAACAAACACATGCTCTCCCACACTGGAAAGAATTTTTTTAAGTGCGAGTATTGTGGGAAATCCCTGACGACTCCCGAATCGCTAACCGTGCATCGACGGACTCACACCGGCGAGAAGCCTTTCTCGTGCGAGACTTGTGCCAAGACGTTCATCTCAAAGAACTACCTGCGCACACATAGACTCGTGCACAGTGGCGAAAAACCACACAAGTGCCCCCAATGTGGCAAAGCATTTTCCCAACGATCCACGCTCGTTGTACATCTTCGATACCACTCGGGGCAGCGGCCTTTTTCATGTGATCTCTGTGCGAAAAGTTTTGTCACCAAGACCCTGTTAACTGCTCATCAAAAAAGCCATATTCCTTGAAAACAATTACACATCACTTCTGTTTTCTTTGCTAGGTACCAATTTTATGTTTCAATTTAGCACTCACAAATTGTTAGGAACCTTTTGGAATTTCTGCTGATTTATTTTGTCTTCTCCAAAGAGGAGATAAAATTAATGTCGAAATTAAATATTTTTGTATTGCTATGACAGAACAGCCATATTTTTTCCATATTACCTACACAATATTTTATAGTCAACTATTCCCATGTTGACGCAATAAACTACCATAATTGAAATTATGAAATGTATCTCTCTTTGTCTGGACCTACGTTCACACCACCTAAAACCAGCTTAATCAAGTGTCATTTTTTCGGGAATCAAACGTTGTTGTAATTAAAGTCTCTGACTAGAGGAGCTTCCTTGTGCATGATATTTAATCAGTCTGTATCTTTTGCAGAGATATGCGGGACTCGTTATTCAATGACGAGGTTGACTCTCCAGAGATGTTCTTGAAGCACGATCCGTTGAAACCCAACAAGCGTGTGAAACAGGAAAAGCCTGTAGCCATGTCAAAGCAGAGAGCCAGCACACGATCTTCGATCACTGTGCTCATGTGCACGCACCCTGAGTGCGGAATCACTTTCAAAAGCCAGTATCACTATTCGGCACATCTCAAGACACACGCAACCAAGAAACTGGCGGAGAGCATCCCATGCAGTGCGTGCAGACTTCACTTCAGCTGCCAAACAAGCTTGGCCGCTCACAAGAAGTTGGTTCACACCAAGCATGAGTGCAGTCTGTGCAAGAAAGTCTTTGTCGACCGGTCTCACCTTGATCGACACAAAGTTGTACACTCTTCGGAGAGGCCATTTGTCTGCGACACCTGCCCTAAGTCGTTCAAACGCAAATGTGGCCTGCTCGTCCACAAGCGGAATGTCCATCTTGGCGAGAAAAACCTGCGCTGCAGCGAATGTATTTACGCTACCAACAGCATGACCAACCTCTATGATCACATGGACCGACATCACAGCAAGACAATGAACTACGTTTGCGACATTTGCGGTAAGCCCTACTCGACCGAGGTGTCACTGAAAAACCACAAAGTAACACACTCCGAAAAGGCGTTCAAGTGCGATGTATGTAGCAAATGCTTCCATCGAAAATCGGCTCTGGCCGTTCACAAGCTGACGCATGACCCGAATCGGCCCAAATCTACGTACAGCTGCCAGTGCGAGACGTGCGGAAAAAAGTATGGATGCAAATCGGCGCTCACTCGGCACCTGGCTTCGCACACTGGCCAAGCACGGTATACCTGCGAGATCTGCTTCAAGGTGGTAACGTCAATAAACTCCCTTCGGATCCACAACCGTCGGCACACGGGCGAGAAGCCCTTCGCGTGCGACGTGTGCGGGAAGGCGTTTGTGGCTCGGAACTACTTGCGAACTCACAAGCTCATCCACACAGGTGTCAAACCTCACAAGTGCCGAGAATGCGACAAAGCGTTTACACAACGGTCGACGCTGGTCGTTCACATGCGCCACCACTCCGGGCTGAGACCATATGCGTGCGAGATTTGCTCAAAGACATTTATTTCGCGTGCTTTGCTCACAGGCCATGAAAAGTCACACGCACTGCCCAGCTGAAACTGAAGTTGCAGCTTGTACTTTGGCCATATTTCGTGCCATTAAAATTTAGTTGCAGCGTATGTTTCAAAAGCATGTGATAACCGAGTATTTTAAAACTAAATGATGTTTATTTTCCGTAATTTTGTGCATTTATATTATCTGCTTGTAGATTCTTTGCTATATGAAACTGTCTTCTAGAATCAAAATGCAACTGTCTCACCTGGTTATTTCATTCAATTTACTTATTTTCTGCCTTTATTGATGACTTGTAAACAAAGAAAATAAATATTGGTAAATCTGCATTTAATTCTGTCTTTGATGTTTTTGATCTTTTGATTTGTTTTTTATAATTGCCTTGCTTTTGAATACCTCTGCCAGTGCAAGTTCTGTGTGTTACCTGACGCTAAGATTTGTTAACTTTAGTTACTAACAATATTAATCCCAACTAATTTATCTTTCTAGGGAAGAATGCAATGAGAAAGAAACCAATATATTCTACCAGAAAGGAACAGAAGACATCTCAGAAAAGAAGTTGCAAAAACACTTTCCTCAGCTAGGAAACAAGGGAAGACAGGAAATAAAGCGTATTAGTACCAAAAATTGTCATGTTTGGGGAAAAGACCATAGCTCTTTGCTTAGACTAGAGCTGCACGCCCTCAAACACAAATCCTTGAGCGACTTCCTATGCAATGTTTGCGATAAACGCTTCACGAAGCAAAACCGACTAACCAAGCACATGGCCGTTCACACAAAGGAGAGACCTTTCCAATGCGATATCTGCCACAAGACCTACAAGCGCTCGTTCGAACTCTCCTTACACAAGAAGATCCATGGCGGCGCCAAGATGCACCAGTGTGACGCTTGCAGCTACTCAACCGTTTACAAATCCAACCTGGAAATCCACAAGAAGCGGCACGTCGGCGATTTCAAGTTCAAGTGCGACGTTTGTGGCAAGGGTTACTACACAAACACAGATCTCTTGGGGCACATGACAACACACACCGGGGAGAAACACCAATGTGAAGTGTGCGGAAAGGGGTTCTCTCTGAAGCAGAATCTCACAGTTCACCAACAGATCCACGACCCTCAAAGAAATACAAAACGATTCCAGTGCGAGACGTGCGGGAAAGGATTTCAGTACAAAAATAAACTGACCTCCCATAGTCTTACACACACTGGTGAGGCTAGATTTGTTTGCGATGTCTGCGGGAAATCTTTGACCAGCAGCGTCTCTCTTAAGATCCATCGTCGGCTCCACACAGGCGAGAAGCCGTACGTTTGCGAGATCTGTGGCAAGGCGTTCAACTCACCCAACTATATGCGTGTACACAAGCGTTCCCACACTGGAGAACGGCCACACACTTGCCCCCAGTGCGGAAAGTCGTTCACGCAACGCACAACACTTGTTGTACACATGCGCTATCATTCAGGCCAGCGCCCGTACGGCTGTCAGGTGTGCTGTAAAAGCTTCGTCACAAAGACTATGCTGACAGCACACCACAAAAGCCATGTGTAGACACCTTCGTGCATCTTTGCGCTGATTAGCTATTACTTGAGTTGGGAACATCAAAAGTGAGAGATGATGGCTTCACTTTGTTGCACTGAATTTAATATTTACATTTGTATAAAATTTCTTAAATGGAAAACTACTAGTTGCTATTTGAATAAAGACTACGTTTATTTGTACTCATGCCTGTACATAATTTTCCTTGATCCTTTACACACACACACACACACACACACACACACACACACACACACACACAGACACACATACTATGCCTACTATGCACAGTAGTATGCACCTACTATGCTTTCTGTATTTCCTGTAATAAAAATTGGCTTTGCTTTTTCAGGTCAAATGACAGTTCAGATGGGAGTCCAAGTTATCACAAGAAAGCTAAAGTTTTACGAAGTAAATCAAAAGCTAGCCAAAGTGAAAAAAAGCAAAAAGAAATAGAGAAATGCCTTGTTTGTGGTGAGCTATTCAGTGCCGACGAAATGTTGCTGCATAGAAAATTGCACTCGGGTACAAAACCCCACTTGTGTATAATCTGCGAAGTTCCCTTCAACACAAAGACCCGGCTCAAAATCCACATGAAGTGCCACAATGGCAAAAAGGAGTTTCGATGCGAGACCTGCAGCAAAGAGTGCTTATCAAAGAAGCTATTGAAACGTCACATGGGCAGCCACAGTGAAGACCGGCCATATAAGTGTGAAATCTGCAACCGGAGATTCAAGCGTTCGTATGAGGTGACCAAACACAAGAAAATCCACCAAGGAGACAAAAACCACGTTTGCGATGTCTGTGGTTATGCAACCATGCACAAGGCTTGTCTAGAAACGCACCAGAAAAGGCACCTTGGAGAGTACATATTCAAATGCGAAGTCTGTGGGAAAGGATTCTTTTCTAGTTTTGAATTTCGAGAACACAAAAATATCCACACAGGTGACAAGCCATACATGTGTGACATTTGCGGCAAGGCATATTCCTCCAAAAACAGTCTGATGGCACACAAGAAAACCCACGAGCCAGACGCAAAGCCTACGGAAAAGTGTCATCTTTGTAAATCATGCAACAAGAGCTTTAAGTATCGCAAGTCATTGCTTGTTCACATAAAGTCACACTCTGGTGAAAAGTTTTTGTGCGATTTCTGTGGCAAAGCGTTCTCAACGAAAGACACATTGAAACTTCATCGGCGCAACCATACCGGTGACAAACCCAACATATGCAACGTGTGTGGAAAAGCATTTAGTGCACTGTACACGCTCAAGGTGCACCAGCTGATTCACACGGGTGAGAAGCCGCACTCTTGCGAGCTCTGTGGCAAGTCGTTCACTCAGCGATCCACTCTCGTTGTTCACAGGCGATCTCACACAGGACAGAGACCATATGAGTGCCATCTTTGCCACAAGAGCTTCGTGTCACGGACATTGCTTAATGCGCACATGAAGATACACGATGATGGGTCATATTATAAACATGGCTATCCAATTATGCACCAATGAGCTTACATGCCGGATACAATAATGTTTGTTAGAAAAAGTAACTGAATATCATATTCTAGGCAGCAGTGATAATAAATGTTAATTTCTTAAGTAGGAAAAATAATTATTTTTATTTTGTCTTGGTGTTGGTTTCCCCTACCTATTTTTAATAAAAGGATTTTCCACATGAAATATTTTTGCTTCTTTTGGCATTCTAAAAATTGATTGGAACTACCTAACTCAGTGGTTCTCAAACTGTGCGTCGCAGCTCTCCGGGACGTCGCGCAATGCAGTTAGGGGCGTCACGGAAGTTTCACAAGATTCCATGCATTTTTCTGTATAGAAATAATATTTATTCCAAATATATACAATTGACATATTTACAATTGACAAAAATCTTTGCCTTGTCAAATTACAGATATCTAGAGGTTGGTATATTTTCATACACTTTGAGTCGACCACTTAAGACAGCGGTACTCAACCTGCGTCCTGGCACTCATATTTTTGCGGCCCCTCTTCAAATTTGTAATAAATTTCACATGACAGCATAGCATGCAAATATCCTGAAACAACATTTAGATTTGAAATTTTGCCAGCCTCATTAACAAGTGCGTAATTTAATAGAATAGAATATAAGTTTATTTACAACTTTGGAATATGGGTACACATAACATAAAGCACAGCATTCCCTCTTACTTCCTGAGGTTGCAATAGTGTTGTAATACTGATAATATTATTACATTTAATCATAACATACTACCTATAAAATATTAGAGTAGGTAGGTATAATACAAACGTGAACGAATATAATGTAAGGAGACTAAAGTTTTATAAATCCCTTATGGTTTTTATTTGGTTGATTTTTGAACGAGGGATATTATTCCAGTCACGAATCGACTGTCCAAGAAGTGAGAAACGGCCCAGGTCGCTCTTGTACCTAGGTAGGAACAGTTTCTTGCGGTGTCCTCCCTTTCCTGTGAAACTCGGGGCTTTAACTCTCTGCTCAAGTTCTTGCCAAGCCGGTTCTCCCGAGATGGCTCTGAAAAGATATCTCAGGCGAACTGACGATCTTCTTTTGGCCAGAGTCGGCCACTGGAGCTTTGTCAGGAGTTCAGTGACGCTGGTACAAGGTCCCTCTTTGGTTTTTGACCAACGTTTCATTTTCCCTGTTACAAACCTGGCTGCTTTGCGTTGCACCATTTCAATAGCATGTTTTTGCTCTTTGGAGTGAGGGGACCAGACTCCTGAGCAGTATTCCAGGGTAGGCCTGATAAGACATTTATAAGCATGAACTTTTGTGGACTGAAGGCTGCCTTTTAAGTTCCGCATGATAAAATGCATATTTCTTCTGGCTCTGGATACCATTTTTGTTAAATGGTTATTCCAGCAGAGATTTTATGAAAGTGTGACTCCTAGATACTTTGTGATAGTCTTAGTTATTTGTACTCCGTTCATTGAGTAGGAAGTGGCGATGGCTTTCTTCTTTCGAGTGCAGCTTATAATATTTGTTTTACCATTGTTGGCATTTTTATGGTCAAAATTCCCTGCAATGCACAGATTTGCACCAACATATGCTTGAAATCAAAAATTTTCCTGGGGATGGAACCCCCAAACCCCCTGTTGTGTTGTAAGCAGCAATCATGTTCATTTATTAAGTACCTACAAGTTACAAGAATGCACTCAAAACCCATAAGGTACCTACACAGCGCTTTATCTTGCAAATCGCGAGTTTTATGTGAAATTTGTAATTAGCCTTTGCGGCCCGCTGAGGCCACACATTTTTTTTAATGGTCCGGTGCAAGAAATGGCTGAACACCACTGATTTAAGATATATACATTGTACAGGTATCTAGCAAAAACGTGAAGCTATGTATAGGCTGCATTGTAAAACTCGTGATATTAGTACAAGGGAGCTGCGGAAATTCGTCCACTTGTTAAAGGAGCCATGGATCCAAAAAGTTTGAGAACTACTGACCTAACTAATACAAATTTTTATATGGTAGGTACCTACCTAGAATAACCACAGAGAATAACTAAACATCAGTTTTTACCATCTGAAACCATCCTTTCCACTCTATATAATATCTCAAGTTCTAATTACATAGAAGTCAAGATTTAACTTTTGCTGCATGTGTCCACAATCCAATTTTCTCTAAAAGTGAACAATTTTCCAACATTTTTTTAAAGAGGTCTCGCCAAACCCCAAATGCTGCTAGTCGCCGTAACCTAAAGCTTTCTGCTGACAAAACAATAAATCATCTGCAGCAGTGTGTTAAAATGCTCAAGTGTGCCATGTGCAAAGAATCGCTACCTTCCTAGACATTCCAGACGCACAATTAGCGTTGCGCAGCATCCCTGAACCGTTCACATGCAACAAACCCTTTGCATCTACAAATTGCTTAAAGGTGCACTTTAAAAACTATTGCAAAAAGTAGTTCAAACAGTCCTACTACCTTAAAGACACTGGCAAAAAAATACACTCGACCCGCATCATTTGAAACTGCGCATTCATACAGAAAGTTCATTTTGTCATCCACATGAAGTATCATCTAAAGTAATTTAAGTACACATTTAAGTCTGTGCAAAAAGCTTCCATACTAATATAGAGGTTCAAGGTTACAAGAACGTACACACGGAAGCAAGACCACACTTGTATGGTGCTTTTAATAAGACTTACCCATCCAAGATGAACTTGAGACGCACAAACGAGCCACGCACCCTGATTCGACAGCCAGACAATTCTGCTGCAATGACTGCGCTATGGTTTGCACATACAAGGGCTAAATGGTACCGCACATCATCAAACACGCGGCCAGCTTACAATTTTTCTGTGACAACAACTGCAATTGAGTCTAACCTGTAATAAGACTCGCAAGACTCACCGACTGATCCACGCTGGAGAGAAACCGTGCATGTGTGCAGTTTGTGCAGTTTGTGCAAAAGCATTCATCAAGGCAGCTACTCAAAAGTCTATGTGCAGACACACACAGGGGAAAAGCTGCAAGTTTGCGACCACTGCGGGAAAGCGTTAACACAACAGTTGATGCTAGTTGTTTACCTGCGGTATCACTTGCGGTTGCGACCATACACTTGTTTAGAGTGGAAGAGAAATGCAATGCAATGTTTTTGGCATTGGGAGAAATATTTGTGTCTGTGTTTTGTGTTTACAGATTATGAACTGCTCTGAAATAATATTTCTTAATTTCCATGTGCTGTTGTATTTTTTTTTAAATGAGTACCTAGAATCATCTATAAAGTAAACTACGCAGCCAAAGTCTTATGGTATACATTTTTCTTCTGGAGCAAAGAAAGTGTATGTTTAAGTTTAATATGTTTATCATGGTTATTATTGCAAAAAGTTTTCCTTCCCAGTTTAATATAGCATCCTTATAAACTTCTTAGTAATAATTGGGCATACACTACTGATAACATTAACACTCAAATGATTTCTTTTCTTTGCAGGTCTGCATTTGCAAATTATGCTTTAATAGTTCAGAATGGATGGGAGGGCACGGACAAGAAAAAGGAAAAAGCAGTTTGCGCCAAAGAACACGAAGCCCCAACAAGTACAGACTTGGGAGGCAAGAAGTGTGATTTTTGCGGGGAAACGTTCAGCAAGCGGCGGATGGTTGCACACCGCAAGAGCCACCTTACGAAGGCTGATCACAAGTGCGACAAGTGCAGCGAGTCTTTCGTGTTCAAAACACGGCTGGTTGCTCATATGAAGTCCGTTCACGGCGTGGACAGGCCGTACGCCTGTCATATCTGTGCTAAGAAGTTTAAGCGGAGCGTGGAACTCGACAAACACGTCAAGATTCACACGGGTGAGAAAAACTTCAAGTGCGATATTTGCGGTCATGCCAGCACTCAGAAAACGAACATGGAATTTCATCGGAGAAGGCATTTTGGTGAGTTTAAGGTAAAGTGTGACATCTGTGATAAGGGTTTCTATACGAATACAGACCTCGAAGAGCATAAGAATGTTCATACCGGGCGGAAGCCTTTTCAGTGTGATCTTTGCACGAAAGCATACCCATACAAATATAATTTAACAAGCCATAAGAAGCTGTGCCATGCCGACGTGTTAGGCCACGTGATCTTAAAGCCTCACTGTTGCGAAACGTGCGGAAAATCGTTCACGTTCCGAAAACACCTCGTGTTGCATCTTCGCGTTCACACGGAGGACAAAGACTTCCTCTGCGACATTTGCGGCAAAGCGGTGCGAAGCCAGGAGTCACTGAAGGCTCACAGACGAATTCACACCGGTGAGAAACCAATCATCTGTGACGTGTGTGGAAAGGCATTCAGCGGCAAGGACTACTTGCGAATCCATCGGCGGACGCACACAGGGGAAAAGCCACATGTCTGTGACCAGTGTGGTAAGTCGTTCACGCAGCGCTCAACACTGGTCATACATAAGCGGTACCACAGCGGACAGCGGCCGTACGGGTGCAGCATTTGCGGCAAAGGCTTTGTCTCCAAGTCGCTACTCAATACACATCAGAAGTCACACGGATTGTCGGGTGCAAACCGGATGGGGGATGGCTAGGCGTAGGTCGATGGTATGTGCGCTACCCAAAAGACATTTGAACATTGAAATGTAAACAATATTGCTGTAAAAGAATGGAATAAAATCTTTATTTGTACAATGGAGTCAGAAACAAATAGATTTTTTGTTTACATCCTGATCATACCCTAGGCATTCTATTTTTACACCACAATACAAGATTGATTTCTTGAAACTATTTTCCATAGATTAAAATAAAAGCAATAACAATAATGTTGTTTAGATTTTTTTTATGTTCTTAAAAACATACTGGGTTGTTACAGCAGCAGGAATCTTTGCTCACGTGTACATATACACGGACGGTGCTACGTCAATCTTAAAATCTACGTTCATCTCGGCAAGCTTGTGTGTGAAATGGCTACAGATATCCTCGACATGAGAACAGTTGGCATGGGTCATCATTCTTGGCCGGAAATGCATCAGATGGAAGTCTACAGCAAGGCACAATGTATTACTCGACAAACTAAAATCAATTCCACATTTTCTCTCACCGCAGAGATGTTTTAAATGTCTTACTTGTTTTGAAGTCTATTTGGCACTTGCATATTGCTTTTAAAGTGTCCATTTTACTAATAACACCATCATACTCAAAGTATGATAGGTTTCTACACTTAAGAATCAGCTCTAGTAGTAGATGGTCTACAATTTCTCGGCTGTTTTTCATTTCCAATTGAACATCCTCTGAAAAGAAAAATGATTACTAGATTCATCTATATATGTGGATTGCTTCAAAATATATTGGCACGTATAGGTACTTTTTAGTGTTGGCTACATGAAATCAATAGATGTACCCAATGTTCTTGTGTAGTTTGCCAATAACAAACACAGGGTGCTGTGAAAGTTTCGACTTCTAGTTTGGTCCCACACTTTTCCACACAGCAGATGAATACTGAATAGTGGCACACTCGGCAACAAGATATAGCAAATATCTTCAAAGTGAGCTATGTTCACTGAAACAACAAGATGAGCTACAATCAATGGATGTCCTCTGTAGGTAAGGAACAGGTTTCAATACCCACCATCACTTTTCACAGACCAAAGTTGATTCCGACCCGAAGTCGGGGACACGATGTGGCGAGCATTTTCCACGATGAATTGGATATGACATGACTTCTGTTGTCTGTGTCACGAACTTCAATGCGTAAAATAACGAGTGAATCGGTTGCCGCCTGGGAAAGGGCCTTGATAGTCGAATCAGAAAGAGTGGGGTAATCGATGTCTACAGCAGTCAGTGCTTTCAGCCTCCCAAACATATCCAGGAAGCGAGTGTTTGTGTGAGGCACTTTCCACTCGCGAAATGCTCTGCGCAAATCGATCTTCTTTACGCTGCTGCCTTTTCGTGGTCGAGAAACGGCAGCTACCAATCTCAGTACCTCATTCATTCCTAAGCATGCATTATACAGGCTCAATCTTTCAATGCTTTTCTGTGAACTGAAAAATTTTGGTGGTAAGTATTTACATTAGCTGCATTTAAATGGGACCAATTAGTATGTGCACCAGTATCTTAAAAATGTTTTGTGTGTTACTGACCTCAAGAAACTTAGTAGCTCTGCTAAAATCCTCATACGGTTGTTCCACTTGTAGCTGTTAATCCAGTCTGTTAAAATTAGTTCTCGGAGCTTAATCTTACATCTTTTGAGCACAAGAAAGAAGCTCTTGCGCTCTCTCACTTGACATCTGTGCAGCTGTTGATGAAGCTTTACGTAGTCCTGAACAAGTGGCCGAGACCAGGTAAGCTCCAGCCGACGTATGTAAATTCCAAATTGTCGCACCAGGCAGATTATCAGTGGCTCCACAGAAAGTTGACTGGAGACGGGGGCATCAGCAAAGTCTTGATTTAAATTAACTCGCAACACCCGCCAGTTCACTGGAAAATGCAGGGCATCATTCCATGCGGCGCACACATGACTGGCAGATACTCTGTCTTGTTCATTTAGGTAACCAAAGATTTTTTCAAGGACCAAGTCTGGGAGCTGGGCCCATTCAACTGTGCCACTTCCCTTGGGAGCAAAAACCACTTGCTCTAGCATGCTGTGAATGTTAACAGTCTTCTCAACACATATATCTCCAGCCAATTTGTATTTTCTTTCTAGACTTTATTTTCATGATTTTGTTTCCAAAATCCTATAACTGCAAATTTTGAATGTGGAAAAGAATTGTTGCAGATGCCAGGAAACTATAGAGCTGTGTCTTATTGTCAACTGGGGAAAAGGGCAACATTAGGGATTCATTTACTTTAAATTTGAATCTAAGCGGAGGAAATAAAGCAGTGTTCGGGAATTTATATTTTTAAAGGAATAATAATTGTTGATATGTCGGAAGACATTTTGATCGATCGTCGCTTACTCTTAGCGACGTAAGCGACATAATAGAAGGCTGTAAAACCATGGGCATTGAACTTGCAAGTTCATGGTTGGCTATGCATAATCCATGGTCAGATCATGGAGTGATCTGAACATGGGTATCCCGCGCATGAATCAAAGCAAAATACGGCCTGATATCCGCCAAGGCTCCCGTGATTGGTCAGAAATGCTTCCACAGCCATTTTGATATTTAGGTTATAGTTGAGAAGGCGGTGACCTATTCAAAAATTGTGGAACTGGGAAGTTTCCGTTTGACAATTTGCAGCTGCAGGCCGTTCCAGTTCAGGGCCTGACGTGTATGTTTGGCTTGCGCAACCATAGGTTCTTCAACCAAACTCCAACAGTCATCAACGTTTACAACTGACACCAACTGCTACGCTGCAGAAATGTCGTTTGACATCTTCACTTTTGATAAGACTTGCCAGGAACGACTGACAGAATTTCGAGACATTCTTTGTGCTCAGAAGACTACTCTGATGGCCTCTTGTGTTTTCAACGAGTGGAAGATTTACCTTCAACTACTTGTCGAGCCTCGTGGATGGCAAGCCATCTGGAAGATTTCTGCTGCAAGGTGCAAGGAACTACTAATAGACTTTCCAGCTTTGGCTTTAGTGCAGGTAGGTTCAGTCGTGTTAGCCTAAGATTACCGCAGCATGGTGGACTTTGAAGTAAAGTATCAATGACTCTTTTACGATTTGTAAAGAGTAAAATGGTAAATAATTGTTACGATAAATACCTTTTTTAATGGTAATGACAAAAACTTGTCATTTGATTCTATGGTATGGTACTCTATGCTAAGAGACCGCCAAAAAGTGGCAAACTCAAATTAATTCTAGTGTAGTATTACCTTCTAGTGTGAAGTACCTACCTAGTACTACCTATACCTAGGTAGATATACCTTTATTGAATTGATATGGCAGTGATATAGGTAGGTACCTAGCCTCAGTAGCCACTTGTAGCTTCAAATTCAATGCTTGTAAACTTTTTTTCTCAAATTTGCTATACCTAGCGGAGGTGACGTAACTGGCTGTTGTGACTACAGCCCGAGAAGACCAGACGGAGTCGGGGGGGGTGCTGAGCTGTGTGTGGCCCCACAGGGGCTCTCCAAATTAGTATCGATATATAGAACGTCTCAGGTTCGGAAGTCCACAGATCGTTTTAAAAATTTCCGCAAGAACCCTCGTTTTGCATTCCCCTTACTCTCCCACAGAGTAGAGTTGGCCGATGTCGGTCTGGATATAGGTAACTTGTTTTCTAATCAGTAATCGGTTCGGTGCGGTCTTTGCTGCCTGGTCATTAAATATAATATCATGGCATACAAATCAAATTAACGATCATTAAATTAAGTGAGCACTGAGCAGTCGTCAAAATAATATCCCTAGTGATTTACGATATCTTAATTCTGCTTCGATTTTTAAATTTCACAGTCATGTATCTACAGATTATTTTTTGCCGAGATTAATAATTCTTCGCATTTAACGTTACATGATCAGTGCGAATTATTAATTTTCTTAGACTCATGTCTACTATATCCTAACTTTAGCACTAGTTTTGAAAAAAACTATTTCAAACTGGGATTTGAATGCTAAATGAAAAGTCTCACTGGTTTCCCCAGTTTCAAATAGTTTTTTTTCAGTGCGAATTATCTTTAGTAAAACCGCTAAAATTGATTGCGAAACAGGTAGCAGCCCCTTTTTCCCGAACCTTTTTGATGGGGCTGGCAGCGAACCACTGCTACCTTTAGAAAAGGCTGTGCAAAGTTGCCGTACCTTACCTATGTCCCGGGGCGCTGCCAAAAGAACTTGAGACGTACTATAGGTATTACATTTTAAGGGATCAGCAGAGTTTCCATCATAGTTACTGTGGCGCAATTGGGTCCAGCTTAGACTGACCATACATCCCGGTTTTCCCAGGAGTCAGGACAGTCCTGGTTGTTCTTGTCCCTGTGTCCCGAGAGAAACCACCCGGGACATCTGAATGTCTCAGCTTTCCATTTCTTTCCATTTTTATTAGTTTTTTTCATTATCATTTTAAATGCTTTGTCCCCAAATACTATGCCTCCTGCTGGGCATCTATAGACAAGGTTTGTTCCTCAACAAGTTTAGACCCTTAAACCTGCCAAAATCTGGAGGGAGATGGCCTCCTGATTGGCCTCCTGATTGCCAGTCAGGTGCTCGACCATTGGAGCTATTTTGGGCACGCATTCTCCCGCTTCACTGGGTGGGTCAAGGAGATCTAAGAGGCGTAGTGTCAATGTAATTGCTTTCCATTCTTTCCAATGGACCATTGCTTTCCAATGGCCTCTCGGTAAAATAACGTTGCAAGCCGACGGGTCGCTCGGCCTCTCAATTCCTTCGGAGATCCCCTTATCCCACCCAGCGAAGAGAGAGAATATATATTCTGAATAGCTCCTAGATGGTAGAGCACCTGACTGGCAATCAGGAGGTCCTGGGTTCGTACCCCGGTTCAGCTGCACATTTTTGCAGCTTCCAAATGCTAAGTTGGTGTCACAGGTAGTGATGTGAGCTTTGAGACATTTCATTGACCTGTGCCGCAGTTAACTGCATTCTGAATGTTGCTCCGTCGTCACTAAACATACAAGTACGACACTGGACGGAGAGTCTAGCGACATACAAAAGGCTCCATTGTGGTCCAGTATGGTTGCTCTGGTTCAATTGAATACATAAAATACAGGCCTAGCTGTCATAACCTTACAATAGCCCAAAGAGTGGGCAATGCCCCAGCAGCTCTTAAGAAGGCAAAGACATGACACAATAAGACTCCAAAGCAAACTTATTTTTATTTTATTTATTTATTTATTTTATTTATATTTTACAATTTGTACAACTTTGGTCAAGTTATAAATTAAGTCAATTACATATATTGTGATATGTTTAAATCAAGAATTAAAAAATTCATCTAGGCTATAGAATTGTTTCTCAGCTAAAAATGTGGCCAGCCCTGTCTTGAATATTGATCGGTCCTTGGCCTCTTTAATTGGTACAGGTAGTTCATTATAGATTTTCCTGCCCTCGTTTAGAACATGTCTGGATGTTAATTTCTTTTTGCAGAGTTGTGTAGTCAAGTGTCTCCCGCTGTCCTGGTTTTGTGGTCGTGAGTCTTGACCGGAAAGATCTCTAGGTTGTCCCTGGTGAATAGTGACACCTGTTTTATATATACGCAGGGCAGAGGCAGTATTCGCAGGTCCTTAAAGGCTCCCCTACAGGATTGACGAGGTCGCAGGTTTGCCATTCCCCGAATTATTCTCTTTTGGGCGGTAAAAACTTTCTTGACGTCTGACGAGGCTCCCCAGAAGATTATTCCGTAGAGTAGTAGGGTGTGTGCTATAGCAAAGTAAGCCGTGCGGACAGTACTGGAGTCACACTTTCTGCTGAGAGTGCGGATAGCAAACCCTGCCCTTGCTAACTTCCCGACAAGTTCAACGATGTGTGCTGTCCACCGGAGCTGCTGGTCAATTAGGAGCCCTAGGAACCTTGTTGTGGGCACTGTGGTTAATTTGGAGTTTGAAATCTCCTTTGTTCCCCTCAGGGCAAAGACTACGCATTGCGTCTTAGCGTGGTTTAGGGTTAGCCTGTTAGGATGAAACCAGTCTGCTAGGGTTGTTATGGTCAGGGTGAGATCCTTTTCAAGCGTTGCAAGGTCCGGCGACTCAGTTATCGCTGACGTGTCGTCAGCAAACTGCACGATTTTTGTGTTGATTGCAGAAGTGGTGGCTGAGGGTGCCAGGTCGTTTACTAGGATTGAAAAGAGCAGCGGCCCGAGGTTCGACCCCTGAGGAACGCCACACTTGATAAGTTCCCAGCTCGAAGCGCAAGATTGTTCCGTCATAACTCGCTGTTTACGGCCAGTGAGGTGCGATCTGAACCAGTTTCCTGCCGTTCCGGTGACTCCGTAGCACTTCAGCTTCCTCAGCAGAATCTCATGGTCCAGGGTGTCAAATGCTTTTGACATATCACAATTAATACCGCGCCAACTTCATTTTGGTTCTCTAGAGCATTAGTAATTTTACAGAGAATCTGGAATGCAGCGGATGTTGTCGATTTTCCTGCACGAAATCCATGCTGGTCATTAGAAAGCATTTGGGTGGTCTCGAGGTGGATGATTAGTTTAACAAGCATTATCTTTTTGATGATTTTTGAGAAAGCCGTCAGCATGGCGATCGATCGGTAGTTGGATACCAGTGTTTTGTCTCCCTTCTTGTGGATGGGGATGATGTTTGCGTATTTCATCTTCTCTGGAAAGATTCCGTGTCTGAATGATGAGTTGATGATGGGGGCTAGGGGTGTGACTATCCACTGGCTGCATTTCTTTATCAGGCACATGGGTACATCATCCCAGCCAGCTGAATATTTGGGAGCAAAGGGGCTAATTAATTTCAGAATGTCAGATTCAGTGACTTCTTGAAGTTGGAAGCTAGACGCATCGTTTGGCCATATTTTCTTTAGTCTGCCTATGCAATTTTCCACTACACTCGGAGAGGGCGCCCCCGGAAACGCGTCCCCTGCAGAGAGGAAGTGGTTATTCAGAAGGGTTGCCACTTCTTCGGCTTGTTCGGTGAGTCCCACTCCATTTAGCAGAGATATTGTTTCTTTCTTCCTCTTGGTGGATCCTTGCAGGCAATTGACAGTTTTCCATGTTGCCATCTTATTAGTTGCCTTCTTGACTAAATTTGAGTGGTAGTTCTTCATTTCTTGAGAGATTTCAGTCCTGATCTCTTTCTTTAACTGCTTGTGATCAGCAATAGCTTGCGGAGATGCACCTGTTCTGATTTGGTAAGTCCGTTCGCTCTTCTTTTTACGAGCTGATCTAATTGCTTGTGTTATCCAACCTTTTGTTGAATTGCTGTCCTTGTTCTTTAGAGTTTTTTATGGGAAGTGTTTCTCAAACAAAGGCAAGAACAGTTGAAGGAAGATTCCGTATTTCTGGTCCACTGTAGAGGCGAGAAAGACTGGATCCCAGCGCACTAGAGCTAATTCCTCGTTGAAGGCTTGGATCGATTCCTTCTTGAAGCTTCTTCCTAAGCGAGTAGTTACAGGAAGTGCGGTTTTCCCTCTAGGTAGTTGGATGAGTTGGCCGTGATGATCTGATAGACCAGATCATCTGATGGACCAAACTTAATGGTTGGGAGCAGGGGAATCAAGGGAATCATTGATTCCCTTTGATTTTAGATTAAAATAAATACATTGTACTTTCAAACGTAATCTTTCTTCTGTGCTTCACAAACAAAGTATTACTTAATTATTTGGTGTCATTCAACAATTCATTTTGTGCCCAAGTTTCAAGTTTCTTCAATTTCAAACTCCGCGCAAAGACATTGCTAGGCATTGGATTTGGATTGCATACGCGAACGCGTAAAAATCGCAGCGCGGCGTGTCAGCATGGCTGGAGCTCGACCGTACGCGAAGGGAAACACTCTTTCAAAGCGCATCCTCGGTCCATGCATAGGCGGCCTGTGCTACAACGAGCCGGCCGCGCGGCAAGAGTCGCAAGCCTGCCCGACATGCAAATACACGAGAATAAAGTGCATTCAAAACGCAGCAACGAGTATTTAATTACCAAAATATTGTTAATTACACTCCCTTGACCAATTACAACTACAATTTTTAACAATATTGGTTGAGATATAGATATAAATCGCCTTTTATCCTTAAGAGTGCTGCTCTCGGTTAATCCTTTCACCCCCACCCCCACAGAAAAGTTGAATGCAGAGGTCCACGGGGGAGGAGAAATGAACTCCTAAAAATAATCCAATCTTTAATTTTAAAATATCAGTAGATGAAGGAAGAGTATATCTTTGAGCCTTGGTATTTCTTACTTTGATTTTTACAAAAATTTATATGGTACACATTTTCAAAAAGAGCCTAAATGAGCTCTAAACATCGATTGTAAATCAATATTCATTCGTTCTGTATTGGAAAAGCGCGTAGCAAGGCTCAAGCGCGCACACTTTCGATATGCACAGTTTTTTTTCAGAATTTTTGGAGCAAATTTAGACCCTCTTTTTTCACGCCCCGTAAGGGTCTGCACCAGTAAATGTTAGTGATCACCCTCTACCGGAATGTCAACAAGAGTCATTTTGTTGCATGTTTTGACTTGTGTTGATTAGCGGATGTGGAGGATTATAGCCGAGCCAGAAGCAGCGCAAATGTTTATGATCACTCAGGATTATTGTTAATGACACAAGTTTTTTTTATATTTCTCTAACCAATAGAAATTTTACAGTCTCTATTGGTCATTATCATTTTTCGTAAGGAACCTCTGTCTCTTGAAATCGAACATAGCAATAGAGTAATTCATGTTAGACAGCACTGATGTACGAAACAATATTTATAATGTGTTCGAAAAATTGGGAATGAAATTAATTTTATTGTGTAACTTGGATTTCTGGAAGAGATATGAATCATGGTAGGTACATTGAATATAATATTATAAAATTGTCTGTGGTTTATTAGAGAAATGGTCGGAACGATTCATTTCGATGGATTATTCTCGCACGACAGAAATATTTACTATCGCTTCATCGGATCTAGCAAAGCAGCACGTGTTTGCAATTAGCATCCTTTCACAGCAGAAAAATGTTGCAGGTAACGTTGCCATGCTTGGGACTAGGTTGTTGCAAATAATTGAAGGGTTG
The DNA here is from genome assembly GCA_921293005.1 of Nemoura dubitans. NCBI lineage: Eukaryota > Metazoa > Arthropoda > Insecta > Plecoptera > Nemouridae > Nemoura > Nemoura dubitans. Next base: position 24,746,043 of record OV121074.1, read on the forward strand.
TCTGGCAGTAAAAATATGGAATGTTTGGAAACATCAAGCGCCCCCTCCATGCTAACGTGATCTTTTGGTGGTTGCGAGTTTTGCGAAACCACGAAAAAAGAAGTGAACATTCGGTCGACAGAGTGACATCTACTTGACAGGTGCACTGGTCGTGCTGCATCCTATTCCAACACACAGTGTGTTACCGAGTGTGATATTCAGTGTGTAATCGCCAGTTCGCCGACGAAAAGCGACGCGAAAGAAATAGCCTGAGCCAATCCGTCATCTCGCATTTTGTTCGTCGCGACATTCGAGTACATTTCCGTTGTTTTATGATGATGTTTTTGTTTATTTTCACTATTTTAAATTCTATTGACTGTGATTGTTTTTCAATTGTAACCAATACGCAAGGTGTCTAAATACTTCCGTGGCAAGCGACACATACCGACTTTAGGTATATCTACTATCTAGTATAATAGATCACGTCCAAACATACTCAAATTCATCCCAGAAAATAGTTTAAAAAAAGCGATCGATGGTGCTTTTTACAAAGACTCCGATGGTAGCAATGAAACTATACGCTTACAGAAATCTATCGATTTCTTTCATCGACATGTACTTATCTGATAATTTTAGTTCTTAGTATTCATCACAAAGTGCTGTTTACAATCAACGTCAAATAGGATTAGACCAGATTAAAAAATAAACTGTGCGGGAAGTTTTGCTGTGGTCTAAATGACACACAAAATCGCCATTTGGCGTGCGAAAACTTTGATTCAACATCGATTATAATCAGCTATCAAAATCGAACCCTATCGTGTCAATTCTAACTCAATATACAAGAATTTATCGTTTTTTTACTTCTAATGGTACGTGTTTATGCTTATCACGATTCACGGAATATTTTAATTGCATTAATCTCGGAGATGTTGATTCTTTCTGTGCTCGCACTTGCAAAGATTGTGCTTGTTCTTATCACAAGCTGTGATAAGCGGATTATATGAGAAGACGACTCTTAAGGGAAACACATTTCAAGAATGTTTCTCAAGCGTTTGGCGACTCGGAAGACGCTCGGGAATAGGTCGGTGAGCCGACGACGTCCGATTGCCGCGGGCACCCCGCACCATGCCGCGAGCCATTGCCTGGAGTAACACTCCTCGAACGACGCTGCATGTCTTTGCGCGGAGATTTGAAGTGACGTTACGACAGCTAAAAGCGGGTTTCCTACGGCTCCCTTGCATTGAACGCGAAGTTAAAAATCATTGCAGCAGGACACAAAAAACGAGAGAACTACCATAATTTTAAAAGCCGAATGCCAAGCTTAGATTCGGGTATTTTGCCAATGATATCTTTTCATTATGAAAATGGCTTCTCTCTCTCCCCCCCCCCCCCCCCCCCCACCGTAACATCACCGATGAAGATAATATTGTCTAATTTTTTGCCTGATTGATTCCCTGCGAGATTTTTCCACGGCACGCCACTGGTTTGGAGGAAAAATGCCCTTAGTGCAATAGTAATTTTAAATTGTTCAAGGGGATTTATGTAAGTCATCGAGTCTTTTAGTGGCTAAGAGGTACATTGGGAAAACTTAGATTTTTAAATTATGCTTAGCTTCAATGAAACGTTATACATTCCATTTATACCTAGGTAGGATACCTAGGTATCCTACCTAGGTATCCCTTATTATTAGCCAAATTGGTAAATGTTTATTCAATTAGGTTCTTCTTGTCACTTTCAATCAATCCCAATTAATTATTTTATTACTTAATACTGAAATATTTCAACCCACAGGTGTGTGTTGCATCTGTGATATAGGTACAGGCAGGTACCTACAGGTGTCAAGCGAATTCGTTAATTTTTATAAATTATTATAAATAAATTACGACATTTTTGTATTTTTGTATCATTGCAGGTGGAGGATGTAGATTTTGAATCTCTGTGTGCCACTGTGAAGATTGTAGCTGTTCAGGATGATTTCAATTTGCCTCCTGTGAACACATTGCCTCTGCAGCAGCTGTTCCCTACACGAGACCAGAGGTACCTAGGTATAGATGTGGTCCTTGATAGATATCTAGTTAGTAGTTTGTATCAGTTGCAGTTTTCTCTGCTTCATGGCAGTGCATTTTTTAAATGGCTTTTATTCCTCGGTTACCTTAACGCATGCAGAGAAGGAAATGCATACAATGAAAATAACAGTAGTAGGTACAGACCTATAGCCTGTAGTACTTTTATGTTTTCCAAACGCAGGGAAGAATTCCTAGATGTGGAGCGCATTGCGTGTGCTCTTGATCAGCTACGCTTTTTCATATCGAATGTTTGGCGGCCTTGGGACTTGGAGGACGGCGTTTATGACTGGGTGGGAGAACGTCTCGAGCTGCGACTCCAATTGTATGTTAAATATACTTCATTTCACTTTCAGGACTTACTTTAATGTCAAATGTTGATACCTATTCAACTTTCTAATCTGCAAAATTTCAAATGGCACACTAGCTATTCAAACTTAACTTTGTCAACTTTTGGCAGACATGAAGACATCTGCAAAGGCATGGTCCTCCCAAAAACAGGCAAGAAAATCCGAGCCTTGATTCGCCAGGGACGTGATCTGCAGCTACAGATTGACAATTTAAATGACGATCAAGAGCTTGCATTGATGGATGACTCGACGTTTGGAGACGTTTCTGTTACGGACTGCAATGACAATGCTATGGAGAAACTTGAGGCTCACAAGCAAATCATCATAGCTGAGTTAGCCATGCTCGAGAATCCAATTCAAAGGTGAAAATACTCTGAAAGTGATCATAGTTGTAAAGAGTACCTATGACTTCAAATAATTTCTCTAGTTAGGCAATTTTGTTGACAAAAACTTTAAAATGGTACCTAGTAAACTAGCTGTTCTGGGTTGGGTTATGCAAAAGGTATCACGTAATATGTAATTGACTGCTTTCACAGAGCATTGATAGAGAGCAGAGAAAGCAACCTCTCAACACAGAAACACAAGCTACCAGGTTCAGCAGCTCCAGAGGCTTGTTTCGTTTGGCTGCGTGGACCAGCCAAAGAATTAATGGCCGGTCTGGAAAGAACCAGGAAATTCATTGCCGATGACACCCCACTGCAGTGAGTTCCAATGGACCCATTTACGTTCTCATTAAATTCATCAAAAATAAACTGTCTCCTCTTTTATAAATTGAAAAAGCGTCTAAAAATAAGAACCAGCCGCGAAAGTTGGGGACCCGGGTTCAAATCCCGGAATGGACAACACTTTTGGGAGGCTAATTTGTGTACATAATAATAAAATGAATAGCCAATTACGAGCTTTCGTAATTTAAACAAGATTAAAAGAGAATTCAACGCATCCAACGTTAATTTGGAGTTACTCGAGGTTGAATGAAAAATGTGGTTGCAGTATAGCATCACGCGGTACCAGAGCCACTATGAGTATTCGTAGACTCTGGACCATACCCCCATGGGGACATTCAATTCTCACCCTGTATGCAAATTACTTCTCCCAAATTTAATGGCCATTTAGCTCAGCGGTTAGAGCACCAGCCGCGAAAGTTGGGGACCCGGGTTCAAATCCCGGAATGGACAACACTATTGGGAGGCTAATTTGTGTACATAATAATAAAATGAATAGCCAATTACGAGCTTTCGTAATTTAAACAAGATTAAAAGAGAATTCAACGCATCCAACGTTAATTTGGAGTTACTCGAGGTTGAATGAAAAATGTGGTTGCAGTATAGCATCACGCGGTACCAGAGCCACTATGAGTATTCGTAGACTCTGGACCATACCCCCATGGGGACATTCAATTCTCACCCTGTATGCAAATTACTTCTCCCAAATTTAATGGCCATTTAGCTCAGCGGTTAGAGCACCAGCCGCGAAAGTTGGGGACCCGGGTTCAAATCCCGGAATGGACAACACTTTTGGGAGGCTAATTTGTGTACATAATAATAAAATAAAAAGAGGTTAGACGTTTCTCCGCTGGACTTGCGACTAATCGTTGCAATTTTAATAGAGTTGAACAATGACTTAAAATTGTTGGGTCGCTAATCCATTAGTCGTAATTCAGCGCTCTCAGAACTATAGCAAAGGATTCTGCCACCAATTAGTAAATCTCTTGAAATCTTGGTAGGTACTAAGCAGGGATCCGAACCGAAATCAAAAACGGTTCTGGTTCTGGTTCTGATTTTTTTTAAATATCGGTTCTGGTTCCGGTTCAGGTTCTGAATTATTTCAAATTATGGTTCTGGTTCGGGTTCTGGTTCCATGATATTTTGAATAACGGTTCTGGTTCTGGTTCCGGTTCTTGAAACAAAGAATTCAGGTTCCGATTACGGTTCTGGTTCTATGGATAAAAATTTAGGTTCCAATATCGGTTCCAACAAAAATAACGGTTCTAAGAAAGATTCCAATGAAAAATTTACGTTTTGAAGTTTGCCTTCCAATTTTTAATTTACGGTACCATTAACGGGTCGCTATAGATTATTATTTCCGTCGATGCCTTGGTATGTCTTAAGCAACTTTGTTTAGTGATTTATTAGTAATTTATATATTTCAATATTATAAATTTCACACCCACACTGTAGGTCCGTCACGTCAATCCACTATGTATCACAAATGCTGGCGCGTTACTGATCGCGGTCTTCTTCGAAGTGGCAAAATTTGCGTAATGATATCAAAATTGTTTACCTCTGCTCACTCAATCACTGCATCGAATTCTCTCAGTGCATCCATCGCTCTACGAAGTTGTAACTCTCTAGGCCACAGACGGCTGAAATGTTACATTTTTCCCAATGAATGAAATAACTTGGAATTTTTGTTTTGCTGTTTTGAGTTTGTGGAACCTTTATAAATTTGAGAGGAACCGATATTTTTTCGATCCCATTAGCGATTCCGGTTCCGATTCCGGTTCTATAAAAAATTAAATTACGGTTCTGATTCCGGTTCTGGTTCTCAATTTTTTTCAATAACGGTCGGGTTCCACGAAAATAGGGGTTCTATCGGGTTCCGGTTCCGGTTCTGGTTCCGGTTCGGATCCCTGGTACTAAGTAGCATTGGTTATAACTTGCAAGTTGGAAGGGGAGCAAAGCCTAAGAAATATGCAACAGACCGGGATACGAATCCGGGACCTCCTGATTGCTGGTAAGCTGCTCTACAATCTGAGCTATTCAAGCATGCATTCTCATACTTCCGGAGATTAGATAAGGGGATCCCCGAAGGAGACGTTAGGCCGAGCAACCCATACATGGGACAGGTTCGTATCCCGATTAAGTTGCACATTTTTCCAACTTTGCTCCCCTTATATCCATTACACACTGGTCTGCTTAAACCAGCAACAATGTCCTTTTTTAACTTACGGGTAACTCCATGCGTAGCGCCCACACCCAAAACCCTTACTATTTCCGAACTTGACCAAATTCACAGGAGGTTTAGAACGCAGAAAATAAAAACCCCTTTTTAAAGGTTTTCTCCATATTCCCAACGGCTTGCCCGTGGCGGGGCATGGAAAAACCCACCATTTGACTTCTTGCCCCGCACGGCGAATCACTGTTTTCACTGTAGCGTGTGAACAAAATGACTTAGAAGGATGGGACTTAATCTAAAATCACATACACACTTTTACAAACAAGAAAATAAATATATGATGGTTCCTTGCTAAATTTGGGGGTGGAAAAAAATCACCCCTAAATTTCAACCCCTTGTAACTCAAGTTGTAATTTTTTTTATTTTTTCATGTTTTTTTAAAGACATTGTCAGTTAGTTATCTACTCAGAAAACAAATTTTATTAAAGTGCTAAGATTGAATCCAAAGTTATGATTTTTTTACTGTATAGATATGTATGCATTAATGTGTGCTTTTGCGATGGTTGTCGAACATGGTCCATGCGTTGCAGTCTGAACTCTGAAGCGTTCTCCAAAGCTGACCATGACATTACCATTACAGCTTCTCATAAGCTTATCATTACATGCGCTTAGATGGAATCCTAATCTGTGGTTTTTCCAGATGTGGGTGCATTTAGTTGCGTTTTGGCACGTCTGTTAGCATGGTGGATGCAAATTACCCGTAAATGTACATGTATTATATACCTTTTCATTTCAAATAATGCTTGTGCTTAGTGTTTAATTTAACTCACTCATTTTTCCGTTTGACTGGGCTATCACTCTAGCTTCTTTGACCGAAGCCGAGGAGGAGAACACCCGCATGGCCACGGAGTGCTCAGACACGGGCACGAAGCAATGCAGTTTTTGCGTGCCAGGAATCGGCCGGGAGGATGCAAACCGTTCTTCAAGCAATTGCTCTCTAGCCCGGTGCTCGTCGATGGTACCATACGCGAAGGTGATTGTCGGGATGGCTTCGACCGCCCAATCGAACAGTTGCCGGGGAGTCATGGTCTGGGACTCGTATGGGCGCTGCAGACTTGCCCGCGCTGCCAGCCACTTCACCGTCCCACCGACGCCGTCGCAGGCGCCCTTCCCATGCGACGTCGCCGTAAAGTGCCACTCTACGTCGGCCCCACAGTCACTCTGGTGGTGGCACAAGTTGGCAAAATTTTTCCTATTTGTGTATTGGTAGGCTGCCCCATCGGAAAAATAGCAGATCTTTTTCACGGGTTGGAATTTTTTGCGCAACAAGTCTATTAGGTTTTTTATGAAGAGATGCACAGCAACGGTGTTGTGAACCTCTCGGAAATCACAACGAAGCTGGTGTGGCGCTCTTCCCCGTCCTCGTTGTAATAGGCCACGAAGGGGTGGATGGTGGCGGACGCATTGTTCCAGTGAAACCCCTGGGCCTCGTCTTGCAGCACAAACGCATAGTTCTCGGAAAAATCACAGATCACCAAAAACTCACCGGGCAAGAGATTGCTCTTGATGTCTGTTTGGTGTGCAGATTGTTTTTTAGCAATAAAAGAGTGGCGGCACAGAGCAACTAATTTAACACACAAACTGACCACGAAGTCCTCGGATGACTCGATGTGTGTCCTCAGGGTGCATCGGTCGGTGCTCACAAGGGTTGATGAGAGAAACAGGTAGCAAGGGTTGCACGTTTTCGTGGTGAGATTCTTAAAATATATGTAGGTAAGAGATTAATTTTGTCAGATCCATTGTCATGAAGCACAGCAGAAACAGAGACCCAGTATACTGAACACAGACACATCTACCATCATGTTTCTAGCAAACAGGCCCAAAACTATCACAACCATATATACAAATCGAAACATCTAATTCTACACCAAATTCACATTTTATTAAGCTATGATAAAATCATGATCAGCTTTTTATAACAGAACGCTTCATACTGCAACGCATGGACCATGTTCGACAACCATCGCAAAAGCACACATTAATGCATACACATCTATACAGTAAAAAAATCATAACTTTGGATTCAATCTTAGCACTTTAATAAAATTTGTTTTCTGAGTAGATAACTAACTGACAATGTCTTTAAAAAAACATGAAAAAATAAAAAAAATACAACTTGAGTTATAAGGGGTTGAAATTTAGGGGTGATTTTTTTCCACCCCCAAATTTAGCAAGGAACCATCATATATTTATTTTCTTGTTTGTAAAAGCGTGTATGTGATTTTAGAACAAGTCCCATCCTTCTAAGTCATTTTGTTCACACGCTACAGTGAAAACAGTGATTCGCCGTGCGGGGCATGAAGTCAAATGCTGGGTTTTTCCATGCCCCGCCACGGGCAAGCCGTTGGGAATATGGAGAAAACCTTTAAAAAGGGGTTTTTATTTTCTGCGTTCTAAACCTCCAGTGAATTTGGTCAAGTTCGGAAATAGTAAGGGTTTTGGGTGTGGGCGCTACGCATGGAGTTACCCTTACAAGTTCTTACAATGTCCTTTTTTAACTTACATGTTCTCACATGCAGGTAGGTCATAATAGGTACCTATATACAAAAAGAAAATAATGCAAAAAAAATTTTTTGTTTTATTACTACGTTATGTTCTGAAAACTATACTCAACCATTGTTTACCAATCAGATCAGTTTGATCACTGTAGGTATTAAGTATGAGACTGTTTATTTTAAAAATATCATCTGTCATTGTGGCCATTGCTTGGCCACAAACTTTGAAATAATGAAATTTCTGTCGTGCCACTCAAATGAAAAAAAGAGCATAACATAACCGTTTACGCACCTGGCAGGTGCGTTGAATGTGCACAGCAAGCACTGGACGGATTGATGACAGGCAACACAACCTTTCTGTGCGCCGGCCAGCACAATGTTTTTGGCGCCGGCGGTTTGGCAGCGGGTGGAGTTCTGCGCGGAGATTCACGATCTGGCACCTCCGTGGTTGGCTCGCCCAATGGCCAGACGATGTTTGACTTCTCTCCTCGATCATGCAAGGTAGGCTCATGATCAAGGCGACAACTTAGTGTGGATGAAGTTCGGCATATTCTATTGCAGCTATTCATTTTGTTATCTGTTGCTTCCTTAGTGGTTATCTTGCCTGGCACTGTTCAAAATGAGCCATAAGACATTTAAAATGTCTAATAAGCAAGAGAGTTTTATGGTTTCTTTGAATTTTCTCTCAGTCAACATCTCCTTTCAAAAAATAAAAGTGTATCTTTTGCAAAAGGCTGCTATTCATTAATTAATTTTCAAAACAATCCGAGCTTTTAATCCTATTGCAGTTTTACGAGCGTTTTTTTGCGTAAGCAGTTTTTGCCATATGCGGTTGGTAAAATTGCCTAAAACCTCCAATTTTGATCAATTTTGCTGGTGTTTTTTGGACGAAAATTCTTTCGTATTTAGTTTTTTACAATTTAAAAAGAATTTTGTTTAGCTACCTAGCTCATCAAAGTTGGAATGGAAAAAATTCAAAATATCGATATTAATTTTCAACGTCGAATATCATATCGACGACGACATTCATAAATAAAAATATACGAATTTCAGTATTGTTATTTAAATGTAACAATATATAGGTAAATTGATAATTAAAAAATCTATTTCAAAGTTGCTCTGTCCCTACTTCAATGTTTCTTTAGATAGATTATCATAAAAATGTGCTTTGTGTTAGCATTTTTCATAACTTCAGATTCCTAATTATCATTTCTCAATATTAATAAGCTACGCTAAACCTTTAATTTGTCCCAATTTTCATTTCCCTTAATTTTTTCATTTTATTTTGATTATCAGTCCTTTTGTTTGTGGTGCAAATAATGTGCTTGCCTTCAGGTCTCCCTGTCGTCACTTACGTTGGATGTGCGAGGCATTCAGCTGGGTGTGTTGCTGCAAGGAGGAACGATGGTGCTAGATGACTGCGATCTTGTGGGAGGCTCGAGCAACTTCACGCAGCAAGGCATCGTCGTCATGCCTGGTGCATTCGTGGTTGCCAACAACTGCAACTTTATGGGTTTCGGCACTTCCATCAATGTACACAAGGACGGAAGGCTCGAAATGAAGGGCTGCACAATCTCTAGATCCTGTGTTGGCATTCAGGTGATTTATACATCCAAGACCAGTGTGGATATATCTCTTCTCAGAGCTGGGTACCTACTCTGTGGGAAATTAACATTTTAAGAAAGTGGTTTTGTCACAATCACAAGACTCACAAGTGGTATTAAAAAGAAAACATTATTACCTATTGAGAACTACTTTGACTTGACAATAGACATTTTTAATAACTCAAGTGAAGTGTAACGATAATGGAGAACGAGACAGATTTGCAATACACACTGCGCTTTCAAATTTCTGAAATTTTTAAATCTGAAATCTGGAATTTTTGAAATTTGAACACTGACCAAAAGTTGCCGAGTTCTCACGGTCACATTGTAAAATTTACAATTATTTCAATATTTCAGTCAGTATGTTGTAGACAAAATATATAAATAAGGGCGCTCATGGCCTTTTTCCCCAACTTTTCTATGCACTTTCATATTCAATGGCTCCAAAAAGGGTCAGAAATTATGAGTTTTGGGTACCTATGTTCTAGCATTCCAGGGGCTAATTTTAGAAAAAAGGGCAATGATCGCCCATATTTACATCTTTTCTCTACAACATAGTTACTGAAATATTGAAATGACAACTTCGTGTGGCCTTGAGAACTCGGCAACTTTTGGGTCTAAAAGCCACTTTCTGTCTAACCGATCTGTTCAATAAGCTCCGAAGTCGAGCCGTTTCCTTCACCTCGTAAGGTATACACTTTCCAGGCCACACCTTTCGTCGGATCGCAACGAAACCTATATTTTCGGAATCTTCACACTTCGGACAACCAATTGAACCATTTTCATTGTGCAAGATTCACTCGTTCATTTCTTACAAGAGTTTTAAAATAACCATGTTTAGCCGGTATATTGAAAGATGTACTTAAGGGTAAATTCCAGCTAAGAATTTACCTCTTACCGTATACACTTTCCAGGCCACACCAGTTATCCAATCGCAACGAAACAAATATCTACGGAATCCTCACACTTTGGACAACCAATTGAATATTTCGGAACCTCGAAATATCTCTTCGAAATCCATAAAAAGTTGATTTCAATTAACCTCGACAACCATCAATGAATGGCCTTAAGAAATAAAATGATACCTTTGAGTCAGAAGATCTCAATAGCACTCGATTCCTCTCTGAAAACTGATTTGTGCCCAATGTTCCTGAAGCATTTAAAATTATTTGCCTTATTTCAGGTAGAGGCAGGGGGCTGGATCTCGCTGTCCCACACCCGAATATCATCCTGCAGTACGGTCGGAGTCAAGCTTATTACGCACTCAAAGAATAGTCGAGAGTGTTTCGGGAAAATTGAATCGACTGAGATAGTGAGCAGGTAGGTACGGTTAAATTTGTATGACCTGCAAGTCTAAAAATGCATATATTTAACTAGACACTTTCAAGAAACTGAAGCTGTGCAAGCTTTTTTGTTGATTTTATGATAATTCAATTCAATTGAATATAGATATAGCACACACAGTGTTGTTGGGTAGGAACTTAACGAAAGGAACGCGTTCCTTATTTTGGGAACTTGTACGGTAACGCGTTCCTTTATTAAGCAAGTAACTTTTATAAATACCAGCTACTTTTTTTGAGGAACTTAAACGTATAAGTTAAGTTCCTTTGAAAGTTACTTTTGGGGAGCACTATACTGTGCTGCAAGCAAGCGTGCATATTTTTTGGTTTGTTGAGATTTCAACAAAAATGGTCAGTTTCTTGAAGCTTCCTTTCTTACCCTTGTCAATCTATACTTAGGTGTCTTTGTATTGTATGTAGAAAGCTGACCAGATGTTGTTTCTGCTGGTCATGACTCACGCTAATCGCTATGCGCCCGTCTAGCAAGTGGTTTAACCCAAGGGTTTAACCCATGTGTTTTACCCATCCCCCTACCCTTACTCGAGTACGCATTACGTGGGTGAGGCAAATCGTTGTGATTCGACTAATTACAACCGAGATACCTTTACAAGTTGCTTCAAGTGCGGGAGCAACACCGGAGTGCTTTGCACTTGCTGTATTGCGTTTCCTGGTGTCAGTCGACAGTGTGCGGGGACTGTGTGGGGGATTTCTGATTTGCGATTTGCGGCATATTATTTTATTTTTATAATGGCTAGTGCTAGTAGCCCGCTACAAAAGGAAAAAAATCTCATTCCTTGGATTAATTTTAATGCCTTATTTCATTTAAGTGAAAAATACATAAAAGGTTTAAATATACGCGCAAAATGCTTGCTTATTGCAAATTTGCAAAGTAACTTTTCGAGGAACTTGTAAGTTCCTTTTGAAAGTAACTTAACTTTTAAGTTCCTTTTTTAAAACTGGTAACTTAACTTTAACTTCGTTCCTTTTTTAAGCCAGTAACTTAACTTGTAACTTAGTTCCTTTTTTCAAGGAACTTACCCAACACTGAGCATACATTATATTTGTATTGCAAGTTTCGTCATTGCATCATAGGTCTGAGCTGCCAAGTTGGTCTATTTTGCCGGGACTGAAGCCGCTTGGCAATTCGGTTAGGATTTTGGTTTTATAGCTATTTTTTGTATTGTATGATTTTTATAGAATTCCAAAACAATTCCAAACACAGCAACTCGAAAGGCGAAAAGGAAACCAGAACGTGTATTTTATGATTTACGAACTTAATTTACTATCTTGACACCAGAATATACAGTTATAACAAAAATTTCGCCTTTTTTAAATCCAAAAGCATTAGTCATTCGGCATTCCACAAAAACTTGTCAAAATTCTGAATGACAAGTCAGGCATACATACATGATACAATACATATATATATATATATATATATATATATATATATATATATATATATATATATATATATAATATACTAGGGCTTCGTAAACGCAATTTTCGTTGCGTTGACGATGAGCGTAGGCAGCGGATTGTATACAGCAGATAAAAAGGTGGAGGCAGAAGGCCTATGAAAACCATGGAGCACCAAGCCAGACCATTGCCTTCTCGAAAACTCTGATCACTCGAAAATTTAGACGATTATGACCTTCCTTTGTTTTTCTCTAAACCTGTCAGATAGCCAAAATGTGCTTATTTTGAACTAATCGAGTAATTTGAACATATATATTCATTAGAGATGTCGGCGGAACCGCACAAAACCAAACAAATTTTGGAAAAATATAATTTTGTGCGCGACTAAGCAAGTCACTATGTATGGGTTGATTTAGCTCTAATATTAATATTATAAAAATATTTGACAAATATTTCATTTCTTTGCAGATTTCCAGGTTTCCAAATTGAGGCGATTTCCTTTGACAGTAATGAAAAAGACATTTTACTTGCTGGGAAACAAAGTCCAATGGCAGGTCTACTTGAGGAAGACGAGCACTTTTAGCTTCAATAGATTTAAACGCTGTACCGATTACAGATTTTTTCAATTACGCTTTCTAGATTAATGCTGTGTGTATAGCAATGGATGGCAAAAAAATCAATAGTACCTACATTTTTATACCTTATCAATGTATATCATATAATGATCAACAATATACAAATCTATTGATATTTGGATATAGGTGTACCCAATATTTTATTTCGTGCTTGCCCAACATTTCCTTTAAAATATGTTTAACTAATTTTTATAAAAAGTTGATTATTAGTTATTTACAAGAATGTAAACGGGTGTACAGTTTGACATACGCAGATATTTTATCATATGAGAGCCAAGGCCACAGCAAAGATATAGCCGAGCTAAACTCCAGGGTACCTAGCGATCATGTAACTTTTTTTCATTCGATTTGGCTCGAAATCATTCGATTTCAAATCACGGCCCCATGTTTAACCATAAGCAGTAATATTGAAAACAAATCGTTTTTAAATCACAAAGTTACATGATCGCTACCCAGTTCACATCAAGAAAAGTGGTTTGCATCTTCCTCGAGGACCCACTGCTGCTAGACACTAGCTACTTGGTTCCAAAACTGCCCATAGAGTCTTTTGTTCGACTCAAGACATGGATTGTGAATTAAAGGAAGATGCAAATCCACTCTCATTCTCAACGTAAAATGGAGTTTAGCTTTAAAAAAACCGTGGCTAGATCATGGCTAGATGGCGTTAGCAGTGATGAGAGAGAATTCTGTATAAGCGTATGAAAAGAGCGAGTAAACTAGCAATTGGAACAGTGTAGTGGCTCCCATCACCCAATCACTTTCTGACTTATTTTAGATTGGGTGAGGGGGACTCGGTGATAATTGAGGAACTCCCCGCACCGAAAGATTTGAGTAGCGCTGTCATTGTGATGGACAATCTGGGTTACACGTCGATCTGTGACGTGTTACGAATTCTGCTTGCGTTGTTGGATTATACCTTTACCATTGTTGTGTTTGCGTCACTGTCACTGCTTGGACTGTCGTGCATTGTGACCTTATACATTTTTGCTGCTGTTGTACACTTTGTAAGTTTCTTGTATAGACAATAAACATTTTTATTGCAGTAAAATAAAACTCCATTTTAATTAATAATACAGTGTACAAAACATTAAATTCTGATTTAAATTAGTCTTTATAGTGTGTTTTTAACTTATTTAGTACTCGTATCTAATTCTCCGCACACTTTTGCCAATGCAAAATGATAGGTCTTCACTGGGGTTCGGACAAGGGATCCCTGGCACCTGAGTCCTTCCTTGGAGCTACGGCGCACTTAAAATGAAAGGTATGAAATATCCATACGTCGAACCTTTACGTGGACTTTGCCACTTGCGACTCAAGTAGGACATTTACCCAAATATTGCTATCCATCTCTCCGTAGCAAGTACGTAGCGAGCTGGCGTCGTGATGCAGAGGACCCGAGATCAAATCCGGCCACTTCCACTTGTGGATTTTGTGTTTTTGTCATTGTAAAGTCAATGACAAAATGACAAATACATCTGCCCGGAATTTGCTCAAGTGCCTGGGAATGGGATTCACATGGCGCCGAAGCCCCCGAAGGGACACGGCGAAGTCAGGCTGCGTCCGTCACTACCCACAAAGGCACCCCCGTAGGGCCTCGGTGGAATTAGGGTGAACAACACGGTAAGCACTGAGGGACGAGACTCTCATGAGTCTGTCAAAAATCTTCGCCTGTACCGGGAATCGAACCCCAGCCATCTCGGTTGCGCTACCAATTCGCTTCCGAAATGTGTACTTTCCTCTAAGCCACCCGAGCAGATAAGTTTGATACAAAAAAATCTTCCCTATGAATTACAGAGGAGTTCATTGCTTGGCTACTAGAATGCACTACGAGCAGAGTAAGTTATCAGCAGATCTGATAGAGTGCGCTGAAAGCAGTGCAGGGACATAGAGGCAAGGTTCAGTTTGTATATTGATTTCACTTGGCTGTGGGTGGAGGTGCCGACCTCATAGAGTTCTTCGGTCACGTCATGCTTCGTTGGAGGCGGCGCAGGTGCCCGTTGTACTCGACTGCTGGAGTCTCGGTTTCCTGTATACTAATAGCTGTCTAATAGCTAATGTTAGGTAATAGCTAGGTGTCCAATGCACACCCTTGTTCCCTTCCCAAATGATAACTTTGAGTTATTTACATGTAAAAAATTAAATTCAGTCTAGCGGATAAGCTAAATTCAATTTACGTCAAATCTTAGTAGCCCATCGTGTTCAGGGTCAACTACCCCTTTGGCAAATCTTCATGAATTGAAGGGACAAGGGAACTCTACGGATTTCTTCAATTATGAAGACCGAAAATTCGAGCAACTCTTTTCATTGCATAAGGGGTGTTTATAGGGGTAGAATTTCATAGGGAGTCCAATGCACACAACTAATTGCAGCTCACTGCGAAATTGTGAAAATTATTTGCGACTTAGAGTTATAAATCAATCTAACGCCCAAAGTATTAAAGTTAGTATTAGAGTAGCCCTTAGTGTTAAAGGTGGTCGACTACCTCTCAGGCCAACTTATGGGTGAATCTTCAAAAATCGCAAAAAACCGTGATTTCACGGTTTCACGTTTTTTTTTCCATAAATATTTCAAGGTCGAATTTCTCGACTAATTAATTGCACCCCATGAGGAGTGTTATCAGAGGTAGAATTTCAGGGGGAGTCCAATGCACCCATCCGTGCAGAATATCTGATTTGCCTATTGGATTGAGGGTAGTCAACTACCCATTTGAAAAAAGTTTTGTCTATTTTCAAGAAGGTCAATTTTATTTCAATTTATTTTATTAGCTTGCTTAAAATGTACTACATTTGGTGGCAAACATACATTAGTCAAAGTACAACAAATAATGCTTTTATAGGGGTAGTAGTTAAAGAGAAATCCAAAACCACCCCTGTTTGTTTGTCAATTCAAATTTTAGAAACCCTTAGAAACACATAGCTTATAGACACCCCATGCAACGTAGTTGCACTGCGGGACAGTCTATCTGGGTTGAGGCCTGTAGATCTACGAAGTGGGGTTAGAATTACCCCGGGGGTCATTTCGGTGATAACTGTGTTGAATCTGACTGGTTACAAAATATTTTTTCTAGAATTTTTCACTGTTATTTCGAGCCCTGCTTTGTAAATCTTGGCACTGGTCATCTAATCAAAGTTTTACTCTAAGATTTTTTATTAAAAGAGTTTTTAGTTTAACATGAGCACAGATATTTTACAGTACGGAACGATTCCTTGGAATAAACACCATTCACGAACAAGCAAATCACAGCATCAATATCACAGCCTACGACGTGGCAACGTAATTCCCCTCAGTTTTCCGCCGGCCGAAGAACCAAAGTAGAACCGGGAAATGCATCGGGAATACACTACAATTTGTGACCAAACAAATTCATCTGATTGTTGATAGCAGCCAGTGGATTAGCAACTTCTCAAATAATTCAAGAATCAATTAACGAACAGCTTATCTCGTAGAATTTTACCCTCATTCCAGTAGGAGACCCAGGCTCACATTCAATTGCTTCTCAACGAAAACCAGTTCGTCTTACATCTTATGTACAGTTGTACACTGTTTATTTCCATTATAACATATTGTTTATCATTAAAAACAACAATAGTTAATTGTCTGTGGAATTTCTGCACGAGAGATCTACAGAAGTGTAGAAGATCTTGCTGACAGAATCCCAGCCAAAGCACAGGGAGTTGCCAATCCACTAGCGGCTGGAGCACCGATCGAAGTCCGTTCACAATGCAAGATTCGGAACCGAGATCCACAAAGACAATCCAGACGTTGTCGAGCTGAAACCGTCGCGGGGTTTCGAAGGCAGGTCAGAATCAGACTGGAAGTCGATTTCAATCGCAGCCCTGGTCACCAAACCTCGCTCGTTTCGCGGACCCAGTGCAGCTTTAAACACGGCTTCGAGGTCGAATAACTTTTGCTGCCCGTCGAGCTTCGCGGGATTCGGTCTTCGGGCGGAAGCGGAGGCAGGAAACACGATTCTGTCGTTTAGTCTATCGTCTCGGCGACTGAGCTGTCTGGCGCGATGACGTTTGTTGGACGGACCTGGGAACAGAACAGACACGATAATCTGATGCTGAATGGACTTTTGCCAGCTCGTTTCCCGGTTCACTTTAACATTAGTCTAGCTTTGCTTCCTTTCAACTCGCATATTGTCATGCACCTACCTACCTATTACTGAATCATGGAAATTGAGCTATTACTGAGTTAAGGAAATTGAGTAGACAATTTTCTTGAAAAAAAACTTGATAATATGAAAGAGAATTGCAGTAACTAAAGCTTTCTATGGGAATTATTGGTCCCCTCACCGATGACGCTAGCAGCACAGGCAGGAAGATGAGACGTGTGCGGCTCCAATGAGCTCGATGCCGAGATGCATGCGGAAGTAGAAGACTCGGAAGATATGGGACTTGGCAAACACCAGGACGACGAATCTCCCAGGTTTTGTAACATAGTTACCTACTTCTTCAAGGGTGATGGCTCGACTGACATCAAAAACGTGAACAAAAGAAGCAATTGTGGTTTTTAAACCTAGGTTTCGTAACATAGTTACCTACTTCTTCAAGGGTGATGGCTCGACTGACATCAAAAACGTGAACAAAAGAAGCAATTGTGGTTTTTAAACCTAGGTTTCGTAACATAGTTACCTACTTCTTCAAGGGTGATGGCTCGACTGACATCAAAAACGTGAACAAAAGAAGCAATTGTGGTTTTTAAACCCAGGTTTCGTAACATAGTTACCTACTTCTTCAAGGGTGATGGCTCGACTGACATCAAAAACGTGAACAAAAGAAGCAATTGTGGTTTTTAAACCCAGGTTTTGTAACATAGTTACCTACTTCTTCAAGGGTGATGGCTCGACTGACATAAAAAACGTGAACAAAAGAAGCAATTGTGGTTTTTAAACCTAGGTTTTTAAAATTCTAATTTGATCTTGTGGAAATCCAAAAATATTAAATAATAATGCATATTTACCAATTATTAAAAAACCATCAAAAATCCTAATGAAAGACGACGAGTATTAAATTTCCTCCAATAATTACCTTTCACCTCCTTCCAATTGATACCTTTATCCTCTAGATCATCTTTAATCATTCCAATCCATTTCAATCTCGGTCTTACCACCTTCCTTGGCTCCCAACAGTAGCTTCAAACTCCCGCCTAGGGATTCTGGCTGTATGCAATCTTTTTATGTGCCCGATCCATTTCAATCTCTCTCTTTCCAGCTTAAATCCCAACCTTTCCACTCAATATAACAATAAGTGCAGAAATTACAACAATTAGGTAAATAGTTACTAGTCAGAAAACTTATCTGTCATCACAGCAAATCAGAAAGCTCAAATATAAATAATCCCATCCTGTACCTAGCTCTGACCCAGGCAATGTAATGTCAGCACTTAAGGTGGCGGGAACCCCTTGGCCTACAAATAATTACTAATTAATGTTGTTTTGAAGGCAAACTATCACTTACAGCCCAAAACAAAATAGCTTGTGCACTAAGCAATTTATAAGGCTTTCAAATAAAGTAAGAATTAATTTTGTGTTATGATAAGGCTTGAGGATAATTAAGAAATACCTTCCAAACTTGTTTTAAAATTTTAGCAGTTATTCTGAATTTTTAGCAAATCTTATCATAAAACAAAAATTACCTTTGCATATTTTATTTAAAAGCTTTATAAATTGCCCAGTGCACTAGCTATTTTGTTTTGGGCTGTCACTGATAGTTTGTCTGCAATCAAATATGTTGTAGATATTCGTAGGCCAAGGGGTTCCCCTCACCTGGAGCAATCAGTGAATCTGGTCGTTTCAATCACCGAGCTTGACATGTTGACGAGAGCGTCTGCCGATAGTTTGGCCTTCGTCGGCTGTGTTGACTTGGCGAAGCCGGTCGCGATGTCACTGCAGAATTCAACTTCGATGCCCACCACTAAGAGGGAGTCGAGAATAAATCCGGTGCTCACAAGTTTCATGGCACCCGAGAATGAAGCCGGTGCCGACCAAATGTGGATGTATTTGGGTTTGACGGTATCAAACCTTCACTTTCCTGATCCACAGGGTTCCTAGCCGGGGTTGGGGACCACTTGGTGTTCGGATGTCAACCAAGTATTTATTTACAAACAAATTATAAAACGACAACCTAAACAAAATAACCAGCACTGTAGGTAGTTTATCAGGCTTTCAAAAAAATACGCGTCATTTTTGTGCCATGAAAGTTGTGTTATTTTGGGCTGTCACTAATAGTGCATCTCTGTATCAACATGACAGTTAGCAAAGATGGTGTCATTATGATGTGCAATGTCATTTAAAAATAGAGCATGAATTTGGGTAAGTACCTACCTACCATCAATACCTTACCATCAATAACATTACCATAAAGGATTTCCTCTATTGTCTGTGTACCTATCTAGCTCATTTTGTAATGGTGCAGTAAATTGTGCAGAGACATTTGAAACATTTTACAACCCTGGATTCATTAATCTATGATTTTACTTACGAAGGCGTTGAATTATCATCCCACGATAGTTGCATTGGCGACTCTATTCGTGTCCTTCTCTTCACTGCCATGCTCCATAGGTAGTATGTACGTGCTTCGTCTGCCATCCTAGAAAAAAAAGTAGGTACCTACCTAGGTAAAATGTAGCATACAATTTCATGGTATAAATGTAATGGTTGTAGCATCGATAAATGATCCTTTATTGTTGTAGCTACAATTAACACCCCTGACATTGCTCAGTTGCTTGTCCCGAACCACCGAAACAGTTTTACAAGTAACGATAAGTTTACAAGTGTAACAAGAAATGCCATAAATAATTGATGAGCAAAGCGAGCGGAGCGAAATCTTCAATTTCACTTACCCCAGAAAAAAGTCACTTGTGTATGTTTTTTTTTTGTTTGTGCGCGCTCTACAGACCAAACGCCTGAACCGACATGGATGAAAATTTCTGAGTATCTACCTCTGTTCTCAACTTAGACCCCCTGCGTTTTTGAAAAAGATCGGTTCTGTAAATTTTGTATAAATCAAATTTTTCGATTTTTTCAGAATTTTGAACCCCTGTAAATTTCAAAGTTCTTTACATAACTTCACCAAAACTTCTAAACACGTTGACCTTATACATATTTATCATGCCTGCAAATCTTAGTTCGGTAGGTTTTTCTAATTGGTTTTTATTAGCATTTTTGTGGTGTTTTTTTCGTGATTTGACGGCTGTTTCAATACGAGTCCGGTTTCCTTCGTTTCCTTGGTTACCAGCTTTGTTGACCTCGAAGAGAGACAAAGGAACGTCAGAATCCGTATACATTTTCAAGTGATCAGAATTTTCGAGAAGGCAATGGTCAGGTTTGGTGCTCCATGGTTTTCTTGTGACTGCTGCCTGCACCTTTTAATCCGCTATACCTACACAAACCGCTACCTACGCTCATCTTCAACGCAACACAAATTGCGTTCGCGAAGCCCTAGTAAAACGTGAACAACTATTAACTGATTACACCGGATAAGTGGAACTTATTACCATCGATAAAGGAAAAACATTATTGCTAGGCTGAGAAGCCAGAACCATTGAACCATCCTTACTCTATGATTGAACCATTGAGCCTTCAAATTCAATGCCAGAACATAGTGACAGCGAAACATGTCCACATAATATCAATGACAACAATACCTGCTTTGTCAAAATTAAACTAATCACAAGAGTATTTAATTATAACTGACTGATTGTTAATAAATAACTGGTTTAATAGTGGCATGAGAATAAACAACACGAAAACACCTGTTTCTCTCGCTCTAAGGTCAGGTTAAGTTAGCCGACCCCGCCAAGAGTCGAACTAAGTTCCCAAGACCAAACGACGATTTGAAACCGAGCGGGAAGCGAGTAGCCAAACATTGTCCGTCTATTAAGAGTCAATGCACTTTTGGAAGTCTTCAGAGACATTTTAAAAACAATTTGTGAAGTACGGTGCCTTTTATTGTCTCAAATATACATAGAACTATCGATTTCCTTTAAAGCACAAGATTTTGAAATCGGAAGGAGCAAGACCCTCTCTCGTCACACAACCACGGAAGGAGCAAGACCCTCTCTCGTCACACAACCACGGAAGGAGCAAGGCCCCTCTCGTCGCGCAACTAACGAACGGCAGGACGACTCCCAGATGACAACGCGACCATCAGATATCGAACAGGTACTTCGACCGTCTGCGTCTTCGCGTGCTTGCCGCCCCGTGTCGTTTCTCGTGCCAGTGGTCCCGGGTATGTCCTGCATTTCGTAAGTGTCTTCTTCGGTGGGGAACCCGCCACGATTGGCCGGCACCCGGTGCGAGACATGCGTTAGGGAGCGTAGCTTTGTACTTTCGAATAAACAGGATCCACATTGTGAAGGACGACTGTGTAGTGCGGACGAGTAAACCCTCCCCCTCTGTGTTACCCTTAGCCACCGAACGATCCCAAGGCGGTTCCCTCTCACTGCTGCACCCCCACGCAGAGAAGGATGAACCAACAGATCGCCACAAACCAGCATTCGATTACTCCCCAGTACAGATTTGCTGATACAACATTACTGGGTGAGTAACATATACTGGCATACGATCACTCACCAGTACAGATTTGCTGATACTACCACCTTTAAACATTCTGTAAGTTCATTGGTTCTCGAGAAAAGTCAACTTGAAAATGCATTGCTGGGAAAGCGATGTTCCGAACGCTGAGTGTGCAATAGCTTTTGAGACTATGAGGTGATAGGGTTATCAGTGTAATCGTTTGCCACCTTAAAACATTCTCTTAGTTTATTGGTTCTTGGGAAATGACAATCTGGAAATGCATTGTTAAGAAAGCGATTTTCCGAACGCTGAGTGTAGGTATTTCAATTATTGCCGACAAACTACACAATTTGGGTTGGGCTGGTCAACTGAAAATTAGCAAACCAGGTTGACTAATAATTAATTATTGTTTTATGTTTCAAATATATTTTTCGTTGGAATTTTCTATCTATCAATATGCGGACACAGAATACGAGTATTCGATACATTTTTTTTTCCGTAGGTCCTTTCCAGAGCAAGTACACAGTACCTATGTGCATTGATGACAATGTATGTCAAACCTGTTTCCTCATCAGATAGGATTTTTCTCGTGAAGGGGAGCAATAATGACGAGAGTTTTCGACTTTTACACCAAGGGGTTCGCCGGCCCCGCAACTTCGTAAAGAAAGAAAAATGATATACGTGTGGTAAAATGTGGTGAGTATGCGTTTATAACTAGGTACGCTTTACTGCGCTCATCTTCAACGCAACACAAATCCAATTGTGTTCGCGAAGCCCTACAAGTAGGAAAACGAAAAGCGCCAAAACATTCATTGAGTTTCGTAGTTTCCCTCCTTCCAATATTGATTGATATGTTTTCGCGCGATCTGCTGGCGCTCACAATCACTATTTGGTTTTGAGGTTATGCTCATGTAGGTACACGTTCTAGCTCGACAGTGCGAGATTTGGTGCAAGTGTGGAATCGTATATTGTTGGGTCAGTCGTATAAATATTTGTGAAGATGAAGAAGAAAAATAAGAAGCGTTCTGCCACAAGCAATCCTCAAAAAACAGAGTTAGAATCGGAAACTCTAGTTAAGGCTCCCCACTCCTTCATTATTCACAGGGGTAATGTTGGAACTTATATTCAACAGTTGACGAAGGATGTCAGGAAGGTTATGGAACCTTTTACTGCCTCTTCCTTGAAGGTAATTAAATTTGAGGCTTGATTCAGCGATGCTCGAACTATGGCTAGTGCCACGAGCTAGCAGGTCGTGGCTAGCAAACCTAACCATGCTTGTTTTGTTACAGGTTCGCAGGAGAAACACGATCAAAGACTACGTTGCCGTGTCAGGAGTTTTGCACGTTTCGCATCTGTGCATTTTTACTCACACAGAAATAGCCACCTACCTGAAAATTGCGCGGATGCCTCGAGGTCCAACTCTTTCATTCCGCGTGCACAACTACTGTCTTTCACGAGATGTCCGTTCCAATTTGAAAAAGCAATTCGTATTCGAAGAACAATTTAAACATGCTCCACTGTTAGTGTTGAACAGCTTTAGTGGAGAAGGAATGCACATGAAATTAATGGCATCGATGTTTCAAAACATGTTTCCAACGATAAATATCACAAAGGTGAGAAATATCCTCTAAAATGGTTTCTGATGGGGTGTCTGGTGGGGACACAGTAGGTAGGTCATTATTCACAGAGGTAATGTTGGAACTTATATTCAACAGTTGACAAAGGATGTCAGGAAGGTTATGGAACCTATGAATACCTATGAATTAGCTGGTGTTGAATACTACTTGCTAGATTTCTTTTAAAAATTTTGGCTCTTATTTAGGCTCAAGGAATTTTATATTTCTAACTATTGTTATAGAAGTATTATCAACTTTATTGCATTTAATTTTGTTGCATTGATTAGGTGAATATCGGCAACATCCGTCGCATTGTGCTGTTAAACTACAACCCAACCTCGAAATTAATTGATTTTCGACATTACGCTATACGACCAGTGCCTGTTGGGATTTCAAAGGGAGTAGGGAAAATTGTGCAAAGTAAGGTACCAGACCTATCCCGTTATGAAGATATCTCCGAATTTCTTGCCAAGTAAGTACTGGCTAATGCTGTTTTAAAAACTAAAAAGCAGTCCCGACGCTTCTATCCAGGAGCACAAGTCTAGACCCTTTCCTTCTGTTTTAGACCTGGTAATCTCTCAGAAAGCGAAGTTGAAGACGACCCAGCAAGTCACATAATACTTCCTCAGAAATTACCGTCACGAGGAAACTTAGCTGGTAGAAAGTCAGCTATCCGACTTGTTGAGCTGGGCCCACGGCTGACAATGCAGCTGATTAAGGTTGAAAATGGTATGTTGGATGGAGAAGTTCTTTTCCATGAGCTTATTCACAAGTCTGACGAAGACTTGCTGACATTAAAGAAAAATCGGGAAGCGAAAGCAAAGTTAAAAGCTAATAGAACTCGCATTCAAGAAGAGAATAAGAAGAAGAAGGAAAAATTAAAAGAACTGCAAAAACAACAGTCTCTGAAGGGTATGAAAAAGAAGTCTGAGGCAGACTTGCTTATGCAACGTGCTGTGAAGGAAGCTAATGAGGCAGGGCCCAGCCAAGAGGAGGATATAGCTGATGCCGAGTGGTACAGGCAAGAAGTAGGAGAAGAGCCAGAGAAGGACCTGTTTGATGCAAAGTCCCACCTTGGAGGAAAGAGAAAGGCACCATACGGAGCTCATTTGAGAAAAATGAAAAAATTAGACAAGACTACGGACTCATCCGCAAAGAGCAAGCGTAAGTCTCCAAGGAAAGGCTCTAATTCCAATGACAGTTTTGAGAGAAGTAACAGAAAGCAAGGAAAGAAAGTTCTTGGTGGCAAAGTGTCAAAAAGATGCTAAATCAATTTCCAGGTGTAATTTGGCTGCTTGTGGCAATCATAATAACTGTATTGTCTCATAAGAGCTGATTCATAATAAAAATCAACACTATAACTCGACATTGTTACAAGGCGAATAAATTTATTAACTTCTATTTCCTAATTTACTCAGAAAATAGACAAAGTAAAATTAAAACACTTAATTAAAATAGCTCCTGGATGCACTACTGTACATAAAAGAAAAATAACAGGTGTGACTTGGCGACACAACTAAAGGGTAAACACTTATGAACCTAAATAACAAACATGATTTGATATTTTCATGCACATTACCCCAGAACTTATTTCATATTCATACAATAAACATAGTACTATTACTGGTAAACAACATCTGAAAGAATACAGGTCTTTAACCAGCCAGCAGTAAAACAAAGTCTACTTAGCATAAGTATTACGAGTAACAAAAACAAATCGATTTAACAAACAATGGACTTGCAATGTTAGTACCTCTACAAGCAATTGAGCATTCCAAATCCCAATCCAAACCGCTAAAACAGTTTGGAGTGTATTTATTCGGTAAGTTTCAAACACAGAACCACTTGAAAGGAAATTTAAAATATGATATCAATCTTAGCCGGAATGCATAAATAAAATCGGCGTCTTCTGCTTCCTGGAATGTTACCTAATACCAAAAATGTATTTGTGGTTTTATTATAGTTACATCAAATGAATTGGTTTGAATGAATTTATATTCAAAAATAGGCAGGAAAATCAGCTGGACTGCAACAGAAGGCAAATAATAATCAGACGAAAGAATCAAGAAAGAATTTTGATTTTGGAAGGCCACGACTTATAGGGATTCATTATTAAATATGGTAAGTCTAAAAGCAGGCCCGTAGCAGCAAAGGCGTAGACCAAATTAATCTGGCAGTCATTATGGATTATAACATTTATAAGTAGGCATCGAACACGGCAAACTGCAGATAAAAACGAATTTTTGCCTAGACTTGATCCCCAGCAAACATGGATCAATTCCTACATTTCTGTTGAAAAACAACCGAAGCGCAATCATTCGTTGCGCATAAAAAGTAAAAACTGTAGCAAGTTACATTTGTTAGATGCCCGATGAAATGATAATACGAAGTTTTGATCCATGATCCACTTGAAGTGGGTTCCAGATCAATCTCACAAATCTGATTATTTAAAGTCAATTTGGTGCGCAAATGGACCTGGTTGAATTTCATTTTTTACAGACGGATGTGCATGAACCCATTAATATCACTCCGTACGGACTAAACGTCAATGAACACACGTGCCCAACTAGCGTTTAAACCCCCAGTTACACTACTCTACTGGAACACAGATACTTGGGATGCGGCCAGAACCGAGCTACCAACAGTTGCCACATACGTTGGGGTCCCCACTTTCAACCTACTTATTACCCATTTGATGAACGTTTTCTTAAGCTTAGTTTTGCCACATTTTTTGTAAAGAAATTAATCTCTTTTCCCTATCATTAAATTTTAAAAGGTGGGAAAACTTTCGTAAATTGGTTCTAGGTAGCCGTAATTGTTAAAAAACATGTTTCACTCTGTGTCACGGGTGATTTTAAAATCTACCTTTCCAGAATCAAGTAATATTTTGCTTTATATTTGCCACAGTACAAAATTAACAGCCAAACTCGATAAGCAGAGATGTCATGTGTGAGCAGAAAATAGCCTTTTGCAATTAGTAAAATTACTAATTAGCTTAGGCCTGGATGATTGGTTTCATTTTGGTTTAATAGTAAAAACTAAAAAGGAAATCAAGAATTGTGAAGGAAGTAACAGATATTGTTACTGGTTTAAGCAGATACCAGTATGCAATGGATGGAAGGGAAGCAAAGCTGGAAAAATGTGCAACCGAACCGGGATACGAACCCGGGACCTCCTGCTTCTGGGCAGGTGCTCTACCAACTGTGCTATTGGGTTACTCATTCTCCCGCTTCGCCAGGTGGGACAAGGGGGGTCTCTGAATGAGACAAGAGGCCGAGTGACCCGTACATGGGACGGGTATGTGGATTCGGACCCATGGACAGCAATGGCACTGTCACTAGACCCTTTGACCAAGTCTCAGATCCATGAGGGTCGAATTCAAGTACCCGTCCCATGTAAGGGTCTCTCGGCCTCTTGTCTCATTCGGAGATCCCCCTTGTCCCATCCGGCGAAGCGGGAGAATGTGTACCCCAATAGCTCAGTTAGTAGAGCACCTGCCTGGCAAGCAGGAGGCCTGGGTTCGTATCCCGGTTCGGTTGCACATTTTTCCAGCTTCGCTTCCCTTCTAACTAGTGTATATATTGTAACAAAATGCCAGTACATCAGTTAGACTTTTTTGCATTCAAAACCCAGTTTGAATTTTTTTTTTGAAAACTGGTAGGGTTAGGAAAAAAATACACAAGTGGAGAGCTAAAAAAAATTAAATACAAAATTGAGGAAATTCAAAATGCCGACAAAATATTGAAGTCCTTGGCACCAATCTTTCAGTAAGAATTCAGTTTTAAACCCAATGCCACCCAACAGCAATAGTTACAAGTGAGCATGGGCAAAACGAAGGTAAAGCTCGTCTGGCACTATAGCATCATTGAGTTGTATACGAGAACGCTTCCAAAACCCATTCCCCCTCTGCATCGACTGCCCATTAACCTATTTACTTCAGCGGCCGGTAGTGCAGCATCAAATCAGCGGAAGACTTCCAGATGAAATGTCGCACGGTGCGCAGGTCCATGTTAGAGTCGAGCACCTGCTCGTTGCAGAGCAACTCGACACGTTCATCGACAACAGAACCGGTCTCGACGCGCTCCGCGTCTGGCCGCTCGGTGCCGGGCGAGCTCGGCCCGCCCCCACTTGCCCCAGTGCCGCCAGCTCCAGCCACCGAGCCCGACTCGGAGCCGGTGCACAGCACCTTCTCGAACACGTGTTCTGCTACCTTGCGCACCTGGATGAAATCGTTGGCAATCAGCCGGTCCCTGAAAGCAAACACACGGTTTTGGGTACTTACAGTTAAAGTTAGGTGGCTCATTGGTATAATCCCAATAGGTATACATAGGAATGTTTCCCGTGGTCTTGTTTCCATTAAAGACTTTTTTCCTTTCTAAGTTGATTATAATTATTTTGGATTAAGACTTGTCCTTCGTTACAAAGCTACGCTATTTCAAAGTTCTCTTTGGCACAAAAAAGCTAGTTTTTGGAATGGCCTAACAACAGTTAAGATATAGATTATCTGAAATTAGCAGTTGAGATCCCTCAATGAATGATTTATTATTATTTATTATACATGCCAACAAATATGAAATTCTAGGAACAAATATCACTAGTCTTTAATTCCAACAAAAACTTTGGCAAGGACAACTACTTTGAACTGGATCATTGAACACTCAGCTAGATTTTTTTAAACAAATAAAACAACAACGAACTTTTTAAGGCTTTTCAGCCCCGAGGAAGAATGTGCAAGCAAATAGAACGGAATCTTGATGAACTTTGGCAGGTTTTTGTCGACGACAATGTCGATGACCCAGGGTGGCACAGTCTCGGACAGAAGCATTCCCTCGGTTTCACCGCCGGCGTCCCGCACAAGCAGCCTGTACAGCGTTCGTCCGCCCACCTCACTGCAAGCACCAAAGACTTTACATTTATCTTGAAACTTACACTCTGATACAGATTCTCCATCCAGAACTACTCTGGAAAATGCAATATGCAGTGGCTTGCTAACTTCTTGAATACCAAGTGTATGTTATGGTTTCTCTTGTACTTATTAGCTATTCCTTTACCTTTGATTATGTTTTGGATATACTTTTAAGTTTTAATAGCCAAAAATAAATGTCTGCTCTCGTTTTGCTGAACCATTTATTCGGTTTTGAAAATTTTGTTCAGGTAACAAATTGGATGGTCAATGGGTTTAATAAGAAATACCTCAAATCCTAAAGAACAAACATTTCCAGAGGACACTAACGACATTTTTCAGTTAATCTTCATCACAGGGGATTACTGGTCATTTAAGGCAGTTAAAGCAGCCTAGGCATCAAGGACTCCTCTCATCTTGACACAAGTCATGCTCAGATATAAGATTTTACTTTATGGCAAGGTAATAAAAACTTTCATAGCAACCCTCAAGAAATTTTGAACCAAAGTTTTTTTTTTAAATTGAATCTACATGTTAGGTATAATCTATTCTAATCAAATCGACAGATTTGGAAAAGTAGCTCGATTTGTTCTTTCAATCCCTCTATGAGTGTTATACAAATAATCAGGATAGACCCTTATCTGGAAATATAAATTCACAACATCTGAGCAGCCATACTCAATTATATGTAATACGTCTTTTAACAATGTTGGATAATGTAATTAATCGACAATGTTTTACTTTATAGTTATATCAAATTTAAAATTTTCCATTATTTTATACCCCGAATATGCCAAGATGGGCACCAAATTTTATGGGCATCTAAGTACTGGGCCATGCTGCATCACACATTGTATTTGCAGTTATGCGTGAAACAAGGAAACATAAAACTGAAAGTCTCCAGAAATAAGTTAATTCCATTTTAATCTTATTTAAATTACGAAAGCTCGTAATTGGCTATTCATTTTATTATTATGTACACAAATTAGCCTCCCAAAAGTGTTGTCCATTCTGAGATATGAACCCGGGTCCCCAACTTTCGCGGCTGGTGCTCTAACCGCTGAGCTAAATGGCCATTAAATTTGGGAGAAGAACCCGGAATGGACAACACTTTTGGGAGGCTAATTTGTGTACATAATAATAAAAAGTTAATTCCATATTAATAGATGTATTCAAACATAAAGTTAAAGAAGTAATGTTGGACAGGCCCAGTGGCGTGCTGACAATGCATAAGGTGGTGCTAGTCGCGCCACCGCAAACAGGTGGTGGGTGGGTGGAGTGAGGTGCTGGGTCCCCGAAGGGGGCAATTACACCAATGCAAAGGATAACAAGGATGAGCAGTGATATGTGATGCTTTTGGATGTGGAGAATATCAAGCTATGGGCAGTGGTGTAGTCCTACTTTTTTTTGGGGTATTTGCTGGGTTATCAGGCTGTCAGTTCCACATACCATGGTCATCACTAGGTTAGGTACTGAGGGGGGGGGGGTTCTAATTCTTTACCATTTAGTCCCAGTATTCCATTCTAATGCCTCACATGCATAGTTTCCTTGTTTGCAAAATTAGTTATTTCGCTTCTGTAGATTCCTGCGAAATATTCATTTTCGTTTCCCACCTGTGCGAGACAATAGCTAATACAAATAACTATACATCTGGACAATACCATCCAACGCTTGTATGAGATAAGGATGAACAAAGAATCTTCTTTTACCGAAATCCTTGAAAAACTTGATTTATTTTACCGTCATTACAGAAAATAAATTATTGAATAAGAATTTAATGCAGCAATGAGTATCCTATCGATGTAAAACTTTATAAGACTTTATCCACTTTATTATTTGAAAATAAAAACATACGAGTTAGCGTTAGGGCTTTTGTATATATCTCGACATACTATTTTAGACTCCTAGTCCTTACTGTTTTTAGAGAAGCTTCCACAACATCTTCTTTGCTTCATCATCACTTGATTTGATTAGGATTTTTCGAGATTTATTATCGGTTGCACTTCGGTGCCTGATTATCCAGGTTTTCACATACTGTCCTGGATTCCAGATATGGAGGGGAGGTCCATTGATGTTAATAAAAATCAGGCTGGCAATGTTTGTTGTCAGCAGTTTGTTTCGCAGATCGGAACACACTATGTTCATTACGCTGAACATTCGCTCACATTCTGCCGTGCTGCATGGCAAAGTTTTCATACAGATTTCAAGCGGAAGGAGATCTGCCGGGGTAGGAATTTTGAGAATTTCAGTGGCATCGCACTCGGTGGACAAGTCCATAAGTTCGCGCATACCGGATACTGATTTCGATGCGTCGAGACTAAATTTTTGGCATAGACGACGAACTGCTGCTTCCCTATACCTCAAGCTTTGATGACCTGTCAGTTTTTCTCGATCTAAAACCGAAAGATCGTCTATTACCTCATTTTTCCCAGAGTTGTCGGTAGTAGCCAGTCTTTGTTTAAGGTTATCGACAAGACTTTGGAGGAATTGTTTTTGGTTGATCTTCACGATTTTCCTATTGGGCACAAGTGGCACTCCATGAAAACATTCCTCCTCTGCGGCTTTCCTGGCTGTCACCAAGTGGTGTCCAGGATCTTCTTTGAAAGACCCGATAACACGAATGGTCGTTTGAATCAATTTTTCTGCATTCATTAGAGTGATCTGGCGTCCTTGCAATTTTAATGACATAGAGAGTTCCTCGAGAACATTGCAAAATAACGCTAGATCGAGTAAAAATTCTGGACATGTCAGACAAGCGTTAAGCCCTTTAAATTTACTTTTCGTATTATCATCGCGTGTTGCGTCGGAGGCGGCCAAAACAAAATGGCGATGAAGAGCAGCAAAGGATTTCCATACAGCAATAACCGACCGGAAACTGCTGGCAACCCAACGAACATCTAGTATTCGACCAATCTTGAGAACCTCACTTGAAAGTTCAATGGATGCTGCTTTCAGTTCCCGTTGGTTCTTACTTGATTGACTGTACAGTGAATATAGGGAGTCCATGAACGATTGAAAGTGGTTGACTGCTGTTATGTCTTTAACCGAATCACTCACGGCAAGCTCCAATCTATGGTTCAAGCAATGCCAAGTAAAAACTTGGCTATACTCGTTGGTAATCAGCTTGGCCACACCATTCTTCTTACCGAATATGACACTTGCACCGTCCGATGCAAATGCCACCCAATTCTTTTGTAAGAAAGACTCCGTAAAGCCATGGCTCTTTAAGCAGGTAATCAAATACGATTTTATGTTGGCTGCATTTTGAGACTCAAGCTCAACCATGTCGAGAAAGATGAAAAGAGGCTCCGAATTTCCTCCCACAGCTGCTTTCAAATTGACTGTCATGACAGCCTTGTGACCCACCGTTGTAGCTTCATCGATTAGTACTGCGATTTTAGCGTCGGAAGTCATTATGTCTTCGATTATTTTTTTCCGCATTTCATGCGACACGTGCTGAATGATATTTGTCGCCCAGTATCGCGAGTGTAGAATGCCTCCGAATTCGGCTCCGTTCATCTGCTGAAGTCCAATCAGGGGCTCGTGGTCGGAAAAAGGCCTACTCATTTTTGCCAAGTAGTAGGCCGTTCGGAAAACATTCTCTGTTGCTTTGTCTGTAATATCACAGTGTTTCTCAGCGGATTTCCCAATTTTAGCTAGTTTTCTTTCTTTCATAATTCTACATGCCAGTGAGTGGGCCCGTGAATTACGATGTTTCTGTATTTTCATCCTCAAAGATGATTTCCCGGTTGCCAGATTAGTGTTTTTCCCTCCGTTTATTTCATACTTTTGTCACTCCTTGGCGACCGATATGCCCTGTGTATGAGCCAGGCCAAGAAGGTTTGTATCCGTTGATTGTGACAGCGAACTGCAATATTTGCAGCCTGCAAATAAAAACTACATCAACCACGCAGGTCATTTCTCTCGACTTGGTCTCTTGCTCCCAGATATCTACAGTCCAGTCTATACATTGTTATTGAAAGTGATGCAAGGAAGGTAACTTAGTTTCACGTGTCACCATAGGTAGCAGAGCACTTCGGTGTTTGATTAGTTCCCTGATGTTTGCCACTTGCTGCAATAGTTTTTTTTATATAATTTTCTAGTCTATAGCCTTGTCTAGTAGCTACAGCAAATAGTAATGTTACCTTTCTCATCGGAGAGTATAGAGAGAGTCTATGAAACAGTATTTGTATAGGATGGCACTGGCAGCTCGACTTACCAAGGTTTGCGTTTTTACAGTCAATCCAGGGGTATTTTCTCTGGAAGGCTTGATAAGTTTCCAGATTCCACTCTTTTGGCCAATCTACAGGATTCGCGTCACCGCCATCGTCTTCACTGTCTTCCTCTTCACTGACACCATCTTCATCACTGGAGTCTCCGCTCTTATCACTAATACTTCATCCCTCGTTGGCATTCCTATCAACACTAAAACTACTGCTTGGTGTTGGGGTAGCTGCAATCGCGCTTTCCTCGGGTGGGTTGCCCTTTTTTGGCGGAGGTTTTGCTTTGCCCCATAATGTAAGCAAATCCACTTGCTTCTTGCTTGACATTTTGGCTGCTACTGAAGCAAACTGCTATTATTGAACGTAGCTCGCGTGGGAAGTAAACATACAAATCTCAAATACGTCGAATGAGTCGGTTACTGCTTGGAAAAACCATTGCATCCCCATCCAGGTTGTGCTCGGCGGCAAGGCAGGCGGCGCGATCTCACAAAGGCAGCGTGGTGTTCCGAACTGTCCAGAAGGAGATCATACGAACCGCTACTATACACGGACTACCCACTTTTCGGAATAAACTTTGCTTCTAGAGTTTTTATAGTGCAGGTTGTAAAGTGCAGAATTGTTGTTTAAACGCATTTTAAAGTTTTGCGAAGAGTATTTATTGGGCGTATACCCTGTATATTTTTTTTGGGAATACGCTCGGTGTCAAAAAGGTTTTTGGGTATACGGCGTATACACGCGTATACCCTCGACTACACCACTGGCTATGGGTCACGAGCATGTAGATGACGGTAGCACTTTAGCGAAATCAGCAACCTACATACCAGTGCAATCACTTTGAAGGCAAATCAATGTGCAACCCACAATCACAAGGGGGGTGAGGGGGGGAAAACCCACTGCTCTGTTTTTAGAAGGTTCCACTCACCACCGGTAATTTTTGCCACCAACCCATGGACTCAAATGAAAACTGAAAACACTGGCAAATTTTACAGTAGGTCAACCTTCTGACCACTCATTGATAGCACTGTCAAATTTCCAATTTACCATTTCTAGCTAGCTCAGTGGCATGTTTATGCCAAGACGCATTGGCGCTAGCCTGGGGGGCCGGTGATCGAAGAGCAAACAATACATTTTTGTAAACTTTTTTTCACAATTGAAGACAATATTTCAGTGAACAGCCTGGATCAAACCACAGCAAAGCCCTAGCCACAGAATGTCCTCTGCCTAGCAATAACGCCAGGCAAATAAGCAATGGTATGTTTGAAAGGCAAATGCGTAGACAGGCAAAACCGAATGTGTGCTTGCGGCATTCGAAAATTGTATTTAAAATCCAAATTGCAATGTGTTCAATTTTTCGGGTCAAGGTCCGCTGCAATTTGCAGTTCCACAAAATAGCAGTGCAACCAAGGTTATTATAATAGTACCTTTGGTGCAACCTATACTGCTTGCAATAAGAGCTGCCCCTACTTTTCCAACTTATTGTATCTTCCTTCTCTATTCGTCTGCTATCTTGATGCATCAATTTGAAGTGCCTTGTCAACTGCCCCATCACCAGGTGAAATTTGCCTTCAAACGCATAGGTTTTAACCAAGAATTGAACATTAAAAAATCTTGTGGCTGTGCCCCAAACCCGCCTTTTTTCCAGAATCGAACGTTCCGCTTGGAAGGTTGCGCCTAGGAGTTAGATAGGCAGGGTTAAGAGGCTCATTATAATATATACAGGTATAGTTACATACAGTAATAATTAGTTAACCCTAACACGAAATTTGCCAAATCATAACATCACAGATAAAAGGTTACCCAGATGTTCCACTCCCATACTGAAGCAGCTACGCGAAAGTCCTCCCCCACAATAATAGTTTCTCCGGCAGTCCATAGATGGAGCCACTATTTGTTGATATATCATCAGTAACCAAGGTAACTGTAACCACATGAGGAACATTGGGTCACTTGATTACACTGACCTTGTGCCATGGGCCGGGTAAATGAAGTCGTCACTGTAAACACCGGAGGAATATTGGGTCCCTTGATTATAATTGACCTTGTGCCATGGCCTGGTAAATGACGTAAAAACAGGTTTCCAACGTACCCCAGCGATTGCCGGCGAAAATACTACCATCAAAATTTTGCCGTAGCCGTAGCTAGGTAAGCAGTATGGTAGAATGTCTGGGTAACCTTATGTCTGTGATAACACCATAAAAAACATCCTTAGCCATGGGTTATAATGAAAACTGTTCATCTGAGCACAACATGTGTCAGGATGAGAGGGGGGCTGCAAGTAAATTCTGTTGTAATTTAATTGGACGTATTTCACAAAATGAGTACACAGCTAATGCAGACTATGTGGCAAAGCTACTGTTGGTATGTCATATCCAAGTAAAGTAAGTAGGTACCTGAAGATAAGCGGTGTGTGGCCTGGAATGGAAAAATACTCGTTGCCACCCTGCGTATGCCCATTGGCCAGCTGGTCGCCTTGCCCCTGCGAGTCCCCGTCCTCGTCAGCCTGAAGCGGTCGCCACCAATGCTCCAGCAGCGCTTGCAGAAGCAGGTTCCCGTAATTGACTGCAAAGCGGTCATAGGTAACTGTAAGTATGCAGGCTTTAAGATTCATTAATGGTTGATAAGTTTGATTGAATGAAGGCTTCTTTGAATTTTCATGAGATTTTAAGAGATTGAGATATTCAATTGGTTGTCAGAACTCAGAAGTGGGATGGATCGGTAGAAATTTATTTCATCATGCTCCGATACCGGTCGAGGCATGGAAACTGTATCCAGTAAGGCAAATTCTTAACTGAAAGAGGCCCTTAATGACATCATTCAATGAACTGGCTTAACAGGGATTATTTACAACTTTTGGAAGTAATGACGGGTGAAATCTTTTGAGATGCAAAGGGCGTCAATTGGTTGCCAGGAGTCTTAAGATTTTGAAACTATAGGTTTGGTAGCGATCCAACCTAAGGTGTGGCCTGTAAAGTGTATCTACTATCCAGTTCGAGGTAAATGAAGTGGCCTGAGTTCACTCACAGCTCTATGAACAGGCTAAATATCTTATTTTATGTGTTGCCAGCTACTATTATAGTACCCTTACCTACTGCTTCAGTGTCCACCTTACCTTTTTGATCAACAGTGTCATTTGGTGCCAGGCCTGCTTCCCGAGCAGATACCCACGCAGAAAAGCAGTCGTTCTCATCTTGCCCGAGATGGATGGTTAACATCTGTGATGTACAAATTAAAGTATGACAAAAAATTCAGATGGTTAACATAAAAAATGGCCACCCCCTGTTTAGATTCTCAACCACCCTCCCTGACCAGACCCTAACTCACCCCTGTTTTGAGGTCAACATTGAACCAGTTTGGCACGTAGACCATTTTGAACCGCTTCTTTACCTCTTCTTCAAAGTCAACCTGACCAAGGTCTTCTATCTTACTGGCCTAAAAACAGCAAATGCATTTTTAATAAAACTGAAGAGAAAAGAATTATCACCATCTAGATTTAATCTACAACAGTCTCTCATGGAAGTAAGAAATGGAGTGCTCTCTACCTTCAAGACATCGTAGACCATTACATTATTTTCGGTGTCTTTAGTGAGGACGTGGCGCTTGTCATTTAAGATGTGATAATGTATCACAGCTGGCCCACCTTTAATGCTAATTTCCGGCTTCAGGCTAAGGGGCTTCAGTACTTCGTCGTCTGCGCAATCTAGGATTTGCGTGTCTCGCTTCGGTATGGGCTAAAAACACAATTTTTTTGTTAATTTCATTTAACCACGGAAGGTTAACCACAGATATAAAGCTACGGCAAAAATTTGATGCTAATAACTTCGCCGGCAATCAGTAGGGTGAGTTGGCAACCTGTTTCAACCAAGGCCTCTACATCTTGCCGCTTGGAGTTCACTTCTCTGCCGCTAGGCGATCTAAGGACCTTGGTTTTAACATCATCTACCAGGCCATGGCAAAAGGTAAATTAATTCAATTATAATCGAGGGACCCAATGTTCCTCAGGTGGTTACAGTTATGGCTTCATCTACCAGCCTAGCGATTTTGTTCTTTAACGTTAGGTATGTCGTTATCGGTTCTGATGGATAAAATCCCTATTGTTGCGCATGTTAATTTTTTAACTTTGAAAGCGAGCACGGCGAAATCAGAGTCACAAAATCGCAGTGCTGGTAATGGCACAAGGTCAGTGGGTGCATTTGATATCTTCAGTGTTCACCGCACCCACTCTGTAGCATTTGATAATGGCAACAGCGGGCACTTTGACCATACCCTCAAGTCTCAACCCAGACCGAGCGTCCGCAGTGCACGCGCTTTGCATTTAATTATCAATCGCACTCAATATAAGCAAGGGACCCAATGTTCCACAGGTGGTAACGTACCCAATTTTTTATGCAAGACTCGGAAGTTGCCACCCATAACGAACTTTGATCAGGAGTAAGTACCATCTTCAGTATTGGCATCTTTTCTTCGCAAATCAAGACTCGTTTCTCATGGTTGCGAAGGTCAGTCATGTAAATTTTGCGGTCCCTACCACCAGATATCACGTGGCTGAATGAATCGGTGGCCTATCAGAGAAAGCATAGTGTGAATTGTAATCTCTATAAATGTCAAAGTTCCTAACATATCTTCACCAAATTTTGTCAACATGTTGACCTTATTTATCATTCCTGAAAATCTTATGTCACTAGGACTTTCCGATTGGTTTTTATTAGCATTTGTGTAGTGATTTTCGGCATCTTTTCATGCCTGATTCAATAGAGATCGGTTTCCTTAGTTCTGTTGACCAGATTTGTTGATTTCAAGTTTGGCAAAGGCTTGGTTTTTACAGATATATTATAATATGCTTTTAATACACGATCAAGTCATTCTGAGGTGAGTTGTCGATAATTTTACCCAGAAGCACAGTGTCCACATGTGACCCTAACCCCACACCTGGTTAATTAGCAATTTTACATATCTTAATCAAAATAAAGACACAATATTGTGTGATCATTTTATTGGCAATGAGCCTCTACTGTGAAGTACTTACTGTTAAACTTGCTTAGAACATGTTTCTTAGATGCTTTCCAAGGTCAAAAAAAAGCCAAAATTTACTTTTTATGCACCAAAACTTCAGTGACTTATATCTCATCAATGTGCCAATAAAAGTGGTTAAAACTTTTAAAGATAACTGACATCACTGATGACGCTACTTCAAATTTTTTTGGGAATTTTAAAAATAATTTTAATTAGAGAACAAGCAAAGTCCACATGTACCCCCTGTCCACATGTACCCCCCCTCTTCCCCAATGGTTTATTTACCTGCCTAACCCTAAATCATTATTTTGATAACTTTATTCCTCAATGCACTTGAGCTTTGAAGTACAAAATCAAACATTTTTTATTGATAAAGCCTACTTATAAAAGTTACAGGCTTCCACAAGCCTGAGAAAAATTGGTCGAAATTGGTGTTGATTGGCCTACATCCCTTGAAAAATGATTCCCCATAAGAAATAACATGTATGATTTTTCTTCCCAACATACCTAGTAATAAGGAAAGATTTGGGGGGAAAAAAGCATTTTCTGTGTGACATTTGTCGATTTCTTCTAAAAAAAGAAACTAAGAACGTAAGTCGATCCAACTATTGGTTAAAGTGACAATAGCAAGTTAACCAAAGCAATGTGTTTTCATTTGAGCTTGTTCCTGTGCTATTGTGCTCAGGCAGAAATCTTAATTATTTTCTAAGAAATTCCTTTGCTTGCTCGCTAACTGGGTTTTGAAATGATTATTTAGAAAACTTTTAAGTCTTAGCCAACTCTTGCTTTGTGACATCCAATGCCACATTTTAATACCTTTATAGGAATAAATTTTCATATTATCTTACCAGTAAAGCCCACACTCCTTCATCATGTATTCGTAAAGTAGATATGCATCGTTGTTGGCCTAACGACCACAATTTAATAGTACCGTCTGAACTCCCTGAAAGACACTGTGTTCCGTCGCGATTCACTACTAAAGCTTTCACATTGTCCGAATGTCCTTTTAGTTTCATCAGCTTTGCACAACTCCGAGGGTCCCACACCCGTAACACTTTTTCCGTACTTCCACTCACAATTGCAGTCCCTGATGGGTTCATTGCTAAGCTGTATATTGAGTCTTTGTTTCCATTTAGTGATGATGCTGTTGAAAAGATTTCAATTTTAGTATTTAAATAGATCTTGCTAAGGCCTAACGTTTTGTTTTTCTAGTAGATCAGTTACTAGTGAGGGTAAGAAATAAGAATAGTAATCTACCATTAGTAGCATTACATAAAATGTTATCTGATGGACCTTATTTTCTTGTTATTTATTATTCATCCAAAAAAGGTAACCTAATTTACAAGCTTGCATGCCTACCATGACCTTAGGTCAGGGAGACTAAATTTCTGTCCAGCATTTTGAAAAATTCTGTGCTAGAGCACAGAATTCTTTCAAGACATTTAGAAAATTTTGTGTTACTGGTCGCTACATTTTGTGTGTTACTTTTATATTTTGGACAATCTCTAACTCAGCTGCAATTGGGACCATACTTTCATTTATCAGACCTTGTATACTAGACATTAAATATTCAGTAATCTTATAAAAAAAAAGGTGTCACTTACTTGTAACAGTATTGTTGCTAGCAGTTAATGCTGTAAGTGTGTTGACGTCCCACAGGAAAATAGCCCTATCTAGGCCTGCAGACGCCACTTGTTCCCTGTCTCTTGCGTATGCCAATGCCTTAACATAATCTTTATGTGTACGCAATGTGGACATACAAAAGCCTTTGTGAGCATTCCACACCTTAACTGTAGTATCAGAGCTTGCAGAAATCACTGTGAAACAAAAATTTCCTTGAGTGTTGAATAATATTGGGTGCACTCTGTTATTCACGTAGAATGCACAGAA
Source organism: Nemoura dubitans (assembly GCA_921293005.1). Classification (NCBI taxonomy): domain Eukaryota; kingdom Metazoa; phylum Arthropoda; class Insecta; order Plecoptera; family Nemouridae; genus Nemoura; species Nemoura dubitans. The sequence goes on from OV121074.1 coordinate 24,785,045, forward strand.
AACTGATTGGTTGATTGTTTAGTCCGTCATTTGCACGTCACCAAACACATGGATAGTAACGGAATGCAATGCAGGCTATTCAATGTCACGAAAAACATCGCAAACTTCAATTTTTATAGGTAATCAACATTTTTACGAACCTTATAAAACACAATTATAAAATCTTTATGCATAAATTAGATTATTATTTGTATGGAGGTACCTAAATTCATGGTTTTAGTCAAAATAGGGTAAAGATGTCAAATGTCAACCATTTATGAAGATGTGGAAAATAGCACGGTTTCTAGATAACGCACAAAACGTCCAGTCCAAAACGCTGATCGTTTCGTTCGCTATCGAAACGTACGGAAAGTGAATAACAGAATGCGGAGGCCGTGCTTTCTGAGCGATCGGCCGCTATTACGGAGCGGATTTTGACAGTTAGCGAACAGTGCATTCTGAGCGAATAATGGAATACACCCATAGATTAATGTGTAAAGGTAGGTTTTTATGTTGTAGGTGCCAGTACATGCTTGTTATCTGCCAACTGTCAAATCAATGGAAACTCACAGTTCTTCCCACCACAGCACAGCACAATATCGTTGACCCAATCGGTATGGTGTTCCATTGACTGTATGTATGGATCCTTAATGTTTTTACAATTCCATATTCGTACAATACTATCCCTGCCTGCCGAGAAGAGCCTATGAAGCTGAGCATCGTACTGCAGCGAGTTGACCCCAGCCCTGTGCTGTCGCTCAACTTCATCGCGAATTACGAAAGACACCTGTCAAAACCAAAAGAGCCGAATATGACAACAGGTGTGAGGTATCATGAAAAAGTATATAAATGCTGGTCAGATCGGTTCATGCCCAATTTAATTGATAATTAGTTCAAAAACCCATGTTTATAAAGAAGTAGTTTACTGATGCTTACCTGAACTTTTTTCCTTCCACCCTGTCCTGCCTTATGTGCGGCCATCGAAGTATCAAACCCCAGCTTGGCGGCTTCTGGTTTATCGGCCAGGTCCTACGTCAACGTTGAGAAACTTCTAGCATCCATCATTTTCTTCCAATTAATATGGTTCTGATCACCCTCTTTTCCGAAGTCACTACATTTTCATAACACCTGAATATATCCCACTCCAAAGCCTATATGTCAAACTGATCAAACTCACTCGAATTGCAGGTCGGACTCGGAGTCCATCATGAAAATTGTTACCAACCTTACGACACAAAACAACAAACTATTTCGACGCTTATAAAACGCTACTTGTGTTGCATGACTGTAGTGAGGACATTCGCTGTACAAGGATTAATTTTAATAGTAACTGATTCTGCCAAATTTCACCATTCCAGCATGGAAATGGAGAGTTTAGGGGGATGGCGAGGGAGGGAGTTTCTACTCATTATGAATCTTAACCCAATGTATTAATTATGGATTGAAATAATGTTACCATATTTTTATAACCACCAATTTATCCATCTCTATAACACATATTTTTTTACCGTAGTACCTATTTAATTGTTTAGTTTCTACTCTCCATTTTTGTTTCTTCAATTATTATGTCAAAAGGAAAGATTGATCCTAGCAGTCGTTCACCATCCTGGATTGCGTAAACCATACTACATGACATTCCCAAATCTAAAATACGACGTTATTTTCTATGTCTGCTTCAGGAACTAAATCCATTTGAACCAAAGTACCGAAACCATCAATTTTGATACATTTTTTACTCCTCATTACCACACCGCCATAATATCGTATACAATATCTGAAAAAACAACTCATAGAGGAACACTCTCGATTTTTCATTTTCTTCCAAAAGTCTCCCCGGCCGCCGCAATCTCTTGAAGCGCTTCCAAATAATTGCCATCCGATCCGCGCACGCACGCACCTCTCCGCTGCCGCCGGCTGCTGCGAGCTGCTGCTACTGCTGCCGCTGCTGCTGGAGCAAGCGCTGACGTCACTGTCCGAAGTGGGTCTATCGATTCTGTGCGCACTCTCCCACCCCGCCCCCGCCACGATTCCTGTGATAACTCGGATCGCGGAGGCTGCCGCGAGGACCCGACAGCAGCCGCCGTCGACGCCGTCGACGCCGACGCCGCCGCCGACGCCGTCGTACAGAGATGGTGGCAATCGCCGGCGGGAGGTGGAGGGTCACTACCGGGTGAGCGCGGAACTCTCGAGTTCCAACGAGAAAGTGTGTAACGGGAAGAATTACGGTACAAGATTTTGGACGAAATTTCGCCTCCGGTACGTACTATGTGGAGCCTAGAGATTCAAAGGTTGCGTGCATGGCGGCGGCGGCATACTGCGATCGCATCCCTTATCTGGTGTGCCCTTCCGTCCGATAGTACTGTCAGAGTTGGCGTGCCGCGCGGATGCCACTGCCGAGCCAACGAAGGAGTGCGCGGTGCATGAGTTCACTCAGTGCTCTCCCCCACTGCAGCGGCAACAACGACGGCGTGAACGTGCGTTTCCTATTGATTTCTGCACCCAAACGGTTGCCAATTGCCACATGGTCGTCATCTTATCGGCATCTTTAACTAATTCGTCGCCAAGTGCCGATGGGAACCGGCGAAACGGTATGCTAATCAATCACTCCGAGCGGATCTCTCAACGACAACCCGACCGATCGACACTCTATTATGCTTTGTAAGCTTTATCCTCTCAAGTGCTCCTATTCGTGAAATACCTTCCACCGCTTTGTGATAGACCTATGCCGACGTGATAAAGGCAAGTGACAAATTCTGCGCGCAGATTGCGATATCTCGGTGTCGCTGCAAAACTACCCTCGCTATCAAAAGCCGCATTTCATCGATGCCCTGCAGGGTTTCTTTCGGCTTCCGCCACCGTCGCCGACAACGTCGACGCCGCGTTTCAGTTTCGCTCACATGTTTTCCAAGTCAGCAGGAGATTTCCAAAAAGAGAAAATCTGGCTTAAGCTCCCGAAAAGACGGCTTGCTTGAGGGAAACACTTTCTCTTGCTTTCAGAGCACAGTATCACGGTATCGTTGTTGCCTCATTTCGCTGTAGCCGTTCAATTTGAATAAAACGTCTTGTTTTCGACCCACCATGTGCAATGCATGGAAATCAGAACATAGTATTAGCTCAATTTCGAACGAGTAATACATTATCTCCTATAATGTTTATACATACCTATAAAACACACACACACACACACATATATATATATATATATATATATATATATATATATATATATATATATATATAATATTATTAACATGCATGTGCACACTGAACTGCTTTTGCATGGTTGTTCTTCATAACTCTGAGATACAATAATAGGTTTCTGCTCTTACAATTCAGCTTGAAAAATAATTAGTCTAATGCACTTTATTTATATACCTTTCTACCCGATCCTACGAACTACGAAGTGGATTGCGTGAACCGACTGTGATGCTCCGGCCGGCTCATAATCGGTTTAATGGCATTTCAGTTGTAATAAGCTAATAACTACCCTAAAGTATTTATCTGGCGTGGACGTCGAGTCCAGCGAATTAGTTAATTGTGGTTCAGGAGTAGTTAAGCTAGCCCACAACGCAGAGGTTATTCATCAAAACGCTCCCCTGTCATAGGTCCAAGATCTTGTGTCCAATTACCAGAATAATTAATTACTCAGGAGGTAAACATGTTCTATGCGTTTGCTTGCAGAGCGACAGAACCCCCGTCTATCTATTGTTTACTAAACCTCGTTGCTTTTACACTCCCTATAATAAACAGTACACGCGTAGGATTTGAAATTTAATTTAACCTCTGCTGTTAATGTCGGAACCGACCGTCATTTTATTCAACTGTCTCTAAATTTTGATAATTTTCGCAATTCGTTACGGATCAAGTCTCGGAGGCCAGACATTGATATAAAAGACAGGACGGGATGACGAAATCACCCATCAGCAATTATGCCCCACTTAATGAAATTACTATTAGCGCCGCGCAGAATGCATGCTGGTGGCGCCATGTCGACCAGAGTTCCTTCGATGCATCATGGGGTCCAGAGGAACGGGCGAAAAGTCCATTAGTCGATTACTCATCATCCATCATACACTAACTCGACGTTGTAACAGCTTCTTCAGAATTAAGTTGCTTTATTACAAGTTACAACTCCTGATTGCAATCCACCAGCTTTTCACAGCTTCGAAGTTTCCTTTTTTTAATGACACTCATGTTCACCCGTGAAACAACATGAAAGTGAGGCGAGTCTCGCGCGCGATAACATCCTCTCGTGTCAATCGATTCTTGTAGGGTGCTCTTGATAAGTTCTGTCATAAGAAGTCGGCAAGAGGTGCTTGGCTATACATACGTATTGTCAACTCGTGATCAAGCCATTTATTGCACACGAGCGTTGCGCGCGAAGCACCAGTCATTAATCGTGCCTCTTCGGCGGCTACCCCAGACTGAAAAATGTCATTGCGTTACCAAGACAAGACCCAGACCCGGACTGGAAGCCCGCTGCACGTGCCATAATCTCGGCACACTGCTATATATAGAACGAGACTTCTTTACGCATTGGGTTAATATTTGATACGATGCGATCGCCAAATCCCCGAGAACACCGACTACCCATGTTTCTGTAATGCCTTCTGCATTGTGCAAACTACATCAGTCACATAACATGCAGCATGGATGTACATGTAGCTACCAGCTAGCAAGGTTTACCAGCTAGGCGGGACAACTGCTGCGCATCGCGGATTACGAAACATTTCTTTCAGCAAGTACATGCGTTGTCGTGGGCAGTATCCGCTCGGCTGCTCTTCCGGGCACACGAACCACTTCCGGTGGCCGTTTAGAGAAAAATCGCTTCCGATTGCCGGCAATTTTAGCTGCTTAATTGAGTTGTGCCAGATCTGTTATCGGCGCGCTAAACATTCCCAGTGCAGAACCCGGCACCTCCACCGGAGTCACATTCATGAGTTTTACAAGGAAATACGAATACCTGATTGGTCCAAAGGTACATCTTGTGTTCTTACAAAATGTATAGGTTATAATAATTCCCTTGCAGTTATGGAAGTATAATCGTATAATATTAAAATTTGAAAAGTTGAAAAGAGATGATAAAATGTCTTCTGGGCTATTATTCACGTACCGGATACTTAAAATACAGTTAACACCCGCAGCCTGGGGCGCAGACTTCCAAATGTTTGAACAAAGCCGAAAAACTGTTGCCGTTGAAACGGGAGGGGGGGGGGAGGGGGTAGAGTCCCCGAAATAATTCGAGTTCGAGGTCATAATTAGATGCAAATCTGCGCGTTTTAGCCAATTCGTGGCCCATAGTATGACCTAAAAATAGACGCATTCTTGAGTCGGTTTTTCAAGATTGAATAGATTTTAATTTTTCCCTTAGTAAAAAACCGTAACTGTGAGCGCAGGAGAGTAATTTGAAACCAAGTGTAATAAAAATAGTTACAAACATATACTTATTATAGGGCCAGCTTCTATAAAATGATGAAGTCGTATTTTATGTTAGCTCTTCAAGCAAATTCAAATAAATTACGAGCACATATGCATTTTGGTTGAGCACCTAAGGCATTAGAATTCCAAGCGGTATAAATTACTAGGTATGGGTTCGTTTTAACAGTGAAAACAGTACAAATGATTACTTGCAAATAACTATAATCTCTCGGCAAAATTGTAAAAACATGTCCATCTATAAAATAAATAAATAAATGTCTTAAAAATTCTGAAGCCCCTCGGATTTTTTCGGTTGGTGCTTTTTGATCCGGCACCCACGCACTCGGCGCCCCTGCCATCAGGTACCGGTGAACACCATCAACACCCGCAGTTGTATTTTAAAATAAGATGAACATCTCTTCTGCTACCTCTTTTATAAAAATCTCAAGAAAAATAAACTTCGTGCCAACACAATACGTCTAAAAATAATTCCTTAAAAAAACTATCACGGCAAAGACTTCATTGTTCTTGTTGTATAACTATATACCCATCACGTGCACCGGCTTATCGTCACGCTATTCGAATAATTTTTATTAATTAGTCGTGCAACGTCTCATCTGCTAAGGGTCGTCGTCGTCGTCGTCGTCATCGTCGACGCTGACGTCGTCACGTGGTTGCTCTAGTTTGGTGAGCGCGCGCGAAAGGAGGCGGTCGGTGGGTCGCTCGGTTGAGAGGGGGGACGGGGGGCGGCCACCCCTATCGCTCGAGTGCGAAGGAACGGGAGAATCGATACATGTCTGGCATTTGCCGTGTTTTAGCTGTTGTGATAAAGTAAACCCCTTTTTCCCGCCCAGGCTATTTTTGGAATGGTCCCATGTAAGGTCGTTAAACGGCGCCGAATAGGACGCGACGAAAACGACGTCGACGGTGTTGCTTGACAGACAACTGACAAGCCTGTGCCTCGGACACAGCACGAACGGCGATCTGGGTCTAGGTCTTTACAGAAGGACGCTCAAGCATAGGCGCTGCGCCGCGCGCGTATGACCTATTCCGCGTCCTACACCCACAAGAAGAACCCGTGGTGCCTTGCCCGTGGTGTACGCTGCAGCCCCGCTGGTGTAACTATACAGCGACGGGTGACTAGCGAGCTACGGTAATTTCCCTAATTCGTCTGGGGATTTGTTCGCGTTCTAATTTTAATGGTCTCTGTCTGCAAACAAAAAACATCCCTTCTGCATGTCGACCAGACTAGCACTTTTTTGATTTCTCTAATTACATTCACAACAAATTAATGCAATCGTAAAAAAGGGAAATGTTCGCTAAGCGTGAGTATCACGCTGTATATCCGTGGCGATAAAGGAATGCGCTTTTAACACAAACTTAATGGGCACACATACGTCGGATGTGCGCCCATTAAAACTCAATCGGCTGGCTGGTGTATATATATTCCTACATATTCACCGTCTACGAAATCTTACAGAAAATCTGGCGCACATTTCCAAGCACCTTTCGCAACTATTAGCGCACGGTTTGTATCAGAAGCATCGATAGGTATAAACGCTCACAGTGAGTTTAAAAGTGAAAAATTCGAACGCATCACATTAGAATGACCCCGTGTTTAGATCGACGATATCCGGCGACGAGGTGTCGCACTGACAGGCCGCCTCGTCGCCAATGGATTAATTAAAATGCGTGAACCTGTGAATGCGAGGATAGATGCATCATTCGAGTGTTTTATTGATTTGGTCAGGTGTGACGGGTCGGAGTGGTCATTGGAATGACGGGGGTGGGGGAGGGCGCCGCCGCAGCCCATCATGCGGTGGTTATCTGACAACAGATCTGTGATCCGAATTCGCGATTCGCAAAGCGCCCCGCCGGGAAAGAATGAATTCCGGGGAGATTATGGCGTCGGCGTCGGCGGCGAGCATGACGCTGCGAAATCCGACGCTTCCCCATGAGCTTACCTCCGACACGGTGGTCGGCCCGCGTGAAAGCCTGCCACTCGGCAATAACACAGTAACACGTAACCGGCTACACGTACACAGAGCAGGGGCTTTGTAGCTTATAATTAATGAAAAACGTTTGAAATATTTCATTGCTAACCTAGTTTCGGGGGGGTTGTATTATTGTGTGTTTGTTTGTATATTGTAACGTATGCATGTCACGATTTGTGTAACATGTAATGATTGATTAACACTAATCAAAAATAATAAATTTAATATATAAATATATAATATGATAAACGTGCTCGGTATACATAGGTACCCTTTGCGTGCGTCATTGCACCTGATAATAAAATTAATTGTTTTTCTCTTTGTATATGCATGGAAGATATTTTTGAATTTAATGTTTATTTTGACGCAGGACCGCGATAAGACGAAGGGCATGTATCGGTAATTTTAATCTGTTTAATTAAAGGTTCTTGTTACGATACAGTTAAACTGCATGAAAACTGTCCGGATTTAGCAAGGAGAGATTAGATAATGCGCGGAAAGTATCACGAATGCATTAAAAATGCATTCGCTCACATGGAGGTAATCAAAAGTGTATCGAGCAAGTTTTCAGCGAGTTGCAGTGAGATGCAATCAACTGATTCACTTTTAATTATGTTACTGCCGTAGAGGAAACGACCAACGCTTAGGGGCTTATGGAAATGGAACAACTCAACTTTCTGGCAACTATTTGTCCGATAAACAAACATTTTTCAGCGTAGAAATACTTTACCACAACCTGGACGAGGTGTACCTACGGCATCTCCAGTCTGAACAATATTTTAGTCGTGTCGTGTGCGATAAATAACTGTCCGATTGATATTTCCACTAGTAATCTATAACATACGATATTCAGATTTTCTGCTCTGTTGCATTTTTTCCGTGTTAACCGGCATATCATCATTGGAATACAAAAATAGCAAACAAACACAACAGACCAGCGTCAATAACTCGGTTGACCATTTAATTGGACGCGTCTCCACCCTCTGTGACCCAAATAATATATCCACCCCATGGACCATAACACCCCGTCCAACCACCCACTACCCACTACCCGGCGCCCAGCCCCCGTTCACCACAGAAGAGAAAGTCACCACCAGAAATGCTGTGCAGGCCAGAAGCTGAATTTTCCGAGTCCCACCTGATATAATATTCAAGTCGGGTGCTAAATATATATGTGATAATATTGCCGATGTGCAATCATGGCGGGCATATATTTGACGATGTGCCTTGGTTTTCATTATCGAGTGAGTGAGGTTGTTTCAAATTGAATCATAAAGTAATAAATGTTACGTGTGATAGAGATATATCGCGTTGGAGATATGGGTGGTATATTCGTCGCCAAGATACCAGGGTGAGCGTGAGCTGTCTCGATTCAGGACGCCCTATGAATAGACATCCATTTCCTATCGGCATGCTAACGTGGTATAACTTAGTTTTAATAATCAACTCTCAATTTCGTACACACGATCAAATTTCCGCTTCGACTCTCGTCTCGGCATCCAGACGTCACAAGCTGTTGGAGAATTTCCCTGCGTCACACTCGTGACGGCGATCGTGGTCCTTCTTTTGAAGTATTAACACTTTGCACGAAAACTCATTGTGCACGTTGTGATTTCTAGCAAAAACCATATATTTTATTTGTATTTTACAACAGGCTATGGAGGATGATCGTCATCAACTGATTTGCCACAATGTGGGGCGCAGATATGTTCACCCTGCTGCATTGCTGGTGAATTCGAGGTCGTGAAGATGGAAGAATTTTGGGGCGTTTTGGATCGCCCCCCGTGCATACCAGAGCTTGATTCTATGCCGGCGTAGTAGCGTACACCACGGCCTGGGTAAGTAGGTACTAAAGCAAACCCGTCCCATGTGGATAATGATGCATATTATTAATATATATTTGTAAAATTACTTCTAAACGGCCGGTCAGCTGCAGAGATAACATGCTTGCGTGCGTGTCCATCCACTAATAAGAATGTTGAAGGTCAGATTTCTCATGGAAATGTTCTTAATACATACAGCCTCATACAATAAATTATATTATATAGAAACGTACAACAAATTGTATTTACCACTCTTCTTTAATTAAAACTTCGGGAGTTGGCAAGATTTTCCTCCTCTTCGAAACCCGGCACCTCCATTGGCAATGAAACAGTACCGTAATGCTGTGATTACATTGCCCAAGGTGCTAGATGTCCCAACACAAGTCCCATGATCCCATCATCTGGTTTTCACGAAAACTACGTTACCATCTCGAAACAAGGACTCCCTTTGAGGCATTTCTGACCTGCCACATCTTGATCAAAGCCTAGAAGTCGATAGAATCCTTTTGACTAACAAGCCTGTTAAAGCTGGCGCCTTTGATGGTGAATAGTCACCGATTACGCCCTAGACGTCTTCCAGTCCGTGAGCGAAATTGGCAAGATTGAAACCACATTCCAGTGCAGTTGAAAATTCAATGGACGATGTTAAGTAAATGCGCTCAAAGTAGGAACCTGCAGTCCCCACGCTCTCATTTTATCGCCTAGCGTAGGAAAAAAAAAATTAGCAAACATGATCAGAAAACCACGCGAGATTTTTTACATCTGTTGGTCTTTATAGTTTAGTTCAAATGATTTAAACTTCAATTAATAGGTCCATGCAAAAACGGTCTCATGCTAAAAGCAAAACCTAAAGCAGTTCCTTTTTTTAGTATTGGAATATATTTTTTTTGTAAGATATGTTGTAAAAGTGAACATCATGAACTTGAAATCACTCTGTATTTTGAGTGTGAATTCTTGTTTTAAGTTTGCAGTTTCGTGTTGGTCCTTTTACATTATGATAAAAGCGTGAGGCGTGCAAACCTTATGCTGATTTACGTAGCTGATTCGAAGGTCCAATCTGTGCAGGCTCTGGGGTGCCGTCACCCAGCATGGTGCTCATCAGAGAATGAAGAAGCAAAACGTCCGGACTCTGTCCTTGATTGTCTGCACATTCACATACCTGCTCGTGGGAGCTGCTGTGTTCGACGCGCTTGAGTCGGAGACAGAGAAGAAACGACGAGAAGCATTAGAAGGTGAGCACATAAGCTACTACGTCTCCTTTCTGCCTCATCATATCACTCCTGGATATTATTGATACATACCTTCACTTGAGCTTTACAACTAATCACCACAAATAACAATTTATTGGGTAGATGACCATCCTGTTGCTACAGAAAGTATATGTTTGTGCACATGTTTGATTGAGAATAAATATTGTCCAATCAAGAGTCAATCCCAATTTCAGAAAAAGGTATATGATTACACAATAATAACTTGCTTGTCCCACAGCAATTGAAAATATGGTAATAAACAAGTACAATATTTCGGCGGATGACTTTCGGGTGATGGAAACGATTGTTCTAAAGACAGAGCCGCACAAGGCTGGTAAGCAATGGAAGTTTGCTGGTGCATTTTACTATGCAACTACAGTACTCACTACAATAGGTGAGTTTATCCAAACATTTCTCCTCTAATACATACCACCTATGTAGAAATGTATGTAATATAATATCTCAAAATAAAATAGATAAAAATAACAACTAAAAGCCCATCCCTCAACTTGATACAACTTATGCTCATGTTAAAAAAAATTTTTATGACCTATGGCCTATGGCAAGAGCAAATATATATATATATATATATATATATATATATATATATATATAAATGATTTACGCCAGCTAAGAGCCTAAATTTGTCAGCTGTAGCAAGCCGTAAAGACAAGTCATCAAGGGTATTGGGATTCACTTTCTGCCTGCAACACTCCTAGCAAATTCAATGCTCGTAGCTCACTAACGCAACACTCCTAACACTCCTAACTTTTGGGAGTGGCTCATTACAGCAATCACCGCACAATTTAAAACTTGTGAATTGCTTTACAAATTTTAAAATTAAAATGTAGATTAGTAAGATTAGACAAAACAGTAAACACCTAATAGAAGACTAATAAAATAAATGTGTTTTTGCATCTGTATTCAAAAATAAAACTCTTTCATCTGATCACAACCTGTGTCAAGATGAGAGATGCATCTTAATTGACATCCAACCGTCCAGCCAACACATTACGCTTAATGCACCATGACTCAAGGAAACCCTGCACGTTGATTACAAACAGTAGATCAAATTATCTTTTTTCTCTAAAATCCATATCAATTATCAAACAAATAAAATGTTTTGTTAAATCTGTTGATTGTGGGTTTCAGTTTCTAGCACATGTTAAACTGTCTGGGTCTAATTTTGGTTTTCTGTAGAGTAACATAGTAACTTCTTTCCCAGGATACGGCCATTCGACGCCCAACACGATCGGCGGGAAACTCTTCACGATGTTCTACGCGATCGTCGGCATCCCACTCGGCCTGGTCATGTTCCAAAGCATCGGCGAGCGCCTTAACAAGTTCTCATCAGTTGTGATTCGAAATGTCAAGCGGCTGCTGCACTGCAAAAGTGTCGATGCATCCGAAATCAACCTCATCTGTGTAGTGACTTTGCTGAGTAGTTTGACAATTGCGGGCGGTGCAGCCGCCTTTAGCCGATATGAGGGCTGGACATATTTCGACTCGGTCTATTATTGCTTTATTACCCTGACTACAATCGGGTTCGGCGATATGGTAGCGTTGCAAAAGGACAATGCGCTCGATGAAAAACCGGAATATGTGGCCTTTGCTCTAATATTTATTTTATTCGGTCTTGCGATTGTTGCCGGAGCTCTCAATCTCTTGGTTTTGCGATTCGTCACGATGAACACCGAAGATGAGCGGCGCGATGAAGCTGAGGCCTTGCAGGTAAGCAATGTGGCACTTTACTGTGTACGTATATCGGCCAACTTCGATGCTATCGATATGTATCAGGTACATCTCAGGACAATCGCTGAGAGGTTGCACCTGAGACAACAATCCAATTCCTCAATGGCACCTGCATGACTTTCATTTTGCTTGTGAATACACAAGTTTGAAAGCTACTTGAATAATAATTTCAATAATATGAATTGTTACTCTCATTGAACCAGGACACATAAATAATCAGACACCTGTGTTTAAAGAAAACTAGTGTATTAGCTACTTAGAGATTCCAGAAAACCAAATCCTAATATGCTTAAAAATTCACTTATAAAATATAAGTGATTTGTATTGTCTCTCCCAACTCTCAGGTCTAGATAATGTTAAAACTACGGAGACTCCTCTCAACGATCCCAATCTGAGACTAGGTCCGGGAATGTCAAGGTCACCGTCAACTCGATTCTCGTTTTCAGGCGGCGCAAGGCGCAGTTCGGCTGGAAGGCGACGTCATCACCGCCAACGGGTCCATTCTAAGCGGGCAGGTCGGTGGCGGCCGGGACTCCATCTCGTTTGAGGACGTCGCATCGGTGTGCAGCTGCAGCTGTAACTGCTTCCACGCACCTAACCGTTCGCGGCACCGGTACGCCGTGCGGCGGTCTCCCGGCAGGATCGCACACCAGCTGCCGCTGCAGCCGCTCGGAGTCAGTCTTCCACCCGGCGCGCCTGTCGGCGTCGGCGCCGCGAAGCCGCTACTGCCGTGCAAGGAATGGCTTCCGCTACACACACATCGAAATTCTATCTGACACAGCCCACGTAGTGTGGCGCGATCGCTGGCACGGCTTGCTGCCGAACTACTGCGACAAAGTTGCGCGCCCCGGCCGTTGGCCGAATGAAGGACACGTGACGACGTGCGGTGCCGCCAAACATGCTCAGATGTAAATACCTATGATATATAAACATTCCATTGATTCCATAAAGTTTTCGAATTAACATTTTAAACTATGTTATTCCATACTCCTTACCAAATTTCTTTATAAATTATAGTGTTTAGAAATGGGATTGCTAATGAACCATTTTTGAGACAATATATTAATCTTATAGCTTAATACAATTTTATTATATTGTACCAATCGAATAGCGAGCACTCTCACCTGTTGCGGCGGGAGAAGCTTTTTGAAGATAACATTTTATCCATCTTTTCAATTATTATTGTTGGAATGACATTTATTACTGACGTGCAATTTTGCTGCCAAATTATTATCTCTTTAGCCAATATTATATCTTATGAGTTGCATAGTTTATTTGTTTGTACATAATTTATCAAGGTTTACGGGAGTTTTGAAATTTTACAAAATTTGGTTGTGAATATAATATAATGCTAACACAAACTGATGGTGCCTGATTTACCTAGGAATAATATTTACCTAATTCTAACAATTTAATTACTAACTAATCAGGCATAAACTTTTGAACCAATGTCCAAATTGGGAAGTGATATGACAACAAGTTACTGACGCCATGCCAGAAATCGGCCTCTAAAACTTCTTTCCTCTGTCCTGCACAAGCGGAGAATTCTCGATATACAAAGAAACGGAAACGAAAGTAACTTCATTTACCACACGTATCCAGTCTGCTATGCTTCTATACAAATGTTTACTTACAAAGAAAATTCAGGTAGCCTTTTTTGGTCCAGGATTAGAGTACTTTGTTAGAGGTATGACCGTTTCAATTTTATTAGTTACCAATCAATCGGTTTGAGTGAACACATTTCAAAGAGACGTAAAGGTAGCGTTATCCAAGGATCAAAAACTTGTGCATGAATTCCAATGCTTTGTTTTTTATTTCTTAATCATCTCTTTCTACAAATTCGATAAATATACCGTACCTACATATTGTAAATTAAGCAGGGGCGTACATAAGCAGTCCAGAGTCGCCCTCTCTTGTACATAGTCGGCTCGAGGGCGACTGACCAATTGAATGAGAAGAGTTCAAGTGTTTTCTGCCGTAATAAAGCAGTTCTTTATAAAAACAATAGTGTTCCAACTGCAATATTATGTGACTGGTGATCTTTCCATTACCAAAATCCTCTCCATTACAAATGCAAGATTTTACATGACAAACAAATATTCAGAAATTCTTGGAGAAGCATAATTGCCCAAGAGTTGACTTAACTTGGGCAAGTGCTACTACTTATAGTACAACTAATGAATAACTGACACACATAGCTAATGACCAGCAAATAATGGTATCCTGGTATTTTACATAAAACGAGACCAAGATCCAAAACTCAGATCTTCCTTTTCACAGACACAGAGCTTGAGTTCAGATCCATTAGCAAGCAACAAAAACATTTATGGTCCTTTTATCATTTATCACTATTCATGATTTGCTGTCACAGTACATTCACTAAACCAAGGGTGTATACCAAGGGTGTAACCAGAGCAGTATAGTTCCCTCCTGACAGACCATTGCTACGGGCGCTGGTTTTAGATCAACTTCTCACAACAGAGAAGGCTGGCTTAGATCTGGGGGAGAGATAGGACTATTTTTGATAATCCAGCTTTCTACTGAAATGCAGTAGGCCCTGAAGTTCTTGCATAATTTGGCTCGTTGACCAGGATAAAATAAATACTGAGGACAACAACTAAATAGCAGCCGCTTTTGTCATTCCATCACCAGCAGTTCCAAATTATGGGATACATTCCAATATTCCTAAAAGGCATAGCATAATATGTTCTACGGATGCTCCACGATGGGTAGGTACACTCCATTTCATGTTAAGAAGGGAAGTGGATTTGCTTGCAGCATACAGTGTCTACAGTGTGTGCAGCATGCAGTGTGTACAGCATGCAGCATTGCAGCATTGCAGTGTCTAGCAGCAGTGGGTTCCTAAGGAAGATGTAAATCTACTCTCTTTCTTAATGTAACCTGGAGATTAGTTCAGTTTCCTAAAATGCTCCAAGTTGCCAAGGAGAACAAATAGATATTGCAAGAAATTGAAAATTATGAAACAAATTGTCAGAATATTTGCAGATAGATGAATCAAAATGTATTTTTACTATAAAATTATTTTACTAGGTATATAGTAACTTTTGCTGTGCTCTTAAAATTCTAGCCAAATTTTCAAATGTTATAACATCAATTTTATTTTACAGATATTTAGAACTGACCAACAGCTAGTATTATAATAATACAGAATATTAGACAAACACAGCAATAACCTTTGAATACAAAAATGGAGAGGATAATATAGATTACCATTAAATTGAAATGTGATACATACATTACTATACACACCATTAAGATACACTCACTAGTATGGATTGGAGTCAAAATTACTCATTTTAGAAAGCCTGTTTTTAATAGTATCCAAACTCTTACAAACACATCATAATATCACTGAATGTGATTTGGGGTTGCCACCCCACATCGTAGTCGAGTAAGTTTCCGAGTCAATAGCAATTTTATACAGTAGATTGTTTAATTGTTTCTATCAGATATCAGATTACGTAAGTTCAAATTACCCTAAGACTACAAGGCAAAGTGGGCTTGCTAATTTACTTGCTAGGCACAAAACTAAAATCAGGACACAGTAGATTTGTGCTACTAGCAACCGTCTTCAATTGTAAATGCCTGAAAACTAATACTCCTTTAAATGTACAACCCTAACACTTCCAAGAGCCACATTATATATATATATATATATATATATATATATATATATATATATATATATATATATATATATATATATATATATATATATATAATTAAATTGGTAGGACACTATAAGTATAACCCAACAACAAAGTAAGTTCTGCAAAGATATTATAATCTCCATCTAGGCATCGACGTTTTGTTGAACGGAGCTATTGTCTCTGATAACGTCATTTTCCGGATGGGTTAAGAGTACGTGAAGGTTAAGGGCTTGCGAATCTCCACAGCTGCGAGAGCAGACGGGGCAGTCAAAAAGATTTGTCGTTGTCTTTGTACCTTCGTGCGAGACGGCGTGCGCCGCCAGTCCTTGCTCAGAGTGGAATGTCTTGGTGCAATGCATGCACTGGAAAAACTGGTGCGCCACTGATGGTGGAGGACCGCCGTTCGTGGACGGAACCTCAGCTGCAGGCAACGATGCTGTGCCGCCCGCTAGTGTTTGGTCTTCTCCAGATGGCTGGGGATGCAAACTCCCGGAGTCGCTGGCACCCGATGCTGCCCAAAACCCCATTATAATATTAGCATTGCAACCAGGGTATGTTGCACATCCTCATTCTTTGATTGTTTGAAACTAATTTTTTTTGTTGAATTTTTTTTGTTGATTGAAATTGATAATGGAAATATTTTTACAATCCATGCAAATTTATAAATCAGAAATTTTGTATCGACTTTCACCATATTTCATGTTTTGATTGCTTTTTACTCTCGCATTGACAGCACAACGCTACGACTGGCATTGGCAAATTTGTCGACAAAAGAAATAGGTAACAAAAAACTAATTTATTTAATGGAAATTGTCTAGCAACAAATTGTGTGCCCAGTTTTTCAGAGTTCATTTTCTACAGTGTTGGGATATAATAGTATTTTACAGCCAGCACTCCTGACGTTATTTGCATACTTTGAAGTTCGTGGGTTTTGACTTCTGAGACCTTTGGGTTCTAAAGCCCAGTGTGTAAATCAAATCCGTTGTATTCTCGGGATCTCCAATTATTACAATCTGAAACACGCCTCGAAAACACGGCCTCCAAAGCGTACAAAAAGCTTCGTGTGTACAGGCAGTAAGGAACAAAAAGATCATTTTGAATAAGCTGGTTTAAATATATTTAGATATATTTATTTATTGGATGAGCGGGCAAAGCAATTGAAGACTTCCACGCAATTGTTTTGGGAGAAAATGCACATTTTGGATGATTGTGTACATGTATTGTACGCGTATTTGTGCGCAACAACCTAATATTCAGGGATTCCAGGGAATCAGTTTTAGTAGTGCTGAAAATTTCTGAGCTGTGAAATTTTTCTGCACTTTTTCCAAAACCAAATTTTTTCATTAACTGTGAAATTTTGGAAAATAAATGACCATAGGTATAGCAACTAAAAGTTGAACTAACAAAGGAATTCAAGAATTTTGATGAGTCAAGAATCGAAAACAGCAGCAACCGACTGACTTAATTGTTCACGATCTGAAAGGCCACCAATTACGTGTGTCCTAATGCATAACCAGGACCAAGCTTACCTTGCTCATCCCTCAACACAAATAAAGGGGCAGTGTTTCCTAGTTCATAGTTAAGTTACAATTGATTTTTAAGCAGAATTTTACCTGTTGGTTCATTGAAGCTCAGATCCAAAGGTGCTGTCATATCAAACTCCGGACATGGAAGAGGAGGAGGGAGCATATGTACAACACTCTCCTCAAGAAGTGGAACATCAGCGAAATTCAAACTTGCTTGAGGCCCGCCCGGAACTTTCAAAATGTGCAGCTTCTTGCTCCGATGGTTGGTGTGAGCTTTCATGTGTGAGTTGTGAGAATATGATGAGGCAAAAGTAGCTCCGCAGATGCGGCACCTGTACGAACGCCGAGAGATGTGCCGCTTGGCCGGACTTGTCTGTAAGTTGACCATCCACAAATCACACTTGTGACCGACTGTTCTTGTAAAGCCACACTTTTCACAAAGCTTCATCTGATTATTCTCAGGAAACGATTCGCCAGGCGTTTCAACTAAGTTAGCAGGATTGACAGACACAGGCAGTATCGATTCCGTGAGCCGAGCTGGACGCACGCATGCCGTGTTCAAGTGATTGAGATAACTTCCTTTCCGGAAGAAAATCTTGCTACATTTCTGACAGCGAAAGCTTTTTGCGGTTGAGTGGACGAATGCATCGTGTCTGACGAGTGCTGCTTTTGATATAAATTTCTTGCTGCACAGGTTGCAATGATGGGAGCAGTGCGCACGCAGCTCGTGAGTTTTGGTGTGGCGGCCCAGGTTTCGCTTGGTGCTGCACACTTTGTTGCACATCGAGCACGGCCAGGCCTCCCCACCGTTCTCCTGCTGCACACATTGGCCGTGGCCTTGCGCCACAGGAATATTGGGTCCCGCAGGCGGAGTGGGCGCTGCATGGGTTTTAGGCACCGCCGGCGAGCTGGCAGTCACCACTTTATGCGTTAGCTGATGGACTTTCAGTTCAGCTGCCTCAGAAAACACTTGATTACAGTAACAGCACAACAAAAGTTTCGGCCTGTTGGGTGCCGTGGCAGAGTTGCCATGCCGCCTGATTTTAAGCCCTTTGTTGTGTGAAAGCTTATGCGTAAACCACTCGGGACGAGAGGAAAAAGTGATGTTGCACGGCTGGCATCTGTATGCGTCTTTGCACGGATCGTCGTTAGGATGTTGAGTGGCCAAGTGATATGTCAGACCGCCCTTGGAACCAAACACCCGGCTGCAATATGTGCAGCGGTTCAATTTCGGTCCAATCGGGGTGCCGTCGTTGTGCGATCGCATGTGGTTCTGCAAACCCACCGGACTCCCCAGGATCTTGTTGCAGATTGGACACTTGAGGATTCGCTTGTTAAGGAGTTCTCGTAGGAGACCCTGGTGCACGGGGCGCTTAGCTTTCTGCTTAGAGAGCGGCCCGGGACGGTGAAATGCTGTGCGAATCACATTTGAACGCTCTGGAGAGGCAAGCACCGCTGGCATCTCTGGAGTAACTTCCTTGGCTGGTACTTCTTTGCTAACTGGTTTTGCCTCCTTGCTTAGCACCTTTTGGGCTCTTTCTTTCTTGATTTCCATTTCTTCTAGGTATTCTTCAAAGTGATTCATCTTTTTGTGATAGGTCAATTTGGCAGGGCGTGCATATGAGGAAGGGCAGTAAGGACAGTGTGATCTCGGAATGTTAGAGAAAGCTCCTCGCCTACTGTACCGTGACTTAAAAACTCTCTTGCGGAAATTCTTTGTTGAATTGGAGGGCAATGCAGGTCTTGTTCTAAGGGTAGCACCTTCTTCTGATTTAGGACGCTGTATACTGTCTACAAGCAAGCTTCCACTGTGGGTTTGCTTATGAGCAGCCAACATTTTGCTGTCAGCAAATCTTTTCTCACACAGTTGGCATGGATGAAGGTTGTCTTCCTTGAGAAATGCATATACCCGGAGATGATTTGCAGCATGCTCAAACACTTCATTCTCACTCTTAAAAACCTCATTACAGAACTTACAAGGAAGTGTTTTGTAAGGGCAAAAATATCTCCTATGCTTGTACTGTGTGTCTTTTGACTTGTAGTATTTGTTGCAGAATTTGCAATACCAAGGCGTTATCACTTTCAAAGTCTTCATCTTACTTTGAAATTTAGGTTTTAAAAGCTGCCCTTCTTGTTTCACTTTAATCGCACCAGGTACCCTGTATTCTCGGAGTTCTTGAGCAGCTTTTGTGATTGTTTCTGAACTTTTTACCATTTGGGCGTCAGTGTAGCTTCCTACCACACTTATGATTAACGGAGTAGATTTCCCGGATGAGCTTTCATCTGCACTATCAATTACTTCTTGCTTTATTCTTACTGTACTGCTGCTCAAATCGTCTGTGCAAAGTGGATCTGTCTCAACAGGCTTAGCTTGTTCTTTAGCATTAGCTGCAGAGTTTCGTATACGAAAAGAAGCTAATGCTGAGCGCTGTATCGAGGGGTTTGATGGTTTTGATGGCTTTGATTGTTTTGATGATGCTGGTACCACAATTGGTGTTGCTACCTATAAGATCATAATAATCAGAGAATAAATATGATTTTTAAAAATATTTTAGACAGGGACGTAATCCGTTATCGATGGTGTACCTACATGGGAGAGTGAACTGACCTGAACAGCGGGAATGCTTGCAGGAATTTTTGCATTTTTTTCAAGCGCAGCATTTTTCTCTAGTGCCTGTAAGTATTGTTTAACTGAACTGCTGTTGCT
This sequence comes from Nemoura dubitans, assembly GCA_921293005.1. Classification (NCBI taxonomy): domain Eukaryota; kingdom Metazoa; phylum Arthropoda; class Insecta; order Plecoptera; family Nemouridae; genus Nemoura; species Nemoura dubitans. Next base: position 24,805,165 of record OV121074.1, read on the forward strand.
TTTCATCTCTGTCACGTGGCTGATGAAAGTCTGGTTTGATTCGATACATTTCTGCCGGAAATTGAACACTGTGTCCAGCATAAACATACATCGCTGGCAAATTATCTTCGACAGAGGATCGGCATTGTAGAGCTAGAAAAACAATTTTTTTAAACTAAACATTTCATTGTCTAATTCACTATGCCAAATTAAAAATTTTGATGGAAGATTGAACAACAGGTGTCCTCCACAGCCTCACATGACAAAATGATGCTTGCACGGCAAAAGCTTGCTTTTCATAAAAAGTTCATTAAATATTTTAAAAACACAGCTTTAGAATGGTTATAGTACGTCGTTCATAAATGTATTATTGTTCACCTACCACAATCATTGGAAAGCATGTTTGAATCTTGTGTGCGACTTCGCGGATGATGCCTTCTTCGCCGAAGATGGGAAGCTTTACTCCCTCGTCCAGCAAACACAATCGACAGGACTTCATCCATTGCTGGATCAGTTGGCCGTCCATGTCTTACCACGAATTATGTAGAGGAGTAATTTTCAAAAATCATTCTTACACAATAGCAGAAACAGCCAATCAGTTAGGGGCGTGTAAATAATTTGTGAAAGTGTAGGTTACTTCCTAGTCTTCCCAGAACAGGCCATAGCCCCCCTCAAATCTTTAGTGACTTTTTAAGATGCGGGTGGGAGAAAAGCTAACCTCAATTGTATCCTTTTCTATATCAACCCCATATTTAATTTTAACTCAGCTTATTGGCATCAACAGACGACATCAGTGGAAAATCTTTACAAAGAAAACAACCCACTCGGCGACAGAGCACAGTCCGACAGCAGTCTTCACATTTGACCTTGATATTTCATCCTCTCTCTCTTCTCCCCCCACCATACTACTTCCTTTTCACCACTTCCGACAGCGACCGAATCCAAAGTACCCTCGTTCGTTGCTCGAATCGAAGCTCGAATCAGCGTGTGGTCCGGTGTGGTCCGCTCTCGCTTAACCTAAAAATGTCACATGAAAGTGATAAACCGATTACACTTGTCTTCAACAACGGTAAAGTTTATGTGTGGAATTCTGAAGGTAACATATGTATTCTACTACTTGCAGTAGATTCGTTGGAAATTAATTATTGTAATTGGGAGTCAGCTGCAATTGTGATGCTCAACAGGTTAACCAAGATCATTCATCAATGTTGTTCGACCATTTCAAAGGTTTAAATTGTAATTTGAAACTACAATAACACAACACTTTTTTCTTTGCTTTCTTGTTTCTCGCCTTTAATACAATAGACATGCTTCGATTTAATATTTTCTTTTCTAAACAGACTGGTTGAAACTGCGCCAAACGCATAGAATTGTTGGCGAACTAATCGGCTGCCTAGCCCATTTGCCGCGCCAAGAAGCTATACAAGGTCTTCCTCTATGTCTATTACCGGAAGAAGTTACATTGTTGGTTGAAAGAAAAATAGCTCATCTAGTCCAGTACCCAAGCCTAGTAAAAGCCCCTAGTGAAGCAATACAACAAGAATTTAATGATTACAGAGAAAAACTATCAAAGGATCAAGTGCAGAACTATATGGAAACAAGAAAGCAACTGGTCACAAGTATGATTGACAAAATTGTGGCTGGGAAACGCAAAAAATTAATTAGAACTAATAGCAAAAAGAGGAAGAATGTTGGAATAGATGAGCAGAATATGGAACAGCAACTAAATAAAGACAAGATACTCAAAGATGAGTTATCAAAAATAAAGCCAGCCAATGAAAACAATCTAGTGGTACAAATATTCACTGCTCATCCATGGCTTAGAAAAGGGTTGGAAGAAGAAGTTGTATGGCGGTTCCCTGAAACAGATACAGAAAAGCTACGCTATAATGCTTTTGCCTATTTATGGGACAGAGGTCATTATATTACTACTGGTCATAAATTTGGTGTTGACTTTCTAGTTTATCCAGGTGAATATTGCCAAGAAAATGATCATCATTTTTAGGTACCTACCTCTTAAATTGTTGACACATCCATGTATAATTTTTCCCATCCGTAGCATGGTTTATTTATTGCAAATTATTGTCATTGTCAGGAATGTTATAAATCACTTGTTTAACCACAGCTACATATTTAGCGTGATTAAAAAAAAACTATTTCAACCTGGGATTTGAAATGAAATTGTTTTTTTCAAAACTAGTTCTAAAAATAGGACATGGTGACATGAGCCTAAGAAAATGTTGTAAAACCTTATGCATTATTCCAGGTGACCCCCTCAAGTTTCATGCCCAATTCTTGGTGGTCTGCGTGGATCGAAAATTTCGAATACCTGTACTAGACCTGGTTGCGCTCGGAAGGTTGGGTACATCGGTGCGGAAGACTGTGGTAATTGCCAGCCAGCACAACACTGATGATAAAGCTACTGTTTTCCAATCGCTAACCTGGGATGGAACAACTAGGTTTTAAGCTTTGGTGTCCTTTAAAATTGCAATACCATTGCCTCAATCTAAACACTATCAAATTATTGCGATTTTTATTAATAAATTACCTATCAAAAACTGTTAGGCAGCCAGTGAAGTTGTTTTATTAAAATATCAAGGACAAATGTAGGTAATGGACACAACTGCAGTTCCAAAGTAACTTTTATGTGGGCATAAATAAATACAATGCCTCTCTAATGGAAATTATATTTGCCTGATTATCTCCAGAAAACTCCAGCGTTGTCCATTCCGAGGAAATGTATTCAGTTGTGTGATTATAAAGATCTGAAATCCTTTCCAACCAGATAAGAACAATGTTTACCTGAGCATTCCCTTAAGGCTTATGGGTACCTTCACCGCCGTCGCATACGCGGCCTGTGCTATTATGCGGTTTTACTAAACCGTAAGAGGTACAAGTAATTAAAGTAAGCAAGAGGATTGTAGATAATGAATCAAACTGTGTCGCAAACGGAGCCTTTTTCGTAATTTTTATCTCCTTCGTCTCTTTATCGATTCACAAAAAAGCACAAACAAAGAGCAAAATACAACATTTTAAAAGTTGTTTTGGCCCTTTCAGACCCAAAAAATGGCTCTGTTGGCAACACAGATTGACTCTTGATCCACAACTCCCTCACTTACTTTATTAGGTTATCTCATGCAGTTTAGACAAAAAGCTCATAATAGCAAACATCCTAATCTGCGTGGCAGTGGACGTACCCAGGAGCCTTGAATAGCTTCTACTACGTGGCAAGGATTTAGTCATGATTGGTGACTGACACCGGACTGGCAGTGGCAAATTTGTAATACAATATATGTGGGTACATATACGCAATCATAAATAAAATAATAAACTGTTATGAACGTTGGGGCACAATTGTTGGATGAGGAAACGATTCAATTTGAATAGGAACCCAGAGAAAAACAATCCGACCTTTTTCTTGTTTCTTTTCTCCCTGCCGACCAAATAACTAAACGAAATCGGTACCTTCGAATCTCTGAAATTTGATCTGAAGTAAGTAATGTTTTTGAAAGATATCAATGGAGAAGCTTTTGTCATAAATCGATTTATAAGCAATGTTTTCATAAGTTTAGATTCTCTATAAAATTCTAAGATTGGGTTGTACCAATTCCAGTGGCGGCTCGTGAGTGTTTTCCTCGGAGGGGCAGCCATTGAATTTCATATACCCCCCCCCCCCCCCCCGGCTCTTGGCACCCATCGCAACTTCCGTAACAATATACATTTTTCGACACCATTTTCCGTGGTGCTGAGAAACGGTGTTGCCTGCCATCCGCCGTTATTTGAAGCGTTTTGGTTTAGGATGAGATTCCTGAACAAACAGTTTTGTATTGAACGCTCGGTGTTCTCCAAAATGCATTTTATTGTGCCTCCGTCGCAGACACATTCGAAGTTTTTATGTGCATCGCTCTGTCTCTCTCGCTCTCCGTTCGCAATCCTCGGCACATCGCCGATGCACCGCCCGCGGCGAGCCCGCAGCTTGCCGAAAGTGGCCGAGGGTACCCGAGGGCAAAATCTCTGCTGCCCTCGGTGGACTTGCGAGCGACGGCGAGCGGCTCGCGTTCAAGGCCATTTCCACGCACTTATGGCTGGGCATGCAGGGCGGCCGCGCTTGCCGCCCCGAGCGAGGAGCGTTGCGTTCAGGGTGAAGGCAGCAGACGTGCGGTGCTCGGGCGCTACCAAAACGTTTCGTTGCATTCGGCAGCTCGTGCCGTCAGCGCGACGCAAATGGCGTGATAGTTCTTAGCGAATAGCGAGCTTTAATAGTTACAACCAATATTTACACGCAACAAATTTTAAGAACAATTAAAATGAACACAACATTAAATATTTGAATTATAATATTATTATTTTATTCTGTCAAATTTCCAGGGGGGGCTGCCGCCCCGCAGCCCTCCCTCACGAGCCGCCCCTGAGTCCAATTCTGATAGTTAAAATTTAACTACTAGGGCGAAAGCAATTTGTGTTGCGTTGAAGATGAGCGTAGCGGTTTGTATATAGCGCATAAAAAGATTGAGGCAAAAAGCATATGAAAATCATGGAGCAGCAAGGCGGACCATTACTTTTTCGAAAATTCTGATCACTTGAAATTGTAAACGATTCTGACCTTTCTTTGTTTCTGTCAGAGCTGTAGGGTAGCGGAAATATGCTCATTTTGAGGTCATTAAGCAATGTGCATGTACATAGACATAAATAGTAATACAGAGATGTAACTTATGCCCAAGGGTTTTTGTTAGGTTGGAGATATATTTCTGCTGCGGACTTACTTTCAAAAACTTGCATGCACGAAGTTGACAAAATTTCTAAAATCTGTCAAATCTTGAAGTCAACTTCAAGTAAAAAAATCTGGTGTGATGTTTCGATGGTTTCTAAAGGCAACAATCAAAATTGGGAAAATTTGTAAAAAATACGCACTTTTAAACAAATTTCCGTACTTTACCAAACTTGCCCAATTGTCGAATATTGCTCTTTTTTCTACTTTGAAAGTGAAGGGTATGGAGGATTTTCTTGAAAAACGCAGGGGGTCTAAGTTGAGAACAAAAGTAGACACCCTGAAAATTTCATCCCAATCGAGGCAGGCGTTTGGCCTGTAGAGCGCACGCAAACACACATACAAAAAAACAAACACACACAAGTTTTTTTTTAGCAGTAGTGAAATTGATGATTTCGCTTCGCTCGCTACGCTCATCAATTAGTTAGCAACACATGCATAGCCATCTAGGGTTTTAGTTGTACCAACTAAACATACCTATATAACATTAGCCTGAAATTGAATAAAACTTATTTAAGCTGGGATTTGAATGCTAAACAAGTCTCTCTATAGTTTCCCTACGTTTTGTGACATACATGTGGTACATGTACTATAACATATACCTATTATATTTATATGATAACAATACCTATATTATACATATTGTAATCACATGCCTTGAAAAAATGACAAGTATATGTTATGTTGGGAAACCAGTGAGACTTTTATGTAGCATTAAAATCCCAGTTTGAAATAGTTTTTGTTCAAATCTAGTGCAAAAGGTAGCCGACATGGTGGACATGAGAAATTTAATGCCTGAAATTCCTAGATCTTTTCATTTGCATTTTTTGATGCACGTAGCAAGCGAAGCGAAATCTACAATTTCACTTCTGCTTAAAAAAATGCGCTTGTGTATGTTTTTTGTTTGTTTGTTAGTATGTGTGTTTGGGCGCGCTCAGCAGACCAAACGCCGATTTGACAGTTATCAGAAATTAAAAATTTTTATGTTTTCGCTCTCTGACAGCTCGGAGAGAAACAAAGGAAGGTCAGAATCGTCTCAATTTTCAAGTAATTGGAATATTTAAGAAGGCAATGATCTGACATGGTGCTCCATGGTTTTCGTATTAGGTCTTCTACCTTCACCTTTTCATCTTCAACGTGACACAAATTGCGTATGCACAGCCCTACACTCCATTTCACGTTAGGAAGGAGAGTGGATTTGCATCTTCCTCAAGGACCCACTGCTGCTAAACACGAGCTTAAAGTTTCGAGACTTACATGCCATGACGTCTTGAGTCGGGCAAAAGGATCTGTGGGCAGTTTTGGGACTCTTAGCCTGTGTTTAGCAGCATTGGGTCCTCGAGGAAGATGCAAATCCACTCTCCTTCTAATGCGAAATGGAGGATAGTATATATTTCATGATGTTTACGGCTAAGCAACTGATCAGTTTTTAATAGTTTAACTGTTAAATAGTAATAGCACTGGTAATAGCTTGTTGTTTTTTGACGTAGCGAGCCTTTTTTGTCTCACTTGAAGAATGTTTACTTTTGATTTCCTTCAAATATTTTATCAGGCGCAAAATGACCCTTAAGGTTGAAGCGCGATTTAAAAAAAAAGTATGTGGATCAAGTCTTTTACTCTTTTAAAAGGGCAGAGCGAATCTCGATCCGCTCATCCCTCAACGCAATTACGAGCGTTTGGCAACATACCGAACAAGATATCGAGCAAAAGTTAAAACTTGCCAATCTAATTCAACCGGCCAAGCTCTCGATAAGCATAAAAAATCGTTGTACACAATTCCTACCAATATTATCGATGCGCAACCAAAGGTTGGTGTTGTACAATAATTGTGTCAAAACACCACAAATATGCTAGCTGAAGGAAAAATTGAATCATTTTTCTGGAACAAAGTAACCCACGAAAGAGCATTCTTCTGACAGGTGTACAATTCACTCTTTTTGGCCTAACAATTGACCTACATGAAGATCCACAAAATACCAGTAAGCCTTCCTATACTAACATCTTTGGTGAGGATGTTCCATGGGTGCATTCGGGTCCATGGGTCCTGTTGCTCGGTTGCATGGAATAGGTCGAAGCATAGATACGATCATCAAACGCTACCGAGCGTAAACGGTGGACGCTATGTCAAATGCAACGCACCCAATGTAAAATGCAAATTTAGCTGATCTTCATGTTTTTAAATTACAAAATAAAATTTAATAGGTACATACCTAGTAACTAATTCAAAATCTTGGTTTTATTGTCAATTTAACACACACCACACAAATTTGTATAATATTATGATATATATGTACTTAGTTGGCTATAATAATTATTACACAAATATTAAGTAAATTAGAAAAATTATTGGGAATTTTACTAAGAAAGTAGTAGGCAGTAATGCCAAGATGTGTACAAAAGGATTTTTCTTAAACGTGGATCACAAAGCTGTTAGCAGGTATTATCAAATAAGCATCTACTTCAATCAAGCCTGTAGAATCTTCACCAACTCTCCGTTGTCCAAAAGCTTCTTCACGTCGGTACCACCGCCCACGCATTGCCCCTTGACAAAAACTCGAGGAACCTAACAAAATTCAGAAAGAAACCTTTTAATTACAAGAATGTATTTTTACACTAAAATTAATTCAAGTGCAACAACTATAAGCTTACACTTTTTGCACCAGTGAGCTGTCCAAGATATGCTTGGATAACATTGCCATCCTCTCGGTTGTCAAGTTCGATAGTTTTGTAGTCATATTTGACTTTATCAAAAACCTGCAAGTAGCACAATCATCTCGTTAATCTCCAAGCTGGGAAACAGTGAGCGGTTTGAAATAAGTTGCATTGACATTCTCGTAGGTTTAGTTTGGTGATAATACCTCTTTTGCCATATTGCAATATGGGCAGTAAGTTTTCGAGAATATTACAACGTCATTCTTGGCGATCAAATCCTGGACAAGCGTGGCTACAGCTCCATCCATCTCGACTTCAATGGTTTTACTTGAAAACAAACCCATTGCGTTACCTAACTGGATAAAAGTAAAGATATCTTCGAGTAAGCATTACAGAAGCTCAATAAATCAACCATGATGATCTCGCACCAATATATAATTTACTTGTATAAAAAAACCATAGGAAAACCACAATTATGAAACACAAAAAGGAGTGGCAGAAGTTTTAAATCGAGACAAAAAGCTTGAATAACATTAGTGAGCGTTGTTTTGTGAAGTTAAGCATGTGCTTTCTGAAATCACTTACCTAAGAGGTTGAAATTTATTCACAAATCTAAATAATTTCGAAGCAAGTGACATACGACGGGTCGATTACCAGCAATAAATACCAGTAATGACACCAATAGTACCTGTTTCATAGACGTCACAGATCCCCCTTGCTTCCCTATCTGGCGCACTCGCTCGCTCTCGGGTCTTTACTCTGAAAACCCCCCTCCACTGAATTATAGGTTCTGTTGCGCCATTGGCCAGCTCGAACGAGCGGCTAACTCAAGGCCGCGCAACATGGAATTTTATCCAAGATTTGAATATTTTTTGGGGGGAAATTCCAGTACAAAATAAGACTTGTACCCGATTCGTTGACAACTTGACGTTACGTTTGAGTGGAAATTTTCTGGCTACTCTCACTGAGCAAACAAATATAAATATACATGTTGTACATAATACCTAAATTGTAGGTTTTGTTGGAAGATAATCAAATGCTTTTCATAATATATATTTTTTTATTTCAATGAGCGTAGCAACTAGACCGCTAGCAATTGCAAAGCGAAATAAAAAAATATATATACTTTTGTCAGTTTTTATTTTTGTGTTTGTGCAAAAATCCTCCAATCACGGTGTAAGAGCACGTTAGAAATTTGTGAAAATTTTGAAAAACACACATGGACATTGCATTTTTTCCCTAGATTATTTGTGCCAGTGTTTGTGTGTAGCCAAACTTGGGACTGCACCAAGGTTTGTATAATATACTACTTCTATACTAATAATATATAGTAGTATATTTTACAAACCTTGGGACTGTACCCACTTTCTGTATTGCAATCAAGCTTAAATTCACTACATCAATTGTTAATGGCATTCTGCATTCACTTTTTTTAATCTGCTACAAATAGCTACCAACTATGCTTGTCCCAACGCAAACACAGGAGGGGCTGGCCAGCATTTCCTAATTTAAAATTATTATGTTTTTGCCAGTCCACAAAAGACATTCATTGAATACATAAATGCATACCAGACCTGATCGTAGGAGTTTTTCCTTCTGTCAAATATTCTTGTTACAAGCAGGTAATGTGACACATGTGACAATAACCCAGTAGGTACCTTGAGTAGGTACAGCAAAGAAATAACTGCACTGCCAGCTTGATTGATTAAAATAACTGCACAGCCAGCTGGATTGATTTTGAGCTAATTGATTCACTGAACATTCACCCACCAAAGCAAAGTCGACCTATCGACATCACCTCAAGCCATAGTACATATTCTTCACATATTATACTACGGCTTCGAGAAAGCAATTTGTGTTGCGTTGAAGATGAGCGTAGCGGTTTGTTTATAGCGCATAAAAAGATTGAGGCAAAAAGCCTTTGAAATATGTAGCAGCTAGCCAGACCATTGCTTTCTCAAAAATTCTGATCACTTGAAAATGTAAACGATTCTGACCTTTCTTTGTTTCTGTCCGAGCTGTCGGGTAGCGGAAATATGCTCATTTTGAGGTCATTGAGCAATGTGCATGTAAATTCATAGATGTAACTCATGCCCGAAGGTTTTTTTTTTAGGTTGGGGATATATATCTGCCGCAGACTTACTTTCAAAAACTTGCATGCAAGAAATTGACAAAATTTCTTATATCTGTCAAATCTTGAAGTCAACTTCAAGTCAAAAAATCTGGTGTGATATTTCGATTTGGTTTCGATGGTTTCTAAAGACAACAATGGAATTTGGGGAAATTTGCAAACAATACGCACTTTTAAATAAATTTCCGAACTTTTCCTAACTTTCTCAATTGCCGAATATTGCTCTTTTTTCTGCTTTGAAAGTGAAGGGTATGGAGAATTTTCTTTAAAAACGCAGGGGGTCTAAGTTGAGAACAAAAGTAGCCACCCTGTAAATTTTGTCGCAATCGACGTAGGCGTTTGACCTGTAGAGTGCGCACAAACACACAAACAAACAAAAAACAAACAAACAAAAACACACAAGTGATTCTTTTTAGCAGTTGTGACATTGATGATTTCGCTTCGCTTGCTACGCTCATCAACTATTATCTTTGCATAGGACCAACCCATTAATTTTTGCTTGCATTACATATGATTTGAAATAATAAAAACATGAGAAACTGCTTAATTTTGGGGTAGCCACATAACATTGGGTTATGACCGACCTTCATTATATTATTAACTTGTTTCAGAATAATTGAATTGCATAACAGAGTTACATTTGCAAAATGACCATAGTGATAGAAGCACAAAAGATAAAATAATGATACAAAAATAATTAATATGCTCCAAAGTAGGTTCACACATTTTACCCTACTATTTTACCAGCAAAAACAAATATGCAAAGTTACCTCAAACTTTAAGATAGGTATTCAACAAAACAAATGAGATAGATGGTACCTAAAGGCCTTATCCCACTAGGGCAGCAACCCTCCAATCCCACCCGCCGATTCTAATCGGCCGGTATGTTTTGCTTTTCCTAACATAAACCTCGACCTTCCTAGCGCATGCGCGATGCTTTGAAACATGACAATGATATGGCAGCGATTGATTTAGCATGATTCAGGCAGGGTAGGTACACTAGAATTAATTTGAGTTTGCCACTTTCTGGGGATCTCATAATAATGTCATAGTACGTCAGTGTCGAATGAGCAAGTTTTTATCATTACCATGAAAAATTTTATTTATAATTAGTTACCATTATTTACCATTTTACTCTTTATTAATGGTAGAGTCAAATGATACTTTACTTTGAAGTCCACCAGGCTGTGTGAGTGTGAAATCTTTCAGAAATGATGATGACAGATGACAAGAAAACAGCTGACCCCGAATACATTCAAATACTGAAAAATGTTCCGCACAGCCCCAACTTACTGAGTTATGTTTCTACTGGTCGTTTCTCAAAAGCCTGACGGTTCCAACCGATCGCGATAGAAAGAAATCCTTTCTGCCGAACTGTTCTCCCAAACTACCGAACACATGCGCACTGACGTTAAAATGAACCCGTTCCAACCCGCGGGTTGCAACACTAGTGGAATATGGCCATTACAAACAGTGTTAAGTTAGGTGCTACAAACTTTATCAACTCAATCGCTTTATTCAGCATGCTCGTGCTGAGCCTCTGCTTCCCTCCACGTGTTTTGTACCGTGTCTACAATCCATTTCCACCATGCAGACTTGCTGAAGAAATATGCACTGCACAAAATGATAAACACCCATGAAGCTACGAGACAGTAATCAAGTTCTTTCGTAGGAACGCTAGAAACTGGTCCCCCAAAGTCAGCAGACATTACAAACAGAAGCTTGTTGTCTGCTTCAATTCCTGAAAGATATCATATATATGTATATATTATACTCATGATTATTTCCTGCGCTAAAATAACATATCGGCGTTGCACATGTGAGAGTATTTGATATTTACCTGTTGTCTTCGTAATAAACTTGGCAAACAATTCAAGCGTGTATTCAGATTCATTGAACTTCGCGACCGGCCACCCGTTATGAAAAAGCATCACCGTCGGAACGCCCACAATGCCATACTGAGTGTTAAAACTGTGATATTTCATAGCATCGACAGCTGCCATCTTGATGTCGGGGAACGCTCTTGGTAATGCATTGAAGTGAGGTGCAGCTACTGCACTGAATGGGCAGCCTTGCGAAAAGAACATCAACACAACGCAGTTTGATGGTGTTTTACGACTAGTTACATTAGCTTCTGTTGCCAAAATGTTGAGCAGCCTGGTTGAATTTACCAGCTCAACGGGTAGATGTTGTCCCCCTGTTTCCTTGCCTGTGATGCACGTGCATCGATAATTCGTGGCATTCATTTCTTGGGAGCTGTTGACATTAATTGTCACGTTTGAAATTTTTGCATCTGAATTCGACACTCCTAATTTTAAATTGAGTGGTGTAGAAACTGTTTGTACAACATCCCCATCTAGGGCCAAATTTTCGTCTGGGACAGCGAGTTTGTGTTGTGCCTTCTCAAATAGTTCCTAAAAAAGAAACAAATCAACATATTATCATTGGATGCAAGTCTACATCTAGGGTAGATTATCTTGAATCTGAACAGTTGATTTTTATGGGATCAATGCTCTATTGAAATAAACAAGCAACTTTTTAAAACTATTTGCCAATTTATTCCTGTAGGTACTACCCATTGATATATTTGGATAGTATAAATAGGCATTGTGCCTATAAACTTGAAGGAAATGAATAAGAATAGTAAACTAGATCAGCTGTGTTTAATTGTTCACATGCAGACTGTATAAAAGGACTGCAAAACTTAAACAACGACCACTCACATTTAACTCCGCAACAAGATTTTCCGAATCGTCAACATTTCCAGGCACTGCTGTTTCAATGGTTTCGGCATTTATATCACGGCTTGGACTTGCATCAGCATTCCTGCTTGCATCTTCCTTCAACTCACTCTGCTGTAGGAAACTTAGTCGCACGCAAGCTGAGAACAAATTCGAAATAGTTGCTTTAAAATGTGACAATTTTGTAGGTTAGGATTTCAAAGACACCAAACAAACTTAGGTTTCCGTTTGATTTTCTTTTTGAGCAGGTAGACCAAACTCTAATATTCACTTTACTCACCAAGAAAAAGAAAGCAGAATATGGTATACCTTTGAAGCATGGCTGTAAAATCAGTAAATATCGGTCATTGCAAATGCAACTGCCAGCACTGATAACAGCTGTGCAGCTGCAGTGACTGCAGAAATACTGCAGTATCCTGTATCTTTGGAGCACTTCACTCTGTGAGTCTGAAGCATCTAAGCACGAATAAAGGAAACTAGTTCGTTCCTCCAGCTCGCCAAAACCGCAAAAAGCCTCAATAATTTGAAGTAAACAAAATACGGCACCCTTAATAAATATATAACTTTCGGCTGGAGCTATTCACAATTACTAAAATATATCTGTTCTTTTTTCAAGCCCACACAAAACATTGCCAGCAGAACTAGTTCGATTTTTTGCAGCCTGAAGTGTATTTTTCATCAGCATAGCAACAGTCATGGGACCAACACCACCAGGCACGGGGGTAATGAATCCGGCCACTTTACGAACAGCTGAAAATGAAATTTAAAATAGAGATGGCAAATAACAGAAATATTGTATTTGTGGCTAATCACAAAAATATTATGATGCTACCTTCAAAATCAACATCACCAACAATGCTTTTAGACCCCGTTTCCTTGTCGATAACTCTGCTAATTCCAACATCTATTATGCAAGCACCCCTTTTCACCATTTCAGCATTGATCAAATTTGGTACGCCTGGAAGTAGAACAACAAAATAAGTTATGATTACCAATCATATTTTATTAAAACTTCAGGCTATCTGAATATCGAGTGCAGAATAACAGCGCCTTCATACCAGTGGCGGTCACAATCAGATCTGCATTCCTTAGGTGCTCACTCAGTCTTTCTGGCGGAGTGTTTCGGTGGCAGATTGTAGTAGTCGCATCCATAGCGAGTGCCATTCCTATATAAATGGAAATTTAGTTCTTCCTTTCCAATTTTTGTTTACTTAACATACAGTATAATATATACCTCGTGTGAAGTTTACCAGAGAATGGGCACTGACAGTGGTTGCCATTTAGCTTTTTTCTGGGAACTGATTACCAAAAATCATAAAAGGTAAGAATATTCAGGTTCCAATGAACCTAATAAAATTAACAATAAACACATTTGCCTAAAAATTAAACTTTTAATACCTACCTACTACTCTAAAATTGTATAATCCCATATTTTTTCTATTCCAACCCCCAATGTGATTTAGGCACTTACCTAGGTTTACTTGTAGTCATAAAAATTATCTAAGAGCCACGTGTTGCCTGGTCTGAACTTACAAAACCCTCTTTATCATCTAGGTGGACCACCACATACTATGTTGTTGAGCAGCAGTAGAGATTTTAAAATGTTTAAAAACCTATTCCAAAATACATCTTAAAGCAATAAACCAGGCACTGTACCTTGACTTGTAAAACGATTGGCATGGAGGAGCATTGCTATGGGCATACCAACATTTTTTGATCTGCCACAAATAACTGCATTGATGCCTCGAGTATTGATACCCGATTCGCGAATCAGTTCTTGGACACCAAGAACAGTGCAAGGAACAAATGATTCCATATTGAGGCAAAGCTTCCCCAGATTAATAACATTAAAACCGTCCACATCCTTCTCCGGGAGGACTGCATTGCTGACTTCTCTTACTGCGATGTGTTCTGGCAAAGGGAGCTGAACAATTATGCCATCAATATCTTTATCTGAGTTCAAACTATCTATTTGGTTGATGAGCTGAGTTTGGGAAATCGTAGGTGGAAAGTTTATAGTTGTACTGTGTATCCCGATTTCATTTGCAGCCAGCATTTTATTTCTCACGTATATTGCGCTTGCCAAATCATTTCCAACTAGCACAGCCACGAGTTTTGGGGGCCGTTGACCAGAAGCAATCCATTTTTCTACCTCGCACTTCAAAACCAGTCGAATGCCTTTAGCGATTTTTACGCCATCCAAAATCTTTGCTCCTAGCCTGAAAATAAAATTTAAAGCAATAAATATTTATTCCCATGCCAATGGTATGGCTAAGAAAATAGTCAATACTTGCATTTTTCTGTTTTGTTTACGAGGTTATGTTATGTAACTTCTATAATCTATGATTAATCTACTACATCTACTATCTTCCCTTACACCTGTTGCCGTGTCAAATCACCTGACAACTGACGTTATTATGTTTTACATGATAAATGTGTTTTAATATTATTTCTTTCGGCTACAACAACTTCAAAGTCGACAAGCAGCAGTCACAAGAGGTGTTTAATGACTAACCTAACCCCACCCCTCCCCAGACAGAACCCCACCGGCACGTTGATGTCACTTGAATTATCCCGCTAAAAGCAGTCAGTTCACCGGCAGAATTTAAATGTGCTTACTCTTGCTGCACCTGAAAATGTTTGATACTACATTCACGAAATATTGTAAAAATAAAATGAATATTATGCATTAAATTAGTGGTTTGGATCTCTGGTTAGGATATCATCATTATAATGACAGTCCACCACATTCGAATTCTGCTAAAAATTATCTTATTAATTTATCGAACAAATAAAAGTACTTTCTCTAAATTATGATGCACCGGACGGCAAAGATGCATGGCTTGGCAACAACTTTCTCCTTGTGCTTATAATGTGTAATATTATTATGTGGTTTACGCATACGACAACAATTTACCATGCCGTGATTGCCGGTCAGAAATCAACTGAAGATGTGCCAATTAAAATCACCGCTGATAGAGGTAGGTATTCCAGGTTCCAAGAACTAGAGTAGTATTTTATTTTCCTCCTTGCGAGAACAATAAATCCAAAATACCAACCCTTTCTGTTCATGTATTCGTAAACCTTGGTAACGACTCACGATGATTTGTCATTGTCGATCGCACACACACACACACACAGAAGTGCCCACATATTTGAATTTTTTGTGCGAGTGGTCGACCGTTTGATTCGAGAACAGCTTTGAGTTTGAAAGTAGGGGAAAGGCGGAGAATCATCTACTCCATTCTCGCCTAGTGCGACATGGCAAAGGCATGGTTAATGGTAATGGGACCTGGGAGGAGAGTAAGGACGGCTAGCCATGAGTAAGCAGGCGGCAATCCCACTCTTTTGACTGCCAATGTGCGTTGACTTCATAGCTGCTAACGCTGGGGCAACTCGGCACGGCAGTCTTTATCTCGCGGCCACGTCGGGAGCGACACATGGTGGAAAGTTCACCGATATCGCGTCAGCACGTTGCTTTAATTGAAACAGTTAATTGGAAACTAATTAAAGAAAGTGGTAACACTGAGTGGAAATTGATTTCGAGCTATGTATGCTGGACGGTAATTTGTAACAGTGTTTTCAACTAGGACCGCTCGATGAGATTTGGTTCGTGGGTCGGGGCTGATGTCACCGATTTGTTTGAAAAGTTGACGTAATACTGAAATAACATTAAGATTTTATTGTGTAGTGGAGTGCTCTTTTTTAACGGTGTCTTATTTTTTTAACTTCGCAAAAAGTGTATGCAAGTGGTGTTTCGAAATGATTTAAAGTGAATTTACAATTTGCCGCTTCTTGATTACAGGAAGCCGATTATAAGGTATGCAATTGGTTGACACAACCAATACTTTGTAAATTCATCACAAAACGTTCAAAACTAAAACCAATGCTAAAACTAAACATATTTACTACACTAGAATTAATTTGGGTTTGCCACTGTATGGGGATCTCATATACAGTACCATAAATCATCGTCCACCAGGCTGTGGTAAGGTTAGGCTAACACGACAGTACATAATATTAAAATTGTTGCCTTGATGAAAATATACAAAAAAGGCTATGGAGGTCATTTTACCATACCATTCGAAAATGCTATTTTTTTCACAATATCATAACTATCAACGGTTGTAATCTGAAATTTGAACCCCATCTTTTAACCATATAGTTGCACACCCTTCTTTATAAAAAAATAAAAATAATAATGTGTACCCTCGGCCTCAACTAATTCCCTACAAATTAACAAGTGTTAGGACCATAGGACGAAAACTTAGAGCTCGCCACGCAGAGAGTATGCTTATTTTTCTCCCATCATTTTGCCGCTGGGTGGTTCACATGCGTGCGGGGAACAAGTGCATCAAACTCGATTACGCTAATTGTATTCACATTCCCATTGCAAACTGCATGTAGGTTCGTATGTCTCTCAATTACACAAGCAAGTGGAGCTGGTAATTACACTCGAGGAGGACTGTAAGCGTCTGACTTCGCATGGAGGTGGGGGCTTAGTCAGACTGGCGCTCAATGCATTCCAGAAGGGCATAACGAGCTCTGAAAGAAGCAACCGTGCATGCATTTGCTCTGCATCAAGTCGACCAATTTGTGATGCATTAAAAAGTACACTGAATGTGAGAGTGTACAGTATAATATATATTGAGAGAAATAACTACAATGAAGAGCATAGTTAAATAAACGAGTTTTCTAGTTTGGTTTGATTTATGTACACGCATAGAACAATCTTGAATTGGTTACCGTACATACTTGCAGGATGAATGGTTGTGTATTTGGGGCATCCACACTTTTTCCTGACGTCTTTGATTTTGAGACAAAAATCATTTGAAGCGATTGAAAGCACTCAAGTCTGATACATGGGCGCCCTGGCCTGGTCCTATATTTTTGTTGTTGCATATGTACCACCGTTATTTTTAATTTGGGTATCGTAGAGTGTTATCATTATAGTAACGCTGCCATTTCATATAGGAAACCCTCATGCCGTTACCTCTATACCTAAGCAGTAAGCATGGCCTTATTAGATTTTAAATAACGGTCAGATTAGTTATTTCGTTTAGAAGGCAGCTCAGCATAGAATCCCTTCATGTTTTCATGACCAGCATTTTCATGTAAAATAACAGATGGCGAATTATTCTTAATGCTTGTTTAAAAGCCACAGGAATGGCAAGTTCACACGGGGAACTCCATTCTTCTTGTTCAAGTGCATGCAGTTGTTACATTGTAAAAAGAAGAATCAGAAGTGTAGTAGGTACCGCAAATATATAGGTATAGTACCGGTTCATGATATATGTAAACAGTACTTCTGTGGCTGAATCGCGGGCTGTTCTGTGGATTGTGGAATAATTTTGAGAAGCCGGGAATTTTTGTTCAATACCATACGACCACCCATACATTCTGCCTTACCTAGCTATGGCTACGGCTAAAATTTGATGCTTGTAGTTTGGCCGGCAATGGCTGGGATGCGTTGGCAACCTGAATTTCCATCATCTTCCAGGCCATGACACAAGGTAAATTATAATCAAGGGACCCAATGTTCCTCAGGTGGTTACAGTTTTGGCTTTATCAATATAATCAAGGGACCCAATGTTTCACAGGTGGTTACAGTCAGGCGCGTAGGAACGCTTTTCAAGTTGGGTGGGGGGGGGGGGGGGGCAAGCTGCAAGACAGACAGTGGTGAAACCCGGACTTTGGGGGGGGGGGGGATAGGGGGGGGGGGCAATATTTTTTAAAGTAAATCTGGGGGTTTGAGATAAAATTGCAGCCTGGGAGCATGGGGGTAAGAAATATACATTTAGAATACTTAATTTAAAGATATCAAATTAACGCATTACGAAAATTACTATCACGTTTTCGGTGATGCCTGTAAATATCGCACATCGAATACAGCGGAGCGTCTTGCCTTGGCGAATTCCAGCTCTACACTAGCAATACAAAATTCTTCCTCTCCCTCTCCCAGTCTGGGTGCATGTATGACTCAGACTATAACATAAACAGTGTTAGTCTGCATTTCTGCTACTGCTATAGTCATATTCCTGGAAGTGATTTGTTTTACGAGTCAAAAGATTTCGTTCAACATCAGCTAAGCAGAAACACTAGGTATACTCAACTCTGAGCAGCAGACAAAATGAATGATTTCAACTATAAAATTTGCCCCCCAGTTGCCCCCCTATGCCTAAAAGTTGGGGGGGGGGGGGGCATTGCCCCCCTTGCCCCCTCCCCCTGTTCCTACGCCAGTGGTAACAGTTACCTGGTTACAGGTGAAATAACAAACAGTGGCTCCATTCCTTGACTGCCGGCGAAACTAATATTGTGGGCTTTCCGCGGAGTGGAATATCAGGGTGTGATACGACGGTAAACGCTTCGACCATTGCTAGCCGGGATACGCAACTAGCTCAGCGCTGTATGTTTCCCATACAACGTTAAAGTATATGCCTTACCAGCTGTGATAATCGGTCAGATCTACTCTATAACCATCATTTGTCGTTATATATTGCTATTTAAAAGATTAAATATTGACTAGACCAATCTAAATCAGTAAATTAATTTCTATAAGTAGCTAAATAATCCCCTTGTTTGTTTGTTTTAATGTTTATTCAGTTTTAAGAAAATTTAAAAACGGCAACATACATGTTGAGCGTAGTGAGAGCTGGCACGGCATACTAGTTGCCTATCCCGTACCGGAGCAGTGATCGAAGGTATATACGTACCTATTCTTACAACCGACGGCGACATACGGTGTTATACTTTTACTTTTGCAGGGCTATATTTACATGCTTAAAGATTATCGCTAAAGATTCGCAATTTAGACAAATCAAATGTCGTAAGAAGAACCGATTCATCATTATTGCATAAGATATAATTTGGAGGCGATGATAAGTTTTGTGCTGTACACAAACCTTATCTTTAAAAAAAGTATTCCTTGGCGTGGAATGAGTTCACAATCAATATCGTTACAATACTCTTTATCGGACTAACCTTCGCTCGAGCTCTGATCGATAATATAATGAATGCGAAAAAAAAACTGTAACAACTTTAGTGAAAAAGTTGGAATATTATAAAAAATTAAAATGTAATGAAGATACATGCTTATCATATTATAATGTAAAATACATTCACATACTTTGTATTTAAAAGATCTTTGGCAATTTCCGTCGTGGCATTTACTTATCTTATTTGAACCATCAGTCCACAAGGCAAGACACGTAAGTCGTAACACACATACCTACTCATTCTGCAAACATTCGACACCTATACCTACCTACCTACCTACCTCGCTGTCGGCATGCAGGACACAAAGCGGGACTGGGGCGGTTATTGCAAAGAGGCACAGTGATGAGGTAGGTGCAAGAAAGTTCGCGGCAGCTCAGAAATTTCAAACAGAACATAATATTTTGATCTCGAGTAATAGCGCCCCATTTTCAAATCTAAAGCAACGAGGAATCTAATGGCCAGAGAATAGAGATACGATTTTTTGATGAGCGTAGCGAGCGAAGCGAAATCATCAATTTCACTACTGCTAAAAAAAAACACTTGTGTATGTTTGTTTGTTTGTTTTTGTTTGTTTGTTTTTGTTTTTTTGAATGTGTGTTTGCGCGCGCTCTACAGGCCAAACGCCTGCTTCGATTGGGATGAAATTTTCAGGGTGTCTACTTTTGTTCTCAACTTAGACCCCCTGCGTTAAAAAAAAAATCCTCCATACCCTTCACTTTCAAAGCAGAAAAAAAAGCAATATTCGACAATTGGGCAAGTTTGGAAAAGTACGGAAATTTATTTAAAAGTGCGTATTTTTTTCAAATTTTCCTAATTTTGATTGTTGCATTTAGGTAGTAACCATCGAAACCAAATCGAAACATCACACCAGATTTTTTTACTTGAAGTTGACTTCAAGATTTGACAGATATTAGAAATTTTGTCAATTTTTTGCATGCAAGTTTTTGAAAGTAAGCCCGCGGCAGAAATATATCTCCAACCTAATAAAAACCCTTGGGCATAAGTTACATCTATGTATTACTATGTATGTCTATGTACATGCACATTGCTTAATGACCTCAAAATGAGCATATTTCCGCTACCCTACAGCTCTGACAGAAACAAAGAAAGGTCAGAATCGTTTACATTTTCAAGTGATCAGAATTTTTGAGAAAGCATTGGTCCGGCTTGCTGCTCCATGATTTGCATAGGCTTCTTGCCTTAATCTTTTTTTGCGCTATATACAAACCGCTACGCTCATCTTCAACGCAACACAAATTGCGTTCGCCCTAGTAAATTCAAACTGACAGCTTCAATAAGCTGCCAGCGATAAGTTCTGCACTAATAAGCGTTTTTTGATGAGCGGAGCGAGCGAAGCGAAATCTTCAATTTCACTACTGCTAAAAAAAACATTTGTGTGTGGTTTGTTTGTTTGTTTTTTGTTTTTTTGTATGTGTGTTTGCGCGCGCTCTACAGGCCAAAAGGCTGCGTCGATTGCGATGAAATTTTCATGGTGTCTACTTTTGTTCTCAACTTAGACCCCCTGCGTTTTTCAAGAATATCCTCCATACCTCTTCCCTTCAAAGCAGAAAAAAATAGCAATATTTGGCAATTGAGAAAGTTTGGTAAAGTACGGAAATTTATTTAAAAGTGCGTATTGTTTTAAAATTTTCCCAATTTCGATCGTTGTCTTTAGTAACCATCGAAACCAAATCGAAACATCACACCAGAATTTTTTACTTGAAGTTGACTTCAAGATTTCACAGATATTAGAAATTTTGTCAATTTCGTGCATGCAAGTTCTTGAAAGTAAGTCCGCGGCAGAAGTATATCTCCAACCTAATAAAAACCCTTGGGCATGAGCTGCATCTATGTATTAACATGCACATTGCTCAATGACCTCAAAGTGAGCATATTTCCGCTACCCGACAGCTCGGACAGAAACAAAGAAAGGTCAGAATCGTTTACATTTTCAAGTGATCAGAATTTTTGAGAAAGCAATGGTCCGGCTTGCTGCTCCATGATTCTTATATGCTTTTTGTCTCAATCTTTTTAAGCGCTATATACAAACCGCTACGCTCATCTTCAACGCAACACAAATTGCGTTCGCCCTAGTATTATGTAGATATATGATTAAACCTAAAAAAAAACAGCATATATACAAATTTGTGATTCGAAAGAGCAGCGTACAATCGGTAAAGAAAATTTGTATTTTTGTGCTAGTGCTGCTAGTCACAATAGAAATTTTGTCCATTATTACAGAAATGTAAAAAGTGGAACGTCACAACATTTTATATGCTGCTTTACAACAAGCGATTGATTAACTTTACTAGGGCTTCGCGAACGCAATTTGTGTTGCGTTGAAGATGAGCGTAGGTAGCGGTTTGTGTATAGCGGATTAAAAGGTGCAGGCAGCAGTCACAAGAAAACCATGGAGCACCAAACCTGACCATTGCCTTCTCGAAAATTCTGATCACTTGAAAATGTATACGGATTCTGACGTTACTTTGTTTCTCTTCGAGGTCAACAAAGATGGTAACCAAGGAAACGAAGGAAACCGGACTCGTATTGAATCAGCCGTCAAATCACGAAAAAAACACCACAAAAATGCTAATAAAAACCAATTGGAAAAACCTACCGAACTAAGATTTGCAGGCATGATAAAAATGTATAAGGTCAACATGTTTAGAAGTTTTGGTGAAGTTATGTTCAGAACTTTGAAATTTACAGGGGTTCAAAATTCTGAAAAAATCGAAAAATTTCGTAAAAATTGATTTATAAAAGATTTACTGAACCGATCTTTTTCAAAAACGCAGGGGGTCTAAGTTGAGAACAGAGGTAGATACTCAGAAATTTTCATCCATATCGGTTCAGGCGTTTGGTCTGTAGAGCGCGCACAAACACAAAAAAAAAAAAAAAAAAAAAAAAAACATACACAAGTGACTTTTTTTTGGGGTAAGTGAAATTGAAGATTTCGCTCCGCTCGCTTCGCTCGCTACGCTCATCAATGAACATCAAGAACTGAAGAGAACAATAGATGAAAAGCTACATCGACAAATTATATTGTCGACATATTAAACGTTATTTTTTATACTATTTTAATAATGGGTGTCACGTTTCTGGTCGGCGGTTTCGAATTGCTTCCTGAATCCCTGGCGAGGTTCCTGCAAGTCTGTTTCACTCGCTGTCACCGGGAGATTAAATAGTAGAGAGTCTGTCCGCTGATATTGTCACTCGTATCATTTTTTGTTCGAGATCATAATTAGTACTCCAAATTTCATACATTTATTTTCCAATTTCCAACTCGCTATGTGTGAGCAGGAGTCTAAGGATTAAAACATCATCTTCATTTGTTATCCTTTTTAGTATCTCAATTCTCAAGGACAGATTTACACTAACGTTATTTCCATTCATGGTGTACACCCATAGTATATATAAACTATATTCGTATACCATGGTATTTACCAGATATATTAATTAAATACCCATAATCGCAGTATTCGTAGTATTAAAAATGAAAATTAAGCTCGTTATATTGACCTCGTAATAAGTAATAACTACATCGCAAATGTTTGTATGCGTTCCTGTATATTGATATTGTAATTTGGGGCAATTCATTCGAAGAGGTGCAAGAAAAGGTGACCAAATGGGATAACGTTACAGAAGAGTATGGAATGCGTTTGAGCACAACAAAGAGTGAATCAGTCTAGCAATGAGTCAATTTATAATGGAAAAGACAAATAAATGTGTACAAAAAATTCATGAACCTCCTCCTCCCTTCCCCCCACCATTCAATTCCTCATGTGTTGACGAAAACGTCGCACTTTTAAACAGGTTCCTTTTTCTCATCATTACGCAGATGACTCCTGTAGTTATAAGATTCAACAGGTTTTTTTCGACAAAAAGACAGATTGATTTGATTTCTCTACCGACAAAATGCTGTCTTGTGTTCTTGTTTAATTTTGTGTTCCATCAGACCAAACGCTGGCTCTTCTTCATTTCAATTGCCCTTTCGTGCGCACTTAGTGGCGACTTATATCTACAGCACTGACGCCGGCGCATATCGCCACAAAAAAAAAACACTGGAAATGCGTAAGAAGAAATAAAACTTCAGCGTCCGCCCTGTAGGTAACCAATCAGCTGTCACCCAATGTCCCTTTGTCTTGGGCAACACCGAGAAAATAAGCCTACTTCCTTCCTCCAATTTTTAACGGCATTGCATTGTCAGCAAGACTTCCTCTACGGCAATGATTTTCAACCTTTTTTTGCACAGGGCCAAATCACAGAATAGCCAAATAAAATAAGCGCGTGACCTCTTCTGGCCGCAGCGGGTAATTTGACACAAAACTTGCAAATAGCAAGATATAGCGTTAACTGGTGGGTATTGATTGAACGCATTCGCGTAACTTGCACTTGCTTGTGCTTGTTAAATGCAAATTGACATTACTTACGACACAATGTGGGGGGGGGGGGGGGTTACCCTAGAAAATGTTGATTTAGAGAATTTTTATGGTTCAAATCTATGTGTTTCAATGAGTTTTGACATTGAAGTTTTGACCTAATTACGCACTCGTTGAAGTTTGTGCCTTGAAATTACGCACTTGTTAAAAGGAGGTTGTGGAAATTTCAAATCAATATACCTGTGTTCCATGGAGGATTGCATGTTAAGTTGGCATTTCAAATTTAATTTTTTAATTTTAATATACCTACGGATTTTAATATATGAATTTTAAATATGAGCGCCGGGCCGCAGGCTGAGTACCACAGCTCGAACTTCGAAGGGTACAGAATATATAACCATTCTAGTTCTGGAAAGTCTGATGTCTGGTGTCTGGAGTTCGAGTTTGGGGTTTGGGATCGTTACAACAAAATGCTGGGCGCGCCATGGGCCGCGAGGGCCCTGGGGCACTTTTGACCCTGTGTTCTGTACGGGCCTTCGATCACAGCAATTTTATTATCGAAGTATATTGACTACTACGGCTTCGCGAACGCAATTTGCTTTGCGTTGAAAATGAGCGTAGAACTTTGAAGCGGATAAAAAAAAGTGAAGGCAGAATGACGTAAACAGTAGGCCAACGTGGGAAATAACTATTTATGTGCTATTTATTGAATAGTGGGCAATGTTAATATTTTGCCTCGCTCTTGCTCTCTTCGCTTGCTACATAGACAAACAGCTAAGGGGTGGAAACGTGCATGGGCAAAAAGCCGGATCTGTTGATTGAGATGAGCCAAACGACAGGCCAAACATTTGCGAGATTTAAACTTTTGCAGATACCAGTAATACCACTCCATGGTATTACCTAACGCGCAGTAGGAACTGGGAGTTAATTCCATGTCCTCAAAATGAAATGTATTGCAGTTGGCCTGAATTAAATAATAAAGTGCAATGCAGACAGAGGATGTTTTTCGATTCTATCGACGTTCACGCGTGTTTCGAATACTTGGTAAGAATATTCGAAGCCTGGGTGTTCTCGTTTGTCAACTAGAAAATGCAATGGGTACCACGAGGCAGATGTTGAGTTGTTTACGAAACCATGCAAAAGCTTGGCGCCATCTCAGGAATGTCGATTGTTAAAAGAATATTGATACCGTGAGTCGTTCGATTGGTATTCAAACAAAGAGAATAGTCCTAAGACTATTCGTTTCTGATCAGGAAATGGTTTGTGTATTATAGACGCTTCGGCTTTTGCCACGTGCATGTTCGGTTGGTTTAGGAATCTCAAAGCGGAGAGTTCAAAGAAAAATGTATACTTAAAACTAAAGGCGATGAATATGGTGGTTATTGTTGGTACGCAATACGTAAGTAAATTTATTTCGTGTAGGCCTAATGTGCGGGGTGATGCCCTGATAGGTGTACTGGCAACATGCGACCAACCAGAACAATCAAGTGTTCTTTTTCTTGTTTTAGTGTCTTGTATGTGGGAGTCATTGTTTTTCCTTTTTCGACATCAAATCTTTTCGTGAATTCGACCGCTCAACCTTTCCAAATTTCAGATTAGGTACTCATAGAATAGCATGAGTGTGCAGTACATTTTATACTCCCCCACAAGCCACAAGTACCAGAAGAAGAAAGTAACGACTTCTCGTTAATTTCGTAAGAGTTGCTCGTGGAAGTGGGCGTTGTTCCCATACCGATATTTAAATGTCGTATCTCTTGAGCTGAAAGCATAAGCTGGAGAGCACTGCAGCTGAGAGAACGATTTATTATTCTGCTTACAACAAAAATGCTGCGTTTTTATTTGTGCTAATTGTTCTCGCTCATGACGTTTGCAAGAAATAACATATATACATTATAGATCACGAATTGCAAGTGTCCGAAGTCCGAACGAGCCCCGCCTGTTCCGAACGAATTTTGCGAGCGAAACATTTCATTTGATCACGTCAAGTATGAAATACATACATACATACATAAATGCATGCATGCATTCATACATACATACATACATACATACATACATACATACATACATACGTACATACATACATACTTACGTACGTACGTACGTACGTACGTACGTACATGCATACATACATACATACATACATACATACATACATACATACATACATACATACATACATACATACATACATACATACATACATACATACATACATAATGCACCAACATTCGATAAAATTGAAGCCTGATGGTCCTATTTCGCCAGCAATTAGTTTCCAGGTGTTGTTTTTTCTCGTAGCATGATTCAGTCGAGGCTGCACATTAAATCCAAGATCACTGAGGTCTCGGTCCTGTTCCTACCACTTGGTGCTTTCAAAGACATCCACTTATAGACAAATTATTGTCAAAATTTTTTTAAATATAGGTAGTGTATTGCGCGATGTAGTTATATACTCGTAATCGGTAGTTGTTAGCACAACCGCACAACGTAGGTACCACTTTGGGAAAATTGATTCTGATTTCCACAATCTGAGTGCATCCAATACTTGGAGAGCAATATATTTCAAAACATTTAAAGTTTTAATGTCCATATTTTGCCATTTCTAATGATTTTTGTGTTATTTTGTTGGTGCAGTTTACTCAACAGTGAACACAGTTTTTACGTCCTTTAAACTTCAAACTATCATTACTTCATAGTTAAAACTGTTAAAGTGAATCCTGTGGGTACCTATCGTATCGTGTTACAAGTTTCTACAAAGAAAGTTACATTTCCCTACAAGATTCCAACACTACCAACAGTAATTCTTTATCTCTTTTGTTCTGGCCTACCGATGAATGGCGTTTCACTTTCGTTGACTGAAAAATTCCACCTTAACGATAAGAAGACGATTACCTGATTTTCACATGCACTCACAACTCACAACGGGCAAGTAGGTACGCTCTGAAGTGATTGAACATGTTTCAAGTTCGTTCGATGCATATACCTATTACCTACGACAGTAGTAGTTCGTTCAATTGAAGTTTATATGTATTCGCTTGAACTTTTCAAGCCTTAGAAATGAATCATGATTGTTGGATCAAAATCAATTTTGAGAGGCCTTCGTGCTTAGGAGGCCAAATGACCATCCGAGCTACAAGGACACTATACGTCTACATCTGACACGAGCATACAAGTAAAG
This sequence comes from Nemoura dubitans, assembly GCA_921293005.1. Lineage (NCBI taxonomy): Eukaryota > Metazoa > Arthropoda > Insecta > Plecoptera > Nemouridae > Nemoura > Nemoura dubitans. Next base: position 24,831,992 of record OV121074.1, read on the forward strand.
CTAACCTAATCGCAACAGACACTTGAAAGGGGTTTCCAGTTTGGAAACATGACCACAGAAACTAAAGTCATGTATTTCATTTCATATAATATGTGAAAGAGTTTGTGTAGCCGTATAAAAAGAGGTAACTTCATATTCAGAAGCATCGACTTCAAACTTGACACCCTCATCCTGTAGTCAGAAGAGCGGGCATCAAGCGAGCGAGGCGAGACATTCCTCGATGGAACTCACAGAGATGCATTTGGTTTTTATAGTTTCTCTGGTGTTTATTGGCACTTGACTCATGCCATCTGTACATACAAGTCTATTGTGCTAGTTTGTGCTTTCTTGGATTGTTCGTAGCTACGTACCCACCGAGGATTCTTTATTTTAAGCATATAATTCCAACATAAAATTGATGATGAACATGGGCTAATAGGTGTGTTTACTTATACTGTACAGTTGTATAATTTTGAGAGCTCCATAATATTGCGATACGAGGTAAAAATCGCGAGCTGTTATTTGTGTCTTATTTTATTTTTTATTGATACTAACATGTTGCAAGTCCTTATATTAAAAGATAAAATTTCGATTTGCGGTAGCGAGACATGTGCAATGCAATGACTACAGTCGTGTTAGCCTAAGATTACCACTGCCTAGTGGACTTTGAAGTAAAGTATCATTTGACTCTTTTACGATTTGTAAAGAGTAAAATAGTCAATAATTGTAATAATAAATAAAGTTTTTAATGGTAATGACAAAAACTTAATCATTTGATTCTATGGTATGGTACTCTACGATATGAGATCCCCAAAAAGTGGCAAACTCAAATTAATTATAGTGTTTGTCGAGCTGCATTCGTTATAGAGTAAGCATATCTGATTAATCATGCGATTGAACAACAGCTATCTCGCATTATTGACATTCGAGATTGCAAAATCGCCGGTCCCATTGTACTGTTTATATCCTGTTATTGAATTGTATGATATCTCAAGTCGTAAATTGAGTTAATACAGAATAGATGCGAACGAAAACGAGTATAACCAATAAGTGGGATACTAAACGTACGTTTAAAAAGAAAAATGGCCATACAATAATTATGGTTATACGCTTGGCTTAGACTAGGAAGCTTTTGGCATACTCGAACTAAAAATTTTCTGCTTTTGAGTGTTATGCTGTGGTTTAGAGCTGGGATGCCTCATGGCTCCACCACTCACCAGAGAAGTATAGTGGAAGAAGCGAAGCGAAATGTTCAATTTCACTATCCTCAAAAGTAAGCCCCTTGTGATGTGTGTGCTGTGTTGTTTGTTTGGTGACTGTCTGTTTGTTCGTGGCATCCACTATCCAGGCCAAACGGCTTGTCTGATTTTGATCAAACTTTTTAAAATCCATCTGACCCCATTTTCTTTGCAGTTAAATTGACCTGATAGTTATTGCACTAATCAAAATTCTCTGTACTTTGTTTAATGTTCCAAAATTTCCCCAAGATCACAGCCGAAATTTATCGTTATTTTTTTTCAGTCATTTACAGATTTACGTAATGTAGAGGTAGTACCTACTGAAATGAAGAATCTTACGTTTGTAGGCCTGCATGTTTTTCAGTTTTCTTTTTTAATTTTGCGATTTGTATACGAAATTCAATCAAAATTCTTGAATACTCATTATAATTAGCCCGAGTGAAGTTGAAGCGAATGTTTAAGGTCACAGGTCACAGCAAGAAAACGTGCGAAAAGAACAAGGTTCCATAATATGTTAAAACGAAAAATGCTTTAACTGTAACCAGTATTCCGTGTTGTTGTACTACATAAAACAATTGTAAACTACATTGAAAACGTCTTGACAGTTTCCGCATCATGCTAGGTTACCACTATAATTATAGGCTTATAAACGAATTTCAAGTTCAAATATGACTGGTTTGGAAGTCGCCACGAGTAAACGCTCGTGGGCTAAATCACTCGATAAAAGACATTGAAACATTGTGTTCGGATATGAAATTATTCGAACATAAAAGAATTTGACATAAGAAGCAATAACGTACAATGCCGCAATTACTTTTGACCTGCAACTATTCGAAGGTCGATGTAATTTGACAACAAGACATGGTGTGCAGCGCATCTCCCAGGCCCTCTATGATACAGAAATAGAGATCACCTTCCCTTTCGAGTGGAAAGTATGAACGAATGGTTTTTCTCTGATCAGTCAGAATATTTGAATCGCATTATTGTAATCTTGGCCAGCAGTTATAAAGGCGCAACAAATCGCGTTCGCCTCAGTGATTTGCTTCGCTGGTGGTTGAGTCGCGTTCTGCCTGATGACTATGAGAATTCGACGATTGACCCCAATAGTCATCGTTCAGAAAAACGATAGCTCAGAAAATGTACACCTTGGTGCGATTTTTAACTTGTCCAAATGTTGTTTGTAGCAATTGAATACAACTGTTGGAGACACAATGTTAGCTACATACCATACTTATACCTAAAACACACAATTTTGGCCGAGAGAAACGAGATTTAAACCGCCAAGTTATCTATTTACTTTCTTATAAAACAGTGTGTTTCTGCTTCACTGCAGGCGAGTAGGCGCTCTTTTTTGCCGAATCCCTTCACTCTTCGTGGATGCAACCACAACTTGCAACCTATCCTCTCGATTCTTTGTGTTTCCACTCATTCTGTTACACTTACAGTAGGCACGTTTCAAACTATGAAACCTTCAGTGTTTTGTTAGGCTCATTATTTAGCCTCTCTTACCATTCGTACAGTGCAAATTTTATTTCAAATTCTCAGCCAAACTTGCCAGACCGAATACGAACATGTGCTTTACATGTGCTTTTCCACCATGCCTTGTTCAAAAGTGCACAATGGTTCGAACTTCGAATACAGTGGTTTCAAGGAAAGAAGAGATTGGTTATACTCAAAGTCTCAATAGCGACATAAAATTAATCACTATGATCGCCAGTCCTCGTTTCTCGACGCGGAGTAGCCAATTTAGCGCTGTTGAACCTTGACTGCGGCAGTCTCAATGTATCAGTTGAAATTATTATGCAATTAGAGAAAACGTTCGTGAAGAACGATGGTATGTTCAATTCCAGCATCGCGCACTAAGAATCTTCTGGCTGTTGGTCACCAGATATACTGAGATTGCATAAAGCTATTCGTCATTCATCAATTCACCTAATGTGCCGAGCATCGAATCGTTCTCAAGCGAAACCGATGACACAATCGCTCGTCATCGGTGTCGTGATCCCAATACTTTCGTACACCCGTAATTTATATTATCGGTGAACTGCAGTGAAAACAAATCTATTTCATGGCCAGAAATTGGGTACATCGTATTGTATAGCAGCGTCACACAAGTTCCAGTAGTTGACAACTTCTCTCCATGGTCAAACCCCACGGCTCATCAAGGGTCAAGAAAAAAAGAAACCTTCGAAATCTTACAAAATTAGTATTTTTAATCCTTCACAGCTGTCCGCTTCCGGCGCGTGCGCAAGTGGCAAATTCCGCTCGTATTTCAGAACAATCTTCATACTGGATCCTTCATTAATTAAAGATTCTGTCGGTTTCTACTGGCGATAATTATGCATGCTTCACGATATTAGTTCAACTAATCACAGTAATTACTTTTCCGTCAGTTTTGCCCATTAACTGATGTCGAATAATTAGACGTGAATGTAAGTACCTTCGGTAGCAACCATAGCAAGATCCTCATACCATTGCACATAGGTAGTCCACTTCTACTTTCCAGTCGCAATTGTCTTGTCAAATGAATCACAAGTCGATCGACGAGTCTTAGGAACAACAAATGCTGACGTTGAACATACTACGCACGACAATACGCAATGTGCACGAATTTTCCCATGGTACGAGTTTTCTCTGTCGTAATACCTCTCTGAACGACGTCCCTCGACGATGCGTCGTGCATACGCAATTGGCGAGCGGCGCCAATGGCTAGCCTTGCCGTCAAACGTCTCGGCATTCCCATATTGACCATAGAGGGCCGTCAAGGTGGACGCGAGCACGGCACAACGCTTTTCTAGTGCAAGCCCATGGTGCGAGCCAGCAAGCCAATAAAGCAATCGCATGTAAGGCTATATAACAGCGAATGTCAGTGGTGACTCATAGTAATTCAATTTTGCGAGAATGCACTGTCAAACAAATACCTACTGCATTTCAGCTGGTCCAGAGAAAATGCAACCAGACGCCGGTGGAATTTGGTGTTCGCGTTGGAATTTCTTTTCATCCAAGCTAGTCAGCTTCCTATTTAATTTTTATTGTGCCATGTGCATGCAACATTTGATTTCAAATGGAGTCTCTGCTCAGTACCTACTTTACTTTCTTCAAATAAGAGTGTGTGTACGGATATTTACTAACAAAGTGAGTGGCGATCGAGATTAGGTTACGCATTTTTGGCGCTATTGAAAAAATGTTGATCTCGCTCCACCAAGGGCCGAGGTATTGTTCCTTTTGTTGCTAGCTGTGTAGCCGTAGATATTGAAAAGAAGGACGTCGTCTACAATACATGTGTGTGTGCAACACCGTTAATATTAATAGTACGGCCAAACACCGCACAAACTAATTTATCATTTTTTACACCAGAAATTAAAGCATTCTTTGCGGCTGCCTGGTTCTCTTTGTGGCAGTTATGAACGTGCATTGAAATTCAAAAACACTCATAATATTGTGTTGGGTTTGGCTGGGAAGAATATCCTTTCAATTGATACTGTATCCATGTCAAATTCGAGGAAATAGGTCAGTGTACACACTGCAGTGCAGTAGTGCTGCGCCCAAATTAGTGTCGTCGTGGTCTACCTACAATCTATTGCCTGGTTGGAAGGACAGGAAGGACCGTACAGGTGCCCGTCGAGTGTGAGGTGATGCAAGGTGTTTATCAATGCATCCATTTAGGGTCGTCGCATGTTTACGTCCACATTTCAGTGTAACCAGCGTGACTTTTCATCGAGCCGACAACAAACAAGTCCTGTTACATCTCAACAGGATGATGCGCACACTGTGAAATTCGATCCTGACCACTTTATCTCAATTGAGTTGGCAACGTTGAAATGAATAAGCGGAAAGAGACACGAACTGTTTATAATACATATTCCAATTGTTTAAAAGGTAAAGCGAAAAATTATCCTCGTTATTGACAACAAAAGTTCTTGCATAATAATGTCACACCGCGATAGCTTTACTTTTTGCCAAAACAAAGGAAATGTGTACGTTCATTATCGGAGTAAAAATAATTTGAAACCTGATAACTACCGACGAAATTAGCTTCGCCTGTACCTAATCGCGGCAGGCATGTGTTAATGGTGGTCGGTGACTCCATTACTAGCACAAAACAATTCCAACGTTAAAACAACAAAGCCGCGTGGCGTACGATAGAATGAACGGGCCACATTCGATGCGGAGTTTCGTCGCGGGACAGGGCCTAGATTACGCGCAAGGGCTCGAGCCATTTACATCGCTTTTTAACACCGTTTCCAAACTATAAGCACGTCATACCATCGAGGTAAACGTTCGTTTTTAGTGGCGTACTCGCGGCGAAATTACTTTTCTACTAATTACTAATTACGGTGTGGTCTATGGAAATCTCGGTATTTCTTGAGTTGGTCTATACATTTTTAAAGTTTCGTTTTAACTGGCTGTAAATCAATTAAATACTCTCAAGACTTTAATATCATAAATTAAAAGAGTAGTTTTCATTTCTAGTGGAAAGCGGTCAATTTCAATACTGACAATTACGTTTGTGTTGTACGCAGGAGGCGAAATGCTGCAGCAGATCCTGCAGGACATGTGGGTGGACCCCGAGCTGCTGGCCGAATTAGACGACGGGCAGAAGCAGACTCTGTTCTGTCGCATGCGTGAGGAGCAGGTACGCCGGTGGACGCAGTGGGAGAAAGAGGCGCCGTCCGACACGCTGCCCAGGAGGCCAAAGTCAGCGTACTCGAACAAAGTTGGCAAGTATATTTTTGAAATCAAGAGTGTCGTGACTATTGCCCAGACCTTAATACTCTACTATCATGCAATGCTATGATACAATACGGACACGGTGTACCAGTGGCGTAGCTAGGTGTGGCAGGGCCCTGGTGCAAGATTTAAGATTGGGCCCCCCCCCCCTTCTTTTCAAATTGGTTTCAGGCTAGACGTGCCGATTTTCCAATTGACAGTTTTTCACCTTACTAAACTACCCCAAAACAAACCCATACTCCAAGAACAAACCTTATAAAAGGCGCTACATAAAAGGCGCTTCCATAAATATTAGCAAAGACATTCCGACGGGGTTCATGGAAGAACTTGAGGCCGCATAGTTACCTACTACATCCCGGGTCCCGGGTATTAGTGACTAGTGTGTATTCGGGTAAGATACTACCGAACTAGAATGAGACAACAATACTGTCGGCAGAACACAAAGGGTTGCAGTTGACGGCAAATTAAACCACACGAATAGAATTACTAGAAGAGCCAAAATTCATACACACATATGAACACTATATAAAGTTTGCATTAAACTTGTCATAATATTACAATTGTAAGTTTAAGCCACTCGGCACATTATGGAATTTGTTCCTAGCTTTCAGTTTACAGTTTTCCCAACTCAATTTCCAGGCCCCTGGTTGGGAACACCTCCTGGGCCCTGGTGCGATCGAACCAGCTGAACCAGTGGTAGCTACGCCACTGCGGTGTACCTACTCTATAGAGCAACTCCCAATCCACGCGCATCAATTGATTAGAGGGATAGATACTACCACTACAACTAGCTTACCATTATACACATATTATAAGTATATATATATATAGTGAACATACGGACACACCTTAGCAATACCGGCACCTTTTTTTAAATATGCTAATTATTAGATGTTGATGACAACTCTGATGGCTAAGATTTAATGCAAGGCGCAGCCGCAGGCACTCCATAGAGAACCTAGCTGAATTGTCTAAAATTCACAATCACCTGCCCATGGCTAATCAGAAATATAATTCTAGTCTAAGACTTTTCCATATCTATAATAAGCACCTGTCAATTAAATATAAAACTAACAAATGTTGGACTAATCCTTCAGACAAGAGTGTTGGCTTCCTTCTGGGAGAAGACGGGGAGCCATGGACCTGGGTGATGGGAGACCACGAGAACGATAGAAGTATCGAAGAGATAATGGAGCAAGAGGCCAGAGAGGAGGCTCGGAAGCAAGCCGAGAAAGAAGCCCAGCAGATCCGCAAGTCTGTCGAAGCGGAACTCACCGAACTCTTAGATCTCAATCAGAAACAGATCGAAGCGATGGAGGCTGACCAACGGAAGGACAGCAACAAAGAATCTCTAGATATTTACAGCACGGCCGAAGAGTTGAAAGAGAGGATCGCCATCCCCTTTCCCAAAACGGTGGCTAGAAAGACTGTTATTAACAATATAAATCACATTCAGATGGACGATATTGGCACGGGAAAGAGGGAGGCCCTTGGAGGGATATCTCTCAATAAGGTAATGAAAGAAATAAACATCCAAAACGTTTGACATGTACAGAAATTAAAATAAAACTTAAACTAAATCTAAATGTTCAGTACTTGCATTCCACTCCCAACCTCACCATTTACAATTCAAATCTGAATCTTAGAAAACGTTCAAATGTAGGGCACTGAATGAATAATCCGGAGCTGCCTCTCTGAATCAGCATGCATAAAGGCCTAATTACAGACTAGCCTCTTAGGCTGCACCCTTATCATACGAGTCATCTAGATCAGCAACGCTTTACTGTAGCGTTGAGTAACATTTATTTGACAAACTGCTACATAGGGCTCGAATAACAAAAGTTTTCTGTTGTCACAGCCGAAGAATGTCTCCCAGCGAGTTGCTCAGTGGGAGAAGAAGGTCATGGAAGAACGGGAGACGGAAATATTTCAAAGATTACAGAGTAATCAGAAAAAAGTATCGAAAGAAGCTGAAGAAGCTGAGATGAAGCAAGATGAACTGTGGAGAGAATCAGGTTAGTAACAATTACAGAGAGAATCCATGCATAACTTTGAGTACAGAATGTAGTACCTGATGTGCTTTTTGTTGTTACGCAGAACGTAAAGCCAAGGAGGCGGAGCACCAGATCCGAGAGATCGCTCGCCGCGCCCGTGAGTTGCACCGGCGAACGTCAGCTCTTGACATGGAGGTAGAAGTCCTCAACCAAAGTCCGTCGCCCGCCCAAGAAATGTGCCTTAGGTACGGAAACTGATCATGCTACTTATTTCTTTCATCTTATTGGACCTATTTCCATCTGGTCTTTGCCTGGCAGCATCCACTTACTTTTAACTTTGATCGTTGATACAATTTAGTGAAATGTTAAATTATTTCAGTCCCATCAGCATGGGCAGCCTCAGCCCAACTCAACGAGATGACTTGATCGCTAATCCCGAAAACAAGGAGGCGGTTTATGATTGGTTCCGATCCTGCGAGTTGGAACGAGGAGCAGGACTTGAAAAGGATTCAAACCAAATTGCTCCTTGGTTTCATGGTGAGCTGACAAAAATCGCAAAAATAGTGTAAAAAGTTAAAATTACCAAGTACCTATCTCTACAGTCTGTTAACATGTATTGTATCATTGGTCCATCAGGACTGATATCTAGGCAAGAAGCCGAACTTCTTCTCCAAAACCAGCCAAAAGGCACGTTCCTCGTCCGAGTCTCAGAGAAAATCTGGGGCTACGCCATTTCCTACCAGGACGGCGAACGATGCAAGCACTATTTGATCGACGCTTATGGGGAACATTACCAGTTTTTCAATCACAGCCAAACTTCACACAATACATTAGGTATGTTTTTCTTCTGCTTTGGATAGTAAACAGGTGAACTCAGGAATCAATATTACAAAATAATTTATTGTTCTTTTCAACTTCAGGTGATTTCATTCGCTACTACGCAAAGAATCCTATCACAACTGCCGGCTACGAACTTCTTACGAATCCGTGCCCTAGGATTGGAGTGCCGGACATTTTCTTGGGCGCCTCTAAAGGGCATGACTTTTTAAAGAAATGTTAATAATTTCTTAACTCACTTTTTTAAGGACTATGGAATCAAATGAAATATCTCCTGCTTGTATAATTTATACCAACCCTATACTGAAAAATGGGGAATGGCCGCTTAACCGCTTGAGTGTGAATTTTAAGCAAGTGAACTGAAACTGTTTTGTTGCTCCACAATTGGGCTTGCCTCACGAGCTCAATGTTTGCTCGACCTTTATCCAAGCTTGGTGACTACGTTTTTTAGCTATTTTATGGGTATAATATCGATTCACAATCGCTTCTGTAAATATTACCTATTAAAATCATACTATTTAAAAATTACGATTACTTTTATACAAATGTAATAATTTCTAGGAAAAACTCTGTCGAAGAACAAATCATTAAAGATAAAGCAAATAAAGTTATAGGTACCTACAAGTTTGCATGAAATGATCACACTTTTTGCCGAATTGATGTCATGAGTTTCAAGTTGATTCTCTTGGGTTTTACACGGCGACAATAAATCGGGGGCAGAGGCTACAAAAAAACATTTCAACATGGCAATCACCAGGTTTTCACTCCCTTCTTCGACTTGGTTACCGTGAAAGGCATGCTCATTGCTAGTTACTTTCGTAACGCTAAGACTTAATATAAGTTTTGTATAAACTTTGTTCACAGTCGATATATTCTACACTTCGGTTCATACGAACGGAAAGTTTTTAGAGTTAAATCTTGGTTTTGGGCTCTGAGATGGTGGCCGTGATGTTGTGTTGCTCTGAAATGTACAACAATCATCAAAATTGTTGTCCCGTTCATGTCAATGGATCTATCAGTGCATCAGGCCACAGCAAGCAGGCTCATGCTCATAGCATGCAATGAACCATGTTTTCAAAAGAATAAAATACAGTGCCACAACAGTGAGGCATACGGACTGAGAAGTGCTACACCAAAAATGTCTGTCAATTAAAGACTATAACTAGGTGTTTGAAGAGGAGGGGGGGAGGGGGGGGGTGTCAACCAACAAGCACCCAAATATTGGGGAAAGTAGCATTTTTGGACTAGATCCCCTAGAGAATGATTCTCCTGAAGAAATAACACGTGGCATTATTTTTAGAATTTTAAATTTGCCCCTATCATGTAGGCACCCAATATAGCATCCATGTGATGAGGTTGCACTATATATCTTTCAAAATACAGTAGCCAGTTGCTACAATGCCATACCCTAAATGATGCCAAGTCAAGTGTTTAAAATAAATTTGTGGTGAAGATTGGAAATAAGCAAGCATGGCGGCGGCACATGACCGCAAACAGATTTATATTGATATTGTAATTCAGTCTCCACATGATCAGATCCATTCACCCTTACAGCTCCCATCCAATCCCCACTGTACCAACCGCACGTGTCTCTATTTTGGAATCAACTCGTAACACAAAGAAAAACAGTTGGCTACCTACGTTTCGGTTACGGTTTAGGCCACTTTTTATTCTTTCTGTTCTGGTTTGACCAAAAATTATGGGTATTTCAGATTTGGTTTCCTTCAAATTGAAACCAATTCCCAAAACTGGTGACAACAGCAAGTTAACTGTTCGTAAACGTGTTCGTTTTAGCATATTCCTGTGCTACTTCCGCGCAGATACCTACATTCGCCTAGATCTCGGGCAGAAATCTGAATTATTTGCTTTAAAAATTAAAAGCACTCGGTATGTATACCAACCTACACTTCCGTTTGCACGAGTAATTCTTTCCTTAAGTATCCTAGTCAACAAAAAATGAAAAATTCCCACTTCAATATCCTTTTAAGAAATGCAGCCGCTACAGCGTGTCATATAATATATTAATTTACATCAGGTAAAAATCTAATTCTACCTATAAAATGTAACAACAAAAAGAAACTAGCCACTGAGCACACCTTTCAGAAACAAAAACAGTATGATATGTAAAATCAGATCAGACAGCACTTACGTGTGCCATGAAAGAATCTCCAGTTGACATATTAGTTCCATTCAGCCTCTTCTTCATAGTCTTGTTTGGACTGTGTGAGGCTGTATGTCAAATGAAAGAATAATAAGTCAGGGTACAGTTTATATACTCTTTGATCATTACTGGCCGTACTTACAAATAAATTATAAAACGGCTGAGAAGGCAACAGCCAAAACCCACCTCCAGGAACATTCGGCAACGAAAATTCGTCGTTTCCTGCTTTGTTAGCCCTCCACGCCGCATTCTCGTTTGTCTTGATTGCTCCAAGCTTGCGATTGTTGTGCCACTTGTCATGGATGGGAGACTCGGGGCCAAGCATCATCTGTGTCTTGTCTACCTGTCCAATGTCCACGTACAAGCTGCGGTCCAGACGGCGGATCATGTTCGACCGGGGAATCATGGTCGTCATTGGCAGCACCTTCTCTCTGGGCCAGTTAGCCAGCGGCTGCGGAGAGCGTTTTAAAGGCTCTACAGTTCTGGAAGTAATTTTTTTGTCAAATTACTATTGGAGGACAAGACAGACACATAAAAATAATTAATAGAATCTTATAATGTGGGTAAGGTACGTAGTATCTTGTGCTGAGCGCTGAATATTTGTTAGATGCAGTTTTTTTAAATTATTCCACTGGTACTTTTTTCTTGGTAAAAAAATTACTAAACGATAATATGATTTTTGAATTCTGCACTGACATTTCACCGACAAAATTTTACGATTTGCTGCGGAATACTCACTTCCCAATTAATGAGGAAGCGGCTCCAACCACATTACCGGAAGAGACCGAGGCAGTGACGAGGCTGGCTGTTCCACCAAGATGATTGCTGCCGGACCCGCTCTCTCTCGTCCCAAAGCTCAGATTGTTGATGGTTGGATGCAGTACCTGCAAACTGGTGTGGGCCCCACTATCTCCGTTGAAACCGTAGTTCACGGCTTGCGAGTAGCCCGAAGACTGCAAAGACTGGAAGGGAGGGGGCGACGGCGAAGGCGGAGAAACGTCAACAGCAGGACTTGGCACATCCTGTGGTTTGTTGCTCAACGGCTTGAAGAAAATTCCTTGACCATTGGTCACAGAACTTTTAAATAGCTCACTTCTACTAAAATTGTTACTTTCTTCAGTCACTTCCATTTTCGAACTGGTGCTACTGCAGTTATCACTCAGTCTTCTGCGAGACGCAACAGGAACTGGCTTTGTTTTGCTGTCCATCGAAATTCGGCGATTCTCGTTGTTGGGATTGTTTTGATCATTTGAGATGTTAATCTTCCACCGAGGAGGTTCCATGAAGCTCCCTCGTCGTTGAATAAATGACATTGCTGCAAATTCGGATGTAATTAATTTCTCACGATATTGTCGGAAATTATATAACCATGGGGATCGCTAAATATTGGAGCTAAGGGGTTTATTTTGAGGGGGTTTTTCCTTTCTAGCAGATTCTGGCTCACCATTGTGCAATGCATGTGATTGGCTGTAGCCACAACAGGGTAGGTGATTTTCACTTGAACTAATTTGGAGAAGTTGGTATACCATAACACCGTTTAAATAACCTTTTTAAATAAGCGCTCGCGTAACTTTGGTCAAAACACTTGAACTAGACTAACAGTTGGTTTTATTTTGCATAAGCTACCAAAAATAATAACAGTTGTTCTCTGGAAAAAAATAAACACGGTTTAACAGTGAAAAGTATCAATTTATTTTTATAATGTTGTGGACTCATGATTGTGGGTGCTCGGGCCGCCCCCAAAAAAGGTCTAGCGGAGCTCCTGCTTAAAGGAATACAGCTAACAAAAGTACCATGAGCAAAGGTAATGCAACTTACATTTGTTCCCGTCAGCAGCATCCCCGCTTACTCTGTCCCTAGATCTTCTTGCTGCTGAAGCTAAACTCAGAGAGGATTGGCAATACTTCCGCAACAAAGGATTGCCTTGGAATTCCTGTTGCACTTTCGACCGAAGTTCAGGAAGAAATCGTTCCACAAAGTTATCGTGTATGAAGTATGGATGATGGAGCAATTCTCTGCTGGTTGGCCGCTGGCCAGGATCAAGCTTCAGGCATATCGATACAAAATCGAGAGCAAGATACGGCCAGCTAGGGAATGATTTCGACAATGAGCGTAAGCCTCCATCGTCGTGTATTTTTTTCATTCCATTGAACATTGGATTCCTCGTAAGCAGTTGCTGATGTCGGTTAGAAAGTTTTCCAAGCATTTTGGTGATTTGAAACAGCTGGTCGATGTCGGAATCCCCAGGAAATAAAGGATCCCCCGTCATCATCTCCGTAAACAAGCACCCGACTGCCCAAATATCCACCTCTCTGAAACACAATGTAACAAGAGTATGTAAAATTCAAAATAGGTTTCAACTAACTGTGTATACTCAAAGAACCTGATATCACCAGCTTATACAAAAGCTGGAGCATCAACTATCTACAAAATAAGATTTTGATAAAAACATGAGCACAAGTTATAAAATATTTCTGGATAGTTGCTAAAAAAACCAACTTGCTCAAACAGCTTTTTTGACAAATAGTATATTTTCAGAGAAAAATTTGCATATTTAAAATAAATGTTATATTTGCATGCTGCAAACAGTCCGATCCCATGCACAGCTAACTACAAAGTATGCAACCCAACTAGCATGAGTGGGACGTTGCCTATAGTTAAGAAGGGATCACTGCTGGCACTAAATGCCCTGGAAATGGGTCCATAATCAACATGGCAATGGATAGAGTAGGTGATGAACTATAGGTGATCTGCCAAAGATGCATTGCCGAAAACATGTAGCTACATTAAGCTGTTCATATCAACAATCCTTCACAGCATTTGCTACTCCTGTCATGGAAGCCTGACATTCTGGAGCACAGAAAGTATATTGAATGGGGATATTGTACAAGAACAGACATTTTTGCAAAGTTAAAATTTTAAATATAATAATAAGTATTCTTTCTATGGATAAAATAGATCATATCGAAACTGTTATATATCTTGTGATCGAAGGATAAAGACCTCCTAAATGAGAAACTTCTACAAACTTGCCAGCAAAATTTGTTGAAATTGGTGTTTTACGGCCTAGGTCCCTTTGAAACAGACGATTCCACATAAAACATATAGGGCAATTTTCAACCCATGGAATCTAGGTATAATGGATAATTTGATGATTAATTTCTAGGTGTGACATTTGTTGATATTTTTTCTTCAAAATAAAAGTAAGATCATCCTTGATCCATCCTTTGGTTTAGTGACAACAGCAAGTTAAAGGAAGTTAAAGTTACAGTGCTCAGATTGCAGATTTGGCCTTTTGTAACCAATACAGAAGCAATATTGAAGTTTTAAAAAATTTTTGTCTACCACTTGCCATTTTGTGTAACCTTTCCAACTTCAAAATAATATTTCAAAATTGTAATATCGATTGCAAAATTGTAATATTGCGAAGTGATCACTGTCAAAAGTCAATACCGAAAGTTTGAAGCGAATCGATGCTTTGGGAAGGTAATTACGGCCAAAAAACTATTTCCAGAGCCCACGATGACGTCATAGAAGGCTCCACAAAAATTCTGTTTGCAGACTCAAAAAATTTTGAAAATTTTTTTTGCCTCTGCCTTGGGTTACAAAAGGATAAAATCTACAATCTGTGCACAGCTTTTCAGGAGATGAGATATGGCCTCTAACGAACAGGATATTTCCTGAAATTTTCTGCATGCTCAGGCTGAAATCTTAATTATTGTCTTGAAAATTCTATCCCAAGTAGCACAACAACCGTTTTTACAAATGTTCGGTGAAAGTCGAAAAGGTAACAGGGATAACTTGCGTTCAATGATCGGGTGGAGCCCAATAGAATTTTTGGCAATTGTGAAAGTAAAACGCAAGTTATCCACCGTTAGCTTTTCGACATCCACTGTACGCTCGTAATAATGTTTGCTTTTTTTTTGCTACTGGGGATAGATCTCTATTAGGAACACTTTCATTTGCAGATTTAGTCATTCCTAGAGTAATCCTCGTGCCATATTCCCTTTTATCCCCGCACGAGCGTTGAGTTGATTTCTTGCAACAGACGGTTTGTGTACGATAAACTACGTCAAGCGTACCTCCCGTATTTAGTGTCACCGACGAGCAGCTCTGGTGCTCGATACCATCTAGTGGCGACATAATCGGTGTACGTCTCGCCCTGTGTTGACAGCAGCCGAGCGAACCCAAAGTCGCACAGCTTGATGACTCCGAGCCTCGAAACAAGCACGTTCTCGGGCTTGACGTCGCGATGCACCACCTGCCGCAAGTCAGCTTTCAATCGCGGTAACCCATTTTGTCTAGCAACTGTCAAGACTTTAAGGCATGACCCTTGAGAGTTGAGGCCTATTGCTTACTTACACTGTAGGTGTTTTTGCTGTATTTTATTGATGAGATGAATACCTAATGCCACAGATAGATATTCTACCTTAAATTTCTTAGACTCATGTCCACTAGGTATGTCTTATCTTTAGCACTAGTTTTGAAAAAAACCTATTTCAACCTGGGATTTGAAATAGTTTTTTTTCATATATTCTACCCTACCCATGGGTAGGGTAGAAGTCTATCAATTTTTTCCGTAGCAGGTATGGCTACGGCAAGAAATGTATGAACTTTGCCAGCAAGCACGAGGGTGCATTGACAAACTGTTTTAACCAATTTTATTTTTGGGAGAAGTAATTTGCATACAGGATGAGAATTGAATGTCCCCAGGGGGGTATGGTCCAGAGTCTACGAATACTCATAGTGGCTCTGGTACCGCGTGATGCTATACTGCAACCACATTTACATTCAACCTCGAGTAACTCCAATTTAACGTTGGATGCGTTGAATTCTCTTTTAATCCTATTTAAATTACGAAAGCTCGTAATTGGCTATTCATTTTATTATTATTATTATTTTATTTTTATTTTATTATTTTATTATTTATTATTATTCAAATCCCGGAATGGGCAACATTTTTGGGAGGCTAATTTGTGTACATAATAATAAAATGAATAGCCAATTACGAGCTTTCGTAATTTAAATAGGATTAAAAGAGTGTTTTAACCAAGGTCCTTGGATCGCCTAGCAGTGAGCTTTAGCTCCTTGCCACTAGGCAAGATATACAGACCTTGGTCTTAGCAATGACCAGCTGGCTTCATCCACCAGGCCATTGCACAAATTTTATTATAATAAAATGTTCCACATGTGGCTACAGTTATGTTGGCTACAGAAAACAGAGTGAGATAATCACAGACAGTGACTCCATGCCATGCCTGCCCGCAAAACTATTTTAGCTTGTAGGTGAGTGGAACGCCGTGAATCTTGCAGGGGGTTGGCTTTCATGGAGGTAGCTGCTGTTAGCATATGTGTGGACAATCTGGGTAGCCCTTACATCTGAGCTAATTTATCTCTTTAACTATAGTTGCTTGGAAATATAATGCAATCATGAATTGATTTGTAAATCAAAGTAGAATTTGTTAGCCATGTGCCACAAAATGGTATCTCAAATATTTCAGGAAGTTTTTGTGAGGTGCTCACTTCAACAGAAGCATGTATACCTTGTTGTTGTGGCAGTAGTCAATGCCGCGGATGACCTGGTAGATGTGCTGTCGAGTGACCTCATCGCCGAGCCCACTCGTGTTGTCCTCGAGTTCGTCGAGTATCGTGTGGTCCATGAACTCGAAGACAAGGTAGAAGCGGCGGTTGCGTCGGAACACCTCGATCATGCTCACCAGGTTTTCGTGCCGAAGTTTCTGTGCACGAAAATGTTTTAAAATCTATATAGGTACGGTGGAGGACAGAGAGGGATGAAAATTCCATAGCCTCAGCTTTATACTGCTCTGCTCCAAAGTATTATAATGTATTAATTTTTTATGCTTCTAGAGTTTAATTGTAAACCAGAATATTTTAGCTTCAATGGCTTTTTTTTTAAATAAATATCACCAAATCACATTATTTTAAATAAAGTATATCAAACCAATGACAAGAAGGAACTGGAAATTCAAAGTAGCATAGTCGTTGCTATGCAGTTTCGCATTCGCGGGGGGGGGGGGGGGGGGGCGCAGGTTTGCTCCTGGAGTCCAAACCTTTCTATTTTTTTGCGATTTCTCACAACTATTTCAGTCATGCCACGTCCATCTCCATTGATCATTCACAGCTTGTTCCTGACTTTAAAACAGACCTAACTGGTTTCCCAGCGCTTCCCTAAATTTGCCTAAAATTCGGAGGTATATTTTTTACTAGCATATGGACCACTGCTCGTACCCTTTCAAAAATTATACTTCCAGCTGGGTATTGATGCCAAGTGCTCTTCTCAAAAATTGAACACTTATACCATCTTTCCAGCCCATTACAGGCCCAGACTATTTGTTTACAACATTTCAACCCAGAAAACTAACCGATCACCTACCTTGAGCATACGAATCTCGCGCAAAGCCATCTTGCGCACCATGTGGTCGTCCTCCGTCTCGAGGAACTTCTTGATGGCGACCACCTGGCCCGTCTCCCGGTGTTTGCACTTGATAACGATGCCGTAAGACCCCTCGCCGACCACCTCGATCTTGTCGTACTTGTCCATGTTGAGTGCGGCCGATCTGTCACCAAATGTGACGACGCCAACAGCTCCTCACATCAGAGCCAGGTCGACGCATGTGACACGTTTTTCGCTGATTCCATCGAAAGGAACCTGTGATAAAGGCAATTATATTTGTACTTACATAGTTTCTGTATGGTTTTTTATCTGTTTTTACCTGGGTTTGAACCATGCCAAACCAAAATCATAAGCTAGGATACAGCAACTTTTGGTTGCTTCAAATCGGAAGCCCCTGACCCAGGGTTGGGTAGGGGAAAATACCTTGCCCAGGAATTTCAAAGAAAAAGTTGGCCCACAATAAACGAAAGTCATTCCCCAAAATAAATGTCATACGCTTTTTCCGAAAGTCAATCACATCACCTGCTTTTTCCAAAAGTCCAACCCCTAAAGAATACGTCGTCGCTCTTGTAAGGCCTTCCAACCGTAGTTTGTTTCTTGTGTCTCGGACCACGAGGGCCGCCCCCAGCTGGTCTACTTACTGGCCCAGAACCTTAGAGGAAGTAATGGCCAGAACCTACCAGCCCTTCGGGCGTTTGCCCGGTCGCCAAATGGGCCTACCGCCTAACCAACCCTGCCCTGACCATTACTATATTCTCTGCCCCTGACCAAAAACCTCTCCCCCTCCCCACCACGTAATTTGCGCACCAGCAACAGCTGACCGCAAAACTGGTAATCTACATGTTTACGTTTGGATTCAATGAAAAATATGTATATTTCTGATAATTTAACCTTGCATTGGAAGTCTGCTTTATCCACTGAAGTCAGAATTTCGAAATTTCTAACACCAGAATTTTTTCTCAGCTCAGTGCTGTGGGGAGAGTTAAATAAAGAGAAATAATAACGAGAAATAATAACGAGAAAAAATAAAGAGAAATACAGACTCTGTGCATTCTTGCCGGGGCTGCGACAGAGGCTGCCCCCTCCCCGACACCAGAGAGTAGTGGTTTTTTTGTTGTTGTATATATCGTGATGACTGACGAAGAGTTGGAGGCCGGGATGGGGCGCTGGAGTATATAAAATACATTGCGGACCAGAAAATTGCATCCCAGAAAATAGAAGATTATTTTCGAACTATTCATCTTAATTAACATCACTGATCAACCAAATGCAATGTATGCTAGCAAAGCTGTTAATTAAAAGAAAAACTATTGATTGATTATTGGTTTTTGGTGTGTTACGAGGAACAGGGTACACAGGACAGTTCGGAAATACAATATATTATAACACACACGGTACACTCCTTCTCTATATCTATATTTGACATCATCCTCTCCTTCCCCATAGTGCCCCACGCTCCACACTATAACCCACCCTCGCATCTCACTGGCACGGGCGCCCATAATTACAAAATCTACTTAACAATCTACAATTCAAAATTAATTGTTAGATACATAGATATTATGCTGATATATCAACATGAACTGTTGCTATTATTATTACCTACTTTTATTTTTCTGTTTCCATCATATTTAAATATAGGGCTGATTACTTTTGATTAAACTGAATGAAACAGTAAATGGTAATGGAACTAAAGCATTCACTAATTCTGATTAACAAAGAGTTCAGTCACGAACGGAGTTGATTGCCAGACCAATGTCTGTCTGATGAGGCGAGGGACCAAAAATAAACTTCGCTGCTGGATGTAGGTAGGTATACACGTAATTTTGTTAATCTCTTATCAAGATCGTTGAAACTTACTCAATCACTATCAAGTTATCCACGAGTTGTTTCTCTTCTACCTACACTAAACGTTAGCGGCTGGAGTGCTGATGGACTGGAACATGATTCCACGGTCAGGTGACCGTCAACATACCACCATGGAGTATAATGAAACATTAATATGGTGCCACGCGTCCCATACAGGTGACCTGCATAATATAATATGGGAACCACCGAAATTTGTGTACGGTTTTTATATTTTTAATGCCAATAGAAATAAATATGACATAGGTGGAGAACAGGGTGAAAGTGGGGAAAAGTGAACAATAACGAGAAATGGTGGAGTAAAACAGAAATGCAAAGACGAAAGAAATAGCAAAAAGAAAAGAAGTGTTGGTAAAATATGTAACTAATACTTCGATAAAAACTCTATCTGGCAGTCATAACTGAAATAAATAGGTTGGAACTTTGAAGTTGAAAAACATAATGGCTCCTCTGACTCTGAGAGCGCTGCGCGCCTCTGCATTCGTCTTCGAGAAACTCGCCGAATTTTGCCCTTGGACTAAGGAGTGATTCCGTTCGACGGTTCGAGTGAAAGAATATTTCATTTCTCGCATGTTCTTCCGACCACACATGGGTATTGGATGTGTTCGTATTTTCCCCATGTGTCACCAAAAACCGCAAAAACGGTATGTTCGCGCAACACAATTTAAAACGGATCATAATGTTACGCACAGGAGAAGCACACGTCGAAAAGAGACGACTTTTCTCGAATGCAACGAATTCCGTAAAATTGCACGAAAATAGTAAAGCAATAATAAAATCACTTCTTGGGATACAGGGTCATGGTACGTTCGACACAAGGCTCTTCTAGTCCTATCTCTGATCTCCATCCAATGTCCACCTACCTGGACAACCACCGAGTAAACAAATAAATAAAATACTAACAAACGTGTAATTGAATTTACCATCGCACAAGAACAGTTCTGCATGGGCTCTTCTGATATTCTATTTATTGCTAGATGGCATATTATTCTTCGGTAGGTTTTGTTCCCTATGCCAACATCGCTACTGACCAGTGGTTAATTTGTTTCGGAAATGGTGCATAAACCCTTAACTATATTGTCAAAAGTTTACAAAACCCCAAAAACATCTAGTAAAGTGTTCGTAATTTTTGTGTGCTAGGTAACATAAACAAGTTTTATGCATGAAAACTCTCACATTTTTATTGGTTGTTCATTTATTGATTTCCTTTACTAATAAATCGAGAAATCTAATTCGTTATGTAGATAATTGATTATCTACGCACTATGTAGACTAGGGCTACGCGGACGCAATTTTTGTTGCGTTAAAGATGAGAGTA
The DNA here is from genome assembly GCA_921293005.1 of Nemoura dubitans. Taxonomy (NCBI): domain Eukaryota; kingdom Metazoa; phylum Arthropoda; class Insecta; order Plecoptera; family Nemouridae; genus Nemoura; species Nemoura dubitans. Next base: position 24,852,531 of record OV121074.1, read on the forward strand.
GCGGTTTGTAGCGGGTAAACGAGTGAATAACAGTTTCATAAAAAATTGTGGACAACTTTTGGCTAAACGGCTTGGACAAATTTTTCGGAATTTATTAACTTTTTTAAAACTTTGAATAGTTGAGAAACTATCTGGTCGATTTTGCTGAAAAGAGCACGGGGTCTAAGTTAGAACGTACCGAAGGACCCCTGCAAATTTGATCAAAATCGGTTTAGCCGTTTGGCCAGCAGACCGCGAACAAACAAACACACACACAAACACACGTGAAGATTTCGCTCCGCTCGCTTTGCACGCTCATCAACAACTAGAAATAAATAGTGTTGTTCTATCTTACGTGCAACGCTAACACTACATCTTCATTCCCAGGTGCCGAAGTAGAGGAACTTGCGTTGTCACCAACACCACTAAATGGGTTTACTTTCGTAAAAAAATGCACTAGGCTTTCGAAGTATTTCGCCCTAACACTTGCTCTGTTTTGTCGGCACTGCCACTCGAAGGGTTGCGGTCTACGCACTGTTAGCATAGAGCACAAGCTCAATGCTCCTAGGAAAGTAATATTACTACGAACGTTGCTATGAGCCAGTCAATGAATTCGCGTAAATCTCAAATATTGCTGCCAAGTGCCAACCCTCGACGTAACGATACAATTTGACGTTCCTTACTAGTTACTCAGTCAACATTGAACAGACAAAGCTCGTTCCTTGAAATAATCACTGCAATTGGTTAGGAATGAGAAAAATAAAAGAGAGAAGAAAATTCGCATGGAAAAAAGGAAGATAAGCGGGATTTACGTGAGTTTACGCACAAATTAACCACAGTTACCGCCGCCCCCCCCCCCCCACATCGCCACCTGAATCTTCCAAAGCACGGATGGCCTCAATCACGACAAACATGCTACCTCCTACCGAAACTAGTTGCCGCCCACCAAAAGAATATAAAAGAACGATTTCTTTTTTGTAGAGCTCCACAACTTTCAACCAATCGTTCATCACCCGACATGTTAAATGAAAACAGGCGACATGAGAGGAGACTTGAGACCCCGCCACCCATACAAGGCAAAATGCCCCTTGAATTTGAGACGTCCCTGAGAGAGAAGCCACCCAAGGCAGACCACAGTGACCTACTGTGAATAGTGTCTGTAGAAATTTATGAAGTATTATACCTAAACTGGATGGTTTCGACAAAAACCCTCCTGTGCTCCAGTCTCAACTGAATTTTAATGAAGGAACATAATTTCATAAACATTATATCTGATGACCTCCATATAGTCCCCACGGGTAGAGCAAAAATATGGTCTGACCTTTCACATAGTAATAGGATAGAAGCACCAATTTAGGATACGTTATGCTCCTTGGTCTCAGCTTCAATTCCAGATATGTAACCACGAAATCCGACGTCTGGGGCGACGTGGGGCGTCGCGCCAGCTGCCACGTTTTGGCTTCACACGTCCGTAGTTTTGATACGGGATTTGCGAAACTTACATTGGTTAGAGTTGAAACATTGACGAATGTAATCCTGTTTTCCAAACTTGAATATCATTTATTTTGACCCTTAGAGGTCGATTTTTGTGAAACATGGAAATTGACATTTACGTTTCAACCGATGTGCCTAATTTTTGTGGTGAAAATATTTTAAAATACATGAAGTGTGTAGAAAATTGTTCAAATTTAATGATTCCAAAGTTTCAACTCGATGCCGTACTTTTTTAGGAACATTTTGCCACTTTGAAAATAATTGGGTGCAGCGCGTCTTTATACCAAGCTGGGCGGCCGCCATGGATCAGTGATAGCGATTAGCGAGAATCCTCCTTAAATTAAAACGCAATATCAAAACCACGCAAAATGTACATGACACCGAGAAGAACACTTCCTTTCCATTTCCTCTATCTTTTTATCGTGAGGCTGAGCTGAGAGGATTGATATTGTGTTATACATTCTAAATTCTGGTAGAGGAATTTGCTTTCCGACATCCTTATATTTTCCCGTAGGGACATCAATTTGTTTTGTGGATGACGGATCAGTTCAGATTGATTATTTTTTGAAGAGTTGACTCAAACCTTGTACATCACTAAGTAGCTACAATATTACTCGAAAATAATCAACTACTTGGGTCTTATACTTTTATCGCATGAATGTTTCAATACCTCTTATAATCTCTTAAAGCTTCAGATAGCTTTGCTTTCCGGAAACAAAATTAATTACAAAAGCGATATCTTTCAGCAAAAAGAGTTTTGATTGATACATTTCTAATTTAAACTGACATTACATTTGTTATGCCGAATGGATCGTGGAGCAACTTGAATCGAACTTCTAATGTCATTTTTGCGGTTCCTAAACGGCAATTTGTTCATGCGCCTGCCATAACGTGTTTTTAAATCCTTCATGAGAAATAATCTAGTCGAATGCAAGATAGAAATGTTACAGTTAGGTAATCCCTTCCTTTCATCACTCCTGCGAGCGCGATAACGAGAGGCACGCAGTATCAACAACGTCTCATATTTTGTCGCGAAGCAGTCGTAGGGTGTACAAAGTTAAAAATTGAACTTGGAAAATTTTGAAACAGACCCATTTTTCCACCGTTTGAGGGTCACATCGTTGAAATAATCATTTCAATATTTCAGTATGTGGTAGACAAAAGACCTCGAATTGGATAACCATGGCCCTTTTTTCGAATTCTCTATTGCACTTTCGTATACATGGCTCTAAAGAAGGTCAAAAATGAATAGTTTCGGGGTGGTTCTAGCGTTCCGGGGGGAAATTTTCGTAAAAAGGGCCATGGTTACCCAATTTCACATTTTTTGTTTACAACCTATTGAAATATTGAAATGATAACTTCAACGATGTGACCCTCAAACGGTGGAAAAAAGGGTCTGAAAGCCACTTTCTGGAGAACTGGACCGGCCACTTAAACCCAGTTTTACCAAGTTTCTCAATTCCTGTAGTTGAGATGTATCTTTGGTAGAGATCCTAACTACTCCGGTGTTACAACTGGATTCAGCGAACTACTAGCAGCGAATTCGGTTGTACCTAACTCCAAATCGGGATCGCAACTATGGGGTTGCAAAACTTGGTAAAACCGGAGCTACATCAAAAGGGGTTTCACGATAATCGCTAATTAGTGAAAACAAATGTTCTTACAATAAGTGGTCATAAATTTGAATGGTATCTCTATAAAGTCTATAAAGTCCACTGCAAGATATCCAATTTGATCGTTGTGGTATTATGTCTAATGTCGTGCTTTTATCATCTAAATTGCTAAAATGTCATCGTGACGTCATTGTTTTATGATCTAAAGAAACATGTGATTCACATCCCTAAAGTTATGGCCCCCTCCCCCACACAACGATCAATACCCTACCTATATTTATGTTTTATACATAGGGGTACCTCCTATCTATATACATAGGTACACCTATTTTGAATACCAATGAGTGGGACGCTAAAGGAATAGCCGTGGTGTAGCTGTCATTATAGTTGCTTCGAACATGTTTGCTACACGGTATCCCTCTACCAGCAAGTTAGCCTCAAAAATAAAACAATATGCATATTTCCGCGTTGATCATAATTTATAGGCAACACTGAAGTAGCTTCCGGAGTCGTGACAATTCCACCTACCTACCTCTGTGGGTGCCCGTGTCTGTTAGCAATCAATATTTCAGATCGATGATGAACCACCTCAAAGTAACCTCAAAGTAGCCATACTTAGTTTGATAGGACCATTGAGTTTACCCAAAGATAGAGCCTAGTATATAGTATATAGGTACGTTCTACTCCTAACTTATCAATAAGTTTAACATTATTATGAAACAGCACATAAGAAAGATAATAGGTTTTGGACATATCACTCAGGTCACCAAATACCTATTCAATGTTCTAAAGGTTGACGTTTTTAAATATAACATCGACCATTGCTGATAGCAATGCGTAGCCTATATGGGCTATGACAGTTAGGAACTTTTGGTTTTGAAAGAAACTCACCAGGTATATAATTAAACTTGAGAAAAGGCCGCTCACTTTAACCATAAAATTGGAAATCTTGAATCATTTGAATTATAATTCGATTACGTATTGAAAAGTTGATTTTAATTTGACGTTTGATGATAGGAAAAGGGAAAATTGAGTGTGCGGAATCTATAGCGCAGTGGTTGTATATTTTCAGTACGAATCGGAAAATCAACAGCGACTACCAACTCGCATCTTTGATCTACAAATTGGCACCCGTGCCATAGGTCCATTCTTTTCGCAATATTATTCCAGAAATGTCACTCGAGTCGCAACTTTTTATTGACCAGTTTAATCAAAATCAATATTCCTTCGACCATATTCAGGATGATCATAATATATAATATATAATTTTCATATTCATTTTCAAAGAGAATAGGTGTACGATTATTTTGCAGACCACAGAAGTTTCTTTCTGTCGAAACGCAGCAAAGCGCATGGCGCCGAGATTTTTCGGATTTGATTTTAATCAGTTTACCACATATTTGACCTTGATTTCACGTGCACTAAGCGAATGAGTTTTATGTAAAGCGAATAGCAAATGAACAAAAGTAACACCTTGCTCTAGAGTAGTTACACCTATTTCAATTTTCAAAGCATAAAAACGTTTTTTGTACATTTATTTGCGCTGCCAAATTATTGTAAACTGTAAAACTTTTTAGGAAAATGCTATTCGATTTGCACTTTGCGACGCTGGACACGCCAGTTCGAAACAATTCAGTATCTCATATAATATCTGTTTAAACTTACAAGCAAAATGAAATGTAAAATGCATCATGATCAAATTCAAACCTCATCTAATGTACTGTATATTTATAGTACTATTTTAAGTCAAGGAAATGCAACGACGACCCTGGCCTGCAATGAAGCACTGCGAGTGACCTAATTTTCTTTCCTCTGGGGCTCAAGGTAATAATGATAAGGATTAGTTACCATGCGCTGGACTAATCCAGATATATGTCCAGAGGAAACAGAAAGGCACAGTGGCCAGATATTTCTTGATTCCATTCCAACCCAACCCATTCCCATCCCTATAAATTAACGAGGCTATAGCGCATTGTATTCTTTACTTGGCGTTGGATTTCAAGTCGACATGGAGGGAGGCAATGTCACATTTAATTCGAATAAGAACCACGAGCCCCACCGGCCTCCAAGAACAAGGAACGTAATAAATGATGCGTTGCCCGCTGGGTGACAGGCACTGACGCTGCTATATCATTGATCACAAACTTTCTTGACATTTTTATCCTACAGTAATATCCATTTTAGTTATACCATCTAAGGTTTTATGGTTTTACTATACATCGACAAATTTTGACTAGGTATTGTTCAGATTCCTAGAATTGTGTAGAGTTATCTCCCAGTAGGGTAAAGAAATTGGGAGTCGCACAAAATACTGGCAGTGGTCAGTGCAATATTACAGTTATTCTTCAAATGCGGCAAGTTTTCAAATGCTTATCCCGTGCAGCTGTTTTGCAGGACACACCACAGCACTTCCATCATATATCGCAATCCCAGATAATAGGACAGATCGCAGCAACATGTTTCAATTTTCTATGCTTCTCAATAGATTCTCAATAGATTTATGGTTTCTTAAATAAAGCAGTAAAGTAGCCCAAAAAGCTGATCTGTGTGGCGCCATTCCAGAATGTTTTTAGGAGAGAGCAGACAAGTGACAATATGGACCTCGAAAAATATTATAAAATGCTTTATCTGGCAAGTAGACAACTGATTTATTTCAATCCTACAATAACAATAACAGTACTGTGGCTGCGAATGAATAGAAGGTTTGATATTTCAGCGCACAGCTGAGATATCTACTTGAAGATAGCATATTACGATGTTTATGTTTTTGAAAGCTTTGCTTCTGCAACGCAATGAAAAAATCTGCTGATGCACAAGAGACGAGGGTGATTTGGTTACGAAAATATTGCAGATCAAAGACACAAGCTTCTATAACGCGTGCTTATTTCGTTTGCCCTTACTCAGAAATTACGCAGGTATCGGCATTCGGCACAGTATCTGATCATCATAAAGACCAACTGGCAATTTCCCCATCACCAAATGACTTCAATCAAGCCGCCGCACACTTTGCTATTCAAAGTGGAATTTTTTTGACAATTGAATTGCTACTGCGCTACGCGGTCCGTACTCCCTTTGAAGTTAAGAACAAGTCGTAAAGTGACATATGACAGCTTCACCATGGGGAGCCGCGGTAGCCGGCAAGGGTGGTTATAAGTTGTTACCTACTCTAGGTAGTAAAACAGCTTCCACCAAACAATGATTCTTCTCCGTATGGACTTCAAAACCCAAGCGCACAGGTGTTGTTTATCTCCAAGAAAGATCTCCAGCGGTCAGTGCATGTGGCAAGTGTGCCCGCAACACGTGCGGAAGGGTCGCCGCGTTTTTACAGTCTCTAATCTTTACAAAGTTTGCAAAAGGCCGGATGAGTGCATTTTCTAAAAGCCCATAAAGTTAGCCTGTTCGGCCATTTCTGTTTTGTGGCACCAATTATCACGGCATCTCGCCTCTACTTCACAACATCAACAAAGTTCGGGAGCATTGACATTTTATTTGATGGAGAAGAGATTAGTTATTTTGGAGGAAACTAAAAAAACTAACGTTACTCCATATGTGTTGCTTGTATTACCTGCACTAAATGATCATTAAATTCACTTTTCGTGCACTGACAGCTCACCATGGGTAGCCACCTCTTCAATTTGCACCATGGGCTCTTCAATTTGCACCACAAACTTGATTCAAAAATCGCTAGTCCTATAAAAAGCGGTTATAAATTATTGCTTTCACAAAGCCGGAAGCTCCAAGCCCCATTTGCTAGGGTTATTGACCTCTACACTGGTGACCACTGAGACATAGGGTTTGTACTTTGTTTGAACTAAGATCTAAGATCAAGGGGATTGTTAGGGGTTGGCAGGCATAGGTAATCGCGTGAGGGCCGAGCCCGAATCATACTTGCATAGTTGACCCTGCGGTCAAGCAGTCACCCGATGACTTGACCCACGACATGTAACATCTCATGACATGACGTGTTCTTGGTAGGTAACTCCGATCGATAAATAGGGGTTGCGTAGAAACCATTGGTTTTTGAAAGGAAATCAAGATTTCTACAATTGAATCAATCAAATTCTAATATTTCGTGCAATGTGTCACTCGCCTTGACAAGAGTTTTGAAAGCATAGCACTAGAGTTATTTGGTTTCGAATAATAACATTTATAATTATGTAAACAAATCGATTCAAAGAAGTCCGTGTCATTATTTTCATTCATAAAGCCAGAAATTCGCTGAAAACTGCAGAGATAAAATACTAGCTGTTAGAAAGCTAGCCGATAAGCAGATTATTTTAGCATGAGAAAGAAAGAAAAACTAGAAAGAAGCTTTGTTCCAGGAATTTACAAAATAAGATATGGCATTAAAGAAACTAGAATTTCCGAACAGCAACATCATCGCCGACTTTAAATAAACGATTAGTAAGCCAGTTTTAAGAGAAGCAAAGTAAAACAGTATCATCCTCTCAATCTCATGTGCAGAGATGGTAACAAAACTATTTGTAAAGTAAGCCAATAATGTAAACAAACATTCAAAATTCGCATTGCCGCGACAATGTGACGGCCAAGGCATCTTCCTTCTAATCAGTTTTATAAAGACCTTTCTGAAACCTGAAATTTTACCGAACACCTAATTAGGCACTACATAAAATATATTATGACTTGTGAGATTCTTTTCCTCTGGATATTTGCATGCGAAATGCGAATGGCAATGACACTTCTAATCGGTACACTTGCTTCTCATAATAATTAATGATAAGAACGAGACACCAATTTGGCCGAAGCCTGAACCACCAAACAGGCAATAAAAAATTAAAATACTGGAACTTGTTTTAATTTTTAACAAATTACCTTTTCCAAACCAAAGCTCAACAAACAAAGCTTGTGCTTCTGTTGTTCGCGCCGAGGCTCTGGTCGATTCACAGATTGCGGAGAGCAAATTCAAATTCAAATGATTTAAAGGTATTTAGCTAGGTATTTATTTCTCTTATCATATCACACACCTTATGTAAGAAGGCACTAAATTTCTGCACAAGCTAGTATAATTCACATAGTAGGTAAGGTACGGCTATAAAACCAACCATAGCCACCCATTGTAGCATCATCCGTAACAACAATACATCGTTATTGTCATGTACATCACTCATTGTCATTAGCTGCTGCGGGGGGGGGGGGGGGTCAATCTCGTGCATACAGTTTGTTAAATCGATTTGACAAACAAAGTTGCTACCAAACCTGATACAAACACCAAGCACGCTTCCAACAATCAAAAGTCTGAAATTACCAAAATATTTGAACGAGCTTACACATTGTCGCCCCTTTTCATGCTCCCTGGGTGTCACGTTTGCAGCCCATGAAACTTGCACTTGAAGGACACCACCTAACCCGTCGGCGGCATAACTACAACTGTCGGCTCGTGAGTGTTTACGTTTATACAGGTTGTTTTATAGCGGTAGGTAATCAGGCCTGCGCACTAGAGCGAACACACTATATTACGCTGATGGAAGAATCAATAAATGACTCCGAGAGGGGATATTTCGTTTTTTGATATCGATCGATATAATTCTGTCAACTCTACGCCAAGAGCTGAGTTCCGCGTCACAAGCGTTTTGGCTTGAGTTAGTAATCGTTTATTTAATGTGCATTTACATTTAAAAATGCACTTAAGTCCAAATCTTGAGCACTAAATGAATGAAGCACTTTATAAACTCATATATCAATTATTCATATATTTTTCTAGTCATTTATTTTGTAATAATGCTCACCGAAAAGTTATGATTATCTTGTTAGAAGTATGAAAGCTGAAAGACCTTTTCTAACGAAGCCGATTTCCAATATGAGCCACATGGCTAGATGCCTACACATGGCCATACTATTAACCACGTGACCACCCATGAAGATGGTCGTAACTCGTGTCCAGCTTGACACCTTGCACACTATCGCTATGTCTGTGTGTGTGTGTGTGTGTGTGTGTGTGTGTGTGTGTGTGTGTGTGTGTGTGTGTGTGTGTGTGTGTGTGTGTGTGTGTGTGTGTGTGTGTGTGTGTGTGTGTGTGTGTGTGTGTGTGTGTGTGTGTCGCTGACTAAGCTCAGGGGTGGAAAGATACATTCCACTTCCACAAACTTAATCGCCGACAGAAGTGTCGCCTTACTTTCAGTTACTGTCTTGAGTCCTGACTCCTGACCCCTAGGGCCAAGACCCAATCTGTGCATTATTAGTCATAATTCTCTAAAAACTTTTAAAGCCTTTGTCAAACACACACTGTTTTTGTAACCAATTAATGTTTGTTTATGTGGTGTAGCTCTAGGTTATTAGGGTAAAAATAACTGAGGCAGCCTCCAATGTTTTGGTTTTAATTTAAAATTCCGGCTTGGTTACAAGGTTGGTAGTGTTTCCCAAAATGCATTGAGGTCTGCGGTGGTTTACAATGACATCTGATCATGTACATGGGTCATGCCGGTACATGTAGCGTATAGGTTGGTTTAGTATAGGGTAGTGAAGTGAGTGACACATTCAATTTGACATTTTCTTCTTTTGACTTTCGTGTATCTTTGTCGGTGTACATGATGTTAATTTGACCAATGTAACTCTTTCAAAAATTGCTTGCTGGCATGATTTTATCAATGAAAGAAGTAAGAACCGTTAATCCTACTCTAAGTGCACAAAGTTGTGGAAAAAGGGTCGACTCTTTGTTACCTAAACTCCAGCTTGACCGATGCAAAAGTTGGGGTTAAAAGGAATGGTAAAAATCCTTTGGCGCACGCCGTTCAAAGTGTTTGTACCTGCTGCAAGCCTTCAATCACAATTTGTGGACATTTTATTTATCTTTGAAATAAAGAGAACTTGGCCAGCTGCAAAGCTTTGCACTGAAAATATTTTATCTTGAATGTTCATGCCATTATCCACTGAGTGTTGATTTCTAGTCAGTGGATAGTCCAAGTGGATTTTATGCTAACATTGGAAAAGCAAATTGATAATGATAAGCAATACTTATTTGAAACAGGGCTCCAAAAAAAGTAAAGACAGTGCGGTGGTGTTATGTTGCAGTTTTGTCGACCAAATATTTAAGTTCTTTATCATAATATGATAATATTATTTTACATTGCAAATGCGCTTTTGGGAGATACACATTTACTCGGCGTTTTTTTGGTTGTAAATAAATAGGTGCCGGAACGCCAATTTTCATAATAGAAAATGACCCTTCACCCCCCACCCCCATTCATCTCCGCCAATAAACGACAATCTGCTTTGCATTTGTTGTTTTGTTGATACTGGACGCCTTTCTTAGCAGTGATGAGCTGTGAAGGCAGAACTCTTCCCTCTCTATTCCATTTAATTATTGTAGGTTTCTTTCTGATTCAAAAAGATGAACTACTGGGTTACTTTTGCAATTTTGTACTCGAGACGAAAAATTTTGCCAGTGAGTGTCAACTCTTTCGTTGGAGAGTGCTTTTGACAACACATTTTCCAGTGGCTGATTCTTTGTGGTCATGCATGCACTTTCTTGCGCAAAGATGTTAGCTGCAGCTTTTTTAGTTTCCCTGTAAAATATATTTCTGCGTTTGCCCATTCCTTCACAATTTGCATCCCTGCTCAGAGTTTCAATTTCTTTGCAACCAGTGCAGCCGAGTTTCTTGTTTTGATAACAGAGCCAATTTTTTTTCAAGCAAAATTCTTTAGTCGTCAGCCAGAGGCTGCTCTTCAAGATCACCGCCCGGTGCGTTTCCTGTAATCTCAGGACCACAATTCGGAGTTCCACTAACACTCGCACACCCCGTATCATCTCTCGATAATTAGAAATCAACAAGCAAAGAGATTCAAAACTGCTCATGGCCATATAGCCTTTTGTCTGGCTCAAGACATCGCTTGTAAGTTTTCAAATTCTTAGCTCATGTCTAGTAGCAGAGGGCCCACGAGGAAGGTGCTAATTATACACTCTCCTTCTCAGCATGAAATGGAGTGACGGATTTTTCCAGCGATCGGCGAGCGCAAATATTCCCGCCGATGTTCAATTTTTTTTAGTGTACCGAAACGAGATGCCGGTACGGCGTTCCGGTGCGTTCCAAAAAGTGTGCGTTCCGGCACAAAATAGGCACTGCAATTAATGTTCCTAGATGAAACAATACATTTGGGAAGGGGGGAGGGGGGGATCGTCCGAATTTCCTTTTCTGCACTTTCGTAACTCTGACTTTGCCGTTCTCGGCTACAAATGGACAACAATAGGGATTTTATCCATCAGAACCGATAACGGCATGACGCAAAAGTGACAAAATCGCTATCCGATCGACTTTTCGGAAGTCCGAGGGGGGGGGGGGGGCTGTGGAATCCAGGACTACACTACGCAGACAGATTATTACAAGCCCATGGTCAGTACCCCTGATTTTGTTAAATATTCAAAGATTTGCCCAAAGTCATTTATAGAATTAAGAGGCTGCCGACATGACGTGCAAGCCGCTTTAGCGTATTTTTTGAAAGTGCATGCGCAATTGTAATAAAATAATAGAAAATAGAAAAGCCTCGATTCATCCGGCATTGGAATTCCTTATCCCGAACATGCCCTCTGACATCAACTTTAAAATGTAACTTGTAAGTACCCAATGTTGAAGAGATTCGTAATGCGATTCGTAATTAATTTCTCTCAAAATAAACCGCATATAAACAGCTTATTTAGAGGTCGCAACTTCAAATCGGAAGCCCCCGGTGAAGAAAATAATGTGCTCCCCTCACAACCCCACGTTGCAACCACAAAAAAATTACACATGCACCGACCAGGCATCCACCGAAATAAATCACATAAACATATTTTGAGGCCATTTTCCCGCTTTTCAATAGCTTTCATTGACTTTTCTTTGCCATGTTTCTGCGAAGAGTTTGACACATGAACCGGTTTCAGCGGTGGCAAATATAACTGAGATTGCTAAAAGAAATTACAATGCTGAGCACAACAATCGGGAAACTTGAAAAGCAGCTAACGAGACAATAATATCTTACTCACACACACGCAACACACTGCTAACCTCTGTACCATATGTTTCCTTTTGGATTCAAGGGACAAAATAATAATATGATATAGTTATTTAAATCGCCCATTATAAAAGCAAATCTAACCCTTTTTGTGAGGTATTTAAAAAAAGCAAAATATCTGTAATTTTCTTAACCATTCTATAGTAATTTAAATCTGCCATATATGACAAAAAGTATTTTCAATATCTAGCTGTTTAATGTAAATTTACCTACATTAATATGCTCGCACTGGCTAATTGTTAAGCCTCTGATATTTGCTGTTTGTGTGGTTTGTGGAAAGTGTCTGCACGGAGCTCATCTTGCCAAGTCGCTATTGGCGGAGGAAGGCACAATAGATGACCCGAGCGCGCTTATTGGCCGATCTGCGGCAGAAGTAGACTGTTAATCTTCTCACCGGACACTAGCGCTGCGCTTTTAACGGACAATCGCATGTAAGCGGATAGCGGATGGATGTGTAACTGCTAGCTGGCAGCCTCCCCGCCGACACCTTACTGTCACGGTGCGTGGGCCACCGGCCAAGTACCATTCGGCACTTCAACGGCGCGATTACCGGGCAGTCGTCTTCCATCCAGCTTGAAGTCGAGGGCGCAATATTAGAAGATGCCGTCGCTAGCGTTTGCTTCAGAGCCTGTGAGTATACTGACTTTTAAATATACTTATTTTTCCCAACCCGTGTGATGAGTATTATATTTTATTGAAAAATTTTATCCGTTTTCCGAGATTTAAGTTTTTCCTAATTACCTACTTTGAAATTTCTGAGTAATTCAACGGATTTATTCGGCAAATTAATTTACAATTATACGAATTTGTAACAAACATTAAATTGCCTTTGCTGATAATAGATACTCGCATTTGCGGTCCATCGGGGGGCTGCATTTTCGGCCGGTATCAAAGGGGTTTTAAGTCTAATAAGGTATTTATCTGGAACCGGAACTTGACCAAAAAGTGAAAAATCTGGGAATGTGCGAAATTGCAATGATATTTAACATAAACGACAGTAAGGATACAGCGCATCACTCTTGATTTCTGAATCAAAATCAGCGAGATACGCATGTACTTGGTTGCGATGCCGACTGTCCGTCGCAGACGCAGTGTGTCGTCTAGTTATTCTTAGCAGCGCATCTGTGTCGGCGTCGGCCAGCAAGAGGCGATTGTGTTCCGTAGTCGGCACCGGTGGCAAAATATCGGGATGAGGATCCGTGTTTAATTGCGTGATATTTGTATTCCATCTTGGATCTAGAACTTTGATGCAATGCCAATGCTCAGCTGTTGGAAGTATTTATAAGTGTTGGTCCGCGTTTACTTGGTAAGTTTTCAGACGGTTTCGTTTCACTAATTCCGAAAATATTTGTAGGTAAATTGTTAAAAAAAAAGAGCATCGATTCCGGAAGTCAAATGGCAGTATAAAATGGTAGTATGGCAAAATGACAGTATGGTGGTATAAATGGTTGTATAATGGCTGCACCATTTTTTTCATTACCCCACTGACACCCAAACGATTGCTAATAAATGATACTAAAGGCACAGCTATAGGTACCTACCTAATACCTACCTACATAATACTAGAAATTTTAACATTTTGTCTGCTTATCAGCCATATCAATATCAATATCATTTATCTTATTCATCAATATCATCATCGATAGGTACTCTTTATTATAAATAATAGCAAGTATGTAACGTATTTTATGTTGCCACTTAATTCAGCAACTTTTTGAATCCACGCTCAAATTCGAGAAACGGAAGGCATTATGTAGCATGTCAACAATTGAGCTGAAACGAAATGTAGTAGGGATCGGATATCAAATTCTATGGAACCATGATATATTATGGGTCATAATATAAAATAATTGGAAATGACAGTATAATGCTCTGAGAACATCCTGCTAAATGTTAGGGTCAGATAGATTCCTTGAAAAAAAGTGATTTGTTCAAGTGCTATTATTCGAAAGTGGCGATTTTCATTTTCATCATTTCTCATGGTGCTATTATTATTGTCCGCTTCATTACGCCACTGCCACATTGCCAGTGCCTGCTGGACTTAACGAATTACAGCAGAGCGTGAGGTTTTGGTGTTCCAGCCGCTTTCGGAGATGTTTTAAAATTATGGATCCTACTCGTCAATCAGTATTTATGTGTGCAGAAGGACGAGCCTACATACTTCATTAGTAGCTGAATAAATGAGAAAGTATTTTTGTTTGAACGGGCATTTGTTATCCGAGAAAATCCAGAAAGTTTGGACATGAGTGACAACGACCTAAGGATTGGCAAATGCAATTCGACAAATTTCTGAAATTCCATTATCATTCTACTTTACATTTGAATTTTCAATGGATTATCCCTAAAAATTTTTGAAAATGAGAAAAAATTCCAACTTTTTGCTCCTATTTCAATATTTTCCCAATTTCTGAAACGTGATCGTAGGTATGTGTGATAAGTCCAGCCGCGCTTGAGCTTCCACTAAGCAAAGAAGTAACAATTTCAAAAAGCTTGTTTCGAATTGCTGTTTCATAAAACATATTTTCAACCTTGGTTTCTGACATTTTGCCATTCATTTTAGAACAGCAAAAATATTAAATAAATTGATTACAAAGTGAAGACAAGCACAGCAAGTCGAGACTCAGTCAATCAACCCCTTTCCTACAGAAATAAGTTACGCCAAACTCCCATATAATGTGATTTGTGTACATTCCTATTTTCCAGAACAAAATCTATGGATATTACATCCAGCCATATGGCTACCAGCAGCAGCAACAACAACAACAACAGCAGCAGCAACAACAGCAGCAGCAGCAACAACAGCAGCAACAACAGCAGCAGCAACAACAACAACAGCAACAGCAACAACAACAACAACAGCAGCAGCAACAACAGCAGCAGCAACAGCTTGAAAGTAAGCAAGAAACCAAACAATAATAAAAAAGACAGTAGTCTAGTAGCACTGCTTCTGCAAAACCACCACATACCCTTCTTTCTACCAAGAGAAATTATATTTTTGCCTTTACAATCTGACATCATGATACGTCAAGTAAAGTTTCACTTTTCTGCTGGCTGGCACGCTTATTTTAGGGCGGCATAGAGTGTATTGTTTGGTTCATTAAAAATTTTCAATTGTAGCATGCATATTTGTTGAAAAATAGGTACCTACTAGCTGGAATCCAAGTTTCATGTTGTAATTTCAGGCTCAAATTTACCCAAAACCTTTTAGCTTAATTATTTTTCAAATCTTACAAATAGAGGCTCACATTTCTGTAAAAAAAACCCTTATCTAGGTACCTTGGTAATTCGGTTACCGCTGAATTTGGTACCTTGTTAAATTCGGTAGAACTTTCTAAAATGCATATTTTGGTCCAGCATTTGCTTTCTACCAGAAATGAGAATTAAATGGTTATACCTAATGCTGGCAAATTGGCTGGCAAAATCATTGCTGCATGAAGACTGCCAGAAATTAATAAAAGTTTTTCGTTTGTCAACCTAGCGGACTTCCTTGCCGAAGTTTTAGAAAAGATGAGCTTGAAGAGCTCCTCCAAGCGGCCGCCTCCGAATTACCTCTGCCACCTTTGCTTTGTTAAAGGGCATTACATCAAAGACTGCGTCCAGGTATGTCCATTATTATCACATTACCTTCATTACTAATTAAAATTATAAAAAATATCAAGCAACTACCCACTCAAACTTACATCAACACCATTGATCTATAAACTCTCCCCTTACCCTGCTGTTAAGCCATTCCTCAAGCATACCAAACCCATTCTGTCTAGAAAAGCAGAATCAAATGGGGTGTAGTTTTCTAACAACCTGCTATTAATAAATGAGTTGCCATCAGAAGGAGCACTGCAATATCCAATTGAAATCATATAATTGAATTCTATCCTGAATCATTTCAGGCTCGGCCGAAGGGTGATGGGCTCACACCCTACCAAGGAAAGAAGCGGTGCTTTGGCGAATACAAGTGCCCCAAGTGCAAACGCAAGTGGATGAGCGGAAACTCCTGGGCGAACATGTCCCAATCATGCATCAAGTGCCCGATCCCCGTCTACCCTCACAAGCAGGTAAACATTAGAACTAAATGATTATTGTTGTGTTGTGGACTTATGATGCATGGAAATGTTGAAGTTTTTGCAATTAATTTTCCTGATTTAGTTAATAACAAGTTTTTAAATTTGAGGGGTCTTCTTCTGCATTTTGACCCCATATTTCATGAGTGGTTTGAAATATATTTCCAGTGATTTCCATAATCATGCTCTATGAGAATTTTGGGCTAATTTCTTGTGAGTAGCATAGACAAGCAGTCCCCAACTTTTTGTACATGGGGACCACTAATCTCTCACTTACATATCTCGTCAATATCTCAAGTTTGCCTATGAAGCACATGAGGGTTTGGGGGGAAGGTCCCCAGCATCCTGCAGGACCTGGGTACGTAGCCCTGAAAATAAATTGATTTTATAAATGCGTTTGGTGCGTTTTTCGCGATATTGAACAAGTTCTCAAGACAATTTTGAATTAATTAGATTCAAAAAGTACATCAATAAATTTCTCTGTTGAGCACCAAAACTTGCCCGCGGACCACTGGTTGGCGACTGCTGGGATAGACCACACCTTCACTGTGTTCCATGTCCAGCTCTAGCCTATGCCACAGCTTTGCTTACTGTAAAAAAATAATTGTTTTAGCTAGGTACCTACTGCTAAAAAACTTCCCCTCTTAAAACAAACTCATTCATTTGATTGACAATACGAAATTGTAATGCCTTCCCAAATGCTAGAAATAAGTTCCAGGCAAGGTTTAGGGTCAAAATACTAATTATGTAAGAACCTGTTGCTTTGGCACCATCTTGGGTGCGATGCTTGAGTTAAAGTCAAGCCTTGCCCTCTTTATTTAAGTTGTATAGTGGTGGCTCCAGGTCAGTTTTGGAAGTAGTTTCTTCTCCCAGGCTATTTGTCAACAGTAGGTATGCTAACTTTCATTGTCGCTGGCCTCAAGTCTTCCAGCCTAGGGATCACATAACTTTTAAAATATGCCATTATCGGTTATAATAGATTAAATCTGATGGTTGTCCATGTTATTTGTTAACTTAGAAACCGAGAAAAGCGAACTCAGAATTACGTAGTGCGGTGCTGGAAAGTTTAAAGGGCACTTAGAGTCACTTTGAATGTAGGATGATTTAAAACCCAAATATGGACCCTGACTATCAATTAAGCAACAAAGGAATGGTGTTATGAACAAAGTGCAAAACTAGATGCATTAAACTAAAAGTTAAATTTAACCATTGGTTACTGTCACAAGTTAACAAATTTGGAGCCAAGGTGGTAATAAAAGTAGCCCCTTGAGTTTATATAGACTTTGAGCAGTTAACTCTTAAATATACTTTATGTAGTAATTTTAACTCTTTTTTTCTAATGTTTGGGTTTGTGTGTGAATAACGAAAACTAATCCCTGCCATTTCTACGCATACATCACAGTATGTGAACAACATCTTTCCAGAGGCCATTGGAAAAGCCCGACGGACTGGATGTCAGCGACCAGTCCAAAGTGCATCCCCAGCATCTGTGCGAGAGGTGCAGGATGCTGGGCTACTACTGTCGGAGACTGCTGTAGGAGGAGGCGACGACGATGAATCCTTTGTAGCATCCCTGCCCGTCATACGCGTTGCTCTCGAGCTGATGAGAGTTCGAGCAGGAAGAGAGGAAGATTTGGAGCTTCGATTTCGGTAAATTTTGTTGTTGCACCGAGTGCTTGTAAAATACTGTTGTAAAAAGGAAACTTTTTTATGAAGGGAGCAGACATGGCCATATTTTATTATTGCCAAATGTGTAATGCAGTTCTTTTAAATAGCAGCAGCATCTAGTCTTAGCAGTTGTTGCTAATTGCAGATATGACATTACTTTTCTGTTGGATTTGAATTAATTATTATAAAACTCAGTTCACTATGTTATTTCTACTTATTACCTACTTATTGTTTGTCTTAACAACTCACTTTGATTGTGCATACCTACATACCAGGTAAAATATAAAATTACTTGTATTCCAATATTTATTAATAGATATTCATATTCTTATAATTTCATTATTTTGATTTACTTTATGTGGAATCTACTGATAAGAGAAAAAAATTATACTGGAGCCAGTATATCTATCACCACAGGCTTAGAGGTGTGCTAAGCTGACGGAATTAGATTTTGGCAGGGGAACAAGTCATTCTTGCCAGATTTATTTTTTCCTTCATGACAATGCTCAACTGTTTTTTTACAGGCTTTGTGATACCTTCCTGTAAACTATCTTGCATTGTGTGTATATAGGCTAACTATTTTATAAGCTAAAATATATTATTTGATTTCATAGACTTGTGTCAATTTGTTATCTTGCTGGGTTTGCCAAATATGCAGTAGTATTCAACTTTTTCTTGCAAGTCATGTTTGAACATGTTGTAATTACAATGTCCAATCACATCCAATTGAATGGACATTGCAATTAATGAGTTGATTAGTAAATTAAACCAATATTTTTATCTCGGGTATTATAAGTTATCACTTGTTTAAGTTTTAAGGGTTGGTTGACCGATTTGGTTTCTGCCTCTATTTTAGAAAGACAATTTTATAAGGCCTAGGTTGACTGAGCTAATTGTAAAATAATACTACTGATTTTTCTTCTCTGGCAGAATTAGAAGAATTTGATATTTTTGATATCAATTGCAAGATATGTTTTGTTGCAATGTGATGGTGTACAAGATACATTGACTGACTTTTGTAATCTCTACCTTGAATTAAGGTTGCAAGAATTTGGTACTTGGCATCAGAGGCCTTATATTTAAGCAACACTTGCATTATGTTTTGTGTCTACAGTTTTATAAATTGTTTCTTAATAGGATCATTGATATTTGCTAATCAATAAACTGACATTACTTAAATTTGGAAAATATAATTTAAGGACATCTAAATCCTGTGACATTCCTATCTCCCTGATGCAAACAGAAAGAGGAAGGAACTTAGCAAAAACTTCTAAATTGCAACTTTTTAAAGGTACACCTACCTGCTGTATTTGATTATTTGTTGTGTTATTTGAGTAACAGGTTCATGTGTGCAAATGAGTGCTAAGAGCCTAAGTTGTCATGCAAGTCTACCTACATTTACATTCTTTTTTTACTTCCTTTGATTCGATCAGAATTTTCCATAGTCGCAAATTACCTTGATCATACTCTTATCATACTCATACAAAAAACAGCTAAATACCGCATTTAAACTTACAAAGGAAGAGTCTTCAGGAATTTCTTTTGATGCACAAACCGACTTTTTCCTAACCTCCGTACTAGTAAAAAAAAAAAAGCATTAAAATTGGGCTTTTTCAGATTGGGCAGTATTATAGAAACTACTGGAACTAGCATGTTGCTACTTTTTTGAGCCAACTCTCTTTCGAAGTATGGATTCTACTGTGTTACCCACTTTCCTGGCATGTTTGCATTCCTACTTTATAACTTTTCTACATGTTTTTTTCTGTGGTAGGATGGCCACCAACTTATTGGTGCCTCCAGAGCCGGACTAAGGCACACTAAGGCACGTGCACAGGGTCCCGGAATTTCAGGGGCCCCCGAGAATTTGGTTATTAGTTCCCATAGGTAAAACAGCGAAAATTACTAGAATCGCTGGAACGCTGGGTTACCGAAACGACATCAGATTTTTTTTTTAAATCTTTATTTTCATTTAAATCTGCTGCTTTTGCTCAAAATGATATTTTTGGGAAAAAGGGTTAAAACAGGTACCTAGTTAGATAGATACTTGGTGGTAAGCCCCACTTCCGCCACAGATCTGCTAGAGAAATTGGTGAAAATTTATCCAAATTCTGATATGTGCCCTTATGGGTGAATTGAAGAGGAGCGGAATGGGAGTTTTCTTGAAAAAAACGCATGAGATCTAAGCTGAGAACAAAGGTAGACGCCATAAAAAAAATCGGACCAGGAGTTTGGACTGTATGAGGGCTCGCACACAAAAAATAAACAATCACACACATGCGACTTTTTTGTAGCTGGTGAAGGTAAAGATTTCACTTCAGTCGCTTTCCTTAATAATTATCAGGCCTTCAAAAATGAAGCTCATAATGATGCTATCTCCAGTCTCATGTATTACCTGAAAAACATCGATTTGCTGAAAAAATAACCTTAAATGCAAAATTTCGTTTGGGACTGAGCCCCAAACCCCCCATTTTGGGAGCCTTTTGACACCCCGTCTGCTGTCTCAATGGCTTGAAAGAATCAAATCCCCCCCCCCCCCTTCAAATAAGTATATTATATGTATGTGTTAGGGCCCCTGTGTACACAAAGTTGCACAGGGCCTCCTGAACAGTAAATCCGGCACTGGGTGCCTCTACCAGTGTTGACCAATGTCATGTTGCCACTGCTTTGGCTGGTGTTAAATCTTAGGAACTGAAGGGCAAAGAAAGCATGGTATAATATATTTGATTTCATATTTATTATTTCCTAAATATATAGCCCCATATAGACATATAAATAAACAATAAATAATTTGCATATTGCACATTGTCATCAAATACACACATTCATTTCATAGAATTAAAGTCTCCATTAACAACATCAAACTGCTAAGCTGCTATGCAACAATGCAGTCACTGCTCTGGACCAGTGTTAGCCATTATAACATTGCCCGACGTAATGGATGGGCTGGAAATGGGCACTGCACTATACATTTGTGGCGGCTGTGTTGCTTGGAACAGAGGAGGCCGCTGAGGCTCCTGTCGATAGAAGTAGTGTGACGGAATGTTGGATCCCACCGATTCACCTTGCGTCTCAGGGCAAGGTTCGACCGCGTCCACCTCGAAGCTGCTCGCAAAGCTGGCGAACAGTGGCACCGCAGGGCTAGTGGTTGGCGGATATTGGCTGTACGGAGAAGGACAAGGTTGGGTGCTAGCTTCAGGAATCAGTTGACGGGTTGGAGAGGTGGTAATGGGGAAGGGCTGATTTGTTGGAACTGAGTGGTAAGTGTCCCAATGTTGGGGAGGGTTTGAGGGCTCTGATAAAGGGATGGGTAATGAATAGGGTTGGGGATCTGGGTAACTTATTGGAGCTGGCGGTCTTATTGGTGTTGACATCATCTGTGGAAACCATTAATATTTAAGTGGTTTTTGAAAAGTTGAAGCCAACAAAACTAAAAGCTATAATTACCTACTAATTATTAAATGTTTAAATTTCAGAAAATTATTAATGCAAGTTCCAAAATATTTTGTTTTTTGTGAAGTATTGTATGTTTGTGAAATAACTTACGATGTAGGTATTCAAAAGGCTGGCTGGTATAGAAAAAAAAAATTATATTCTTAATCAATCACTTTCCAAGACCTCTCAGTAAATTTGTCAACTAAATTGTCATAATTGCCAGAAACTCAAATTTAAGTGTAACAAGGAAGTCCAGCCCAGTGATATTGTAACTTTTACGTTATCTTATGACGTTATAGGTTCTGATGGATAAAATCCCTTTTATTGTCCATGTTAACTTTTTAACGTTGTAACCGAGAACGGCGAAATCAGAGTTACGTAATCGCAGTGCAGGAACCAAAACTTATATTCATTTTCTCAGGGAAACAAATCCCACAGAGTAGGTACCCATCTCAGAAATAAAGCAAACAATGCAGGTTACGTAACTCCACTGAATAAATTGCCTTTGTAAAGATTTATAGGGGCAATTATTTTTGGTGTACAAGGGGGTATTAAGTTTTTCCTGGCCTATGGTTATGGTTATGGTTATGGTTAAATGATTATATTAATTTATGTGCACCTCTGGACATGGAAATCCGCCGAGTCGAATTTTTGTCTGAAAAGAGCATAGGTAAGCCAGGTACTGACCACGTGGATGAGCACATGGAGGCAGGGGATGTCATATTCACTGATTAGTCGTATTCTAGTTTTGACAAACCAGTTTTATTACCAGTACCTGCCTTGCAAACTCAGAAATTTGTTCTCTGGCAAGTTTTGTATGCAATTCCACACACCCCCACTGGCATACAATACAACACCTAATTTTATAGTTAGAAGAGAATATAAAAAACTTCTCATTCCTCTCTTGGATAGGAACACTTCCATGTCACCACTTTTTTAATATAAAAAAAAACACATGTTTCCATGTCTCGATTTCATTTCATTTATATTAATTGCTTCAGTTATCTCTATAATAAATAAATTGTTATTAACGATACCGTACCTTTCCGGTGGCTATACCTCGTCCAGTCGGGTCGGGTCGGTAATGCAAGATAACGAAAGCAATTATGCAATTTAAATTAATTCACATTGCAAATACCAACTTTTTTGCAAGGACCAAAAAAGTGATGGCATAAATGTTTTTTTTGTCCAGAGAAGACACAGGAAACTTTTTATATGTTCTAGCTTAAAAATTACGTATTTTAGACGATTGGATTTGCGTGAAATTTGACGCAAAACTCCTCTGTGTACAGATTTATCTGTTTGGTCGATTCTCATTCCACGGAGCGAGGCAGTTGATGAAAAGAAAGCTGGTTTGTCAAAACGAGATTTCGATCCCCTAAGCATGACATCCAGTGCCTCCATGTGTTCACCCATGTGGTCGGTACCCTCCTGAGAACATAGCCGAAATTCTACTGGGCGGATTTCCAAGTCCAGAGGTGTACTTTGTATTATTATGTGACACGAGAAGGAAGCTTACCTGGTGACCCATCTGACCAATGTGTGTGAATACGGGGTTAGCGCTGGGCATGGCAGGAGGCTGAAGGATGATGCTAGTGGACCGAGGATTGCCCATCTCGGTGGGCAGGGACTGCGCAGGTGGCAGGGACTGCGCAGGTGGCAGGGACTGCGCAGTTGGCAGTGTCTCGGCTAGCGCTTCCGTGGCTTGGGGTGCAGGCGGTTTGTCTGGTGAAGGCGGCTGGCACTCCTGCCCGTTCAGCCGCGCCTGAGCTTCCACTACGCAAGGACGTAACAGTTTTACGATACTCGCTTTGAATCACTGTTTAAAAAAAACATTTAATTTATGGTTTCTGGCTTTTTGCTATTTAGTTTGGAATAGAAAACAATTGGTTTAAAAATCAGAATACTGAAGTTGAAACTGAAAGTAAAAAAATTGGTTATGAAGCCAACTATGATAAGGTAAGGAAAGTTATAACTTTCCTTTTGGCCACTTTCTTTTAACAGCCACTACAATATGTAACTTGGCAACAGAATTTTGGTTGACAGCACATTAAAGATGGTGTAACAAATGTTAATACAGGATAGATCGTAACAAAAGTGTCCACAAGGGTACCATCTATCTACAAAACCTTACAAGAGGTAACAAAGAGATTCTATGCCAAATGTGAGAGCAACTTGGCCTTACCCGAGGGATGCGACTTGAAGAGTTCGTCCTTCATGCCGGGCAGGAACGTGTTGATGCGGTCCCACGTGATGGTCCACAGCTGCGAATAGCCTTCGGTGTCGGAGAACACGTTGGCCGAGTCCATCACCAGCAACATGTTCTTCAGCGACTCGGGAATAGCCTCGTACTGAACGCAAACAACACACCATGAGTCATGACCAAAGACTCACAACCAGGTGATGCTCACAATCAGTTAGGGATTAGAAACTTTTCATTTGTGCAATAAAGGCAAGATGCTGAACCAATAAACCAGTAGGTACATAAATTCTCACACAAAACAAGCTACTTTCTGCCTCAAGTTACATGTATGTATCCGATAACTCTTACCTCATGCCCACAATATTTACTTTGGAATGTAGATTTAAACTTTAGGTTTTATTCTGTACATGTGATACCTATCTTATCTATGAACATCAATATAAACAAAAATGTGACAAAAACTGTTTTATTTTCTGAACTTATTGATGAGCGTAGCGAGTGCAGCGAAATCTTCAATTTCACTACTGGTTAAAAAAAACACTTGTGTTCGACTGATTTGATTGCGATGAAATTTTCAGGGTGTCTGCTTTTGTTCTCAACTTGGACCCCCTGTGATTTTCAATAAAATTAAGAAAAAGAGCTATATTCAAAATTGGGAAAATTAGGATAAATTCAGAAATTTTTCTAACAGTGTGTAATTTTCCTAATTTTCCCAGAAATTTATTATGAATTTGTTTGTGACCAAACTTGGAAGTTCTAATTAGTAATTAACACATTGGCTGTTTACAACGATCTGCATTCAACTTATCTGCTACAAACAGCCACGCTCATCTTCAACGCGAACACTTAGGCAGCGTTTATTAGTACCTACTAATCTTGTCAGCAAGAATCCCGACTACACCGTTGTCAGCATGAACGTACCAGCAGATCGCTGCGGTCGGCGTGCATGTACTTGTCCATGAAGTCGAGGATTGTGAGCCAGAGCGCGGTGAAGGTGGGCAGGGTCTGTAGCGGGGTCAGGTGGTGCAGGAACACTTTCGCCAGCACGGTGGCCGCTCGCATGCGGGTCTCCTCCAGACCCACTGGGTCCTGCGGGCTGATCGGCTCCAGCAACTTGCCGAGGAGCGGGAACAGCACCTGGCATGGGATAACCGGTTTTACGTCACATGACTAGACTGCTTTAAAACTTTCTTAAGCATGCAAATTTAAACGTCTCAAATACATATTTTTTTGTATCGAATTGGGGTTTTCTGATGCTAAAAACAGCTGTAGCTAAGTAAATGAAGCATAATTTTTAGGGGTATGCGAATAGTGGTTTTCTTGGTTCGAATCGAATATCGAATATTTTAAAAATCATAATTCGAAGTCGAATCGAATATCGAATAAAAATATTTTTAAAAAGGCGAATATCAAAGCGAAGCGAATAATTTGTTTGGCTCGAATAATTCGCCAAAAGTTAGAATAATATTAATTTTTGCAGAAAAGTGCTTATCAGTGGTGCCAAATATTCAAACTATTCGAATAGTTTAAAAATCACTATTCGAAATTCGAATACAAATAATTCGAAAATAATTCGTCGAATAATTCGTCAATTTCGAATATTCGCACACCCCTAATAATTTTGTATGTTTTTAATCTAGTAGGCAAGTGAATGATTTGATTTTAATCGTGTGTTTGTGAATGTAACACCAATAGTATTAACAAAGAGTCCAATTGGCTGGTGGAAATCACAGCACCAATTTGCTTCATAGAAAGAGAAACTCTAATAAGAGTTAGTACCTAATTCTTTTCTTGTTTGCAAAAATTGTGAAACATGAACGGGGCAACAAGTAGTATTAACTTAGAAGACAATAGGTTAACCTGATGTGCAACTGAAAGTTATCCCACTACTCTGCAAGTGTTATTAAACTCCAAGACAGTTTGGTCACCTTGTTAAAGCAAGCCTCCCATTCGGGCGCCGAGAGTGTCTGAAGATCGTGAACCAGCAGCGCGCGCTGCAGGTATGTGATGGCGCTCATTCGAACCTGCCAATCAAAGCAAGATAACAATGCAGCGTCAGTTGGCAACAGGCATGTACAGAAATACAATGTGAACCAAGTCTCAAAATTGTAATGGTAGGCATTGTAACAATTTAGCGTCCATGTACACTAAACTGATCCGCCGCCAATTTCTGCCGTCCCTGATGCGACGCCGGAGAGCGTGGGCAGCGACGACAAAACCCACCGCGACGTTGGCACGGTGTTGATGCGGCGTTGATCCGTCTTCCAGGATGAGGTTGCGCGATAAAAGTGGCGTCGAAAACAAATGTGGGAACGAAAAATACTAATCCACCAAAACAAAGGAAAAAACACTTCTGCAGAGGAAACTTTTGAACTGGGAGTTATGTATGAATACTCTTTCAACTATCCAAAGTGCCGATTTTATTAGCCCAACTCTCGATACTGGTGTACAAGCTAATAATCCCCTCCTTGCCCCCAAACCAAGCCTTTATAAGCGCATGACTCATGACGTCATCACTCGTCATCACTAACCTGCTTAACATGTTATACTGCCCCCCCTGACCATTCAAACGTTTCTTTAAATTCGTCACATCAGGGACAGCAGAAATTGGCGGCGAATAAGTTTTGTGTATATGGACAATAAATTGTTAGAGCATACTTTCTTTGTTACCTACCAATTAGTAAAGATTGAGATATTTCTAGTTACATATCACAAAAGAGAAATAAGCTTACGAGTTATTGATGTTAAAAACTGGAAATGCATCAGTCATAACTCAAGTCATAACTCATAAGAAGTATGTCTCTGGAACGAGCTGCCAAAAGCCAGCATGGCAACAATTTCTGAACATTTTTGCTAAATACCATCTTGAACTGAAATTAGTATTTGTTATATTACTTTGAACATATTATACAACTTTGTAACTCTGTACATTCAACCTGTAAATGTAATTCTATATTAGCAACTGATACTTGTATCTAATCTAATAATAAACTCATAAAATAAAATAAAATAAACCGGGTGGCGATCATGTAAGGTTTTACCTGTCTGTATCTTGGGACATTTCAATTTATTTGGTTGAGAAAACAATCCCAAATCATGCAAAAACGTCACGAAATCGCCACCATTGTGTGAAGGACAGGAATGCAACGATAGGATAATGATTTATAAAACATTCGGAACTCTGAAGCAGAGAACAAAAACGCATAAACAATTGATCTTCCAGGCTAGAGCTCTTCCCAAAGCACAAGCTGTCGAGTGCAGCCACCTGTAACCGCTGCGTACCTGTCTCCGCGAGTCGCAGCAGAGCCGAGCGATGCCCTGCAACAGCGGACACCAGCCCTGCGCCCAGAGAGATGTGAAATCGGCGCTGTCGCCGTTCTCCTCCGCCCACCACTTGAAGATCTGCGCCGTGCGCGTGTGCAGCGTGTGCATCAGGTCTAGCAGCTGGATAGAGATCTGCGGGTAGCTGCCTGGCACCTGCTGACATTAGAGACAATAGGGCTTAGGGTATTTTAATTTGGTATTGCAAGGCTTTTTTAGATGGCTTACACTAAACAGTTGCATCACAGATAGTAGGTTACCCAGATAATTCACTCCCAAGCTAAAGCAATACGCGAAAGCCCTCCGCCCGCAATAATATTTTTGCCGACAGTCGATAGATGGAGCCACTGTTTGTTGTTATATCACCTGTTACCAAGGTAACTGTAACCACCTGTGGAACAATGGGTCTCATGATTATAATTGACCCTGTGCCATGGCCTTGTAGATGACGTAAAAACAGGTTGCCAACGCACCCCAGCGATTGCCGGCGAAACTACTACCATCAAAATTTTTCCGTAGCCGTAGCTAGGTATGGTAATGATATATCCACTATGCATGTTACACTACATGTTATACTCATGACTCAACCAATGCTCTTCTATGCACTATGAGAAGTGACTGCATACTGGGATGCTAGTTCTTATGAGGGCCAACAAAGGTTTTACTTTTTACACAGAAACAACCTCTGTGGTTACCCTATGTAATCAGAGAGTGATGATCAGGATGCAACTGATTAACAAAGAACAAATACCGAACATCTCTTGTACTAATGTGTAGAGAGGCTTGACATCGAATAAAGAGTGCCTGTGAGTGAAGCGATTGTTTTCGTAGCGATACCAACCTCCTCTGGATCGCTCTCGTCAGCATCATACGGATTGCCCCCGGGCTGCGGACTGCGGGAACGGGAGCCCGCAGTATCGTCACGGCGGCGGCTGGAAGACGGCTTCTTTCGCGACTTGTCTTTCACGGACAACTTGTGGTTGTTGCGCTTGTCGGCTGGAGGAAGAAGGTTTTTCATTAGGCTTGCAAGCTATTGAGGAAAGTTTGTCTAGTGCAGTTGAAAATAAATAAAACTAGGTAGGTATTAGGAACGGATGTTTTCAGAAGTACACAAGGTAACATATTATCATTTATCAAACCAATCCATGTACATATAATTGTTAAATTAAATTGAAGTCCATGCCAATACAAGTAAAAACAATTAAAAATCATAAAATGGCTGTAGGATAAGCGTGACATTTTGATGCAGCAGAAGATGAGTTCTACGAGGAAAATTAATCCTAGTAGGTTACAAGATTCTAGATTACAATGTCTTTAATCCATTGACAGGCAAGACTGAACACGACGTCAGTACTCACTGCCATTTAGGCTGGCCTCGACGAATGTTCGAATGCAGTGCACGCAGTTCTCGAAGTTGTACGGCGTGATGTGAGCGACGTCACGCACAAGGAACGCCACGGCTTCGCAGCACTTGACCAGGCCGAACGGGTCGTGCTCTAGCAGTTCCCGCTCGTGCACGATGCTGAACTGGTTTTGCGGGCCGGTCCGCTTTGACACCGGCTGGATCTCACCCTCGGGGCCAACCTGCCACCGAAAATCACACACCAATCAGAAAACACATTTCAGTTATTTTGTTGGATTATTGATAAAATATTCAAGAGTTCAGTTGAATTGGTTTTTGCCAGGAAATACTTCAGACAAGTTATAACAGCAGCCTCCTTGGTTTTTGTGACACAAGTGTGATTCTACGGATTCCATGCAAAATGGTTCAAGTACCAACGCGTGTGCTGAATGGCTTTTGATGTATTTACAATGTATGTAATTTAACATTAATTAATAGTACATAGTATACGCCTTTACATAGTGCTCCTACATTTTATTCAATAATCAGTGCTGCAATAAGCTGCAAAGATCTGTAGATCCATATGAAGCATGGACTTAGTGGACCAAAGATAATCTAGTTGAAAAAGCTCATGCTAACCCACCAGAATCCACCCGCCAACATTTCCCGCCGACCCCTCTGGACTGGTCGGCCGTGAGGCCGCCACTGCTGCACTTCGCGCCGCCCAGCTGCTGCTGCCGCCGCGACTCAGCTCCGAGTCGGACGTGTAGCCACGCTCGGTTCCCACGCCGCTGTCGGCGTCGGCGTCGCCCTGCGCCACTTCGCTGTCCGACTTAGCGGCCGTCTGCGCACACCAGGCACACCTTCATGATGCTCGTGTTTAATCTGGCTTTGAATGGATTTGCACGGTAAGCCAAACCAGAGGCAATTAATGCTCCAATGTTTCGTGTACCAAATTCAAAGGTGAGAAATGCAAATATTGGCATCAGCCAAAGGCAGCCACGCTTGTTGCAAGTCATGTTATTTGCATCGCTGCAAGTTTTCTTTTGAACAACAACAAATCTCATGCATGGAAAATCACTACTAGAAAACAATTTTTTCAAAATTCAAACGTAAGCAATTAAATACTGATTGCTCAAAGGTTTTGAGTATGATGCTTGTTGTGGTTTTAGGGAGTTTGCTCTTTTGTGAAGAAAGTTTAGTCCTAAAAAGTACTCGTTAAAAAGTCCTTTTTAGAACGAGTTCTTTCTACGAGTAAACTTCCCTCATAAAAGAGTAAACAGCGTAAAACCACAAGAAATTGCGTAGGTACAGTTTTCCTAACTTTTTGTAACCTCTACCAGCTCATGTAACCAGAGGTTTCATCTTTAACAAGGGTTTTAAACTTTAAAGTTTGACTGCCAGTTAGAATTAGATATTTTAAAACAAGTGTTATGGAATAGGGAGGCTCTCAAGAATTAGTAAGTAATTTGTTTCTGGCAGTCAGACCCAGATACACAGAACCAGACAGAAAAAGTGGTGAAACTGGTCATCAGACTCTCCTATAACAAAGCAATGCCCCCCTCCCTCCCATCCAGGCACAGTAAACCGCAAGCGCCACCCACCGTTGTGTCTGTGCGCGCGACGGGGCCGTCCCCGCCCATCACGCGCGGCGGGGGGGCGCCGGCGCCAACGCACTCCAGTAGCGTGAAGATGATGGACCAGTCGGTGTCCGAGTGGATGTTGGCGGCCGACGTCTTGAGCAGCTCGTGCAGGCCGTACGACACCTGGCGCGAGACCCGGAACAGGGCGGCAGACTTGAGCAGCAGCAGCATGCGCAACGACTGCAGCACCTGCGGCGGAGAAGGGTGCGGTTTTATCGAATACGCTGTTTTATTAAATGTGTTGTGTGATGCCGAATGTGGCACCGCTGACGCTTGTCCTCAACGCCCGGTCAGGACAATAGAGTAAGCTCCCAACGATTTCTTTTGGATAATGAAGAAATTTTACATAACATATCAAGTAGGTAATGTCCATTACTACTATAATTCTATACTGTGATTTCAGTAACTGAAAAGAGGGTAATAAAGTTTGAACAAATTTCATGGCCTTATATTTCTCCTCTTATATTCACAAAGCTCTTCCCAGCAATCAAGTCTCAATCTGTGTTTCAGGAATGTTATTAACTTATTACCAAGTGGCCAGTATCCACAAAATCAATGGTGAATGAAATCCTTTTTAATCACCAAATGATATAAACCGAAACGCAGTTTGCTAAACATTTGCGTTAACTCACAACTGGGCTCATGTCCTCTCGGCGCATGAGTCGAATGGCGAGTCGTAGCAGCCCTACGACAGCACGTTCCATGAGGTAGTGATGATCGCACGCGGCTGCGCCCATCACCAGGCTGTAGACGTGGTCGCGCACCGGCTGCCAGATGGACGTCACACGGTCCCGGTTCTGCACCACCACCTTCAGCAGCAGCTCGAGGAAGAAGACGGCAGCGTCCTCGTCGTATGTGCCGCCCACCGAACCTGCCGACGATGGCGATTATTGCGGGCGTGCAACAGTGGCGGTGCACGAGTGTGCTTTGTGGGGCCCGTGGAATGGGCTAAAGTCACTTTCACTTTCACTAAAATATAACCCTAATTTGTTAAAGGACCATTACCATTACCTATTGAAATTAATTTTTACCATAGATTTGTAACTATACACACAGCTTGGACCGGGTAGGCACATTCTATATCATCGCAGAAAACCTGTTTGCTGCTGACAAGCCAGCCAGGTCCAGACTGTAGTAAAAATAATAGTATTTTCTGAAAATCTGGATTTGTAATTAATTGATGAGCGTAGCGAGCGAAGCTAGCGGAGCAAAATCTTCAATTTCACTACCCCCAAAAAAAAAGTAACTTGTGTAAGTTTTTTTTTGTGTTTGTGCGCGCTCTACAGACCAAACGCCTGAACCGATTTGAATCCACAACATTTGTCCACATGTGACCCTAACCCCACATCTAGTTAATTAGCAATTTTACATCTCTTAATTAAAATAAAGACACAATATTGTGTGATCATATTATTGGCAATGAGCCTCTTATTTGAAGTAGTTAATTATAAACTTGCTTAGTACAAGTTTCTAAGATGCTTTACAAGGTCCATAAAAAAGCCAAAATTTACTTTTCATGCACCAAAACTTCAGGGACTAATATCTCATCAATGTGCCATCAAAAGTGGTTAAAACTTTCAAAGATAACTGACAGCACTGATAACGCTACTTCAAATTTTTTTGGGAATTTAAAATTTTTTTAAAAGTAGGGAACAAGCAAAGTCCACATGTACCCCCTCTCCCCTACAGATATTTGATTATTTAACAATATATTTTTGTGGTATATACCAATAATAGTGGTGTCTTGTTTTTAAAAAGCATACACTACCCGTGGAAAAGTCGGTACATAGCAACGCCTAAAATTTAGAATCACACAGTGACGTATTACAGTAAAGATAATCGTTTCCAGGACTTAGTGCGTGGCTGATGCCCTTACCTGCAGGCCCAGTTGGCCCTTGCGATGCAATAATCAGTGACTTGACCAATTCGTGCAGCGAATCGAGCCGCAAGAACTTGGACTCGGTGACCAGGTGCTCCAGATGGCACTCTTTGATGCAGTTCTGCGCAACCACCATGAATTCCTGGTCTTCCGGGGAAGGCACCTTCTGGCTCGCCGGCTCTAAAGGGACAGAGGTGCATCTGCGTCAGACACGTGCTTCAACAGTGCAGTTCATGTACCCCAGCAAAATTCTGCAGGGAGTTTCAATCTTGAGTTGCATGTCTACTTTTTTGTTTTGCTAGCCTGAACACAAGCTTTAAAAAACAAATTCAAACTAGATAAAAACAGTTGTTTTTTAATGTTTATCAAGGGTTGAAGCTTTACAATTTTAAACTTTTGGATTGCAACGAAAATGGAGTGAGACTGCTGTCAATAAAGTCAGCAGAGTTATTGCAGTTATCAATAACATCACCATGGTGTGTGACACATAGGGCAATATTTTTGTCCTAGTGCAGTTGCTGAAGGTTGCCATCAATGTCAATCTGTGGCTAGTTACCTGAAGATAGTGCGATGTACGAGTACAACGAACTGAAAAGTCCAGTCTCGGCTTTTTGAAGCGGTGTTTCTTCACGCAGCAAGTAAACCTTGCCATCTGGATCTATAAAGTCTTCAGCCTGATGAGAAAAATATTTGAAATAGTTACTTTCTGTAAGTACTTGAAATGAGTTTAAGAGTCCCAGAGTTTCAAAACCATTAGGAACTGCTGTCAGCAAAGCTTAAAAATTGAAATAAGGAATTTATAGAGCATGACCTTGGCTGACAGATGCTACGAAAATAGTAACAATTTACATGCTCAACGTTTTGGCTAACTCTTAGAACACTGAATTGAAGATGAAAGCATATTCACCTCTACTAAGGCAGTTGGTAACAGCTTGCAGTGGTACAGAGTAAGAATGCATTCCATGATGCTCTTCCACCCTTCCCGCATTATGTCGCCGTGACGATGGGCGAGGTTAAACAGAGTCTTGGCGGCAAGCTGCGCCTTTGGGTTTGAGCCAAACGAGATGGTCAGGTTGTCGGGAGTCTCGGCACACTTGAGCAACGTCGTGAACTTGCACAGCGAAATAACGAGGTTGTCGAACTCCGTGCTCATGCCGTAGTGAGCCGAGATCATCGCGCACTTTCTGTTTGGTTGTGAGGAATAAATTGGTTGTTGAGCATGGTGAAAGAAACAGCTGGATTGCATACCTTAAAAAAATAATGAAATATCATCGGCCGTTTAGTTGAGCACGGCAATGAAAAAAAGGGAAGAAAAAGAAGAAGTTCAAACATTTCCCCCCAAAAAAAATTGTTTTGATAGCAAACCAAGTATGGACTAACAGTTAAAACTCTACAGAAAATGTTGAGCAATTTCAAATACCTGAATCCAGACATGGCCTTGTGGTAGATGCTGATCTCGTAAGTTTTATCGAAGACAAAGCTGAGTGCGGCTACGGTAGGACCCCAAATAAGAGAGAACAGGTCGTGATTGTACAAGCCTTCGGGAGCGTGGATGAACACTCCATCCTTGCTCGAGCCCCGCCGCAATAACACCTAGAACCGAATCATATTTCTATATTATCATTTATCATCCATAAAGGACACGTTTTCAAACTTGTGTCCAAACTCAAGTTGGCAGTGAGACAACAGTTGCCTTTAGGGTGTATTCCGCTATTCGCTCAGAACGCACAGAACGCCGACTGGCTGATTGTTTTAACCATCATTTAGGTCCCCAAACACTTGGATAATAACGGAACACAGGTTATTCGATACGTCAACTTCAATTTTAAACGTAATCAACATCTATACTAACCTTATTAATAACAATAATATCTTTATACTTCAAATAGATTATTAGATGTATGCAGGTTCCTAAATTCATGGGTTCAGTCAAAATAGAGTATAGATGTATGAAAATATCAACCATATGAAGACGTGGAAAATAGCACTTTTTCTAGATAACGCACAAAACGTCCAAACTCAAACGCCGATCGTTTCGTTTGATATCGAAGCGCGCTAAACACGAATAACGGAACACGATTTTAGCTTTTCATATAAATACCACGGCATACAGTCTTACCTTCCACAGGTAGTTCTCCCGTACGAGTCCCGTTTGCTCCGCAGGCATCACGATCTCGTCGTTCTTGATCGCATTGTAGATCTCGTCGAGCATATCCTGGTCGAAGTCTTGACCACCGTTGACCTTCTTGACGTTGCGTTTGAACTCCTCAGTGGTCATCGGGTTGTTCTGCCGCTTGACGTTGTGGTTGTGCTGATCCACGTTGAGCATTATGACGGCGTACGAGAGTGTGAACGCGGCATCTGCATTGGCAAACGGCTCGCCGTTGCATTTCTAAAAATTTCAGAGGGTCAGTGGTCATCGGGTTGTTCTGCCGCTTGACGTTGTGGTTGTGCTGATCCACGTTGAGCATTATGACGGCGTACGAGAGTGTGAACGCGGCATCTGCATTGGCAAACGGTTCGCCGTTGCATTTCTAAACATTTCAGAGGGTCAGTGGTACCTACGTAGCTGTAAGCTTGTGTTGTAGAAGCCAAACGGCGGTAATTATTGCAAAAATAACATGCAATGCATATGATATAGCTTAGAAAGATTGTGAAGGCAGTGTCATTTTGCTACCCAATACCTAGAAAATATCTTGCAATTACAAACTTAAGTTTGCATGAAAGCTAAGAAATTCACCTAATTGCCGGTTTTTCAGTGGCCCGTTACGATACTTGCGGTTCATTAGCAAGAAAATGAAAGACTCTGGTTGAATAACAAGTTAACAGACCACTAGATATTTAACGTGATACTGAAAAACCGGGTCCAACAACGACAACTCTTTCACGCAGAAAGCCGTTGGAATAAGTGGCACACTAACGGGGCTCTTGCCTCTCACTGTGCTTAAGAAAACATAAGAAAAAAATCCAAGTTGTTGTGGGTTATGAAAATGTCCAATTAGTTAGAGAATGGAGTTTTATGAGTTCTTTGAATTTTTTCACAGTAGGTAAACATCTCCATTCAAATAACAGAAGTGTGTCTTTCTTGAATACAAAGTTCTAAATTACACCAATCAATGCCTCTCTGAAAACTGATAATTCCTCTGCTTGAATCGCATCACAAGCTTGAAAAGGAGACGCGAAAAAGACTGCGATTGATTAAATAATTATCAAAACAATCTCGAATGCTATAATCCTCATGCAATTTATGGGCATCTGTAAGCAGATTACGTCAGATGCTATAAAGAGTCGAGCGCCGAGTACTCGGCCGTCAAGTCACATTCTAGACCATGGTGTCTATGACAGCTAAGGATGGTGTTTCACAGGTTAAACACAATGGCCATCGGATAGCCCAAACCACTGTTAGAAGACAATGAAAATTGGACCACTTAATGCAGAGGATGACAAAACTAATTCCAGGACACAGTCCTTAGCTAAAAATTACAATTTTTTTTACAAAGACAAAGAGCAAGGTGCCATGGCTAGGTGGTGTAGAATTTTGGTATTCCCATCTACAGCTATTATCCTTATCCGATGGACGTTAGACACATAACTTTCACTGCATTTATCCGAGTGAGATTTTGGTATTTTGGAATTTTTAAAAAATTTTGTTCTCTAAACTGATGTCATCTTCGAGGTTCAATTGCCAAAGAATCAATTTTCCCGTAGAACGTCGATTTCTCCCGTCTATAGGCTGTGTCTACATCGGCCTTAAACTTACATGCCAGTGCTCTGCAAAGTGCTCCATTATGAGAGCAATGAGCGGCGATTCCCCAGGCAGGCGGAAAGTCTCCAGGTAGAAGCGTAGCGCTTCGTCGATCCTGGTGTCCGTGAAGTCGAACGACTTGACAAAGCAGTCGAGCACTTGGAGATTGTTGCGGCTTGAGATGTACTCGCCGATCTGCTTCTTGTCAAGCCGCGGGTTCTCGCGTAGGAAGTGCACCACCTCCAGAGGGTCGAGCGGCGAAGACAGCAAGTGGTGGTCTTGCAGGAACTCGATGCCTTTCTTTGGCTTTGAGTTGAAATGCTCGGTGCCAGAAGCTAACAGCTATTGAAAGTAAATGACAGATATATGACAGATATATGGGATGAATAGAGAAGTACTAAATTTGATGAAAATTATTACTTCATACGACAATTATGAATAAATGAGAATAAGGAGGACACAACACTCAAACAAAACTGAATTAATAGCACATGTTGCAATTTACCTACTAATTATCCTCTTCAGCATGGCTAAATTATCATATTTTTTGGTACAATCAACTATCAATACATTGCTACAGGCATGGAATTTAGGGGACACCTCAGCCATTATATAAATACACTAATGAAAAGTAATTTATAAGTAGGAAAATTCTACATCCATATTCACAGTTAGAAACTTAAAATACTACAACAGCAAGTAAATGGGAAAAAATGAATGAAATGTAGGTACATCTGTAAAAGTGCTGCATGCAGCATGACTCATGAGTATACAGCGACACATACCTTCTTCTTGCACTTGACGGCCATGAGCTGCTCATGGCTTGGAATGTTATCGGAGACACGCTGCCTCCCAGAGCGCAGCATGACCTTGCCAACATCGGCTGGCTCGACAGCAGCAGCCGTTTCTGTGCCGTCACCTGATCGCTCACTCAGTATCCGGCTGTGGCAGTGACCTTCGATCGAGTCGATGATGGTGAGCAGCGCGTCCAGAGATAGCAGATGAGTGTTGTACACACCTGACACGGGGAACGCATTCTAACGGAAGAAGAGCTCATTAGTAAGGACACGAAACAATAGTCAACAAGATTCCTCAATGATGCTTCGGCATTCCAACGATTACTGGTCGATTTTAAAGCATAGCATAGAATAGGATTGATTACGTTTAGGTTGAAATACATTACCTTGGATAACAGCTTTGTCAAATCCTCAAAGAGATTAGGACAGTACAAGTCACAGTCATAATTAAGATAGAGCTCGGTGACTAGACCAGGAATCCTCCACAGTTGAACCACAGCATCTGTTGGGGCCAAAATAGAAATAAATATTATGCAACAGTTTTTTGTTTCTTATTTCTAGCACAAAACAAATGGTTGGTGGAGCTTATAAATTATTTCATTCAAAGTATACAATTGGTTGTTAGAAGGACTTACCTAACGATATCTCCCTTTGTTCGTAAGTGACCTTGGGCGAATCGGAGATGACGATATCGATGAGTCTCGTCAAGTACAACTCCAGTTGGAACTTCAGGTGTGTACGCAAAGACTCAAACAGCAGAAACGAGACTTGAAGGTCAGCAGCAAAGATGGACAAACGTTCCAGGTTCAACAACTAAAAACAAAATGCAAGCAGTTGTAGAAATAAATCAATCTTACATACATAATAACAAACATGTACATAATAAGAACACTTAGCAGGTATGATAAACCTATCTCATGACAACCTATCTGATTAACTTTTGAAGGTAGGTACCTACTTTCTTTTCTGAAAACCACAAGGTGATAGTATGCAGACTTGAAAGCTGAACATAATAAAATCAAAATGGCCTTCCTAAACACTTTCTAACTTTATGCATTAGATTCCACTAACCGAGAACAAGTTCCGGCACAGCTCGTCTTTGACTAGGCTGAGGAACGAGTTGTATTTGCCTACGCTGTCTGCCCCAATCTCCAGTGCTACGGTGAGCAGTGTGAGGCCCATGTGCATCATGGTCTCGGTGTTCTGCTTGTCCAGCGGATTGCAAAGCGAGATGAGAAAGCGGAAGAGCTCGCGGACGCACACCACCCCGTAGGGGGTCAGCGGCTGGTTGCCGGCTGGAAGTGCAAGAATTCCCGAGATTACTTAGGGCGGATTGCTCGGAGAGGGTCATCCCCAAGCTCTCCTTTCATTGTCTGAATTGCTACGGCCTTGTGAGCCATTCTTGGATCAAATTGACATATTATTATTATTATTTGTGGATCCAGGGTTAATAAAGACTGCAAGCTGGACTCTCTGACTACCACTTTTACACTTTATTTGGTTGGTCTGTCTTTGTAAAGTCATATAAAACAAATAGTAAATCTAAAATAACAACATTGAGTGATTGAACGTACCGTCAGCGTTCTCTGGGCTGGTGAACCGAACGCCTCTCGGATTGACATATTCCGGGCCTTCCTCGTCGGCCCCACATACAACCACTGTTTGTTCAGCCGGAGAATCCATACTTCCGCTGGATTCATTCAAATTAGTCTCCACTTTCACTTCTGCTAATGGTTTGTTTTCTTCTCCAGGAGAGGCCAAGATCCCTTCTAGGCTCATTGGCTCCAAACTAGTTTCAGGACTGTCAGGTTGGATGTGCAATACAAACTGTGGGGCTTTCGGTTCTGGTGTACCATCGATCAGTGCATTATCAATGGTTTGATCATGTTGCGTTGACTGCGAGAGGTCGCTGGGAGTCATCTCCACAGCACGGCCTCTTCGGTCGCTAAGCGCAATTGGCGTGCTTTGCGAGATTGCTCCTTGCATGTCTACTATGTTTCCGGCAGGAGTAATTGGCGTTGTGGCTAGGTGTGCCACTCTTAGTGATGAAACCAAGCTGAGCTTCTCGACAGGCGTAGAAACTTCCTCCTTTGGTGCTGATACATCTAATATCAAACATTAAATTCAATTACATTACAAAGTTTTCAGATACGTATGTTGCCAATGCGCAGTCTGGATCTCTAATTCGTGTATTGACAGCAATGGCAATCAACTCAAGTTCCCAATTTACAAGGCAGTTGATTCAATACAAGGTTGACAACCCGTTAAGCTGCTGTAATGGATTATGCATAGAGCGTTCACAATAAATAACAATATATTAGCAGTGTACCGGAAGAAACCGCTGTGATCTCAGTTTCTGCGATAGGTGGCTTTTCTTTTGCAGTCTGGGTGGCTGGGTCCGATTTCTGAATGGATCTACTAGGCTTTCCACGCAGAGAAGATGTGCGGGTCTTGCGTTTACCCCTTGATGGATCCATGGAGCTAGTCCTCATCTTGAGCTTCTGTATGCAAAAAGGTAAATTCAAAATTCAAAATGACAAAAAATTAAATTTTTAATTCACAGTTTGATTCTTTTGTTTTTGTTTAAAAGATTTATTTTACCTTGATATTTGTTGGTATTCTCAAGTCTTCACAGAACTGAGGTAGTCTAGAGAAGAGAAGCTGAACCATATCCTTCAGTGAATGCTCAGCTGAACGTCGAAGGAGCTCTATACAAACCAATCAAGAAAAACATCGATATAAAAGTTTATAGAGTGTAGGATTCCAATTGTCACAAGGAAAATACAACATGATTCCAACTCTTACCGCTCAATCTAGATTCAAAGCAGATTCGGAAACAGCTCAGCATTATTTCGCACACACTTTCGTTTGTCAACATGATGCCTTCAGGTGAGAGCATCAACGTTCGAAGAACTTGCAAGATTTTCATCAAGACCACCCCGTCACTTGCTTGATCTGTTCCAACAAATCTGGCATGTGTAACGGCATCTGCAATATTTTCAACTGTTGCCGGAACTGATTTTCCAGCTGGATCTGCAAGCGATAGGTAGTTGCATTAGGAATCACAGATAAAAATTATCGGAATTAAAATTGTTAAAATATTATATTTTTTTATACTTTTTTAAAGAAAATCAATAACAAATATTCACCAATAAGCCGATATGATAGAAATTTATTGACAGCGGATAGGGCGAGGCTGGTGACTGGGCCTGTTGTCTCTTCTGATCGAATCACTTCTAGGAATGGTCCCAGATAGTGATTAGGGTCTAATTCACGTAGATCTCCTATTTGGTTCAGTACGTCTTTTAAATCAGTAAAACTGCGAATGAGGATGTCCTGGTCTTCATCCTGAAAAAAATACTTATTTTTTATTTTGAATGCTAGAAATAAATTGAAAGCAGTGGTAAAGTACACTTTAGGTAGGTATCCTATATATATATATATATATATATATATATATATATATATATATATATATATGTTGTTTTAAGTTTTCACAGCAATTAGTTTTTAAAAAAGACTTTTGGATAAACTGTGGTGTTTTATTTTTCATTTTCCCAACGTTTCGACCAAATTGTTTGATCTTTCTCAAGGGTCAATCAAAGAACTACAAAAAACAAAACATTGGACAAAAGGTACCAGAGATCTCAACAATCAAACCAAAGTTATAAAAAAAAAAAAAAAAAAAAAAAACACATTTTGACAAGAAACATATAGCGAGAAGGTCAAGGTCGATTCTGTTTCGATGCTGTCTTGCTTTGTGTAGTAGGCCCCAGGGAAGGGGTGGGTGGATGGTGTATGGGCGATTCAGTGTTCGACTCGTATGATGATTTCTGGGACGCGGCTGTAACCCTGTATGGCAGAAGAGCCATAATAAAATAATAAAATAAATAGCATAATAAAAAGACCAAACAATTTGGTCCAAACGTTGGGAAAATGAAAAATAAAACACCACAGTTTATCCAAAAGTCTTTAAAAAAAAAAAAAAAAAAAAAAAATATATATATATATATATATATATATATATATATATATATATATATATATATATATATATATATATATATATATATATATATATATATATATATTTTTTTTTTTTGAGTTTGAGTTTCCTTTGATATTCAAAATGACAAGTAGGTAGGTACTTAGATGAATCAAGGGACTGAAGAACAAAACTTTTTAAATTTTGAAAACCGTTATCATTTTCATCAAATTGAAGACCAATTTCAATGGACTAGTTGATAAACAACTTGCCCAAGCACCTTGCCCAGCAAGTTATTGGGAGAAAAATTTTTGCAGATTCTTGTCTACGACAATAACTAGGGCGAACGCAATTTGTGTTGCGTTGAAGATGAGCGTAGCGAAATGTATTTAGCGCGTACAAAGATTGAGGCAAAGAGCCTAAATCATGGAGCAGCAAGCCGGACCATTGCTTGTTAGAAAATTCTGATCACTTGAAATTGTAAACGATTCTAGCCTTTCTTTGTTTCTGTCCGAGATGTAGAGAAGCGGAAATATGCTCATTTCGAGGTCATAAAGCAATGTGCATGTTAATACATAGATGTAACTCATGTCCAAGGGTTTTTATTGGGTTTTATTGGGTTGGTTATTGGAAAAAATCTGGTGTGATGTTTCGATTTGGTTTCGACGGTTTCTAAAGGCAAATCGAAATTGGGAACATTTGAAAAAAATACGCACTTTTAAATAAATTTCCGTACTTTTCCAAACATGCCCAATTGTCGAATTTTGCTCTTTTTTCTGCTTTGAAAGTGAAGGGTGTGGAGGATTTTCTTGAAAAACGCAGGGGGTCTAAGTTGAGAACAAAAGTAGACACCCTGAAAATTTCATCCCACTCGAAGCAGGCGTTTGGCCTGTAGAGCGCGCGCAAACACACATACAAAAAAACAAAAAACAAAAAACAAAAAAAACAAACAAACAAACAAACAAACACCAAGTGTTTTTTTTAGCAGTAGTGAAATTGATGATTTCGCTTCGCTCGCTTCGCTCGCTACGCTCATCAATTAATTGAGAATTTTCCTAGTATACCATCCCAGAATATGCAAATGATTACTCCAAATCATTCAAACAGTTTCCCGAATTTAATCAGGATGGCAATAAGAAAATATGATCCAAAACTCAAGACTAAGAATTAATCTAAAAAAAACCGTAAATTGCTGCATTTTTGTTGGCCTATCTGCGTTCACCGAGGCTCTAAGCACTTGACGGCTGCAAAGGTTCACGGCTGGGAATTGCGTCAACACCCCCACTCAGAAAATGTAGAAATTTTGCAAAAACTGGTCTACTAATCAATGTTTCCACG
The DNA here is from genome assembly GCA_921293005.1 of Nemoura dubitans. Lineage (NCBI taxonomy): Eukaryota > Metazoa > Arthropoda > Insecta > Plecoptera > Nemouridae > Nemoura > Nemoura dubitans. The sequence goes on from OV121074.1 coordinate 24,894,034, forward strand.
CCTCAAAACCATCAAATTATGAGCCCCATAAAAGAAAATGTAAAAAAACACACACTTACGATTTTTCTGGATTTTGGAGTACCTATACCTTGATTTGATATTTTTTGTTATCGAGCAAACAAATTGAATCATTTCGGTCAATGAGAACCAGTTGAGAATTCTGTCTAACTATGCTAGGAGCATAGAATTTAATACTAGGGGGGCATGGATTGTAAAAGCTTGTATATGATAGGCAAGCGCAGGAGGGTAAGAGACGCAAACTTCATACCCACAAATGGGCTCATAACAAACATCATTCACAAACATCATTCACAAACATAATCTTCGTCTAACCTGATGCGAATGAGAAGACCATCGGGCTCCTCTCCTCATTGCAGTGACAAGTATAGCCATCTCCCCCTGAACCACGTAGATGCCATTGCCAGGGCACGTCATCTTGATGATCACTTCCGAGGCTGCCTGCGTAAATACGATATAAAAACTAGTTCAGAGTTGTTAATTAGTTGGAAGAACTATCATATCAAATCACGAAATAAGAGGAACATCTACAATATGGAAACTAGAGTAGGCCAATGGCCCAAGCACGAAACGTCAGCCACCACCAAGTCACCACCCCGCACGGCAGATGACAGGTAGGGGTACCAATTCAAATATGTCAGCTGAGCTGATAAACCAACTGACGGAATATGGCGATCCCTCGTCAAGCTGGCAGCATTGGGTGTCGTCCGTTGAGGAGGCGCTAGTTTAGCAGTAGTCGGTAGCGTATTTGTGGACGGATGGGTTAGCAGTGAGAACTTGTAACATCACCACCTAGTTAAACACATCATGCGTACTTTATACACGAAAATGTGAAACTATTTTCAAAATTATCGTACGGTGATTAGTCTAAAGTGTAGATTGTTTCGCTATCGGTGGCACTCTTAACCTCATCATGGTGCAGTTAGCTTGTCCTGCTTGTCCGTGCGGGAAATACTTTGACTCTAGGGAGGCTCTTAAAATTCATTTGGCAGCATTAACTGAAAATGTTAGCTGTCCTGAATGCCATCAGAGTTTTTCATCAATAGTCGATTTAATGAATCACCTGGATGGTTTGTGTTCGGAAGTTTCCCACAATCAGCCAACTTGTGACCCTGAAGTAGAGATGATGGTGCCGGATTTTGTGGATTGTGGTATGTTATGATTTCGGCATTGCATTAAATTTAATTCGGTTTCCTAGTTTTTATGTTTGTAACTTATTTAGTTTTTCACTTTCAGATGAGTCCACAATAGTTGAAGAAGGTGATGTACGGCCTATCGCTGGGTGTGATGTTATTGTAGTTGCCGATGGAGATGAGCGACCTGTGGCTGGGTCTGACATAGTTCTTACTGCTGATGGAGCAGCTGACATTAATGTGGACAACTATATCCCAATTGGCATTGATGTCAAAGAAGAACCTGAGGTTGCTAACGAAGATGACGTTGAGGAGACGGAAGATTCGCAGTATTATTACTGCTCATCATGTGAATGTAACATCGACTCGGTCATTGAACACATTTCTATGTACCACCCAAATGAAACAGTTGAATATGAAGTAAGTAGTGCTTGAAAATTTGTGACGTGTGAATTGTGATGCGTTCAAATTAATAGCTATAGCGATGGCTTCCGGGAAGAAGGTCGAAAGCGCCAAGAGTCAAATTGTTCAGGAGACGTTATAAACGTTTCCTGATCTTGGTTTTGTACTTACAAGTCTAATATTTAACCAATAAAATACGTTATTTTTTTCCTGACATTTTATCCTTGGGTGTTAATTGGGCTGTTTAACGCAATAATTATGAATATGCGTTTGAACTTTTAAGTGACATTTGTCACTTACGACTTTTTGCCACATTGTTACACCACCCTTTAAAGGGCTATCTTTTGCAATTACGACTTTTTGACACCCAACAGTTACGATGTCACAATCCAAATTTTTGTAGTGTGACTACCTATTTGTCTTTAACACAATATGTTGATGCTGTATGTTTCAGGGTGCAGAGCTTTCAATGGGAGTAGATCCGGCTGGTGTTTCTGGTCTGATGACTGAAACAATCACAAGTGATATGATAGACGATTCGGAGCCAAATCAAATGCTGGATCACGCTACTGGATCTGGAATGCCCCACAATAAAGTTGACCTCCTGGTAAGAAACTTGCCCCGAACTCCAGAAGAACTGCAAAAGTTTCTAGAAGGCCATGAAGTGCTTAGGGAAGCAAGTCCTGATGAAATTCTGTTTAGTAAGCCGAAGCGCAGGCCTCGGAAATATATTGAGAAAGAAGTGGAAGATAAAGAAGGAAATATATCTATCGTGTACTCATGTGAAAAGTGCTCACGAGAGTTTGAAGACCTTGCCAAGATCAAACTACACCGGTGTCCGTTTCAAGGACCCCGATTGAAGGTGTGTCCTGTCTGCGAAGAAGGATTCGAGTCTCCTGTTGATTTCATAACACACTTCCGCGAGAAGCATCCCACTTACAAGCAAGAAAAAGTTGCACCACGTGAATTTGTTCGTAAAATGATAAAAGAGCGCGATTCAGAAAGCTTTGTTAATGGTTTCTCGTGCACACGTTGCTCTCGAGACTTTTTTGATGAACCTACTTGGAAACTACACAAATGTACAGTACCAGCACACCTGCATAAAGAATGTCCCATGTGCTTCAAAAAGTTTATATGCAAGAGAAATTATACTGTGCATCTTCGCAACCATGGGCTCAAACATATGGCGGGATTCAGTCAAGATGATAAATCTTCCCATAAGTTTCAGTGTGTCAGGTGTACTCGAGGATTTGACAACAGACTGTTTTTCCAGTTACACAAATGCGTTGAGGGTGAAATAAAGGAGTATGAGTATGAGTGTGAGATATGTGGCTCTAAGTTGTCTACAAAAGTAGGCCTCAGCTCGCATATGCGGATGCACAAGCCAGAGGAAGAGAAAAGGGCTTGGAAAATTAGACAACAAGCAAAATTGATTAAGGAATCTGACCCTGTAACCAACAATTTATTTCAATGCCAGATTTGTGACGAGCACCTTTCAGTGAATGACAAAGATATTCACTTGAAAATGCATCAAGGGAAATTGTTCTGCTGTCCTGTGAAAAGCTGTAACAAAAACTTTGCTAGACAAGAACTTCTAGACAATCACTCACAAGTCCACAACGAAATCGCACCGCAGATTCTTGTTTTTCAATGTTTTTATTGTCATCAGAAATTTGTGGAAAAAGACAAGTTTCTGGAACATATTAAAAAGCACAAGACCCCAGAGAAGTCATACCAGTGCACCTACTGCGGCCGAGGCTTCCAGAAGCCTAACGAGCGAATCAAGCACGAGTGGGTGCACACAGGACACCAACCATATGTCTGCCTGACCTGTGGCATGCGCTTCCGCAAGTCGTTCTGTCTCCTTACGCACGAGCGCATTCACACCGGCTATCGGCCGTACACGTGTGACACTTGCGGTGAGCTAATGACGTACATTTGATTATGTTGATGCGTGTTGTGATAGCAATTTTTTTTCTTTTTGTGGTGGGCCTTAAAAAAGGATTGAAATGTGTAATTTTTTACAATTCCCGATCTCAAGCTTAAGACATAGAGCCTTACAACTTGTTGAGATGATTTTTGATGATACTTTGTCAGAGAAAAAATATTTCATTTGTTCACTGTTAGATAACAGTTAAAAACAGCTTGATATTTTTACAAAAATTTGCATACAAACACAACATTATAAAAAAATATATATTACATAAATACTTAAATATGGCTTGGTAATTTTCTTGACAATTTTTTCCAGCGTATTACATTATGCATACATGCATAAGTTGACGAGCCCTTTCTTTGTGGGCTCGAGAAACCTCTCTGAGCATCTACGATAACAGCTACGAACTAATTCAAGAAGATTACAAGACAATAAATTTTTCCTTTTTATGTATATATTGCAGGTAAATCATTCAGAACAAGGAGCGCTTTCACCCATCACTTGCGAATCCATTCTGACCTACGGATGTTCAACTGCAAGGTCTGTCCAAAGACTTTCAAAACTGCTGTCCAGCTCGCCAACCACCGCAACTCGCATACCAAGCCGTTCACCTGCAGCCTCTGCAACCGCCGCTTCATAAACTCATACTCGATGAGACGCCATATAAGGAAACACCCAACATTAGAGCATTTGTTCGTACATTATTTTTACTATTATCTTAAAGTATAGTTTTTATTTTTGGGCTGGGGGCCAAATAGTAAGATAATTTAATTTCACAATGGTAAAGAACTTACCTGTGCCGAGTACAAAAATGGGAACAAAAATGGAGTTGGTACAAAAATGGGGGTAAGTTTGTTATAAAATCTGCAAATGCCCGTCAGCGATGGCTGTTCAACATTTTACGCCGAGGGTTCAGTGTTACCTCTTCATTGTGGATCTTAGCCCTGAATGTTAAGTTGTTGTCAAGAGAGTAGTACCTAAATTAATATTTGAACGTTTTAGTTACCTATTACTTAGCCTTGCTAACATAGCAGTCTCCATTGTAAATAATCTTGCATTATAGAAATAAGTTATAACCTTATAATGTCTTTATCTGTTGGCAGCTGCGAGGTCTGTGGAGCTGCGTATGGCCGACCCTTCGAGCTGCGAGACCATCTAATCGAAGCTCATGGCAGGCCCAAGTCTCCTGCTTCGATCAAGCGGAAGAGCAAGAAGGTGGACGCTCTGGATGAACATTCGTACGATGCCATAGACGATGCATAGCCAATTGTGACTGGTTCCCGGCAACCATTAGTGGTGAAATTTAATTCCTTGTAAATATCTTTATTTTATTTACATTTTCTGAAGTCTGCACTTTGCAGTTCATTGAAAAATTGTTTGGTTGGGTTTATGGGTAGAAAATGCTATTTGTATTCTCATTATCCTTTATTTTGTTTGATGCACATTTAATTTATATCATCAATTAAAATAAGCAGCAAATAATAACTATATTTGTTTACCATTGAACTTTATAATAATTATTGATTGATTATGTAAGCAAGTCATTTGAAGTCATTTACTAGTTTTTCAGCAGCTCTTTGGATCAAAGGCTCTTTTGTGTAATATAGTTCTTTTCTTTCCATTACGCCTTTGGGTGTATTGCTTTGACAGCTTTCAGCAAAGTTGTTGTAGGTGAGCCTGTGCCTGGCCGCCAATTTTTCCAGCATTGTTGCAACGTAGAGGAGAAGTATAAAACTAAAGAAAAGTAAGTTCACTTTAGCGCCAGAACTATGTATGTAATATTGCCTATACAAACATAAAACAATAGAATAAACATATAATAAACTTTTAAAAATCTGCGTTCGATGTGTAATCCAGACTGTCAAGGCAGCGGCTTCAATTTCATTTAGTTGAACTCTTCGGATAAGTGATTGAAAACTTTCAATTAAACTCACCCTGTAAAAAAGAGATTTCTGTGTTCTGGAGACGGGATATAAAGGACCGTAACTCATACAGTAGGTACCCTTTACGAGTTAAGGAACTTGAGAGTGTGTAAAAGAATCAATGAAATGGGTTCATTACTTGCTTTAAGGTAAACGTATGAAAATTCTGCCCAGTCCGTAAGTAAACTAATGAAAAAATCATGGGTACCGACATGTCTAAAGTTCCAAAGAGTGCTCCAGGCACCCCGCGCAATTTTTCGATAGAGTTGGCACCCAATTTGGGAATGGCAAAAGCAAATTTCTGGTATAATGTGGTACAAGATAAAAAAAAAGGAAAGCAATGAATGGTAATTAAAGAATAGAGGCGAGAGAATCTTTCTCTTTTACTCGCACCGAAAGTGGCTAGTGCATTCACGTAAGACGCTACGAGATTAATGAGAAAATGCGTAATGGGAAATTGTTTTTCTTTTCTTACACACTTTGCAATTGAAGTTTCTCAACCCAAGAAAATAGAACACTAATGTTCCCGCTGTGCCGAAAAAGAAATTGCTGATTTTGGCTGCGAATTGTGCAATGAGAAGTTTGTGGGAGCATCAGTTACTTTAGGAACACTTGTAGGGGCACTACATGGGTAAGCTGCACCATTGGCCACTGCACACCTTGGGGCAGAGGCTTTGGGTTCTCGTTGGTGCAAGGGAAGTACGGGTGGAAACAAAACGGGCTGGCAACTGCAAGTCTGTGCCTCCAGTGTGAAGTTCCTCAAGCGTGTCTGGTTTTGTTTCGAGCGCATGTACTCGGGCTACTGCGGTGAAAAGCCCCACTCCCTCTGGAAATTTTTATTTATAGATTATATTGAGCAATTTATTTTGGGTTTGCAGCTGCCAGACTTCATTTATCAGGAATTTTATCAGGAAATATCGATCCCAACATGGTGAAAACATTGTTTATTTACACTGACATGTTTGTTGTTTTGAAAAAGAGATTTCAGTTTTTAATAAGATACTTTTTTCTGATAAACTGGGAACTTCAAAACATCACGATAAAATAAATGTAGGTATCAAAGAGTAAAGATCATGGCGTTGTTGATCCTCTCATAAAATCTAATGGTGCTCAACAAATTAATTCACGCAGGTAACTTTTGTCATGGTCATACAGAATACTCATATCTGCCTGTATACTGCACGCTTGATTTTCCAAGTTCAAACATTACCAAATTGCCAGGGCTCATTTCCACGATGTAGTTAGCAACCAGCTCTTCCTGGAGCCTAGAAACAGTCAAACGACGTCAGCAAGGTATATATTCTGCTTTATATCGAAAAACCACTTTGACTTATCTTCGATATAAAGTGCTCATCAAACATAGTCTGTTAATTGGCTAAGTGAAGGTACCATCTGTCAACTGAGTAGATAATAGTGTCAATGGTTGATAATGGACAGCCTATTACATTATTCAGTATATACTCATATTATTATTGTAATCTCCTACTGTACTCTCGACAGTTTACGATGCTATTAATCTGCTCACGGTCATGGTGAGAGATTGGTTCATGTTGTGTTCTGTATCATACAATTTTGCTTGAAACCAAATAAATCTGTACTTTCGAATGTATTGAGTAGAAAGTTGGTGTTATGTGTGTTATAAAGCATAATAGTGCTAGACCGTGTTCGACTGACAAAAGTTTTCTTCATCCGGATCGTCCGGATGCAAACATCACTGCTGGAAATTGTTCGGAGCCGGTTGTTTTATACGAGCTAGATGTCCGCAACATCTACCATGTGATTCTATCGAACATCAATGACACAGACGTAATTTGATTTGCACCATTCTTGCATTAGGTACAGATTTAAGTGAATTTAATAGTTGTCTACATTCTCCTTTTGTAGGTGAGCAATTTGCCATACCCTGGTGTTATTTGGAGCGTGCGTCCGGCATGGGAAATAATCTCGAAAACTGTTGTGTTTGTCCCGGTGATTTTAATGGGAATCATCGGCAACCTGATTTTGCTACACCTGATCTTACGCAACAGGCGGCTTCGAACAGTGACGAACCTTCTCATTGCGAATATGGCTGCGGCTGACCTAGCCACGCTTATCGTTTGTCCGTGGATGTTCATGTGCTCGGATTTCTATCAGAATTTCGTTCTTGGCAAACTTGGATGCAAAACGGAGGGTTTTTTTGAATGTGAGTCTTTAGAGTACAGTTATATAATATTGGAGCTTTATAAGAACTAGTTAAGTTCAGCACATGTGTGTACTAAGGAAATTATTGGTTGTTTTCTCACCTGTATTTCCTTCTAGGTGCTTTGCTACTCACAGCGGTTTACAACTTGTGTGCCATTAGCTACGACCGTCTCACTGCGATCGTCTTACCGTGTGAAGCACGCCTAACTATGCGAGGAACTCATATAGTCATGATAACGTCTTGGGTTGTGGGTACGATCCTGGCCACACCGCTGATCATCTATCGGACGTACGAGGTATATTTCACAACTGTTTGTTCACGTGCAAGAGAAATCGAACTGCCATTGCAATTTTAATTTCTCATGTCTTTCAAATTTAGGTACGGCATTGGCTTGATTACGATGAAAAGTTTTGCATTGAAAATATGCACATTCTTCCGACTTACTGGCACATCATAATAGCGCTTCTGGTTTGGGTGCCGCTGGCCGTAATGGCGATTTGCTACACTGCAATATTTGTGAAGGTAAAGCTGATTGATACGTATAACTTTTATTAAATATTTCATAACATTTTTTTGTCATAAATACATATTCCATACAATGTAAAAGTCTATCTACAGAAATTTACAAAAATCATCAATTCAGCAAAATGTTAAAGCAGCATTGGTTCCTAGAAAATTGAAATATGCTCAAACATATTTTATTCCAGCTGGATCGTTATGAGCAGAAGGTCACCCGAAGAGGCCGAGAGCATCCTAGTATTGTCAACCTAAAGACCCGAGTAGCTCGTATGATGTACATAATCGTAGCAGTTTTCATCATATGCCGCCTGCCATTCACAGTTTTCATTTTCTGGAGGAACCAAAAAATTAGGGATCAAAACAATAATGGAAACACAACACCACAAGAAGGAGGCCATCTAATTGACGATGAGAATGTTTCAAATGGTTTTATAATTCTCTGGTCCATGTCTCACTACTTGATCTTTAGCAATGCAGCGATTAATCCTATCATATATGGCCTCACTAACGAAAACTTTAAGCGAGAGTTTCGCGATACACAACTGTCCAACTGGCTTTTCGGTCCGGCTTCTTCGACCATCACCAACAGTGGACAGCCGTCGCAGGAGAAAGTTAAAAAATTGGTTCATACAAGTGATCCAAGCCCATCTTCGAAAACGAATATGGGGGAGAAGAACAAGGTGTGGTTTGTGGAGCCCAAATGTGTGATGGTAAAGACGGACATCTCAGATTGTTTAATATAATTATTAATACTTGAACAAGAACATGATGTAGGTACAATGTTGAATTGACATGTTATATTTCTGGATATGTTCAATGTTTCAATTATTTTTATTTTATATTTCCCCAAACATTTGTTTCAAATATGCACTTGATAGGGGATATGATTTTATGATAGCTGTTGATGTGAAATAATTGGGGACTGATTGCTATAGGTACCTATTTGAATTTATATTATAATCAGGGATTGGAATCGGAACCGGAACCGGAACCCAGAACCGTTTGGAACCGTTTGAAATCTGGAACCTTGACCGGAACCGGAACTCTTACACAGAAAATAGTAAGAACCGGAACCGAAATAAATAATTACGGTTCTGTTTCGGTTCCAAAAGGTTCTTTTCGGTTCCAAACTTGGCCGACTTTTCCAATTTTATGCCACACTAAATTTATTTTTTGAAGATTTGATGTGATAACTATATTAAAACTTCAACATTTCTGTTGATTTCATATGAAAAAAAAGTTTTTGCAAAAATTTTTCAGGCCTAGAGTGAGTCGCCGGCGGTTCGTCTCTCACAAGCTTATATAACCTTCGATCAAAGGCTAGCAATGATCGATGATATAACGCGTGATTTCAGCTGAAACCAGCACCACACTTGAGCGATATATTTTGTATTTACGTTCATATAATTTTCTTTTCATTTCGAAGTCAGAATAAGACGGTATTTCTTGATAGCCAGAAATATCTGGATTTCTGTGTGTGCTGGCAATCTGAATTCAGAGATATGGAGAAGGGATTAGCCGCTATGCAATGTCTTGTGAAAAAGTATATTCCGAATATTTAGTATTTGAAAACATTAGCGAGAGAGAGTGAGAAACGTATAGCAAAGCGACGAAACACATATAATTTTGCAAAGCTTGTGGATTTCGTATAAATAGTGAAGCTGCATGACTCCCGACATATTTGATAACAATAATTACCCAAAATCGGGTTTAGTTAATTACTCATACCAATCTCTCTGATCACTCTAACACACGGCCGAAACAGCATGTTCAAAGAGAATCATTGCTTTAAAAATGGTTGGTCCTAGAGTAATATAATAGATCAGTATTTTGTGCTTGACCAACAATGTATTGTGAAAATAGTAATTATGATGAATGATGAATAGGACCTACCTAACATGTCAAGAACACAGCAATATAGCATTGTACTTTATCTTAATCCCAATCACTGTGAAATTGATCTTGAAGTGACAAAATAGTGTCAAAAAAGCACTCTCTGAACCAAAGAAAGTATGTAGGGGATTTTTTTTTTTTTTTTAGAGTGCACTTAAATTTGGAACCGTTTGGAACCTTTTGGAACCGTTTGAAGTTTCGGTTCCGCAGGGACCGAAACGACTCAGGAACCGGAACCGGAACCCGAACCCTTTGAGATCAAATTTGTTGGACCGGAACCGGAACCGTAACGAGTTAAGGTTCCAATCCCTGATTATAATCTCTAATTCCTACATTAAATAGAAAATAAGATGTTCCTCATAGCCATAGGTATTACACCAAAAATACACTTGCACCTACAGTCTACACTAAAAATGCATCGATTACCTATTTTATACTAATTTCTCTTGTAATTACAGTGTGGTATTTTTCCAGTTTTTCCTCCATTCCTATTTCTCCCTGCAAAATCTCACTTGCTTCTTTTAATGCTTCCACAGCCTCGTGCAGTAACACCTAAACGCCAAGAAAAGCAACGCAATATGTAATTATCTATAGGTAGGTACGTAATTGCATTTCAGTCATCAAACGGGAATCAAAAAATAAATATTAACTTGTTTGTTCGACTTCCGTTTCCCCTTGCCTCCGGTTCTTGTCGCTTGGACGACCAATGCTTCTTGCATATCCATCAGGAGCAGCCCACGAAGTCGTGAGGCTCCAGGGTCAAGGACGGTCGCCAATTGCAAGAGCTGCTTACACAGCTCTACCTTCCTCCCAAGCTGCGCATCCGATAACTCTGCATGTGGAAAGGAAACAAGTAGAAACAAGTCGAATTAAATTGGAGAACACTTTCGATTGATCGCAATGGTACGTTTGTGGGACGAGAAATACTAGTTGCCGAGATTGAAAATGACTCGAGTCCTCGCCAATGTCTCGGCGGTTAGTTCTTAGAGCTGTACTGAACATATAGGTACCATAAATAAGTCGCTACATACCCATGTGAGAGTAACCATGTATGTGTCCATAAATCTGTGTCAGAGCGTATTTTATTTCTACGACATGTGTTGGATGTAACGAGTCTTTGTGCTTGACCAGGAAATCTTCCAGCGCTTTCGGGGAAGTCTTGTCCAAAGCGGCGATCTCCTTCCGAAGGAGTCCGTTCATACCCACTACTTCCGACCCCTGTATTTCGAAGCCACAAGACTGGCACCTCCACTGAGCAAGGTGATTTGTCGGTTTCGTTGACACTATTTTGCTGCAGTGACGCTCGTTATTGTCTTTACACGCGGAACACAAAATAGCACCCATATACGTGCCCAATTCACTCGGATCGGTGCATCTATTACATGAACAGTCGAAACATTTGGCTGCTCGTATGTGAACCCGCCTTGAAAGCGTCTCCCACAGCGTCTGGGTGTACGTTGTCGTAATGGGCTCCCCCTTTTTGATGGACACTGTCGCCTTGACGGTCATCGTGAAGTCGTCGTCGAAGTAGTGTTTAGTGTTCGGGGTGCAGTCGTGGGCCATCATGGCAGCCAATGGGAAAAGGCCTCTCACTTTCACATTCCCTTCGCTTTTTCGCAACTCGAACGAATTCGTATCCAAAATACCGCACACGCTTAGAATGGTTTCGCTTTGAAACTCATTGAGTTTCAAAACGTTGTGCATGAACTCGACCACATTGGATTTAAATATTCTGTACAGTGGTGTGTCTCGCCGATCTTCGAGATGTGACTCCAAATCCATCAGCGTTTCCCATTTTTTAATGTCTTTGTTCTTCAGCAGAAGACACCTCAAAGGAGTGATGCAGCAATATGCAGCTTCAATCCTGGTCAAATCGTAGATATTTGCCCGGTATCCCCTTTCCCTCATCAGCTTGCATTCATCAGCGTGCAGCGCAGACTTTTCGCACTCTGGACCGCACATGGGCCAGTTGCAACCACCGCACGTGTCTGAATTGGCGTCGGTTATCCGCAGATTACACCCGAGGCAGAGTGGTAGAGAGGAAACTTTGGGCCCGACCACCAGAGGCTTTTCTTTGAAGATAATTGCGCCCGACGGTATATCTTTCGTGGCTACGAAGTGTCTACCGAGAACTTCTGATAGGCTAATTTGATAGGATTTATTTTGACAGACCACTTTATGTGCACGCCAATGTTGCTTTTGATGTTCGCGACTGCAATAGTAAACAGAATGGCAACCGGAACAGCATTGCGTGGCTGGCAATTCGCAAACTCCACACGCACCTTCTGCCATGACGCACAGAATTTGACTTCAAAGTGATATCTTTATTGCGTTAGAAACTCAACGAAATCAAGGTCTTTGCCGGTTAGACAAATTTGACTGTCAATTCCGGTCGCGTAGCGGGATCAGCGATACTGAGCGGTACCTTAGTTATACTAGCATATGAGCTCTTTCTTTGTGTTTCCACCAATATTATCTGCTCACAATTGCGCACTGAGTAAAACTAGTTATAAGTGCCAGCTGATTCTGAAAAGGCAGATCATCAAGCAAGTTCGCTTTGATTGTAGGTCAGAAATACGTGTTTAGCAATGTCGGATGTAATTAAATCAAAACGACACTGCCGATTCGCCTAGCAGGCCAGAAATTGCGCTTGCTGCACGATGTGCATACTTTAACTGAAGTAAAACATCTCGAAGCCAGAAAATCGCAGAGAAATGACGGGCAACGCTGCGAAAAGGAGAGCTTTGGGTGGGGATCATCCGCGGCGGGTCGTGGGGGCGAGCAGACGATGATAAGATTTTTGGACGTTGCTCGCGAAGCTAAATTAGATTTTAGACGTTCCAAGCCAGTTATTATTCTTGTCTTGCCCCTTCACACTCAGAAGTGCTCGTGCTATACCTACACTTCTTACTTTAACATGGTTGAAATAGTTGAAGTATGTATAGGTAAACATCCTTTACGCATACCTAAGATACTCATTTTATAAGAAGCTTTCGTATATGACTATTTTTAATTTTTTAACTATCTGCGTTTGCAAATATTGTTAATTTTGTTCCAACATTTTTTATAAATTGCGGACTCAAATTATGAGCAACCTGCACCTTGCACCACTACAAGCATATGGCAACCGACCCGACGACCTCATCCAGTATTGAAGCTATAAAATTGATATGCTGGATTGTTATATTTTGGGTTACTTTACAATACCTGCCTACCAATATATGCCATTGTCAGTCCGTTGCATTGTATTTCACTTACGAAATCGAAAATTGGTTCCTTAGGATTTACTGATTAGCATTGACAAATTATAGGGGCGCCACGAAAAAAGCTGCCTCTGGCGCATATTGTCTAAGTCCGGCCCTGTGCACCTACAAAGTTTCGAATCTTTGTAATGCGATCGAGGTGGTGGTACGGTACAAATCACACCAAACTTGTAATATTACTATCAAATTTGTAAAGACGTGTCAGTTGGAGTGGTGCTTCCGTTAACATTTTGCATGTTCTATTTTTACACAACGTCACTTCATTATCCGGTGTACTTCACACGCCATGGGAATTGGAACCCTTCCAATGTGTCAAACTATTTAAAACCCCTAAGCGGTTAGTGGTCATACAGTAGTTACATTGGACAAAAATCAATTATATTTCATACCCACTTACTACATTATATCGGGCATCCAATATAACATTTAACTGTTTTATTATTGTTGTTAACAATTTATTGAGCCTTATGGAACGTTTTGTATTGTGGATAAGTCATCATTATTGCTGTTTGTTCCTTCTGTAGCATGGACGGGAAGGGGTGTCCCATTCATAATCATATCTAGTTAGGGTGAAACTTATTTACACATTTACATTGATTAGTTCCTGTTCGCGATCCTACTTCTCGCTGCTGAGATGGGGGAGCCAGAGACTTGAGGCTATATTTACACCGAAGTCTGGCACTTTTGCCAACAAAAACTCAGCGCTCTTCTGCAAGATGGTGTGCTCGTAGTTCGACGTGCAGTCGGGTATGCTCCACGTGCTTTTAATTTGTGGTTAAATAAGAATATAAACATAATTGACTGGAAGCAAACAAATTAATTGTTTTGACATCTCAATAAGGTGAGCAAATGTAATCATTAAAAAATCATTTTACATCACTTATATTTAAAATTGTGAAGTTTACAGGTGCGCAATATAATAGCAACATGTTCCAAGCTCACTACACTCTTGACATGATTGCAATCGTCAATTTCTGAGATCGCGTTAAGACCTACTCCGAAGGGATGTATATTCGGTTCCAAATCAAATTGAGGTGTCTCGTCGTGTTTTGATTTCCAATTTGCGTTGGTGGCTTCGCAGCGAGCAGCGCGATGCCAACTATAATCGAGCTGCCCGATGACTACGCCGGCGTGTGCGCAGTGTGTCGCTCTCCCGCTGCTCACAAGTGCAGTGCGTGTGGCTCGGTTGCATACTGCAACAAGGAGCATCAGAAACAAGACTGGAAGCACCACAAGCACGCTTGCCGCCCGTTCGATGTAACTATATGAAGTTAAAGCTTACAGATCTTGTCACAGTTAATGACCTGTTCATAGATAACCTCTCCTGCTTCACTTGTTCGATTTCATCATCCAACTACATTTGGTGGACAAGGGTGGGATATTTAAAACTTTATGCTCAGGTGTCCGAGGGAGGGACCATGCAAAATATTTGCCTTACACCTGGGCTAATAAAGGATATTGTAAAAATATTACCATTTCAATTGGTAGCCAGGGTGAGATATTAAAAGTATCCTCGCTATACTATTGGTGGCCAAGTGTGGGATTTTAAAATAAATCCCCATTGAGACTGGTAGAATATAAGAACAATAGATTATAAGCAAATAACAAAAATCCAGACTTAGGATGGCTAGATTGCGATGAAAGTTTGTTAAATTATAAGAATAAGATCTAAAAAATTATTGGCAGGGGCTTCAAAAGTGAGCTTATTTCATGCTCATATTTAATAGCCTACGTTTCTTTTGCCTTACAATAGGTTGTTTCGGAACATCCACCGACGTAATCTGTTGAGATACCGATACAAATGGTCGCACCACTCAAAAAAAAAATAGCCACCACTGTTCCGTTTTCCTAGATCAAAACTTCCACGGAATTGGGGCGCTTCCTGGTAGCGTCACGCGACCTAGGGCAGGGCTCTTCGATTTTGGTGGAGGTGCCGCTTCTCGTGGGCCCCAAGCTTCACTACCCTCCCGACGAGTACCCCTCCGTGGGCCCGTGCTTGGGGTGCTACCGCCCCGTGCTGGCAGACACCGAGAACCGCTGCCCCAAATGCCACTGGCCCACATGCAGCAACTGCCCAGGGGTAAACAACGATTGTTATTCATTGTTTTTTTTAGTTTTTTAAAGTTATTATACGAGATTCAAAACTAGAGAAGTGTTGGTAACTCAGTTTAATGGTATCATTGACGGGGGCTTAGTTACTTGATTAAATTTTTATAGGAGAAGTATTAAATTAAAATTTATTTAGCCAATAATGTTTATGGAATATTGCTGGACCCAAAGTATTACTGGTATACAACAATGCGATTTGAAGAAGGCATACTTTCTGTGACTGTAGGTACCTGTAAATGAAGCTTTGGCATAGGGAAGAGTTGACGACCAATTTTGAATAGAGAAACTAAACGCGATACTCGCATAAAAATACTGGCATTTTGAATGCAATACAAGCGTTCTGTCAACGGGTCACATTGCCTTATTCCAACTTTCTCACTTCTTAGGAAGAACGTCGCCACGCCACAGAATGCATGGTTCTAAAGCTGATGGACCCTCGAAAGCTGCGAAAAGACGGACCCAGATATGAAATAATAACCCCATTACGATGTCTTCTCCTGCAACGACGAAAACCCCCTCGAAAATGGAAGCAGCTTCTAGAAATGGAGGCTCACATGAAGGATCGCGGTGCCGGTACAGACGCGTACAAGTAAGGGTCTTGGATGAGTGCAATCTTACTTTCAGCACAACGTTTAGTTTACTATTGTTTGTAACTAATGTAATATAGCCTCTACCGTTTTCGTCCCGGAATTAGAAATGAGCGAAGAAAGCGCCCCCTATGTTTCCCATTCAACAATTGGACTAGATACATTTTAGAGTGATGCTGGTAGATAATATTTTTTGCAGATAGTATTTTACATATAACCTCTGCTTAAATAAAAATTTCTTGAAAAGTACGTGGAACAGTTGTTAAAATATAGTGCCACTCTTCACCATGAAAATCTTTTCTTGTCTGCAGAGAAACGGAAGAGCGCGTTATCAGCTGCTTATCGAACTACTACTTGCGTAGCCTGTACCTTCTCCAGGAGCCAGGAGAAGACCCCGTGCTGGAGGATTGCTCGACGGAGACGATCCACCGCATCTGCGGCATCCTGGACGTGAACGGACTGGAGATTCGTCTCCCGCACGGCTCTGAGATCCTGGCGCTGTACCCCACGGCGTGCCTCATGGAGCACAGCTGCGTGCCCAACACGAAGTACACGTTCGACACAGCAGTCGAGGGGAAGTACAAGATCTCCATCGCGGCGTCCAGAGAAATCAAAAAGTAATCACTCGTTCCAGATTTGTTGTTTGCCAATAAGTATACCTAATCATCGGGCCATGTTAAAAAAAATTGTTCGCCAACGCCATTGAATTTCGTAATTTTAAAACTTATATAAACATCTCCGGGTTCAATCCAGGCAGATTGTTATATGCATCTTGCTGACCACTCTAAGGATCATATATTTACCCACCAGAAGAACAATATTATTCTGTCAAAATTTAGTTTTAACTTGTAACTCACTTCTGAGCCTGACTGCTAAATGATAACACTGTTTTCTTCAGAGGGGAGCACATTACAACCATGTACACCCACGCGCTGTGGGGCACCCAGGCGAGGAGAGAGCATCTCCGAGGCACGAAGTACTTCTCATGCCGCTGCCGAAGGTGCTCAGACCCAACCGAGATGGGAACTTACTTGAGTGCTATGCGTTGTTTGGGCACTCAGATCATGGCAGATGGGACTTCAGCACTAAGGTAAGCGAAATCATTATGGTTCGTATTACGACGTATTATAAAAACAAATCTGCAATACATTTTATGTGTGTTTCTAGCATTAATAATTGTATACCATTATGTTCACACCTGGCAGTGAAGGCACTCCCTGCAACGGCACTCAGCTTCCGGTAGCACCTCTGGACGACGACTCGGAGTGGCACTGCGATCGGTGCCCGGTAGTGCTTACGTCTGCACAAGTCTTCGACTTGGTTGGCAGAATCGGCGAGGAAGTGGAGAACATCCAAGCTGGACATCCGACAGTGAAGGATCTGGAGGAACTTCTCACAAAGCTTCTTACATTTCTTCATCCTAACCATTACCACTGTTATGCTGTGAAGCACTCTTTAGTGCAACTTTATGGTCATCAAAGCGGATACCAGCCCACACAGCTCAGCGATGAGTTGGTAGAAAGGAAGACAGGTTCGTGGATTTATATGAGTTGCAATAGCTGCCGCCCATGAGAATTAGGAGTAAATGACTAAAGATACACTATAATTATGTGAACTTAACTTGCGTTATGACATTTTTTTCCAGTGATGTGTCGCGAGTTATTGGGAACAACTAAAATCTTGGATCCTGGTTTTGGCCGACTGGGCCTCTACTCTTCGGTAATCCAATACGAGCTTCACTCAGCTCTCTTGCTCTCTACAAAGAGACGCCTTCAGCAAGATCCTCCGGGAATAAGTCGCCAAGAGTTTAACAAAGTGGCTTCCGAGATCCGGTCGCTACTGCGAAACGCCATCAACGTTCTGACTCCGGAACCGGAGTTCTCGCCGGGGAGTAAGATGCTGGAACTTGTCAGTAAATCGCTGAAAGACGCCGAGACGTGGATGAGGGAGAATGGGCTGACGTTCTGAGTGCTTTTATGGTTTATTTAATTTTTAATACGGCTTGCATGCCGCAAACCCTGCAGTTTTAACTAGAAATGTTAAGTAAATTAGGTTACGTTAAAACATACAAATTGAAATTCTTTTATAATCTATGAAATAGGAATGTTATATCAAAAGAATATTTAGCGCAAACATATTTTACAAGATTGATAACAACCTGACAACCGTTTGCACAAAACTGACAAAAAAATATGAAAAAAACGCACTAACGAGTAATTTACTTTCTACTGCAACTGTCTTCTTAAAACGGATAAACACCCCCATATTGAACGTCCCCCTTAGCTACATCCTCGTATGTTGGAAGTTTCTCTCTCATCTGCTTCTCTTCGGCATTGTACGCAGTCCTCGGCTCCATAGCCGACGCCGTCCCTGCCCGGGCTACTTGATGCGGGCTGCAAATGCCAACCTCCTCGCCGCTCCGTACCCTGGACTCCCCGACGATATCTGGACAGCTGCAGCAATTCTCCCTAGCTAAGCAACAACAACTAAGCAAACAAGTGAACCTGGACCAAACTCCGGTGACAATGTTCAGAAATTCGTTCAGGAAGCCGTACAGGAAAGGATTGGATGCGCTGTTGGCAAGGCCCAGAGTACTGAAGCTGTACTGCATTATCCAGCCTTCACTCGTGGTCCCTACCGTCGATTTACTAGACACTATCAGCAAGAAGATCCAAGACGGCAGACGACATACAAAAAACATCAACATCCCAGCGATGATGATCCGGAAAGTACGCAGCTTTCTGGCCATGTGAATCGTGCGAGGATTAACACCATCATTCCCGGACGGGTGACTGGAATTGCCGTTTTGATTGCCCCAGCCGATTTTTGAGTTTTCTTTGAAAATGAAACGAGGCGGCTCTACTTTCTTCTTCGTGGACGTCTTCTCTTGACTTGTCTCAGGTGAACTGGCACCGACGTCGCTGCTCTGCGTCTTTCCCGACGATGGCTCGGGGAACGGCGCCGTGATCGGCTTGCGTCGCTTCCAGATGCGTGCGGCGATGATGCCGTGCAGGCCTAGGAAGGTACACAGAAGCGGGAAGAAGATCAGGGTGAACACGACCGTGTAGTATGTGTGATTCGTGCTCTTTTTTTCAGACATGCACATGTTGACGACTTCGCAGCCTGTAATAGTGAAGCCGTCCACGTCGATCACGTTCACTGAATGGGTATTGTATATGAAAATGGTTGGTGTTGACACCCCTAAAAAGCAAAGAGTAATACTACATTAACATTTTTTATTTCAAGATATTCATAAATTGGGAAAAATTGTGTGTAGAGAAAAGCTTCGATTCCTTGGAGTACATGTCGTGCTGATCTTATCTCACCTGCAGCACTAATCCAGATGGCGATCATGCAGGAGACGCTCACAACCAGTGACGGGTCCCAGCGGCCTCGCAGGGCGTTCATCACACTCTGGTAGCGGTCCACTGCCACGCAGGTGAGCGTCATGGAGTTGCTGAGCACGCACATCGTCTGGACCATCGGGATCACCGAGCACAGGAAGTCTCCCAGTGCCTCCAGAGTGAAATAAAAAGCAGTGGGTACATGGGGGATCCTAGTAAGCTGGGTTGATATTATGTTAGAGGGGAGCACCATGCATCTTACCCAGTTTATCATCGGCTGCGAGAAGCGGGAGATGTTGTTAGTGCTCGTGACCAGAGTGAACAGGATATCACTGATTGCGAGCGATACCAGACAGTTCTTGTACATGGTACGATGTTTTCTGCAGAAATACAAATAATTCATTGAGCTCTTTTGGGAACTGCGTGATTTTTTAGAGAAATTTTCTTTTAGAGCTTTACTTACAAACGGAAAGCGACAAAGATGGCTGCGAAGTTGCCAAAGATGGAGACTAGCAACAAGAAGATGGTAACCGCCAAGAAGATGTGGCGCTGCGATAAAGTGAGGACGTTCAGCATATTCTCTCTCAGGGTCCATCGAGGGTTTGCAAAGTCACAGTCTTCCGTGGAGGCACCAACGTTCCACAAGGGACCGAGCACGTCCTTGATCGGAATGAGAAACGTACACAGTCCACAAAATGCTTGTCAGGAGGGAAATGCAGTTTGTAATAAGGAAAAATAGTACAAGGTTAAAGTTTAAATTTTAAATTTTAAATACAAAATTACAACAAAACCTCATCGCTTACCTGCAAGTATTTTGAAATTTCCGATTTATTGAAGTACCGTGGGTAGCTTTCAGTTAGGACACCTCGACCCGTCAATGAATTCACCAGGTCATATAGGAAACTCAATAACATTTTCCAGGCTTGTCTCCTTCTTGGACAGTACAGCTGGTGCTAGCGGCGGTCTGATTGATTGATGACTGAGACGGTTGTGGGACTCGTATCACCAAAACTAATTAATTTCCCCATTATGCTGGTATCAGCAGAGACAAGGGGTAGGTATACGCTTAAACGCATGTCCCGGCATTTCCTATTATGATGACAATCAACATTGCCACAGATAACAGATAATTTGATTTTTCCAAAGTGATAGGTAAAACTCGAAAATCGAAATATACCATATACTATAATAGAACTATAACTTTCGATCAAATTTATATTTTCACTTACGATTTTCGGTCTCCCCCGCAGCCGTATTATTTTCTTTAAATTACCAGATAATGATTAAACTGTGTTTGACAGATTCGCGATCAATTCCTGGACGGTGAAACCAAAAACAGCGGGTGTGCAATCGAGCATATGCCATGCACTTGACAAGCATGCAAAGCAATTAAGGTAATCGCCTGTTTACGTGCTTGAATCTTCTGCAAACCATACCACAGTACTGATGGACGTTATCTACATTAATTGCTAATTGGGCTATCAAGATCACGTTCATGGGTACTCCGTACATACACGGACATGGTTCTCATAAAATTTCGTTCTTGTTTTAACTTCGATATCGAGTGTCATTGCATTGCCTTCCTCTGATTACAGTACCTGATAGGTAAAAACTAGCAACCAATTTTGTGACAAGATTGTCTGATATGCAGTATAGCTAAATCCAAGAGGGTGTATTTCTTTTCGCATACCATGCTGATATAAATAATTGATGAGCGTAGCGAGCGAAGCAAGCGGAGCGAAATCTTCAATTTCACTTACCCCAGAAAAAAGTCACTTGTGTATGTTTTTTTTTTGTGTGTGTTTGTGCGCGCTCTACAGACCAAACGCCTGAACCGATATGGATGAAAATTTCTGAGTACCTACCTCTGTTCTCAACTTAGACCCCCTGCGTTTTTGGAAAAGATCGGTTTAGTAAATTGTTTATAAATCAATTTTTACGAAATTTTTCGATTTTTTCAGAATTTTGAGCCCCTGTAAATTTCAAAGTTCTTTACATAACTTCACCAAAACTTCTAAACATGTTGACCTTATACATATTTATCATGCCTGCATATCTTAGTTCGGTAGGTTTTTCCAAGTGGTTTTTATTAGCATTTTTGTGGTGTTTTTTTCGTGATTTGACGGCTGATTCAATACGAGTCCGGTTTCCTTCGTTTCCTTGGTTACCAGCTTTGTTGACCTCGAAGAGAAACAAAGGAACGTCAGAATCCGTATACATTTTCAAGTGATCAGAATTTTCGAGAAGGCAATGGTCAGGTTTGGTGCTCCATGGTTTTCTTGTGACTGCTGCCTGCACCTTTTAATCCGCTAAACACAAACCGCTACCTACGCTCATCTTCAACGCAACACAAATTGCGTTCGCGAAGCCCTAGTATACAATATACATACCTATTAAAGTGTATTGTGTGAAAAGGACGATATCTTCCCAATCACCATCTCAAAGACCAAAGAAATTAGAAATAGAGAGATAGGGCATCAAAATCGTTCATTTTTTCCCCGTCAATCTCATCCGTGTTCCCCCAAACGATTACCACAGGCTGGCAGTTGTGTTCGTGCCGTCAATTTTTTTCGGTAAGACCCGCAGAGAAAACAATCAGAGTGGTTTTCTTGGACCGAGTTCCAAATTGTTTGAGGTCGAATAAAAATTAATTGTGATGGAATTTGAATATCGAGCATCGCTGTAGTGTGTACAATGTATGAGAAATTGGAAGCCTTGAAACGTGCTTGGAGCAGTTTGCTTTTTGATCGACTTGTTTAAAAATGTAATTTGCTTTATTATAGTCCAAACGACCGATCGCAACATTAGAATAATAACCAAATAAAACCCAATGTGCATTTATTAAAAGTTATTAAGAGTGATGATTGTATGTCTTTTAAACCAGTTTATCGTTTATTCCAAGCGTCCTCATATTCCATGAAAATAATCGTCGAACTACAAATCATTTTTTGAAACTATTAGTGACTAGTCAAAACTGATCGCAGCGATTACATTTAATGATATATCGGTAATTTAATTATGGCATTTATTCTGTCAACAATCTTAAGTTAATTTCTTGCTCACACAACGAATTTGACTAAAAGCGTATTCAAATTAATGAAAATCCATACCTTCAGGAGCTACGAATTCACTACTGAGTATGTGTACAGCAATATAGTTCAAGGATACCACTTTGATAAAATGTACAAATTTGTAAAAGAAACAACGAAATTGAGCTCACATTAAAAATAAATAATAAACTTAATCAGAAGGGTCTTTTGAATGAAGCATGCTCGCCACAAGTTGATTTTTTACTAATCATCCAAAGGGCATCAAAATCAAAGTATAAAATCATTACATTGTAACTACGAAGTCCATACTTAAAATTCGCGTGAACTTTACCCTGCCAATTAATCATGTATACTTATATATCATGTATATACTTATACAAATTGCTCAATATTACATTGATTGAAATTGCTATAAATTACATAATCCTTGTAGGCACATATCTGTGACAAACCGCTTTGTGTCATAATTAATAATTGTTTATAATATGCGAGTGAAATAGGAAAATTATTAGGCCCATTATTCTGTTGATAATTAGGTAGTCAATTATTAGTGCAATAATGTAACAGCGTCTAAGGGCAGGTTAAGAGCTTAAAGCCTTATATCTAAAACGTTAGACAATATTCACTTAAAAAACGTAAAGATAAAAATAACACAAAAGGCTCGAGATCAAAACAAGAAAGTTTGGTCTAAAAATGAGAATATATAACTAAACTGTTAATACTAGCAGCAATCGTGGGCTAGGACGGGCAAAATGGTAAAATATTACTTAAAAAAGATTACTTTCGTCACTGTGTGTTCACTCGCACACTTTAACATGTATCGAAATATAAATGAATTAGAAGAATACGTGGCACTTTTTCACTTGAGACAATGAGACAAACAATTTAAATAATTTCTAGTATCAGCTTGTTTGAGAGTTCGATTTTACTATTGCAGTGTAAAATCTTAAAGGGTAGATCGTTGGCAACTCTTTTTGCTAGCCGTTTACGACCCATATCTGCGCGGCGTCTCGCAGTGGGATTTGGTCTTCACTTGCAGCAGGTCGTAGGAGAGCGTCTTTCCACGCTTTTTGTTGACTGTCACCTGCACAATGTAGCTCATGTTGGGCTTCAGGTTCGAAATCTCTTGGGTCATCACAGGTCTGGAACATAAATGATTTGCTTGCAGTTTACAAGGCTGGCAACGCTAGAAGCAAATCCATTGGCAAAGCATTCTCCTCGCGCTGTAAATAACTCACCTGTCGTCTCCTGGAACACGGTCTTGTCGGATGCGAATGCCAAATCCAGTGTTGCTCAGCTTCCGGCCGAGAAGACATTGGTTCGGAATTGCCAAATCGAGCTCTTTCTTGCGATTTTCAGTCACGTAGATAAAGTACTCGCTGGCAAGCTTGTCTGGGGATGCGACCCATCTACATCCAAACGAAGAAATGTTTAAAAAATAATTTACATTCGACCAGCACGAGCGAATTCACACCTATTTAGAACAGGACCAGCTGCACATTAGTTGTTTTTGAGAGAGGGATAGGACGACAAACTAGGGGATCAGTATCAGAATCAGAGTTAGCATCGGCATCAGCATTCTGGTTCTGCTCCACTCACCCAACAAGCACAGAGCGGCATTTCCGCTTGCTGACGTACTCATGCACGATGGTTTTGTCGGGAAGTTCCGGTAATGGGAACCTGTCCATCGGGCGGCTCGTCGCCACCACCTCGACGCCGCTGATCTGTCGGAGTTCCTCAGGGTTCGGAGCCGTCACCTTCAGGGTGTACCGCTGGCCGGGTTCCGCGGAATCGACTTTTAGTCGGCCGTAGCCCTCGATCCGGCGTCGCGGTATGACCACCTCGTTCTTCAGCATCAGTTCGACGTCGACGGCGCCACCGCAAGGCATCACGTAGAAATGCACCTCGTGCTCGAACCGCGCTCCCACCTGGACAGTCAAACAATGATGGAGGATTAAGACACGAGGTATTGGAATATTAGACGGTAACGGTTTATTTGCTGTATCTTAAACACATATTTTTATTGATGATCGCAATTGGCTTTGCTCTGTAGTATGTGACTTGTGGCAAAGCCACACAACCCACAGTTCAAAATTAAAATCTAAAGAAAGCATCAAATAAGAAAATTATTGACAACATCCATTATTTGTGTCTTTGTGTGGAGAAGAGCTAAGATCACAATCGGATTTCTATTTTATTAGCAGCCGTGTTGATGAAAAGTGAAAACCTTGTTTAAGCGGTTACGGTGGAGGTGCCAGGTTTCAATTTGAATAGCTTCTAGCTTCTTGATCGCAGGAAAATACGACGTAAAGCTCGGATAGAACTACAGGTCACACAAGATCGTGGTTGTACCGTGAACGTGATTTTTTCATCCAGAAATGTGTTGCCAAGACACGAACAAGTAACGGTTTTGCTTCCATACATTTAAGCATAGATTGAAGCGGATTTGAGTGTGGAGTTAGGCGTGCGGCGTCAGTCACCCCTATGTTTAACCAATTCGTTTAACCGTGTATGGCAGATGCGTCTGATTTAATCCCCAACACAGAATTCATGTCTGAATATCTTGAACGTCAAAATCACCTGTTTGCCTAATCTCCGAAGATTCCCGGAGCGGTCCCCTAAGTTGTTGGTCCTTGTCACCAGGCTATAATTGGAAGTATAAGAGACGGAATACAAGTACAACCATCCCGCTTTTAGCCGAAGAAAGATTTTCATTACTAAACCGAGTGAACGCGAGGATCTGGATTCACGAAACGGGATTACAAAATGTTCGGGCTAAAATCAGGGTTAATAAAATATTTTTTCAGACAATCAGTTTCTATTTTTAGTGAATTGTTACCATGGTCAAAACAAATGTACCCTTTGCCCTGCTTTGCCCTTTGCGTAGTCGCCCAGTAGCAAAGTATTGTGTCAGTATAGTTACCTTGAACTTGAACGTTGCCCTGCCGTCTAGTCGTTTGAGATTGACAGTGACAGCCTTGCCGTCGCGCAGTCCTTCCGGCCGGGTGCGATGGTCGTACTTAAGGGTGGTGTTGCCATAGGAGAAGCTCAGGTTCGTCTTCTTGTTCACGGCGAACAGGTTGAAATGGTACACCTTGCCCTGCTCGAGGTCTTGCAATGTGTAGTGCGTCTTGCGACCCACGCATCCAACCTGCGATATCAACATTATTTGTTATTCAACTAATAATTCAACTAGTAATTCACATTGAACTTCGCAATTTTTTACCTGCATGATTTAATAATTTAAGGAAACTCGGCGAAGCATGCAGCTTATTTTAATGCCATACCGTAAGTCAATCTGGCAATATGGGAGCGGGGCTTTCGCGGTTAATCTTGATTAAGTATTTGGAAGCGCAAATGATTGGAATTTTTTTCTATCCAAATATGTGTGAAACATTATAATTTTGTAAGCTTACATCATAATTGCAAACACCCCATTATCGTGAATACACAAATAAGTCTGGAGGCAAAGCACTTTCCAACTTCAACACTGTATCTATACCCGGGACAATATTGTTGATGCTGTATGGCTTCAATGAGTAATGCATGACTGTAAGAACGACAACCTCTCACTTTTTAAAAGCATTGTGCATCATTGAACAACGCACCAGTATGTCTTCGTGCAGCGTGCCTACACCGGTGCCGCTGCCCCGGCCGAGTCTGCTAGCGTTCAGTTTGGCGGCTTTGCTTGCCAGCTCGCTCTTGTGTGCGTCCGTCTTCTCCCGGGGGAAGTTGAACCCAGAGTGGTGGGTGAGCGAAGGAGGAGATACCCCGTAGCGGTCGCCTTGCGCCTCACAGAGCGTTGGGTAACTGCGACGGGTGTTCACCACCAGGCAGTAGTGCATCAGGTGAGGATCGACTGAGCTGAAAGCGAGCACACAGCACAGGTGGAAATGCATGATACACTCCAAGTAACCCAAGATGGCACACCCGAGAAGCTCTGACAGACGATTTCAGCAATTCGAATGTTGCCAACCCTTGAAAATTTCATTGAATATCCTATTCCAATGCATGGTTCGTAATTTTGTGTTTCACAGTTGAAAAGCTAAAATGTTATCTATTAATAAGATTATCTTGGAGTAATTTCCCTGTAGAAGCAACGTCGTAGCCGTTTGCCAGCAGAAATGAAATGAGCTGTCTGCAGTGATGGTGCAGTTAGAGCTGGGTTGTGGAAAATTAAGGCCTATGATGCGCTGTACTATACACCTATTTTGTGTGCTTAGCAAGTAGATTATTTTTCCGCTGGTGATTGATGGCATTCAGAGCTGAAAATTCATGTAACTGAAACTTTATGTGTCACAATTTCCTTTTTTTGCGTGGATTTTAAAAGATCAGCTTGCCTGCAGGAAGCAGGAAGAATGCGCTAATAAATAGTGACTTGTGAAGTGACTTGTGGCTTGTTTATACCCAGATGACCCAGCTGAAAATTACATCGAACCAAAATCAACCTAAAGATGAACATCGAACACATTCCATTAGCTGGGAAACTGAATCTTGCGAATCTTTGTGCCAAAATGGCAAGTCGCTCGCTCACATAATATATTCGTCAGGGAGAAATTGGATTGCAAAACGCGACCAATGGGCTACGGCCACGCGCATAGAAATCTGTATCGGGTACATAGGGATCATAACCGCAGAACATAATACCAAATTGTCAAGCCGAGAGCCAACCCATAAACCGAAAACCGCAAAGAAGTCCGTTATAACAATGCTTGCATCGAGAGCAGTAATTGAGACGCGTGATAAAGAACTTGCTCGACAAAGTTGCCAGCACTGATCATCTTTGTTTCATTAATTTGTTCAGCTTGAATGTTTTCATTCCTCGAAGGTGTGTACAGATTTTGTGAAATAGTTTCGATTTCAAACGAGTTTCTTGTGCTCAGCAACAGCATACCTATAAAAGCAGTTAACTAATTCGCCTCTTTTTGAAAAATTCCTTTCCACTGTTCTGCTGCTACATACAATCTGCAAATTCGGAGGCAATATTGCAGTAGGTAAGGTATTAGGTTTAAGTATAGATAGGTATACAACTTCTCTTTCGCCGTTAACTCTAATACTCTAAAGGAACAAAACATCGCAATTCTTGACTGGACAGCATGGATTGTCATCATGTCATGATATTGTTATAAAAAATCCACAGACTGATACCAAAATACCTCTAGTCTACCCAGTGTTCATAGACATAGCCTGTGGCCTAGCTCTAGGCTCCAGCCTTAATGCTCTTAGCATACACCTGTTCAAAATATAATTTTTTAAATAGGGTTCTCCAACGCGATTGACATGCCCGCGGTAAGTTTGAGGTCTAAATTTGTTGTGTTTTGTTGCAAATAAAAAGGAATTTCAATACGCACAACAAATATAAACTTATCCCAGTGCCTTATTCCAGTATGATAGTTCACATGCATGTGAAGTTTAAAAATAATAATACAAAGTAAAACAAAGTAACACAAATCGGAACAAGCGTTGGTTTGTAAAGCGCATAACTCTCACACAAAACAAACAGCCACAAGTCATATTTTGTAGCTAGTATAGAAAATTTCGCTTCACTTGCGCCGCCCAACAAAAATAAAAATAAAAGCAGTGTGTTAGGTACCTCGGCTCCCAGCGCACATGCAGCCTCTTCCGACGCTGCCTCTTCTGCAGTCTGATGTTGGGATGTTGAGGAAGCTGCAGAGGATGTGGTCCTCCCGGCTCCAGACTAGCATACATGTTCACGTATGTTTCTTTCTCGAGGGGCGTCACTTGGACCACGTAGAGCCCCAAAGCCGCCCTCTTGAAGACGAAAGTGTGAGATTCACGGCCGCTGTATTCCTCCAGAGCCGGTGGCTGTATGTCTCCAGACCGAGGGGTCTCTTCTACTGAAAATTGTTACCATTGGGACAGGATGTCCTATTTAAGTTGTTGTTCCGCGCGGCAAGGTAGGCATGGTGTAAGTTACTTGTGCTGTAAATCCAGTGGTACTGAGCATGAAAAAGCATCTGTCTCCCGTTTTTTAGTGTTCTGTTGGTCAGTTTTACGGTGCCTATATCAGAATTTACTTGTATTTTTTCATAACGGTGTAGAGATTAGGTAGGTAACTATATATTTAAGGAATTCCACTGATACGGGGGTTGATAGTAAAAGTGTCAAAATGATACCATTTCCACCGAGATTTTAACCAGCATTTCTGAATGTCCCGCAATATGGCAGTTTGTCAGACATTTTTTATTGCCATGTTTAGATGGAACAAATATACCGAGAGCCGGACGAGGGACGAGGGAATGTATTTTCGATTCATTGTGTTTCTTACGTTTTCCAGTGTCATTTTGGTGACGATATCGGATGGCCATGAGCACACTCGACGTGCAGGGAGTCACAGTGATTGACAAAGGATTGTTTTCTCGCTCGTTCAGGAAGAAATAGCTGCAAGGAAAAATAAAAGCAATCGAGAAACGTAGCAATTTGGTATTATTCATGGCATTTAATATTAACACATATAAGTCACCCCAGTGCTGAGGCGAGTTTGTTTATTAGTCTTTTGACAGAATGAGCTTCTGCTTTTATTTTTGAATAAACATCTACCCGAAGCTATGCTCACACCACGCTTACACATAATGTCGAGGCCAAGCGACACTAAATACTAAATAGTATACCTAATTACGAGCACTTACTACGCAATGTATCTATACCAGTTGCTACTGCACTATGTTGTTGCCACCTTGCGAATCCGCCATCATGTGGTGATTGCTGCTAGTTCGGAATGTTTTCAATTTTAGATAGGAGACTAGTTTCTATATATATGCTGCCCTTTCGAATGTATACGGTAACTGCCATTGCCATAGTTTTTATAATTGCATCTCGACACATTAGAAAATCAATTGAAATAAAATATGTCAGTGAATAAGGAAATACTTAAATGTACAAACGGGATATTTAACAACATCTATTCAATTGAAGAAGAAGAAAGCATGCAGCAACTTGGCATCGTAGAATATCATAAACAGAAAATCAAACATTCAAGTTCGCAACACCTAACTAACTATCATTACTTATAACTCTTTCGTAGACAAGGCACGTAAAAAAAGCATCGGACGCGGCGGGCGATGGAAATTCACGTTATCCTCTTATGTGAATGCACCTCCCCTCTCGAGTTTGATTGAAGTGCTCTGTCGGACGCGGGAGGCGTTAATTCCGCTTTGCAACAATGTAACAGTCCATAGTGCAGTTCTCACCAAAGACTTGTTGCACATCATCACCGTTGAGTACATAGGTATACCTAAACACAAGAGTCAAGAGTCACACCATCTGATGTATGCCGTATGGGTGAAGCCATTGTTTGGCTCGTTGAATTTCGCGTGCACTTCCAGCGCGGCGAGAGGTGATTAACACGTGGCGCCCATCAAATCGTGAGCTCGCCAATGCCCTTACGCGTGATTATGGGTTTTATATGCGCGGGTCATCGGAAATATTACACCCAACACAAATGCACGCTGCTGCTTGTGCAGAGTTTCTTTCTGCACTGCATTTTGCTGCCATATCGTCCTTTCAAAATGCAGCGCGCTTATAGGCACGAGTGGTACGTGAAACGGCACCGAGTTTTATTGTGCCCGAGAGGTTTATACAGAATATCTTTTAAAAAGTGACTTGCAGTTTTGGAATAAATGCATTTGCTGTCCACTTATAAGGCGCGTTGATACACTTTGTTATGGCAATCTATAAAGCTTGTAAACCCGTACATTTCCGTTCCTGTCAACGCTAAAGGTTGTAGGGCAAACATACTGGCGTGGAAAATGAAAATTGCTTACGCATAGTGGTGTAAATTATAGAATTGGATAATCCGTTACTAAATGCGGTCAAACAATCCTGAGCACGTTAGGTGACTATAGCTGAAGTTTCGCTGGTCATTTAACGTAAGCTTTGGACCATGAGGAGATCTGGTTCCGACGTGGGGTAACGACGCCGACAACGGCGGCGTTCTTGTGACTGCCGTAAAAAAATCAACCGTATGGGCATGTTTTCTAAACCAACGAGCCTAGAGAAAATATTCAAGGCGCTGGATTTTTAAGAAGTTGACTCTTTTTTGGAGTTTACAGCTGATCTTGCGTGCCGTGTGGCGGGAAAATCACGCTGTAATCCATCTTCGTTTTCACTTGTGTCCTGGAGGCAAAACGGCTGAAGCCGATCCAAGGTGGTGGGAAGAGGATGGCCTGTTTTTGGGATAGACCTGTCACCTTGCTCGCAACAGTATACATTGAAAACTGCACTCTTACGCTACGAAGTTGCGAGAAATATATCGTCGAACTCGATTATGTGCATGCATAAATAGATCGGCGGATTAATTTATGCAAAAGGCTGACTCCTTTCGTAAATTTTCTTCCTCGAATTGAAACTTTCTTTGTGTAGGTAAATTTGCATGGAACAAACGCCTTCCGCAAATCTCTTTAACCGTAACTCTAAGAAAATATAGATGCAATTTACACATCACCGCTAAAATTTTCATATTTACGTTCGACATCGAAATCAGACCTTTTGGGAAGGGCTTGAGAGTATTACTTCCTTGGTGTAGAGTGAAGTTTTGCGCTGTAAATATCAGTACTGGCGACGTTCTATTTGACATTTTTTAAATTGTGTGACCCATGGGGCGAGCGTATCGCGCTGAAGATCTGTGATTGTTCGACATTTTTCGAAAATTACGGGGACAGCTCGTAAATTTATTGAAAGATCGTAATCTGAACAAATTGTTCAGCTAAGCTGCTCACCTATAGTATAGTTGTTCGGTTTCTCTCAGTACTTCGACAGGCTTAGGGAATTACTAAAAGTAACATAGAGTAATTAACAGTAATTACACCACAGTATATCACAGTCACATATACTTATTAATGGATAGTTGTAGGTGGGTGTGATCCATACTAAGACATGGGAGAGGGTACCGTACTATATTGCGATGATCAGCAAAGCGAGTGAAACAGAATTAGTTTCACGTATAGGTGATTTTTTCCGAATTTACTTTCCTCGAGATTTAGCGTAGCCAATAGTAGCAAAGGCATGACCACGTGTGTGAACTCTATCTGTGCGTTTCGGGATAAAGCGCACTGATATTTTTAATGCTTCGAAATTTGGCAGAAATCGAAGCCAAATTTGCACGACTTCCTCGTTCTCCAATGCAGCACCATTATATAGATTCAGCACGGCTCGAGTGGAACCAAGGTGACACATATACAATGTGGGGCGTTCCTGACGGGAAGCTCGACCAAACGTTTCACATACAGCGAGGCCCAAATCTGGCCAAATGCCGCAAATGCCGCAAATGCCGCGGCTACCAACATGTCCCGGAAGAATTCCACTTCCAGCGGAATGATACACACAGTATGTTTAAAACTACGTCACACTCGAACAGTCTCGTACATGTAACATGTCGCGCATGTAAAGAAGATGCAACATTAAATGCATTTGTCTTCTTGGAGGTTCAATATTTTTCAGCACTAATAGCTAGGGCTACTATCGATTGAATAACCGACCATGTCATGGATTTTTGAGGGAATAAAAATAAGTATTTTTTTCGTCGTCCAACGTACACTCGCTATCCATGACAATGATAAAATTCATTGTATAAGATTTTCTTAAATACATTTCTAAGCTTGTTTCAATTTTGGAATCATTTATGTATAGGTACTATATAAAATCATTTAGAAATATTAAATATATTTTCAGTCACGATCTGAACAAAAATATCTTGCAATCACTCCCACGTCTCTGCAAAAGACAAATTTCGAACACTTGGTAAGAACTCAAAATTCCAATTCTTCATGGGGGAAAAAATTACTTACCAGAACGAATAGCTGTCTAATTTTGCCCAAGAGCACTGCACGAAGCACAAAATCTATAAACTAAGAGAAAAACCATTTCGCCCAGTAGTTATATATAAACTTGATTTGATCGGCTTCTTCCTCGATTTTCGAATATATTTCACTTCAGGTTGGCAAGCTCTCGAGCGCTAAGGGAATTCACTAAGATGTTAGAACCAATGCCAATGAACGTTGACCAGGATAAATCTTGTCGAAATTTCGCGGACCGAGTGATCTATTGCCATATGAGAATTTTCGGGTGGAAGGAAATAGTATGCGTTGGAACCAGCTGACTTGGAGAGCTGACTCGGTTAAATGTTATACATGGTTTCGCAGTGGCTCACACATTATTATTGGCGAATGATAATGAATCCCCGGTTCCTTGAGTACTTGAACAGCACGCGACATTTCTTTCCCAAGTGCCTTTTTAACATATATTTTTAGGAAAAATCATTCAGTTGCTGCCATCAAATAATATGAACTCTTCACGATCAATACGCTGCAACCGAGGATGTATAAATCGACTCGTTTAACAAGCAAGTGCAAGCATGTTCGCTAATTAATAGTTGGCTTTCGTCGGGTTGGTGGTCACGGCGCGGATTGCTTGGCAAGCAAGAGCACGTGTCAGTCAAGGCTTGGCCAGCTGTCACGCGCATTGACGGAGATTTGTGACCGCCGAATGTTGGCAACGACCTGCGATGGACCAGCGAATTGTTTCAGACCAAATGATCGATTCCGCTCGAAACCAGAGACATCGATTTCATTTCGAATAAACTTACTCAACTGTCAATAAGCATTTACCCTTTTGTCCTTTACGTATAAATAGGTGGTACTCTTCCTTACATTTCGCTACTTTATGGTTAGTCGAAGCCAAGTACACATGCCACCGACAGTTGGGCTTTGACAGAAGCAACAAAAAAAACAACAAGCAAAGCGCACTTAGGCACACACAATCCCCCCGCCATCCCGACCCCGTCAGCCGGCAAATCGCGAGATGCATCGACTGCTCATCGGCAGGAAGGGTCACATTGTGCGGACCCGGCCGCCGTGGCCGCGACGGCCACCCGTCTCTTTGATTAAGCCGATATTCCAACTCACGACTCATCGTTTGTCTTCTTCACCATGTTTGTTTGGCCAGAGCCTCACAACGATGTCCCGAGACGAGCCAATCGACATCACAATTCAAATGTGATGGAGCGTATGCAATTCTAATGATTATTTACTGTTTTGAAATCTGAATGAAAAACGATATTGGTCAGAGGTCAATGACTGGCCAAGTCACTCCCTCCGTTAAGCTTGAAGAAGGGTCAGTCACGTCGGCCACCCTGCAGTCTGCACCAATGTGACGGCGGGGCGGCCGAGTTGTCTGACCTAGCCTATTTGCTAATCACATTTAATCAGGCCCGGTCGCTGCAGCGGACCGGCAGACCGGCAGGCCTTTGAGTCGGTGGTTCGATAGGGTCGAGTACTCACAGCTTGGTTTCGCCTTGGTAGAGGAAGGCAGACACTTGGTGGTCCACGGGAATCACGCGCGTGTCGTGGAAAACGTCGTCTTTGGGGATGTTGAATCTGTAGTGCGACCGATTGCGTTTTGACTGTATTATGGGCGGCGTCTCTTCTCCATTGACCAGTACGAAGCAAATCAGAACGGTGAAAAGAGTCAACCAAACTAAAAGATAACCCTCGACAAATTGAGACATTCTGTAAAGTTTTTGGAAATCGCGTTCTTGTGCGAATTTGTTCTCTGGTGCACAAATCAACAAAGTTTTCGACGGTGTGGGGGCAAGATCCAGAGCCAAATATTGTCGGTGAATTATTATGCGTATCCACTTTCCTGGCAGGACAGCAGGCCTTGCACGTAAGGCGCTCTTGAGATTGTCGGCACTGACTTTGCAGTTTGCTCTTGGTCCTGCGTGAAAGTCTTGAGGAGATTCTGCAGAATGGAGCTCAATTCGTGGCCATGGCTGCAGTGGTGCTCGCTCGTTTCGCAGTCATTGCCCAATCAATGTGTGCACAAAGGACGGACCACTAAACAAACACACATTAGACTGCACATTTATTCCATCTTTCGATTGCTCGACAACGTCACCGCTCTTAGTTGAGCTAATTCGCCACAATTCGAACACGAATTTATGAGTCGATCAATTATCTTGCACTTTTATTTCACAGACATTGATAAAGAAATTTAAACTATGGTTGAAGTTTTAAACAATCTTATTTTATTTTAACTTTTGACTGTCCAGCAAACATACTTTTCACTCATTTTATTTTTAATATCGTTCAATTAAATTCGATCAGACATTAACGCGTATAGAATAAAGAAAACGTCTCAATATTCCACGTGCAATTTTTACAATAAGTCTGTAGCAATCATCAGCATCCGAAGTTTTCTGAAAAATCACTAAAACTCGTAGTACACAATCGGGCGGTGTCCGAAATCACGAGCGCGACATACGAGCAACTGTACGCATGAAGACGCATGTACCATGAAAGGCGCACCCCCTTCGGTCTCGATACGACGCTGATGCTGTGAGTGCGGAGCAGGAACGGTGCCCGAACCAGCCCGACGAATCAAGAAAGACTGGTGCCATTCCAGTCTGCCGCAACGCATGTTATAGTAACGTGCATAGAGTGTGCGCAAGGAGACGCTTAGCGGCCGCGTCCCCCTCCTTGGTCCCGCCAAGAAGTGGTCCATTCACAGCCTCCCCGCAGGAGCTTCATTCAGAATACGCGTCTCGTGCGGATATGGTCGCGTCTCTACGCATTGCGTCAAACGGCAACTCGAGGTGACGGGCTTTTCCAAATCGACGGACGTAGCAAGTAGCACAGAGATGCAGGACATATCGACCGCATTTAAATGTAAAAATGATTTAAAACTAAACCACTATAATCGGCCATAACAAAATGTTTGCAAAAAAAAGTCAAAAGATCTGCAAAAGTCCTTCAATCCTTACAATGTTTTGCATGGTTTTCAAATTTTAATTTTTAGTACACACAGATGTACTTACTTAGCCAGTAATCAAAAAATTTCCTTCATATTACCTTCCCAAAACGATTGAGCACCGTCACTTCACAGAACCATCAAGATGTGGCGGAAAGGCGTGTTACCAGTGGCGTGACTTCAAACTGGAGGCCCCAGAGCAAAATAAACTGAGGCCCCTCCCCTCGTGGCGGGATGAAAACTTACTCCTAGATTTTTGTCACCCGTCACCTGCCTCGCTTCAAATAAACCATTCCCTTTCAAAAAGGTCGTCGCCGTCTTTTCGGATTAACCTTTCTAAAAATATTCCCTAAAAAAGCGTTGTCGCCTTTTTTCGGATTAACTTAGGCCTCTACGGGCTCCAAAAATCTTATCGGAGGCCCCCCTGAGCCCGAGGCCCCCGACCACTGGTTTGCCTGATCCCCTCTAGTTACGCCCCTGCGTGTTACAGATACGCTGGATTCCTTTACAGGTACACAATGCGCTAACGTTTAATCAAACACTTCTTCCTGCAATTCTCCTTGTTTATTTATTACTCAGATTATAATAATAAGATGCCCGTAAAGAAAGGGTATAATAAAAGTGAAAGAGCGACCGCGCGGGGTCTAAAGTGGGCAACCGCGAAGCGCGTTGGCACAGGCCGGCCGCTGTATTATGCTGATAAACCTAATTGGTACACTTAGGTTAGGGCACACCAGCGCAGAATGTGCATTCATGTGATTAGAATAATTTGAGATCGGTAATAATGAAACGGACGGAGATGGCTAAAAAGAGGGAGAGGGGAGGGGGGAGAGAGAGAGGGAGGGAGGGAGATGGAGATACAGCAGCGTCTTTATATCAGCGCACTCCTTGAAACCCGTTTCAGCAGTTTTAGCAGGATGATAGATCAATTAGAAATTACTCGACCGATTACATTAGACTAATGGAATAGGTTTCAGTTGCCTTTATTAATCGTAATAAAATGAGTTGTATAATTATATTTGATGCTCATTATCTCTTTGGTCCGACTGCATACGATTCGAGTCTTCAAGCGCATAGCTTCGGGGCAAGAAGTGCAAGACGCGCGTTTAAGATCGCAGCACAGGTGAGACCAGGTGATCATTTCACCATTTATCAAACCCATGGACCACATTGGACTGTTCACATTCGGAATCAGCTTCAGAATCAGAACCCTCGTGAGCGACTTAACATAATGAATCGCTTTTTAGGTAAATAAACTTGGTCCTGTGGACCGTTTCGATCGACTCTTGATATACAAGAGGGGATTCATGCTGCAAAATTAAAGACTTCGAAGGTAAACAAGAAAGATAGCCGTTGGGTGGAACGAGTGCACAGATGCATATACATATCAAACAGCGACAATACAACACACAACACACAACACACAACACACAACACACACCCACACATGCACAAAGATGAGCCATCCTCGTCTTACACTCAACTTTAGCCACCTGCCGAAATACAGTGACGTCATCCGTGCATTGTGTTGACCTTTAAGCGACCTCGACCCTGACTTAACATGGTCTGGCCTGGCCGTGGCCCAGCCTCCTCTGGTCCAGCGCCCCTAACATCGATCTTGCAGTGTCAATCGACGAATGCACGACGCCACAGCCAATGGCCTTGCTATCTTGCACCCCGCCTCCACCATTACCCGGAACCAGATGTAATGGACATTAGATCTCAGATGCGGTCAAAGTGTAATGAATACATCAATTAAAATGGTGCAATTTTTTATGAGTGGTTTAATACAGCAAAGATATTTAGCATGTCCATGTGCACAGGGCCGGACGGGCAGGAGAGTGGAGTTGCTATCATACCCCGGGATGATGACATTCCGACACTCTAGCGGTCATAGAAAATGCTAATATTCAAATATTAATATAAATATCTGTTTTGTTTATATTCTTGCGACGAGTTGTGAATTGCAATCTACAAAGAAGATAATTATGGGTATTCTTGGTCCTTGGTCGACTAGGGGAACGATTTTTAGTAGTAACTTCACATAATTCGACACTATGCTATTGCTCGTATATATGCTATGCATTAGTTAATACACTGTCCGTTGTCTATAAATGTCTTAAGTCGACAATCACAGCTAGCAAGGGTAATACGTATTTTTAATATATATGTGTGCGTGTGTGTGTGTGTGTGTGTGTGTGTGTGTGTGTGTGTGTGTGTGTGTGTGTGTGTGTGTGTGTGTGTGTGTGTGTGTGTGTGTGTGTGTGTGTGTGTGTGTGTGTGTGTGTGTATGTGTGTGTGTGTCTTTGTCTTGCCCATGGAAAACCCTGTTTTTTCGGAGCCCTCAAGATATAAGTTATCAGCACATTCAAACGAGGTTTGGGACTAATTATTTGAAAGTCTAGGTATACATCAATTAACATTTAACGATTGTACTCATGCAAATCTTCGAAAAATATTCCTTAAGTAAAGGAAAAAGACAGTTGTACAAGCAAAAGTCGGGTTCGGACAAATTGAAAATTAAACTGCAGAATTAGCTAAGATTTGCAGCTGAAGAAAAGGACAAACGAAATTAAATTTGGGGTCCTTGGTTCATCAACCCACTCCTGCTGGCTGCGCTAACGATAGTGATACCGGCAGCGAGTACGCCCCCGCATGTGCCAATAGGGAGTCTGCCTTCCGGGCGTCGGGTCTATTCGGAACGTCTGTCGAGGAACATAGGAGCGGTGGAGATGTGCATGTATGTTCCCTTTTCCATACCCAGCCAACCATTTTGGAACTGATCACGTTTCGTGTATCGATGTAAACAAATCAACATGTAGCTGTCACCTACAGCCACGCTCATCAACGCAATTTGACAGTTCCGGCTCTCGGACCTGCGAACAATCAAGCTCGTGTAGATCGCCCCACGTGCGGAGTGGTTGCGGGAGGAAGGATACCAAGCGGGGCGGTTTGCTCATGGAACTGCCGCCGCCGCCGCCGCCGCCGCCGCCGCCGTGCGGTACCATTGTTGCTCATCTTTTCTGTGATTGCGGGTTCATTGAATCGCCTTGGTGTAATCGACACTCGAAGGTGAAATATGATTCGACCATCAGGGAATTTCCAAAATATTCCCGATTGACTGCCGGAGGTCCTCCTCGGAGTTCTTAGAATTGATGCCCTCACCATGCCCCTCACACAGCATCGGGCCATTAGGATATATCAGAGGACACAGCATATCAGAGGTTATAGTTAGGAGATCCTTTTTATTACATCACCATCCAACGAGTGAATATATTGCTAGGTCCGGTACACCTATGTAACAAAGAAAAGTGTATACGTCTCACACCTTATTGCGATGCCATTCCCAAGCGGCCTGGTCATTTCGGGCGATTGTTAGATGAGTGCTCTGTGGCACTGGCAGCCAGCCACAGATAAGGTAGCGTACTTGCGGATGGTCCGAGCATGTATGTACGAATGTCTTCCGCCCCGTGATGTATGCAACGCGAAATGGTGGTGCTTCATGCTAGTGATGCGTGTGAGACAGTCTCATGCAGTCCTGCATGCACGATAACAGTTTTATACAAGTTTCGATGATGGAAAAATACCATATATTGTAATTAAAGTTATATTTACAATGACAGAGAGTCAGACTCTCTGGCTATTCTTCGGAAACGGACACGCCGGCGTGGCTAGGAAACTTACACGATTGAGAGCTAACCATGCACGAGCCTAGTTTTACGTTTTTCAGAACGAAAATGTTAAATGTTAAAAAAGACACGTGCAGATGGGTTTCGGGATAAAAGGGTTCATGACCATTTCAGCGAACAAAGGCAGAGGTGTCAAAGTGACAGTAGTTTGAGCCGTGCTGTTGCATTGTGTAAAATTAGAAGACCGACCTAGTTCGCTCTGTTCGCCGGCCTGCGTGCTTGACGGAGTCGAAGGAGATTCAAGCTCAAGCGTTTATTATGATTTTCCAAAGTTATCTCTTGCGTGCCTAACCTTGGTTAGCTATATATCTGTGAAGTTCAACAATGATTGCCATATTGATTTTTTTTAAATGCACGGAATTTTAAAAATCAATGGTTGAAAATAAAAAGATGAATTGCCATACGAAAAAGAATATTTTTGAAAAAAAAACGGTGAATGCAAAAAAAGAAGAGAAGAAGTACAGCACATCACTATGCTGCACCGAACGAGACTGAGTCAGCAAATCAGTGTCTTGTTTCTAGTACGATAATGTATTACATTGTAATCTTACAAATGCCTGCTAGGTGTAAGGTGTTCATGCCAATACAGAAGGGTCAAATGTATGTGAATAGATAAATACACACTTGAAATGACCTCTATTTTTTCATCCTAGTCAGTCTAATAATACAATAATGACAAGGTGACGTAACGGGCTTGCACGAATAATACACTGCTCATATTAAACACAATGCAGTAAATGAAAGCCGCGTTTAGTATGATATTGGACCAAGTCACCTTGAAATCGCCCATCAATAAGTACAATGATACTTATTACGCGTATGGCGTACCTACTCATGACATGATGTGCAGCGTTAACTTTGTAATGCACTTCTACAGCATTGGAAAAATGCAACCCAACTTCTCTGCTACGGCGTCGTATTTTTCGCTTTGCGATTCTTTTCTTCTCTTCACTCATGTTATCAATCGATCAGTCCTTTGAGACGCTGATGATAATATACAATCAACCGCTGCAAGGCTTGGTTTTACAATTCGTATTATTATTATTATTATTATTATTATTATTATTATTATTATTATTATTATTATTATTATTATTATTATTATTATTATTATTATTATTATTATTATTATTATTATTATTATTATTATTATTATTATTATTATTATTATTATTATTATTATTATTATTATTATTATTATTATTATTATTATTATTATTATTATTATTATTATTATTATTATTATTATTATTATTATTATTATTATTATTATTATTATTATTATTATTATTATTATTATTATTATTATTATTATTATTATTATTATTATTATTATTATTATTATTATTATTATTATTATTATTATTATTATTATTATTATTATTATTATTATTATTATTATTATTATTATTATTATTATTATTATTATTATTATTATTATTATTATTATTATTATTATTATTATTATTATTATTATTATTATTATTATTATTATTATTATTATTATTATTATTATTATTATTATTATTATTATTATTATTATTATTATTATTATTATTATTATTATTATTATTATTATTAT
Organism: Nemoura dubitans; assembly: GCA_921293005.1. Lineage (NCBI taxonomy): Eukaryota > Metazoa > Arthropoda > Insecta > Plecoptera > Nemouridae > Nemoura > Nemoura dubitans. The sequence continues at coordinate 24,934,428 of OV121074.1, forward strand.
TATTATTATTATTATTATTATTATTATTATTATTATTATTATTATTATTATTATTATTATTATTATTATTATTATTATTATTATTATTATTATTATTATTATTATTATTATTATTATTATTATTATTATTATTATTATTATTATTATTATTATTATTATTATTATTATTATTATTATTATTATTATTATTATTATTATTATTATTATTATTATTATTATTATTATTATTATTATTATTATTATTATTATTATTATTATTATTATTATTATTATTATTATTATTATTATTATTATTATTATTATTATTATTATTATTATTATTATTATTATTATTATTATTATTATTATTATTATTATTATTATTATTATTATTATTATTATTATTATTATTATTATTATTATTATTATTATTATTATTATTATTATTATTATTATTATTATTATTATTATTATTATTATTATTATTATTATTATTATTATTATTATTATTATTATTATTATTATTATTATTATTATTATTATTATTATTATTATTATTATTATTATTATTATTATTATTATTATTATTATTATTATTATTATTATTATTATTATTATTATTATTATTATTATTATTATTATTATTATTATTATTATTATTATTATTATTATTATTATTATTATTATTATTATTATTATTATTATTATTATTATTATTATTATTATTATTATTATTATTATTATTATTATTATTATTATTATTATTATTATTATTATTATTATTATTATTATTATTATTATTATTATTATTATTATTATTATTATTATTATTATTATTATTATTATTATTATTATTATTATTATTATTATTATTATTATTATTATTATTATTATTATTATTATTATTATTATTATTATTATTATTATTATTATTATTATTATTATTATTATTATTATTATTATTATTATTATTATTATTATTATTATTATTATTATTATTATTATTATTATTATTATTATTATTATTATTATTATTATTATTATTATTATTATTATTATTATTATTATTATTATTATTATTATTATTATTATTATTATTATTATTATTATTATTATTATTATTATTATTATTATTATTATTATTATTATTATTATTATTATTATTATTATTATTATTATTATTATTATTATTATTATTATTATTATTATTATTATTATTATTATTATTATTATTATTATTATTATTATTATTATTATTATTATTATTATTATTATTATTATTATTATTATTATTATTATTATTATTATTATTATTATTATTATTATTATTATTATTATTATTATTATTATTATTATTATTATTATTATTATTATTATTATTATTATTATTATTATTATTAGTATTATTATTATTATTATTTTATTATTATTATTATTATTATTATTATTATTATTATTATTATTATTATTATTATTATTATTATTATTATTATTATTATTATTATTATTATTATTATTATTATTATTATTATTATTATTATTATTATTATTATTATTATTATTATTATTATTATTATTATTATTATTATTATTATTATTATTTTATTATTATTATTATTATTTATTATTATTATTATTATTATTATTATTATTATTATTATTATTATTATTATTATTATTATTATTATTATTATTATTATTATTATTATTATTATTATTATTATTATTATTATTATTATTATTATTATTATTATTATTATTATTATTATTATTATTATTATTATTATTATTATTATTATTATTATTATTATTATTATTATTATTATTATTATTATTTATTATTATTATTATTATTATTATTATTATTATTATTATTATTATTATTATTATTATTATTATTATTATTATTATTATTATTATTATTATTATTATTATTTATTATTATTATTATTATTATTATTATTATTATTATTATTATTATTATTATTATTATTATTATTATTATTATTATTAGTTATTATTATTTATTATTATTATTTATTATTATTTATTATTATTATTATTATTATTATTATTATTATTATTATTTATTATTATGTATTATTATTATTATTATTATTATTATTATTATTATTATTATTATTATTATTATTATTATTATTATTATTATTATTATTATTATTTATTATTATTATTATTATTTATTGTTATTATTATTATTATTATTATTATTATTATTATTATTATTATTATTATTTATTATTATTATTATTATTATTATTGATTATTATTATTATTATTATTATTATTATTATTATTATTATTATTATTATTATTATTATTATTATTATTATTATTATTATTATTATTATTATTATTATTATTATTATTATTATTATTATTATTATTATTATTATTATTATTATTATTATTATTATTATTATTATTATTATTATTATTATTATTATTATTATTATTATTATTATTATTATTATTATTATTATTATTATTATTATTATTATTATTATTATTATTATTATTATTATTATTATTATTATTATTATTATTATTATTATTATTATTATTATTATTATGCTAAGAAGAAAATATTAAGAGAATAAACGTCTACATTATATCGAGTCCGGTTCACGGGACCTGTTTCTGCTTTTCTACATTTGCAGGGTTTCGATTCTTGTCATAAAATCATTTGTAAACTTGTTTTCCATCAAAATTCCGATCACGACAGTGCCAGTCGACTGTTCTTCTTCACTTTCCGTCTTCTAGATCGACGAGAGCATCGTATCCGACAAAGACGTGCTGCTAATAAGAACATGGTGTCTCGCTTTCCTTCGTAGCAGTTTTTACTTTTTATACAATATGTTTCCATAGTTCATTGCTCATCACTGTCAAAACCTTAGTATACCTAGTTGAAATGTTGTGTTCACCGGAGTAACTACTTCATGTATCGATCTCTGCGTTTGGCCTTCACACCAATAGAAACTATTGAAAATTAACTTCAATAATACTATCAGCCCCCCACCCCGTGTCGAGTTGTAGCGCAACAACTCAAAGTTCGCTGTTTTCAATCATTTCAATGCCGCTTGTTTGTGGTGGAGGTGCCGGGTCTGCTGAAGCTTCAGCCAAGCTTTGTGCGGCTCGCTTTGCGGACAGCCTGAATGGAAGCCAGCTTCGCCTACGATTTAATACTTCAGCAGGATTCAGCACGAAAGTACATCAGAGATGCTTTTTATTCCAACCTCACAGCCCCATTCGAAGCGCCTTTCAGAAATAAATAGCATTTTTACGCCATAACAATATAACATTTTATTCAGTGATAACCGATTTTAAAGTATGAGCCACACACACACACACACACACACACACACACACACACACACACACACACACACACACACACACACGAGGTGTGCTGTCGTGTTTGAGCTAAATATTTCTGCTGCGGGCATCAGATAATGAACTCTGGGGCGTAGGAAATTATATTCGTATTGTTATTATTTACACGTGTCAATGAATAACAATTTCAGTAGGTACATACTTTTATTGAGAAATATTTCCGAGATTACTCCAAATGTTTTTTTTTAAATCTATCCTCTTCACAGAGCTCAGCTCCCAGTAAATTCGCAAAAATAGCCGAGAAAACAGAGCGAAACAAAAGTGAACAAACCACTGAACCAATTCTTTGACAAACAACAATAAATATCAACGTGCTAACGTCGTTTCAAATGACGCCACCAACCTTCAACTTCAAGCAGGCAGGTTCATTTCAGCAAAACTAGCTCGCACAAAACACATTGCATTTGTTTTATCATTAAATGGCCATTAACACAATAGCGGCGGCGGCGGCGGCAGCGGCGGCGTAGAGATGGTTTGTAGTGGGCAAGGTAATGGTCGTAGTGTGAGAACTGTACCTACACTCACTGATTATGGAGGGCCGCAATCCACTAGAGTTCAGCTCTGGAGGCATCGGCTGCAGTGAATAGAAATGAGGCTTAATGAGTTATGTATACACCGTGTCATTTTACCGAATGATCGTCGAGACGAAACAAGTATGCTAGTTGCCAGTACCAGACGCCAGTACCAGAAGCCAGTACCATACGCCAGTACCATACGCCAGTACCAGAAGCCAGTACCAGACGCCAGTACCAGAAGCCAGTACCAGAAGCCAGTACCAGAAGCCAGTACCAGTAGCCAGTACCAGACGCCAGTACCAGAAGCCAGTACCTGAAGCCAGTACCAGACGCCAGTACCAGAAGCCAGTACCATACGCCAGTACCATACGCCAGTACCAGACGCCGTCGCCAGTATCTTAGCAATTATCCCAGTACCATAGGTACCTTAGTCGGTTTTCCTAGGCCAGAGGTCTTGGTCGTGTGGGAGGGGGGGGGGGGGGGGGTTCGAAAACTTTGAGATCCAGATTTTTGGAAATTAAAAGTCACAATCCGCGATTGTACCTCATCTTGTCTTGAGCATAGCCACATCACACCGATTAGGATGCCACTCAGCAAGTTGTACTCGCAACTTTCGCTACGAAACTGCACGTCTTTTGAGTGTGTCGCAAACGTTTGTACTGAGATCGACGCATGAAAACAAGAGGTGAACTTCATATTTCTAGCTGTGAGGTCATTAAACTATCGTATTTATGTATTTGCTCGATGGATCACGTTTATAACATGACCTGCTGTCAGTGGCAAATAGCTCACCAGTGGGTAATCGCCCGTTTTGACTCAGCTAAATAAATGCGACGAGAAAAAAATAATTCCTTGACACGAGAAACGTTGGACTGCAGCAGTCTAGACCAACAGAATGTCAAATAAATCTAATTTAAATGAAGGTGTTCACAGTGGTACACGTATTGCGAATGGGTGGCATGCATATGCGAGTAGCATGCATAAAATGCTCGATATTTTGTGCGTGGTGGTTAAGCTGAAGTGGAGAGGGGGGGGGGGTGGAGCATTGTAATTGAACCAGATTTTTAAAATAAAGGCTGAATCACCGTCGTATTGAACCTGGGTATTTATTACCATTATACCATTTATTACCATATTTATTAAAAACCCTTATTTCTCATTGAGAAATTGACATTTGGCTTTAGAAGAATACCACCAGTATGTATCGACCTCTTCTCATTGAAGTGATGAAGAGATATTGTTCGATTTACCTAACGCAGACCACCATTGTGCTCTATAACTATAATATACTCATCTGTGTCATGAATTTTCGCAATAGTGATTTTATCATTTATATCGAGAAACATCTGATGAGTAACATGGTGCTACTAATATTTAATTAATACGCCTGTTGAGACATCTAATGGTCACACAATCTACGCGTTCGTTATACAAAAGCAAAAAGCTAGGATGCAATCCGAACAGGAGTGCAGTTAGTGGTCGGGCACTGGGCCAGGCTGCAACATACTTGCGTAATGAGTACTTGCAATCTGAATTTCACGCTTGGCCTGTGTATTTATTGTAAACGCAGCGATTGATGGAGAGCTCATCTTGTGAGACTTTATTGGTAATGTGCATTATGTAAAGACAAATCTCACCCAAGTGTGTATAAACTCAGCGCGTCTAAGAACCTCACGGAAGTGTTGCTGTAAGAAGGACTTCTCTGTACAAAAACTGCCGTAAATTACAAAAAAATGTACGTTTATGAACAAAATATATGTTGCCTCCTTTCAACTAGTGAACATTCGGATGACGTGTCATGAATGTGAGATGGTCACAGAAGCAAGACCTCTGCCAAGATCGCCAGATAGCCAAGCTGTGTAATACCGAGAGCCCTTCGAACATCAGTTGGTACAATGTAAGAAAGGGGGCGTGCAATTAGGGGTTCCGTGGGAGAATGTGATCTCTGCCCAAGCTCTGCTGGCATAGGAGCTGTGACATGTGTGCCTTGTATCTTGGAAAGCATCGTGCGTTGAACTCCCCACGGTCCATGAGGCGCGAGCGCGTCTTTGACTAGGAAAAATTGATGGAGGTTATCTAACACATGATGCAGATTGTTTTATTGCTGTGAAACCCTTATTTCGTACCCCCAAATGCTCATTATTGTGGATTGGTATTGATTATATATATTGATATCCAAGATTGATGGTTTCGTTGGTACCTATTTAGTCTCGGCATTTGACCTTGATACTATATAATATACCATTAAATTTGTACAAGTATTCTTGAAATATAGGTATTTTGAATAAGGATATATACCTGTACTACAATTATTTGTTTTACCCTTCTGCTAGATGACTCTGAGTTCATTTTTCAGTTTTCAGTTGTCAGTTTGTAGTTATCAAGTTTAATAAGCGTACCGCCAGTTCGGTCGAAGAGCATAACATATTCTATGGAAAAAGTCAGCCAAATCTTGAGTAGAGTATAAAATATATCCGGGTCAAACCATATAAAGCATGTTATCAGTTATCGCTAACAGGTCGTTTGGGCATCGGGTATCACATTCTTCAACCAAGTTTGCTCATTTTCCTTCGCATGACAGTACGAACCCTCGGTATTTGGCTGCGTGCTGGGAGAAGATCTTTGGGGGGCATTCGTCTGGTAAAACACGGGTTCTCTAGTTGGACTCAACTGTAGCGCCAAGTTGTGTCGGTTCGGTTTACAATAGACATGGACTTGCGACAATATTATTGAGTTATGTTAATTTATCTTCACTTTTCACACAATTAAATGGAATTTCTTTGTATTGTATCCTATTATTTGTTATCGTAAAATCTTATTGCCCTTTGTTCACCAATGCAATGTCACACCTTTGTGACAAAGAACCATGCGTCAAACAATCTCCTGCTCTCAAAACGAGCGCGTACGCACTCATGAGCTGTTGTGGTAGGCTAGTGTACTAAGTCTCACTATGGTCTCACCCATTGAAGAGTAATTATCAACAACTCAGTCTTCGGCTCAACTTTCCGAATTGCGTCCACAGATTTTAATCACTGTTATTATAGTATTCTGCTAGGGTGTCAATGTGAATAGTATAATAACAATTAAATAAACAATTATATGCTTTAGTATTTAGGAGGTATAATATAGTATAATATGACATGTGTCACACGCACAAAGAGAATTTATAATCGAGACGCATTCGTTATTCTTTTATTCTTTTTTCTCAATAAGTCTCAACAAGTCTCAATAAGTCTCAATAAGTTCTTAACAAGTATGTTATATAATATAAACAGCCGCACAGATGATTTTTCACAATGGTCCATGGCTTTTGATGGCTACGCGAAGTTTCTTTGAAGGTAGCCCTGCAAACAAAGTCTGGCTTCCCCTCACTGTTATTCAATCTGTTTCACTCGCTCCATTGATTATATCTCTTTTTTCTCTTGTAGCCGCAGAATAAGATGAACTATCTAGAATCTAGATAGTAAATCTGTGATAAAACCTTAAGCGTGTGTGTCAATGTGTGACTGCTTGAAAATATGCTTGTTTTGTGCCGAATGCGCATGGTAAATATGTTTAAACTTTAAACATCAAACAACGCAGGGTAGAGTGACACATTCTGGATTCAGGTAGTCGGTAAAATAGACCTCCCATGCTTCGGTGTTTTGTGTTTACATTCGCTTCATGCTCTCAGTGCAGCCTGCACTTGCACTTTTGCACATGCCCTGGCATCGGATTACGACAGTTGTCGAGCGGTAGGGTATTTGTGGCAGCCACACAACGTGTCGTTTAAGGCCATTCATTGATGGTTGTTGAGGTTAATTGAATTCAACCTTTTATGGATTTCCAAGAGATATTTCGAGGTTCTGAAATATTCAATTGGTTGTCCAAAGTGTGAGGATTCCGTAGATATTTGTTTCGTTGCGATCAGATAACGAGTGTGGCCTGGAAAGTGTATCCAGTAAGAGGTAAATTCTTAGCTGGAATTTACCCATAAGTACATCTTTCAATATACCGGATAAACATGGTTATTTTAAAACTCTTGTAAGTAATTGACGAGTGAATCTTGCGAAATGAAAATGGTTCAATTGGTTGTCCGAAGTGTGAAGATTCCGAAAATATAGGTTTCGTCGCGATCCGACGAAAGGTGTGGCCTGGAAAGTGTATCCAGTGCGAGGTGAAGGAAACGGCTCGACTTCGGAGCTCATTGAACGCTCTTAATAAGCTATAATCCAAAAGTATCACGATGGAATCTACTCATAGAGCGACTTTATTGCACCAGGGGGCTGCATTTTTGCCCCTTTTACTAGTATTACTGATATAAAATGGGTGAATGGTATATAGGTATACAATGAGCACATAAATACATTACAAAAAAATTGCAGATCTTCATGTTTGTTGTAGTTGTTAACTTTAGAAACCACAAATACAACTCGCAACACAGCCAATTCTATAAAATGTTGGCCTCCTACGTGAAAAAGGTATCAGTCGCATCTAAATTAAAGCGATATTCAGGTTAATCGGCCATGAAACCGCTTTATTTTTGCGATGGCCAATCATCAGTTAATTAAAATCCAACAGCTGAATCGGTTGTAAAAATATTGGCGATGCCGGACTCCCTGCGATGACACATATTTCACTCGCGGCTGGGATGTCAGCCTTGGCTGAAATCAGATGCAACTGCAACTGCAATGAAATGCAGATGCATTTTCAGTGTTTCCGATCGTAGGCTGTTAAAATGGTTAGATAATTAACGTAACAATTACAGGTGCATTATAAGTATTGCTTGACGCCCTTAGATTATCTACTTCTATATTCTCAGGTGTGTTGAATTATTGAATAGTTTTGGCACGTAGGAACTGCACATATTGTGCTTTATATATTCTAATTTGTTTTTTAAATACATAGCAATTAGTTCTTTGCATGTGAGTTTTAGTTTTTACTTTGTACAATAATGATAATCCCGTAGCAAATATGTAGTGATTGCTTTTAATGGCTGCTAATGACAAAAAATAGTAACGAATAGTTTCGATAACAACATAACATTTGTATTATCCGTTTCAATGTTAGCGAAGCATTTTATGGTTTCACTACTCTTTATTCGCAAATGAACTTTGTAATACCTATTTAATAATATAAATCCCTTTTTTGTTGACGCTATAACATGATCTTGACAACAAAAAATATGCATTTGATGATATTGAAATCTCAAACATTCTATGACAAATACATTGGATTTATTCGATGAAACAACCAAAAATGTTTAATGGCTTGCTAGACTCTGGTATTACCAAGAAACTGTTGTCGAAAGCGCCAGACACATTTGTCTTTAGCGACCGAACTGAATTTAAAAATACCGGTATGTCAGTTGTTCTGCTCTGCTCGAATCCGCGGGGAGTGCTCTTTTTCCGACTTACATTTATTTAACCAATCGATTAATGACTTGATGTGAGGCAGGCTGATATTGACGCATTAGGAAATGATCGTTGCCTGCGTTGCAGCGACTGCGTCCTTATTTGGCCGCCACGAATTCCCCGATGCACCGATGCACCACAATGCACTATGCGTAATTCATACCATATCTAATCGATCCAGAGTTAACAAGCATTCACACGCTTAGATTCGGATTAAGAATTCGAAGAATTTAAAGTTGAGTAGCTATTTCTTTTTTGTGAGTCACCGTCGTGAAGAATGTGAAAAGTGCATCGTGGAGTTGAGTCTTGTGATTTGAGACCAATTCTTCTATCTGCAGTCAATCCTGAAAAAACTGAAGAAAGATAGTCGCCCAGTAGGAACTGCAGTAATATTTGGCCAGCCTTTGGAACCACATATTAAATGTAAATGCGTTTTTAAAAACCCCTAGTATCGAAATGCATCGATTATAGGGTTGCATTCTACGACTTAAACTGCTGTTAAAACTTAAAACCACCTTTATATAAGTGCACTGTTCAAATTTTTTCCGATATTACCTAAGAGCCTAAAGAGATATCATCTTTCTGAGAAGCGATTAAAAGATATAAAATTTCAAACATAATTTACGATATTGCATACGGGGCCAGGTCATGTTAAATGTGATTAACTTTTTTTTAACGAGCATATAAACCGATGCAAAAAAGCGGTGTGAACCTAACGGCGTGAAATAAGTGATCGACGATCGACGCCGAAGCAAGAACGTCCGAATTGCTGATGAGTTCTGTGGGCTTCACCAAGAGTCAGGGCCCACGACTAGTCCTACACATGCAGATCATATCATGCAAGTGCACAGGGGGACGCAGACTTGGATGCATTGACAACCGATGCAACCGTGCGCTTATGGCGTCATGTCACGTCGACGGCAAGTAACCAAGTCACGAGATAATAGATTATTATTGACATGATTTCAACAATGGAGCCCCCTGCACAGTTCGCGTACCGAACTTCGGCATATGTAGACATTTAGCTCACTAATGCATTTCACAATTCTTTTTCTGAGCAGATATTTTTTCCAAATGCCCCTGTTTGTATAATTGTGTCTGCGCGCGTAGCGGCTGCGCTGGCATGAGCAGCAGGAGCATGGACAGCAGCGCGCAGTGAACGCGGAGCCCGCAGTCGCTTTTTATATCATTATGGTATGTGATTTGAGTTTCTAATCTATATTTATGCTGAACTGAAATGCTTCTAACCAATAAAATACATGTGGCTATAAAAATATGAAAAAAATTGCAAGGGGCATTATCCTCTTTTAGGATTGAATAGCTTGCGATTATTTGCGATTTCAGACGATAAATTAGACCTTTAAAAGAACGACAGCTCCTGCATAAGTATAAATGAATAAATCATTGTTGTAAGACATGGAAAAACTCAATCCTGGATGCAGTTCATTTACCTCGTAAAAATTCTTCGTATTTACGACAAAGTAGAATAATATTAATTTGCTACAGCATCTTAGAAAACTAAAGACCGTGTTTTCAAGGCGGTGAACCGAACTGTTGATACATGAATTGACTTTAAATAAGAATAACGGTTTAATAATTTCCCCAAAAATAAAATAAATGCATCTGAAATGGAAGATTATTCCTACCAAATAGCAGAACAACGCTTCAAATCTTGAAACAATTTGGGTATAGGACCGATTTCTGTTACTGTATTCGTATTATGCTCTCGTCTGTGATTTTATGACATCAAAACATGCAGAAAAACGTCACGTGCTTAGCAAATGGATCCCAACCAAACCAAACACTAAAATACCTCTCCGAAACAGTATTGTTTTTGGTGATAGGAGGTAACGCGAGATGTTTTCAAAACTTTGCCTACAAATGATTGACATACCGTAATATTCACACACCACACTACATACTTTTAAAGGTCATATCGCATCTCCTGACAAGCTCTGCTCAGATAAAGATTTTTACTTTTTATATCTCATGGCAGAGGCAAAAATTTTTTTCAAAATGTTTTGAGGCCGCAAACAGCATTTTTATGGAGCCCTCTATGACGTCATCGTGGGCTCTGGGAATAGTTTTTTGGCTGTAATTCCCCAAGCACAGATTCGCTTAAAACTTTCGGTGTTGACTTTTGACAGCGAGCACTTTGCAATATTAAACTTTGGAGTCGATATTACAATTTTGAAATTCTATTTTGAAATTGGAAAGATTAGACAAAACGGCAATGGGTGGACAAATAATGTTTTTAAATTTTAATTGCTTCTGTTTTGGTTATAAAAATACAAAACCTTCAATCTGAGCACAACTTGTGTGAAGGTGATAGAATTCCTTTAATAGACTGTTATTGCAGCTCAGTGAAATGCTGTGACGAGTCCAAATACAGCTTGATTTGTTTCCAAACTGGCCCTATGAAGCACGCTAGCCGATAGCAAGGTATTGCCAAGGGGATTGAAAGCATGCACTTCTGTCGAGCAAATTAAAGTCTGTTTTTCATGAGCAGATTGCACAAGTGTTGTCCACGGATCACACAATGTCTAAATTTGGCTCTTTCTTGGACGGTGTTTGCGTCTCCAAGAGGACCTATATAGTCTTGGCACTAGTTTTGATCCTAAGTACTGAAAAAGTCTGCAATTTCGCGACCATCAATAAATATTTGTTTACATTAAACACATTGGTTGGTATTGAGAAAAAGTGAATAATTAAGCCTCGTTTCTCCCAGTTATATATACAAAAATTTCGTATGAAGAACGTGCTGCTCTAAAGGGAGTTAACACTTAGCTGCTAAGTCTTTAATTAATTAATTGATTGATAATAACGAGATAATTAAGTGGCTTCAACAAGTGATTGATTAAATTGAGCCAAACCTGTTTTCGGTCCTTGGCTCGATCTTGTGCATGCCTAGCACCGCAAGGATGGACACCTCCACGAAGGGTGTGACAAACACACTTCATTCACATGGTCCGAACATACAATTGAATTCCTAATCCAACGAACTTTTTATGCACATTTTTGTAAATAAAACGTGTCATAGTTCCATAGAAGTTCCACTGCGAAGAATTGGTAGCTATTGTCGCCGTCGATGATGTCAAGTCTTGTTTCTGAACACTGCATCCATGTGCACGTGTTTTTATGCAGATCTTACATAACCATAACCGGTTTCTTACCTCGCTAATGGTCTAGATTTTCGTCAATACCGGTTAGCCGAATGAAATGCTCTTCCTTTGATCTGCATCGCGCGCTGCACTGGCTGGGCGCATACATTATTACTATGATCAAAGGTGTAAGATGGTCGCGATGGGGCGCTTTCTCAGAGCACACCTCGACGGCATTTTCTTCTTGCGTGTGCACCTGGCCGGGGCGCGAATTTCCAAAATTCACGTCGTTATTAAGAAGATCGGGTTTCAGGATATGGCGATCGCCATATCCAAACTAAATTTATATACAAAGAACATATTAACTCTCAAAAACGTTTGTGATCACCCGCTCTATTACTGATGCACATTCAACATTGTGGATATTATCTCTGCAATTTTAGTATGAGATTATTACAGAAGACTATCGGCAAAGTGCAATGATCAAGGAACTCCAGAAAATCGTCTTATCTAAATTATATTTACATGTATATGTCAACACAAAATACCTTTTGAAAAAACGCGTGCGGGCCTGAGCTTGCGTTTCGTATAGCCACTCGGCGCGATTTACAGCCTGCACCTCCTTTCGAAATGCCACACCTTTTCAATGATCTCGTCCGTAATGAGCGACTAGCGAATCGCGACGCTGCGAACATTTCGCAGTTTGCGCCAGCTCCAAGATTCCCTTTATACATCTCGCCTGCCGCATATGCATTTACCCTTGACACAGGTGACGAGAGGCTAATAAGTTGCATGCATCTACATTATTTACTTCGCTGCGGTTCAGTCCTCATCGTGACAACTTGCCCCACAGCTTTAGAACGAGCCACGGTGTGGTGTGATCATCGGTGTCCCACGATCGATAGTCAATATTAGACACCTCCAACGAGTTCTTTCCAGATTTCATTTCCAACTGTTTCCGTGTAGATGGTAGCAATCGTGTTTTCGTGTCAAAATGCAATTCTTTCTTTTGCTGCTCTCGAGCTTCAGAAAATATCATGTCCAGTATATTTCCATGCTGCTTTACTATACACGTGTGACGTGTCGTTTTTATCTCCGGGGTTCTTGTCTTGATGACAAATAATTTGCAGACATTTCTCTCGCAGATATTTGCAGTTTTGTGTATAGGTCAGCAATTGGCTATATATATATATATATATATATATATATATATATATATATATATATATATATATATATATATATATATATATATATATATATATATATATATATATATATATATATATATATATATATATATATATATATATATATATATATATATATATATATATATTTTTTTTTTTAAAAAGACTTTTGGATAAACTGTGGTGTTTTATTTTTCATTTTCCCAACGTTTCGACCAAATTGTTTGGTCTTTCTCAAGGCTTTTTTTTTTTTTTTTTTTTTTTTTTTTTTTTTTTTTTATAACTTTGGTTTGATTGTTGAGATCTCTGGTACCTTTTGTCCAATGTTTTGTTTTTTGTAGTTCATTGATTGACCCTTGAGAAAGACCAAACAATTTGGTCGAAACGTTGGGAAAATGAAAAATAAAACACCACAGTTTATCCAAAAGTCTTTTTTTAAAACTAATTGCTGTGAAAACTTAAAACAACATATATATATATATATATATATATATATATATATATATATATATATATATATATATATATATATATATATATATATATATATATATATATATATATATATATATATATATATATATATATATATATATATATATATATATATATATATATATATATATATATATATATATATATATATATATATATATATATATATATATATATATATATATATATATATATATATATATATATATATATATATATATATATATATATATATATATATATATATATATATATATATATATATATATATATATATATATATATATATATATATATATATATATATATATATATATATACGTGCACACAACATAACATGTTCATTGTAGATAACATGCCTGAAAATAAATATAAGTAGGTATGTGGTATTGTCTCAAATATGAACCATGCTGTATCATGTCCAAGGACCAAGATGTCAACGGCAAAGGGCACTACCGTTTCTTTTGCATATAACTTCGAGCAAATGACATCATTAACCATCGTGATCCCCCAATTTTTATATTATTTTATTTGCAAACTTTGTCGCACTCGCAGGAAATGTTTATCATTGAAATTCTCTCTTCACGTATTTCAAAAGGAAGTTCCAAGACGTACACTTCAGGTTACCCTGGGTTGTGGTGTTTGCATGCAGCGGATGAGGAGTGCCGTTTCCCATCTGTGCAAAACGGCACCGATTCCAATCCATCCCCGACATGTCATTAATTGCCTCAGATCCGCGCGACAAGCGACAAACTGCTGGTGACCCTCGCCTGCGGCCAGACTCACTGTCCGTCTCTCGGTCCACACTTTTATTCCTCTCAACTAATCGTTAATCAATGCACAACATTATAATAATGGTTATCATAAAGCTATGTTTTAATCGACAAGGTGTTGTAAAAACGCGTGCACATCGTGAACTCTGCTGTAATGTATGCTCGAGCCGAGCCATTCGTCAATCACAACGGTTATTGCGGATTGGGCTGCCGCAAGGAAACTGGCAGCTTCAATCAATACAATTATGGCAGGTAGGTATAAATTAGTGTTACGCAGCTATGCTTAAATTTAGTAGCATTCTATATCTTCGGATATAATCTCGAATAATATCTGAGATGTAATAATTTATCTTTGAGGTTTGCGCAAGTTTATTAACAGGTAAGAAGGTAGGTCGATCAACATAAAATAACTTCTATTATGCCAGGGACAGGATCAACAATGAGTTACATCGATCGACGCCAATTATTAAAAAGTATCGAAGAATTAAAAGTTGGTCAGTACCGAGCAGAGCGTCTCAGGCGTCGGCTTGGAAAAGCATGCGGAGCTGACTGGTTCATTAAATACATTTCATATTATCTTTTAAATAAAAAATCCATTAAACTTGGATGTGATATTATTTTGCCAGTCAGGGCGGTCGGGGTAGCGCAGTGCAAGGCTTTGCAAGGTGCTAACGCTCCGTGCTGTTAAAATAATCTATGCCGGCATTGCTCACGGCACAAATCGAATCAGACCAATGATGTATAATTTATTCGAAGCTATTAATTTTCATGATCCAATACTTTATTTAGATTCGAGAAAAAATTGCTATACCAGCTTCGCAAAAATGATAACAGCCTTTAGCAAAAAAAGTTTATAAATGCTGTTAAATTGCTCCCATAATATTTTTCCTGCAATAAAAAGTTATAATAATTTGTCCATCGAAACAAAGAATTAATAAGATTCATAATTTATGTACACGTCAAAAACGCTGGATGAAGTTATTGTTTGGTAATTCAGTGTTCGAAACTCGTTCAAAGAGTGATAGAAATGACCGAATCTCTCATACCCGAGCGCATACTTGTCACCGAAGCACTCCAGCAACAACAAGAAAAGCGCGCAGTGCAATTTCTACTCTAATAGTCAATTTTCATAACGCAATTATCTTGCCTGGTGCAGCGCCGCGGCGGCACGCATAACATTACCGTTTAATCGCGACCGAGGAGGTACTAAACATATTTAGTATTCATAAAAATGTTGCATACGCAGGGAATTCTCTGTGTTCCACATTCCGCCCTCGTTCAATGGCGCCGCCAGATTTTGCCGCCTCTGCATGCACCGCTGCACCACAATGCACATGCACAAATGCACATGCACATGAGGCGCGCTGCATGTGATTTTACTATCCTTCTATAAAAGAACGCGCCCGCCGCACAATAGTAAATCGAAGTGAGTGCATATAATATAACAACGCACGCTCAGCTCTGATGCACACGTTTACTATAGCAATATACCTACTATAGACCGCCGCGACGTAGTCAAAATCGTAGTCGCTCGTCGCAAACAGCTCAAGAGTGGTCGTAAAAACAATGTTGTGAGTGCATTACGATTGTCTATCGTTAACGCCGTTTGTAAGGTCAGTTCTCAACTTCTCAGACTGTGCAAATGCAATCATGGTGCATAAAAGCCTCCATGTCATGATCTGTGCAGTTATACACCTCCTACCTGCCTGTAGTAAATCGTGGTACCTACGACCATTTTTCTCTGAATGCAGATCTCCGTTATTGAAATTGGTAGAATCGTAGGGAAACTTACCAACTCTATTAACAGTGTGAATTTTCACGAGCCGGGAAATCTGATGTAAAAAAGTTTATTTCGTGTGTGTGCCAATAACATTCTTATTTCAACAACAAAAAAACTGAAGGAAAACAAACATTAATTAAAAATCTTACGTCAACTTTCACACAACAACTCCGCTGTCATAATCAAAGTATCGACATGATTTCCGTTTTCAATTATGCTATACGATCTCTTCGTACCAATTATACCACGGACGGTTTTGATCACTTTGAAGCCCCCGTCCCCATTCATAGATACCATGCAAAAGAAAAGGTATGTTAGAAAAACAGTAATTCCGTGGATGGTTCTGAATTTTGACTGCTTTTGGAGTTCTGAGAGGTACCTTTACCATATCCCTATACCATCGACAAAATGCTTTCTGGTTGCTTTAGGCGTCGCACATTTTGGCGACGCGAATGTGCCAGGAGACTTCCAAACGCAGCTTGATTCCTGACACGAGGCAAGTTGAATCGCGATTCGACATTTGCGATGGTGTTGGTGTGTCGATGTGTGCATGGTCCATGACCAGCCTGTGCACGTGGCGCTGTTGGACCGAGGATCAGAGAGGTTAGCTTGGCTATTTGGCCAATAATCTCGTGTCGAACAATGCAACAGCAGCCGCCGCCGCCGCCGCCGAAGCAAGCGAGGCATGGTCTCAACTACATGAATGACGACACTGAAAATCTGAGGAGGACTCCTTAGTTCGCACTGATCTAAGCCTGCAGCGTTCACTCTGACCTGGTCAAGTGGAATCATTGCCAAGAATGTATTAGCAATACGTTACAAAGTAAAAAACAAACAATCCAGCGACAAAAAGCACTATTTCAACAATATTTATAGACTTCTAGTGTATTTCTGGAGTTTGCTAATTTTGGCAAGATCTGCAGGATATATTACACTCATCATTGAGCGTATTAAATAATGTGAACACAGGTATTACGTATTTATCTTGCAAGTCGGAATACATTATATTCCACTCATTTTTGGGATTGAAAGTCAGAGTTGAGGCACTGAGGAATCACTCTTCGATTACGTGCCTATAGCTGGGGAAGTAAGGCGAGAAAATCTCTTCGATTTTCTTTTATAGGATGATGCGTTTGTGCAACAGTAGCAGGATGGGCACCCACCTAACATACCGTGCTTTCCCGTAAGCGGTTTACTTAATAAAATTCCTAAAATGCTGTTAATCAACATTTTCACGCAGAAGAATTTTAATAGTCAGGGGAGTGCTAAAACGGACTAAGGGTCCGGAGCAGTTCAGATTGTTTATTTTTTGAAGAGTTGACTCAAACGTTGTACATCACTAAGTAGCTACAATACCACTCAAAAATAATCAACTACTTGTGTCTTATACTTTTATGGCATGAATTTTTGCTTCCCTTCGTAATCTCCTAAGCTTCAGATAGCTTTGCTTTCCGGGAACAAAATTAATTGCAAAAGCGATATCTATCAGCAAAAAGAGTATTGATTGATACATTTCTAATTTTAACTGGCATCATTACATTTGTAATGCCGAATGGATCGTGGAGCAACTTGAATCGAACTTATAAAGTCATTTTTGCGGTTCCTAAACGGCAATTTGTTAATGCGCCTGTCATAACTTGTTTTTAAATCCTTTGTGAGAAATAGTCTAGTCGAATACAAGATAGAAATGTTTAATTACAGTTAGCTAATCCCTTCCTTTCATCACTCCAGCGAGCACGATAAGGAGAGGCACGGAATATCAACAACGTCTCATATTTTGTCGAGAAGCAGTCGTAGGGTGTACAAATTTAAAAATTGATCATGGAAAATTTTGAAACAGACCCATTTTTTCCACCGTTTGAGGGTCACGTCGTTGAAGTAATCATTTCAATATTTCAGTATGTCGTAGACAAAAGACCTCAAATTGGGTAACCATGGCCCTTTTTTCGAATTCTCTATTGCACTTTCGTATATACATGGCTCTAAAGAGGGACAAAAATGATAGTTTTGGGATGGTTCTAGCGTTCCGGGGGGAAATTTTCGAAAAAAGGGTCATGGTTACCCAATTTCACATATTTTGTTTACAACCTATTGCAATATTGAAATGATAACTTCAACGATGTGACCCTCAAACGGTGGGAAAAAGGGTCTGAAAGCCACTTTCTGGCGAACTGATCCGGCCACTTAAGTGGCAAAGTAAATTCACTTTTAGGTTCTAAATATATCTTTCGATTTTCAAGATGCACGTAACTTATCCTATCCACCAAGCCGCACTCCACAGAGGATAGCATCTCGTTCAAATCAAGGGTAAACACAACGGTAATGGTGGACCTACCTCACCCTGGAAGTCAACAAAAATGACAACAACAAAAAAACACTACCTTCATTAAAATACCAGATTTTATCACGCGGGGACTATTTTGATTTCAATTCAAGCTCAATTTTCCATCGATTCCAAGAAGTTACCTATAATAAAAGCAACTCTCGAAATCCCACGTGAAGTTTGTGCAGGTGAAGCGTGATCTCTCGGGGCAATATATTTACGACCACTTTTCTCGCGGTGATCGCCTACTCTCCATTCCACCCTAAGAAGTTGATTTGAATTGAATTACAAAAAGAGCGCCGAGCGGCCAACTGCTGATGACTGATGAGCAAAGAGTTTCAGAACTTATTGTCAATTTTTTGGCGTTACTTCATTTTTTGGGCATTTTTAAAACTGAAAGCTTAGTGGCCTGTTTTAGAAGATGCAACTAACCTCTTCTTCTTATGTTGAAATAAAGTCGTCCGAGAGCTGGTCGCGTTGAGTTAGATCTGTGGAGCGGTGGGAGGGGGGGGGGGCCAGCGCACCCAGCGTGCCAGGTTCGATCCCAGGAATCGGCCCTTCGTGCCAGAGACTGGACTGGCACCACGCTACCGACCTCTCAGTCCACGTTCAGAGAGAGCAAAATGCACTTGCTATTAGATTGGATCTGTCACTAATAATAACAGTAATAATGATGTTTGCGAATTTGATTCGGTGGCGGCGAGAACAAGTATTTTATCACGCCAAACAAACACGTTCTCTTCCTTGAATTAATTAAAAAATGGATTTAGATGTGAAGATTCGTTCTCTTGCATTTAAATGTGCGAACGTTTGGTTGCTACATTGGCTGTTGCTGAAAATATGTGTACCTACCGATTTTTCTTATGTGTGCATGAACCCATGGGAGAAGAAGTTACGAAGAGGGACAATAAATTGAGTACACAACTACCCAGATACCAATTTTACTCACAAGGCTTTTATTTTCTTTAACTTTGAAACATCTTCAAAAATTAGACTAAGTCCCTATCGATTTTCTACGGTTTTATTTATTTCATTTTTATTACAGTCAAAAATGTATGTTCTTTCCTATGTGTTATAATATATCCTACTAACTCCTAGACTGTAAAAGGTAGTAATAATATAATTATTCTGCAGTGTGCTTGTGCTTGCGATACGATTCGATAGTTCGAAGCACTGCTCCGATGCCCTGGTTTGGTAGACATCGATGAAGATGGACAGAGGTCGGTTACACCAGCGGTTGGTTCCGATTGTTTGCCTCGCTTCGACCGCCGCCGGTCCCGGGAAAACCACGCTTCCTGCTTTTCCGGTCTCACGCCTTCTCGCTTTCCCGGGCCCATGGCAAGTCTTTTACAGTAATGCATACTGAATAATATCAGTATCCAATGTTATTAATGTTTATCTACCCTGTAATTCAGAAAAATATCGACAAAGAAAGTACACCCTATAACTATAAACAATACCACGAAAATATTACATTTCGATTCTTATCGCATGATAAACGAAAGAACAGGCAAGTTACAAAGTTAAAGGTTGTTACACACCGTCTTGTAAATCATCTCATTTTCTTTTACATCAATCGTAATATTTTTGTACACGAAGTTTTGTATTTCTCAATGCATAAGTATTACCAAATTACACCCGACAATTTTGTTATTTTACGTATTCAAACAATTATTATTTTAATGAAACATTGGAATGGTCATTTTTTAATTAAGAACTAACAACAATTTCATAACTTTATACAGCTATCCATTTTCAAGTAAGACCTTTAGATTTTTTTCTCAACCTTTTGTATAAATTTCGCTGCTATAGAACACCACAATTAACAAGTTGGTTTACTACTTTTGTATACTTTGAATTGTGAAACAAACGCTGGTAACAAAGCCGACCATATATCTGTGTCAACTTAATGGTGCGCAAATTTGCTCCATTTAATGCCCAATTGCTTCTACATAATAATGTTTGTATTCACTAAATGCCAAGCCGATTCTGTACCAACATACCCAACATCTCCAAACCTCAAACAAATAACTTTTGCCTTTTTAACAAAAACATGATCAAACGAAATAAGAGCCCAATAGAAGCCATTCATAATCGCGCTACGTAGAGGGATACTTCGCACAAGTACGGAAATATCCAAGTACAAAATAGGCGCAGTACAGTTGACACATTTTCAATGTGCATTCGTGCCGCAACCGAAATTGTGCACCAGTTTATGTGTGTGGCACACACGTGACTGTGTTTTCTTCCTGATCATCTATAAATATTTTGGTGGGTATCAGAAATACCCCATGGTCTTTGCCCCTGCCATTACTCGCTATTTTGTAAATCTGTATTATCTCTAATAGATCTCGTCGTTACCGTTCGCAAATTGATATAAAAATTAATAAATTAAATTATCTAACGTATTTCTTATCGACTGTCAGGAACACGGACCTCGCACCACTGTCTAATTATACGACCCAATCATTGAAGGTACAAAATATGGCAGTATTATGAATCACTCGTGCTAGCGATTCCTATAGTTTAGTTTCAAATGCTCTGCGTATACGTCTTGGAGACTTTCGAGTGACCCTTAAAACCAATGAGGTATATTTGGCGGCAGATCTTTCGCAGATTTGCGATAAGTATCGGTATAGAGTGACATCTGATATGAGTGTTATATAAATCATATTAAATTACATTACCTATCATGAACCGTGATTCATGTAAATATCACTTATGTTGTAATAAGCTATATCCCTATGGAGATTGAGAAATTAAACAACTCTGTGTATTTAATAAAATAATTATGTGTATGCATAGTTGCCTACCAATTATAATTTAATTCGTGAAAAAATATATGGATCACTGTTGTTTATTTCTGTGTTATATGGTATAAAATGTATTGTATATAAAAGTTCTAGAAAAAAGTAATAGCTGAAGTGTCTACTTGTGTATTTCCCGGTTAGCGCTTCAGCGACGCTTATGGCGCTTTCCTTTTCATTTCCCAACCAAAAGCAACAAGCGCACTATATCCGCCATGCTAAATAGAGAGTAGAAAATGCCCCATTGGAGGTAGATCAAAATGTTAGTAACAAGGATAAGAAAACAAAGTGCATGCAAACAAAATTAAATCGCGTAAAGTAGATACATTTTATTCACTAAAAAAGTGTAGAAATAGGAACGAATATATTATAAATGAATACAAAAATCAAATTCGAACTAGGTTTATGCTATTCTAAGCAGGAACTAAGTATACAAAGCAATTAGAAAATAATCTAATCATTTTTAGTCAAATAGACAACTCAACAAAAACGGCAAGACAAAATAATACTTTTTACAAATAAAAAAATGTTCGTGTGAACTCTACTCACAATTAAAAGGAACTTGTTTATAATATTCGTTTAATAGAAATCATACCTCTCTCGTTCCAACTTCTCCTTAGTAACGCACCGAAAAGTGCCTCATGAAAACGCCATCCTTAGCAATGCAGCGTAATAATAATAATTGATAAATTGATGTTCATCTCGTCTATCAGTTCTGGCAAAACCTCCCTGCCTTCTAAAAGGCGGCTGGACCATGGGGTTTAGTGTCTTAGACGGGGATAACCTTCATCCTTTCTTCCTGACCAGCACGGTGATGACGGTGCTGGCCTCCAACAAATTATCACAAAATTGATCACCGTACAAAATGATATCGAAATATTGTGCGCTGATCATTCATAGTCATCATGGTAATTATAAGAGGAAGTGACCCGATACAAACAAATCTATGTTGCTATCAAGCAACTAACAAATAAATAATAAATATGGATACAATAATATAATGATTAACTCGCAAATGGAATTATTAACCAGTTAACAAAATGGTTAACATAATAGGTAAGTACACATTAAATCATTCACAACCTTATGCAGATTACAGAAAAAACAGAACCATTGTTGCTCTAAAGGTAACTATACAAACAAATCACTGTCTGTACATAGGTACATAAATATTTAATAATACTTGACGATTTTGTAATAAATCTATTGTATGTAACCATCACCAATTATGTAAAATTATGTGCAAACGATCATCGAAGGAAGAAACTGTTAGATAGGGACTTCCATAAAAATTTTCAATGAACGTAAGATAAATAATTTATCATGTCCAGTAGAAAAGGTGCAAATTTTACATGTAGGTGAATTGATATCAGATAAGGAAATTAAATTTTACTGCAAGTTTATAAATATTTTGAAAACACAAGAAATGAGAATCAACCAAATAACCAGATAGTAGCAGCTACAAAGTAATGCTTAAGTGACAGTGAAATAATGTGAAAAGAGTGGAACTAGAAAATTTAAAAAATTAAGTCGATCACATGGTTTAACCAATAAGTTGGAATCAGTAATGGAATGATCATAGTTAACAAAAATAATACTGATTGTGTAACGATGCTCAACAAGTTAGTGAATTAAAATGAACATTGTTTTCCTTTTCAATCATCAAGCATTCACACTCTTGAATTCATGCCTGATACCGAAACATCAGTCTACAATCTACCACATCTACCTTGCAATGCCAGCAAACTGGAAGCCTGAATTATGGGATTAACTCACATAACTTTTATATAATGTATGATATAGTAGGTCTATGGTACAACTATTAGGCTACGAGATTGACATGTTATGGTGTGTGTGTGTGTGTGTGTGTATGTGCGCTAAGGACGCCCCCACACCACGAAGATGCCATTCGCGTTACAGCTATAAGAAATTTGACCCTGATAAGGGACAATTTTTACCCTGCAATTTATTCGTGAGAAATGAACGCGTTGTGCGACAGAGAATTTTAAGTGCCGAGGTCGAAACTAACGGACGCCAAATCGCCACAATAATTTTTTTGTCATCGGTAGTACTTTTTTTTTAACTTTCCTTGTAGTTATCGATTTTTTGTTTCAAACAAGTGTTTGTTAAGGAAAATAAGTAATATGCATTAGGAACCCATCTATGGTGCATTTTGGCTGGTTTTAAACAAATTGCTCTGGGCTGGTGGAGGCAGGTATATTATCGTTTCCCAAAAACATCTAATGCCAATCGAATGAAATGAAACATAGAGTTCGAGATGTTTTTTAGTCAGTTCGAGAGAATCGTTATCAGGAGATAGATATTTCCGAACTAGGTACTTCTTTTGTATAATAATGACTGTGCAATTTTCTCTAGGTGAAGGTTGGAGTAAAAATTAAAAAATTAAAACATATGATACAAATTTCTGGACAAGAAATATTAGTCAAAGCACTAGACAGTTGAAATAGACTTGTGGAAAAATCAACCTATGACAAGAGAAATATTTTTTTCAATTTATTTTGCAAATGGGCTGCTGCACAGCACCATTCTATCCACTAATTTCCCATGTGTTCATTGTTACTTCAAACCCTGATTTTTGACAATTTAAATGATTGAACAAGTAGTTTCTAAATTTTATGCTAAAATTTAATTTGATTCACTATCGTGCCCAAATCTGATTGATATATTTCCTTCAATTTCACAATTTAAGATACCAAATTGCTTTTAATTTTCTGTGTAGAGGCAGGTACTATGAAAGCAGGATTAGAAAAAATAAAAATAAAATGTATCTAATATCCATATATTTAATATTGCATAGAAGAATGTCAAGTGAAACTCATTGTAAAAAAAAAACAATCTAACAAATTTTCTTCTAATACAGGTTAAATGATGAATGATTAATTTTGTGTCTCGTTGTGCCGCTAAATATTGAGGGGCCATTTCCACTTTCCTCCTGCTGCACATTGCATCTGTCAGCCAGCTTTCCCAGCTTTTCCGAAGCTAAATTACAACCCATTCACGCACACTTTAAACTCCTGAACAATGTCAATATTCTCTAGCTTATTCATATCACAATTACTTTCATTTCATATTATTATGTATGTATGTATATATACCATTTCACACACTTTTTACCCCAATCTATCGTACAGTATATAAACCAATAGCCATAAATAGATAGCACGAGCTATTTGCGTAGTAGGTAGGTATGATAATGAAGGGATAATATTTCTTTATATTGTGTTATATATTATATATTATTTCTATTATTTCTGTTTAAACTTAAGATTATGTAGTATTTGGTATAAACATCTGCAGGAACTGTTTGTCAAAAAAATCATTAGGATGTGTTCAATGAAAAATGGTTATTTAAATAAGTAATGTTTGTAAATAATTGGAACATTGGCATTGGAAGTCAGTCTTGTATAAGGTAAACTAACGAGCACGAACGAGTGAGAAAAATTATATCGATTATTATCTTGGGGCTCCAGGGAAGCCCATGACTACGTTAGGTTTCGATTGGGATTGACCGTTCATGGGCCTAGCTTCTCGCACGTACGTTACGTTACATTACAATGCGACTTATTACTTATAATTATTATATTTATTATGCCGATGGAGTCGATTCTCCAAGCACCCTTTCTTAACAATCACATTATTGTGTTCGAAAATGAAAGATAAGCTGACGATTGTTGCCCAATATATGTTATTTGCTGCCAGACTTGAACCTGTAATATTGTATCACCATCAAAGTATCACTGTATAATATGTAAATATTCTGTATATAAAAATTGGATCTGGTAAATTAAGCTATGAGATTACAAAAGTAGTTGCAGCAGCGTGCTGCAATGAGGTCTTGTACTGTACGTGCGATATAAATCAACCCACCATGCAATCTGGCCAGCAAGTCGCGTTTATCTGGCAACAATCGGTTTTATTTCTACGCTTCACAAAAATAAATGCCATCAATCGGTGTTACAAAATATGCCGTCAGTTAATTCTGTCCGTTTTGCTCTAGCATTTGCGTGACATCTTCTCTCGGCAGGGGTATCTGTTGGTGGATCATGTCGTTCTCCTCCTCTGCCGAACTGTTGTTGTTATCACGAGACCGCCGGCCACTCGAGCTCTTGCAGTCGTCGTCCTTGGGCGACATGTCCAGGATGTGCGGCATGCCGTGCGGGAACAGCTCGCGGTTCTTCTCGGATTGCGGCAGCAGGTGGATCATGCTCACCGGGATCGGGAACGAGCCGGTGAAGTCGGGGTAGAAATTTGCCGCCGAGTACGGGTTGAAGCCGGGAGGCATGAGCTCGTGCTCTGGAGGCAAGCCCACATCGTCCATGTGGTTGGACTTACCGGTGTTGTTGTTGTTGTTGTTGCTTCCGATGGGCCCCAGTGGGCCAAGGCCCAGTAGCTCGAGTGGCCCACCTGGGCTACCAAGGCAGTCTTTCTTGAGCTGCTCCAGCTTGAGTGACTTGCCGTACTTGCCGCGCACGTACATCAGCAGGCTGTTGTACGGGATGCCGAAGATGCGAGACGCCTGCGACGTCGTCATCTTCTTGTTCCAAACATGCTGGAGCGCCTCTGTCAGTTCCGCGTTAGTCCACGACCGAGGGGGACCACCGCGAGGGGCGCTGTGCTGCCCTTTCGGTCGGCCCACTGCAGACAGTCGCAAAACTATTAGCACCAATTTGCTACTGCTGTGTTCAGCACTGATATGTACTTGTTATCAAGGATCTTACTTTTCCGCTTGCCCATAATGTGGTGGTTGTCGTTTCGTGGCTCTTGGTGGATTTCGTTCAGTAACGAGTTGCGGCAAGCGTCCATGCCGGGAAAAAAGCCGAGAGGAGAGTCTAGAGAAAACACTGCAGAAAAGAGAAAGCAAGATTTAAGTGTGTTATTTATAAGAAATCTGTGATGAAAGAAAACTTTTGTAGTTATAAGTTACTCTGACAGTAAACTAACATTGTAGCATTTTATTTCAAGGTTTCTTGTAAATAGGTATAATCTTATTTCTTTCTAAGATAAATATGTAAACAACTCACTATGTGGAGGTGTTAGTGAGAGCGCAGACATCGAAGGGAGGTGAGGAAAGTTAGAGTTGTCCATTGACGAGTCCTGGAAAAAAAATTGACGTCAGCAATACATATAAAAAATACAATACTAAAAAAATGAACAGACTAGACCCCAATGTAGAAGAAAACTGAATTGAATCTATAGAAATGCTCAAGAGAACCAAATAAATAGCAATTATTATTGACAGTGTTTACCGGAGGCTGAGGAGGCAAGCCCAATGATTCTAGGCTATTGCAGTATTCGGCACGGTCTCTCTCGCGCTCCCTCTCGCGCTCCCGAGACTCTCTGTCCCTCTCGCGGTCCCTGACTCGCTCTCTACTGTCTCGTTCCCGCTCTCGTTCCCGCTCCTGATCTGGAGTCTGCATGTCTGCTCTCGAGTTCTCCACGATCTGCTGCTCATCGTTTTCCATCTTGAACGACAACTGAAAACAGAGTTTTCATTTATAAAGAGTAGCAGCATGGACAATTAAGTCCTGCAAATCTAAATTTATATTGTATAAAAGGGTTGGCAAACAGAGTAAACAAAGTCATAGCAGGTTAATAATTTGAAATAAGTGTAAGCCTGGCTACAATTATATTGTCTGAATACAGTACTCTTGATTGGTAGTCAAAGGCTTCCAAATGGTTCATAACAGCAAATGAAGGTACAATTTTTGTTTGACAATTTCTGAGCTTGATTTTGTATCGAGTTCAAATATCATCCCAAAATGTGATGGGGAACGAGAAAAGCAAGAAGAGTTGCATCTTACGAGAAGTGGAAGTGAGTGTCGTGAAAAAATGTTAGCGAACGTTTCCGTAGTACCTGTTCAAGTTGTTTTATAATGCGCTCGTAAGGCCATCACACAGGGGCGGAACCACGATTCACGGGCCCGCCCGCAGATCTGGCTGAGAAGGCCCCCCCCCCCCCCCCCCTCAAGTTTGGAGCCACCAAGAAAATTTTGAATCATGGTCATTTTTTCGAGTGAATCTATGCGATCGATTTCAAACTGCGACAGATTTGGAAAAGCAGCTCGATTATTTTCATTTTTCATCAGCAGGCTAGACCCTTGCCTTGAAATTTTGATTCCGATCACAGCATACGATACTTTCAAAATGTAAATCACTAAAGGGTCCTGTCTTTTATAACTGCTCAATTGGGTGCATTCTAATGATAAGTATTGACGATGTTTTTCTTTATAGCTTTGTTATTTTTTCTGTTATTTTTTACACTGCACTATCTATATCAAGAGGGGTCTTCAGGGTACGAAATTCGATGAGGCCTGATATGGGGCCCCCCGCGTACTTGGTCAGTCTGCCTCACACATTGTATATTTGCAGTGAAGTGGGAAACAAGGAAACATAAAACTAAAAGTCTTGCATAAAAATGTTCACGAGTTTCTGATTTAAGTTCGGCCGACGGGCCCCCAACGGAAGTGGACGGGCCTGGGCCCGCCCGCGGCTGCGGGCCCTGCGGGCGCCTAGTTCCGCCCCTGCCATCACAGTGCACGTTCGCACCATAACTCCTCTTACAGGAACAAGGCACTATCAAAACTTCAAGAAAGTATTTTCTCATGACACCTATTCACAGTCTGATAAGTTTCTTTCTTTCTGGCTTTACTGCTCAGTAAAGTTAATAGGAAATGAAGCACTCTGCCATATCCCAATATCAACATTATCCCAAAATCAAATTGAGGAATGTTTTGTAAAACCACTGGATGTCTGGACAGATATAATAAATATTTCTGTGCCGATTGAAGGAACAGTCTAATTCAACATGCGGTGGTGAGGCAAGCGTACCGGGGGATGTGGTGACGATACGGGGGTGCTCCTGGCCTGCAGCTGATGCGGTACAGGGCTGGCTCGGTGCACATGGTTCACAGCGTGGCTCGGGGGGAGGTGATTCGGTGGCGACGCCTTCTTCATCGACAAGTTCTCCGGCGTCTCGGCTTGGGCTGGCGACGGGCACTTGGAGAGATCCTGGGCACCACACAGTTCGCCCGACCTTCTTCGGGGTCGAGCCTGTTGGAGTTGCAGAGCAGTTAGCATTGATGTAGGTTTTAGAAGTACAGGGGGTCCTTAGTCTGAAGAGCCTTTTTTCTTCTCAATGGCGTTAATCAGTTGATTACATTAAACACCAAACAAAAATGGGAAGTTATAGTTTGCTTTGCTGGCAGCTGAATAGTGATATCAGCCAAAGTATTGCTGAACATCCAGCAAATTTGGTGGGCACCATGTACCTTGTATTTAAAATTAGGTTGTAATATTATTTATATACATTTCAGATATGTTTTTAACAATGTACTTTTCAAGTTCAGTTATATCAACTTTGTTTTTAGATTAAATATTATTAATTAATTATAATGCTTGTTTAATTTCCACAAAAGGAATATTTTGAATTCCAATTATGACAGAATTGTGGACTTCTTCATTTTATGGCACTCTAATTAAACTAGCAACAATCCGAGCGCACCCGTCACTCACCTGTTTCCTTCGCGGTTGAGGAGAGGTCCCCTGGTCACCGGGCGGCTGCGGGTTATCGCTGAAGGAAATGTGAGGCATGTGCGGCAAGATGGGTAGCTTGACGGGAGCCTCGTAGTGCGGCGTCGGCGAGCCCGAGAACGGCGACAAGATGGTCAAGCCCGACTCTTTGTCGTGGTGCATGCCCGTTGAGAAGTTGCGTACGTGGTTCGGGTAGTGGTTGAGTTTGTCTGGCGGCGGTGAGAACGACGTCGAGTGTGCATTTTCTTTCTCGGAGATGACGGTCTCGGTGTGTGCCAGTCCTCGCACCTGCGGAAAACAGTTGGGCGTCAGTGGAGAGGAATCTCTTAAGAATTAAGTTAGTTTATGATAAGTATGTAGTGGTGTGATGTACCTACTGTTCATTGCTTTGCCGATGAATTTATGATATTGAAAAATGTTCTGTCCAGTCAATGGCAACCTAGTTATACCTAACTAGGTTTAGCAAATGTAAAAGAAATCGAGGGAATTTTGAATAAATCTGAAATAATTCTATTATAATAGTAAATAGGGCCAGCCAGATGAGTTACTTCTTTCAAGGAACGTCAACGTGCAGGATGTTGAAAATCGTGTTGCAATTTTGCCCAAAAACTGGATAATTAAGGCCCATCTACAACCAACATAGCCGTAAACATAACATAAACATAGCAATAGTCGTAAAGTTTGCCACATGGGTTTCCATAAGACTAGCTACAACAAACATAAGAACTCAATGTAACATAACGTATACACAATGAGAACATAAAGTTTTACTAGGTAAAAGTTTGTATTTACGGGTACATTTTTCCCGTAAGTGAGGACCAATCAGATCGTCAATATTCAGTAACGGCAGCTGACTACTCTTCATTGCCAACAACTTCCACTGTCGACTTCTTCAAATGACGACTGTTTACTAGACAACCACATGACTCAGTTGTTAGTTAATTGGTTCGATTAATTAGTTGAAAATAATAACTTAAAATGTCATTAGCTACCCTATTGATAAAATATAATTACGGCATATCTGTAAAAAATGTTTGTCTGCCAAAATTCGACACAATTGTAGGTTCCAAAATTCAATCCAATATGCTTTTATTGCTTTTTGTCCACGATTTGATTGGCTAACCGACAATACCTAAGCTAAGTGTTCTGAAAAGAACAACTTATGTAAGGATAACATTACGTTTACATTAGCATTACTGTTTACGGCTACGTTGGTTGTAGATGGGCCTTTATATTTGAGATGAAAGAGCCAACCTAAGAAATGGAATTAAACAGCAAAAACTCTTCTTGAGATTTCAGTTTGCCTGTTTTTTATTGCAGCACATCTCACGCCCCATATCATGGGTTTGTGTAAATCTTTGCCCAAATGCCAACTTACGTCCTAAAGCTGAAGGCAAGCTAGCTTTTCGTAACGTATTATCGAAGAGTTTAATCTTATCATAGTGACCTGCAGTGACTCGGCAGCTTTGATCAGGGACGAGAGCTGCTCCTGTCCCACGCTGATCTCGCCCTTGTACATGAAGTCCACAATGGCCTGCACCTCCCAACCTCGCAGGTCCTTTAGGACTATCACCGGATGCTTGCATGGGTTCTCCGAGAAGATCCGTTGAAAGTATGGACTGGAAAAAAGGCATGCGTTAGTCGAACTGAACAGCAAAAGCCAGCTTAGCTATTAATGGAATTCTGTATGTTCGGTGGAGGTGCCAGGTTTCTGAAATTATTTGCTTATTTGTTTTGTAAATGAATCTATGTATATATTAAATTCATGTATAAGATGTCGTTAGTATCTTCCAGAAAGTTGTTAAAAAAACTATGGAATCAACCGTTTAATATTATTAAGACCCACTGGACAATTAAAGATATTCAATCAGATCTAAAACCAATCATTAGTACTACCTACTTTGTATAGTAGTTACCACCCTGAATCACAAAATATTGGTTTCTGAATTGTACTGTTATTTATTTATTTATTTATTTATATTATGTAGAAATTATTTGCATTCTATGATAAAGCATTTAAGCTCAACCTCCAGCTGCAGAACCCACTCTCCCTTGAGTGAGTGGGAACCAACACTCCTGGTAATTATCTTTGACTGAAACTTCCTAGATAATTATCAACTTAACACCCAGCCAAATTAGTAGCGCTGTCTTTTGGCAGGCCAGGAGGTTCACCAACTTCATTTGGGCGTCATGATTAGATTACCAGACTCTCTGACTAAATCAGAGATCGGCCAAATCTTAGCCCATTGAGCAGAATTGAACATGAGCTTACTCATTGCCGTTTGAGTCTTTTTACGTGTTAATGTGATTCAATGTTTGTATTTTAGCCAGTAATTCAGTAGGTACCAATCCTGGTCCAAGTCTCTCAGGTTGCATTTATCATAATATACCATACATAAAAAAAGTAAAATGATGTCCCATGAACCATGATGTACATTTGCTATGGCGCACCCATGACAAAAATACACTAGAATAAATTTGAGTTTACCACCTCACAGCCTTCTAACTGGACCTTCGATCAATGATCGGATGTTATACATCGACTCTTATGGTCATTTATATTGCTAGAAAGCCGTGGGAACGTTAACAATAAATTAATTCTACTGTGTCTAATACTCCAGGTGTTGCCGACACACAAGAAGAAGAAGAAGAAGAAGAAGAAGAAGAAGAAGAAGAAGAAGAAGAAGAAGAAGAAGAAGAAGAAGAAGACGCAACAAGGCGGCTGCCTGGTGGTTTAGCCTCATAGGTATGTTACCTGCATGCCGAGAGCACAACTTTGTGCGCTCTGACGCTCGTCTCCTCGCAGACTAGAGTGACGTCAACTAGCGTCTCGTTCTGCAGCAGGGTGTCGAACGCGTGGAGGATGTGGTTCTGGTGATTGTTCCATCGCAAACTGTAATGAGGAGTCGCCATGGCTGCTAAGCTCGATCCGCCAGTCTGAAAATGCACAAGAGTGCCATACTCGCGTTAGCATCGAGAGGATGGTCATGCGTCTATGGCGTTCGCATGTATACCTACATGTACGCTGTTCGAATGGGTGGAAGTGCGAACAGGGGAAACGGATTATTAGAGCCGAGTTGCGTAAGCCGAAAACTAACAAAAGGACACGTGTTTTTGACAGAGATTTCGCGAAGATAATTCTGGAAATATAAAATATAGACAATTAAAATGGTAATGATGATGTAATGTTGTTTTAATGCAATAACTTTATTAATTACTCGAAAATTCTGTGAATTCATTAACAATTTTCTTTAAAATCTGACCATAATTATCATGTTTCGGAAGCCCAATTTGTTTATTAACCGGTACACGAGATTGAAGGTTGCGAGTGCGCTGATAGTAGGCGAACTTGCTTGCCGTTTTCATTCATGAAACGTTGTCGGAGTGTTTGGTTGGAGCGAGCCGACTCCTCCACCCGTGCTAACCGCGTGCAATGCGGGATAACTGACGCCGCGGGGACGATGCAACCATGCGCCGGCATTGAGAGGGCAAGTTCAGTTTCACACTCAGCTCCTGTGCCTCGAATGCGAAGCCAACAGTTGCAAGATAAAAAGCATAATCACCAAGATCGAATGAAGATTACCGCAACAACAAAACGATTTGAGGAAATATGCAAAACACTATAACATCTAAGTACTGTGTGCAGATGCACTCGTGCTATATCCTGTTTACTGGGAAATCGAATAGGGTAGTATGTTTGGATTCCACCGTAAGCAGTTTGTTAAAGTTAATTTGGACACAGGTTATAATTATTTGTGTTCCGCTAACCACACAGCTGCTCTTCAACAATTCAGATGTTGACACTACCGAGTTCGTAGGTGAACTCAAAATGCATTTGTACAATCATACCAAGTGCAATGCAATGTAATGTCAATTTACATATTATATTATCAAGCTTGCACCGTCCGCGTACCAAAAGAAAATAAGGGCTGCTGATTACCTTATGTTGCTTCATAAAATATCGCCGCGTTTGCAAAATCGAGCATCGTCTTCGGGTGTAATTTGTGTTACCTCACCTGGAAAAGATAAGAAAATTGATCTTAGTGGTATAAAAAGCTACGAGGACTCAAGGAGTGTGATTTACTAAGCATTTTGATCGTGCCAAACAGTGATGAGATGTCAGTTGCAATAAATTTAAAATAACGACAGTAAGTGAGTATTAGTTTTTTTCCGATCTGTAAACGACGCTCTCTATTATTATCACAACGGTTAATATGAGTGAACGTGGGTCTTTGGTCTGGAGATATTGCCCGATACGTTTTGTCGTTGACGGAATCTTTTCCCCAACATTTGCTAGCGTTCCTTTACAAATTCACAAACAGCGAGACTTAATTAACACCGCAAGGCTCAGGGTGGGACCTCTTTCTAAAAATACACTTCTTCTTCTATTGCATGCCGAAATTTCATCAATCATCTAAGAAATTGTCACAGTGAAATGATTTTCTGAGGTTGACACCGGCAGTCACAGCGGATGACAAGGCTTTCGTCCGTCAATTTGAGCTCCCCGTTCCCTCGAGTTCCGCGCCAAAACTAGTACATGTTTGAAATTTGCCAACAAACTTGAGGCAAGTACCTACTATTTATGCTTGCAATCGACGCACGACCGCGAAAATCTCAACTCGGGTTATTTTTTTGTAGTTTATATCAACTCTGTAGCGGCAAACTTATTTGAAAGTGAAAAATAATGCCGCGTGGTTTTCAAAATGACACGAGGGACGTTAAAACGGTTGGCGAACACATCAAAATTTATCGAAAGCAGCACTCGGATTGTTTCCTCGACAAAACACGGAGTCACATGTTCATAAAATATACGGTGAAATAAAAACGCAAACTATTTTCTTTTGTTTCAAAACATGAGCAACAATGACCGTCAGCAATACATTCGTTTTGACACCAAAACGCGAGAACACGCTGTCGATGAGCACCTAACGCTAAATCGAGGAGCTCGAAAATTACCTCGCACAAAGACGCCTTCTTCTCAAAAATATGGCAGCTAGCAATGAACGCATAATTCCCAGATCCTCGTTAATGAATCCGATTAGACAAAGCTTTCGAGCTCGCTCTCGACAACGCTTGCGCCGAATCGTCGCGAGGAAAAACCAAGTGTATTTAAGTAAACAATAGACATAAATGGGTTTTCCGAACCCCTGTGCCGAAAAAAAGAAAAGTGCAAAGAAAACCTGTCACATTGCGGCGCACATTTTCAAGTCGTCACACGGCGAATTCGACGATGATTCTCACCTGTTTCCTTCCGAATGTCCTACAAATATCACCGTCGACTTGTTTCGAGACACTTTGACCACGGTACCATTTGTAAATCGGGCACATCACTTCATTTTGCTGCGCGCTGCTAGCACGACCGGCCTGATCAACACGCGGCGACACACTCGGCGTTCGCGGCTCTCCGATCGCCTCGCCGAGCAAACCGGCCGCGCAACAGCACAGGGGTTCGGCTCGACGTCGCGGGCCTCCTGGCGTCGCCGTCGACGGCGTCGTGCGAGCGCGCGCGTCTCAATGTGTGTGTATGTGTGTGTGTGTCTCAGACGCGTGGTGGGGGCACGGAGGGGTAGTGAACAACCCCCGTATGTGTCAAGTGAAAGTCTCAAGGGTTGACCATCAGAAAATAATCGACAGAGCGAATCAAACGTGCCGACACGACGAATTATTCGGCGTCACGTTTATTATTTGGCGAAGATGCCAAATCAATAATATTTGATCGAAATGCAGCGTGACGGACGACACCTTGTCTTGAATTAAAACGTCCCCCCGGGAATGCGATTCGCAAAGCGAAGTTACCCGTCTGAGAGAGAAAAGTATGGGCGATTTCGCGCGCTGACGAGGGGCGAGCAGCCGTGAAATATCGGTGACATTCACACCAGTTTTTCACCGTTTCATGGCAAGAATTTTGGGGTTTCCCGGCGTTTCTTTAGGCGCGGCAAAGTGGGAAGACATGCTCAGAAGAGGTGGTCAGGTCTTCCTGAGAACCCATGGCTCCTGCCGTGAGGGCGGCCACGCATGGGTTCCGTCCATGGGTACCGTCCCAGACGAACACACACGTGGAAGCGAGAAGTGTGACGTACACCTCCTTGGGCCTGTCGAGTAGGTACTTGCACTTATCGTGGGTCTTCATCTTGGACGAGGCGTTCTTCAATCTGCATTTGGCACAA
The DNA here is from genome assembly GCA_921293005.1 of Nemoura dubitans. Classification (NCBI taxonomy): domain Eukaryota; kingdom Metazoa; phylum Arthropoda; class Insecta; order Plecoptera; family Nemouridae; genus Nemoura; species Nemoura dubitans. The sequence goes on from OV121074.1 coordinate 24,969,916, forward strand.
TCGATTAAACGCAGCGACCGCTAGCTGAGAACAGTGGAGATGCGTTGCTTGAAATCAACGACGCACAGAGTCGGCTCTGATTAGAGAAGGGCTTGCTGCCATTTTTGCTGACGTCCCACTTCGTATTTAGGATATAGTTGCATTGCGTGCACTTAAACTGTCAATAGACGACTTTATTGTGAGGAAACTCTTAGTATCGAGTCGAGTGCTGATATAAAATCGTTTTACGTTGTAATGTCATCTCGTCTGGCGAGAATAGGTTTTTTCGGGAAAATAAATTAATCAACTTTTGCGCTGGTCAAATCGCTTGAGTAAATCTGAGGATGCATCGCAGCGGCACAATTTTATGTAGAACCCAATCAAATCTTTGTTCGACGACCGTTTCGGGATGGCCATTGTCAGTTTGAGCGAAGCTGCGTTTGCAGGCATGTCGAGAAGAACGCTGCAGATCAACTGTTTGTTTGGCGAAAAAGGGCTTTTAAATAGGGCAGCTAAAAGTGATTAAAATAAAATAATCTCTAATTACTTTGGCTGACATCTGTAAATCTTTATTCAAGCACAACAGGCGTATTTTTCTGTCTCTTTTTTGTGTTTTAGTAAAAATGTAGCACCGGATATATGGCGATATCTTAAATTTCTGCTTCGAATGTGTCTTACTTCGAAAGTAATTTTCCGCTGTTTGGTCATTTGAAAAAAGGATTCTGTCTCACCTTCGTGTCGGAACATTGAATGACCGAGCTATTTAGATCTTCGAAATCGGCGGCGTAATGAAAGAGCCGTAGTGCGGAGGTGGTAGGCAAGAGGGGACGTGGGGAGGGGGAGGGCGAAGAGGCCGAAGGGTGTTGCATGGGTGGCGAGTGATTTAGTGGTTGCAGTAAGCATGACGAAGTCAGAAACTACCTCGGAAACTACTTTGCATGTCCAAACGGCCCCAGATTTCGTGTGATCGCCAGCAAGCCTACAGCATAGTACCTTTACTTATACATCATAGATCACCCACCGGTCATGTATAGGTATAGCCTTGTATTTAGGCAACCCGCATAGCTCTGGGTAAGAACTCCGAAATCAAGATTAGCATTTTTATTAAGACAAATTAGGATTGTTTATTATAATGTCTTATTCCCGTAGTAGACTACACTGAAAAACAAACATATTTTTTGGCTTCTGGGGAACAAGTTATGAACTAATAGACGCGGTAGTCTGTTGGAAATGGGGGGTGTCGATGCAAATTAGTATTTTATAATTAAACTTTCTTTGGTGTGAACACGAGAAGTAGTATGCGGATTGGACAGGCATGCAGTGCGGTCATAGCTCAACATTAATTTGATTTCAGATGTGAAAACTGCAGCATCGACAAACGTATACCTACATAGCAAAGATTAATTAAAATGGCTGCGGGGAATATTCTTTGGTGCAAACACGCAGGTTGTGAGTAAGAGGAGGCAAACTCATTTGCCGATGGCAAAGTTTATTGTCTACCTGTGAACATGAACATGCATGGTTTTCCTCCTTTGTGCTATTGGGTACCATCCATGCGGCCGTACCAAGGAGTCATGTGTGAAAACGGGGCAGCGTACACACAACCATGGTGTTATTTGCTACAGTAATAATATGTAGATATTACTCATTTCCTTTCCAGTTGTTAGTCCTTAGGTATGCATAGTACATTTTATGGTGCAATTCATATACGTACAGACGTGTACGGTGACTAATTTTAATTGAGGCATATGCATTCACCGGATGTGGTGGTTATTTTCTACTCAAAGAAATTGTTCTTACATTTTTTTAAATTCATTTCTATACCTAATAGGATTTTTCTTCCCTTTTCTTCTGAAGTTATTCCTTATCCTCTCAATCAAAATCAAGCCATTTGGAACATAATCCATATTTTTTACGTCGCTCGCGTATAAGTTTATTTTAATTTCCGTTATTTCGGTGTGTTTGTGCACCTGTCCAATAAAAATAATTCATGAGTCGGCTTGGTTTCTTTGGATTCGCTTTTCAAATAGGGAACTAGGTATGAAAATCCTAAGTGACAAGCTATTAGATTGAAAGAAAGCGGGCTTGAGTTTGACGAATATAAAGAACTTTAGAGTAACGCTGGTTTTTCGTTTCTGCATGTAACGATCATAGCGTCAAATAATGTGGCCTGTGCCTGGCATAGAGCACGAGTGCAGCTGCCACAAACACTTCTTTTCTGCCGTTTTTAATAACAATCGACTAGGTTAAGTTTGTCAAAAGAGCTTGCATTTCATGAGCAGTTGTGAGTAAAAATATTTCAGAGCGTGACTGGAGCGAGTGAAATTGTACACGAATCAAGAAAACTAAGCACTAAAAAGTTTTAAAATTTGCAGTGGTCACATTAATGCAACAAATATTTATTGTCCTTCGTTTGAACGTAGTCGCATTATTTGCGAATCTAATTTTATTAACATTGTAATTTTGAAAAGTAAAACGGAAATCGCAATCTATATGAATTATAGTTCTTGGACAATAAGAAGCGATTATTTGTAAATAAATTAACATACACATAAAACCACTTAATTACTGTTAATTCCACAAAGAGTGGTATATAGTGGTCTATAGCATCGATGCTTGAAGATAAGATTCACAATATGTATTTCGTTAATTATTGTATCTGATGGGGAAAATAATTTTCTACATAAACAAGCAATTGTCTTGGTTTGATTGTAATCAGCTGTTAAGTGTTCCAGGTTATTAATTTATATGATAATGACGAGTGACGAATTAAATGTAAATTATTGGTCAATCATCGAGTCGACAAGGAAGTCCGAAGGTAGGCAAACGTGACCAAGGCTCCATGTCCTGGGGAGGACCGTTGTTGAGAAGTCTAATAATCAAGCATGGGGATTAAAGGTTTGACAATGACTTTGATGGAGAAATACTTTTGGAAAAAGTCGCCTGTAATGAGGATTCAATTGAGTTTTGGAAATACTGACCAAACCACTAGAGCAATGGACCGTTTAATTATCTGTGGTTTAAAGCAAAACAATTACAATTCCTTTAATTTGCACTCACAATTTACAAATTAAGTTAATAATCCTATACGTAGGAGTCTAAAATTTAAATACCATCGGTTTACTGGCATGGGAGTGTTAGTATAGACTACAGTTCCTATATACTGGTAGGTTTGACTTTGGAACGTTGTCGACCCTGGAGAGAAGACAAGGCGAGTGCACTTTGCAGACATGACTCTCTGAGGTGTTGCGACGCTGATGGCCGTCGTCACACGTCGCCGGCTGGGCTAGAAATTGCAACAAATGAATGGAGCCCAGTGAATGATGACGATCACATTGATTGCTTGATCGAGCACAGACGTATACCAGCCTAAACCATGGGTTGACCTTAAAACTAGCGGTTTTTAGACACTCAACCGCGATAGCTGCACATGCAAACCACGGCGACGCCAAATTACGGCGGCGAAACGAAAGTGCAACTGCTGTGAATTGACGGAGAATAAAAATAATAATTTTGTTCGTAATTCGGGGTCATTGAGGGCCGAGGGTTGGCAATGCGTGATATGCCCATGAACTATGGAAATGCTCACTCGAGTTTCTTTGTTTTCGAATCGACAACTACTTTGGTACTATAAGTGGAGGTGCCTGATTTGATTTCTATACATTTTTTTATTCATTTATCTGTCAGTTTAATTGATTTTACACCGTATTGCTGCAGCTTAAGCATTAAATAGCTGTGTCGTTTTTAGACACCTTCTCTACTATTTAAAATAATTGTCTTTATTTGGCTTTGCATATCCTTTGCTCTCTTTTCTGAGAGACGAGAAAAGCAAAAACGAGCGACATTTTCCTCGGGTAAAAAACGGGCCCGGGCTGCAGATACGTGACACCACCTGCCGGCTGGTAACTTCTTTCTTCCTCCTGGCTGCCGGCAATCGAACATGGCAACGCCAGCCACTGCAGCGACTTAATTCCATGTGATTTAAGAAATCACGGGGCGAAACATCTTAGGAAATGATAGTTTTTAGACATCGCCATTGGTGCACAAGTTTAAGCAAAATTTATTGCAATCTCCGCTTCTTTAGCAAATAACAATAATGTGCCCGTCAAGGCAGTTGATCGACACCAATACCGATGAATAGGTTCAGTTCAAGTAAAGAAGTCCAGGTAAGAATATGTCGTTTTTTCTATTTCATGCATCGGGGAATAATTGAACAAAATTCCAGTTAGAAGTAATATACAGTAGAGTAAAGAACTTCTATGTGAAATTGTATTAGATAACATACTTAATGATGACTTGGAAGGCTACATGTCCGCCTTTTTTCTCCACCATGCAGGAATGATAAATGACCCACACGGCACCGCTGGAAAATGGATGTAACTGCAAGCTTTGCCGTCCACTGGACCGCAACAGAGTAATGCAAATTGTACTTTTTCTAACTTCACACAAATGACAGGATTTCTGCGATCAGAAACCTTCGTCACACCTTGCCAAGGCTATATGAAGTGAACAAGAGGTATGTGTCTGATGTGTTCAATTATGAGACGCAGTATGGAGTGTACCTTAGCACATACAGAATAATATGGGGAAAAGAATTTTATTTTTATCACATGAAAATCTTTCTTCTGTGCTCTTCAGGATGAAAATTTAGCCGGCGGGTTTTCCCTCTCGGAGAACACTGCATGTACATTGGGAACGGTGTGACAAATTATCGCAACAAAATGCAGGAAGCAAAGTTGCTGCTGTGACAGTCTTTTCTTCTCTTTTTCAGACCATTACCAAGCAAATATTTTAGAGCACTTGCAAGACGTGTCGTTGTGCGCACTATTTGGAAAAAGACCACCAAAAACAAGGCAAATCCTTTGCTTTGATTCCAAAGTATAAAACATGTTAAGGTGCAACTAAAAATTTAGGATACAGATCCGCCTTTATGAAATGCATGAAAGAAATTAAGCGACAATCTACAATGGTATACCGCTGCCCGTTTGCAAAATTATTGCTGTAGCGGTAGGATGTCCATTCCAAACAAACACAATTTTTCAAAAGAAAATCAAAACGACTAAGCAGTCTACAACACTTTTAATCTTTTATGAAAGTTCATCGAAGATGCGAAACTAAGAATTGTATCGAGAATCATGACAAGCCCGTTATTTATACTGATTTATCAAATCACATGCACTGTGATCATTAATTTCACGATTAATTAAATCGATAATGATCTTGACAAAGTCACGTTTTCAAATTTGAAGCCATACAACAATCTTCTTTCATTTTATTTTATAACCATACCAATTGAATAGATCGGCTGAGTGGACAAGCTAACTTAACATTGCTCTCAAGTCCATTGAAGTTATAATACACCTGTCATTACGTAATACAGTAGCCCGGTAATTTCTGCGGTAAATCAAATCCATGGGCGAAAAAAATTAAATAGTTTAGCAACAATGCGTCAGACTCGGCCCCCCTTCGAGCGGGGCCCCCTGCCGGGGCAGCAATGCACTGCCGGACATCAGGCATCAACGAGTCCGGGCTCTCGGTGATAATGACATGGGGAACGAGAAGCACCACAGTTTTTCCGAGCGTAATTACACAATAAGAAAGCGTACAGTGGCAAGTCGGTAGCAAACGACTTAAACTACACGTGAACGTGTGGTTACAATTTCTATGAGCTGCTGTGCTGTGTTTCTATGCTCGCGTTTTTGCTGATTTCCGCGACCACATCGACGGGTAAACAAGTGTTGGCGCTGTCGAGTATTAGGCCCATTACATTACAGTCTGCAGAGTGACGAGAGACAATTGGATAAAGTTACCTGACTACAAGTTACAAAGATGGTGCTCCACAAGGAGGAAATGTGTGATGATTGTTCTTTTTCCTAACTTTATAAGCTCAAACTTAGGGTCCAGCACAATGGCTTGCCTGCGATTCAAATTGGACGCGGCTATTAATTGGAGATCCGTGAATACAACAATTCCATATCTTCGCACCTTTGGAGTGTGGACGCAACATAAGTTTGTAAGAATCTGGATAATTGTGCTCTCATGCATCGATACAGATTGTAATTTCGTAGAGAAATTTACGATTTCTCGTGTGAATCCTCCTGATATTGCTCGGCTGTTGGTTGCTCATTGTCTTCAGAACGCATTTCGGTCCGATAAAATGATTCAAATTTGCTGTCATATTGCTCGAGTTGAATAACAATTAACAGCGCGTTTGCTGGCCGAGCGAGCACGATAATTCAACCTAAATGGAATTAGTGGTCGCGGCAGAAGTCTACAAGATGGACTTCTTAGAGAAATAATTAATTTCTGAGTTGGCATAGAGAAGTTGAGAGTGTGTGAATCTTAGTGGAATTGTACATGAAATCAATTTAAGCCAGCAAGATGAATCTGGCTGCTCTTGCTTCTGATGGATTAGGACAATCTCCCAAGTTCCACCGCATGGACAACCAAACTAACTTCGGGACAAACTTCCATATTTCTCCCAAACAATCCGACGCACAATTCGTTCGCACGATAATATTCAAAACAGGTCACAGTAATTTACTCAAGTTTTAGGTTAGTTTCGACTAAGTGAAAGCTTTTGAGGACAGTACGGAACTTGGGAAACGTCTCCTAATATCTTGGGATTACGTTCTATTAGATTAGATTCAATTTGGAAGTAATTTGACGAATCAAACTATGATTGAGTCGGCGCTCGTGCTAGAGCGCTTGCAATAAATATGATGTTGCGGAATTCCGAAAAATGCAAACAAAATAGTTGCAAAATTGCAAACAGTTTTACCAGGTCACGCTACATCGCTGATACTCTATGAATTATTTAAGAAATTATGGAAATCCTTGATTTTCTCCCGAGCGATTCGCGAAGATCCTCAGTTCGCATAATGACTTTCATATACGCGTCGCGTCATGTCTTCCGTAACTTGACAACTGTAGACTGCAGCAGCGAGGTAAGTGCTGAGGACGCGTCACATGAGCAGCAGAAAGAAGGAGATGCAGCAATTTGCCAGTAACGCGACAATTTTGCGGCTAGAAATGTATTATAGTGCTTGATGAGATGTCTGCTTGTCGTGATATAGTAATTTCAACAACCCCACGTTGCATGCATCACAATAATATCGTTTCTCTCGCAACATAATGGCATTATTATTCATGCGCGTTGCGTTGCATCGCGACTAAGCGAAAAGGAAAGAGTCGAAACGCGATCGGAAGATATTCGCATCGAGTGATTTCCGACAGCGTTGCGGCGAAGGGCAACGTCACGGAGAGTAATGGCGATAGTTTTGGGGTAACTCTCGTCGGGAAGAATAGAGATCCCACCCCATGACAATCCTCCCGACCTACTGACCTTCTTCCCCCGAGTCGGGGCCGTTGCCGCCGCCCCCGCCCCGATGGCGAGTCGGACGCCGACCCCCCCGGAAAGGGCGCACTTTTCGCGAAAAGCAGGAATCAGATTTCCCCGCTACCCTCGTTACACCTCACACCTGTCCGCTAAGTCTTGTTTATTTTTAGAATAATTCCTCGCAGAAGACAATACCAGATGAGAAAGAGTGTGCTACTGCGACTCTCATGTGTATAATTATTTTGGCTTGGTTCGCTGCTATCTCGTCCCTTACGGCAGTATGTGTTCCTCAAAAAGGGAGTTATGGTATTATTACGAAAGGGGGTATTTATTTTAGTACGTTTGCATCGGTTGGTGTTGGTGCCATGGAGGAACAGGGCAGGCGGGGGCTGTGAGCACCGCACGGCGGCGGTACGTGCTGTACCGGCAAGCCGATGCAGAACCTGGTTAAAAAGTTAATAGCAGCCGTGTCGTCCGTGCGTGCGTGTGGGTGAGTGTGGGTGAGTGTGGGTGAGTGCGGGCGAGTGCGGGACTGCGGGCGCGACGCGAGTGTGTGCCCGGCCCGAGCCCCGGCCCTGCCCCATGCACCCACCCCCTCGCTCTCGCAGCATTTCTAATGTGCACGGCGAAATCGTTTTGTATAGGGGAGAAGTTTAATTTCACTTGAGACGTGGGAGCTGGGGGGGTGGCTCGCAGGCTGAAATATTTCGCAGAAACGTGAAAGAAAGATAGACGGAGAAGTCACTAATTAGAAAGAAAAGGGGTTTGGGGGAAAAGAATAAGGGATGGATGGAGATGGAAGAAATAAGCTTGAAGAGTACAGAAGGGGGTGGGGAAGGAGGATGTGAGGGGAGATGAAATTGACAGTGACAGAAGAGGGAAGTGGAAATGAAGAGAACATGGATGGGGGATGGAAATTTTCTGAAAGATAGATAAATGAAATCAGAAATTATAAATAGGAATATGCGTAGGGAAAATGTATAAACACTCTGGCAAGATGAAATAGAAGTACGGTGAACTTAGTAATGATAAGAGTAAGATGAAAATGAGAAGGGTAAATTAGTGCTTTCCATATTCACTCTAGAGATTGTGTGCTCAAACTTGAATGCGTAAACTCGGTTAGGGCGACATTAGAATCATTTTGTGACTGCGATGTAAATACCATTGCTATCTTTTATTGAACAATGTGAGGTAGGTGTATAGAAGACATCATTTTTGCAAGGCGCCGACGCTCCCGGTGCCGGGAAAGTGCGCGCAAGACGATGGTCGCCAGACGCCTTCGGGAGGACCTCGAGCATAGTCGAGCAAACGCCTCACTATTGATGTGATCAATTAGAAAGAAACCCATTCGATTTTCACATCATTTGCATTGCTCCTCGCACGTAGGCCGTCCTCCAGTTTGGAACAAAGCTGCACATGAGTCGTTCGAGGGTCGGCAAATGCTTACCAACAAGGCGCAGCCTCAGCAATCCACCGGAATTAACTTTCCTGCTGATTAATTTAGACCTGCAGCGTTGGACCGGGGAAAAAACTAGTGGAGTACTTATATTCGCGAAAAGCAACGCCGAACAGTGCACTATACCTTACATCTAAAAACAGTCTTTTAAGTCTTGAATAGGTTTAATTACTCCGTTCTCCTCCATCTTATACTTTCATATATTTATTCAGCTTGAAGATTTTGTTAATTAAAACGTCCAATTCAATCGAGAGACCAGCCATCATATTTTATACTACTGCGCTTATAATCGGTTCAACATTGACTTTGTTAATCGACTTTTCTTGATGAATGCGAAGGAAATGAATGTGTATTATGGACCAAATGAAAGAACAACATCTTTTGAAGGAAACGCCCGACGTGGATTTGCGTGCTGCGCGCTCATGTAGGGCGCGCACCCGTAAAAGCTGCATGCCGTGGAGAGATTGCGGGCAGGACGAGCGACAAACCGCTTATCAAATGGATTGATTCGCTTCGGCGTTTGGGGGGGCCAAGTCCATGCAGTCTAGTCGCCAAAAACTATGCTGTCGTCCGAAGCAGGCGGCGCTCGCCAATTTTGCCCGCTTGGCCGCCCGGACTCCAGGGGTGCAATTGGGCGCTCGCAGTTACAGCACATCGCGGCAGCTCTCACATGTTGTTCTAAGAATTGCGTTGTGGGGAAATTTGCCAACGAGAAACTTGATTATAGTTGGAAAAGAAATTAAGGGAATAAGAAACTCGAGCTTATCTTCTAAGGGAGGATTAAGGAGGGTGGGTGATGGTATACAAATGAGAATGGTCTTCAGGCCTTCGGGCCGGGCGGGCCGGGGGCGCCGGGGACTGCGAATCAATCCTGGCCGTGCATAGCTAACCGTGAAGCCGGCAGGGTCTCTGCAGTGTGTGGTCATACGTTACGTTAGACTCGCGACGCCGGGCTACACTTGGCTCCGTAATTAAATTAGAGCGAGAAACTCGCGGAATAACAATCGCCGCCAATTAATCATAAATTCAAAAAGTCGAGTTCGGAATCCACACGTACCAAACAATAGTCGCACGTACAAAAATACTTCCATATTAATTTCCTTCTTGGGGTGGAAAAATCTTTATTTCGTTGGATTGCGAGATAACTTTTAGTCTTTTACCCCCTTCTTCGTGTATACATTTTCATCCCCTTTCTTTCCACAACGTCACCACACCCTTCTTCGAGCGCACCCCCTTCCAGCACACCCCCGCACCCCCTAACGCACTTTAGTTTTCAATCCTCCCCCGGTTGCCCGCCACCCCTTTCTCTTGCACCCCCGACGGAGGCAGCTCAAGAGCTCACATGGCATCGCGGATGAGGAGACCATTATTAATGAGAAGACCGAGGGGGTGAGAATGAATACACAAAACACAAATCGAAAGAAAGAATAACATCTTCACAATTTCGTTTTAATTCCTTTTCTTTATTTTATCCAGATGACAATGACATTGATTGACGTTTTTCTAATTAGTATGTACTTAATGATAATTAATGTCGAGCTCAATTCAAGGATGAATGGTTTAGCTCATCTGAAAGTATATTTTTAAGAGTGGTAACGACGATTAAAAAGCCCAGGAGCTGCTAGCATCGAGATAAAAAAGAAAAACTAAACTACTTACAGAATATTACACAGGGATGTGCAAAACGAAAGGCAATTTGATGCAGCAGCTTTTAATTTTATCTGCTATTCAAATGTGGTCGGGCAGGAACTCTGCTTGCCAAGTGTGACTCGGAAAAGCGAACGGAGCCACGACCTGCTGCGGCGGGGAAACGGGAAAATATAGTTTTCCCGAGCGTCGTTAATCCAGTTACCAATCTTGGGCATCCTTAATCTAACGGTAACGTCCAAGAACAATCGCAATTAAAATATTAATTCGAGACCAAAGAAATAAAAAGAATAAACGCATCCTTGTTTTTAATTGCTACAAAACATCTAATGATAATATAACCATTAAAAATGGAAACCCAAACGCTGAAGAACAAGGACGAGAGATGCATAATGAAATTTTGAATACAAATCCATTGTTAACACAAGTGGTTGGTGGACGTTGATGGAGCACTTTCCTCATTACAGAGGAACTTATTCCTGACACCGAGGCCTCAGTGCAAGAGCAGTCGAGTTCTCGCGTCCTACTCGCTGAAGACAATTCGCCGCTCGCCACCACAGACACTGCGACCGCCACTGTGTCCATCGGCCAGAATATTGCATAACGCACTCGACAAAACGGATTTCCACCTACGCGGAGCCCCGAATCGAATGTAATAGTCCCAACTGCACAGACATTGTACTTATGCAAACATGTGATTTCTTTGCTTTTACCATTCTCAGGCAAATTGGCCCAATTGGGACTCGCCGACCAACGCGGCTCCGGGTAAGCCAACTGTACTTTGTAAACGACTAAATCATGAATGATTTGAATTGCGAATATCGTGTCGATGCATATAATAAAACCTTGTTCTTTAATTAACTCGAATCTTCACAATTGCTTGTGATTGATTGATTGATTAGTTTGATAGTATTTCTTCTTCTTTGATCAGCCCCACTGAGGTGGTCTTCTCGTTCTTTCTCCAATTGATCAACAATGGCGGCTAGTTCTAGATCGCCAGCTGAACAAGAATGGCAATCGAAGGCCTGTAGCCCGACTAATGCACAATTCTTAGCGCCTTATGCAGAGACACGTTTGATAATTTGGGTACCTACGTCTATACCGACCTACCGACCGCTGCACGCAGTTTTTATATAACTCGCGTGCAGCTAGTGTATCTTTCTTTGCCCGAATCATTTATCACCTGCTTCGAACAATGGCCGGCGACCGATGATCTAGGATGGATGCGTTCTGTCTTTGTTCATTACTGCAGGTACATTTAGGGGCTGGTCGGACGCTCGACGCACGGGGATGAAACAGGGGACTCGAAATGAATCGAACGTGTGGAGGGGTGTTTCTTTATTTTTGATATCGTGACAACCAAAGTCGTAGAAATCAGATAGCATTTCCATCATTTCTTCACATTTTACACAATCAAGATCTAAATAATATCGTGGAACAATAATTTCATGGCGAGTATTTCTAAGATAATGCCGAGCTGTTTTTTAAAACACATTTTCAGCCAATTCTATAGATCGGAGAAAGTGTGATATCATATTTTACTGTATATTATGTTTGTTGTTATATTTTGCATTATCCTGTAATATGAAGTAGGTAATAATTCATACGCTTCAGTTTTAGATTTTGTTTCTATTCATAAAAATAGTGGCAAGAAAGTTTATTTATAATCATCATTTTTGGTATTGTTATTACTACACCAAAAATATTCATTTTAGTGGAATATCAAATGGACATAATTTACCTTAGATAATTGAGAAAATATGAAAAGAATATATACTTCAATTCTCTTTCGCACGACCGAAAATTCCATCTGCTCAATAATGGTATCAATAGCAATGACGTAGAAATTAAAAACATCAACATCAACGCCGACGGCACGACAAGTAAGGATAAGTTCATTGGTTTGTGCACCCCTAAATAATGGGGGTGAGTATGCGAAGGGTTTAGGGGTTGCGATGAACGTGTAAGGGGGATGATAATGCTCGTACGTGGCCTTCACACACCTGTATTCGACCCGAGTTGACTGCCCTCGGCAGCGTCAACCTCTTTGCCAAACATCTCCGAGTGCCGGCTGCCCCTGCTGCCTCTGCTGCCCATGGTGCCAGACCTTACCCAGTGCCCACGCCTCCTCTTCCCTTGCGACCATTTACCTTGCATTGTTGCTACGTGTGGGCGCCAATGTGCCCACAAGACCTCACAATGCACAAATGTGTCAGTTTTGGGAAGTGCGCACGTCTCTCGCTGGTTTTCGCTGGGAAATGTATTTCGTTTGCAGATAATAATGTGAAACGGCTGGGCAGTATTTTTGACCGTTTGGGATAAAGCGGGCCTCGTGGTTTAATTCCTACATAAAGCATGCCAGTGTTTTGTTTGGGCGATTTCCCCCATACGATGGGGCGTGATAGTGGGAGGTGAAAATGCGTTAGTTATTTCTTTCGAAAAATTATGGCTGGGTGAAGAAACGCGATGCAAGTCGCCATGAAACGATGTGTCGTCGGATTTCTTGTTTAAATGTTTCATAAATACCCAAAGTTAATGCGAAGTGTCCACTTATCAACGGCAGTACCTAGAGCATTTTGATTTTCACGGGACCAAAAGCGTTTGAAATTCATACATTTGACGGTAACGTACTATTGTGTACATCGTTTAATGTTTACCGACAGTTTACGGGGCTAAAATAAATGTATTTGACAAATTAACAGTTCTGCGTTCCATCGATGCGTTGAACTGAACAAAACTGAGCAAAATTTCCTTCTTGGATGAGCCTAAATCAGGTCCAGAGTCCAGGCATACCTAATGCCATTATATTGATATTATTGTAGTTAGCGTGGCTTTATTCTTTACCATGCGAATACTAATGATATGTTGCAACAAAATACATTAGTGATGTGCGCACGAATGCAAGTGCTATAGTAATATAACTACCCAATGTCAATTATTACAGAACGTTTAAGTGCAAAACATGGAAAAATCGCTAATTAATAACATCCACAATTTGATGTACCATAAAATGGGAAAGTGTGCCATTGCCATGCACAGCACCTAGGTACCAGAACAGTCCAAGCTCTGTCATTTCTGGTATAGGTGAGAAAATGGTTGACAGTGATTTATAATGGACTTCTAGTTTTTCTCTGCTATATGCCAGAAAACGACCGTATAGTGGAAATTGGAATCAAAAGCACTTGGACAAGATCTCTCTTTACTTTGCGTTTGCTGCAGTTAACATGAACATGCACACACACACACACACACACACACACACACACACACACACACACACACACACACACACACACACACACACTCACTAACGCGCATCTATGCTTGGCCACAGCGGCCTTTACCATTACACAATGATGTTATATTCTCATCCCCTTCTTGCTATTTCCCTCTCAAACCAACCCCTTGTCTTTTGTCTTCCCTTTTAAGAGCATTGTTGTCCAGCTCACCTACATGGCCACCCTCCCCCTTCCCCCTCCTCCTTCCAGCAGCCCTTAACCCTTGCCGACTGCCAGCCGTAAGTGGCGCTATATACCTTCTCTGTTTTGCTAAGCCTCAGTTACCCTGAGACTAGGTCTTTGTTTTGATTTTATGCACTTGCAGAGATTGCCGCTCGCGCGCATTCTTCACATGAATAACGAGACAAGAATAAACTGTACCTATACCTTTTTACCGTTCGTTACTATTCAGAAATTTGGTTTTGATGGTGGATGAATTCTAAGGTAAGACATTATACGGTGAAACATCTCGCGTTATGTTATCCTTGAGAATAGGGTTGAATGCACCCTAGCTTGAGTGACTGGTTTGTGTCTACTGCATGCACACATTCTAGCCCACGCCCAAGATGCCGTTAACAGGCGCAAGGGTAGGTCGTGAATACGTGCATTTTGTTTTTATTACTTTATCTTTGGACTTCCACATAGCCATCATTTTATTGCCGCCATTCTTGGGGTAAAATTTCGCCGTCTTTGAAACCATAGGTTTCGCAGCAAGTTGAAAGCATGCATTGTGGGTGAATTGTTCTGGTTTTATTGCCACCCTGCCACCCTCGCCAGTACACACATACCGACAAGCACCGTTAGGTTTTAAACACACGGATTTTCATCCCACCCTGATATGATTTATTACTTCCTTTCATATGCACCTTCGTTAGCATCTTTCCGACAACGAATCCGCACCCAACGGCCTACATCAATTTTGGAAAAGGAATGAAATGATTGTGTGGCAACTGGCGCTTATCTTTATTCTAAAGCTTTTAGAGCACTGTGTTGGGAAGAAAAATAATCCCAGACTGCTCGCTACTGATATCCAATTAGCTGCCATTTCCCCTAAAGTCCAAGCTCAGCCATCTTTAAATCATGAAACTGACCTTTTGCTGGCAAATAGCACGAGTGTTTTAACCCTCTTAGACGAAAGCTACGCTGAAATGCACAAGAATAATGTACACACAGGCTTCGTGAAAATAAGCGCTACCCCTACTGTATTGTTGGCAGTTATAGCATGATAAACAAAATCGTTTACAACTCCTTTCTACGAAATTCGTCCGGCGCTATCGTGTTCGGAGCCAATGATGATCGTTGATCGTAAGTAGTCTATTTTCTCGTCGTTTACCTACTCGATGTGCGATACGGTGCTGGCCTGGCAATTAACTATTGAGCGACGTCGAATGCATCACGAATATCTATAAGGCATTGTGAACTTTACCCATGCCCTTAATTGCAACTACACGCGGCATATATAGTACAATA
Source organism: Nemoura dubitans (assembly GCA_921293005.1). Lineage (NCBI taxonomy): Eukaryota > Metazoa > Arthropoda > Insecta > Plecoptera > Nemouridae > Nemoura > Nemoura dubitans. Next base: position 24,985,085 of record OV121074.1, read on the forward strand.
ATAAGCGATGTGTTTGCAATTTTGTCGAAACCCTACTTTAGATTAAACTCCTGGCTGACCAAAAGCTGGACGTGATTATTAGCGGCCGTATTTTCTTACAGTCGGGCGAGCGTAACGCCCTGTAAGACTACTTGAATGCTCAGAACTAGGGATCCATCAAAACGCGCTTACAAACAAGACGCTGCATGCCAGGTAATTAGTAAATAAACAGATTTTCAAGCGCGATTCGTAGAAATGAAATACAAATTAGTACCGAGAGATTCTTCACGTGGTGCTCAAGAAAATTACAATCGCTCTTCAAATCGGGGTTCGAAGTCCAATTGGGACTGGGCGAAGTTTTAGCAAGCGCATTTGCGGCACTGGACGCAGATTTCCCACTCTGATCACTTTTAGTTTGTGTCATTGACGAGCATGAAGAGATACATGGATACTCTAAACTTTACACCGTAATGAACGTCGGGAGCAGATTTTAAATGAAGTTGGCTAAAAAAAGGATCATCTGTGAAGGCCGATTGATGATTGGATATTTCAGGTGCATGGTGTAAAGTACAGTGGCCGCCAAAACACAGTGAACAAAAATCTTAATGGAGCATGTGTAATGCTTCACATATTGTTAGGTATTCACATTTCAAGCTAGTCATCACGAGTGTCTTTGAGTGTGAGATGCTGAAAGCTTTGCTAGATTTCTTGATGAACGATACAGGTAAGATATGTATGATGACTAGTGGGTTTTCTTTCTGTGAGTTTTGTGAATTTCATATCACTGTGGGTTATGGTCTGCTCTGGCCTAATTTAGATCAACATGCTAATCCTAGACAAAGGAACGAAAGTTTGGTGGTTTCGAGCGGACATATCTAACCATATCAAACAATCGCTTGTTCGATTTGGTGTAATTTTATTTATCTTAAAGACAGTGAAACTAATTCACATTTGCCAATGTATTAGAAGATACAGAGAGAAACGAATGCACGGACTCATTATATTTTTTGATTTCGTTCAATATTAATAACTATTTTATTATCGGCCGTTGTGAATTGCACAATCCACAACTTTCCATTGTGCGTTCACTGGATGTTCGTTAGAATCACAAGTCTTAACAAAAGACCGAAAATTATTATTGCAGCATAGATTTCCGATTATGTCAGAGTTAACTCTGAAAGGTGTCAACAGATTTCATTGCATACTATAATGAAGTCATGATTTGCCTCGCAACTGAGCCTTTGGGCGAATAGTTAGCCGCACAGTTCAAAGATTGTAGTCAACAGAAGAGATATGTGTAAAGTGGAAGTGCCCTGCCCAATCAGGATCAAAGAGTTGGAAGTCCACGGTTCCACCATCGGATTCGAATTCTTACAAATAATTTCAAATACAACAATATGTTTCGATTCTTCCGAGCATTACCCAATTCTCCATACACGTTCTAATCTGGGATCTTTCTAAGAAGTAGTCAGTTGTCCGAAATATTTTGTATCTGTCTGTACGAGAGCACAATGTGAATGTGGGAATGGACAAAGCAGACTAAAAGACCAAGTCGTGATGCTGCAACCTCAATCAAATGACTGCGCGTGTTTACAATGAAATCCCCACGATCCTGTGACGAGTTTGATGGTCCGCTTCGATGCAACCACTCGGCACAGGCACTACCTCCATGCGGCCCTGCTCCGCGCCAACTCCACACCATTGCAAGCCACACCACAAGGATATGTGAGACTCAGAAACACACCATGCATAATATGTAATTACACATCATTACGTCAATTGCGTTCTTTTTTATGACAGATCCAATGCATCAAACAAAGATATCATTCCAAGAGCTAAAAGATTCGTTTTCGAATTTAGTTCGATTAGTTACACAGGTTGATTTGACGGCAACAAAGGGGGTAGCCAAGGCTATGGTTCTGTGGCAGGCAGAACTCTTGGACCGTGAAGGGATTCATTCTTCGAGTCATGTTCCAGTATGTGCCGTATTTGGTTCTGCTGGGCCCATGGCATGGTTTGCAGCAACAGGAAAGCGTGTGGGTGGGTGGATGTCTAGGGACTCCTGAGAATGGTTCACGTTCGATTGGAATAATTCCCCAATGAAACTTGAAATTGGTCGTGAATGATGTTGCTATTTGTTTTCTCAGTGCAACCGTATCTACGAATATTTCAGGAACAGGAAGACGGACAAACTAAATGCGCTTGTCCCAGAACTGTCGTTAATGTATGCTTTTCAAATTTTCTCCTCGTTATCGAAATATTCCTAGACATTCGCAACGTCAAGAAGCATGAAGCAATATTGTTTAAAATCACCGACCAATTGGCCCTATATAATATGGTCGCTTGTGATGCATGATTTACCCACCATATGCCATTTCTGCGTCATTAATTGAAAAGCAGTTATCGTTTTTATCACAATAAAATAGTCGTGAACTGTGATGAATGCTTGTCTAAATTACTCCACACATAGCGCAATTGTCATATTATTATGATAATGACAATTGCATCATTTAAAGTACAATGATAGTCACATTGGTTACTATGTTGTGTAATTATTTAAATGCACTTGCAGTGACGGCGATGGCAATCTATATGCGCGCAATAATGTGGTTGGTTGCATACGATGCAGGGGGAGGAGCTGGGCGGAGTTTGAGACGACTACCAAGACAAATAAAAAATGCATTAATTATTATTGTAATAGTGAGTTAAATATGCATCAGCCTGCGGCTACTTGTAAACTTCATGGGTATAGTTCGTTAAAAATTAGGACCTATTATAAATTATAAGAGTAGTAAATTATTTTTTATCGATTGTCGGTTAAAAAAACCATTGAGAGAAACTGATGAGATGATAATTATTAGGCTTTGGAACAAGTCAATTACGTTGTGATCACTGATCGGAGATTGCTGTATTTTTTGTACGAGTAGATTGAAAAATCTCTCTACTGGGTTAAATAGTGGCTATAATAAAGTTATTCTTGAAGGGGACAGTTCAAATATTGATAAATGTGTGATTTTTGCCTAAATGCTCACAAGCTTAATTGTAATGATATTATGCTGAGGTCGCAGCAGCTGTCTTACGCACGAATCAGATATGAATTGAAACGCATGAGATGACAATCAGTCGCGTCTCAGGGAAAAGTTTAAAAATAATTACCAGAGTTTCTGAAAAGAGTGCGGCAATCGCCTGCGTTTGGACTTTCCATCATTTCACCCCTTTTTTCGGCGAGAGACATTCGATCCGAACACGCGGACTTTGTTAGCGGATTCATGGCAACGCGAGTTTGAAGTTTGAACGCCGCGAGACACCGCGAGTTGCCCGCGAACGGCAGGGCGCACGATCGGAAAAGCCGGGAAATTGATAGAAAATGTTGACAGCTCAACCTTCACACTCTCTGAAAATATGTCCACTTAGTTTAAAAATAGTTTGGACTTTAGTGCGCAGTGCTTGCTAAGTTTTACGAGATGACGGCGAGAAGTCGATTGTTTTCGCGAAGTGCTGGACACTGGGGCGGAAATCACGACGCCGCTGTGTGCGAAATAATAACACCGCGTACAAAGTACAAACAGAATAATTCGGCAAACATGCCGGATCGGTATTAGTCCACGGATTAATGTGACAAACACAAAACGCAAACGACTCAAACAGCATCTACTGACATCACTCTGTTTGTTCGAGCTTCAATCCAATCTATTTGTTGATATTGTTGGCACGCAATTGCGGTAATACTTACCCCAACTATTGTCAAAATATCCCGCCAGATCTTCGACGCGTAATGTTCTTGGAGCGTGAGGTCGAACTTGTGAGCAATTTCCAGCACTCAGTCGAATTAAGCGAAATCCCAGCAGCACGCGGAGCCGACGACGACGACGGAGGAGGCACCAGCAATGCCGCCTTGTTTTCGAAACTTGTAAATCCCGTCAATAAATGTCCCGCTTGAAATTATACATCTTCACCCCTTTCTTGAAGGAAGCCTCCTGACTTGCGTACATTGAACAAAACTCGATGTCCAATCGTCGAACGGGGAATTTTACTTTGTGGGGAGTTCTTTAATTTTGTAAACCCCTAAGTTAATTATTCTCACCGCACGCACTGGAATACTGCTGTACCACGAAACTCCACAAAACACAATTTATTTCACTCAAAACCTCTTCAGCTATGAAACCAAACCACCATTTTAATTCGAGTGTTTGAAATTCACTAATTAGACTCTTTCGAGTAGATTATTTTGCACAACACAAAAGTGAGTTTTTTTTCTCCCATCGGCGGGCTGAAATTGAATTAATGTTTTTCTATCGAATCGACACCCGCGCGCGGGACGCTGCAGCCACCCACCGCTGTGAGCCACGTGGCCCCCGATCACACACGTGTTCGCTCACACACACTGCGCACACACACACGCACTTTGCAACGTTCACTGTACGCGCCGAGCCGGTAACAAGCCGGTAACGAGACTGTTTCGAGACGATCTAATTGTGCGTGGTCCAGCTGAGAACGCTTCAGCCGACTGCCCGCCGAATGGCGATTGCCGATTGCCGAAGAGATGAGACGGTATGGACCTCGCGGCCTGCCACGGGAATCAAGAGTGAAGACTGAAGAGTGCCCGGCCCGCTCACTTAGTCCGTGGACAGGCAGAGTGGTTAGGTAAAGTGATAGAACTAGAACTCCATACACCTCAGTCCCCAGTCCCCACTACCTACTATAACGCGGTCTTCTCCCACCCCTCCTTCGCGAGCCCTTTTAGCTCTTGCAAGGGTAAACCCGTGTAGATCCATCTCCACAGGCCAATGGCACGTCAAAACACCCCCTCGCAGGTCAGTCGACTCTACACATTGGGACAAAATTACTGGCAATAAATTCACTCATTGTTGTAGTCACACACTTGTAATAAATTCGGAGAAAACTTAAAATGCAGTAATTCGGTACAAATCAATAACAATTTTCAGAGGAATGGTTCTAAATTTAATTACACCAACCTATCATATTATTTGGGGTCGAGCATCGACTAGAAACTCAAACGTCGAATGAAAGCAGCGAGCCATTATTTTCTTTTGTTTCAAAGGTGCTCCTTCCTCATTCGAAACTGCGACCTATCACCTTATCAATCATGCATGGACGAATGAGCATCCCCACCCCACCTTCATCTAGGGTATTGTTATGTTCCAATTACGTTCAGAGAACAGTTTGATACTCAATTAAACTATCTATCAAAGGCTCGTTTTGCTTAGGCATTATAATTGATAAACGCACGTAGCAGCGATATCCAGAATTTCTTACGATTCAACTGGCCAATAAAAGGGAAGACATTTAAAACTGTAGGAATGCCAGATGATTGTTAATGTTTACTCTTGGCTGGTAAGCATTTTAGCATTGTTGCAAGTGCAAATGGCCCTCTCGCTTGATTGTTGAGTCCGAGGAATGAGAAGACATCGGCTGTCTGTCTGGACTTTCGTGTCGCTTCGAGCTTCTTCTAGCGGAGCATGTTGCAAGTCCTGGTTGGGGCGGGCCGGCCCGGTCAGCGTGTCTCCTTGAGGACTAAGTATTACCTGCAGGAGGGCAGGTAGGTGACGCCAATTGTGCAGACGCCAACAATTTGGACGTGTTATATATGTAAGTAGGGTGTGTGGTATGGCTGAGTGAGGGGGGTGGCAGGAGGCGCGGGCAGCAGGGACAAGGGATGTGAGTGTTTGGGGTTTATAATTCGTACAGGTAGAAAACGCTCAGGTGGATGGATACATTTGTGCCTTGATGTGTTCTTGACAAAGAATTTCTATCCATGAAGAATCATATAATATCCAGTGGCATTTATATTATGTGTGTTGGCTTTCCCCGGGCATCGCATCGCATCGTTTCTATATAGACAGGATCACCCCCTTTGGCCACCCCCTCGCTCAAAGTAGGGGACTTCGTAAGGTCAATCCACTTGTTGCTTCTCGATCGAGTTTTCTATTCTTTGGAAAAATCATTTTCGCCAGAGTTGATGTGTCGAATGGTAATGGCCAATGAAGCAAAATGGACTATTGTTTAATACAACAACAACCGCACATTTCCCATCGGCAGTGTAACTGATCAACATGCAAAAAATGCTGTATGATTTAATAAGCAATAATCATTGCTCTCTCAAAACACACCAATCATTATCAGTTTCCTGCCGGGAACACACATAGATTTAACAATGAATGAGTGCTTTAATCATATCTCATTATCCTAGCAATTATATCCCACTAGCCGAGAGTGTGGAGTTTATATCTGAAACAGACAGTAGTACCATCTCCCGATGAGATCATTAGACTAATACGAAGTAAAAGAATGGAGCAGTTTTTTCATCTTCCCATGTCCAGGTATATGAACGTGATGTTCATGGAAGGACAAGCAAGCAAGCGAGCAAGCAAGCTACTCATATATGGGGGTGGGAGGTATGTAGAAAGGATGGGGCGTCAGAACGGAGAGGAAATAACAATTGCAATCGTGCGTGGCTTTCACATCCTAGCCGTGCAAAGGCCACCAGAACATAGCGTCTTGCCAGGGTCACCTCAGCCATAGATCAGATGCAGATGGAATGAAAGTGTTCTCCAGAGCGGTGAGCGCGAGTGTGTGTAGTATACCTGTGTGTGTGTGTGTGTGTGTGAGTGTGTGTGTGTGTAGGGCTACAAATACGCCATCTCTGCAGCGCGTTCTGGGTTCAGGGGAATTCCATTACCTGTGTGAAATAACGAGAAATTGTAATTATAGAATGTAGGTATGCGGCCTGTGGTGATTGGATAATGGATGTCAATGTCAACACATTGTGTTATTGAGCTAGGATGGGTACAACCGATACTGATCTCATTCAAGCATATTTTGCCAGGTACAAATTTCGGAGATAATATCGGCTAATGTGGTGGGTTTTTTTTTGGAACCATCGAAATGACTTGCGACAGACGTCCACACATGTACAAAAGCCAGGCGCGTTTACCTGTGCGTTTCTAAAAATGCATGCGATAAGGCGATCTCACGTCACTCGCCTTCACGCACAAGTTACAAGTAGGTATAAGTCATCTCCAGGTATCTTAGCAGATGAATTGCTTAGAAGCAACTGTCAAGCTCTACGATCCGGATGTCCAGGCTACAAATACACAAACTATCTTACCCGGAATAATTATCCCTGTATGCCCACAAAGACTGTTGATATCATATTCGCATCATAAATTATTCACGCATCTCCCAGGGCCTGCTGCCATCACGTGGAGCATCATGATAATCTCGATCTCCACGGTCCACCTCTACCTAGTGCCAACCTTCCACATCTGATAAAGTACATCTCATTAGGGTCGGACACGACCGCCCTCTCAACCAAACACTACATGTCTTGTATTTTACTACGTTTACCAGTGGGCCTAAATATTCAAATAGATATACACCTACCTTGGCCCGTGCGGCTGCGTTCACTTTTGATAACTTCACTTCGCAAGACGTCACTAATTAATTAAGGAACTGAGTTGAAACACTAATGAATATTGACAGGTTTTATTTAGCATTGACATTTTGTTTTCCTCTCAGCGATCCGGTTATAAAAAGTAAACAATGTTTTAGTGCAGTGTCATTTGATGCCTGTCGGCTCTTTTCTCCCATTGTTTTTGCATCGGATGTAATTGGGTGCAATTTGAGGGGATCCGGCAGATTGTCCAAGCGACATTCGTTTGTGTGTTCGACCAAGCTCGAGATCGTCGCGCTGTCCGAACGTGGTCCATCGGGCCAACTCGCCAACGTGGTCCATCGGGCCAACTCGCCAACGTTGCAGCGCGCCAACGCCACGGTCCTCGTGACAGCAGTCGCGACAACGAACCATCCCACCCAATCCCACCTCTCGTCTCGTGCATTGCAGTCCCTACCTGGCTGCTACATGTTTTGTCAAACAAATGTATTTCCATCTCCCAGCAGGGTTTCCATCACGATCTTCATTAGTTGGCAACACTCATGTGTTTATACTTATTATTACTGGCATTTACTGCTTTCGTCACGTTCTATACGTCTCATCTTATTGCTCTTACGTATTAAGTAAGATATGAGCATTATTACCGACTTCTTTTACATTACGTATTGTATTAAAATCGTGCAGCGTGTGATCTTTTTATACGTTTCCAAAAACTCCGACTCTATTATTTATATTTTCCGACGTAATATGTGATCATTTCTTTTTGTTCAATTTTTTCTATATAAGAAAAATAGTTTGCGCATCTGGCGTTTTATGTGGTGCACTTATTTTACTACTGCAATAAAACGCGAATTATACGTTTTATAGTGATTCAAAATTAATTGATCTTCGGAGATAATATTTTCCATTCTTGATGGCCCATCCGTGACTTCTTCGGGGATGGAGCAATTAAGGATTTTGACGATTCATTATATTAGAACCGTTTGCACCTAAATAATTTAAAAATTAAAGCCTAATGGCTGCAATGCAAAATACTTCATAAACTCTCTAAAGGAAATTCCCAGATCCATAAGCGAGAAAATAAAAACGACATCTTGAGAAAATTGAACCGTTCCGCGCGAACTCGGCACCTCCACTAAATATTTCCGTTTATCCTCGCATTTAAATTCCACGCCGAACCGAACTCATTCTTTCAGATGAAGACAATACATGAAGCACACGACATGTTACCAATTTGTGGTGAAACATATCATTAATTCATTCTAATGCGTGTGTCTGTGCTATGTGCTCTGTGGCTTCGGCTGTCATGTTCGCATCACGGTAAGATGTCGGGAGACCTCCCAACTGCGATAGGTACAGACCGCGGCCGGCCTTTCGGGGCTCATGATCTGCTCTTGTCGTGTACCGGTCAGCGCAAGTCACGTATCGGGCGCAGGCACATCCGCAATTAAACCTAAATACGAGTGTTTCTCATCACATGAGCTGGCCGCAGCGCAGCGGAGCACACTTGACTAAGCAACCTTACCACGATGCTAGAAAAACGTGAGCTTTTGTGGCCAAACTGCGTGGCGTATTCACGTTTTTCTTATTTTTAAATGCATAATCTTAGTTCTTATATGTGCTCTAGACAAAAAGATAGTTTATGGATTTCTTTTTTTATTGAACAAAATTGGAAATTTAGATTTAAATTGCGCATTCAATTCCGAAAGAGAGGAGATTTAACGAATAATTTTTACTTGCTACTTGATTTTGAAGGCGATAAAGATTTTGGTGTCAGTATCAATATTGTTATTGCATCTGCGACCAATTTGTTATAAAATTACTTCCATTTTTTTGCGCAAATTCGGGAAAGTAACGCAAAGTTGTAACCCTTGCATTGCATATAATACAAATAAATAGAATTGCCAGACTTGAGAACCTACACTCTATAGTGAGTTAACACATAGTAAGACACGTACATAGCTTGTATCAAGTACAAATTGTTACGTGTAAAGCTAGATGCAATATATTATCGGAATCTAGGTAGGAACATTTGCTCGGATACCTTACACCGCGCGCTCTCGTACATAACATCAGATTTCACTGGAAAAAACGCCGATCTATTGTGTTGGTTCGCAGATGTGCATCATGCATAGTTGAAGATGAACGACATGAGAGGGTGGTTGGGGGAGGTAGGGGCTATCATGTTATGTTTAACTCCACCCATTCATGCACGAGTACGTTTCTTATGGAGTGCTGGCCATGCTGCCTCGGCCGAGAGCATGGTACACGCGGGCGAAGGTAGACGCCGGTTTACGGATGCTGTGTGCAATACCAACAGCATGGAGCAGAGATCAGTGATCGCCGATCGTGTGCACACACTAATAACTGCCTTCCTTGCAACGAACGATATCAACTATATACCTACACAAACAAATGTGATTACTGTCTTACTAATCTCTCGCTGCAGTCTTTTAGCATAGAAAACATGAGGTTCCCACGATGTTAGATACTCCGATATTCACGAGTACCTAAATCATGACATATTTCATGGACTTTTTCCTATTTGTTTTCGATCTGCAATGATTTTTATGCATGGGTAAATAATCTTTTCGATATAAATTAATTGATCGATACCTTTGTCGAGTTGTTACACAGACGTCACTCTTTGGTGAAAGTTTCGCCGAGTTTTTGACATGTGACCATTCGCGATGGTGTCGATTCGCCGATTTTCATGCTGTCGAAATATGACGTGAAATCCGGCATAACCCTAACCGTGAAGACGACAGCAAAAAGCAGCGTTACATTGCAGCTTTGGTGAGCTGGAAAACGACACGTATAGAATACACCTATACCTAGTACCCACACCGTTCTACCATTGTTCCACACGGATTTCCACCAAGACTTGTTCCACCAAGCCCGCTTATGAAACGTAGAAAACTCCGGAAAGATTTCTCGTCAATGTTCCCGAACGCGAACAGTGTCATTCAAGTTATTGGTGCGAAATTGCATTATTCTTTGATCAATAATCGTAAAGATTTTCAAATTTCCTTCCTGCGATGAGAGAGATATTCTTTACGGAAGGCTTGATTGAAATCGAAAAACCCAAAGCTTTTCTGGTATGCATTAGCGTAATGCCTCGTTGTGTCAAAGAAAACTCGATATATACAGGTCGGGGTTAATGATTTTTTGATAACTCTCGTGTTTAGTAGTTACATTAATAATACATTGATCTGTTATTATTGATTTCAATTTCTATGCATAAACTAATGAAGAATGATTCGCGGAAGTGCGCCCTAATATTCTGATATCCCTTTGACTGGGACGACAAACGAACCGGTACATAGACATTCTAGGTACGCATCCTATTCCTATATCACTAGTCGGCTGCCCCTATTTGCGATTAATAGTAACTAGAAATGGGCGCCGCTGGTATTATCGCCTCAAGGTTTGTCTACTGTACACTTTTAATAATGTATTATTCTCTGTGGAAATAGTGGGCTGAACTGTCCTTTATTAGAAACAAGTACTAATACAATTTTGAGGAGCTAACAGAAGTTCAGTACATGTCCAGTCGTTTTCATAAAAAATATACCTACATTATTTTAAATATCTAAATGACTTTGGGCATAACATACCAAATACAAGATTGCAACGAGAATGCTTAAAATTTTTTTTGTATTCTTTGACGACAGCCGTTATAAATGATTGCACTGAACGTGAAAAAATTCTGACGTTTCCAATTTTCGAAGATTATTTGAAACCATAACGATGTTATAGAAGTAAATAGAGTACTGGCAAATCTTAAGATTAAATTGTTCTAGCATGAAAATTTCTTGCATAACTAATTCAGAAACAATTGTTTGTCACATAAAAAGTTCTGTCGGATTCATGCCCAAGTATTATTTCCACATTTTCCACACACTTCAATCCACACCTATAGTATGCTTAGAAAAGCAATAATTTTTTATTCTAAAAAGCAATTTCCTACCGAGCTAAAAATTTCTTGTGTTTATTTGTATATGTTATTATTTTCTTGTAAGGAATAGCTGCTTGAAATGCAAATTTCAGAAATGCCTATACCGCCACATAGAATTGTATTACGTTCCACATTGTCCACCTTCAGAATTTATTTAAGAAAAAACTTCAAATAACTTAAACTCATCTGAGTCAGCACAGAGCAGAATCACTCTACTCGTGGCTCTTACTTTTACTTATCATCGATGTTTCCACTGTCAATCAATCAATCCGACGAAAGCCCTTGCAAATATAGCAGTGATTAATACAATCAATTCATCATTACTTGTAACTAATACGTTGAAAGAGGTTTGGGCAATTTGTTACGTTTGATATCGATCTCCGATCAATGATCAGTGGTCATTGATCAATTTGGCCTCGATCTTCTGATGGGATCCTCTGAATCTTCTAAATCTTCAGACTAAGAGGCTGCAGCACTCGCCAAAGCATACTTCAGCTAAGCACTGCGATTATTGCGGTTACCCACCAATAAAATATGTTACCCTACATAGTAAAACGTTCAGATACCAAGATGTCACAAGACATTGAACAGCACAGGGAATTATATTTCAGAGTGAATGTGGCATGAGCTCTCCCATCAAATACATAAATAAATATTATAATACAGACTTTTGTTCTCTTGTCTAAATTACTTTTTTTCCTGCAGTCAGACTGATGCACTTTGACCTGTCTTAGAGTAATAACAATAATCATTTTTAAACGAGCGCCGAAGATCGTGAATTGCACTCTTTTTAGTCACGTATTTATATGACGATGTAGGTAGAGGTACCTTCACATAAGAACGAACCAACCCATTCTCTTGACCACGATCTGTGGTGATGCAACCATCCTAGCCAATGCCCATCAACTTCTTAACTACTATAAATACGATCAAACTTTTCATGCATTCTGCAATTACAATCTTTGCTCTTATTTTATTTTATCTCGTTGTGCGCATAAAGTATAAATCCAATGTTATTTATAGGAGGCTGGCTTTCGTAGCTGTGAGAATGCAAATATTGCTTAGGACGTCGTTTTTTGGTTCTTACATTGGCAATCAGGAATTGCTCTATTTGATGTATGTTAAAGGTATGATGATATAAGTTCATTTGAAACTATTTCTCGGTTTGTTTCCGAAAATCAGATATTGAGTAGAGTACGTGGGAGAGACTTTGAATTAGGTCATCCATCTGTGCATTCCCGCACTTAATTGAGCCAGTAAAGTATTCGGAAATCATCCGTTTTTACGCCGATCAATGAAATATTTCAAAATGCATATCATTAAAAAATCATACTGGAGTGAGGAACAGCTGTAGAGAACTGAAGCCAGCAACAAAAGTTTGTTTTGCCAACATTCAAGACTTGAGATGATGAACACATGAGTTTTTCAAGTAAGATACACAAACCAACCCAAAACACATATTTCTACGCGCTAAAGTCAAGAAAACTCATTCAATTTCCCAGAGCATGCTTGTTTGGAGTTCTTACACAAGCAATCCATTTCAGCCTTGTTTTGTAGATGAACGATGCCAAGCTTAAAAATACTAGAAACCCAATCATTGCGCCCATGTCACATTTTGAACTCCAGGTTACTTATACTGCTTACGTCGTGATTGTCATGGATAAGATAGTGCATAAACATGAAAGCATCACGACAAAATCTCCTTGCCTTTGCCTTGATTATACATTCTGGAACAATTATGTTATCAATCGAAGTATACATGCATGATAATACGCCACGCTTAGGCAATTACACAGCGCCAGGCCCTGGTTTATTGTTAACAGCGGGTCATGTGAACCGAAAGGTCATCGGAGATCAGTCACAAAGTTAAGCTCCCATTTTAATTTACGATACAATTGCAACTTCTTTATTCGCAGTACCAAACTATACGTAGAGCAAAAGGTGGCAAATACGGTAGAAGCGGCACAATATAAACTGCGAAGAATATATGGATCAGAATTGTGCCTATTAAACTAGGTAGTTCTGAGAATGCATTCGCATCAAGAAGATTTTATTTTATGGAGCAGGTATTTTTAAAACCCCATTTGATTCGCTCTATTTCAATTAAATTTTGAACATAATGTATTAATGGCATATTTTCTTCGATGAGCTGTTTAAAAGAATTCTTTCAGTTTCAAAATTCCATAAAACTTTTAAGTCAATATGCAAGAACTGAATTACAAACTCTCATTGTTTTCTGTCAGAAACTCCATTAAGTTTCAGTTTATGCACTCACAAGTAAAACGTTCTATGGAACGGCTATTCCATTCTCTCGACGTCGACGAGGCCAGTCTTTGGCGCGAAGTGTGGACTTGAGGGCGCTGTGCAAAAGAAGCTGTGGCTGCCCACCTCGCACTCGATGTGTGCTCAACGTTGGGTGCTGCTCAACGTCCGAGAAACCCACGCGCTGCTGCCAATGTAGAGAGGGAGCACCGAGAACGGGGGTAAGGGATGATTCCGTGAGCGAGTACGCACCCCCTCATTTACAAGTTTTCTACTCACTTCTTAGCGGCCATAACGGGTCATTGCTCGGGGCTGCAACCCGAACCGTGCCTTGTCTTCAATTGTAATAATCAATAGCGGACCCATACAAACACATCGCGAAGTTGAGTTAATATATAGATATAGAGGGATATTCACATACCTTTCCTTCCGCTAACGATGCCGAGCCGTCGATAATTACTGGTGAATGCCCCAATGTTTAGCGTGCTGGGTGCTGGGTAAATAGCTTTGTTTCACGGGTTCAGATGCTGGAGTGATTGTTTTAGTATGTGTGCTCACCACTGGGAAAGAATTGCTAGCTGGTATCCGGTTTAAGTATCTTCGCTGTTTGTGGCATATTGGGATTGATTTTGGTGAAACGAAAAGAGACACATTTCAATCGCTGACATGATCATAAGACGATTTTTTTGGGTGAAAAATGCAGAGATTCATGTTTTACTTTTAGGATAACAAAATTATAATTCATTTTTGTGATGAAAATGGAATCAATGTTTTATCTTTACGAATGTAAACGGGGACACAATGGAAAAAGGGGAGTATTTAAAACGAAATACGATGAAGATTTTTGTGGGTGTTAGTTGCACATGCCCATGTGCACTTTCATCAAACATCCCCAATCGTGAAGTCAAAATATCGTAAATTTTGCTGACGATTTCAAGAACGAATGCAGAGTTGCCATTTCCACCAAGATATACCGACCGCAATAATTAAACCACTTAATTAGTAATCTGCGCAATCTGCATACATGCGTGTTTGTTGAAACTAAAGCGATGTCTGTTACTATTTTTGGGGTATTGACTAAAAGGGTAGCACGTGTCAGATAGTGTGCGCGAATTTCACGGGAAATCAGTCTGGCATCAGGGATGAAACCGGGAAAGATCATATACAATAAAGGCAGCCCAGGAAGAAATTTTTAGCCGGGGTGAAAAGGACATTTCTGAATTCAATATAAGATTGAATCTGAGAAAAGTTTAACGGACGTTCCGGAAAAAAACAGCAGGGAAAATATATTGGGACATAACGTTTTATTCCAACCGAAACACATTTATTTGCAATATAATCTTCATTATTTATTTTGCTAAACATTGAAATTGGCACAGTTGGTAATGCAATAACTTCTCAACTAAAACACAACTAAAACATTTTACTAATTGCTTTCACCCTTTTATGTGTTATCATGACCACGGTGTAAGTATATTAGTAAATATTTTCGTGAAAAATAAAGAACGACACAAAAATTGTGTCGTTTCAATTTTGAAGCGCTTGTGTGCATTACTTTTACTGCGCCCGAACAGCAAAATTGCTCTTTGCCTCATCTCTACGGTATAAATTTTCGCCTCTGCAATGTTTTTATAATTGCCGCTGCACGTTCTAATCCACGGCGGCGGCACAAATGTCACGTTTGCTGCAATTGCAATTGCACTTGCATGTGCCGTGAACAAAAATTGGTTTATTTTTGTCTATAAGCAATTGCCGTCATAAAAACTAAAAATCTGTATGAGACTCTACGATGGCCCGTATCTTTCTTATTGCTGTGTGCAGGGAATTTATGGACGCATTTCATGTTAATGACAATAACCAGTAAAGTGTTACTTTTGGACGTTTTAACATCGTTCAGGTATGATCATAACGAGTTTTCTCTAAAAAATTCAGCCCGACATTTGCAAGGGTGCTGATGTTCACTTGGAAACATTTTACGATCTGTCCAAGGCCAAGCTAAAAACTCATAATCTCCTTTGAAATAGCCAATGGGACGTCTCCAAGTTAACTTTTGATTTCAAGGCCACGCACATGGTAACTTGATGTATACGATAGCAAAACACATGGGGTCGCTTTAGATTTCCTTTCAGCTCCTAAACTAGGACACTTAATTTCGGCGCAAAGCAGCGCCGCATTATCCTCATGGTCGTGGCACACAAAGCAGATATGCCACGCGGATAGCCTATATCTGTAGCCGTCGAGGGTTGCCAGCCTTTCCCGGCTTTCCCGGCTTTCCCGGCTTCCCACACGCCAACCATAAAACTCCGTTTACGACGTCGGGAAAAAACTATACAGGTGTTTGCCAATGCGGCGAATAGAACTTAGACATGCTTCTTATAATAATACTGTTTTATATAAATCGGGTAATAACTGCGATATTGTTAATATCAGTAATGTGATATGGTTAAGGGCTTATCTTGTCCAAGCTATATAGAGAAATGTCGTGATAATGTGCTTGCTTATCTATTACCGCTGAGAAGTTATAGGCATAGTAATGGAACAAAATTACCATATTTTACAGAGATATGTTGACTACACGTGAGTGGTGACAAGGGAGGGAATTTATTATGACATTGGGCAACAATACATTGTCTCCAATTAAAGCAGAATAGTGGCAATATGCTATGGTATCATGCATTCCCTTGTGACGTTCATGGTAATACACTGGCAAATCGAATAATATGTTAACCAAAAACGTTTTTATCTAACCCGAGTATCGGTTTTGTGTGTTGGGTGCAAGCTCTGGTTCCAGAGCAGAAAGACGAACTACTTATTCTAGTTGGATGTGCACCTCGTCCAAATCTCGTGATATGCAGACCTGCTGCAGGCTTGGCTCAAGTCCGATAATATTTTATGAGAAAGGGATGTTCTTAGGCATACTCCTACACGTCAGTCCTGCGTTGGGGCGGGGGTGGAAGCAGGGGGTGGCAGGCAGAGGGTGGTCGGGGTTAGACGAAGTGAGGGAGCAGAGGTTGGACACCACTAAGTTCGGACTCAAATTACTACCCTTTGACTAAGTAACGCACTGAGTAGCTAAACATAAGACGAAGGGATGGAATCGATACATGCCACGTACACTCACGCACACTCACACACATCCACACGCATAATGAACACACGGACACGCAGTCTGCACAGGGCTATTTATACAAGGAAGCACGGGTATATAAGATGAAGATATACAGATATGTCTTTAAAGCCTAAACCCCCAAAGTCACCGGGCAACTTGGTGGAATTCCAAGATCAAATACGGAGATCAAACTATTAACTTATACGTAATGGCAATTTATTTCAGAGAGATTAGACATCAAACGGTTGCAATGGTGTAACATCACTTCTAATTGAAATAGCGTTGTCACCCTATGACTGCTGGCCCGCCTCGACTGACCAGAGTCTGGACTCCAAAGAGTGTTCAACTATTTCCCATTTCCGCTAAGAATTCCTCGAGTGTAGTACCACTTTTCTGTCAGGAAAATCCTTCTGGTTCGGCAAAGAAAAGTGGTCCAATATGCGACGCTCCTTTATGCTAGGGGGTGGTATTGGGGGGGGGGGGGGGGGGGGGGGAGGAGAGAAATTTCGCAGCATGTGAATCCGCGTGTCCAGTAAAGGGCAAATTACAACAATTACCAACATACAATAAATTTCACCAGCTCTAAAACAAGGCCCAAATGGCCTGCAATATAATTTCATTGAAGAATGAATGATATTGTAGTTGCGCGGTGCAAAACCACTAGATTAGATTGTAGCTAAAGGGTGGTCAGCAGGCAATTGAAACTTTGAAAGTCTTAGCATCCACACACTGAGTGTGCATGGCTAGTACTGGTACACGAGCTCGCCGGGCGGGCTTATGCATTAGCTATGCTGGTGTAAGTACAAGACATTGGCGAACAAGGCGTCGGTGACATCTCGGCCCTGTTCATAGCCTACAGATAAGTCGCAAGCTGTGCTGGCTGCTTGGTCGGTCCACGATCCAGCATCCTGCATCAACCGACAAGATAATCTGTTTAGGCTCCGACTGAAACAAGGGGCAAGAGCAAGCCCCCTTCCACCATCCCGAAAACTCCCAATTATTCCTTAACCATTTCCAGGCAGAAGACGTGGATAAGAGTAAAGTTAAAAGGGAGATAAAAGTCGATAATTACATTATAACCATTAATCACATTACTTTGTTTCGGCTGAAAAAGAATCTGGAATGCAACAATTTTCCATTATGTACAAATAACTTGTTTTGCTTTTTTGCACCATGTACCACGCGGATTAGAAGCTCGTGGCTTGCGGTTTCATTGGAGGGGCTGCTTTTTTAAGCGCAGGGCTATTTTTCCGTGCAGAAATCTCCACATTTTTTATCAATATTTTCCTCACTTGTTTTCAACTTGGTAACTAGCGGGTGGAGCGATTTTTCCTCCCTATACTCGAACTCGCTTTCTCGAACTCGAACTACCAGCGCCCCGAGAACAATATGTTGAGCGTTGTCCTGGGAGGGGGGGGGGGGGGAGGGTGGTTTGTAAATGAAATGGGGATGGGAAGGGACTGGGCGAGAGTGCGAGGAAAGATTCATCAGACAAGTGCGAGAGCACAAGAAATTATAAATTATGTAATATGCAACGCAACCCAACTTTAATTCAAGCCACCACATGTAGGATATGGCACCTGCATGGAACACACGTATGTTGCGCTCGCAACAATGTATGTGATTCCGCGTTTTCAGGTGAAATAAATTGGCGGTTTACGATGTTTGGCATTGCTCGCCGAATGTGTAATGGCGCTGATAACTTACGTTCGGGTTGCTTTTATTTGCAATTGAATCGCCGATTAGATTATACACGTCGCTTGCTATACAATTATATAGAAATACTTTCTGGTGTGCCAGATGGAATTTTATGTTTGTCTTGCACATGAGAGAAATTACAGTCATTATAACGTTTAGTTCAATATTAATACTTTTTTTCCCCGGATGAAAATGTGCAGGAAGTAAGGAACGCATGATATTTATTCCTAATGGAAGGAAATACATCAGATGCCAACCTATATGTATGGTAACTATAGGTATATAAGAATACATTTAGAATCTCGACTCAAAGTAATTTAGATAGCACGTGCATGCTTTCTGATAAGGGCACTATAATACATTAGGAGAAGCAAAAGTTCTCTTGGAACACGTCATAAGAACGAGATTTCATGTAAAGAGTATTTAAAATTCTTAACCAGTCTTCTTTATAAGGCTTTCTATTCCACCCCTCGCCGTACATTGCATGACGGGACCCTAGCAAATAATGAGCAGTGATATGAATAAGAAACAGATAAAAGTACAAAACTTTGCTAGGGAACATAATGAAACCGAGAAAGAAATCCTACTTCGCACGCTAACTGAAAGATATCATAGGGGTGGGTGGGCCCGGCCCCGGCGTTATATTTGCAACTATTTCAACCATATTGCAATTTTGAGGAAACTCCAACGAAAGATTTATTCAACTCACATTTTCTCTAATAGAGGATGTAAATTAATAAGTGACCGAATGATTTATTACAATCTGTTATGTGTGATGGAAAATATCCAGACATTTCAGTAAAATTCCTTCAATGTATACGGCCAATTTCGAATTCTCTACCGTTTCGTAACACTCGAAAGTGAGAAGTACATGGCATCCATAAAGTTTTCCTAACCTCGACAAAATTCGCAGGTGCTTTTCACTTTCATAGACGTTCGAAATTGAGTTTCAATTTTGCCCTCGTCGTCGCTACAATAGTTTCGGCAAGTTCCTTCCTCTGCCCGCGCGACTTTACGTATTCAAAGAAAACTTATATTGATTTGCCTTCGCCTCTTGTCACGGTACATTCAACTTGTGCCATCAACACGACGTCCATCCTTAACCTTCGTTAATAGGCGAGCGATGCAAACCTGGGACGGCCAGAGTGCACCGGATTGAATAGTAACGCAAATCTAAACCGGCCGGACCCAATTCACTCAAAGAACCTGAACCGGAGTGTTGCCGACCACTTGATTCAAACGTATCACAACCTGAACCGCACTGCAGGCAGACCATCAGATGCAATCAAAACGATTATTGAACGATTCGTCGGCCTCGGAACGACGCGGTATCGGGCGCGTGATTTAGTCAACTCCATCCTCAATACACCTCGAAGCTAAACCTGCGTTGTGTTCAGCGTTTGGTGCGCGGTCTTGATGCCAGTGTTGCGAATTGATAGCATGCTATGTGTACGATTATCACAATTGATCGCATTGCCCGATCTTTCCACAGTCTGGCAAGTTCACTCAGCGGAAACAATAGGGCCCATTTCGGGGAAGTGTAAATGACATTTTACGGACATAAGAGGTTTTATACTTGTCGGCGTTACCTTCGAGATTGGTAGATGATGATGGGATTTGTTTTTTTAACGCTGCTACCTTTAATTATATTTTAAGTGAAGGTGCCATGACTCAATTGAACGTCGGTAGAGTGGACACGAAAATTAAAAGTGAGTTTGACACTTTTCCAGACAAAGTCTAGCTTGGCCAACCAGCTCGCGGTCGATTTCCTCCCTGGAAGGACACAATTGCATTCACACCGCGGTCAACGTGTAATTAGTAATCACTAATTAGTAGATCGCTGTACGTGAATCTACTCTGCCACCACATTAATTAGTCGGCTCATAGAGTAAAACTTGTTCAGCTTGAATCTCAGCGACGAGATGAACCTTGTTAATCTGTCCCGTCATCTTTTTGTCTAATTTGTGAGGCGCTCGACGCCCGTTCTTCGTATGTCTTCTGCTGAATCATCGACTCTGCACTATTCTTTCTCCGTCATTGAGCCAGCCGCGCACCGATTTCACACACGAGATGGCTTCGCTTTAGAATTATTTCCATTTTATGTCTTAAAAAAGCATGTCTCCTTCTGGATCACACTGATTGAGGTATACTCATACTCATAAACAAGTAAAACTCCTCGGATACGTTTTCCTGTATGGCGTGAAAGAAAATCGTGCAAAATACCTTAGAAATATATATATTATAACGAACCGATAAAACGTATATACGAATATACACGAATATAGAATTCTCCTACTATTCAGAAGGTTTTTATGGCGACAATCACATTATAATGACTTATAGTTCAGTAGACGATCAGCAAAGTTTCCAGCTTTTTCCTCGCGGAGTGCAGCAAGTAAACCTAAATCGGATGCCTTTCACGCGACACAGAGGCACACTCTGATTGCATTAAGGAAGAGAAGACACTCCCACGACTCTGTCGCCGAATCAAACGCTTTTCTTGCACTTACGGCGATATCGGGGGCAAAATTCTGTTTTTCCTTTTCTTGTTGCCTATCTAATTAGAAGAAGAGTGTTGAGGAGGGCGAGAATATATTTGCCGCGTCACGAATGCAGTGCACAGCAGTGGCACAGGAATCACACTCTTGTTCGCTGCCCCGCCTGGATACACACATTGGATTCCAGCCTCAGACTCAGCCCAGCCTCAGCCCAGCCTCAGCCCCAGCCTATCCACCGCACCGAGCAAACAAGACAAGTCGACCTGTAAGAAACTCCATTGACATCTGTACCCACTCATCTGTTACCGTATTGTACGATTGTTTCCAGCAAGTCATGTTCTTCTTGGTTACTTTGCGTTTTCGACGATAATTAAAACGAGAGACAATTGGTCGTACTTTCTGTACCGAAACCTGACATGAAACGAACAGATCCGGCACAAAAAGGTGTGAAGTCAGCGCTTCAAGCGATTAATAATCAATACCTACGTGGAAATGAGAGCACTTGCAAATGGTCGGGTTGAGACTGTTTTTTAAATTTAAATACATTTTTTGTATTTCCAGTCGTGTCAACGAGAGATATATAGCTGTAGACGCCATAAAGTAACTCTTAGACAAAAACAGAGTCTTGCAGACCCCTCCAGCTATGGTAACCTCTGATTCCAATGAGACTAATTGACCAATGCAATGTGGATACACCTTCCTTGGCAGCAGCAAGACTGCATTGTGCATCGCGATACTGTAACAGTAAAAATAGAATTGCAATAGAATCGATTAGATGCAAACACAATGTACTTTGCCTATATACACTCGGTAAGCTTCCCTGAAAAAAAGTCACCTGAAAATTGCGTGATACGTTGTGATTAAAGTCACGACATCAAACGTGCATTCAACTCACTCTGCATGGGATGGAAATTTGTCACTTTACAGCAAATACCACGACGCGGTAACAGAAAAGCCAAACTGTTTCGGACATCCACTTGGTCAAAATCGTGCACTGTTCGATCTCCGTGTACCAGAGAATGTCAAATCGGGCTTGCCTCTTCTTTTCGGTGCTCTTTCAAATGCAACGACCTTAATGACAGTTGCATCCCGCTGCGAGCCACTTGTCTGCGCAAACCAAACCGTTTATAAGAAAGGGAACGAAATGGCGGTTAGTTGAATTAATCCGCGGTGTCTAATTAATGGACCACGGTAATCCATGATGCCAATACGAATGTGCATGGAAATGTGAATGTGGTTCCTATTGACATTTAATGCTCGAGGAAATAAACAGTTATCCGAATTTGTCACAGTATTATAAATAATCTACCGATAATTGGAATTGCATGGACAATTTTCAGAGCAAATCGGTGTTACACATGAAAACGATGCTGTCTCAGTGGCTGGCTGACATCGGTGGGTACTGTTATACACCGTGCGCTTGTGATACATCGATATTCAACTCGTATTTTATTCGAAAATACTTTCTACAGATGGAAAAACACAGAAACCAAAAAGTGCGCTGTATTGTGGACTGTTGTGCGGAATGCTTACCGAATTCGTCCGCAGAAAATGATGGTTGTTGTAACTTGTAGGTCGGTTGTTGTGGGCGAGCACTCGAGCAGCATTACTTTTTCTATATGCACAGCTTTCTACGTAAAGCTGTCGCTCAAAGTCAAATGTCTGTTGCTTTTTGTTTACTTGCATTTTCTTCATGGTCAGTATTTGGTTTCGTGCAGATTCCAAAAGTACGCGCTACTTATTCATAAATAATTTTGACCACCAATAAATTGATTTGCTCTGTTTTGTGGTCGATATGGTATCAAATAAACCATTTTATTGCACGTAAACCTGTTTATTTGCCGTCGGGGGCATAAGATAAGAACTTTTAATCATGGAGCTCATATCAATGCGTCTCTCTAGAGCCAGTAAAAATCTAATGGAAAACTAGTTCTATAAATACTCTTTTAAAAAATTCGAAAATCACCAAATACGTCAACAAAATATTTTTATCACATGTTTTGAATGTACCCACATGCGAACCGCTAGTTATCCAATAGGCATCGGGCATCGAGCATCGGGCAACGTCGGCGCGGCCCGTGAGTCGTGTACCGACCGGGCCGAGGTTCACCGACGTCGTCGTGCCGCTACCACGGGCGTCGGTCGTCGGGCGTCGGGCGTCTTGCGTGTCGACGCTAATGCGTGTAACGCGTCTGCTGGTCACGCAGCGCCACGAGTCTGCCTGCTCCTGGCTGCGACCTCCGACGCTCTCACGTCGACGCCGCCGACGCCGACGCCGCCGCCGACGCCGACGCCGACGCCGACGCCGGCGCCGAAGATAGCCACTTCCAGGAAAGACCGAACATGATGGCAGATTATCAGGAACCTGCATCTATGTGGAAATAATTTTGAGTATATCGGATCATTTCCTATCAGGCGAAATTTTGGTAATCATTTTGACCCCTTATATATAAGTACACGTCGGACATCATTACTAACTTCCTTGTACGTATAAAACCGTCATATTTGCACAGAGCGTTTTGACGTGATCTATTTTGAGAGCAATAAACGTCTTGACGAAAGAGACTCGAAGTTTTCCCGAGTCGTGAAAGGTCCTGAAAAATGACTACGTCGCCGATTTCTCACGCTGAGTTCAAATTGTCGTTCTTCTCGTGCAATTGGTTTTCAATCTCCACTGGCTCACGTCAAAAATCACGTAATTACTTGATGGTCACCACCCCTCACCCCCATGCCAAAAATAACTGTGACCCCTGGTAATCTGATACGAGATTCCTATCTCCACTCATTGCGATATTGTAATCGCGAGCTACATTGTCCGTATATTATCACGAACATCGTAAAGCGGTGCATTTAGATATAGAACCTCGCATGAGAACACGGAAAACAACTAGGCTTGGCTGAAAAGCTCGGGAAATTCTAAGGAAAACTGACTAGCAAGTAAAGCCAACCGCTAAGGAAATGGGATAGTGTAACTTATCAGATTACCGTGACATTCCCAGTGAGCAATTTGTGGGGCTTATGCCTGTACCTATATCTGCATCTGATAACTCGGAAAGAGATTCCCTTCTGACTCCATTTTATATACTATTTTTATTAGGTGCAAACGATTGACAGACAGCCTACGTGAAACGTAATCCACTCGTCCAAGTGATTACTTCACATTCATGTCATATAGAGAACGATTGACAGACAGCCTACGTGAAACGTAATCCACTCGTCCAAGTGATTACTTCACATTCATGTCATATAGAGAACGATTGACAGACAGCCTACGTGAAACGTAATCCACTCGTCCAAGTGATTACTTCACATTCATGTCATATAGAGAACGATTGACAGACAGCCTACGTGAAACGTAATCCACTCGTCCAAGTGATTACTTCACATTCATGTCATATAGAGAACGATTGACAGACAGCCTACGTGAAACGTAATCCACTCGTCCAAGTGATTACTTCACATTCATGTCATATAGAGAACGATTGACAGACAGCCTACGTGAAACGTAATCCACTCGTCCAAGTGATTACTTCACATTCATGTCATATAGAGAACGATTGACAGACAGCCTACGTGAAACGTAATCCACTCGTCCAAGTGATTACTTCACATTCATGTCATATAGAGAACGATTGACAGACAGCCTACGTGAAACGTAATCCACTCAGTGATTACTTCACATTCATGTCATATAGAGAACGATTGACAGACAGCCTACGTGAAACGTAATCCACTCGTCCAAGTGATTACTTCACATTCATGTCATATAGAGAACGATTGAACCTGGCCGATAACTATGGAAGCGCGAAATCCTTTTTTCCAAATAACACGGTGAAAACTGAAAAGTGTAGCTGGGTGGCTGGTGAGCCGGAACCGAGTGCATGGCGCATCCGGTTCAACCCACTTTGCTCCACATTCGCGCCGGTCTGCCGGTCCCAGGTGTTGCCCACGCCAGACAATGCACCGATAGGCGAGAAGATGTGAACAATTGATTGATTTATTTTATGTGCATCATTATCTTGATGATGCAGCAAGTCATGTAGTATTAGCATGAAAAACCACGGAAAGCCATCGCACGCCGGCCGCTGCTTCTGCGTGTGTAATGGGATTAGCAAATAATGGCGATTTTCTCGACTTTTTAACCTATCCCGTGATGTTGACGTTAGTGGATTTCATATGAGAATTTTGTACGCTCTTTGATGCATGTGCTTGTTAAAATAGATTAGCTCTTAGCATGATCAGGGAAATATCGCCTATTGTTTGGACTCTTTGAAAAAAATTTTAAGTTCATAATATTATTGTGTTAGCAAATCAGTTCTGTAAAATCAGCAGGCGACATCAAAAGCTATTTCTGATTTAAAATGTAGAGGTTTACAACACTGAAATGGCATTTCATTTGAAATTAGGATGGTTTTCTATAAAGTGGCAAAAAACTGGCCTACCCTTGCATGCAGTGCTAATTGCAAAGATCCGCTTGGTATTTAAACCGACAGGAAAGGCAAATCCAAGTGATTTACAAGCAGCCTTTAACTTCGGCCACGGGCGCAGCAACGGACAAGACGACGTCGACGTCGACGACGACGCCGACGCCGGCGATTTGTGGTCTCGGTTTCAGTGACCTTAATACAGTTTCGTTCCCTCGGGGGGAATCGAGAGGTATCGACCTTTCTCGCGCCTCCACAGCGGTCTGGGTCAAAGGTCATTCTATTATCAAACACTTTCGCAGCAAGCGCGAGAACAAATAGAAGTGTCGGACGGCGGCAAGTGTCCGCGTCGACGCTGACCAGTCAATGATTGGTCAGGGCGTCGCGTGGCGTCGCGACGCGCCGACGCGGCGTTGAACAGCTGACCGCGAGCACGTGCTCCCGGCGACGCCGACGGCGACAGCGACGGCGACAGCGAAAAAACGAGGATGCCGCTAGCGGGCCGAAAGATTCCCGGTGGAAACCGCGGTCGCGGACTGCGGAAATGGATCTCAGGAGCGATCGTGGCGAGAGCGCACTCCTCGAATGTACAACGTCGTATGTACAACCTTGGTAAAATAATGTGTACTACGGTACAACCCTTGCACGATCTCAAAGAATAATCTATTAACTTTTCGATGAATTTGCTTATGTATAGGTTCTCTATTTCGACACGACGTAATATGTAAATCTATACGATGAAACTTTGAAAGTCTACCATGCTAATTAAAACTCGATTCTTCTCAATTTTCCGCGGCGAACGTTATTTCAATTAATTGAATCAGTTCCAAAAAACAAGGGGGTTGAGATTTCGACCCGCCCTGCCCCCACCGTCGGTTCGAGCTGGATTCGGCCCCGGCGTGCATGTACGGGGCATGACATGACGTGCGTGCTGCCTATTTCACGGGGTAATCGCGTTCACCTATAAGGGTAATTATTGAGATCAAAAACACTGCAGTGAAGCTTTTAATTTGTGCCTGAATCACGTAAACGTCTATGCATGAGATTTTCTAATGTAATTGCGTTTATAATGCCATATAGCATAATTAAACATAATTGTCTTTGACGAGAACCATTTATGATAAAGTAATTATAACTTATAGTGGTTGGTAGTGAAGGGGTGAACAATTTTTTTATAAATCACCAATGTAAACTAGTGCCGGCGTGGTGAAATTGCTTCTGGTTCCACATTAGTCGATGGTTTTCCCGGTTCTGCTGTGATAGTTTTCCAGGGCGGCCCGTGAACACAGATTACTGCACGCATTTCCGCATGAAGAAAACGCGGTTCTGAGCAGACGATTTGAACGATCTCTTCCGCGAGATGTTCATCGGGAAGATGAATTAAAAAGTCTTTAATTAGCCACGTCAATAGATTTACGAGCCGCTGCGGGTGGGTGGGAACTGATACGGAAAGAGAGATGCTAAAAATCTTTCCGAATATGTTCTTAATTAATTTGTTTAGTGCGGTCAAAAGTTATGATCTTTGAATTAGATTGCGTAGCGGGTGGTCGTCCATCTTTGTAGCAATATCCAACTGAAATCAAAGGCGGCGAGCATAGTTCAAATTCACCGCCTTCATCACGAGATTGCCTGCTTAAAGGTTGATGAACTTGACGGGAAAAATCGAACCTATCTTGGCCCGTGTAACATATGTGTGCTCCATTAAACAATGTTTATGTTTTGAATAGCCTTACCCGTAAGTTAGCCGACATGCAATTAATAGTTTACACCGGCAGGCAACGGATTACGAGGCATAGCGCCACGCGAAAATATGCTCATACTTCAGGGTTGAGACTGCGATAAGAAGTCCACGTCCTTACTTCAAAGTAACACACACTGTTCTAGAACGAACGTACTAGATATTTTTGGCCAAAAATTTCCCCACTATATTAATTGTACGGACTGGTTAGGACAAATATTATTAGACAATTTCACGCATCATCTATATATTGCAGATTATAAATTTTGATTCTATATAGTCAATATGCAATTCCAGATCAACATAATGATCCCAGCATCGTAATGTAATTCTACCGAAAGTGACTTATTCCTTAAAAAGCCTCAACGAGTAACGACCTTTTATACTTGAAGCCACTTGTTCTCAAGTGAAGACAATTAGCGTTAGCGCTCTTCGGACAAACTTTCAACTTCCAAAATAGTTGGCCAGCAAAGAGGAAGCAAACCAAAGTATGCCTTACCAAGAGAGTCATGCATAGCCATCTCCGTGCGAAGGTAACATACAGCGATCGTACGCATTGCATAGGTATTTGCTCGTCAATGGGAGCTCACGCGAAACAGAGGGAAAACGCCTTCGCTGCGCAGTGCTGCGCGGCGGTGCGCAGGGCCGAGATACGCCCGGAGACGCACGGAGCGGGCCGGCGCTATTTGCCAAATATCTCACAATCACTACCAGCGGCCAGCGCACGACGAAGCTGCCCCATGGGAAACGAACAAAGAAGCGCGCTAATAATCGCGATAGATTGTAAGTGTTGCCGCTATTTGAAATAGACGCCCGGCAAACGTAATGTTTTGCAGCTTACTTCGTTAACTGCATCGTATTGCATAATGTGTTCGGAATCAAGAAGCATTTATGTTTTCTATAGTTCCTATTTTAACAATTTAAAAAAAATGTATGTAGGTATACACTACTAGACCATGATCTAAGAAAAAATCCAATTAATCAGGAGAAATTACAGAAAAGGAAATGCATTTTATTTCGTGTGGTATTAAAATCTTCCCGATAGCATTGGTGTCCGAAAGACAATAGTGCATGTCGCGAGGTGAAATCTTGTGCAAAGGCGTGAAATGTAAAATTTAAAAAGTGCGCTGGCGATATGCATGTGATGTCTCTTTGTGCAGTTGGTCTGGGTTCGATTCCCACGATCTGCAGCTGCAATCCGAGCCGAGTCGATCTTGCCGCAGTGTCGCAAAAACTTTTAACTGACTAAGACCGCACTCTGCAGTTTCTAAGCCGCAACACATTCTGCGAGAATCATGTGTGATTTGCACTTAACACTTGCATCTTAATGCTGATTAAAGAGACAACCTAGAAAAGGAGATAGATTCAAAAATATTACTAGAATTCCGGTATAACCGGCACCTCCACCGTTCAGCGTGACGCTTTCCCTGATCGGCACCTCCACTTCTTAAGCCAACAAGAGTGCATTGAATCGAGCATCCATTGTTCCTGGGCAATGACAAAGAGGTATTCATCTCAAGCGAATGTTCATATTTTTTATTATCATTAAAGACAAAAAAAAAATTCATATTCAATCCAACACAGACCCAAACCCTATGTGTTACCGAAGGAACTTCGGGCAAGGGACAGTTTATAACCATTCCATCACGAAACTGGCTTATTATTTTATAATAATGAGGTCTTAAACATACAACAGGGACGATAACATTGACGTGCTAAGTAATGCATGAAGTATGTCGAATATAATCTTAGGACGTCTATCTTCAAGTTGGCGTCCACTTGATGTGGCATTGTGTAGCGTCGACCCGAGGCGACGTGGCGCAGGGCCGGCGTGCGGCCTGCTCGGCGTCGGCGAGGGAGACACTCGGCGTGCGGGGACCTGCCAGGGGACGCGGACGGGGACGGCGGTAGGGGGGCAGGGGGGCAGGGCGGGACGGAAGGGTGGCTGCCAGAGATGCCGTGCCGTGCCGTGCCGTGCTGTGCTGTGCTTGCCACTGCTGGACCAATTAATACATTTCGCGAGATGAAGTCCCTTCAAGTCCTTGCCTGGGTCTCGGGGCTGCGTTCAGTCGTGCTCGTCGCTCCAACAGCCGACACATGTCCCCGCGCGCCCTCGTTCTTCGTGGCTTCCCCGATTCGGGGGTCTTCAGCCCGACGGTCGAGGTGGAAACGACGAAGTCCGCGAGCGACACTACTGCGCCCAACGGCGACGACGAGCACTGAGGGAAACATGTGCATTGTTGCTTACAGATTATGGTCTTAAAAGTTGTGAAATTTAAGCCAATTAGGTAATGAATTGATCGGTGCACACTCGACAGATTTTCCTCCTTGGCTCACGGACGGACTATGCAGATTTCGTTCTTCATTCGTGCATTTTTGAATTCTTGATTATGAAAATCTAACCAGTTTATACGAGAACACGCCTTCGCCCTTTCCCGACTTGCGTAACACTATCCACATTATTGGCACAGGCGACTGTTGCAAACAAATCTCGAAAACTTATATCACTTCCACTCAGAAACAAATTTGAATCCGCGTTTTCATATATCTGAAATCGCAATCAGCAAAAGAGTGTCTTGTTTCGGGGGACGCATTTTCATTCCTCTCTTCCGCACGTCACGCGCTTTCCCTCACATTTCCTCGGTTGCCCGTGAAGGCGCCCGCAGCCCGAAGCCCGATACATTTTCATTACACCGCGGCGAGAATAATTTATTTGTACCACTTATTATTACGGTGACATTTTATCAAGGAGCAGACCCTCACCCCCCTCTCAGCCCTAGGCACCCCCACCCCTTGGTCTTAGGTGCTGGTCATGTCGTACTAATCGATAAACAGTGTGCATGTGAGGAGGTGGGCGGTGGGAGGTGGGCAGGCCTATGCTCTGCGAGACTCTCGGGGTGGCAAGCAATGAGGTGGGGTGGGTGACTCGGCCGGGTGGGTGGGGGGGGGGGGGGTGGCGTGGATTGCTCAAGGAACCCACCGGCTTTGCTTAAGTCAATGGGGAGGAGATAGGGGGTGGGTGGCCGTGGGGGGATGGGGAAGTTACGGACAACATTCAGATACAGTGTGTGTGTGTGTGTGTGTGTGTGTGTGTGTGTGCGCGCTGTGTGTGTTTGTTGGGAGGGGGTGGGGGGGGGGGGGGGGCTGCGCAAGGGTGAAATACTTGCACGATGAGCTCACCCATGCACATGGTCGGAATGTGGGGATTGGAGTATAACCTACCGGCCAGTACCTTATATACAACTAATTAGTGGCCTTAATTAATTAATTACCTGTTTGTTAATTAGCAGCATTGAATTCGTTTATTCTAACCACGTATATACTCATGCATCTTTTTTTCCCCCAAGTGAGAGAGTTTTTATTTTTTATTTATTTACTTGAGCAAATATCATAATAGACCCGATGAACCACGAGAGTAATTAATTAATTAACTCTCCCCCTAACAAATTAGTTGCGTTTCCTCGGTTTTAAACTATCTTATCATATAGCGAGTGACAAAAAAGTGGAAAACTCCGTGTATACCACACACATCTGACCGGTGTTTAGAACTATAGTTTCGCCGCTTGCTTGGGACCACCTCCAACTAATTCCGTTCATAATCAATAGTGCTGATAAAAAGTCAGAACGGCAATAGATTGTCCGGGTTCCGAAGTAATTCAACGGCACATTCGTGGACTGCGTCTCTATATTGACAAAATGTGTATTATGTTCCTGTTCAAACCGATCCTTACCGAGCTTGAGAATATACATGGTGAACCTTAAACATGCTCTTTTCCTTGGCAGACTGGCGTTTCTATAAAACACCATGGCTGCTCTGGTGATTATAGTAAAGTGTGTGGTCAAGCATGTGTACCTAAGTTGATGCACCTGATTACTCGCATCATCGGCCGTACGCACATTGCACCTGTTGATAATGTTGCCTCGCCGCGCTTGCGTCTTCGACTGAGCCAACTCGGACGGAAATCTTTCAATAAGCGACAATATCTGATAAAAGAACCGATAACCGCGAGACCTGTGCAGCACATGTCTATTGTTTCACCATATCCAGCTCCATCTATAATCATGACAGGCGGTCGTCAATAAGGAGTAGAATGAAGGCCACCCTCTCGACAAGATTGCCCCCTGTGGCGCTCTCATCTCTATTTCGTGAAGGTGTCAAAACGCACGAGGTGAACGCATCAATATGAATTGCTAGCGGTGTGTCAATGAAATCGCTTCAGCCCTCTCTCACGACAACTTACAAGCAAACTTAGAAAGTTAGTTGAACACTCCTCTACCTCGAGAAAATGCACGCGTCTCAAAATTTTCGTGATTTGAGTTTACTCGTCAAAAGGACGGAGCAGTGTTATTGGGCCACCAGTTTACGAAAACACCGAACAAAATGTGCTAGATGGGCCATCCAATCCAGGCGGCAGGCGGTAACGCGCTATCGAACTGATGCAGTGCAACTGCGTCGGTCTGGGATGAGCTGATGGGCTGATGGACACCGGCGAATCCTTTTTCTAGCTGGTGCATTTCACGCAATTGATGTGAAACTAAACAATCGGCGTTCGACGCTTAGTAAACTGCAGGAGGACGGCAGACCGTATAGCTGCAAACGCCCCGCTGTTCAGGCACCGAGCAAGACCACTCGTCTTTTGACCCGTGACGAGAAAGAAATCATTTCCCAGGATTCGGCCTCATCATGCAGCATAGCGCAGCACAGCGCAGCATAGCGCAACATAGCGCAGCACAGCGCAGCGCATCTGTATCATCCTACCTGTGCATGGCATCCCAGCCACTTGAGATGAGACCTTTTGTTCTGCATATTACTTACAATTCGCGATGCAATGCCTGCCATTTCTGACCGTCTCGCGAAGGGACCAGTTTAAAAATACGTGGTCCAGATGTTTAAATTATTAATTTCAATTTGCCAACCCAGATTAATTTTGAAGATTCCAAATAAAAATTTCACGTGTTCTTTTTAATCGGCACTTGCATACTACGCATAAATCGGCTGTAAGATTCTAGCAAGCGATATAAAAATGACAAATGATTGTTGTTCAGACCTCAGCAGTGCTTTTAGAACCTAATTGGGGAATGATATGATCAGTGGTTCAAAGTAACATTCTACGAAAGCCCGTGAGCGACTTTTGGCATGTTACCTCTCATGGTAGTTTTGAGCCAACTGATTCTCTATCACTTACTATTATTACAAATGATTACACACGGAGTGCAGATTGTGGGATCTAAGGTTATTACGGGCAAAGTGGCTGAGATTAGCTCCATGTGACGGGGTTGCATCCCTTTTACGCATGTCAGAGCCAGAGCCCGGCAAGCAAAGTGCTACATGAAGAAGATTACAACACGTATGATGACCAGAGGTCAGAAACTCTTCGTTATTGTATCACCGACATAATGGGCATTAGAAATTGATCTGAATCGAATGGAAGTGATGGGATTGCCGATGCGGTGCTCCGTTCGAACCCTGCCTCCTGGTGATTGATAGGCCAAACTAATTTACCACTTTGATCTCGACCGCCTTGCGGCGCGCAGTGCGCAGAGCGAGTTTGCAGGGAAACCGTCTGCATCTTGGATGTTCGAATTAAAACGAGAGCTTGCCCGATTCAGTGTGTGAACTTAGTTTCAGTTCCGGGCAGGGCTTAGTCACGAGTCCCGTGGACTTTGCATTCGAATGACTGCACCATTCGATCGCTAGCCAGACTGACTTGGTGATCATTGACGTTTACGTTGATGTTTACCCGTCCTGCTTATGGCCACTTTTTCAGGTCTTATCAACTCGTTTCATTCTATTTCATCGAGTCTTCCTTTGTTCACTCAGAATGCACCGATAAAATAGATGCATTTATCACAAAAAGTTAATTGCTTTGATCCCATTTTTACTCAACGTTTCTATGACTATTCAATTACGAGCCTTTCTGATTCGCTGATTCGCGACATACTTTGAAATCCAGAAATGAAATGATATAACACGCATGGAAATGTATTGAGATTTTCTTCTGATTTTCTTAGCTAGGCACTTTCTGATTCAAATTGATGCACTATATCAGATTGATTCGTGATAAATCAGTGTGGTGGTATTCTCAACACTAGATGAAAAAATCAGAATGTGCCTCCATTGCAGCGACTGTGCTACAGCGGATCATCGCGATAGAACAATTGTGATTCGCTTGCAGCCGATCTAGCCACGCTTCGTCCGCTTACCTGTAGCGACAGTCTATCAAGTAGCTATCATAACCATCAAGACAGTGCATGGATCATTGGGCGGATTATCTTCTGGCTTCCTTTTCTGCAACCGGTTTTTGAGAATATTGTTGCAGTGAAATTGAAAATGAAAAACATATCCCAGAAATATTCAAAATGTTTCAGTAATATTTTTAAAATCTGATTGAACATGGTGTGTATATAATTACCATACATACGCATTTAACTATGTGAAATTACATACATTGATTGAACCAATTCTTTTAATAATTTTACACATATTGAAAAGTACTATGTGACTTTAGTGGAATAATAATAGAAATTGAAGGACGTATATACACGTCCTTCAATTTTTCAGATATAGATTTATTTAATTTCTGTTTGGTCAGAGCATGTCACGGTAAAATTGTAGAAATAATTAATAATTGCTCTAGGCATTATTGATCGAAGTCGTTAGTAATTTCGATAAATAATTGATCTGGATCGGACATTAATACGCGACATATGGAGTCGGTTTTGAGGGCGGTATCCAAAAAGGCGTAACATCATATCATGCCAACTTTTCTACATAAGCAATGCTAAAGCCTAATGACGTGCGGAGACAACGTAAGCCCGAACTCACATTAGCTTCTTTAGAAACAAATGAAAATTACATGATGTGACTGAAAGCAGCGATGTTCCCCCTGTAAATTCATCACATTCGACAGAATTGTATCATTTATTAATCCCTGATGAGTTCTCATATATTTCCTAAGAGTTTGTGTTCCAACAACGAGAGAACGTTACAATAATTACTAGACATTTACTCATATTTTATCGAAGCACTGATATACGAATATAAAATGAAACGCGATTGAGTTGATAATATACAAAGTAATGCTTTATCATGTACATCCCTAATTTTGTCTTTGAAACGATGTTCATACTTGCACGCAAGTTTTCCGCTTGTCCTGCACCGAGTAGGGTTGGTCCCTATCACTTTTATATCGAGACGAAGAAGCCGTCGTATTTAATTACGACATATTATATTATTTAACAGATTGTCTCTAGTTTTCTCGAACAATCATATGATTGGTTCGTGACGGGCCTTGTTATACCTCCGTATCGGTCCAGATAATCTCTGCATCCCTGGAGAGCGCGAAGTCGCAAAGGTGCTTCTAGCCGACTGAAATATTGATGTCTAATATCTTATCTCAGCGCATCGAGCGATCAAATTTGCCCAATTTATCTCGATTCATCGGTCTGACAATCGTTTTACGATTACGATCCCTCCATGAGCACTATAGCAGACTACGAATGTTGTAATACGGTCAATAAGTCTGGACAGGAAAATTCAACTGGCAAATAATTATATAAAAAAGACCTCAAAAGTCACATTGATTGCAAATATTGGATTGTTATTGTTTGTATATCAAATATTCAGAGGACTTTAAAGTCATGAGCAAATCTAGCTCTCATCTTAATACTTGCAATCCGCGAATAATATCCATTCTCGCATTTTGATTGAAACTTGGAAGATATGCCTTGTGCAGTGATCCAATTTTCGGACAAGTGTAAGATGTGACCCAAATAACAAACAACAACACACCCGATCTGTGATAGGTATTAATTAAAGTAAAGCCCTCCCTTTCGTTTCCTGATTGATCCTGATTGATAAATTATTCATCCAAAAGACTTAGCTAGTCAACGCCCTGCCTGCAGTCACGTGACGATGTGAATTGGAATAATGTGCGATAGCATCATGTTCCTATACAATGTTACTACATGTAATTGACCATGCAGAATGTTTTGTTTCGTGTATATTTCCTATATGATATATTTTAGATACATAATATAAACTTGTTATCTTCCTTTCATGCATTCTATTGTATTTGCAACACAGAATTATTTACTTGTCATTTATTGCTATAGAAAAGATGCTATATTCTGGACAGTATTGCTTCTAAGAAGTGGTGTGCATCTATCGTGAGGATACGCCTCAATCTCATATTTGCCTCTCCTTCCATTTCAGTTGCAACACACCCGCGCTCACTCTGCAGTATGAAGTATGAAAAGCTCAAATAAATTCTTTCAATCTCCTCGATATACTCTCGAATCACACCGTTTGATCTGTTTGTGTGGAATTCCTCGAAAGATAGGAAACAAAACGCTTTGATACGCGAGTGTTTTGCTACAGTTGGATTTTTCAAATTCAGGACTGACCAACGCTTTCTTAGGCAACTTAAAATCATAATGTTGGCATGCTATTTATTGTCTGGCAAATACCTTTATTACTGGCTTTCATAATATTAATTGAAAATGTCAAATCAATACTACCCTATCGGTAAAAGAGTTGACACTTCACAAATATTTCTCAATAAAATCGAACTGGGTAAAAGTAAAAGGAAACGTAGTCGTAATTCGAACTGCACACCCCTGGTCCGAAATAAAGGAACCCGAGTTCCCGAGAAAGATGTTATCCTTCGAGGCAGCTGAAATCAAAGTCGACTTGATTGCTACATTTGGCTAGAGCATGAACAATTAGATCGAGTGTCGAGCCACAATGTGTTAGAATTCGTGACGCGCGATTGAGGTGAGCTTTTATGTCGACGACCGAATCATGGACCAGAATCAAGACTTCCTACTGCGTCTGCTTCACAAAGCATCACCGTCCATGAGGATCACTTCCTTGCTCGGGTGTGATTCTGCTTTTAGCTCTGCGTGTATCTGTGTTGTTGATATATGTTGTATCTTGTAACAATTATAGAATCATAGAATGTCTAATGCAGAAAATGCAACTTGATTGAAATTGAATTGTGTTTTACTCGCCAACGAAAAGCGCTTGTAAATGACAAAACGCATTTTTCTTTGTACCTAAGAGTTAGAAAAAAATTGGGGCTGCAAAATAGATATATATCTGTTGGTATTTAGCATTTAAAGTTTAAACCAGAGTTGTAATTGTTTTTGTTTGGCGATCAGGGGCGTAACTAGAGGGGAGCATGCATACCAGTGCTCTGGGGCCTTGGGCCCACGGAGGCCTCGCGGGGACCGAAGTTAAACCGAAAATGAGGCGATGACTTTCTATTTAGGGAACGGTCTTTTTGAATTCTGGTACGTTTTCTCAGCACAAGCTTTCAAAAATCCAATTCCCTCAAAACGTCATCGGCCTTCATTTTTCGGTTCAACTTTTACAAAATTGGCAACACTGGAGGGGGTAGGGGGGCCTCGTTTTTTTTTTTTACTTTGTGGCCACCGATTTGAAGTTACGCTACTGGCGATGGGTTTACAAAAACAATGTAAATACACCTTTATAATATTACTAAATACTTATTTAGGAACATCCCCACCCACTCTGTGCACGAGTAGGTAATTGTTAGCCTCCTTGCAACCCAACGGTAATGAGCTAACTGTGCGCTCACGAATCCAGTTCCGTTTCTGTTAGGTGATGCATCAGAGAACGAGATGGACATCGCCGCCACCGCTGGCGGTCCATGCGAGAGGGCAGAGTTCGCCTCCATTAACTAACTCGCGCTTTAACCTCCTGTTAGTTATGCGGGGAATCAATTTGACAGGGAGAGAAGAAGCAAACGCCCGAGGTGCTCCTTTTACAGTTTGCACTTCCTCCTCCCGCAAACTATAAATGCCGTTAATTAATCGTCAATAGCCGTTGGTGTGGGTGTACGTAACTTACACGTTTTTTAGCATTTTTACTTTATGCAACTGTAAATAGGTGAAAATTGAAAATATAGCATAGCAGTTGCACACTATCCATCTCCGGAGATGTAAACGTTTTAACTTTGTGCATATTTTTCATTCCAATTTGGCCTATCCGTATTCACAATAATAAATATAAACTCATAGTACCCAAATCCGATATGGATATCACTAAACTCGGCACTCTACAACTAAAGGAATTCCGATACCTCTCGCAGCATCCACCTGCTTATCATGTAATTTACGCATACGGACAGTAATTTGTATCCTTGACAATTGTAAATCGTTCCTAGCGGCCTTCCATCGGTTGTCACGTGCCAGTCAATGTGTGGGTGTGTGGCTGCGAAGGTGGCGCCTCGCGACACGAAGCGTGACTAGCCCATCATCGGTGCGCGGGGCGCTTTTCCAACTGCCCAGATCATGTTACCACGTGCCAGAAGGTGGGGGCCTGGAGGTGGGGGCCTGGAGGCGGGGGCCCGTTGGTGGGTGGGGGCCCGTCGTAGGTGTGTGCCTATAGTCGCATGGGATGCGACAGGCTTACGTGGACGCGCATATACGTCTGGGTGATGTAATACGTTAGATGGAAGGCTGTTTGTGGGCAAGGGATGCACAAATCAGTAATTGCATTCTGGCTACAAGATGAGTTTTACGTATTACTTCTACGAATGTAGGATAGATATTTTGGTTGACAAGTATCTGCAATCAACATAAAGTTGCTGAAGTTAGCAGCAAAGTGTTCAATTGTATACACATAATTATTTGTGATACGTGCCTACACAATTAGTACCCACTGGTCACATAAAAACGCACTCGACGCTTGTGCTGCACAAAGCTGGCGGCGATGAATTGTTGAGAAAAACTTGTGTATCCTTGAATGTGGGCCACTCTGTGATAGGCACGAGCAAGAAGAATGATAAATGATGCACGTTCATTTGCTGTAACTTCTTCTCGTGAGATGTGATGGTTCGCCAGGATATGTATGCGACAGAATCATGTGGAGGTGTGTGATTATGGTTGGCCTAATGCGTTTGTACTTTGTTGCTCAGTGGTGGTACACGCACGTTGGGCACATTCGTGATGGAATGGAATGGGCAATTTGGAACGTCCGAAGTTCCTTGTTTGACGATAATTTTGAAATTGGTGGCCTAGAAATTGATGTCAACTCATGCTCGAAGTTTTATGCCGCAAAATCATAAAGGCGTCGCCGACGTCTTAATAAAAATTAATTTTCATTTGGTAAGGTAAAAATATACGCTTTCGCAACAACTGTGTGTTCATCTTGATTATTTCTAGTGATAAATCTTCTGGCAAGGAAACATTGCACACTTCATCTTCGTCGTATGTGGAAGGTAAACGAAGTATAATGAGAAGAATTATAATCCCACTCTCATTTGTAACTCTGAAGTTTGAATGGTGTGGGCCTCAGCACCGGCCCCAGCGCGAGTGTGATGTGAATTTCGTTACAACATTTCACATTCGGTCCAACCCGGACTTTCTTCATAATGATCGAACTGTCGTGGTCTTTTTTCTTGTTTGCTACACCTATCCTCATCCCCGACGCTCTTTTTTTGCCGTCAACTTGGTTCCGGACAATTTTCGGATCTATGTGTAGGTTTTCAAACATATTTTCTTGTTTTTGTTTGCTAGAATCCACAATCAACGGATGTGAGCAATTTTATGATTTAGATTCTTGTGTATGGCTGTCAGTATGTTTTGTCATCAATCCAAATTATCTTCATCTAGCAACTTGGGTTTGCGATCACATGTGTACAGAACAATAGCCATGCTGAACATTCAATCTAGGTGAGAACAAAGCTCGTTTTAATTAAAATTTGAATCATCCCAGGTGGTAGAAATTGTGATGTAAATTTTTCAATAGCACCATGTTAAGTAATTAAACATCAGCTGACATTATTCTAAAATGATACAAGTCGATTTGATGTCCGATTCTGTCGTTTATACTGTTCATATTAAATTGCAAGCATATTCCTCCTCACTACTTTCTTTGATTCACCTATACCTTTACCTGCATGCATGCCTCCTTATAAACCATGTCATTATTTTACACTGCGTTCTTTCTTGTTACTCCCATTTCTTGCGTAGATGAAAATATGGAAATGAGACTCTACGAAAAAGGAAATAATGCAGAATTAGATTTGATTCAAATATCTATAAAGGAAGTAATTATTTCTTCAATTTCCGAAGGTGTGAGTCTTTGTGCTGTTGTGTGAGCTGTCTTCGTCGAGGCGAGTCAGTCTCAACACGACCTGCTCGACTCACTCGAGCAGGAGAGAAGGTTGGAATCATTATTTTTTCGTTAATAAAGGAATATGATAGAGTAAAAGACTTTACCGAATTGGATAGAACGGTGTGTTTCACAGCTCGCAGCTCAGACCAGACTCAGAGCTCAAGCACTAGACGAAGATATTACTAAAGATATTCTAAAGATAACAGGGGGAAAGAGGTGTTATTCTGTTCGTCAGTAATGACTCTGCTCTGAGTAACAGAACACCTATTACTATAAAAGAGTCTTGAAAATATTGGCCCATGGATCTGAGCTGAGCGCATCATTTTATGTATTATGTTTATGTGCCGCGATGCATTTTTCTCAGGCATGCACATCAATGCATTTGTCTTTCAGCGTTCACAATAACATTCTTTTGGCAAAGCGATATAATTAGAATGAACTTCAATAAGTGACCACTTACAGACACAGAAGAAAAAAAGCACGCTTTTATTGCACTGACCGGTAAATAAAAATGAGATTTGAGTTTGATAGCAAATTGCTATACATCGCTAATTAAACCAGTTCTTCTATTAATGCTATCTTGTCACATATGACATTTAGCACGGGATAAATTACACCTTCAATAATCATAAACATCAATTAAGTTCCAGCACATTAGCGGGCTGCTTGTGCTCCACCAGCGCTAGCGTCAAACGGACAAACTACTTTTTATCAATCTTTTTTCAGCTGCACTCATATTAGAGCTGGTGGAGTAATTATTTTATTGCAGTGGTCATGATCTATACCCAAAGTGCATATCGGAACCATAAAGCTGCAGCGGCGTTTCAGCGTATCATGAAATATTTTCCTCAGACAATATGAAATATTTCAAATATATACGCAGGAACTTGCAGCTGGTGCCTATAAGTTAATGGCTTCATACAAATCGGCACAAGTATAGGTATGTATTTGTTGAACTGTAAGATATTTTGTATGTTTTGTAAAAGGTTTCAAATTCGAAAATAAGGACAATTCAAACGTATTATGATTTAATTTTTAAAGTTGCATTAGCTGTTGGCAATGATTTAAAAATATAATTTTGTTTTACAAGTCAGTGCACTCGTGATAAACACTGCGTTGTTTAATAACATGGAATGTTTGGTCCAGATAATATTTGCCACTCTTTTTCACGGGGGTGTTTTGTCCACGAATGTCACATGAGAGAGGGAGGGGATTGATTGATTAAGGAGGAGTGGGTGGAGAAAGAGAGAAGAAATGATTGAAGCGGTAGACACAGAGTTGTACCTATACCCAAACTGCAAGGCATGGTTCACCTTTCAAGTGGTACACAGCTCACATGCTTTCAGTAGACCTTAGGTCAAGGAAATTCAATTTCAGTTTTAATCTTATTTAAATTACGAAAGCTCGTAATTGGCTATTCATTTTATTATTATGTGCACAAATTATAGCCTTTACGAATTATTCTTTATTCTTTATTCTTATATTTATATTATATTTATTATATTATTTATTATTATTACTTATTATTATTTATTTATTTATTTATTTATTTATTTATTTATTTATTTATTTATTTATTTATTTATTCATTTATTTATTTATTTATTTATTTATTTATTTATTTATTTATTTATTTATTTATTTATTTATTTATTTATTTATTTATTTATTTATTTATTTATTTATTTATTTATTTATTTATTTATTTATTTATTTATTTATTTATTTATTTATTTATTTATTTATTTATTTATTTATTTATTTATTTATTTATTTATTTATTTATTTATTTATTTATTTATTTATTTATTTATTTATTTATTTATTTATTTATTTATTTATTTATTTATTTATTTATTTATTTATTTATTTATTTATTTATTTATTTATTTATTTATTTATTTATTTATTTATTTATTTATTTATTTATTTATTTATTTATTTATTTATTTATTTATTTATTTATTTATTTATTTATTTATTTATTTATTTATTTATTTATTTATTTATTTATTTATTTATTTATTTATTTATTTATTTATTTATTTATTTATTTATTTATTTATTTATTTATTTATTTATTTATTTATTTATTTATTTATTTATTTATTTATTTATTTATTTATTTATTTATTTATTTATTTATTTATTTATTTATTTATTTATATTATTTATTATTTATTTTATTTATTATATTTATTATACTTTATTCTTATTCTTTATTCTTTACGAAATTACACTTTCAGAGAACAGAATCTTGACGTATAGGTATACACTTTTCCACTTCTCACCCGCCAGGCTTCAATCACAGTAAAAGAAAAAATAGTAACATAGTGTAGATTCCTTCAAATGTGGATAACTAATATCACATCTTCGAACGGCGAGCTTCACGTCTTGTGTGGACTGTGGAGGTGCCGGTTTTGCAACAGTTTGGACTTTTTGAACTGCTGTGGTGAGGGGAGAGGGGAGTGAGACGAGGGATTACCTTTCCTTTAGCCGGGAGGTCGTGGGTTCGATAGCCATGGTGAAATCGTGCCGAGTTCTTCATTGGATTATCGATATTTCACGTGGAAAAGTCTGTGACACTAAAACAGATATCGCAAACCTTGATCTGCAGCGCGCTAAGGAAAAAGGCTTTCCTACATGCCCCCCTCCCCTTCCCTGTAGCCAATAAATCGCTTTGTCCCAATGTAATATTTCACAATTTGCATGGGTGCCAATTGGCCTCCTGGGAAGCGTTGAACGCAACGTGCTGGAGTCGTGCGCGCCCCGAATATATCCTCAACGATTTAGCGAATGCATTATCTTTGCAACCACTTAATTACCATCCAATCTTGTTGAGTTTATGAACACTAACACTTCAAGTCACGTGTTTATTAGTATCACCTGGTTCACCTGAGCGGTGTTTACTCTTTACACCTCACCGGGGTGGGGGGGGGGGGGGGGGGGGTGAGTAGTGGCGTAGGGAGAGGGTGAGGGAGGCATGCGTTGAGTAAGAAAGCGATCCCTTTAGGCCACATGCCTTCAATACTGATGTGCAACTTGATATTCAGGAATCAAAAGGGATAGGAGCACTTTCAGGATTATGTATTAAAATTGACATACTATATGAGATTAGTATGTGCATTTTCTATGCACGGTGGAAATGGTAAAACAGACTGTTCATCGTCGACTCTCCAGCGAGGGTTGCTTTCTTCGTCTTTGTCATTCAGAGGCGTTGCTATGTGAAATTAGCAGAAGCAAAGTGTCATAACGCCAAGAGAGATCAAAATGTGAGTGTCACAATCTTGCTGAAAACTGTGTAACGCACAATGGCACGCGGTTGTGCAAGTATCCAGATGTATTGCGTAATGCGTGAACGGCATAGGTATAGGAAAATTATCATCGATATATCATTGGCAAAGATTCTCATGTTAATCACAGCTTGATGAATATTGTGAAGTAAACCTCAAGACAAAGACGCATCGGTTTAATTCGTCTCCCCTGCCTCGCAATGTTCCCCAC
Source organism: Nemoura dubitans (assembly GCA_921293005.1). Taxonomy (NCBI): domain Eukaryota; kingdom Metazoa; phylum Arthropoda; class Insecta; order Plecoptera; family Nemouridae; genus Nemoura; species Nemoura dubitans. The sequence goes on from OV121074.1 coordinate 25,027,814, forward strand.
ATCCCCCGAGATCCCCCTGCACCCACCCACTCTTTCTGCCCAGCCACCACACCACACCACACCACCCTCTATCCCGTTGCAGCCTCATGTATCCATCCCGCTCCTCCGATACTTTGTCTTCTTTATTTATTTCATTTCTCATGTTCCACAGTCTTAGTATCCAGCTTTTACGCGTGGTTTCGTCGTAATCATCTCTTCTCTTTCTCTCGACTTCATGTTCATATCAACCATCTTTGTTTCGTACGTTGGGATACGGTGGAAGAATTAGCTAATTAATCTGGGATACGGCTCGGTCTTTTGGAGATGGGATTTGCCTGGGCTTGTGCAAAGTAAGGGGTAGGGATAGGGAACGGGAACGGGAACCGGGAACGGGAATGGTGACTTAGCTTCGATATTTTAGATGCGTCGTCCTTATGTTCTGTTAGCCAGGACCATGGAATCTTCATCATGGAATACCGGCGTTCCAATGCTTTGGGCTTTCGTCTTTGCGATGCGGCCTTGCAATCAAAAGTACAGTTCAATTCAACACGGATTACTCGCCGGACCTAAATTTATTTAATGTCAACGTCTCGATCAATTGAGACAAGAATTTCCGCAGTATCAGTCAGCTAAAATTACAAAACATATAGTGCCCCAGATTTGTATGTAATGCGTACAAAATCGTTTCTGATTTAATTTCTGCAGCTGTATATATATCACCCTCCGCTACTTCCATAATGTACTTTCAAAATGTAATCAGGATTTTTTGTCGTTAATCTAGCACACGTTTCTCAAATTTGCGATTGTTTCTTTGCTCTTTTCGTTACAAAATAGATATAAGAACAATTATGAAATATTTTATGTGAATACGAGAAAATTGCTCCCAAGACTTACTTTCATAAAATGCACGGTTTGTAGTCAATTTCGAAAATAATTTATGATTAACTATTAACTCTGGCAATATATCATTAGTTGATACTCTCCTAGATAATGTGTTGATCGGTGCTCTGCGCTATTTAAAAACACGGAAAAGATGTTCAAATAAGCTAAATCATAATTATGGATCACGATCGTGTAAATGAGATCGTGATGAAGCCAGCTATGTTTTGCGATTGACTAATACAGATATTGTGATCCTGATAACACAGTTTTGCTCACGAAGCTTCGAAGGAGCCACCATCCATGATCTTCTAAGTTTATCAGCTGATTTCCAAATCTTATGTTACACCTTGTGGGCGATCGCTACATATTATTCACTTCAGCCGTTGCGTTAGGCACGGACTCGGGCTCAGTTGGGAAGTGTTTCAGACGCGCGTTCAACCGGATAGTTATACAATAATAACAATTTGTTCATACGTACTCCAAAAACGTTTTTCCAAACTCGCACCCCATCTTGCAGAGACTATTTTCACAAGATACTCTTGCAGTTATCACCTCTTTTAATTGAAGGCCCTCATCCTAACCCTCTACTCTTTCCAATTGTTTTCCCAAAATGCAACCGTTTATAAAGGTCAGTGTGCGATGTGCCATTTAAATTGTGTATACGTATTTATTCAGGTTTAAAGTTCTCTTCAGGTTTTCAGGTCTAACACTAACTGTCATAAGTGGGAAGTCTCTAGCCAACAGCTGACTTGCAGACACCAGAGCGTACACCGTCCTCCATATGTGATGCCAACATGTCTTGCATGTACCTATACTGTAAGAGCTATAAGACTGATCCCACGATTCGTTTGCCACCCCTTTTCCCAAAGTTTTTGGACAAAATGTCCTCATACACTCTCTCTCTTTTATGCTCCCTGGACCGGAGTCATTAAGGTGATTATTCCTCCAATAATTAAAGTCTGTGTTATTTCCGGTTTTATTGTTACTTCTTGGAGTTATAGTGACTGCTGGATTGGAATAATAATGAGCAAAAAGTTATGGCTTTGCCAGTGTATTACAGAGGGTATACAGGTATCGCGGTATGTATAATTCATGTGAGAAGGGTGAAGAGTAGATTTGGAGCAGTTTGATGGCTTCGAATTCGATGTTGGTGTATTATTTTCTCCACATCGACGTCACTGATTTTTTTTGAATACAATGACTTCATATAACGTAGCCAGAAAATTTATATTTAGATATAATATACGCATGACTATAATAACGAACTCGTTTTATATATCTATTATTTTATGTCTATATATTTATTGCTATGGACAACTATAACACAATTTACAATTGATAATTTTTAAGAACAAAATACATTTTTGTATGAAATCGAAACACGGCAGCCGTCAGGAACAATTCCAACCAAATATTTGAAATAACAGTCAGTTTTGAAAAGTTTTGATTTTTATTGAAAACAAAAAGCATTGATGTCGTGGCTTGCATTCCTTTATTAATGGTTGAGTACACTTTGATATGAAAATTGTCCCAATGAATATAGGTATAGGCTATAGTTATGATTGTGGTGTAGTTAACGGTTTTCCTCTGTTTGGGTTGAGAAGTGGTCCTGAAAAGGACCTTGGTCGACATCTTCAGTACTGTGATGTCGGCTCCAATGTCGACGAAACGTAAAGTCCTTTTTAGGACCATATTATGTCAATCCAAACAGTGGAAAACCTTCAACGTTCTGAACGCAGCTCTGAACAACTTCGCCACTCCATGGCTTTGATTGCAACAAAAACTTTATGAAAGAAATTGATGAACTTAAATTAAAAGCATAGTTATGTGACAGGGAACATTCCCCCAAATATTCCTTGTTTTCAATGATATTATTGTTGTAAAGTGAGATCCTTTTAAACTTTTTGACGTTCCTATAGATCTAATTGACGAGCAAGTTTTTTTGCAGTTGTCTATACCATGACAGGGCCTGAAGTGTTAAAAGCAGGAAGCATGGTAGTAACATCTCGGGAATCTCTCTGTGAGGTGTAATAATGTGCCATCGTTTGCTGATTAAAACGAACTTTTTCCTCAAATATATTTGCATCTTCAACAATGGAATTTTAAACTAATTTGACAAGGATCACAGAGAAAAAGTCCTCTTGATAAGTGAAAACAATAATCTATTTTGAAAGATGGCAGCAGATAAATGAGTCGATTGTAAACTGATGAGTAGCAGATAAGTAAATGCACTAGTATAAAATTTAATCGCCTCTTTGGCGACCTGGAACAATGCATGCAATTAAGCTGTTTTTCTCTTTCCCCTTTTGGGGATAAATTTTGCAGTTTTTTGACGTCTCACCAAAATGTTTGATACAATGGACGTGCAGGTATTTTTCAGTTACGTTGAACTGCAAATCGTGAAAACTTGGTTTCCACAGTAATTAAAGGCATGTGAAAGTGTATATAATAGTTTTAAGTTGACTATACTCTTAAATTGGATCAATAACATGTTTTAGCGTAGGGATAAAATTATTCTTTAGATGAATTCCGAGGTAGAAATTTCTTAAAATAATTCGTTTTCCAGTCCGACTGAGTTTGTTTGAATTAATGTCTTGGTAGACTTTATAATACATAAGGCATGTGATACGTACGCTGCACCATTACTTAGTCTTATTGATCGTCCGAGAAAAGTCTCTTTGGATAATCTTTTCCATTTAAGAAAACGCTATAAAGGTTCAAGTTATTTCTCTCTTCTATATACCCCCTTAATACCGAGACTCCCCTTCCATCTTACCCCTTTTCAACCCCTCATAGCTTCATCTTCAAGTTTAAACCCTTTTCCTTTTCTTTAGTTACCCCCTTGCCAAGTTAAAACTCCGCCATATTTTCTCATTTATCTTCCACCTCTCACTCACTCACTCACTCATCTCGAGACAGAATCCAGTCTTAACCTCAAACAAATAAGAAAAACAAAATAGTGTTCACTGTATTATTGATTTCGGGGCTATATTGCTCATTAGGAACATTTTCTCATTTTCCGAGAGCCTCCAACTGTGAATAGATATTGCGATTTAAATATATTGACTTAATATTTCGATGATTGTTAGCAGACTATTTCTCTCTCGGTTCCAAACTAGAGGAGATATTGCACAGAAAAAAAAATAATAAAAATTTCCTTCATCAAAATGCATGAAGACTATCGCAATAGACAGCAATGGAGGTTATATTGTTCTATGGAAAACTTGTGGCGTTTGATTTAACGCCGACTTTTCACCGGCTTGTGGCCATCTCAGTGAAAGCCTTCGAGGACGATAAAGCGAGAGCCAACACTGGAGCCAAGTGATTTTGTTTAGAAAAGCCCTCAAGGACGGTCAGCATCAGCCAACAGGATCACGAGACAGTGACAGAAAAGCCTTCAAGAACGATCAAACACCAAAAGAATTCTAATCGAAACGTTTTAAAACACATCGGGCGAAAGGATCAAGCAGAAAATGTGACAGAAAAGTTTTCCAGAACGATCACGGACCACAATATTCGTGACTGGAAAGTCTTCTAGAACAATTCAAGTGACAGGACCCCAGACGAATCACCGAAATATCTCCCAGGATGATCAAATTCCACGGAACGTTGTGAGAAAAGTTTGCAGAACAAGCTCATGAACGACCACAGAAAGATCATCATGTCAATTAAAACTCAAGGATCATTAGAAAGGACTCCAACGGCAATCAAGGACCACTTACAGAAAGGTCCCCAAGCCCAAATACGTTCAGAGAGTCAATGATACCATGATGCATTGTGACATAAATTCGTCAATAGCGGTCATAGCCACAGGACAATGAAGAGATCCAGGAGCCTCTTTGAACACATAGTAGCTGTGCCAAACGAAATCATCGTTGTAGAATTACCATAAGTAAGGTAACACTTATTCTGTTTCAAGCAGCTTTGTGACTATACACAATACGCAAGTCATTATCTTGTCCATCACGTCTTAATTAGCACGAAAGTGGCTGTTACATGCAGGCCGGATTTTGACAGAAGTATCACTAAGAAACTGTTCTACGCATTTCATTATCATCTGCGACCCAAAGAATCTCTTGAATTGACGTAATTATACAATCTGACAAGAAATGTGAACACAATTAACGAATATATAACCTAATTTTGTATTACTATTTACCAGGTTTCAATTATTACGTAAGCTTGCTCATAGCACCAGAGCGCAAGTCTGAATCATTATTGTCCACACTCGCAAGTCGCAACCTGAAAAGTTTTAATTGTTTTTCCGAGAACCCGAGTATATAGATACTGTTTATGTAATTACATATTGACAAGTGCAGAACTGTTTACAAGTTCGTAAGGGCTGCTTCTTAACTCTTAATCAGGTCGGCTAATAATTCATCTAACTCTTACACCTGTAGGTTTGTGTCAACTTATGATCTAAATCTACTTCTTGCTGCAGCGACTCCAAATGTAAATAAGAAAGAAAACTGCATTATGGATCAGCACTTCTACCCTTTGATTATGGTTATTTTGACCCACATACTTGCAACAATCTCCCCACCTCTAACCATTATTTTCAAACTGAAATAAGGGAAGCCGATCAAAGAAATCACTTCAGCAGTTCATGGAGCACCAGCCTCGTGGGTCGTCCATGTTTGCAGCTGAACAAGCGATGAAGTAATGCATGCAATTACCTGCCGAACACATTGTAGTAAGAAGTGTAACTTTGCCGTAACGGAGACTCGAACTCGCAACTAGTCGCAAGTCATCTAATGTAGATTATGTATCAAAGATAAAAGGACATGCATGTTTTTTGGGACATCTCTTTTTGCTCCGGCTGTCTTCGCTGAGCTTGCATTTTATGACGCATCATCTCCTTCGCATTGTCTTAGAGCAGATTTTTGTGGCGGCTAGTAAATTGCTCGAGCTGGACATTACAAAAGACAGGAAGAGTGACATTTGATGTGAACTGAAAGAGTGATTTCATTTAACGGTAGCTAGCACTAGCAGTCGCTGTTGGCGGACCTTTGGAACAGGCTGCTAGCAGCACCAACTGACTCTGTGGAGGTGCCATGTTTCAGCCTGAATAAGGACACATCACACAATCCGAGCCGCAAGAAAAACCAGAACTTTTTTGTGTAACGATTTGCATGCGTCTTATTTCTTTTGCTACTCAAATGAAATAATTCTGTGAAAATAATATGCAAATCTCAGTGTCAAAATCTGCGATTGTTCTTCCCACAGAGACGCTAAAAATCTTCATATTTCTTCGTTTGTAATTATAGGCTTTGAATGCAGTCAATGGCAGTCCTTATCAAGTAGATGCAAACTTTCTTTTGACAACTGTGATTTGAATGAGACTAAAGGGATTTTGCTTCATATAAAACCAAGGCATTTTTTTTTGAAAAACAATTACCAGATAACGCCGAGATGAGATTGAGATTCATATTGGGTTTAACGTCACCGTCGTTTCGCAATGCGACTTATATCTGCGAGGTGTAGGTTATATTGCCGTACACCGACCGAATGAACGACCGAACGACCGAAGGAACGAACGAACGCATATGTCAGTTCTGCATGATCGATTGAGTAGTCTCTCCCTTGTCCGACCACGTGTACATAGTCTCACTGTCAGTGTTCACATGGAACCGAACCGACCGACTTGATGTGGGACCGATGCGTGGAACTGGTCGGCACTAGGCACTCGTGCACGCATGCGCATTGGCCCCATGCACGGCGCTCACGTCGCGGCGCTGACGGACTTTCCGCACACGCCATGCACACGTCAAAACTTAGTCCGCATAGCGTTACACAGATAATTGCAGACGCAAGAATTAGCTAGAAATAATGCCTACCTATCTCGAGTAATAACCGGACGGTTGCTTATAATTATGCCAACTTATACGGCCGGCCGTAATAATCATTAGAAAACTACTCTCCCCAACACAGAGATGTCTAAAGTTTGTCGGCAAAGTTGGAATGGCACATACAATGTAACTTACAAACGTAATTCGTATAAAAACTTGAGGGAATAATGATGTTAAGTTAATATCAAACTGATAACTTAGCTCGAGATTAGAGAATCATTAGCTTGCTTTTTCCTTGTCTCCCGCCGAAGTTGGGAACGGCCGGGGTTGTAGCTGGTGCGCTACGCTGGCCGACTCGGGCGTCGAGCGTCCAGCGTCGAGCGTCGAGAGCGTCGGGAGCGTCGGGCCATTGGTCCACGCTGCGGCCACGTGGTCAGCGTCCCTTGTCCGTTGCAGCGAAGAGCCGGGCTTTTGAGCGCTTCGAATGGCGCGCCAAGCGGTCACTGGTTTAATTCGTGCTAATGTAATTCGGGGGTAGTGTCTACGGATTCCTCGCTTCAAAACTGTCTTGGTACAGCTTTTTGTTAAAAGATTGACATTGATATTGTCTCCCAATGGGCAACGGCACAAAGCCATGCAGAGTTTTTTTTTACTCGAATGAGGCAAGAGAGAAACTCCTTCCTTACAATTCTAAGAAAATGTAGCTGGAAATTTCTTCATCTATTCACCACCCTCCCCAACCCTTGCTCACATACCCTCGCTCATCAACCCTTTCCTGCGCTCACGTCTGTCTGTTCTTGCAATCGTTAAAATCTGGCCAAGAAGAAATGTGGAAGGGAATCAAAGAGGGTGGGTAGAGAGGAACGGGGTAAGGCTCCTGAATGTTGAAAACTCTACAACACCTCCTACTTCTTCGTCTTCTTTTAAACCCCCTTCCATTACTAAAAAACCTCCCTTATTACTTCCCCTCTTTGCTAGCAAGCTCGCATTTTAATCGATTCCATTTGCGCGCATGGAAGAGTGACTGAGATAGACTGTTACAAAAAAGAAAGATGGGAAAGTGAAAAGCTCAAGAAGAAAACGAAGATGCAGAGCTCTCTTTGTTTTGCTCTGCTTACGTCATTAGTAGGCGGCCATATATAGTTAAACACCCCCCTGTAAAAAGGGTGTGGTCCACACTCGCGTCTCGATCGTAAAACACACTTAGATTCAAAGATGGCATTGGAATGAAATGCGACTGAAGAGATCTTATTTTCTCGATAATTAATTAGAACGTGCAATGATATTGCGTCCACGTCATCGGGCCTGTGTGGTGCATTGGATTGCTTGCACTTTCACTTTCGTCTCGAGTCATTGCCCCCCCCCCCCCCCTCCTTCCTCCCTAACCGTCGGAAAATGCCTTGCGACTTGAGCCGGTGTCACCCGTTTGTTCACTTGCTTTCCACATGAAGCGAGCTGGCGCAGGCTTCTGATCATGTTGACTGCAACTCTGCCGCACTCGCCAAATCAAAGGGGGAAACAAATCATGAGATAGCGGCCTCTAGCTTGGCTCGATTTATTCTAATGCATTTTTCCAGAAATGCTAATGTGTTTCTTAAAAACTATTAGTCTTAATTTGTTAAGTGAGAGTTTTTCTTTTAACGATAAGCATCGTGAATAGGTTTTCAATAAAAATATCGATCACAATAAATCACGAATCTAGTAAAACGGGGGAAAAAGTAGCACATAAAATTGAATCACGCTCAGTAATAGATTATGGGATGTTCATAAGTTAACCCGTGGAGTGGGGGAAATGTCGAGTGAAAATGCGGGAAACTCATCGCGATGTTGGAAAAGTAAAAAAACACTGGAGAGCAAGGGATTTTCATCCAGTGCTCGGTGCATCTTAACCGCTGCACTTATCGGTATTAGTCGACTGCAGTTTGTTAACAAGGCCGTAATTAACCGGAGCCAAACCCCTCGCCTTCTATCGGAAAATAGTCGACAGTCGACGAAGGAAAAAATTCAAAGAGTAATGATGGGTTTTGGAAGTATTTCATTCAAAATAGTCGTAGTCATAAATAAACTTCACATATACCATTTTAAACATCTTTGAAATGTTTTTCATAGATTTTATTGTTAGTTTTTTTCTTTTCTTATGGCTCTTTTATTTTGACCCCCTGTCCCACTCCACCACCCTCCACCCCACAATTCAACAACCCCCTCATCCTCCGAACACAATGTTTCTCTTCCGGGATTCTCCCCTGCACGTTTTCAACCCTCATTTCAAACTTAAATTTTTATTTTAATCACCCATTTCATGGGAAGCAACTATGAGCACAGCCGATGCAGCTTCCATCCAGCGCGTGATCTTGAAATTATCGGCACTGTTTTATTGCATACGCCTCACGCATCTGGAAACGCATTAAAACAGACTCGAGATTATTGCCAAACAAAGCCAAAAAACGATTTCGAGTTCGCTTAATAGCCACATTAATCATCGTTCATCAGTATACCCTATCAGGACCCTATCAGGACAGTGCTTTTTATATTCTTATCTGATTCCGTTTAAGACAGAGAAATCATCGATGTGAACATCTAATATTCAATAAGTGAATTAAAGAAATTGTCCCACTCTCATGTCGAAATACCTGCAAGAAACGCAAAGATGCACAGCGTAATCTTTGCTCTCGCCGAGCCGTGACAAGGGCGGCAAACGAATGTGACGAGGGGTGGGTTGGGGTGGGTGGGTTAGGGGGGAAGGGGGGTAGTCGGGGAATGACACGGCGCCCTCGTGGTCTGAGGGGGGTGGGGCGTAGGTGAACGAGTGTGAATCGCGATGTGGGCACACACGTCGCGACTTGCAGGTCAAAACAAGGCATCTTTCGCCGTCGTCGCCACCGTCGCCGTCGCCGCCGCCTCCGCAGCCTGTTCCTCACTCATCAAGCCTGCTTGATCAGTTATGCATTACTATTTCCCTCTTCCCGTGTAAACAGAGCGTGTGTAGGCTTCTCCACATGAATATTCGTTTCCCCTTTACTTGATTTCATCCCTCTTCTTTCCTCCCCGTTGCTTAGCATTTTTGCATTTTTTCTTTGCCCTCTGTACCACCCCCTTCCCCGCCCCACGGCCTCCCTCCGCAGCCCGCGCGTCTTTAAAACCACCCTTCTTCTTCTTCGTCTTCTCTTTTAAAACCCCACCCTTTCTTTTCTTGACTCTTTCTCTTGGTCCCGGCTCATTAAGGGCGAAGAAGGCTCGTCGATCGATGGCCGGTATGTTGCATGTGCTGCCCCCGACAGCACCAACGGCCCCCGGCCCCCGCCCCCGCCCCCGCCCCCGCCACCGTCTCCACCCCCGAACGCCTTGTGTGAGCCGCGTGCTTAGGCGCCGCCGAGCCAGGGGTCGACATTCTTATCAAACTAATTAAGATCTTCTGACGAGGCCTCGTATGCGATGTGGCGCTGAAAAAACGGTTTACATAGGCGTTGGTCACCCTGCAAAGCTGTGTCCGTTTTGCAAAGGCCGGGAGGAAATGTCAAGGCAGGGGGTCAAGCTGACTGAGTTAGTTCCAGAGGAGTCCCCAGCGTCCGACGTGGCCTTGACAACGTCATCATCCGCCTCTTTTCTTCAGAATGCGTTACTGTTTATATTTATAAGCACCATAGCTCATGCGGAGGGTTTGTTCATCCCTGCACTACAATCTAGCACATGCAAAGATATAAAAATAGGCAATGACGTACTTTTAACTAGTAAGGACTGATGAAGGAGCTTTGGGTGGGGTGTGGAGGGGCGAGGGGGGTGGAGAACGTTCTGGCACTGCAGTATATGTACATGGAATATGATATAATACCTATCTAGCCCAGTAGCCACCCCTTCAGAGTTCCTCCCTTGGCGAGCATGCCCATACATTCTGACAACCGAGCGCTAATCAGACCGGCACACAGGCGTTAACAAGACTTGCCGTTAACGAAGAAGACGATTACCGAGTAGACATTTTCAAGACATGTGAAGGATGAATTTGAAGTACGTCCATTCCATTGCTTGTCTTGAAGACAACAAAAACATTGCTCTGGTGTGCCTGTGCTGTGCAGTGTGCACGCAACGCGCCGGCACGTCTGCCGGTGACGGGCCGTCCGGCTGTCTCTGTGCAGATAGATAACGCGTCCGCCGAGCCTGCTAATTATTGCGCTGGTGTTCAAAATTATGCAAACTTCTTGAACTTGTTTTGTAGTTCAAGTTGATAAGGTAAAAACTATAGGTATCTATTTTATTCATTTCTATATGTTCATACTGTTTTTGTATTTCATATCATGGCATATTTTTTTAAACAATATCAGTTTGAACACTGACAATGCATTGTCCATCCATTTAACGTGCACTTGATGAGGAAAAAACAAGCTGTGGCGCATAAGATTTTTTCCGATGGATATTATGCATTTGGATACTCAATTATTAAGAAGCAATCCAACTTTACAGTGGGCCAAAGACAGTTTAACAAGCACATCATTTGAGCAAAAGGAAATGTTTGAACCATCGTGATAACATGTATGCGCTGTCAATTCATCTGAGAGGCTTTCCTTGATAATGTAATCGCACCCAAATACTTTGTATCTCACGACTGTGTGCGTGCCTGGTTTTTCAGCAGGCCAATTCGAGCCGGTGTGAAAATTAGACGCAAATATGTATATGTGCAATTTTGTTCGTACGAAGAGCCGCGACTATTGTCGTGCCACAATCACGAACTTATTGAAAGCTATTGTCATTGTCTTTATGACAACGACCATTACAGACGGACTGCGGAAGTGATCTTGCCGGTAGAAAGAGTAACAGCTCATTACGTTCAAATCAGTTGACCATAGCATCAATGAGAGCGCAAGAACTGGCAGACTTACACCGCGGCATAACAGCGAGAACTTTACTGTAAACTATGCCTTGCAACGCGATCAAGCCAACTCAAAGAAAGCTCTCTTTTTCTTAGAGCTTTGTTTATGAAGAGGAAGAAGAATCCATCTATTCCCAGCCATGTGGTGCAGGCGAACAATTATAATTTTGTCGATACAAAATGCGTACCAAATCAGATACCATTATGTATTTTTATTATGTTCCGGAATTTTATTAAATTCCTTGTGAACCCGCAACCGTTAATTAATATTGCAATATTAAATGCTTAGAATATTTTTGTGGGCTCTTAATTTTGTTCAAGTGAGATGTCTTGTAGCAAGGTTTCCGTTCGCAGTGTATAAAAGGATCAAAGCTCTCTTTTATTGACAATAACAGCATTTTACTTCCACTTCTCTAGCATCAGTATTCAGTTCAATCAGTTAACGTGTAGGAAACGTTGTTTGATTTGTGTTCGGAATCACGAATTTCCTCAGATCGGACCACGATCCATTCTAGTCGTCGGTCGGTATACCATCTCAATGATTGCCCCGACTTCTCTGAGACAATCATTTAAATGGGCGATCACAGATCTGACCACCCACATCACGAACACACTACATGCTCTCCATGTCAGGTCTTCTCCCAGTTCGTCATTCATCACATTCTCGAACAATCGCAAGCGGCCGATCCGATAGAACATCTTCGCGACCGACAAGAGGAAGTTGATCTCTGAGAGATGAGAAAATACATCAAGGACAAAATATCTGGTTTCCTGCATTCGTTGTTAATGCAACTGTGCATTCATGTGTAACGCCTCATTTTCACACATCGGAACAGCAATTATTTAATTGAAAGAAAAAAACATTTACTTCAGCAATTTGCAGCCTTGGCAATTATGATCGTTTTAATATCCAGTAGCTGTATTTATTTTAACTCGTGCTTTTGTGTCCACATTAACATGGCTAATAAGTCTTGTCTATTTGTTCCATCTCGCCGTCATATCTTTCCCTTGGTTTGTTTTAAAATCTATTTAATCATCTTCTCTTCCTCTCCTTTATCCACAAGTTAGGTGTTTAACATTTTGCTATTTCGCCAAACAAAGCAATGAAATATATTCTTCGGCGGCGCGTATTCCGGTCCGCCGCTGACCACAAGACGATAATTACCTTCATTGCGTCGGCCTTCCTACTTTTCCATTCAACGTCCAGCATTAAATGTGAGTCATACATCGTTATAAACAATGCTGCCGTTTTAAAAGTATTTCATGTGGAAACGTTATCTATTATCATGGCATTGGTGAACGCCTCGAGAGGTGGGAAACGTGACAGTGTAAAGGACTTGCCACAAATCTTGTGGTGTTTTGTGAGGCTGTGGGGGATGTAGTCAACTTACAATGAGAGTTTCAAATTCTTCGCGGAATATCAACTTGCACTGATTGTCATCTGTTGTCATTTTCCACATGTCATGTTCACACTATGGAAAACGTTATCAGGGAAAATGTACTTTTTCTTTATCATGAACATGAGTAAACCTACCTCCTTTGCTGGACTAGCTTTTAAATACTGTTAGAGGATTTGCCAAAGAGGACTTGTACGCATACACTGTATAATTCAGAGCGTGCTTCGTACGTTCAAATATTTACGAATTTTTTCACAAACATTGTTCGCGGATGTCTGGGGATCTCTTTGCAGTTTGCACGAATACATAAGTGTGCGAGGCAAGTACAAATATGGTAAGTACAAATAAACGAACACTGCAGGACCACAGCCCATACACTCATGTATTTTACACTTCTTGCGAGTATGAGTAACAATATGATTGCAATCGTTGTACACGAGGTGTATTCTGTTTCCTAACTCTTGTTTGCGCAGAGTTCATAAAAACTGGAAACTACACCCACTTTCCACTTTCCAGTTTCCACAAAAATTTAGCCATACATTTGGCGAGCAGACTGCATGATTTATATACCTACCGCCGTGATTCACGTGATGTAAGGAGAAGTGTAATTGTGACGATTCACTCACCGCCTGCCTTGTCATGTGTTCCCTCGATTTAGGATCGCTCCTTTGTCACATTGTCCATTCGGACAATGCCTCGCAGATATAGTCTGAGACGTCATAGTTTGCTCGAGGTCGGACGAACTGCGTTAAGATTACCGTCAGCAATAATCGACTTAGGGGAACGTCAATTGAACTTTTCGGTATGGCTGTGCGTTATTAGTTGTTTTTAACGAACTTGTATTTATAACGTTTGACAAAATTAACATTTACAAGTTACAACACAATACTTTTGGTGATTAGTGAACGGTTTACAAGAAAATGCCATTTAAATGCGATAGGGTCAACATTAGTAGGTGTATATTTTCAAACTGATCGTTGCATATATAGATGTACTGGTGACGTTCCTGCGATTTGGTGTGGTGTGAGGACCAGCCGCAAGGGTGCCGGTTGCCGGTAGATCACCATCCGCACAGAAGCCTATCATTACTTGATTACCTCTGCAGCAGCAGTGCTGATAAAAATAAATAATTAATAACAATCATCGGCCTGGTCATATGCCACTTTATCTGACTTAATACATGACCGTCCGCAAGAATTGCGTGACTTGCTTGCGTGACCTTTTTAAGCTGGCCTCTAATTAAAAGCCATGTTTCTTTAAGTGAGTAAATGAATAGTGTTTCATACAAATACGTCTTACACGAGCAATCATTCGAAGGAAAAGTAATAATAATAATTAAATGTAATTTTCTTCGGCGATTATTAATTTAGTTTCTTCATTTGTAATATTCTCGTTGTAAGGTGGTTCGGACATTGACTAATGCGTACGCTTCTATTCGCATCTTATGATTAACTAGCCCTGCGCTGCGCTGCGCTGTGTGTAGTTACCTATGGCCACTTATCATGGTCAGATCGGCGATCGCCTAGATAAGATTATTGCATTAGCCCCGTTGCTGCGATGGGAGGACCGGCCGGGGGGCGGGGGAGCCCCAGAGAGTGGGTGGGGGTAGGGGGGGGGGAAGGGGGGTCCTCCCGACGGCGTCACCCTTGTCTTGGACGCCGTCACCTGATCGGATGGCGCCCTCCGAGGCAAGGAGCGCGATTCAATATTTACATCTACCAGCTTTGCCCGCGGTGTCGAAGAAGGGTGCTGTGGTAGTGTGGAGGGGGGGGGGGGGGGGGGAGGGAGAGAGCGTTTCGGATCTTCTTAATATTATGATTTGGCAACATACAAGAATTTAATGGAGTGTGTGTTCATTTCTATTCCCTAAGCTCTCTATCCCACCCTCAATAAAACAATGTTCTGTAGGTATATATCCCCTGGAGCACCCGAGCCGCGAAAGTTTTTTCGTGCTCCGAGGGTACTTGCTGGTCTCAGCATTATAATCAACTATTGTTTCAGCTTTTTGCTCATTCCTGCGCCTAATTAGAATGTGTGGCGAAATGGACGACGTCGCCGTCGCCGTCGCCGTCGCCTTGCCACAAGACGACTTTTTCTTCAAGTTTATGCGTCGAGTTTAGTTTGGTCTCGATACGGTCGCGTCATCCCTTGCTACAGCACGAACAGTACGTGGCACTTTTCCTAAGAAATCAAGTTATTAAAGTTTGTTTGCTACTGAATGTTTCTCTCATCTAAATCTACGTATGTATGAGACTGACTGGTAGCTTGGATCAATAATAAACTCTCATATATATGTACGTACAATTCCTCCAATCGTTCTCCGTCGCTCACAAGGATGGAAGGACATCGGCATCTTCGTCATCGACGTCTTAACGGCAATACCACTTTCTCCCTCTCTCATTAACGCGCTGAGACAATTCAGGTCCACGAGTGCGCATAGCATAACCCACCCTCTTCTTATTTCACTCATACCATGGAAGACGAAGAAAAACTCCTTGGGAGTTGGTCCGTATCTCGTATCTGGTAGCACGTACAGTATTCATCCCACGTGTACATTGGTAGGCCTATAGCCAGGATAATGTGAGGAGAAAGGCAAGGAAGTGGAAAAGAAAGTATGGCCGCCCATCAGCATCAAGCCCCCTCGCCCCGGCCCGGCGCTACCCCCCACACCCCCACTCATCAGCCCTCGTACTCAATCCTCATTCCAATTTTCGAAACTCAAATTAATTTTCTGTTGCATTAGAATTGAAGTGAATGGCGAAGGCATGTGTCTATTATTTCCATTTAAATATGCTAAAACATTTAGATTTTTACATTTTTATAAAATCCGTAATACAAAGTCGGGTTTGATGAAAATTGTAATTATCATTACGTCTGAGTTTCGACTTCATTTGGCACGTTCGGAGACAGAAGAACTAATTCTTTTGTCCTGAGGCAAAAGTCGATATTTTTGTTTCACACCCTGTCGCTCGTGACGGCGTCCCGTGCACCGTTCTGACTGCAGATTGCAGAGCGCAGCGTCGAGTTCTCTGGACACGCGTGGAAGATGCAACGGCGTCCGAGGGTCAGCGGAGTGACCAGCGTCCAGGGCTCGAGGTCCAGGTCGTCGGACCAGCGCCCAGGGCAGGACCTGCAGGGTGGTGTCTTGAGTCCTGACTAGTGACTTGGCACCGGCAATTAGCCAGCGGCGGCATGCGAGTTTTCCATCACACGCGGCAGGCATCGGCATCGTATCCCAAACTCTGCACCTTGAAGGGTAATTGGGGCAATTAGGCAAAG
Source organism: Nemoura dubitans (assembly GCA_921293005.1). Classification (NCBI taxonomy): domain Eukaryota; kingdom Metazoa; phylum Arthropoda; class Insecta; order Plecoptera; family Nemouridae; genus Nemoura; species Nemoura dubitans. The sequence continues at coordinate 25,044,001 of OV121074.1, forward strand.
CGGGCACGTGACAGCAGGCAAACTTAATGATGCCAAGAAAGCGACATTGTCTAAAATAACATATTTACAACATATTACCTAAATACTCGCAGCTAATTAGTAACTAGCCTCACGTAAATCAAGAACTAATCTGAGAGAGCGGGAAATGTGTTTGTGTGATTCAAGTTATGTAGTTGGACTTCTGAACAGATGAGATGATATTATTTCCACCACATGAAGGAGCAAGCTTATTGCCCATCTCAGAAGTTCTGCCTCGTTTCTAATTAGCCTCCTTAAAAAGCACGCTAGAAAATGTGATTTTTAGTTTAATTAGCAAGTGTACGGTGTAACATGATGATCAATCCAGAGCACATCTCGCGGACGTATCAAAATTGTAAATAGTTAATTTACGCTCATAATTACTTTTACATCTCGAACTAATCAGTAATCAGCATCAAATTAGTCGGCGTACAATTCTTCGGGATACGATTCCTCGGAAATTTAAATATGTAATTAAGAGTGTACGAAATTAGGATGTGGTTTTTGGTAATAACTGAAAACGAAGCTGCAATGATTGGCGGACACAATATTCGCCGAGCGTCCCGCACTCTGGCGCGCTCAGCACGGCGATATTATTATTGTTGTGCGGATAGGTGGGTGTACCTTGCCTTGATGGGTTAATAGGTGGAAAACCAATTTTGCGTTCACATTTTCTCATAACGCTCGAGTTCGCGATTTGCGACTTTCTCGTAGATACTTGCAGCTGCGAGTTGTCGCTTTAGCGAGAAGACTGTCGAAAGTCGGAATAATATACGAGTCTTCATTCGACGTTTTGATAGGATGATTTCCTGATCGTCTTTCTTAACTATCAAAACACGCATAGAAAGGTACCGTGTGCAGGAATTTATAAAATTAAATATTTGAGTGATTGTTCGGCTAAAACAATAAAACTATATGTGTGCATGCCCAGAAAATAATTACAAAATCCAAAAGATGACCATCCCTAAGGTTCACAAAATCTCCTAGGAGCATTTCAGCCTTAACCACTAAAATAAATTCTATAATCAGAAATATGTTTTTAAAAATTGACCATCAACGCACACACCTCTTGAATAATAACAAAGCGCGTATCCCCTAACTCTTAACTATGGCATATAAATAAACATCACGCATCAATCGATCATCTTACGGCGATACGGAAGGGTGGGTCCACGGGTGGAAGGGAGGGGGGAGGGGGGGGGGGCAAGACGGGGTGGAAGGGCTGGTCGACTCGGATCGTACTTCTCCCGCATAATAATGACGCACTAATTAATGGCACACACATGCTCGATGCAGGGGGGCGGGGGGCTCGGGGGGAGGCAAGGGTAGGGGACAGAGATGGAGATTTAGGGGCTGGTAATTTAAGGGAGGGAAACTGGGAAATATCGATTGATGTCAGGGGATGGTTTTTAGAGGGGGGGTTTTAGGAGAGACACAACATCCCTTGAGTACTAAGATGCGAGCCAGCACTAGCAGCTAGAGACGGTGTAATGAATTCCTCTTCGAGCGCGAAGCGTCGCTAGCTAGCTAGCTGGCCGCACGCCCTGGTGTCCACGCAGCCTACGAAGATGGATGGAGAGTCGAGAGGAGAGAGTGCGCGAGCGACCGACTGGATTCAAGGAGTCGATGGACCTCAGGATGCCGACGGGACGGGATACCTTCCTTGCCTTGCCTCTTTCCTTCCTTCCTTCCTTCCTTCCTCCTTGTCCGCGCTCACTCTCCCTCTCTCACTCTAGGGTCCTGGCACGCCGTATACGTTCGTCGCTCTTCCGTGCGTGATTCGCTGGAATTTGCACATGGAGAGCTGATGCGTAATTAAAAAATAGAATTTGAGATGGCTGATGGGTGATGGGGAAGGAGCGCTCTGTCTTGACGAATCGAGTTGGCCTGCGAGCTTCCACAGGGATAGGGTTGGATAGGGGGAATGATGATTGTAAAACTAAAATGCTTAAAATCAACCAACTTTCGGCTTAGGTATATCAAGACCGGTACTGAGTTACAGGTATACGTTGGTTATTTATGACGTCCAGAAAACAGATTGTAAGAGTTGTTACCACCTGCAAATATTTTTTTGTTTATAATTCTGGATCAATTATTATAATTAAAAAGGTAAAATTAATCTAAACTTTAGTTTAATACAGTTTAATAAAATTAGGAAATAGCTAAGAAGCCTAAATAGCTAAAATGATTTCTGATATTTAAATATTTATTTTCTACCTCAGCGAAGATCGTCGGCAAGGTTCGACTAGGTTCAGAAGTGAAACGGCAGAATCCTCGTAGCAACTAGTGGAGGTGCCGGATTTGATAAAGTTTCGGAGTTGCTTCGTAGTTTAGTTTCGCGGTTACACTTTGAAGTAAATTTATTCAAGTTTCTCCGTGATATAATGCAGCGGCAAAGGCATTTCCGTGACAGGACAAAATACCAGCAACGGACGTGAAAAAACATACCTACCAAAATGTAATGTGAGAATTTTACTAGAGTAGTTCAAAGAAAATGGACATCTCAATTAGAAATAAACGCTTTTCTACGATTCGTGTTACATTTAATTTGATATTAATTGTATCGTCACACTAACTAGCTCATGTCTTTTGAATAATAGTGATGAATTACTTTCATAATTATTATGATAATCACATTATTCTAGATCAATAATTGATGGTGCCCCACGAGAATTTGGAGACCGTAAGGTTTTTACATCTGAGCTTTCAAAAGAAACAATGTACCTACGTTCTCAACCATTATTTCTACGTCACAAACAATATAAACCTATTCATTTCAAAGAAATGATTCATAATCAGTACTCACTCACAAACCAAAATAATTTTAAACACTTAAAGTTATAAAATACACCTACTAGATTCTCTTGTTTTTAATGGACATTTAAACTAAGTTTATAAAAATTACAAAGTTAGGAGAATGTAATTTATCTAGTACTGCAGATAAAACCATTTATATGAAATGATTATATACTATGATTATAAAAGGAGACCATACCATGACCATGGGCTTATATTTATAAGCCCATGCCATGACCATACTTTCCCGGTATTTTTGGTGGCATGCGTTGTGCTACTGCACTCTCGTGAGCAGAAGGGAAACTTTTTGGATTATGTGGATTTTATAAATTGTTATGCTGCCATCTGGCGTTAGTTTGTGGTACCAGCTCCTGATAAATTCAACATGGATAGCGGAGTCCGTAGGTGACTGCGATTGATTCCAGACGTTTCAATAACTTCAGGCCTGGCGGTTCGGTTTCAGAATTAAAGTGTTCTGTACTTTTAAAGAAACGTGATTAATTATTCCCGTTGGTCATGGAAGAAGGTCTAAGGTGAGTTCTCACTTTATGGTCGTGGTACTCGTATTCCGGCAAGGCATGCTAGGTAGGTGGGCATGCCTGTGCTGTTTGCGCGGAGCGCGAGGTAGAATCCTGGTGCTGCATTTGCGGTTAGGCACCGGTTGTACCTACCGATTTTTTAGTAGTTATTAAATTGGGTAAACGTTACAATAGTTGGTTCCAAAATTGAGGTGGCTAGTTATTTCTCTCAAAAAATTTTATGGAGGGAAAAAAATATTTTAATAAGTAGGTACCTATTACAATACAATACAATGGTATTACCTACTGTTTGGCAGATTTAAAAAATGTGCAACAGTTTTTTTTCATTGTTTACCTATATCAATAATTATTTTTAAAAACCGCATGTGCTAGCATAGGCACACTCCTGTTTTATCATCCCGTAAATCAATGTGTTTATTTGGATCTAAATTTAGTTGACCCATTGACCTAAAGATAATAATCACATTCACAAGGTCTCAAAAATACAAGACTGTCCTAATGAAATGAAAAGTTAGCCCATGGTAGTAGGTTGCTGCAATGTACTTCATACTGAATAATTAACATTTTATTGCTATGGTTTATATTGAGGGACTTCAAGCTAAGAGCTTAGATAAGATAAGAGAACAATAAAATACATGCATATTTTTCAGGGAAGGCTTGCTCATTGGACTCGGAAACCCGTTGCTCGACATCTCAGCACTGGTTGAGCCCGAGTATCTAGCCAAATATGACATGAAACCCAACAATGCAATCCTGGCCGAAGAGAAACACAAGAAATTGTATGACGAGTTAATTGAAAAATACAAGGTTGAATACACAGCCGGAGGAGCTACTCAAAACTCCCTACGAGTCGCTCAAGTAATAAGACACACACAACAAAATATCCTGCTTTCAAAAAGAAAAAACAATTTCAAACTGGGATTTGAATGCTAAATCAAAAGTCTCACTGGTTTCCCGACGTTTCGTAACGTATGCTAGTTACTTTATCAAGGGTGAAAGTATGACTGACGTTAACAACGTGAACAAAATAACCTAACCAACAGTTGTTTTTTAACCTAAGCTTATCCTGCTTTCAATTCTCTAAGCCTGCTGGGTGGTAACCACTGGCGCTAAGCTAAACAGCTTGCGTTGACACCACTAGTTAATGAAACTAAATTGCAGTTATAATCTAGAAAGGTACTACTTATGCTACTAGCTAGGCAGTGGGCAGTGAGTTTAATGGTCTTCAAAAAGATGTTAAAGCAGACAGAAAAAGATAATTTACATAAATATTATCTGTATTTTCTGAAATAAATGGGAAACCAATCAATCAGCATTACGCAAATATCCAGCTATACCAATATATAGGCTTGTTTTCTTATTCATAACCATATATATTTTTTCAGTGGATATTGAAGTTTCCCAATGTTTCTGCATTTATGGGCTGCGTTGGGGAGGACAAGTATAGCAAGATCTTGGAAGATAATGCCAGAAGCGAAGGAGTAAACGTCAAGTATCAGTACACGAGTAAGGAGCCGACAGGAACGTGTGCAGTTCTAATTTCTGACAACGGGCGGCAGCGATCCCTCTGTGCCAATCTTGCAGCCGCTAACTGCTTCACGATTGACCACATCCGAAAGCCAGAAAATAAGAGTCTCATTGAAGCTGCCAATTTTTATTACATATCTGTATGTGTTAATGTCTTGCTCTTAAACTAACTTTGTTTCCACAGAATGACAAATTGACTAACCTTTATCAATTTTACAGGGGTTTTTCTTAACTGTTAGTCCACCGACAATCCTGGAAGTCGCAAAACATGCCCATGACAACAACAAGGTGTTCATGGTCAATTTGAGTGCCCCATTCCTTTCGCAATTCTTCAAAGACCCGATGATGGAGGTCTTTCCGTACGTTGACATCTTATTCGGAAATGAAACGGAAGCAGCTGCGTTTGCAAAAGAACAGAACCTTGGAACAGAAGATCTAAAGGAGATTGCGCTTAAGATTACGAATCTGAAGAAGCTGAATACCAAAAGATCTAGGATCGTTGTCATTACCCAGGGACACGATCCTGTCATACTGGCTAAGGGTAAAAGAGAATTGAGTTAATAAGTAAAATTTAAAAAAAAAACTGCATCAATACCATAGGACAAGACATAATTATTATCAGGGATTTTTATGGAATCGATATTAATAATTTTCCAAGAACCATTTTTTGGATTCAAAAATTTTGGTTCCAGAAAGGTTCCAAGAAGTACCAGTGTTTTTGTGTTTTGGTAAGATTGTTCCAGAGATCTGAACCAGAACTGGAATTGGAACCCAAAAGAACCATTTATTTTAAGGAATCGCGACCGTAATCCGTAATTTTTTAGGAACCAGAAAGGGAGCCAGATTCCATATTTTGAAATTTAAAGAACCGGAATCATAATTTTAAAATTCTAGGAACTGGAACTGTTACAAAAGTTTGGATCCCTGATAATCACTACTGAAATAAGTTTGAACAGGTAATGCTAAATAAATGCATGGCCGTTTTACACGTGTTAATGGTATTTTAAGGGTGCCACTTTTCTAGGGGCGGTATATTGCTTATAAAGTTCTCAGAACTTTTCTAATAAATCAATTTATTCTGGAAAATATCTACACATATTTGTGTGAATTCTTATATTTGAAACAAAATAACTGTCATGTCTGGCCTATATTGAGCGAATACGACAGAAACGCCGAAGCAAAGAAAATGTTTACCCGCACTCGGCGAAATACTAAATACTTTCGAATGCAAATGTGGCATATGTCTAACAAAAGGGCGGCTTTCATTGACAGCAATATATTTATAAGTTGTTTCAAATATAGGCAAGACCAAGGCAAGTGGTATTTGCTTCATTATATCTAATAAACAAAATGGGTTGGGGAAGAAGAAAGTCGCAAAGCCTTTGTTTGTTTTCATGTAACTGAGAGACTAACAAATCTAAGATTATAATGGTACTATAAACTATACTAACAGATGACAGGACAGCAAAGTATTATGTCTGTCAGTGGAGCTGCTGCTCTTGCCTGTGTAAGTTTGCTTGGGTTGCATATATAGTCCTGTGATGAGATAAGATCTAACAATCGGAGTACGGTGCACCCACCGTTTTAACATTATTTAGCGGTAAATAAGTGCCTAACAATGTTAATTCAGATTTAGGTTGTAAGTAAGAATGTTTGTCTTTGGCTGAGGGGAGGTGAAAGGCGGCAAAATTCTTCTTGCTTACGTCTGGAAAATCAGTCGATCCGGCCTTGTATGTTACAATTTCAAAATACCGATTCTAAAGCTATTATCACAAGTATGGTAAGTGATATACCTAATGGAAAGTTAATCAAAATTTCTTATATATTCTTTACAAATCAAGCAATAACAAACAGCAGAAGAGTATGCACTTTATAATGCTAACCCATTCTCTTCAATCGTCACTAACAAAGAAGTTAGCAGATTTCAAATATTACTGTGACTGAAACAGATTTTATGATAGAAGTGCTGGCATCCCTCCATACAACGTTGCTCCATCTACATAGCTTGTAGGCTCGCTTTACGCATGAATAGGCCAATTAATAATGCACTTTCTTTTCTTTATTTAATAACTTATTTCAAAAATGGATTCTCAACTGAAATCTCCCTTAAAATTACTAGGGCTACGCGATCGCAATTTGAGTTGCTTTGACAATGCACATAACGGTTTGTGTGGCAGATATAAAGTTGAAGGCAGAAGGTCTAATGTGAAAACCATGGAGCCCCACATCAGATCATTGCCTTCTCGAAAATTCTGATCACTCAAAAATTTTGATGATTGTGACCTACCTTCGTTTCTCTCCATGCTGTCAGATAGCAAAAATATTCTTATTTTGAGCTGGATGAGTAATGAGAACGTAAATACATAGCCATAACTTATGCCCGAGGGTTTTTATTAGATTGGAGATATATTTCTGACACGGATTTACTTTCAATTACTTCCGTAAACGAAATTGACTAAATCCTGGTATCTGTCAAATCTTTGCCTAGGCCGAACTTGAAATCAACGAAACTGGTCACCAAGGTGACGAAGAACACCGGTCTCTTATTGCGTTACACGGCAAAAAGTACTGAAAATCACGAAAAACACTACAAAAATGCGAATGAACACCAATCAGAAAGTCCTACCGACCTAAGACTTTCAGGCATGATCAATATCTATAAGGTCAACATGTTAACAAAATTTGGTGAAAATATGTCAACAAGAACTTTGGCATTTACATATTCAAATTCTGAAAAAATCAAAAATTTAGTTAAAATTGATTTATTAAAAAAGTAATGGACAGATCTTTTTTAATAACGCATGGGGCCTAATTTGAGAACAAAGGTAGATCCTCTGAAATTTTCATCAATATCGAAAGAGGCGTTTGGTCTGTAGCGCAAACACAAAAAAAAAACACGTGACTTTTGGGGGTAGGGAAACTGAAGATTTTGCTCCGCTCGCTTCGCTCATCAATTAATAGTCGAAAGAATCGCAAGCCAATACCTCGAGATTTTTCGTAACCAAAATAAACTAGCGGTATGGACAATCTATGTAATCTTTTGCTGTTTGTATCTTCGTTCCGGTGGCTAGTAGGTTTGGTAGTTTGGGGAAAAAGCAGGAAGGCAAGTTTAACTCAATTCAAGGACAGCATGCCGAATTCTTGACTGTTGGGTAAACTACAAAAATAAGGTAAAATTGTCAATATTTAATAATATTAAGGAATTGCTTGTACTACCACAACATGCGGTTTTTTGATAACTCTTGAGCATTTCCAAGTGTACCAGCAAAACACACATGCTGAAATGTCTTTCAAATCACTGTAATGTTGCCAAATGGATCAATCACTCGTACAGTTACAAACAATTAGGGACAGAAGCCGCAAAACAAAACCCATGTAACCCATTGCATGGCCTAAATCCAAATTGAAAAAGATTTGCATAGAGTGCTAAATGATTTTTTAAAGTAATGTTTCTATAAAATAGCTTGGTAATATTACCGTAATAATGCCGGTTACAGTAATATTACCAATCTACATCTCTATCACTGCCGCGGCATTTAAATTATTTCAAGTGATATCTCCAGCAACAACATACTTGCAATGCTACCCTGCCTGCATTACTTGAAGTTCAACCCGAACGCGGCTGAAACTGATACGTCAAACTACACCTGTTTCTTCACTTTTTATATGTCTTGACGAGTTGCACATTTTCATCCTTTTCTTCTCAAGCATTTTGCTTTGGTGGATAGGTAGCTGTAACATTCTGGCTAGAAACTAAGTATTATGTCTTGGCTCTTGACATGATGTGGATGCAAAATAATGACATAATTTTACTCTATTCCATCAGAGGAAAACAATCAAGTTTTGATCTGTTGATTGCATTGTTGCAGATGGTGTCATCACTGAATACACGGCCGCTCAACTACCAGCGGAGAAAGTAATTGACACTAATGGTGCTGGCGATGCTTTTGTCGGCGGCTTTATCTCGCAACTGGTACAAAACAAGCCGCTGGAGTTGTGTGTTTGTTGTGGCATTTGGGCAGCGACAGAAGTGATACAACGTTCGGGCTGTACTTTCGACCCTAGTTCCACCTTCCCCGGGTAAGAGGCCTTATTGAGAGTGACTGATGATGAGACCCCGGGGCGGTTAAGTGCCTTCAGTTGTAGGACAATTATTAAACAAGTCGAATATGTTCATTGGGGAATAACAACGTTAATATTGTACTGTTTAAATTAATATTTAATTTAGCTAGCTTGAATTGAGTCACATTTTTGTACTTAATTAGCTAATCAATTGTTAGTTTTTCACATGCACTTTATAAAATGTTGGGAAGTCTTAATTTATTGATGGTCTACCCAAAGTTTTTAAAGAAATTTGCAGCACTGTTTCCTTTGGTACCTACCTACCTATCAAAGAATCTCGGTTGGCTTGTTATTTATGGGCTACAGACATTTTAATTTCTGTAGCTTCCAATTATACTGGCTAATTACGATTCTAAGAAAGACTGCGAGTTTATCAAAAATAGAAAGTGACAAAAAAAGTAGACCAGTAGACTGTTGGTTAGATAGGTACCTACATTTTTTGCCAATGTTTACGATCATGTAAATTAAATTGCACTTGCCAGATGGCTGCTAAGAACAAAAGCATTTTAGTAGAAACTTTATTTACATTTTGTAGTTGCAAGCATTTTCTATATGAAACAGGTCACATAGGGTTACAACAATTTTTTATTTTTAGGGGTGACGAAATTACAGAACAAAAAATTGCTCAAGCAAAATTATGTGTTTGTACTTTGTAGGTACTTCATAAATCAAATTTAACAGCCACATGTACATGTAATGATTATGAAAACTGTAAGTTATTTATAAATCTTTCCTGATGTTCTGGTACGCAATAAAAATAACAAGCTGCCTTTTATAAATTTAATATTATTTTTGCTCACCTCTTCATTCATACCTGTTGAATATTTTATCACCATTAACATTAAAAATAGGAGATATCTCTCTAAAACAAATATAATTATTAATTACTAATTTCAGATGGATATTGTTGATTTTGCTTATTGCTCATGGAGTAGGTAAATTACTTCTTACTTTTGCTGAGCTAATAAACCAATGACAAAGCTGTAAATATGAATTTGCATGTTGTGGAATACGGACATAATAACGAAGGTAATAAGTTTCCGCTAGTAAAAAATGTCGGAAGATTTGTGCAATAAAAATGAAAGTGGTGGACAGCATATTGAGCTGGCGGTAATACAAATATTGCTTATCAAATTTTGCCGCGGCTAAAAATATTTAGCGCGCTCTTGCGTATAAAATAATAACTAGGTGTACGAAATAACCGCCTGTTTGCGCGAGCGCGGAAGCCATCTTATAAAATTGTGAGCCTTTGTTGATTGTTTTATTGGTGCCGTGTTTTCACCGAATACGTAAATATAATTAGTGCTAAAAGTAAGTTGTGCATTACAGCGAGTGCAGGAATATCAAAGGAAATCTGCAATATAAACAGGTTGGTTGAATTGTTTGTGGTTCTCCTATAGATTCCAATAAACTGGGTTCTATTACAACTCTCGCTCGATGGCCGATGATCTTTGACGATGCACACACAGTAAAGTTTCCAAGCGTTTATCAACCTGAAGCGTATGATGTCAGTCTAAAATAAGTTTTCGCTGTCTTCATTGATACTTAATCTCCCATCCGCTACAGTTATTGCAATTTGATTACTCTCCGATTTCCCAGCAATTGACGTGAACAAACTATCTGTTTCTACGTCCAAAATGGCTTCCCGTCGGACACTACGCTGTCTCTGTATTCTGCCCTGCAATAAATTACGGAATGTTAAGTAACAGTTATTTGTTGGAGCGATTGCTACTTGCGACAATTTTAACCATACCTTTCCGAATCTAAAAGTTTTGTGATTATTAACGATATTTCGACTGTGTTTGTAAAGAATGCAAGTTGTAAAATGTGCCGCGGCAGCTGCAGTTCGGGCCGACAAGGGGGAAACGTCCGTGCGGCGGGGCGAGGGCATGCCCAAGTATGCTGACGCTCCCCGGGCAGTGGGACGGGGAGACCGCCGTACTTTCTGCGTTGTAGTTCAGACTTCAGTTGAGTCGAGCGGCGGCCTTGCGAGAGTCGCCGTACGTTTTGTCATACTCTAGCTGCTTGCCTAAAATTTCACTCCATTGTTGGCTTAATTATTTTATTAGTGCGTGCAACGACCTCGCCAAGGAATTTATCGGCGTGATCTTTAAATGTAGCCAACGGTGGTGGCGTTTCACAATTTCGTTCGTAGGTCTATACGAAAGCTGGGATACCTTCGCCTGCTGAGACGACAATTTGACAGTTCGGCCGGAGTGTTATTTAATGGTGTTGCACAATTCCATCCGCCTACTAACAGGCAGTTTTCACACCATCTCAGTGTGAATAATTTCCGAGACTACCGGCTGCCAAATCCATCGTGCGCTGCAAATATTATTTCGTCCCCGCTCCTGCATAGCTAAGTTCTTACAATTTCCCTTGCATTGTACTTATTTGAACGTATTTCATTCCAGATGTCTGCCGCAAGTGCTTGTAAACGTTAAAAACTGGCATACGAAGGAAGCGCGCGAGGCGGGCTTTCAGTACCGGTTTCTCAGCCGGAGCCGATCGCACCGCGTCCGCGTCTGTCCGTCGATTTCGTCGACAGCGACTCAACGTTCGCGTCGAGAATGTGAGCCGTTCGCGCCACCACGGCCGACACCACGATGGTGCGTCTCGCCATCAGACTCTTTCCCACGTGATAATCAAGTGAAGTGAATCGCCTCCACCTCGTCGCACGCACTCCGCCTCGAGGATGAAGGGCCAGGACACACCCAGCGCGGCCACGTGGTCGGCGTGGATCCTAGACGCCATCCGCAAGATACGCAGTCAAAAACAGCGGCCGTCCGTCGAGAGGATCTGCCATGCGATCAGGCAGCATCACAACTTCCACGAGGACGTGATCGCCGAAAACCTAGAGCATGCCGTCAAGGAGGGTAGTGTTTTTAAACTGTTCAATAAAGGACAGAGTTCCTATAAAGACCCCGGTGGACTTCAAAGCAGACAGTTGCGCGTCGCGAAGGGAACAGATTTGTCGAAAGTCGCTGCTAAAGCTGTGCGCGAGCTCGGTGAAAGGGATGGATCTACTTTTAAGAGTATCGAGAAGTACATCCGTCAATCGCACTCGGTGGACATCGAGTCGAGTGACGTCGATTTCCGTGGCGTTTTGCGAATCTCTGTGAGCCGAGCGATCGCCAAAGGGCTGCTCACACAAGAAGGACGTCTCTACAAATCTGTGGGTAGAACTTTGTGTGGTACCGGCGACTCGCCGTCGACGCTGAACTCGTCGTCGCCAAAGTCGACGGCGTCGCCGGGCAGGAAGCGTCGAGCGTCGGGCTCGCAGCCGCCAGATACGCCAAAGGTAAGACTAGAGTCATCCACCCACGTGTGGGGCCTCATTCTTTGCACCCGGCCTGCTGTAGCTTGGGTTGGCCAGTGTCACTGGCTGCCGGAAGTTGCGCAAGCCTTTGTGAGATCTTTCACTAGCTGTAGGGTGCCGCTGCTTGCCGCCTTATCTGCCTGGCAACTCGGCCGCTCGCTCGCGGAGGGCCACGTGCGCGCCACGAGGTGATGCAACGGCGACCATTGCGAAGCATTCGCGGCGCACTAATTACCTTTCATGGATTTTTCCCGCCATAAGCTGTCATGCTGTGCACATTTAGTTTGGCCACAGATATAATTTAATGAAACTAGGTGAACCTAGTTCTCAGTTCGAAAAATTTTCTTTAGTGTCTTTATCATCGGTAATCGATCGGCGGTGATGTCGAGCCTGATAGTCGGTCATGGAATGTGCACGGTTTTTCGTTCCTTCTGCTACGTAGTGTAGCTTTTGTAACGGTGTTGTGTATTATACTCATGCCTCGGAATATTAAATAGTAAACAAGCAGATGCTACGAAAGGTCGGACATCCTGGTCGAGTAGAGACGAGAGCTTACTTTTATCCCTTTTAATATTTCGAAAGCCTCGAGACGCAATAAATCCAGCTGCCTTTCTGTCCATACCTAACACGTGACATTCACTAACCTACCACCGAGAGCACCATTCGAACTTGTTATGTTACCCATCCCAAGTTACTTGTCCTCACACTTTTTCTATTAGGCAGAGAAAAACCAGGCCCAGTTCCACGTTCATCTAAGGGGTGCTACTCGGTAGCTGTGGAAAAAAAGCGTGTCTTCCTTAGGCCCGCCGCTAGAATGTCATGAATAGCGCGCGATGGAGCGTTCCTTTTTGCAGCTGGCTGTACGCGAGATATTTGCTCCCGCATCTTCATCAGCACGTGTTCGGCGCTCAAGTTCAATGCTTATTCTCTAGTCAAAACACCTTTCTATCAACCATTGAGCTTCCGAAGCCTGTTATTACTCTGTGTTACAGCCCATATTAGCTTGCATTGAAACCGCAGACGCTGTCTAAAGGGGCGGTCAAAAAAACACCGTTGGCCAATTACTTTGTTTGATTTCCATATGTAGTAATTATTTGACTTTAGCAATCGCTTGTATGTTATTCAACGTCCGAATGATCTGAGTAGCCATTCTTTATAGCGGCTTTCGAACGACTAACATCACACGAAATAAATCCAAGGACTTGTTTCTACTATTCTCTTTTTTTGTTGATATTATAATTCTATCTCATCTAATAATTACGACGATGAAAGCATGGCAACACAGGAGACATCCAGCGCGCCTTTAGTCTATCACATTCACATCAGAACTCGAGTTGTTCAGCGGACAAACTACCAGCTTCCCTTTTCAATCCGGTCCCCCTTCCACCCGTCACATCGGTCGCGCTGTATGCCTGGCAATCGCAATATGTATCACCTCCCCTCGTCATTATGTAACTCGCAATAAGGTTTATTCACTAAACAGGCTCATCCATTCACTGACTAGAGGCTTGCTTGCGTCTTGATCTGTGAGCCGGGCGCCGTGTGCGATCTTGTTTCGATCCGCTGGCTGCCGCTTGCTGCCTGGAGATGCAATCTCAAGCGATTGTCGATACCGAATCGGCTCCTGGTTGCAATTCGAATGTCTACTATTCCGAGAAAACTTTGTTTCACCATCTCGTAGGCGGAAAGACATCTTGCAGTTCACGCTGACGCAATCGATTGCAATTAATATGCATATGTTTCTACCGGATATTTATATGAAAATAGCTACGGCAGCCTATTTCCACATTCGCTGTAACACTGAACGCGATAATAATTGTAATTGTGTCATGCGTGCTGTGAACCAAGAACAATAATTACTAATTTCATTATGCCCCTCAACAGATTTTTTTTATGCCGACAAACAACGATCATTATCGATGCAATCGCAATTTGTCAGCCAGCCTAGTTGGACCAGATAAATCCCATAATTGTAGGTGTGGTGTTAATGTGGCAGTCGCTCACTCCCACTCGGGTCCCGCCTCGTCACAAGAGCGGGTCATGCGAGAGGCACCCAGTCATGCAAACTTTGTTTATATTTGTCGGTGACTAGAATGCGAAAAGGTAATTTTAATTTTTAATAGCTCGTTGTAAGCCGTCTGGCACGCCGCAAGTGAGATGCTGCCTTGTAAACGGCTGAGAGTGATGCTGCCACGAGCATGAGAAAATCCGATCGGGATTTCGGCTGTATGTGCATCTGCAAATAGATTTATGCTGCCTAGAATAGGCGTCCGTGGCATCGCAGCTGGCTGTCTTGTGGTGATGCCGTCACCGTCGCTGCCTCGCAGCACGGTCGGGCCCACTTTTCTCCCTTGCGCGCACACTCACTAACACACACTAACACACTCGCTCTCTCACGTGAAGATCGAAATTGTTCCGGAAGGCAAGGAATAAGGGGAATAAATTAGACTTGCAATGTGCATTAGACTTTTGTGGGTATCACCTATCTGTAGTAGGACTAAGGACGTGGGTACAAACATTAATCGACAAAAAATCGCTTCCGGAGAGTTCGAATAGAATAATTTTCGGGCTCTGACCTGACAATTTAATAGCTATTCTGAATTCGGCAGCTGCACAGTAATTATCTCCCTAATCACATGTAATTTGAACGTCTCGAAAGTCCGACTCCTCCGTGTTGTGTCAGCTATGTATACAGTTGGTTCGAGAATGTTGGATGTTCAATGATGTTACATATAAATTGTATTTTGTCCTGTGCAAGCTTTTTTTGGTGACCGCAAGCGCAAAAATTTGAAGTGACTAATCGAATCTACCAAAACCTCGTTATATCTGTGACTAACAAACTATTGAAAAAAATCATCTAGCTCGCGTCTCATCCGATACCTATAAATAATAGTAAAATCCCGCTTACTCATCGGCAACGAGGAAGTGACACTAGCAAGTCACAACGCCCAGTTGCCCCTCCTTCATCATGGAATAATAAGCGTTTGAACTGCAAAGATGGCGACCCCGTGCAGCAGCAGCAGCCCCCCCCCCCCTCCCCCCCCCCCCCCCCCCCCCCCCCCAAAGAGGTCAATTGTTATTTTGACTTGCGGTGTTTAGTTTAATTCTGTTGGCCGAGTGCGCTGATCGATTGCCCTCGGCGCGCGGCGCATGTCATTGCGCCCCCCCCCCCCCCCCCAGCCCCTCGCACCTTATCCTCGGGGCGCGACTCGCTTCGGCGGCGGCGGCGGCGGCGGCGGCTACTTGTCGTTTATCGTTTCGCCGATCAGCTTGACCAGACCGGCCGGCCCACGGATGCCCCGACCTCCCGCGGGCCAACCCTCGTACCACCGTCCCCCTTCGCGATTAATTCGTTATCCTTCTGGGTGACATCACTCGGACACCACCTGACAGGTCTCACCTGCAGGCTTCAACACTGAATCTAACCGATTATTTTCGCCGGCGTTCAAATGTAAATTTGTAAATAAACATTCGATTTTGCTGTTTGTTGCGAACGTTTGCTCCGAGTCCCGATCTTGTGCAGCGCGCCCTATACCGGCGTCGGATTATGTGCGCACATGCTTGCCGTGCTGGGAATCGCTTAGCGCTCGCACTAAAGGAGTCCATTCGAGCGCAAATCACATCAACCTGCCTGCCACGACCGAGCTATGACCGCCGCCACTAGCAGCCGATTGTAATACAGGCTCGGACGTTCGATTTTATCGACAGTACTGCGCGAAGAATATCAATTTGAAATGGGTTGACATTTAAGTGAAACAAGTTTCGCGGACATGATACGAGGCGCATTGTCAATGCCACCGAGAGGACGGCGCGGCGGTCCGCCGGGGCCGAATCATTGTCCAGCGCGCGCCGCGTCCTTTGTTTGATCCGCGAATTGCCCAATTATGATCGAAGGCAAGGACCTGGCAACGATATATGGGTACCTGTGCTTACTGCTGGTTGGTTGGTTGCTTGCTTTGAACTTCGCAGACAGTGCCCTGGCTGGTACAGAGGTTTATATATTAGACCTCTTGCCAAACTTGTGCAATGAGCCTTTTTTGGCCGCATCTGTATTTCCTTGGTTTTATTTGCCAGTCAGCACAAACTTTGTCTGTCTGCTTGTAGACGTCCGATGAAGACTTATTGCTCACCTGTCAAACCCACAATACATTTTTTCCAAACGAATGGATAGATCGATTTCGTGATTGTTGATCTATCTAACAAGGCTCCGGTCCGATAATTAGATGAGTGCAGTTAACCGTGTAGAGCCAGACAGCCCCTCCTAAACGAAGCGATTGTCTTCGACTCGAGCAATGGTATTGGGCTAATTTTATTTAAACGGTTAATAATGTTGAGTAATGAGTCAAGGTGTGGATGTAGGAATTATTTAGCAGTGTTGCCTGCTTGTCGGACAGGTAAAGGTAGCCGGAGCAAGCGAGCTATAGCAAGCAAGCGAGCAAGCAAGCGAGAGAGCTCGAGCGACTAGCCAACAGTCCTGCTGGCCTGCAGTCGATTAAATGGTGACGCATTCTTGTCTACTCGTGTGTTCACACAAATTTGACCACAACTTGATGCCGCGCGCCGCCGACGTTGAGTTCGTCTCGCTTTTGTTCAGCCTTGTTTGCTTTTTATGATACGTGAGACGGCAAGATTAATTTATAGTACCATATAGGCTGTTATACCATACCATACCATGCCATGCAAAACCAATAACCTGTGTAGGAGAGCGGAGTGTGAACCACTAGAATGCATCGAGGGACTCGCGGACAAATGATGGACTATTGATCATCTCATGATTTGGGATCTGATGACAGCATTGGACACGTTTGAATTTTGATGTCGATGTGTAGGACCAAAATAAAACATCAAATGCTACATGGCTTAGTTAATATAAAATCAAGTATCAATTCCCTCCAAGGAAATTCAATTTCAGTAGCGCCACGATTTTGTCGTGCTCCACCGCAAAAAAATGCGCTTTCACGAAATCCCAGGCGCGGTGTGTATTAGTCCTCGCAGACCTAAATGAAATTCGCTCCCCACAATTGGTATCGATCCCATCCGTTAAATATTCATGACTTGGTGTCGCAGCACTCGCCTTGTTTAGGTAACTGTACAGGATCCCTCCCCGTGTCCGAGCATTGTCGTCGTGCATTGTTCGATGTTGTGTCGCTACTCGCTACATTACCCCGCGATAAGACGACAGCGGGGGCGGGCATGGGGTGGCATAGGTGCGCCAGGTGCGAACCGACGTGCAGGACGATGTCAAGTGTGACGACGTCCTCGAGCGCGGCGCCGCCCGAAACGGGGTGTAGGGGACAGGGGCAGGCCCGGCGTCGCGGACGCGTGGACATCGATTCTACCTTCGGCGAATACGTGCGTCATATCATGACGACGACGACGACGTTACCGACGCCTTCCACGTAATCAACTCGTCGGCCCGGTGGGTGGGGCTCTGGGGTGATAACTATAATATGACAGTTGCTAACTAGTCGATCAATGCAAGGCTATTTAAATGCCACCCTTTTTTGTTTACCGGTGGGTTTTTTACGCGTTTTGTATTAGCCCCGGCGCAGGGAACAATATTCACATTGTGATTGATTAGTCCCTTGCCTCCATGAAGTTTCGTTTTCTAAACCGCATCGTTTTTAGTTTCGACCTCGGGCAAGCTCCCAACCGTGGCGCTATGGTCACTGCTGCATTACCTAGTGGAAATAAACTCGTATAGTGGCCGGCTCGTTTTTAAAACATGGATTTGCGGGCTAATTAATTGGTCCAGTCTGCTCCGCATGATGAACGTCCACGGCGCAGGTATGACGCGGTCTCATGGTACGTGGGTGCGTGGGTGCTGACCCGCGCCGGCGGCGGCGGGTGGTTTCGATGGGCATCTGAGTGTCGTGCTCGGCGGGCGTGTGCGCGGCCCGCGCGAGGGGCTTCGAATCAGCCGCGTCGACGGGCGCACGGAAGCTGCTGACCGGCCCCAACCACTTTCTGACCGTCGCCTCGCCGTCGTCCCCGATATTCCGTCCGTCCGCGCGAACTTTGGATCATCGACAGGGTCGCCGGTGGTCGTCGGAGCGCACTCACTTTGGGCCGTTTGCCGCTAAAGAGCCTTGATCCGTTGTTTGGTGTTGTTTCTCCTCGATGCCCTCTTGAAACAACGGGACATGTGCCACTGTTCGTACGGCTTTATTAGGTGCATTATGATGATGAATGGTGAGTCTAGTCTAGTCTATGGCAGAGAGAAGGGGAGACCCGGCACGTGGTCAGGGGTCCTCCGGCATTCCGAAGGACGGATCAGTTAAAACGGATTCTTGCTGTCCTAGACCAATCCGTCTACCGTTTAGAGGTTTATACAAGCAAGATGAAAAGGCGCTGCTCCGTGAAATTCTGTACTTTTATAATCTCTCTCGCGAACGGAACTTGTCGCAAATTTCAATGGTCATCCATCCAATTACAAATTTGCCACAATGTTGCTTAACGTATGCGATTCCTTAGCGCGTTCAGTGAGGATAGGAGCAATGTCGCGGTACCGAAAGACCGAGCACCGTCAATAGTCGACGCCGGCCAGCTATTGCCATGTGACTGACATCGATTATGATCGCGGCCGCGCGCGGAGGATTGAGATTGATGGGTGCAGGCTGGGGTGACAGACAGAGAGGCATGGGTGTCGCGAGCACGCTCCCCGGCACCCGATCGGAATCGGTTGCCTGGACCGAGCAGCAGTAATCCGATTGCATGTGTCGATTTGTCTCAGTACATAGGCAAGATAATTTGTTTCATTCTGGAAGTACACCATTGTCGGCTGTCGAAACAGCCGCTGAAAGGAGGCTTACGATCAACAAAACACCCCGAATTTTTCTATGTTGTACGCTATGGGACGTTACGCTATTTTGTGTGCCGCGGACAATGCCATTTGCTGCTGTCTTCTACCGTATATGAAGCGAGCGACGTTTTGGCTTCACCAGGCGTTCCCTCGGCGCCGTGCTATTTACTATATAGTCTCGACGCCGAGGCCGACGCCCGATGGTCGGCGTCCACCGCGTGAACGTCCTCCCTCCAGCAACCAAACATCATCCCAAATCGACGCGCTCGCGTTTCCGCACTGACGCGCCGTACGATGATTAACGATGCCGTGTGGCGTCCTACCTTTACAACCGCGACGAGGCCGTAAACGTCTGCTAATTAGGAAACAATTACGTGATTACCTGTGCTGATACACAAGTAAGCGGTGTGATCCACGACGAGTATGCTAAACAAAAAACCTGCATCGGCCGGCGCTTTGCGTGTCAAGCCCAATTGCTCGCGGGTTGTCAATTTTCGTGAAATTCGCCCACCAAAGGGTGTATTTGTCGAGGTAACACTCGTTACTTTTCTACGAATGCTACTTCGTGCATGCTGTTGTTATTTTGAATAAAAGGACATCATCCTTTTTTTTACAATTTTCTGATATTGTAATTTCGCACCTTAAAATGCTCGTAGATATCAGTACGTATACCTATTTCTTGCGGCTGATATGACGAGGTTGTATCTTTGTTTTGTTAACCATTTCTTCACGCCACGTATAGCTGGCGCACTGTGCTATTGTGCTACTTTGGTAATCACGTTAGTTGTCTAGGTATTTCCACGTAGGAGTCGATTAATTGGGTCTTTTTTGCATTTCGATGCTCGCTTGTAAGTCATAGTGTTCAAGTTTACTCGCACGCTGCGCTGCCAGCAAAGGATCCTCAATCGTCAATCACCATTCAGTCGAGACAAAAGCCTTGCCGCATCTGCGAGCACATTGTCTTCCAACTTCCAAGTCGGATAGCCACAGACCGAGATGGATGATATTCAATCACTTAAACGCTACTCTCAGACAACATCATGACGAAGATATTAAACAAATTGAATTATTCCAGCCGGGACAGCAGTCGGAATGCGTGACTTGGATGTTTGTGCACCCCTTCGAGACCTTGAATCACCTGAAATGTCATTACTCTTACCTGTGCACTGTACATGGAGTCGAGGCATTCTGCCGAGTGGAGTGTAGCTGGCCGGAGGACGGCAAGCCGAGTACCTCGTGCTGGCCAGGACCTATAGCGTCATCATCAGACGATTTTT
Organism: Nemoura dubitans; assembly: GCA_921293005.1. Taxonomy (NCBI): domain Eukaryota; kingdom Metazoa; phylum Arthropoda; class Insecta; order Plecoptera; family Nemouridae; genus Nemoura; species Nemoura dubitans. The sequence goes on from OV121074.1 coordinate 25,064,401, forward strand.
TGTTTATTATTGATGGCGGATTATTAGCAGAGAGTACCTGTTTCGCGTCGCCTTGCTCTTGTAGGTACTTGGTCGTGATGGGCCGTCATAGACACCTGCGGCGTAGAGGGATCTACTTGCTATGGTGTGCGAGTGCCGCCATGGAGATCTCATGCTTGGGCTGGGTGTGAAATCAGATTACCTGCTCTGATGGTTAAATAGAGATGTTGATAATTATTTACAGAGTGACACTGTCGTATATATAAAGCCGGGCATAAACTTGCTGCTGTACTTGCTGCGCACTGTGCGATTGCTATCCATGGGATATAAAAGTAAAGCAAATTACCATGTTCGAACCTAATAAAAGTGACGACCTATACCCAGCGCATAGTCCCTCGCGAATCGTCGTCGTTATTATACGCAAGTGTCTGGGGGAAAAACGGTGTAATTCGTTTAAATCTGTGGTCGCTTTGGCCACCTGTTTTTGACGTTTCTGAATTGAAACCATAAATATAATTAACAATTACTTCTCTTTTTTGCCAATTTGTGCGCAGTTACATTTTAATACTATTTCCAGCAGATTACGCTTCGCTGGCCGCTTTTAACAATTTAATTTAATATGAAAAGCAACTTTATGATTGTATTTCGATGCAATTTGTTGCACATTGCATTTGATATCCTGCATCCAGGTCAGTGCATTGCACTTTAACATTTAATGCGCTTCGCTCATATCCTTTGGGTATTATAGCACAACCTGTGAATAAATCAATACTCGGAGCTCTTATACAGATACATATTATTATATATGGTGCCCGTAAACGGCGTTGTATTTGTAATGAAACGAGACTTTACATGATCATATTCGATATCGATTCTCATGCATGCACCTCGTTGTGGTCTCGGTTATTTTCTTCGACGTCCATCATCATTCCGTTCGAGAGCTTTGCAACACAATGCGCTCTGCTGGCATCCGCATCACTGGCCGCGCATACCGAGCTCCGAACAGTGAGTTACGAGTCAACATTGAAAGCCGGCGTCACGACCACGTCTCGATCCTAAACACGACTCCAGAGGATGAGACTTGTACCAAAACGAACGAGTCCAATCATTTCTGACCTTACATACAAAAAATGGATTACATCTTTCATATATATATATTGATGATAACTTCTCGCACAAAAACATCGGGGGAGTAACTTGTTTGTTTCGCAGTTTTCGATATACCTACTTATACATAATTAATGACGTCCGAATTCCACCTGGTTGGCTATTGGTAATTGGTAAAGTTCAACATGGTTGAACTATGTTGGCGCTCTAGAAAGCCTGCGTGTAGTTTCCGCGTTTTTGCTGGCTCTGGCTTTGTTGTTTTGATATTAAGCAGGGAGTCGCCGAACAGCGTCCCGACGTCCGACGACGACGACGACGACGACGACGACGTCGCCGGTCTAAACATTCTGATCCAACATTTATGCGTGTCGTCGAGTTGGCGATCGATCCTAAAACGACGCGAAAAAAATGGTTAGATATTCATTTGGCGATTAACAAAATGGGATATTGTTGCCTTCCAACAGGGTTTCTAAGAAAGCGTCCACGGCATTCGTTCGTGTACCGTGTACTGTGCGAGATGCTTGTTTTGACGTTTGGTTTGAGTATCCCAAGTGGGCGAGAATTAAGTGCTCTCGTCCTCGTTTTGCGGTTGTGTTTGGGGTGGTCGGAATGTGCTCGCTACCAGCCAAAGAGGCCGTCTGTATTGTGCGAGGCACAACGCCAGCCTCTATTTTTGCATAATTCGTTGTTATCTGCGCAAATGAAATCGTAACTGCTCGAAAATCGTAACATCAAAAGCCAAAAAGCTCGACGGAAGTGAGGTCCCGGGTCGGCGGGCGTCGGTTGCTACAAGCAGCGCTTCAAGTAACGTTCTTGGGGAGGGGGGGGGGGGGGTGGATAGAACGGAAACAACGGGCAGCAAGAGAATGACAATCGGATAAAACAGGAGAAGACCGATTAAAAGATAAGCGGAAGGAGCAATTTAAATATTCATCAAAACATATGCTGTAAGCTGTAACTACTTTTACATAGACGCCTTGTCCGAAAAGTGTATATTATATGCAATTGAAATTTGAAAATGATAATTTTTCCTCCTGTCCGAATATACTCACCCGAAATAATGTCTAATTAAGACGATGGTACAAGGTCTTCGAGGAACATAACGCAAAATGTTAATTGCTATTTGTAGTTTGTTGAACATAATTATAATTTACTGTAGCGTTGATGCCTTACGAGCTTCGTAATTGCACTCTGGTTACATGAAAAATTAACGTAATATATTATTTCATAGATTTTGATCAACGTGTCTGATCGTATTGTTGCACAGTTAATTAGGCTGACGGACTCTATTTAGCCCTGCACCTTTCGGTTTCATCGCGCTATTATCGCGGCGAGTTTAATTGCCTGTTGGCTGGATTGCTCTGCTCCAATTAGCCGATCGCCATCGTGCAGACAGACAGTAGATAGTGGCCGATGATGGAGTTATTTCTGTCTTGACAAGCGACATGTGTCCGCGACTGTCATGGGAGTGGATTGGCGCAAGTGGCGATGACATCCACGTGTTCTCATGTAGATACACTTAGCTCTAGGCGTCCCCATCCATGTGCACTTGGCGGCGAGGTGACATGAACTCGGGCGCCCTTTCGACGACTAGCGCCACGCGCGAGACTCGTCGAAGGAACGTTGCCTCAGTGCCGCCAGTTCTCTTAGAATTGGTGGGCACAGCGATTGCTAGAAGATACAATTCAAACGAATAGAACAACAAAAGTAAATGCAAAATTATTTTACAAAAAATGTGTTTGAATGTTTTGCCTTCATTAAAAGTGGCAAAACGAACGAGTCTGAACGTAACTCATTAGTTTCACTTCTCTTTTCGTCGGCCTGTGTGTTTCCCTGTGCTGTAGGTGTATGGGATAGGCAAGCCCTGTAATTATCGGCAATTACTCGTTCATGCTCCGCTAAACGTCGGCCGGTGGGTCGCTTGGCTTGGTCGTTTCACTTTCGTAAACATTGTATTGTGGATGTTAGACGGGGGTCCTCGCCCCGCGGGCCCACACCGACCGAGCTCGGGCCACTTGTCGACGTGAGAAGCATCTTGATTTCGGCCAGCACCTGTGCAGAACCAGTGCGTCTTCTCGCGAATAAATTAGCGGACAATGCTCATCATCGCGCGAATACATATTCATTGGGACCGAATCTTTTAAGAGTCGCAATAATCTTATTGCAATTAGACAAGCGACCTTCGTATAGTGAGACCATCCTGGCAATTAGATGCTAGACAATCTGGAGGATTTTGTATCTGGACAGAAGCCGAGACTCCTTGTGAATTCAATTAGGTAAATTTTGTAGGTACTTATACATACATTAAAAATTACATTCTCTCTGCACATATCGTAGTTGGAATTAATTTTTTTGCACGCCCTCTTGGCCTCTTTGCAGAAGCACTTAAAAAAATCTTTTGTAATGCAATAAGACGTTGCATCAGAGTGAAGTATTTCTCTTACCATGTATACAGTGGCAAGTGCTGTCGGGAAAATATGTTGTCGGACGAGAGCAATCGCATATGCAAATGAGTCTCGTTTTTCGGTTTAAGTAATTGGCAGAATGTCGGGAATCGCAGGGATTCTATTTTCGGCGGTCCAAGAATTCGGGGGGGGGGGGGGGGCTGTCATGAGGTGATAAGTTGGCATAAGGTGATTGCCATGCCACGCGCGGCTCCGTATAGGTGCCGGCAAATTCGCGCACTTGGCGCTAGATTCTTTTTAAATCTGTAACGTTCCCGATTCAATCTCCAATCAATCGCTCTGCCGTGCTCTCCGCGAACAAGATGGTACATTTTATGACCTGACCGTTTCATTACCTATAATACACTATGTCGGGATTTCCAAGTACGCTATCGTGTGAATCGAGAGTACTTGCACGATCCTGGGTGCATCCATTACTCCTGCTCGGAGAGTCAGCGTCTAGTAAAATTGCGATGGTTTCTGTCAATCGGTGCATTATGCAAAGCTGTCGTCCCACACACGCTCACACACAGTCACTGTATAAAAATGGAGACGTACGAAGTATAAGGCATGCCATTTTTCGGCTACAGAGGCCCCTTGAGGTGAACAGGCGAAGATGAATTTTCTGATGAAGTGCGGTGTTATTGCGCATTGGCCAGTATAACTCGCAAGTTCACGCAAAATGGCATCGTTCCACATTAGCGTGCGTAGAAATAATTACCCGATTAACATCTCGTGGTAATTAATCACTTACAAATTTATGAGCTACGTCAATCTTTACGCTGACATTGTAAAGTGTTTTCTTGTGCGCAATTTCACTTGATCTAGCCGATCAAGTACTATAATATAAGGGTAAATACTTCCAAAGCAAAACATCTAACCGATCTAACAGCGTTCTCGTGGCGTGTGGGCAGAGGGCAGGATGGGATGGCTGATATGATTTCCCATAACTTCATAAACATTGAACGCGCCTCATTTTGAATAAACTCGATCGTGGGCGTTTCAATGTATCCGAGTCCGACCGACAGACTGTTAAGCTTTTCAGGGCGGGGGTGCTTTTATAAGGGAGGGCGGTTGGGGGGGGGGAGGCCGGGGTCGGGTGAGTTCTCTTGACTTTAGCTAGCTCTTTATTGATCCTTGTTCACACTCTTCTCTTCCTCCTCATCCGCTCTATCATCATATCGTTTTATCCGTGTTAGTCTCGACGACTCCCTTGTTGCCACTTACCCGCCGGCGCCTCCCCCCGCCCCCATACCTCTTCCCTGACGTCAGTGCTCTCGTCCTGGCGGTCGCGACCCCCTCCCCCCCGGCCATCACCTCTACCTGCGATCGGATTTCCACCCATTGGTTATCGACGCAATTGCACATTACCGGTGCGTCCCAGGAACGTAGGTTAATGCAAAGGGGACTTCAATTGCACAGATGTATTGCCCCATGAATGAATAGAATGTGTTGGCAGCATCATAGCTTCGCTGTCGAGTTTTTAGTATTCCGATTTCACCCAGAATAAAAATCGGTGTAGTTGACGATTAGCTTCTTTTCTAGTCTCGTTATAAAACCAACACCTACCTGCATGGTACTGTTTCGAAAGCCTGCTAGGTACCAACGGAATAATTGATTCTCTGACCAAGCCCTGCTAACGTAACAGCTGCTTTAGACGCGTCAAACAAATGGCTCATTGTTGTATACCTTCCGCGATTCGTCCAACACAGTGGTTGTTCCGCTCACAATCTGCCGCAAGCGGTGCGTGCAGTACACTCGACCGCGCATTCGTAGGTCGTTATCATCAACACTGTGGCCCGCGGGCCGGCCGCTCTCCGTTATGCACAGGCAGCAGCGGGCACGTGCTGTTGATAAACACGACCACGTGCTCGACCAGCGAGCGTGGCGGCTCGCGGTGACGGCCGCCATTTTGCACCTAGCCTAACCTTGCGCTGACAGTCCGATCGCTCGCCACCGTGTCACGGCTCCTTATCGTGCGTCAGGCTAGACGGCAACACACTACTGTCCCATAACGAGCTAATCTCATGGCAGGACGCATATAATTACGTCGTCGGCAAATACTTTCAAAGCATATGTTTGCTAGGATAGATTGGAAGCGAATGTGAATGGCTGTTATCAAGTCATGACGTATACCTTTCTGTATATACTCAACGTACTTGCTGTCGATGTGTTTCCGCCATTGTGTTTAGAGCGTTTAGGAACTTTATCGATTCACAGTGCAGTTGTGTTCACGCTGGGATATCGACTATTATGAGAAGACGGCCGCCTTCCAAACGAAAGCTAGTACAATCAAAGGTACATTTTGTGCGTTTGTTTGTTTAAATGTCTCTGAATTTGTGGTAACGGTATGGATACGTCTTAACTTTTCTTTGTTGTGTTGTGTTGTATTGGAAAGTGATATGATCTCACCAGTTTAGAGTAAATACGTACACTATGTATACCTCTACATAGTGACGTACATATCTAACCTTACTTTTGTGGTGGTAGTTACTTGTAGTTGTAAATAACATTTCGCATTTCGAAAGGACAATATGTGCAATTACGTAAGATGACGTATTTTTAGCCGTATGCATCACATTTTCTGTTTGCTTAGGACAAAAGGTCGAGATTTGTTAGTGATTTTAATTGTTGCAAACAGAAAGACCATACGGTAGTATGCCAATTGGAGGAATCCGTTTTTAGAAGGTTGGGTTGGCACTATTTCTTTTGAAGTTGAAACTATTCCTTTTCTGTGTTACACGAGTTTGTTAGAGAGGAGGGCCATAACTTTCTATAAATCATTGCAGGTGCCGGGCTCTTCAAATAACCATGTTCACGAACGTGTCCTTATTCCAAGTAGCTTGCAATATTTTGTCACACTTCCACCAAAGCCGTTTAGGTTTCTCGCATTTCTAGACGTGTAATTATATAAAAGTTGTCGGGAGGTATATTATTGTTTATTTTTATTACGTGTGTTTGATTACGGACAACTTTTGTTAGAGGACAGGTCTGTCTAACGCAACATTTTTTTAAAGTGAAAAATATTGGGCAGCAAAAAATGCATCCTTGAAATTGATCAGAGGTTGGGAAAAAATTAAGGTCACGTCGCAAACTTGTATTGGGATAATGGTAGTGGTCACACTACTTAGTGTCCAAGATTGTAAGCAGTTCAGCTTGATTAACGAGCCTGTTAATTCGTTTTCGAAATTCTTTCGGTTTAGGTACCTATAAATGGATTGCCAAGTCCGGCATCCAGACACGGTAGACACTGTTTTCTGCTACGATTACAATCAGGTATTACTACGCGAAGTTAGTTTTTGTTCATGAAAGCAGGAGCGGTGTAGGTGCCTACTGAACACTATGCACACCATCGAATTCATTCTTTAAAATAGATTCGAAATCGAATAAATTTACTCGGATCGATCTTTAGTGTAGCATCTCGTCGCAATGGCTTAGCAAGCATGTCGTGGTTTCAAGGAAAGCCGGGGGCAACATCGAAAAGCACACCAGTATACGAGTACCAACCAAACAATATAATATATAGTCTCGTGACAATCCGGCCTACCAACAGATCTCTTCTCCATTTCGTTTGTCCACCACGGGGACGGATCTTATCAGGACGCCGCTTGCTTAACGACCAATATTTGCTAATAATTAAATCGAATATCAAGCTCGGCAAATCTACATCTACATGGGGCTGGCTGGCCGAACGTTTGGCTCTCTTTGTTTCTTTCATTCGCCTTCCTGTTCGTGATCAGCCGAGCGTTACGAGCGGCGCGAACTTCACGTGGGATATAATTGTTTTCATCATTCCTTTTGTTGCCATGCGCTCCTCCCGACTCGGCTCAGACTCGATGCGATACCATCGATATAATAGACGTCGTTATATTATTCTTCTATCTGTTAACTTTCGACCTCTCGATGTGATTGGCACCGCACGATCCGCAGCATCCGCGCTCTCTTATCGGCGCAGGTGTTTTCAGCGCGATACCATCGTGAAGTAAAACGCCGCGGTACCAGACACAAATTCGCTGTACACATTCGCCGATCGCCACATTGTTCATTTCAGTCGCAATGAGGCGCGTGGTCGCTTGGCTCTTGGCCCAGTATGTTGGGTCTTCTCGGTCTGTACCCCAATCGCTCAAGTATTCGGTACAAAGTAAACCGTGCGTAAGTGCGGAGTTCCCGCCAGCCACGAGCCCATCTATTCGCAGGTCGGACGCGGCGCGTTGTGACACAATGGACGCAACGTGTCCCTGTGAATAACGAGGTGCAAAAATCTCTTGTCGCAACGCGCTCATCGCGGAGGCGTCGCCGCAGGTGATGTGACCGACCGCGCGAAAGGCAGGCAGCCTTTTGCAAAATGCTCGCTCACTTGGCCACGGTGTGGCGGCCGACGGGGGCGCAGCGCTGGGATGGCCCCCCCCCCCCCCCCCCCCCCCCCGGTCCCCCACTCGGTCGCGGGCCGCGCGCGCCCATAGGTGACGCGATGCGCGCCCGAGCACAGATTGCCGGGAATCTGTGCTCGGGAAGTAGTGACTGACTCAAACCAGACATTCTAGATTACATTGCACATTGATTTTTTCCCTCTCGTTTCCCGGGAACGTTTTCTCTCCGGCGCGTCCACTTGCCGTCGCCCCATCCCCTCTCCACTCTCCGTCCCCAGCGCGGCCCGTTCTCGCTTCGTGAGATACCGGCACCACCAACAGTCCGACCGACCGACCCCCGCTTGCCGGCAACGGCATGGAATGGATGACAGCAGATATATGTTTCACCTTTTTTTGCGTTTTATCATCCCCTTCAGGACGAATCTATTGTGCCTCGTATGTAGGTGCGTTTTTTGCGTTTTTCCGAGAATACAGTTGCTTTATTGATTTACTTCACGGCTAGAGGAGCTATTCAATTATGTTGGGATGCCTTGGTTTGCCGCGGTTTCCTTGCCGGAAGAAAGCGATTTACAAAGCATCTCCTCCCTCTAGCTCTCAGACTATCTCTTTCAAATGATTGTTCTTTTTCATTCCCCGGTATTAAATTTTTTGCGATCTGTAATGAACAAGGCAATTATGTATGTACATCGTTTTGTAGTATGTCACCTTATAAAAAGGAACATGATTGTTTAATAAATTGGAAATCGGATTTCATGCAAGTCTCAGCTAATCCCAAAGTTCCTCCCCAGAACAAAGAGCACTGTTCTCTGCGAAAGTAATATTATAGCTGCTGGCAGATTTGAGGTTGCAGTCTACAAAAACTAGTAGCATTTTACTTACAATTATTACCTCGGTGCAGCCAAGACTGGGGATATTTAAGCCCAAACCCTGAAATTAACACTTCTCTCTAGCAGCAGCCCCAGCTGTCAGCCTGGAGCATATTTATCATATCACTGTGTCTTCTATTCTGATTGTCCTGCAAACGAACCCTTTCAGCCATGAAATGGCAACCCATTGTATTGCCGTCCTGACCGCATTCGCTTGTGCGTTTCAGAAGTGTGGCTCGCTGCCGATCTGCAGCGAGTGCCTGGGCACTGCGGCCAAGAACCGCAACGGCGTCCCCGAGGAGCTGACGTCGTGTGCGGAATGCGGCAGCTCGGTGCACGCGACATGCGTTACGTGCCAGCAGCGCGGGTCGGGGCTCGCCGCGCTCGTGGCCCGCGGCAACGCGTGGTACTGCGAGGAGTGCCGCACTTGCGCGGGCTGCGACGAGACTGATGATCAAGTGAGTGTTCATTTGGTTGAAGCATTTCTTGTGGAAGGTGGACATTTGATCAGTGGTAGTCAGGGGTGAAATGGGGAAGAGCTTCATAATCGTACTTTGGTTGCATGTCTTAAACTTGTTGCGTTCTCCGGGCATCAATCAACGAAGTATAGTCGGGAAGTGACAATGGGAGATAGGTACTCAGGCAATTAGTATGCATTCAACTTCAAAATTTTTGAACAAAATTACTCCTGTTTTTCAGTCGCTTTCTGTGTCCAGTTCAGCTATGCTATAAATTGATGAAAAGGGACTTGAAACCTGCATCTAGGCTGCATCACAAAGTGTTAGTTTCAGGCTTTATGTAATGCACATGCCCCAAGCGTTGCCTACCGCCGGCATTGTAAGCGTCGTCCTGTGTGCCCCGCAGACATGCCAGGTGTGCTGCTGCAACTGTGATAGGGTGTACCACATCGGGTGCCTGGCGCCGGCACCCGACCGCCGGCTCAAGGCGCCGTGGCGGTGCAAACACTGTCTCGGCCCGGCCGCCACAGCCGCCCCCGACGAGCGCAAGGGCATTGGCAAGCAGGCGCGCAGGCTCGACGCCGCCGGCACCGTCAAGAGAAAGTACAACAAGGTGCGCGAGAAGATTCGCGGCACCAAGAATGCCAGGTAGGTGCCGTTTTGGGGCTGTGGTTGTGGAGCTACGGTCCGATGAAGGGGTTGTTCAAGACCTTTGGCACTGACTTTGCTGGCAGGTAAAATTGTGATAAGTAAACTTTTCACTTTTGTTGTTGGAGCTAGGTATAACTAGTCACATTAAGAATTAAAGGGTTTCTAACAAAATCAATGTATTTTTATTTGTCACTTATAAAACACTGGGTTTGGTTTTGCCATGCTTGGATACAAAGATTACAACAATGGCAACCAGAGGGATTTTATAACTCCATACTTATAAAGGTGAACGTAAAAATATCGTAATTACTAGGCAGGTAACGTCACAGGCATCTTGACAGCCCTTCATGTGATCAAGCTTACTACACCATTGCGTGGATTGTGACTATCTGTGTCATTCAACCGAATGTCAAGGGTTTAACATCGTGTGCATTGATTCCTCAGGCTGTTGGCAAAACCGCGGCGCACCGCAAAACTTCCCAAAGCGTTCGTGGCAGCCACGACGCCCGGCAAGAAAGGCAAGCGCACTGTGCTTACGGAAGCAACGTCCAGCTCCGACGAGGGTAATGAATCGAGCGCTTCCGACAATCACCCCCCCTCCTCCTCGTTCCTCTCTGAACCGTCCGGTGGTGGGGGAAGGGCTCAGTCTAGGCTCGACGAGAAGAGCGAACGTATCTCGAAGGAAAAGCAGAAGTTCTTCCGGTTGAGTGTGTTCAACGCGGACCACAAGTTTAAGCGCGCCGGCAGCGGCTCCGCCAAGCTGCCGACGGCGGGTAGAGCAGGGGGGTTGGTGGCTTCCGGGTCCGCCCGCAGTAGCAGCACGGATTCGGATTCCAACGGCAGCGAGCCGTCCAGCGCGGGCTCAGACGCTAACCGCAATGTCGGGTCTTCTTTGTTCCCCTCCTCATTGTCCCCTGGGCGCCGCACAAAACCTGCATCGTCTGCGCGCATACCCTATGCAAACGATGAGCCAGAGAACTCGCCGTGGGGCTTTGCGGCTGCGGCGCAGAGGCTCGGCTCAGAAGCCATCGTCGGCTCGCTCAAGGCGGAGCCGGTTGCGATGATCAAGTTCCCGTCGCTGTCCGACGACCGGAACCGCACCGTGAGCAGCTGCGTGAAGAGCGAGAGCAGTCGCAGCAGCAGCAACAACTCGCAGCAGGCAGAGGACAAGACCGGGTCGTCGTCGTCGACCTCGAGCGGTTACAAGCTGCAGGCCGGCTTCGGACAGCTCAAGGGCCTTTTCGACGGACTCAGCCACCTTTTCACGACGCCGTCGCACAACCGCAAACGTGCCGGCGGCAGCGTCAACTACAGCCTGACGGCACGCAAGCCGGGGGCCGAAGCCAAGCCGCCGGATGCAGCGGCGATGCCAGTTAAGGCGCCGGCGCCGAAACTGACTACGCCCAAACTCGCTGTGACAGAGACGGCGGCAAAGAAGCTGAAAGCGACCCCGAGCAAAGTGCTGGTGAGGGCGTCTTCGCCTGTGCCGAGGATAAAGTTAACCGAGAAACCGATGGACACGAAAGTGGTGCCGCCACCTAAGCCCGTCCGGACCAGCGTGAACTCGTTGTGCGCCAACCTGACGAGTCCTCACCACAAGAGCGCCGACCCACTGGCACTGTCCTCGTCCAAGCCGGGCAAGATCGTGACGTTCAAGAGCAGCCCGGCCGATGTGTCTCGCTCCCCGTCTGCGTCCAGCCAGGACGGACCCAAGCCCGGCATCTTCGTGCCGAGTGCGGAGACGTCCGACAGCCCGTCCCCCACGCCAGCCGCGTGGAAGCACATGACCCCGTCGCGGATGGTCAAAACTGCGGTCAACAGCAAAAAGATTGAGCAGGAGCGGCGGCGGATACTGAAAGGGGAAGGACCGCCCCTGTACGGGGTCAATCCCCACTCCCTGAGCAATCTGATGATGGGTCGTTCGTTGCCTCACCCCTTCTTTTCTGCGTCTTCGATGCTCAACACCGACGATCCCAAGTTGAAAAAGAAGCATCTAATAGCGGAAGCGACACAGACCCACCATCATCACCGCTACCACCACCCAGTCTCAGTTCAATCCACACCAATCGTACCGCAAACAGCCTTCACGCAGTCGGGTAAGAGCCCACCATATCCTATCACTCTATCAGCATCGGAATAATGTTGTGTATCACTCCTGCTTAACAACTAAATCCGTTCGGGTTCACGAGGGCCTGCAATGGTTTCACTCCGGGATTTCACACTCTTCACCCCGTGCATTTTTTTCGCTGAATCTACGGAGGCGGATACTCCTTCGATAGCGAGTGGTCAATCTAGAACAATGCGATCGTTTGCCGTGTTACCATCGTCAAACATCTTCTCGCGAAAGATTCAGCTCTAAAAATGTATTATGCCGGCATCATCTTCACAATAATTCTATCTCACCTAAATTTATTGATTATCTGGCCACCTTGTTTCATCTTGCTTGACCACATCCTGACGTATGCTTGGTGAGTGATTCCTAAGTGTGTGATCGTTCCTCCGTCCTTGCTTGATCCTAAACTCCCATCCTCAAGGGCAATTTACCAACCCCCGGCATAACCGGACTAACTTGCTGGAACAATTGAGCCGGCTATGCGCTACATTCGAATTAACTTTGCTTCTCACTTTCAATTTCCGCTAACAAACCGGTCAAAATTCTCTCGCTTACTCTTAGCGACTTTCTAAGCAGACATTCTGCATCATCCTCCCAGCCACTTGCCCATCCATAAGCTTCCAAGTCCCGTTCTCTCTGTCGGCTTTTAATCGTTGGGTACTTGGACTGACTGGCTGGGTGGATGGCTGGCAGAATGGGATCAAGGCGAGCACTATCAACTCTTCACCCTCATGTGGCACCCGTACGTGCGTGCCTGCCTGCGTTCAGCGTACCTCTGCTTTGTCTAAAAGATGGCCGCACATGCATTGATCTTGTGTCGAGCAGGAAAAGATTTTTTTCTTTTGGATCTTTGGATTTACCTACCGTGCTGCTACTGTGTTTTGTTGGGTGATGAATTTTTTAACATGAAATTGTCCTACTAACGGTACAAATGCTTTCCCTCACGCCACCCAACCTGAGCCCTGTGGAGCTTTGCAATCGCACCCACCTGCTGAATCCTGTCACCATATTGTCTGTTGCGTTCCACATAGTCTTGTCAGTTTGTTCAGAAGTTATTAAAGTATCTCAACTCACTGAGAAAACACAAGAAATTATTGTCAAGGCATTTGCTCACAATGATGGTGGTAACACATATAAAATTGTATAAATTCTAGATCATGCTTATGATTCCTTTTCCATCATTGGACATGTTTCTTATATAAATTATTACAACTCCTTTTATTTTCAATTTGAGCCAATATGTTCGTAACAAAATTGTAAATATCATTCCATTAACTTATCAAATCACTTGATTGCCATGATTTCTGCATCTTGAACAGCAATGATAGCCTGACAGTCGCATCACTCGGCACCATTCACGTGTATCGGCAGTAGATCACAGCTGGCTCACGGTTTCATTTCATTGCGTTAGCATTGCACTGAGAGTGATGTTGCGATTTCGACAATGTTCTAATCGCGCCGGGTTGTTGCAGTCGAAAACCAAGTGAGAGCGCTGCCTCCTGGAGTCACGCAGAAAGACGTGGAGCTTTACAATGAAACGCGGGAGCAGGCTTCGCAGGTGAGTCTATGGTTCATTTGCTTGGATGACAACTGGGTTTTAAATGGCAGTAGAATTGATCATCGACCAATTTTTGTGTTGCATGGAAGTTGGAACCAGTTACCAATTACAATGAGTAGGCCCCAACCACTTGTGAAAACAATCAATCCTTCCAAATTATTTTACTCTAAGGACAAGTCCCGATCAAGTGATGAGCACTAATTTAGTCTGGTTTTTGGTTGGTTTGAGCCAAACGAGCATGTGATGACTGATGACACATTGTTCCCCGAGCAGAACAGCACGGTGGTACTGCCGAGCCCGGAGACCCTGATGGCGAGCGCCGGCGTCGGCACACCCTCCAACGCGCCGCTGGCGCAGCAGCGTTGTCCCGCCGCCATCGAGTTCGGGAAGTACGAGATTCAGACCTGGTACTCGTCACCGTACCCTCAAGAGTATGCCAGGTAAGAATACATTCTCTCACAACCGCACATTATAGTAATGTTAATTTGCATGCATCGTTTAATTTGCCTTCGCCAATCTCTCGGTGATTACTCTCATGGCATTATTATTGCCAAATCGATTCACACCATTTTCCTGCCAAGGTCAGGAGCAGAATTATTTTAACAGGTTTAAATTGGATTCATGTTGATTTCGATCATGTTTTTTCTTATTGAATGTTCTTTGTTGTGGCAGACTACCGAAGCTTTTTCTTTGCGAGTTCTGCCTGAAATACACCAAGAGCAAGGCAGTGCTCGAAAGGCACCAAGACAAGTGCTGCTGGCGGCACCCACCTGCGACGGAAATCTACCGTCACAACAACATATCCGTGTTTGAAGTAAGTTATTGGCAAGATTTTATGTCTTTTTGGTCTTTGAGGGCTATGTTGTCTGGCTGTAAGTTATTCTGCATCCATTGAGAATCGACTTTGGCTTAATTTGGTTTGTTAAATTACCTACTTAAAATTATTTTAAAATGTACAAGAATTTCTGGGCCGTATTTCAAATTGTTTTTAGCTTCTGATAATGGTTGTCTGTGTCATTAAACCATACCTGTGATTGGATTCAGGTTGACGGCAATGTGAACAAGATCTACTGCCAGAACCTGTGCCTGCTGGCGAAGCTGTTCCTCGACCACAAGACGCTTTACTACGATGTCGAGCCTTTCCTGTTCTACGTGCTGACCAAGAACGACTCGAAGGGGTGCCACCTGGTCGGCTACTTCTCCAAGGAAAAGCACTGCCAGCAGAAGTACAACGTTTCGTGCATCATGACCATGCCCCAGTACCAGCGGCAGGGCTTTGGCCGCTTCCTCATTCATTTCAGTAAGTCTTAAGCTGGCAGATGTCAAAATATTGTCAAATATCAGCAGTACAGTTTGATACTCTGAACAAAACGTACGTCTAAAAGTCTGGATTTTGGAAAGATATCCTGAAGTTTCTCTATCTTCTACAAGAGGCAAACAAGTGAGGCTGTCAATTTAGTGTTACCAGCACTCGCGGTAAATCTGGTCCTCAATATTTTGTGAAAATATTTACCAACATGGTCAAGTAAATTTTTATCTATTTGTGCAAGTGTTGTTTACGCAATGATGTGTTTATTTTTTGTCGCTGAAATAACAATGTGGAAAACATTAGCTGAGCATAATCATCTAGCACCCTGTCATCGGCTTATGGCAATGTTTACTCCCTTTGGTCGACTGGTGGTAACCCCATTCCCTGTTGTGGCGCAGGCTACCTGCTGTCGAAGGAGGAAGGCCAGCCAGGCACGCCGGAGAAACCTCTGTCGGACCTTGGCCGCGTGTCGTACCATGCGTACTGGAAGTCGGTGATCCTGGAATTCCTGCACGGACGTCGCGGCTCGTCGGAGCTTTCCATCGAGAGCATCGGTCGCCAGACCGGCATGTACAGCCACGACATCGCCACCACGTTTGAGCTGCTCGGCATGGCGCGCAAGGCCACCACAGAGGTATGTTCAATGTTTCGGTGCCTACAAGGGTTTCTCGCTCTGAACTGAACAACTTCTGAATGAAATTTGGCAGGAAATTAAATTGTTTGCCATTAGATCAATCAAAGTTGCTGTCAAAGTTTGTCCATTAGTAGCGCTAAGGTGCATTAACATCTTGACAAGTGATTACCAACATGGGAGAAGGAAAGTAAAGGGTTGGCAAAGATCGGCAGAACTCCATTCCCCTACTTCATTAGATTTAGATTGAGGCAAACGCCGGGAATCTTTCGGGGCTCTTGGCCATCAGTGCAGAAATAAAAATACCTTATCGGCAGTTGCCCACTATTTAGTTATTGTCCATTTTATAACTCAGATTTGGGATACCTTCAGTGACTTGAAGTTTGAAAGACCAGAGTCTGTTGAAACCTTATCTTGTATCCCTAAAACGAATGTTCCGGCACACGTTGCGTCGCAGGACGGCAGCCCGACGCTGTCCCTGTGCGTGGACTGGGACCGTGTGGAGGAGCACGCGGCGCGCGTGTCTCGCAGCAAGACCCGCATCGCGCTGGAGCCGGAGTGCCTGCGCTGGACGCCGCTCATCTCTGTCATGGCGCAGCCGCGCGAGGAGGAGCCGCTCAGCGAGCCAGAGCCACTCAAACTGGAACCGCCCGTTCTCGTCCCAGAGCCCGTTCTCGTCGTCCCCGTCAAGCCGAAGCGAGGTCGCAAGCGCAAGCCTGAGGTTACCGCCAGCCCCGTGCCCGAGGACGAGCCGGACGAGCCCGTGACGCCTGCAGTGGAAGTCCCGCTGGGCCGGCGACGGTCCACGAAGCCTTCCAAGCTTCCGCAGAGCGCCGTGCCGCGGCTCAAAACCCCGGTGAAGTCGCCAGCGGAGGTGGAGCCACCGAAGGAGGTGTGTCGGGCCAACTCGGTAGACGGCAAGCAAGGGAAGCGGAAGCGGGAGGAGTCGGTCGAAGTGCCCGAAGTCGCAGAGGTCCCGAAGGAGAGGAAGAAGCCAGGGCGGAAGCCAGGATTCAAGCTTAAACTGGACTTGGGGCCAGAGCCTACCAACTTGCCGCTGAAGAGGACAAAGGTGGCGGAAGATGTCGTTACATCGCCCAAGAGCAAAGCAGCCCGCGCCAGCGAGAAGGCCGCCGAGAAGGCAGCCGAGAAAGCCGCTGAGAAGGCTGCCGAAAAGGCTGCAGAGAAGGCAGCTGAAAAGGCTGCAGAGAAAGCTGCTGAAAAGGCAGCTGAGAAGGCTAAGGAGAAGCTGGCGGAAGAGGTATGTCATGTGGTGCTTACCCTATTTATTCAGACAATAGTGCGTTCACAACTTAACACTGTTTGAACCGGTTGTATATTTTGCAACATTTAGCAAATTGCCGTATTCTTTTTTTTATGAACCCATTGTCACTTCTTGTTTGAATCCACCTTTATCTATAATGAAACATGGTCCTACTACTTCACTTTTAAGTACCTACTACTGTGTAATTATACGCTCCAGTTTGCGTATCCTTCCAACTGTACTTCAATTCTCGTTAAAATATCTTGAAGGCATTCTGTATGGAAAATTAATAAAATAATATCTCATTTAGGCAGTCAATCCATCTCCGTTACACTCGTACTTAACAACTCTGGCCATGGTTCCCCGTTCAGATCCCGCAGGTGTCTCCCAGCCGACGGAAGTCCGTATCAAAGGCCCGCGACAGGGAAGCTCGAGACAAGGACGTCCGTGAGAAGGAGGCACAGGACAAGGATCAGGACGTGGCCGTTGTCTCGTCGAGCCAGGAGGCCGAGTTGACGCCTGCAGGCCGCAGCCGCCGCAGGGCCAGCGTCAACAACAAGCTGACGCCGCAGTCTGAGGTGAAGCGAGAACGGTGGTCGCAGCGCCGCGAGAAGAAGCTCAAGCTTGAGGAGGACAAGAAGAGCCGGCAGACCACAGTCACCGAGTACTTCAAGAAGAACTGGTAAGCGAACGAGGCTGTCTTTTTGCTGCCTGTGTGCCAGATTTTCCTGAGCTATAGTTATTTGATGAGCGTAGCAAGCGAAGCGAAATCATCAATTTCACTACTGCTAAAAAAAACACTTGGTGTGTGTTTGTTTGTTTGTTTTTGTTTTTGTTTTTTTTTTTGTATGTGTGTTTGCGCGTGCTCTACAGGCCAAACGCCTGCTTCGAGTGGGATGAAATTTTCAGGGTGTCTACTTTTGTTCTCAACTTAGACCCCCTGCATTTTTCAAAAAAATCCTCCATACCCTTCACTTTCAAAGCAGAAAAAAGGGCAATATTCGACAATTGGGCAAGTTTGGAAAAGTACGGAAATTTATTTAAAAGTGCGTATTTTTTTCAAATGTTCCCGATTTCGATTTGCCTTTAGAAACCATCGAAACCAAATCGAAACATCACACCGGATTTTTCCCAATAAAAACCAACCCAATAAAACTCAATAATAACCCTTGGGCATAAGTTAAATCTATGTATTAACATGCAGATTGCTCAATGATCTCAAAATGAGCATATTTCCGCTACCCGACAGCTCAGACAGAAACAAAGAAAGGTCAGAATGGTTTACAATTTCAAGTGATCAGTATTTTGGAGAAAGCAATGGTCCGGCTTGCTGCTCCATGATTTTCATAGGCTTTTTGCCTAATCTTTTTATGCGCTATATATAAACCGCTAAGCTCATCTTCAACGCAACACAAATTGCGTTCGCCCTAATTATTTAAGCATGTCACTGCAATTAATTTCAACAATAGGTAGGTATTCACTTTGTTTTGTCTCCTTTGTAGTTGTAGCACTGTAAAACAGAACTGTTGTCGCAAACAGAAATGAGAAGACATTTTCACAGGGTAATCAAAGGGCAATTTATTTATTTTCTGTCAACTTCACCAGTAAAATACATAGATATCACAGAATTATCAAGTTACATAATATTATCACTTAGTTTCTCGAGATATCCCTGTTATTTCCTTGTAGTACTCTCTCGACACGTATGTGTGTCAAACCGACTGCAGCTAACCGAACCCGCTCGCCCATTGCCAGGTCGGAAGCAGAGGGCAGCGAGGTCGAGATGCCAGAACTGAAGCCGGAGATCCTGTCGGAGCCAGACAGTTCGAGCGGACGCCACGTTGCGCCTCTGTCCCCGCCGTCATTGCAGCAGCAAGCGCCGGCGGTGGCCTCGGCACACGAAGCCAGCCCGGTCAAGGAGCCGAAGCGGCGACGGGGCTGGCAGAAGGGTCGGCCACGCCGCAAGCATCCCAAGCCCGGCAAATCCTCGCCGCCCAGAGGAGACGAACAGCCGGTGAGTTGCCGTGCCAAGCGGCTAATAAAGACGGTTTCGTGGGATGGGGACGCGTTTAGAGTGTGTAGACCCGCTCTTTAGATTGATGACAATGGCTGCTTAGTTTTTTGGTGTGACTCAATTTTGTGATTCGATTCTTTTGGTGTGGCCTAATTTGAATTTAATTTATATTTTATTTTCTTCGTTTTGATTCTATCTTATTTTTTGGTGATTAAAACTTCAAGTTCAAACACAATTTGGATGTTTGGCTTTAATCTTTATGGTGTTTTCTTTAGTTCATTTTTCGAATTGTGCTTGATTGTTTGTTTTTTATAACATATAACAACTATGCAATTTTTGAGCATTGTATGTGTGGAAGTTGGGTGACTTCCCATTGTCAAAAAACCTCCCTCCATCGAAAACCTCTGTTCCGAAGAGAAAGTAACCCTTGCTTGCATGAACGGGAGCATGAAAGGTAAACTATCTTACAAATATAAACTTTACAGTAACATAACACATTTCTACTAATATTTTATAACTTAAAATAATAAGTAACATGAATTATTTTTCAAAACTGAATATTTATGCCTCTTTGACCTGCGTCTTACCAGTTAACATTGATATTTATTTCTCAATTATTGCAGGCTTCTTCTGTGGAGGAAGACATCCCAGTTTCAAGTGTCCGTGTTCCATCACCTGCCAAGCAAGAGCTCGAGTCTGAGCCTGAAACTACAGCGGATCCTTTGCAAGAGGTCCCCGCAGAACCCCTGGCATCCGAGCCACCTATCGAAAGCCCTCGACCAAAGACACCGGATGTTGAGGAGACAGACTCCAGAGCACCTGCCGAGAAGCAGGAAGAGAAGTCTGAAGCAGAGGTCGAACCAACCAACGATACTACCAAAGGAGAATCGTCTCCTCAGCCTAGCGAGCCTTCCCCGAGACCGGAAGAAACTGACAATGTCAATTCCAATCATTCACGTGATAACAATGAGAATGAAGTAGAAAAGAGGCCAGAGGAACCGTTAGAGCCGCCTTGTGAGGAGGAACCAGAGAAGCCCGTGAAGTCTCCACAGGTTAAAGATGTTCCGGAAACGGTGGAGAGTGCACCGCCGCAAGAGCCCGAACGAACGGAGGCGCTGTGTGAGTTGGAACCGAGTCCGATGCAGACAGCAGAGACGACCTTGCAAGCCGAGGAAAGCCGGTCGCCTATGAAGCAGGCGCGAGAGCTGGCCGAAGAGTTTGTCAAAGAGAAGGAAAAAGAGGAGGAGGAGCAAGAGACTGAACAAAGAAACAGAAGATTATCTGCAAAGGAAGAAATCTCGTACAAGGAAAATGGATCAATTCAACATAGTGAGACCAAATCAAACCACGAACCAACTTATCAGGCCACGGCACCTGTGGAAAACAACCACGAGTCCTCCGGCAACAAAGTATCCCCACAGCCCATGGAACGTGAGCAACGCGAGCAACCGCGCGAAGAACAACGAACCGAGCAATGCAACAACAACTCGCGGCAGAACAGAGACGCTCCCAAATCGCCGGCCCCGATCCCACCGGAAGACAAGGACACCGCAGCACACCGCCAGTCGCACTCGGTCGGCGGCACGATAGAAGACAGCTCGGACGGCTCGAACTGCGCGACAGCCTCGGAGCCGTTTCACCCGCGCGACGTCCGCACGACTTCGGCGGACGAGAACCCGCGGTCGCATGCACACTGCGAGGTGGTAGACGTTGCAAGCGGCAACACGACGCCACGCAGCGTGGAACCGACGCAGCCCGCCACCCCCATCACACATTCAGCCAAACACACGCCGCCCACGCCCAACGAGATCCCCAGCATGGGCGTGTACACGCCCGACTCGACTACCAACTCCGTGCACTCGATGCACGGCTACGGCCACTGCGACCTTGACGTCAGCCAGCTCGGACTCGAGTCGCCCACCTCGATCTCGTCCAACGACATGGCCTCGCAGAACTCGGTGGAGCCTGTGCAGCGGCCGCCGTCCGTGCTGCAGCCGATACCTCAGCCGCAGACGTACCTGGACTGCGCCCAGCAGCAAAGCATGCACCACCACCACACAACGACCCCGGCGCCTCAGCAAACGCATCATCACTCTGTACACATGCCCACGCTGGCTCAACACCAACAGCTGCAGCACTCGATTCATCTCCATCATCAACAGCAGTTGCATCAACAGCAGCAACAGCAGCAACAGCAGCAACAGCATCAACAACAACAGCAGCAACAACAACAGCAACAACAGCAACAACTACAACAACAACAGCAGCAACAACAACAACAACAACAGCAGCAGCAGCAGCAGTCATCACCGCAACAGCCGACACAACAAGCTCCGCCCAGCAAATCGCAGCGGCAATCGCAACACCACCGAAGCAGCAAGTCTACGCCGAGCGCCGGCCAACAAAAGCAGCACTCAAGCTCGATGTCGCAGCACCGATCCACGCCGCCAGCGCAGTCGCTTCAGCAGCAGCACCACAACGCGATGCAGCAGCAGAACCGGCACCGGTCAACGCCGCCGCACATCCAGCACCCGCTGCAGCAGTCCGCCCCGTCGCAGCCGTCGCATCAGCAGCTGCAGTCGCACCTGCAGCACCAGGTGGCGATGGCGCACTCGCACCAGGCTGGCGGCTACCCGCACCACTCGCACCATCAGCTGGCGCCATCGCCAATGCAGCACCACGCGCACCACCACCACGCCAACATGGCGGCCGTCATCTCCTCGCAGGGCAACTACATCGGCATGCCGCAGATGTCGGTGTCGTCGCAGGCGTTCTCGGGAACGCAGTCGGGCGCAGGCACCTACGTGAGCCTACCGATGACCACTGTGAGTTGGCCAACGATTAATAGGGCGGCTATTTGCGGAAGGGAACCGATGGCCAATTTGCATTTTACCTGTTTTGGATCTGTTGATGTTAGTTAAGAAATTTTTTCTGAAGTTTTCACATAGCTTTTGAAGTCTCTTGTGCAATCTTTGCACATGATCTGTTCTAAAGAGAAAGATCCAAGCAATATGTGCACTTTTGTACAGTATGTGGTCAAAAGTTGCAAGCGCCATGCATGTTATTAAATATACTTAACGTTTAAAAACCTTTGTCAAAAAGGTTATTGGATCCCTTTCGTATTTTTAACTATATTACTGCCCGAGTTTTAGCTAGATATAAAAAATTGCCTGAACTAAGCACTTGATTTTTCTTACCTTATTTGAAGCGAGATTGGCCTTGCCTGATTTGATATTGATTGAATGTAGACACCTGATGCAGATAGCATCGTTTGTATCATTAAACTGGTTTAACTGATGCAATAAATAATTCAACTGCAATGCTCTCTTTGCAATTTATCTCGGAAAGCAAAATGTTTTCTAATTTATACAATTAAAATCTTTATTTTTCACAGCCACAAAAGACACCTTTAGTCGACTAATCTCACCGCAAATGTTGCCGCCACAGGTGATCCAGCACCGCATGGCCCAGGGCCAGCCGACCGGCTCGCACCAACGCCTGGCGCCGTCTCCCGCGTGCGCCGTCTCGACGGCGGCCAACTTTGCCACCAACTTCTACATCCAGACGGCGGCGTCGATGCACCCGCACTCGCACACGCCCAATCCGGTGCCGACGCCTGCTCCCACCCCCACGGCCAGCGCACAGGTGTCGAGCTGCAGCCTCGCCAAGCTGCAGCAGCTGACCAACGGGCTGGACAACCCGTGCCACACGATGACACCGCCGCCGATGAATCTGTCGCCGCCACCGCCTATACCCGCCGTGCACCACCCCCACGCGGCCATGACGCCGCCGCCGCCCCTCGCCGCTCATCAGATGCTGCAGCAGCAGGTAATGCAGATGAGCACTCGCTAGGAGCCTTTGCCCCCGGGGACGGTTTTGTCCTCTTAGATTGTGGATCATGACATTGAGTGAATTTTGAAGTGAGGGAGTGTTTGATGTATTAATGATCCTGGGCCACCTTTTATTGTATCGATTTTGATGCCCTAGTAATACATTCCAAATGCATAGGAGGTTACTGTCCACTATATTGCTTGACATTGACTGCTTGCCATTCTGCGCCTCACCTTTTTTTGAGTAATACTGATAGCTACCTGTTACTCTGACTTTTGTTTTGAGTTTAACCTCTTTGAAGTTTCAAAGATTGAGTAATAGAATGAAATTGAATGAATGAATTAATAGTGGGGTTTAGAGGCGCGTCAAGATTGAGTAATTACTAGAGAACGCTTGCACTCGCAGTCTCACTTGCGTTGCAGTGGCGGTTCGTGCATGAGGCTAGGGAGGACAGAAAGAAATTTGATGTTTACTTATATTTCTAAACGATGACCGGATCAATGTTGAGAGAAAAGATTCCAAGCAAAACGTTTAAATTTGTCGGGCGCTTTCCGCTGGCCTGCAGTCCGCTGGCTAGCTTTCAGCGCGAGCTATGGTGTGAGTCTATGTCCTGTGTCTAGCTGGTGGGGGAAAGAGGCTTGAAGCTGACAGCTGCCTAGTCAACTCTATGGTGGGGAGTACTGAAGGTAGCCCCATAGGCTGCGTAAACTGAGTATGTGACGTCATGGCAAGGCCAAGGGAGGCTTCTCTCCTCTGTGCTTTCCTGGCTGGCCGTGGCCCAAGCATGGACCGACAAGGAGCAAGGAGCACGAAGTTCGCAATTGACGGGAGGGAAATCGAATTGAAAGGAAATTGACGATAGGCTGAAAGGGTGAAAGTGTAAATGTAATGTAACGAACGTGTAAATGTAATCAAAATGTAAAATGTAATGTACCTAACTCCTAAGGAAGAAAAAAATTATGCCATTAACTGAAACTCATAAACATAGTTATCTAAATACGCTTTAATTACATGATTTTCTTCCCAAATGATATCAACAGTGATATTCCCCCCTCGATTAGATGTTAAATTCCGCGACAGGAAATATAGCGAACGCCGCGACATAAAAAGGAACTAGGATGAATGTTTTAAAGAATGGTCTTGACTCTTGTTAGCTGTCATTGTTTTGTTTGCTGTATGAATTTGACTAAAGTCTCGAAACAGTGCATTGGCCAGTTAATGTGTGTCTTGGCTTGTTTGTGTTGTGTTCACTGTGCTCAACGTTCATTGAGCTCTGTCTTTTCGTGTGATTTTTTTTTAACATTATTCATGGCGTCGCAACATTCTAAACGAGTTGTTGGAATTGGTTTAGTAAAAGCGAGGTTATGACCTTGTTGACGAGAGAATGCAAATCAAATTAATTGGCAGAGCAATGCTAAAACTATGCTTTATCCAGAGTGATGGCGAACGATACAATCGGGCAATTACACCCTCGAGATAAATTTAATTTTTTTGGGGAGTTAAGTTAGTAATGCACGTTCTGAAAAAACCACACTAAGGTCTGCCTCCTCAGGCCCTACCAACTCAAAACACTTAATTTCAATGGTGGGAATTCAAATTACTATTTTTACGTTACAAATAAAGACAACATGAATCATATTTCATAATAATGATAATGAATAATGATAATACTCTTTGCAAATCGAAAAACAACCAACCAGCTAGCAAAGCCAATATGGCGGAGTGGAGTTGGCGCACATGCAAGCGAAAGTGCCTACCGGCACTCCCAGAAGAAATCTCCTTAAAATTGATTAACCGTAAAACTTTGCAATATCTGTCCACAGGCTAACCGCAACCTGGCCACTCCCCCGAACCTCCAGACACAGATGTCGCTGGCCAACTACAACAAGTACTACCAGACCAACATGAACGTCGCTCCGGTCACGCCTCCGATGGGCTCCGGCAGCGGCCGCTCGTCGCGTGGCGTGCCCAGCAGCGTCGCCGTACAGCAGACGCAGTCGTTGTCGTCTCGGGTCAGTCCCAACGTGACCATCAACCCGAACCTGATGGCGCAGTACGGTTATCGGATGGCCACGAACCAGACGCCCGGCACCGTCACCGGCTACATCACCAACACCGCGGCGGCCGGCTTCATCAACCAGGCGTCGCAGATCCCCGTGCAAATGGGAGTGATGAACATGACGCACACGCAGTACCAGGATCCGGCCGCCATGCAACGGGCCCAGCAGAACACAATGTATGCGACCACCTACGGGTACATCAACGGCAGTCTCATGCAGCCGCTCAACGGAACGATGCGGCGGTAGACTAGCGAAATATCCTCATCTCTTTCAGCTGTGGGTGAGCGCACATATTTATCATGATATTTTGACTGCAATTGTTCTGAAATGTTTTTGCCGAATAGTATAAATTCATAAGCTATTATTTATTGCTTCTTTTTGAAATGGATTATTATTACTGTTTTCTTCCATTGACAGTTGTTAAGTCGTCTTATTAACAGAAAATCGGTTAATATGGAAAGTGGTTTCCCCTGCCGAATACTTTAAAGTTTAAAAAACTCCTCAATGCCTTTTTTATTTTGTTACTTACTACCAAGAACTTATAAGTTATAACCAGACATTATGCTAGACATTTTAATAAAAGTATGCAAATTGTAATTTCTTACTTTGAGCATAATTCTACAGCTGCATGTTTCTTGTGAAACATTTAATCTCTGAACTGTCAAAAATATTAGTACCTATGTACATGAATCTATCTACAGTATTATCTGTTGCAATGAAATTTTTTTACCTTTTACCTCGTCATATTGCGTGCAACATCCAGGACGTTTCTTGCTACAAGGACTTGAGAATAATATTATGTTCGTAGCATCGATAAATATATCTCATGTAAACTGTAATATACTATTTTAGAGTTTTAGATACTTGTTGCATGCCTAAGTGATAAGACATGAAGTTCTAATGGTACAAAATTTAGCTTAAAACAGTTTTCTATAAAAATTTAAATACTTTGTAAATATTATACTCTATGATGCTAGTTTTTCAAGGATACCCAATTGTTGTGTTAAATGCTTAAAAATTTAATTGAGATTTGTTGATGTGAATGTCTGGTGGCTAGCTAAGTTGAAGCGAGTTTATGCAGGCTTTACAGAATACCATGGATGGGGAAGAAAAGGATGACTCTTACTAACAGTATTTTGTTACTATATTTACTTCTTGAGATGGGGAAGTTTGGGCAAGTCATTTTGATGCGTGTTATCCCGTGTACAATATTTCTTATCTTAGGAGAGCATTGTTAGTATTGGCATGATGACTGAACCATAATAGGTGGGAATCTGCCTAGTTTTATTTATTTCTTGTACATCCCTGTGTTAGCTATCGCAAGAACTGTGAAGTAACGTTGATTTACTGCACCACAATTAGTTAATAAAAATGTACAATAATTGTCTTGCCTTGGATGAAAGTTATTTCATTTTTAGGCATTTATTGTAAGGCTGTATATATTAACGCTGGAATACAATTAAAAAAGTTGTTAATACATTGCAATTTTGGTGCCTGCAATTTTCTATCCTAGTTAGGTCCTTACTAGGGTCCCAGTTTCAAATCCTGCCCCATCTGCCTTTTTGGAAAATGACTTTTCATGGGAAATCAGCATCTGAGTTGGGTACTGTCGCCCTGGTAGCTAGTCAATTAACTACCCGGCTACTACTAATTTCCACATCCTTTTAATTTAAACATGCTTGTGTACATTATCAGCTCATGTAGGTTATTTCCCTTCGATTTCCCAACAGATGGCGTAGCTAAGCCAATATCACACTCAAGCAGTGATAGGAAAGTCATTGGTTCTGATTATTCCACATCATGTTGTAATTTTTTTATTGGTAGCCGAAACCAAAGATACTATTGAGGCTTACGGAAACCTACTCGACCGAGCGATCTGTCACGTGGTCAGAGCTCTCCGAGATGCGGACGTTTTCGAACGCAAACTTTACAGTCGACCGCAGAAATTCGAAAATGGCCGACAACGAACTAGCTGAACTTTATTGGCAATGCATAACCGGTAATGCATAAAATACTAGCCGTTGGCTATGGTATTGGCGGTCGTATTGGTAAGTGTTTTACATATTGTGCGTACTTGTCGGTGTATGCACATTAAAACGTTAACGTAGGTTGAACGGTCGAAAATTACCCGCCCGTTCGTACGAACAGAACTCGCGCACCAGGCTGAAAGATGGTACGCGAGTTGAGCGCTCTGATCGCTCCAGACTGGGTTTTCGGAAGCAAAATAGCGTCGATCGGGTCACTGCGAGCAGGTTTCCGAACGCTGGAGAGCGGCCGGAGTAGGTTTTCGTAAGCCTCTATAATAACCTTCGGCTATTATTGTTTTCCCGCCAATAAAATTTAAATTCACGAGTTGGCAGTTCGTGAGGGGGCAGGCCCAGCTGTGGCATCTTCTCTCATGGGCTAGACTTACTTGTTGCTATTCCAGATCCGATTAATACCTTACTACATGTAAGTTCGATCGTCAGATTGATATTCTGAATCCAATTCTGGATAGGTACGCTTTCCTCTGAGACGGATGAGAACTACATTGAGAGCTGTAAAGAAAAACAAACAATGAGATTTATAAAATGCAATAGCAAACCCGAACAGTATTTCATATAATATGCTGGAACACAGGGCCACATTACCACCTAGGTCAGTTTTTGGATGGGTGTCCATGACGATTGAGTGCAAAAGCTGTGTAGTACGTACCTATACATTACTAAGTAGGTATAATGATTGGTTTCAAGTTGTACTACTTGTCTTGAGAAGGATTTTTCGTAAGGGTAGGTATCTACGTGCAGGTAATGTTTTAATCTACCTCCACCCGTTTGGTTAGGTTCATCATAAACATTGTCACCATTGCCCAATCATAAATCAATCATATGAGTTGAAATTTAATTCGATGGCTATCGGACATTGAAGACGTCTTTACTCTTTCTTACCCTAATACGTTTTTCGACACTGGATAGAAGAATTCATTTGAACCGTTGACATTGACTGTGAAATCCTCTGGCGCAGACGTACTGTACCGAGCTCCCTCTGCAGACAAACACATTAAAAAAACTCAAATTGTGTGTGTTAAACTGTGAACACCAATTGCCAAAATGTATTCTCAAAAGTTCATAGAAGATTGAATGAACAAATTTATCATAACGAACTGGCTTTTGTGATTCAAACTCAATTGATTTTGCTGCAATATCACTGTATTTTCCTAACTACAAACTTAACAACACATTTGAAAAACAATTCAATCTGTATGTAGGTAGCAGTGTATATGTATCATACAATTATATAACTTTGCTCTGATCTGAATCTATTCAAGTAAATTGTAGTGTTTATGATAATCTATTGTTGATGTTAGCACAAGCAAGAGATTTATGGTACCTACTAGAAATGATGACATCTTTCGAGACAAGTGGTGGCCCATTGTCGCAAGTTGCGATTTGAAGCTGTCCATTGTTGTTCACAAACACGGTTCAGAAATTATCGTTAGTTTTTGTTCATAGCATGCATGCTACACCTTCGTTTATACATCCTATGGCACTACAACAATTGTCAATAATCGATTGCAAATCAATTATGTATTACCATGTTATAATAATAGTTACAGTGAAATGGAATGATAGCGAACCAAAATATTGCTAACTAGTCAGTCACTCGAAATACAATCAGAACACTGAAAGGATCTGTTCATCTCGGAGATTGCTTGAAGATCAAGATTGCTTGACTAACATCGATCGATTGTAATGCTTTAAAACACCGTTGGAAAACTTACCTTTGAAATCCATTTCTCACATCCAGCTCTTGATTACATTTTTCAATTATCTCTCACTGTCGCTATTATGACTCCGTTTCTTGGCTTAGGTCAACTGCTTCGTTTTCGTGCTCTTCTTGGAGTCCATTCCGTAATCAAATAAAACCTTATTATAATTAAACTATAAGTTAATTATAAGAACACTGATAATATATCTCCATCAAGACTGGACAAATCAGCAAGAAGTACAATTCCTTGCTTGGTGTCGACGTTGAACTGTCATTGTCAATCACATGTCTCGCGTTTCTGGGCAGATCAAACATAACGCAGATCCATTGCTCGAAATCCATTTTTTTTATGTCTCGGCGAAAACTTTCGCAGAGAGAGAGACAGATAGTACTCAAGAGAGAGATAGCGGATGCGTTACTAAGATATCAAAATAAACAACCGGGCGGGTATCGCCCCTGTAAGTTAGGCAATTTTAATCAGGTCGAAGAATAAAAATGTCGAAAATAATCCTTGTGCAGGTGTTCGTTCGAAGTTAGCTCCAAGAGTAAGCGGCAAAAATATCGCAATGAAACAAAAATATTCAGGCTCCTGAAGTTTCAGCGGGTGTTGTAATTACAAAAGATAGTGAATAAAAACACTATTTTAATATCAAATAATGGTCCCAAAATGGAATTTTTTTTCAACGAAATTAGCAGTCTTTTGTATTTTTTATCAATAGTGTTTGTCACTTCAAAAGGATGCCGAGGGCATTGAAACATTTCTACATAATTATAGTAGGTACCTATATTTAAAAAATCAGACCTCAATCTTTTCCAGGAGCTCTGAGAGCTAACTTGGAAGATACACATTTTTGTGCTAGTTTTCCCAGCTTTTCCGGGAAATTTTTTGGGGATTTTCTTTTTTCATCACTCTCAGTATCATTAATAGACGACCTTATAACATCTGCGATTGAAATCAATGAAAGTTCCCTTTGTTTGACGTCACTAGGTTGACCTTAATGATAATTTTTTATTTTAATAGAAAATGTATCACTATACCTACAACAAAGTGTGACATCACATGTATCCGACCCCCCCCCCCCCCCCCCCCCCCCCCGTCAAAAAGTGTCACACTTTGGGCACCCCCCCCCCCCCCCCCCCGCAAGCGTGACATACTTTAAGTATGTTCCCTCAAGGATATATTATCCTCTATATTGACTGTGTACCTATCTACCCGCCTACCTATTCCTAGCTCATTTTGTAATGGTGCAGTAAATAATTGTGCAGAGCAGAGCCGGACTTAGGCATGTGCGGGCGGTGCACGTGCGCAGAGCCCCGGAATTTCAGGGGCCCCCGAGAATTTGGTTATAAGTTCCCATGGGTTAAACAGCAAAAATTACTAGAAACTCTGGAAGGCTGGGATTACCGAAACAACTTGCGATTTTTTTTAAATCTTTATTTTCATTTCAATCTGCTGCTTTCACTCAACATGATATTTTTGGGGAAAAGGGTTAAAACAGGTACCACGTTCGATCGATACTTAGTGGTAAGCCTCACTTCCGCCAGAGATCCGCTAGTGAAACAGGTGAAAATTATCTAAATTCTGATATGTACTCTTATGGGTGGATTGAAGAGGAGTGGAATGGGAGTTGTATGGAAAAAACGCAGGAGATCTAAGCTGAGAACAATGGTAGACGCCATGACAATTTAATCAAAATCGGACCAGGATGTTGGGCTGTATATGAGCGCTCACAAACAAAAATCAAACAAACACACACATGCGACTTTTTTGGAGCTGGTGAAGTGGTAAATTTCGCTTCGCTCGCTTTCTTTATTAATTATTAGGCATTTAAAAATTATGCTCATAATGATGCTACATCTCCAGTCTCGTGTATTACCTGAAACACATATAGATTTGCTGGAAAATAACCTTGAACGCAAAATTTCGTTTGGGGCTGAGCCCCAAACCCCTCATTTTGGGAGCCTTTTGACACCCCCTCTGCTGTCTCAATGGCTTGAAAGAATCAACCCTACCCCCCCTTTCAAATAAGGGTATATGTATGTGAGGGCCCCCGTGTAGACAAAGTTGCACAGGGCCTCCTGAACAGTAAATGGTGCAGAGTCATCTGTAACATTTTACAACCCTGGATTCATTAATTATAATCTATGATTTTACTTACGAAGGCATTGAATTCTCATCCCCAGATAGTTGCATTGGCGACTCTATTCGTGTCCTTCTCTTCACTGCCATGCTCTATAGGTAGTATGTACCTACG
Organism: Nemoura dubitans; assembly: GCA_921293005.1. NCBI lineage: Eukaryota > Metazoa > Arthropoda > Insecta > Plecoptera > Nemouridae > Nemoura > Nemoura dubitans. The sequence goes on from OV121074.1 coordinate 25,095,058, forward strand.
CTCTTTGTCTGCCATCCTAGAAAATAGAAGCAGTACCTACCTAGGTAAAATGTAGCATACAATTTCATTGGTTTCATGGTATAAATGTAATGGTTGTAGCATCGATAAAAGATCCTTTATTGTTGTAGCTGTGATTGACACCCCTGACAATGCTCAGTTGCTTGTCTCGGACCACCGAAACAGTTTTAAACGTAACGATAAGTTTTCAAGTATTACACGTAATGCCATAAATAATAAAACGTGAACAATTATTAATTGATTAGGTACACCGGAAAAGTGGAACATATCACCATCGATAAAGGGAAAACATTATTGCTAGGTTGAGAAGCCAGAAAGTAGTGACAGCAAAACATTTCAACATAATATCAATGACAACAATACCTGCTATGTCAAAATAATACTAATCACACAAGTATTTAATTTTAAATGACTGATTGTTGAATAAATAACTGGTTTAATAGTGGCATGAGAATAAACAACACGAAAACACCTGTTTCTCTCGCTCTAAGGCTAGGTCAGGTTAGGCTAGCCGACCCCGCCAAGAGTCGAACTAAGTTCCCAAGACCAAACGACAATTTGAAACCAAGCGGGAAGCGTGTAGCCAAACATTGTCCTGTCTTTCAAGAGTCAATGCACTTTTGGAAGTATTCAGAGACATTTTCAAAACAATTTGTGGAAGTGAAAAAGGTGCCTTTCATTGTCTCAAATATACACAGAGCAAAATACTATTGAATAGTGCGGACGAGGAGACCCCCCCCCCCCCCTTCTGTGTTACCCTTAGCCACCGAACGATCCCAAGGCGGTTCCCTCTCACAGCTGCGCCCCCACGCAGAGAAGGATGAACCAACAGAATCGCCACAATATACCGGCATTCGATTACTCCCCAGTACAGTCTTGCTTATACAACATTACTGGGTGAGTAACGTATACCGGCATACTATCACTCACCAGTACAGATTTGCTGATACTACCACCTTTAAACATTCTTTGCGTTCATTGGTTCTCGAGAAAAGTCATCTTGAAAATGCATTGCTGGGAAAGCGATTTTCCGAACGCTGAGTGTGCATTAGTTTTGAGACCATCAGGTGACAGGGTATTATCAGTGTATTCGTTATCCACCTTTAAACATTCTTGAAGTTCATTGGTTCTCGGGAAATGACGGTCTGAAAATTCATTGTTGGGAAAGCGATTTTCCGAACGCTGAGTGTGCATTATTTTTTGAGACCATGAGGTGATTGGGTATTATCAGTGTAATCGTTTGCCACCTTCAAACGTTCTGTAAGTTCATTGGTTCTCGGGAAATGAGAACTTATGCCCATGTTGACTATTGTTGTACACACATTTTTGCTGCATGTTTCGCAGTGGTGCTTTTATATTCTTGGTGGTGGTGGTGGTGGTGGTGGTGTCGTGGTGATAGAGTAACATGCGTGGTGGAAAGGTATGTCACATCACAACCAGGAGGTAGCTCGATGACTGTGCGAGGGTTGGATGGGTCGGTGGGACCGCGACTGGGAAAGGGGCTAGTGAATGAGAGGCAAATATAATGGCAGTGACTTGACTCTAGTATACCGAAACTCTATTGCACGTTGAGTAGCGGAGTGGATTTGCATCTTCAAGAGAACCCATCTGCTGACACAATCGAGCTAAGAGTGCCAAAAATTTCAAATATACTCTAAGCTCATGTCATAGCACCATACGTTCCTCGAGGAAGATGCAAATCCACTCTCCATCTTCTCCTTCTTATAAGGTAACTGGTAGTGGTACCCGTCGGCCACCACACACGTCACACACACACACACTATATAGTCTACGATTATACCATTAATACTAAGCATATTGAGTATAAAAGGGTTATTATTTGCTCCCGATCTCGTTTTGTTCAGGGTCTCGCACTATATCCCCTGTCGATCACTGGCCCATTTCCACTAACGCACCGATTTAGCATTTTTAAACTTCAACTAAGCCCAAAATTACCCCAAAATTGCTAAGATTTACTACAAAATTAGCCTCGAGGACACACATGTCTTGGGTACAGTTCAACTTCCTTCATTGGTAAAATAAGCAATAGATGAACTCTTAAACGCGTCCATTTTCCTCTTAAGGGGTGCCAAACTAATTTGCAGGCGATAGGTACATGTGTTTAATAACCATTTTGTGAAAATTGGTCGAAAAAACCACCGCAGCCAAGTACCGCTCCCGTATTCGAACCTAGGTCTCCGAGTTAATCAGCTCAGCATGCTGCCCACTCGGATACATAGAAATGTTGTGTTCTACTGATTTATAATGACATCATTACGTGGTGATAATGACTATCACTACGCCATGCGCTGCGCAGTAGGCTGCGCAGTAGGCTGCGCAAGCACTAACACTCGAGACGGTTCTAGTCCATCTTTCAAAGATCCTAGCCTCGATGTCACTTTTAAGAAGTGCCTCTGCGGCCGGTTCCCCGCTGTCCCAGCCCGAACCCCATCTGCAGTTTGGAGGCTTTTGTGGCAATTTTTGGACCATGGTCTTGGGCGTCCCCAATACCCCGAAGTGGCGTTTCGCTAACGAGGTCTGCTGGCCACGTGTTTGCGATTTATCGCAGCAGCGCTGGCTCGGCCTGCCCCTGCCAAGTGTGTCAATGCGGTGGGAGTGGGACAGTCGTGATGCTTTGATTCGCTAAGGTGTGCGCCGAGCGGGATGTTACACTGGTTATTCTTCCAAGTCGCGTTAGTACGTTTTTCACTTTGGACTGCGGTGGGTTATGTTCGCTGTTGAAATAAATGCTGCCAAGCAGCCAACGACTCTCTAAGATGATAGCTTTTGTTAAGAAACCATGACGTGAAGAAATATAACAAAGTTAATTTGTAAGAGGGAGAAGAGTAAGGAGAATTTATTGCTAAAAAAAGTTATTTGCATAATTCATATTATACGACAATTAACCTCTATTATTCCTGAAGTAAGTCTGGCGTGGTGGTTAGCTCTCTCGACTTTCAATCCGGTGGCGACGGTTCGCTCCGAGCCGAAACCAGTTTTTGGAACCAGGTTCGACTGCTCACGGAAAATAATATCCGTGCTGCATTCGCCCTGGTAGCCAATCACTGAACTAAAGCAAAATTGATTCGATGTCACTTTTATCACAAGTCAAAATGTTTAGTACCAGACTTGCCAACAGAGAGTGCTGGCTGGCTCCGACGTCTGATTTATGTGCTAGCACTCGGAACTGTTCATAACGTCTTTAGCTATAGGTCAAAAAAATCGCGGTGGGGCGCCTGGGGGTACGGCCCGATCTTTAATACTCGGGGAAAAACTCCTTAGTAACTAGTTTGGCAGTGAGACCCCACGGGGTTCTGGGTTCCTTGGGACTCCGGAGGGGTCCGATACACCAGCGACGAACGGCACCGTCCGGAGTCGAGCAATTTTTCTTCGCAGTTTCGTATGAAACGTTTCTGGGTATGATTGAGGATTCCAAGGGAAAATTTTCGAAAAAAGGCCATGTTCACCTTTATTTACGTATTTTATCTCCAAAATACTGATCGAAATATTGAAATGATAACTCCAACGATGTGACCTTGGGAACTCGGCAACTTTAGGCCTGAAAGCCACTTTCTGGCGAACTGATATGTCCCCTATATTTCCCGGAAACCGCGTAGTAACAGTAATTACACGAGCGAAAATATAAGAATTTCACATGAAAGCCTGGAATTTTATGAAGGTAAAGGAAAAAAGAATGGAAAATGGAAAATGGAAGATTCTAGCGGACACGTCCGGGTTCCCGCACGCCTCCATCGACTGTGAATCCCAAGTGCTCCTTTAAGTTTTCGCCTTGGAAACCGGGATATTCATGATCAATGGAAAAAACTGAGTAATGATGTGTGGGTACACACACAGATTGTGATGACCTTGAGCGGACTACAAAATTTGGTCTGAAGCTAATCTTTACTATAATTGACTAGCGAATGACAAGCGAAGCGAGCGGAGCGCAATCCTCAATTGAACTACCCCCCCCCCCCCCCCCCCCCCAATTCACGTGTGTGTTTGTTTTTTGTGTGTGTTGTTTGTGCACGCTCACAGACCAAACGGCAGCTCTCATTTTGATGAACTTTTCATCCCCTTGCAAGTTGCAGGCTGCAAAATCAACGCTAACGTAGGGATTGATGTGCGCCATAAGCACATTTAAACCTGATCATCTGAAACAAAATAATTTAGGGCCACCTAACACAATGCACACAGGCGCTATTTGACACTGACGGACCCGGTGCTTAATAAGGCTGCTCTAATGAACCATTTCGCTCCCATTTGCTCATCCTTGTTGCTTCTGCTACGCGAAACTCTAGCTGTATTGCGCTACAAAAATGTAGCCAATGTCCAATGTCGACTGTTGAAAAATCAGCCAAACATTGCCTCGAAAAACACAACCATGGCCAATGCTACGTGTTTGGACCACTGGCTGCTCTCGCCGGCGGCGGCGACAGTGTCGGCGTCGGCGAAGCGCAATGACGCCAAGCGCGGATATCGATCGACGTCGCCGCCGTCGCCGCCGCGGCCCGTCGACGCATCGCGCAAGTGGGTTAGGCGCCGCGGGTCGACGTCGTCTCGCTAGCTGCCTGCCACTTCAGAGGGTGGCTGCCGCGCTCTGTGCTCGGCTATCCAGGCATCGAACGTGGATCAGTGCTGGGCTGATTAGCACTCGACGAAGAGGATCGAGTCGGTTTCGTCTGCGTAGTTTTAGCTCTGTAGCAAAATTCCATGCGATTGTGACTGTGAGTGAATGTGAAAACAAGGTAAGAAAGTTCACGTTGCTTTTCCAAAGTTCAAGATTGTGGATTAATTAATAATGAATCAACTATCGCTGAAGAATTGTTGATGAAAATCAAATAAATCGCAGCGATGTCTGAATGAGATTGAATGTAAAAGTCAGTAGGTAATAAACTCAACTTGTTTTCCTAGCGCCTCCCTGGAAAGCGTATTGATCCGAAGCGGAACGGCCGGGCGCCATATTGTGAAGGAAGTCTCAGCGTCGCGAGACTGTCGTGGAGTGTGGTGTCGAGCAGCCCAGTGCGTGTGTTCTGAAGTAATGAGTGACTGCGGAATCCCGGCAAGCTGGTGCTGTTGAACGTTATCTGGCAAGTCGTGGTGAGCTCGTGGACAGCAGTCACCCACGCGCCCACCATAATGGGCACCGTCTTGAGCTTCAGCCCTCGGGAGAGGCGCCCTGTCTACGCCAGCAACTCGGGAGGCGACTTCACGCTCAACAACTTCAGCTACGAACAGCTCAACAATGTCAAAAATCGCGAAAACAAACCTGTCGCAGCGTCCGTAGTCGTTCCAAACAACAACACGACCACCTCCAACAACCACAACAACCAAAACAACATTAACAATAACAACGACAACGCCAGAATAATCTCCGAGAAGAACGCTCTCGAGAAAAACTTTAAGAAGCATTCCCTGTTTATAAACGCGCTGAGTTGGAAGCGGTTTTCAACCTCCAACAACAACAAGAAGAAGCTAGATAATAAGAACAAAAACGTTACAGCATTCCGTCAACCGCTTGTGGATAACATTCATCCGTTGGTAGTCGACAAGAACAAGAACATCCAGAAAGCTTCATCTATCTCGTGTTACTACCCTCCCTCATCGACCAAGAAGTCGTCGACGGCGTCAGGACCAGGTCTCGATCTCGTCCGGTCCAACAACGCCAACAACAACAATGCCAACCATCACCACCAGTGCGATAAGTTGGCCCCGAAGGCCGTTCTTCTGGGCGCGCCCCTCAGTGTGGGCCAACAGCCTCACCAACTGACGTCGGGCCCGAAGAAGACGGTGATCCAAGCTTCCACCTCAGAGCTGCTCAAGTGCCTGGGCATCTACCTGCACGCTAAGTGCTATCGGCTGAAAGACTTCCAGGCGGGGGACGCCGTCATGTGGCTGCGGACGGTGGACAGAAGTCTCTTGCTGCAGGGATGGCAGGTATGTGAACACCAGAGTCTCTTGTTTGACGCCGCTTTTCTGGGGTCCCTCGCTGAGATGTGATAGTAAAGTGGCGTTTTCAAGTAAAGTCAGTAGAAGCTGCCAAAACAATTACTATACCATTGGGAATTAGAAGGGCGCGCTCGTCCCACTCTCCAGGTTTTGGACAAATACTTCATTCCAAATAACACGCTCTATGCGTCATCCTCAATCATAACAGACGTTGGGCATGGGAACACCCAGCCGTTCCAGACATGTGTATCGCCTCCACTTACGAGTGCGGGAAAGTCATCGTGCGTTATGTTATATCAATACAATTCAGTGCTATTGTTTCCTACCACCATGATAGCATTCTACATGGTACACGGCATTATATATGAAACGTACGCAAACTGCCTCAACTATACTGGTCATCATACAATATCTGGAAGTTTCTGGTAGCATATAGCTACTACAGTTCAGTTCATGTCAGTTTTACTTGCTAATATAAGATAAAATAAATGAGGACACAAATATAACGATTTCATACTCCATAAATTCTAAATCGACTTATTTTGTGACCCGACACCGCCCTATCCACTGCAGTGTCCATCATAATAAAATGACAATGGTGGCCTGCGTCGCAGGCTCGCTGGCTTGAACGTAATGGCTGTGTTTTCCTCTCAATAACGTCCGTACCCCCTCGCACCCTCCAAGAGCTGCCACCCCCGGCGGCGGCGGCGCCACCCCCTCCGACGATGGGCTCTCCCTAGGCTGATGGCTTCATCGATCGTCACCGGCGCATGGCAGGACATGCGCACGCACCTAAGGGTGAGGCACTAAGGGTCCTGGCCGGGTCTGGGTTCGAACCCTTACGCTTCACAATCGCACGCGAAGCAGTCACAACAATGCACGACACCTCGACGTGAGACGTCGCGGCGCCCGCCGCCCACCGCCCACGCGGCCTCGCAAAGATCTCCCGACTCTCTAGCGGAGGGTAACATCGGGTCATTAGACAGCACTTGCGTCATCGGCTCGCTGAGCTGCGCTCAGTAGAATAGTTTGGATAGATATAGATGATGCCCGGAAAACCAAACCTGAGTCACCTGACGATAGCAGTTTGAGGTCGATCAATAGCTAGCACACAATCTCTTGTTATCGGCTCATGATTGGGAGCAATTCAACTTCGCCGAACTCTATAAATATAGTAATTTGAAAACTATTTGGAACGGAACACGACAGAAACGAATTTAAGGAAAAACTCGGAAAATGTCTCCGCACGCTATTTCAAGGCAATCAAGTTGGACGGGGGATGACTTTCCTTTTCTTGACAGGCAATAGCGTTTTCCATCGATCTGCATCTCAGTTGCGGCACCTGCAGAAAGCAGCTGGGGCGCCATTCCGAACTAACACGGTTTTCCTGTTGCAGGATGTCGCCTTCATCAACCCGGCCAACGTAGTCTTCGTCTACATGCTCGTTCGGGAACTGGTCGAAGAGGAGATCGACTCAGAGCAGGAACTGCAAGCCGTCGTCTTGACCTGTCTCTACCTCTCCTACTCCTACATGGGCAATGAGATCTCGTACCCACTCAAGCCATTCCTTGTCGAGGACTCAAAGGACATCTTCTGGGACCGTTGCCTGCTGATCGTCAACAGACTCAGCCGCAACATGCTGCGCATCAACGCCGAGCCAGGCTTTTTCACGGAGATCTTCACGGAGCTGAAGGCTTGCGGCACCAACGCTATGACCACCAGCATCAGCAGTTCCTCCGTGTCCGCCCTCGTCAGCAGCGTCGGCACTGGCCTCGGCACGACAGCGGCTTGACAAACCTACTCGACGTTACTAGTCAAAACGCTGCCAGGAAGTCGGGTAGATACTCATGTTCAACGGCGTCAGTACTTGACAACAATTTGAAAGAATCGGTACATTTTAACACATTTTAGGTCAGTGAATGTACAACGCGATTTAGGCAATATAGGGTATGACTAGATGGAAAGAATGCCACTAAGATGAAATACGAAGAGAGAGCTCAGGCATGGTTGTCCTTTATAGACAATAGACATCGAGAGAGTTCCAGTTGGTAGCAAAGCAAATAATAAGTATATGTACATGAACTTGAATTGTACTAGGTACGTTGAATAATAGGATATAACTATGAGAAATGAAGGTATATGAACGAAACGGAGAATCTGTTACACATCGTGATGCAATCATTTGCTGCGATTTTATGGCTACTTGGTCCCATTTTCAAGTTTTCCACTAAAAAGCTTGGTATGATTTAAAACCAGTAGGAAATGATAAGTAAAATTTTAGGTAAACATTATTGTAGATATTACCTAGTCATGTTTCAATTGCTTTGAAACGTTTGGGTAGCAGTTGTAGAAATAGCACAGTATGAAAGCTTAGAGCGCTGATTGCAGAATGGGGAGCTGTATGCAGAATCCATGAGGATGCAAGAATTTGAACAGCGTTACGTTTCCTACGTCCTGTCAAAAAGCTGCTCAGAGTTTGGGTATTTATGTTCACATGCGTCGTATATTACACGGTTCGTTCAAGAAATGTAGGTACATTTTTCAAGCAGTGCCAGTAACGGAAGAATTTGAACTAGGTATCTAATTAATTATGGATGACATTCTAGTTATTTTCATTGAAATTAAGTTGCCCTCTACAAGATGATACTACGAATAGGTCACTCGTTATAGCAAATTACAATAAGCCGCAGAAATAATTATTTACTCATCTCGGACACTTGTATAGGTATTAACAACTTTACTCGTATCGGTATACCTAACTACATGAATGGACAAATCTTCGTGTACAACCAAAGTGTGCATGTAGCTATATAAAACTGGCTGAGCCCAAGCAATGCAGTGATAATGTCATAAAATAATGTCTAGAAAATTACCAATTTAAAGAAATCTACTTTCATACGCGCCACTAAGATATTATTAAAACCAAGCTATTACGATGAAAATAAAGTATAAACAGGGAATTTAACAACTGTAGGTGGGCCTATTTATCAAAATAATTTCTTTCCTCAAATATTGGTAATGAAGGCATGATATTATTCATACTATAACACATTTAAATTAAAGTTATATAAATTATACTATCAAATACTACAGAGTATTCTGAATGAATTGTACAATATTATATTGAATATTTTGACCTGTCATTTGAGACCCTACAATTATTATTATTAAATGTTACAATTGTTGTAAAGTAATGCCTTAGAGTAAGTTTAATCTAAGGTACATACTAATGCTATACCTACCCTCTGCTGAAGTGAGTTTGAGTTCGACGTTCGTCTACATTTCATTTGCATGAACATGCACAGAGGTGGTTCAATGGCTGGGGTTGTGCAATATGAACAATTATTATTTAGTTTTCAATGTGTGCGATGTATGCAGCGAACTCTTTGGCGAAGTGCAATACTCTGGTGTTGAGAGTTTAGCTTTGCCTCTTCTACTGCGAGTAGGAGAAAACATACTACTATTGATATTGTTCATGTTAAAATGTCTTGGAATGATTGATATTGATTTATACAAAAAATGTCAGTTGGTGTTTTTATATATAAACTAACTAATAGGTACCTAGGTACCTACCACACGAAGCTCTGTTATACAGGTTGTACCTACAATCTTCATTATTCATAAAACAAAATGTGCAATGGATATTATGGAAGTGAAAATATTAACTATTCGTAAAAAAAAAAGAAATAATTTTATATAATCAGATTTATGTTCAATTTAAGAAGGCAAGAATGTATAGCCAGTACTTGTGTAAAGTAATGTAATGGTGTCAAGTGTTAGGATTAGGGATAGATTTTTAGGTATTACCACTATTGTAGCAAATTTGTCCAATTAAGTTTGATCATTATGTTTTACATACTCGCCTAGCGTTTAGATGCTTTGCCATTTGTTTATACGTTGAATGAAAGTAAATCCCTCAAAAATTTATAGGAAATTAAACACAAGTGTAATAGATAGGTATTCAGGTAGTATTGTATCGAGTAGGTGAACAACATGCTATATTTGTTACTAATGCAATCTATACAAAATGTGGCCATAACAACACCAGCATTGGTCATAATCTTCCAAAATTTGAAATAATTAACATGCTTTGGATGAGCCTAAGTAAGACTCAAGTACCTACCTTGCATGGTCTTTGACAGCCAAGAGTGTTCTGTAGCAAGAGCAGGATTTGGCGATACACCTATGATCGAATTTGTATGCATAAATCTAAATGATTTCATATTTTTAATGCACTGGGAACAGAACGTTGGCAAAGGATACACCAACCTCTAATCGTACCTTATATCGCCTACAATTTAGGAAACCCAACCGGATTTGAAAATAAAATGTCGCAGCGAGCTTTGCATGTTGCAATGCAAATGAATTGACCAAAGTAAATAACTGTTAAAATGTAAAATGCCCACAAAAACGTTCGGCAGTTCTGATTTTGGTGAACCCTTTTTACTGAAGAATTCAGCGTGCATTAACAAACTGAGTATGAAAATCTAATCCAATACCCAATCCAATACTATCTACTTGCAAGTATTGTCACAAAATGTGCAATTAAAAACTTCAAAGTTGATCCATTTAACAGTTTGTTGGAATTTGTAGCATAAATATTAAAAACCGATTACTAATTTGCAAAATTAAATATTTAGTGATGCGTGTTTCTTTTTTGATATCCTAGATTTCAGTTACAATTACGATTTCATTGACCCAGAGGAGGCTAATAAATCTGAATTCTGACCCAACGTTCTCAAATTGAATTGGGCAATAAATGCAAAAGAATAAAGCAGTTTTAAGAGAACCTAGCAGGTAAGATTCCTGTACTCAAAGAACCGTGGAACAAAGTATTTTTCATTTACTGTCTTGTTCAGTCAAAAGTAAAATGTATGCAACCAATGTTTAATTTCATTATTACAATCTTTTCTACAAACATCAAATGACCCGAACTATATATTCCAGTAAGCACAAGGATGTCTGCTGAAAGAAATTAAATTACAAGAATCCATCCATCGAACTGCATTCAAGCTTCATGTAATAATAGTTCAGGCAGGACACATTCGGAGGCTATATGAAGTATTACAAACACATCAGTTCAGCAATATCACTCGATGCAGAATTATCGGGGCTCACTTTGCATCCTTACTTCAATTAAAATATAATTACAAAAGAAATTTTAACAATCCCTATGAATAAATGTGGCTATTTTGGTCTGGTAAAACAAGTGGGAAATTCAATAGTGAAGTCAGGTTTCAGTTAAAAATTGTATTGACATTCTCTCGAGACGACAACAGAGGCTTCGTAAAAAACAATGTTAGGCAAAATTTTTAAAGTAAAGTATTGTGCTACCATTAATTTATTGCATTGGAAGATTTTCATAAATTGTTCTAAAAACTCCTCTCGTCGAAGGTAATTTTCGGTGTCATAGACTGGCAGAATGAAAAATCCTACATAGCATGTCTGCTTTTTGTTTCTTTTTTTAGAGTCAAAGGTAATCAGCCTTCAGCCCTTCATTGCACTGCTCACATCATAATTCAGTCCAACTGCACCTACATATGCACAACACACATATTCCTAATAAGAATCACAAGAACAAACAGCTAAAGCATGCACTTCTGTTCTTATTTTCAATAAAAAAGGGGTATTTACAAAGTCGCAAGACTGCTAAATTGATGTTTTCTTGGCAATGTCAGTCAATAGTAACGTAACTCAACAGAGCTAATGTGTGGTCTCAACCCAGAAGCAGTATGTTCGACTTCCGGATACCAGCCAAACTGGCCACACACCGAGAGATCTTGCCTTCGACGCCCTCCCGAACATAATTGGCCTGCCTGCTGCAAGGTGGTGTGTGTTACTTCTCCCAAAGACAGAGGTCATCATTCATCAAGAGATCAAAAATAGATTATAATCAAATCTCAAAATAGTTTAGGTGATAGGAAATAATTATGTACCACTGACATTTTTACAGGAAGAATTGGAACAATGAAATTTGAGTATTTTACAATCCAAGTATTATACTGTGGGTCTCAATCCACAGGCCTACAATGAAGTTCTTGCGAGGACGGTTATGGAACCAGCAAGAATGCCAGATGAAACTCCGCTTCTAGTTGCTGACAGATCTGGTAAGTTTCAATCGATAGGCAGTACGTGGAGAACTGATAGAATGCCTCTCTTACAAGTGTGATGCACACTTGGTGAACGGGGGCATACAATTCTGATCGGAGGTTCACTTCTTTACTGGTATTTGAAAAGCGTATTGACAATGTTTCATCAATGATAATATTCAGGATCTAAAATACCCATTCTCAAAATATGTACAACTTTTACTTTTAGACTTCGTAACAAATTATAACAACTAAACACCATTTCTTGAATGCCACCATTCTGCCTATGTCGTTCTGTTTCTCGTGCTGCGGTGTGTGGAAATGTAGAAATAAAGCACATTATCGAATTAAATTTATGGCTTCGGCCTCCAGACACATACACTCCAAACACATGTGCACCAACTGTTACGTCACTTTTCAACAACAAGCACTGATTTTAAGAATTTAAAAAAATTGTCCATCTCATTCATCACACAATGAAAATTCTTCTTTCATCTTATGAAATCCTCTTGTGGCTATTTTCCTTTGCAATAGTCTGTGAGAATGTCATCTTGATGACGAAAGAGCCAACACTATGTTGCGGTGGAGAAGTGAGGCCACGCGAACGAACGAGCGAATTGCTGGTGGCTGAACACGCGACGGGCCAGAGCGCCCTTTCCAAAAAAAGAGTTTGTCACTTAGTTTTTACATCCAGCAGCAGCTCCCCTGCTCGTGTAGACATAACGTGATCGGATGTCACTAGATGATTATGTTGTTATCTTCTGTCCCGATAGAGGAGGTAAGTCTTCATTGCGTGCGGTAGACTCAAGTCTGTGATTCGTTCTTCAAGCTGGTTTTTGCCAACTCGTTGTCGAATTACTCGTCTACACAAATCCATTAAAGGCAGTGGTTCAGCTGAAAATAAAAACCAAATAATTAGCTCACACATTCGATAGAAAATTATCGACACTTCTTTAATGAATTCGTGTCAAAATCGTTATTTCGGACTGCTTAACGTGCAAAGAACGGCAAGCAGCATCATTTAAGTAGAAGGAAAGAATTTGTGCAAGGCATTCCTTACATAAATTTACTTTAGAGACAATCTTGCATAATAACATTTGCAAGAAAGTGAAGGTTGCCAGCAGGAAGTTAACATGCTGAGACTGGAAGTGTGCTTAATGCATGTATACTCACGATCTAAGCCGCCTATGTACTTCATGGTTATCTCGCAGTGGCCCCAAACGGCACTCACTATGGGATATAGCTTGCGACCCTTGAGGCCGCGGAATGCAACTCCTAAATACTGGCCGTCGACGACAAACGACATCGTACCGTCATCCATGTCCAGCACCACTGGAAAAGTCCAAGAGACTTGTTAAACGTCGGAAGGATTTTACTTAAAAATTAACCTAAATGAAAACTGGAACCGAATATTGCTGCCCTTCTTCCAATGCCACCGCAAGTGGTGTTTAAGAATTGTAAATTATAATGCTCACCAAGAAATTTGTCTGGCACAATGAACGTTTCATCGGCTTTAAGAAGCGCAGGGTATGTAACGCCTGCATTATTCTTGGAGTCGTGATAAAGTTTATTTCTTCCTAGATCCCAGCCCCATGACTGGTCATTACTTCCAACTAGACTCTGGAAAAGAAACAGAAAAAATGTTGTAATCAAACAATTGTAATTTTCACGAATTTCCTTTCGGTGATTTTGTTCCTTGCGAGCTGCTAACTTCAATAGCAATGGAAGCTAACCTGGTATCCTACAGAATGCAATGGTGCATCTTGTGTGGCGACGCCAACAACGGCATGCGTCCCTCGTTGCCTCGTCGACCAATGAACTTCCCAAACGTGAAGACCTTTCGTCAGACCCGTTTTGCCTCGAATGCAGTCCGTGCTCTGTCAAGACCACACAAATGCTATTAGTAAATAAAATTTTGGTAGAATGATATTAAACTTGACACCACTGAACTGTATAATGGATAACAATGATTAACTTTGCCTCTGTAATGATAGGACTGGTTATATCTTGCTTTAGTCCAAATATATCTTATCAAGAAGATGAGTTGTTAGATTTAACTATTCACCCATTGGCACAACTTTATGCCAAGACTACATTAGGAAAATTCCGTTTGATGACAATGATAACAGTCACAACCTCTAATATAATAATACACAATTACAAATAATATGATTTGTTAGACTCATAGTTTCTTAATTTCACTATACCATTGCAAAAAAATTATACATTTTAAAATTACTTGCCATAACATAATTGACCTTGAACTAAAATTACTAATGGAATTTGTATTTCTTTCAAAAGCAGATGAAGAATGTTTTTACCTGTGCTACGGGATGCCTGTGGAATACCAATTTGTCGTCATCTTTCACAAATATATTTAACGACCGATCTTCTGCATTCCATGCGTGCTTCACTTGACACTCGCGACTCGCGGGTGGCATGTCCAATAAGATATCTAGACGAGCGGGACGCGCAAAATCCTGGGCCAGTTCGCGCGGGATCACGGGCTTGTACGGTTGCGGGCTTTCGCGGTTAACAGTCTTAACACCTCCTGAAACACAATGCAACAAAACATTAGAAATGCAGCTACTACTGTTTGAGCCACCCTATCTTATACAGCAATATTTACTTTGTGAATTCTACTTGAGTGTGGCCAGAGCAAATCAGTACAGGAGGATTACTTTTTCAAAAATTTTTTTGGGTGAAAATCTCAGAAGTATAAGATAGGTGCATGGGCTGATAAAACCATTCCTAATTTTTGGTAATATCAGTCAAATATATCAGCCAGCATGAATTGGTATCTTTTAGCCAATGAAATCCTGAATGGGAGCTTTTACAAATTGATCAAACTGGGTCGAATCAATGAACACGAGCTTGAAACAACTGTCCAGGCCACACACCTGATATCTTCTGCCCCATGTTCATTCCCCTTGATGCCCGATTTGTGCGCCTGTGCTCCAGGTATGAGGAAGACTTGTTGGGCAAGACGGAAGCCTTGTAGTTGTGTCTGCGCAACTCGCGCAGCTCGAGGTTGGCCGCCGCAGCGGAGCCTGCGGATCCGCTGAACCTCGAAGCCCGACACCCTGCGCCAGCGCTCCCACTCACTCCGCGGTTCTTGTACCTGACAATCGGAAACAGGTTCACGTTAGTCAAGGGGTACCTCAAGCAAAACAGGTCAGTGAAGAATGAAAATTACCAAATTGATGTTTTTGGAAGGCGCATCCACACAGTTGAGGACTATTTATTGTTGTAAAGCAAGACAAGACAGACTCCCCAGTAATAAGCAATTGAACTTGAATCTTTAAAGCAAGATTCTAGTTCACATGGCTTGGAGCCATGATTGGTCTGAAATTGGTTTTTCCCACGAAGATAAATTCGCCGAAATGTTAGTAGGTATCAGTACTTTCAAAGTGCCTAGCTATATTCCTCCGATCACGATTACTCAGTGGTACCAAATCAACACAGACTCCTGACTCACTCAGCAGTCAGCATCCTCCCAGAAGCGAATGGTTCATTATACTTGCAGGCTTGCTCATAAGCAACGAAACCCGACCACTATGTGTAGGCTTCTAAACAGCGAGCTCACGACAGTCACTGAGATGAGAATTATAGATTGCACTTGCAGTGAGTCAATGCCATTGAACGGAACGAAGCGTAGAGGCCTGGAAGCTGGATGAATTGTGCAATTACAGTCGCTATTTGAGGAGGCGAGAGGAGCGCAGAGAATCGCTCGCTGCCCAAGGCAGGGCGATGCAGGGTTGAGCGTGAGTACGCAGAGGGTTGTGACTCAGAAAGGGCAACAATCAATAGTCGAGGGAAGCCGCACACAGATAATGCATCTAGGAGAGTTCTATGGGATAGAACAACAATAGGGACGTGATGACGGGAGAAATAGTGAACTTATCTCGGTGTGCCTCTGCCTCTTCTCCTCTCGGGCGCATCCACGGGGAGAACATGGAACTTGGGAGTTTTCAGCCTATTTTCCACATTGGGGCGTCTATGCTGCAAACTTAGTGTTATGATACCAGATCGAGTACTGCTTTAAATAATAACGAACTTGAATCGTTTCATGTGGTTGGAACTCGCCGACAGAAAATGCATCAAACCATTTATAATATACACCACTAACAGCTCGACGAAATGAAGACGACATAATAAATAATTCCTTCGCAACTTCGTTGCCGTGCCGCCCGAGCAAAAGTTTCAACGCGCGATGTTAGTTAGAAAAGTTATAATTAATTTAACTACGCGAGGAGCTTACTTCCTACACCCGACGCTTGTAAAAACGAGTGTTATAGACCCATTGTTGGATAGAATTTGTTAGCCACTTTTAGCACACTGCGACAATTTTTTGTGGATAAACTCAGCAATAACTCGGTCATATCGTAAAAAGTTGGCGCACGGTGATATTAACTCCTCGCTGTCCAATAATGCGTGAACAGTGCGTAATAAAAGACAGACTGTGCGTACACTCGCGCTTGTATATAGATGCGTGGCGAGCGCCAGTCATAGACAGCTGTCGCAGCAAGAAATGCACCCCATGATATCGGGCCCCTGCGAGCGTGCCGACGGGAGGCGTCGTGTGATGCCTCGACGTCGACGTCGCCGTCCCTCGGCATGGGGCGAGCGACGCACACGACCACATATTGCGTCCGTGCCAGCAGCACACTTCTTCCTCTCGAACCAGCGAAGAAAAAAGTGTTTATACGATAAATAAGATCATCTGTACGAACTATACGAATCCGGCCTGGATGTGTATTTTATAGAAGATGATTCGTCGCCGACGCCGCCTGTTTCGAATTATAGTTCGTCCGCTCAACCACGAGTTTTTTTCACCTCGTTAATCTTCGCGACGCAATTAACTCGTCAGCTTCGTTTACGGGAAAAAATTGTTCACGGTTTTCAGTCTGAAGTGAAAACTTCCGTTTCCAACCCCATGCCTCTCGAAATACGTCAGTCAGCAAGAGTCTTCGCTCTTCGGACGTTTTGGCCGCCGCTGCTCGATGAGCCTCGCCGTATTCGGCGAAGTGCGAGGCCCGAGAGGTTCCGGTGGCAACGGTGACACTGTCTCGTCTCGAAACGGGGTCAGCCCGCCACGGATAGTCGTGGGAAAGCAGAGACACATCGACAGGAAATCTGGACCGATTTCCGATCACCGTTAAATCGCGGCACCTCCACGAGCAACGCCACGATCATGTGGAAGAGTTGTCTGTACTAGACGATGCTGTCGACGATCAAGACAACTTATTGTCATGTGGAAATATCTGTAGGATGGGGGGTATGTTGAACATCTTGTAGAAGACAGCTGACGAGGCAGATGGAAAGATACAAGTCCCACAGAAATCCATGCTGTTCCCGCGAAGGATGATGCACTTAGGATAAGGAAAGCAGGCATCGCAGATCTCGGTTGGGGTGCACATCGAGCTATCTTCTTGAAAGAGGCACAGCACCGCGAGGAGAGCAGCTAACACGAAGCTAGCAGAGCTGTGCAATGTGCCGACGTTGGGAGGGAGCGTCGTCAGCCTGCTCCGCCCGATCGATGCAGTGTGGGGTGCTGCACTGGTTAGAGTTGGCATGGCAACCAGCGAAGGCAAGTCACGTACTGCCGACAATGTCGACAAAAAACTACCCGACTTTCTTGGGTCTTGCAATATGGAGTTGTGTATCTGTGTCGAAAACATCGCGCCCGGCACCGCGCGCTTTTCAAACTGCTGACTAGCGAGATACTGGAAAACACGACCGAATTTTCTAACGAGTTCTATCTCGAGCCTCTTTTCGATTACGAGCGAAGAGTGGGCGTCGAGGGCGTCGAGTGGCTTGTGGGTGGCGATCCTCCAACCCGCCGACGCCGAGCGTCGGTGCTTGCGACGTAATCACAAGTCTATCAGGGCAGCCCCATAGCGATGAGGGCAGATATTGATAATGCAATCTATAACGGATGTTTGGCAGCACTGGAGGTAAATTTTTTCCCTAGGGCGCTCGGCTCCAAGACTACCATCGGGCTAGCGGCTCGTCAGCCTTTACAGTTGGCGACGACAACAGCTATAGTGGCAAAGAAAGGTAATATTACCGGTGGAAAATAGAAAGCTGTGGAACGGACAATATGACGAGGGTTTGTGAAAAGCAACATCGAGCAAAAGCTGTCATAACTAAATAACAAAATACAATTCGGCAAATAAACGGACGAGTCTTATTTGGAAGCGCGCAGACAGCTCCGTTTCGCGGACCGCGCGGCAACAAGGAATGTTTTTGTTTTGATGCATGAAACGAAAGTGCACGGATTGTGGAGCGAAATGGCAGATTTAATCAAACGGCGATCAGTTCAAAGTGCAAAGGGCACGGCCATGGCAAGTCTCACTCTGCCGAGGTAAAGTTAATTAGTGCACCGGAGTAACTGCGCTGTTAGTACGTCGTTCCAGCACTTGGCAAACATTAGCGTCCCGAAGGCGACGTCGTAGCCCCAAGTCTGCACCGGGATCGGTTGCCTCTCGTATAGCTCGGCTTTGCTGGAGTGAATCTCTCCAAATAGATCTCCGCCCGCCAGCACACACTTCGGAGTCTCAGGATCGCTCTCAGAGACATGTTCAAGCAAATTAACTTATAATCCGATGCCCTGACACCGCAAAGGGAGACTGCGTCGAAACCGATTCGCTGCTGACAGATATTCGGTTTATATTTAGGTCACCGTTAAATGTGCGAACATCGCGAGATAAATCTGAAAAGTGAATGGAAACTCTCTCGACAGAAATAAATGTTACGTCAAATCCATTCATATACGCACATCACTTTCGTTTACCGAGGACGATTGATCACCAATATCGTTCGCCGACCAAACAACCCAGTAAATCGGTATCTATCGGTATCTATCGGTACCCTCAGAGAAGGCTGAAAGAAAACTGCTTCGAAACCCCTAAGCTTCTAAACTGAACAAATACATTTCTTGTATATGAAACTGAAAATGTCCGGGGACCGCCGGTGGCACCAGTAATTCTCGTCGAGCGACCGAGGAGGCATGGCGAGGCGGTTTCAAACGAACACGGCCCTGCTTGGTCCCACGGTGGTCGGGACTCGGGATTGTCGCCTATCCCTCGACACCGGCACGGCCAGACGGGTCTTGGGTTCATTGATTGCTGCATTTCAACCACCTTTCGTCAGGTATCAACATTTGTCCCATTAATATAATGGTAAACGACACAAACAGAATCATAATTTGGCAGTGGTTTGAGCAAGAGAAAAAAGAACAGAAGGCATTGCAGAAGGACCCCTTTCTTGCCCCGGCGTGTTGTGTTTGCTTTTTTATTAAGTTTGCTTTTTCCCTCTCCTTTAATTAGTGTTTAGACTGATCCTTCTTTCCAGACAGTAACACTGAAACTACACCCAAAACCAAACCACCTCAGTACAGTTCGAGCAAAAATACAACCACCACGCACACTGCGAGTTTTTCTCTCCTGTACCCATGAGACTTGCAACGCAGTGAAGGCACCGACGAATGCTCGAAAAAGCTGGCCAACGTTTTCCAACAAAGAAACAGTTGCACAATGTCTATAGGGACAATGGCGTACCAACCTTCAGTAGGACCACGAGATACGCATCGCCACAAAGAAACTGTTCCTGACAGGCATTTAAATCACCGGAAGGCGTGACCGTCGATGACGAAGAGCCGATCTGCACTGGCTGGCCTGCCGTGACATCGACCCAGGGACTTCCCGGCAGGAAACTCTGCAAGACTGCAGTGCAGTTCGTGGAATCGCGATGACCCACCCTCGGCGAGACGGAGGGTACAGACTCCAGACGAGCGCTCAGACGCGGGCAGAACTGGCTGCTTGCTTCCCTCGCTAGCAGTCGCACGCACACCGTCAAATCAGTGCTCACTGCTCAAGCTCACCTCCACCGTAACCTTGGCCCGCACTAAGGACCGACCGACCCGTCCGCAGCAGAGAGCTATCCGGGATACCGACCGAAAGGTTGTCTACTCATTACAATGGAATGGGCCAACCATCAGCACATGGTCTCATGGCTGGTTGGGTCTAACAAAGAACTATTCGAACATAGGCAACACCGCACCACCTGTCTGCTGCTGCTGCTGGCTCGGAGAGGACTGGTGGATGGAGATCCCCTGCCAACCATCCACCATATCAATAACATCGTGAGAGGAGCGCATCCGGTGGAAGCGCCGGGTTCGACATTCTCAGCCGATGTGGTGACGAGACGAGAGACCAGAGCCAAGTTGGCTGTGCGAGCAGCGTGATGCAGAGATCTAAAATTCTGCTCGTCGTAACGCATTATCTCTGGGGGCTTGAGTCGAAAAGCTTATGGACATCTATGTTCATCTTGCAAATCGCACCCTAAGCTCATCTTCCCAGCAAGCGGCGGCGCTACACTGCACATGTTTAAATGATTGGCAACGTACACCGAGCTCATCTGAAATGAATGTGCCATCATTTTACTGTCATTTTAACGTGGATACTGGCATAAAGGTTCGCAGACAGTTAGGAATCCCCTCGGCTCCCAGGGCTCATCCCTAACGACCCTCGTGGGTAGCATCTTCCCAAGTCCCCGAAAAGCAACCGAGAGGCGGGCGGCAGCGAACGAATACGGGTAGGAAAGACGTACAGCCAACAAGGGAATCGGGTTTTAGGGGTCAAAACACGCCACCGAGTGTCTTGGGAACACACAAACTAAACCCTGCCTCGCTAGCCCGACTGTCTTTACTGGCACACCTAAAGAAAAGAACTTTAGAACCTTCCTTTAGTCAACGACCAAAGGAAAGGCAAAAGCTAAAGCTTTAATACATAATGCCTCTAACGTGGTGCATTGGGAGAATCGCAGAGAGTTTAGCACAATGGTTTTTGCAGCAATGCGCGTGAAAACTGAAAATAGAGAGAGAGAGAGAGAGAGAGAGAGAGAGAGAGAGAGAGAGAGAGAGAGAGAGAGAGAGAGAGAGAGAGAGAGAGGACGAATTGTGAGGCATGGGGTCTCGTCGTGCAAGGTCTGTGTGCGTTCGGCGTGTAGTTTTCTGCTGTGTTCGGCAGAGTATACGATCGATGCACCAACTGCACGGACTTGAAATTGTTCCAAGTTACAGTCGATAAAAAAATACGCTCTCCACTCAAACATTCCTATTTCAGTAAGATTTAATTTAGAGCATAACTGGGCAAAAGTCCAGGCATAGGTTATGTCCGAGGTGAATAGAGCATATGCGAAGCCCTTGCAGCAAAAGTATTTTGTTATAGCATTTCCACGTGGTAAACTCTCGATCCGCATTCTGTCAAACAGGCCAATCAAAGCTCGTGACTCAGTTTCAGTGAAACACAGGGAATAAGCATTGTTCTGCTGCGCTATATTCCTGCATACTTGTTGTCGATTTCAACTCTTGTACATTTTGAACGTAAAAGACAGTGACTAACGCCGACGCCAGATGTATGGCAACTCACGTCCCTTTGAATGTATGAATAAAGAAAATATAAATAATGTATCATCAGGGAAAAATTATTAAAACAGCTCGGTGTAGCTCCATGGCTCGCCAGTTTTCTGTGAATTCTTTCTTTGCTCGATGGCGTGAGCTCCAACGATGGCCATATGGTCGACCCGTAGCCCGCCCGATATTTTCAAAAGGGTTATATACATATCCACATAAAAAACGCGACCTTTATTTATAATCCAAGCACCCTAAGCAGATCCTGTTTCTTAAGGACGACTTTAAGGAAAAGCTAGACTAATAAAAAATACGAAAACAAGCCGCATACCGACTCTGCAGACTATACCTAATGATTTTCACACCTTTCACAGTGGTACCCATGTAACAATACGTCAAACAGAATGGCCAGTACCGAGGCCTGATCCGAATCCGATCAGGTACACCGCACAAGACAGGAGTGTTGCTGCTTGTTGCTGGCTGCATGAAAGTTGTTGGAGGCTATCTGGGCTCTTGCGCTGCCGTTCGAGTGTCGACCACTGATCGCCGCGGTGCTCGAGGAACGATCCAATGCGTTGAACTCTGACGACATTCACTCTCTCGTGGCGAGAACTTGGATATGACATTGAAAAGCAATTGCATGATTGTTCTTGCGTTGCGTTGCGTCATGGCGATATTAGTGCCATCAAGGAACGCAATTACAAGACTCCACGCTCGCGGTTGCTTCGTCGACTCGCAGTGAAAGATACCGAAGTTAAAGTACACATCCAGTCGGTTGAGCGCTGATGCATTCCGAGTGTTATTCACAATTCGAGGTATCCGCCGTACTCACCTCTTGTTTTATGCGGCGACGCCTCGGCTATTGAACAGTATGACTCGCTGTCAGTAATTGTTCGGGGTAGCTAAGTATAACGTGCTTATTTTGAAAAGAAAAAAAAATCTCGTACGAATCGCGTGCGTCCATGGCATGTTCGTAGCAGGCGCAGGCAATTTGATTTGACGTTCTGTAATCCGAAAATATATAATGAAATGCCGAATCGTGCCCGGACAAATCACAACAGAAATACCTGGCCCCCGCCCAACCCTGACATGAGTACTGTGCACAATAATGGACAGCAAATATCGCGACTCGACAATCACATTTGCATTTTCCCTTTCGCTGCTGGCACAAGTAGTGTGTATATACTCTGCGACTCCAGTATCCATAGGTCATAACAAAGTCATCGGCGATGGGCTCACACTTGGACTGGGGAGATATGTGCAGAACGGATTTCATTAGATGGCTCACATGCAACAAATCTATGCGTGCTGATTGCCTTCACGCACAATGTTATTAACAGAAATATGCGTAATGCCGGTCGGTTTCGGGATTACGCTCTAATCGGCTTTGGCAATCGCAATCAGCAGGACCGCAGATGTGGAAGCTCGCTTGCCCCGAGATAATCGAAAACAGGGGTCGACTAGATGGGCGACCGGCTGGCTGGCTGGCTGGCTGGCTGGCTGAGTGGTTGCGCTCCAGCACGGCCTGTTTTTAATGCATGCAAGCGACGCCGACGCCGCCGCGCAGTGTGCCAAAGCGACGTCTTCGTCGAGAGGATCCATGCCGAGCATCCAGATACCAAACGGGGCTCGCACACCACTAGTTTGGTTTGGCCCGTGTCGGATGGAAACTTTCCAATTTCTGGTTGGGACCAGCGGAATGGCCGTCGCATGAAAAATAGAACGGGCTTCGAGACAGCGCAGGGGAAATCCGACGACTACCGAGATATATTCCCACAGCTAATGATCAAATATCAAAGTCCTCTCCAAAATGAAAGGGCACAGGGAATTGAATTGATAATCTACCATTTCCACTAACACTGAAAACCACTCTCCTCGCTGTCAACCTGCAAGCGTGGACTCCCCTCTCTGGCTCCGGCCTCCGCGATCTGTCTATACTATCTCTATGTTTCAGTAATAATGCATTGGATGGCAAATATCAACCATTTATACAACAACACTGATTATGATTGAAAGGTTGTTCACCCCTAGCCGTATGGGCAACTCTTTGGCCGGCTAGGGGTGGGGTGGGGGCACGTGGGGCTGGGGGGCGAGCGATTGAGCGCGTGTATACGAACGAGGTTAATGAAAGGGTCACGCGACCCCTAAATTACGCTCGCTCGCTGCCCCTCGGCAGGCAGGCAGGCAGGCACATGCGATCGCCATATTTGCTAAGTACCTATACCCCGAGTGTGGCAGAAACGAGGTGCCGTAGGTGTGCTGCGACCGAAAAGGTGCGGGGGAGAGAGGGGTTGGGGCAACCCCATTTGGTTAGGTTGGCGCGTTGGAAATGCAATTTCAAACATCACACGTCGGTCAGCTGGTGCAGCACGGAGGTGCATCGCGGTTGCCGAGAGCGCCGACTGAGTGGCTGGGAACGCTGGAACAATGTCCCGCGAATTGTCATGGACGCAAACCACGGCCGACTCGCTCGATACTTCCTTCCATCACATGGCGATCACGATAATCTCGCTTCGAATTTAATTGATCCAGTTTGACGTCACGGAATTTCGAAAACAATGTATGCCGTGCGTTGTTTTCGATGACGTAGATAAAAAACGCAACGCAGGTTCGATCGGTGGGCGCCGCCCCCCGGTGGTCGAGTGGCGAAAGGTCAGAGGTAAAGGTGTTATTAAATCTAGTGCGATACGCTGTCCCTTTCTTCTCAGCTGACGACGAGCCAAACACAGAGCTGCAAGTGAGCGACATTCGTTGCAGAGTCCGACTCTGACAACACAACCTAGCAGGCATTCTAATCGCATTTCAGGGCTTCCCGTTTTCACGCGGCTGTGGCAGGAAAATGAAAGGAGCCTGCCGAGAGTGGGAAACCATGGTAACCTCGAACCGTCGTCGTTGACGTCGCCGCCGCCGAACACACGGCGAACATGTAGCGGAAATCAAATTGCGCTAATAATTCAAGTAAACGACTCGATGCCAGCCAGCTATAGGCCAGGTAATGATCTTCGAATCCAGACACGTGACAAGCTTGCTTGCACGGTCCGGAGCCAGCCGAGCAACGGCCCACAGAAGGTCGCAACAAGGTCAAATTATTATTGAGTATGCCATACAAAGAGAATAGTTGATTTGCCGGGCCCGAAAAAAATAAGTACACCAAAACACCGTAATTATAAGTTAATTTCGTATTAGACCTTCAGTAATTGCATCATTTGAGCATTGTTTTATGCTAATGTTACAGCTTAATTTGCAAAGCAACGTTTTCGTATATATTTACCGCGAATATGGACATACTTCCTATGAAAATCGCATTCTCCGAATCGTTTTCTGCATCGTGGAAGCCGAATTGGGAGCCGCAAGATCGATAAGAGGGCGTCTCTCGCTATCGCAGCTCCTTCATCGCTTCACGGGTGTCTCGTCATAGTCGCGCACCCCATATCACACCTCAGACACCGACTTGCCACCGTGGCCGGATAATCGCGTCGGGTCACGGCAAGACTGCGAAATTACCATAGTCAGAGAGCCTCATATAGGTAGAATAAGGGACGGGATCAAACTAACCACTGTTATCATACAAGTAATTGAATTATTCCTGCAAACGTTTGGAACGACGAGTCCGGAGTCCCGCGTATAATCAGCTTATCCACGGCGCATCCCGCAGATAATCGTGTTAGGGGATAGATTCTGACTTGGCAGTCTTACGGGGTAACAACGTTATGTACATTATGTACACCCCGACCGTCTCGTAGTATGATTAGTGATAGCATACTATTGCTACGCTGCGTGGCGGAGCGCGTGTACTTTGACATCTGCAAGCATGACAGAACACAACATCTGTCCGCTCGCATAAAGGCTTCCATTTAAAACTATTGTTTAATTTAAATAGCATGCGCTGGTGAATGCGCGGAGCTCGGCCTGGTTTGGCAAGGGTGGAAGGAAGGCATTACGAATGCGTACTACATGTTGTAGAGTAGTGCGTCTGGTGTACGCTCACTGGTGGTTAATTATGCAACGGTCAGTTTCGTTACGGTTTGTGATGGAAACCGGTCAAGCATCGCGTCAATGTATCCAAAGAAATAAAATTAACGTAATGAAATTTTTTGATGACAAGAGGGCCCACGGCTCGATTGGGGCGATTATTTTTGATAGAGGGGCTCTCTCGTCTGTGAGCCGCGACCTGTTTTTGAGCGTGTATGATTCGTGGAGTTTGATAGCAACGAAGGGCATGAATGGCGAGTGTTTTGCAAAATCAAACTATTAGTGGCATACGGGACGATGAATTATTGAATGATGCTTCCGGTTTTAATCTGCTTAACGCAAAGGTCGTAAATATTTTATCGAATGTTGTATTTTGCTATAATAATCCTGATTTCAGTGTGTAACGGGACGTACATACTGGAATAGACAAGCATCCAGTAAATGTTCCTGTGTACGAGCAGGGAGAAGGGATGCTTCCTGCTTCCCGAATCAGGGAAGTGAAACGTTCCCGTTCAACCCCACGGACGCGGTGTTGCCAGAGCTGCCAGCTGGGTCCGTAGGGAGTAGGGACGTTTCTCCGAGCAGTATAAAGGCGGCAATGTGGCACCAACGCGCTACGGACATGGAAACTCATCCCCGAGAGTTTTCCGCAATGAGAGCCGGACAGCGTTCGTAAATTCGACCGTTGAAAGCCTGCTCGGAGCCCCGAACAAAACAAGGGATGTGGGCGCCACACAATTGTCATTCCCGAAATACCGCGCATGTAATTTAAAGGAAACAACCGCTAATACAACCCACTACGTGAGACTATCATGCCAAATTTCTCGTTCACAATTTTCGAGCGGGTCTCGCTCGACAATGGAAGGACAGTTAGCGAACGAGACTACAATGTCAATTAATTTGGCAGATTGTGAATGAAGACTTGTGCAAGTGATCACGTCCTTGAAAGCAGACGACAAAGGAACTTGGTAGACGTAATGTTTACTTTCTCTCGGCGGCCGCATGGTCGGCGTTACGCGCTGATCACAATGGCAAATCGCCTTCGTAACTATTTATAGCGTACAGATGGGCCAGCTCGCTTCACCGAAAGGTACCGGCAATTGCTGCTGACCACTAAACCAACCCCAGTTAGAGTGCCAGCGCGGCCATTCGGAGCGCGGGGGAGTAGAAATGAGGCTCCTCGCTCGGCCTTTCGAAAGAAAGCTTTTGGACGTAGGTGTACAGCCCATCTGGATGTCCTCCACAGCTGTTTGAAGGCACAAGTATCATTAGGCAACATTGGATATCCTCTAAAATCTAAAGTTGGCAAGCATGTAGTCGAACAAAGGACCTCTAAACTAAAGTGCTATCCCTCTCTCTACAGCCGTTATCTCTTTCTCTTTTCACCACTCTAAAACAGCTCTCTACTACCCTGGTGGATAAGCAACCCTCCTGGCAACGGGGCGCGCCCTCCCCTAGCCCTGTCGACCGAAAACCGAGCCACTCTTTACGAATGTAATGGTCTATCCGTCATGTTTTACGAGCAGACAGCACCGAGGCAGCTATAGAGCCACACAAAGGAGTCACTCGGCCCCGAGCCGAACCGCACCGCAGTCGAAATCAATGTCTAACGGAACACATGTCCACTTCGGCGGACTTTGAAATTGACTGGTTTTTCTGAACAAATATTGTAGTTCTGTCTGGCTGATGACTATTCACTTGATGGAATATCAGTTGATCTGACAACGGGAGAACCCCGACGCTGGTCGACGAACGAACCACCCCTGTGACGTCGTGAAGCCGCCACGAACTGTCAACCGACGGCACGTCCTTGTCACCGCCTATCTCCAGTCTCTGCCATCCCGGAATTGCATTCCGTATGCATTTAAATCCACAGATGTTACCTACCCAGCACTGGCAAACAAGCCACGCTTCGGCCTACGCGTTCTTGGCATCCGCACGCAGGCATAGGTACTTGCGCAACGAAATCCACAAGACACACACACAAACACAGGTAGGTATACACAGAGGCACACAGGTTGCAGGGCGACGGGCACGTCACGAAACATATCTGCACTTGGTCAAGTGCAATTTACCTTGTCTCCATATTTGTAGCGAAGAGTTGCAGATGCAAGAGCGAAGCGGGAGGATAAAGTGTCCAGCTACAGCTAACGACATGCGGACTAAAACAATAAAAACGCGAAGCTGTCGCCGGGATCGTCCACGGCCACCAAGAAAAATTCGACACCGCTGAAGATGAGTTCGTAGGTAACCAGTAAACTGCACAACAACCCGCTGGCATGACCGATTCACAGGACACAACCGCACACACCGCACCACACACACACACACTCTCTCTTGCCGGTCTGCCGCCAGTGACTGATGCAGTAGCTGCCGACGAGTACCCGCCCTTCCTGCCGGTCCGATCGCTCGCCGTGGACTGGCCAACAGTCATCGCCATTGGCCGTGGGAGCCCCACGGGAGTGGCGGCGGCCTATCAGAGGCGTCGCTTAGGCTACGTTTGAACTACGCGCCGCGCGCCAAAGCCGAGGCGCCTGTAAACGGCGCCCGGATTGGCCCAAAGTTGCGCGCGTAATGATTAGAGCCAATAGCAAGTATTGATCCGGCGGAGGGTGAGTGGTGTAAAACTAGGGGTGATGCTGATGTGGATGGAGGGTTTAAATGAAATGAATACATGCAAATAGGGTGATGTTACATGACGGTGATTTTTTTACTGGCCGACTGTCAAAAAATACGCGTGTCGGTCGGTACGGCCGGCCGACTGTCGTGGCCTGCCCGGAACGAGTACCGAAAAAACGCGACGGTAAAATTAGAAATAGCTCAAGTGTTTGATCAATACTTGAAACTTGAAAGGGTGGATACACGTCGGCTTCGTGGCTCGTACTTCGCGCAAACAATTTCAAACAATTTTTCTTCGTACCGCGAGCGAGGAGAAAAAGATGTCTGAAGTCGCGAGTCGGGGGCGCCGTGCCATGGAGGCGCCGGGTTCGCGAACTGCCTGGCGGGTTGCAAAGGGGGAAGGGTGCTTATAGTAGCGCTAGAGAGGCTTTTTTCGCAATACTGCTCACGAAATTAATTTAACTAAACAACGTCGAAGAAAGGAAGCTATATTTTGGCATTTTGAACTCAACCTCTTTCGAATCTGAAATTTCTGAACATCCGCCTCCGACAAAGGTTAAATTATAACAAAAAATAACCTTACTAACTCAATTAAATAGCGGCACAACAATTTTACGCAGTTTTCGCCGCGCTGGTTAGAAAAGTTGACGATCCAACATCGCATCCGTAAATTGATTTAAATTGGATTTAGCATCTCAGTATTTCTGGCTCGTCTTCAGCTAACCGTATTATCATATTCTTGAGTCGAGGACCAAATCCAATCCCTTTGTTGGCGACGCGGGCGACAAGTCGAGCTCACTGCCGACGACGCTGAATCTAACTCAAAATCAACATTTACTAAACCTTGTCGTGCCAAATAGGGCCGGGAAGGTGCACGACGACTAATATTACACAAGGCAATAAGCTAATTGAAGTGACAGATTTGATAACCGAACCAACCGTCGTCTGCTGATTCACCTAAACTTATTAATCAGAGCTGAATAGTGAAGCACATTCGAGTCGTGGAATAAAGATCTCTCCGGAGGAAATCTCTTTGCACGACGTAAAGCAGTTATCGTCTGTGCATTCATTCGGGATGGCGACGCCGAATCTCTCATAGCGATGCTGCGACGCTGTCATAATAATCGTGTGGGACTTTAAACTTTAAAGAGACTCGAAATCAAAGACGATTGACGCGACGACGCAGCATCAGCTGTGCCCCGCCGTGTGTGTGTGTGTGTGTGTGTGTGTGTGTGTGTGTGTGTTTGCTCCGTGCGTGACTGATGTGTGCCCACGTCAAACAGCCATGCGCGCAGTCAGGTTGATGTTCTCGTGACTGACAGTAGGTAATGTCTGTCGCACTCGCATGTGCGATCAATATAATGAATGTACCCCCGTCCACGTGCCATAGGGGGTCACTGTCAGTGTTTCGAGCGTGGTATCATGTGTCGGGGGACACACGTCTCCGCTGCCCCTCCGTGCATTGTGCTGCGCTGCGCGACGCTGCGACAATGCCGCTGCGCGCTGCCCATGCCCCTAACAGTGCGAACTGGACGTGAAGGGCCTACGCTATTATAATACCATCCATTCCCATTCCTGCCAACCATGCCTGCTTTCACGTGACGTCAGTCGAACACATGCATGGTTTAAATAAACAATTATGCAGCCAGCTGGTGCAGCCGACGGTGTCCGGAGAGCACGGGCCTCCCTCAGTTTCCGAACTAAGAACAAGGCTCTGATTTTGCCAAACACGTGGATGTGCTCGGCGCTGGCTATTTCGCACTTTCCACACTGCGATTTTACAGCAAAGGAAGGAAATGTCGTCGCCCCCACCTCCCTCTTTCCCGCCTGCCCTTCCTTTACCTTCTAGCAACTATTGTGCACTTACGCATGCATAATGCCAGACATGCGCTAACACGGCGAAGGCTATAAAAGAGTTATAAAATGAAAGTGACGAGTATATTATTTGCAATAAAAGATTAACGCATTGAGGAGAGTTTTTTGCTCGAGTAAGTTCAGGGTTGGGAATTGCTGTTTCAGTCTCTTTGTGCCGACTACGGCTGGCAGCGAGCGCATGTATGGCTGGTATACCTAGTGTCGGCGTCGTCATCGGAAACATGCCTCCTAACCACTTTGGCCGCGCAAAGACCACCGATGGAGTACCAGAAAGTGCGACCTCCGCCCACACGCGCCACATGATCCGAATTCACGCGAATAAACGCTGAACGTAAAGTGTTTCTTCACTTTTTCGCGAGGCGAACGCTGCTTTGGAAGGCTGAGATCGCGCTAGAGGGGCTAGAGACGCTATAGAACGCTATAGAACGCTATAGAACGGGTCAGATATGGGTCAGAACACGCCAAGCCGCAATTTGGCCAACATTCAGCGAGATAATATGACAAGTGATTACATTGAGATGAGCGATCCATCAGTTTCGAGAGACTCAATGGCAGACATTGTCTCGGCAGCATAAATCGTACAACTTTCATTTTTCTCAAGAGTGTTCCTTGAAAGATCATCTCGACTCTTGAATGCGATCAAGCTATTTTAAAGTAGTGTTGGTAAGACGGAACGCGAACGGAACGGACTATCTTGCCGGGAGTCCGTGATCTAACCTTCAACCTGGTAGAGTGAACAGTGAGCTTCCCTGCGGCAGATTCCCTTCTCTAGGCCTAACTCGTGTACCGATGACCGGATCCAAGGCTCCTATGCTGGCACCGACGCACGTCCACTTGAAGCCACTGCCGCTGCCCAGGCCGCTGCCAGCTAGTTTGGCTTGTGCGGCTCAAGCCTGGCTCGCCTTCGCGGCTGCCCATGGGCCTTCGGTTCTTGTCCAGTGGCGAACAGTGGCGTCTGCGCCGGCAGAGCTCGCATGCACTCTGCTGGTAGGAGGACAGGCACGACGAGGAGGAACTAACTCGCCACTTCGG
This sequence comes from Nemoura dubitans, assembly GCA_921293005.1. Classification (NCBI taxonomy): domain Eukaryota; kingdom Metazoa; phylum Arthropoda; class Insecta; order Plecoptera; family Nemouridae; genus Nemoura; species Nemoura dubitans. The sequence continues at coordinate 25,126,027 of OV121074.1, forward strand.
CGACAGTCCGGCGTACGCAGGCTGCGTGAATCTGACAGCCGGGACGTGAATTATAATTGCATTGCATGCTCGAAGGTGGGAAGCCAACTGCGTAGCAAACTATTAGCAAGCATGGGAAATCTGGACCTGGCTGTGATCGCCGAGAAACTTGTGCAGTGCGGCCGAGTACTCGATGAAGTCGCGATGGGGGTTTCAAAGGTAGTTTATGGAGTTGACGGGTTCCTGAGAACCAAGTACACCTTTGGTACCGTGGCACCAGCAGCGGGCTCGCTGAACGTGCGACCTTCGATCGGGACTCAATTAAAAAATCGAATTTATAGCTCGATTAATCGGAATTCGAGGAGGCAGGCTAAATAACTAGGAGAAAAATCGTGCAAGTCCAAAGAGTATCTCGTGTGAAGGGCAATCACGCGGGTCCGGGCAACAATGTGCATGTGTTGCGAGAGATTTTCAACTAATCAACACGACACAACACAACGCGAGAGTCGGCGTATGCGTTGCTCTACCTATTGGTACCTACTCGAACGCCCAGTGACCAGGTGGTCATTGAACGAACGAAAGAGCGGACGAAAAACGCATTCTAGTTAATCAAATGTTTACCCTTCGGCGTTGAAACGTATCGGACGTGTGGGCAAACCACTCGAATTTTTCTGTAAAGGTTGATAATGGATTTAATTGTCATATATCTTGCGTAATGATTAAAATATGATCAAAATTGAGTTATCTGTACACACAGCAGCACCCCTACAACAATAAATAATTGAAATAGCATTGAAATAACATGTATAAAAATCTACATATATAAAATTAGATTGGAACACAGCCATACATAATTTATTTAGCTATCGGCCCCGAAGCCAACTTGAGCTCTGTGGATGAATAGACGAGGTGATCTAATCGCTCTTTATTCCATCTCAATTCATGGAATCGCAACGAAAGGTTCATACATCCGAGGTAAAGGGGTTTTTTACGCCGATTTTTCCCCACAAAACTTTTCACCGACCGATTGACCACACGAACCGAAGCAGGCAGACCGCAACTCACGACCGCTGGCCAGCGACAGCTCTCGTTGTGGCCGGTGGCCGGTGGCCGGTGGCCGGTGGCCGGTGGCCTGTGTCGCAAGGCGCGGCGCCGTGAGACCCACGGTCGCTCACACTGACCGGTATTTTATATTATAATGCTATGCTGGTCTAATGAAAGACTGCCAAGATTTACCTGAATTAATAACGTGAGTCGAAATTTCATACAGTCTGGTTTCAAGTTCAACCCTCCGAGTAAAAGAAGATTGCTGTATGAAACTGAAACGTTCATTACTTGAAAAAAATGTATATACACCACTATAATCTATATCTGATTTACAACTAAATAGGCGGACACAAGTGCTGCTAGAATAGGGGTTTGATTTGGGGCTGGTTGCGTGCGATTTCTTACGGTCTGATTTCTATGGGATATGAAAATATCTAAACGGTCTGTTGTTCACCAGTATATAACAGACTAGCCAGCTAGCTCTGCAATCTGCTATTATATGATATATACTATAGGAGTGTTTGTTTTCTATACAACTTCATCTCACGTAATTAATAGTCGTAATTACCACATTGTTTGTAATGATATTCGAGCTTGCCGAAATTGCGTTGTAGTCGAGCAAACATTACAGGCAAACACAATAAGCAGCATGCGAAAGGAGTAGCATTTCAATACGCGAAACCAATAAGCTTTGATGTGTACTATAAAGCTTCGAGGCTATTCAATTGAAAACAAGGGAGTATATCGGTATTTGAAAACAAGAGTTCAGGCATCGGTTCAAATCCGGATATTCCTAGATCGCCTCTAGGCAAAGAATCTGATCAAACAGCAGAAGATTGATGGAGAATCACTATTGCGAGCACACAGGTGAACTGGGCTATATAATATATTATGTAGAACATACAGGAATATTGCTCCAGAAAAACAGTGAACGTGTTAAAGCAAAAATCTGTGTTTCTTAATATCATGGATTAATATCAATGATAATGCGGGATACGCAGCTCTTGATCCCCTGTGCACGGGGCTGCAGACACATAACACCAGCAATGACTTGATATTGGAACTCGGTAGAGGTTTGAGTATAGGCATACACATACATATTATAGCCTTCGTGCTAACCGTTCGTGCTCATCCCACGTTCTACCCCCAAAAAACTATAACATTAAATACGAAATATTTAATTATTTACCAAAAAGCTAATAGGCACAATGACATTTTGATTCTGCCAAATTGATTCTGCCAACGGTTTCCATGGTCTTAGCCAAAAGCCCCGACAGAGGTAGCCTTTCCCCCTTTCGATACTGCCAGATAAGAAATAAAAGCGACCCCTTCTGGTGGAAATCGAAATTGGGAGACTAAGCGCAGTGCGTGGGTGGCCCGCAAGACAATACGCTTTCGTGCCGGACACTTTATTAGCGAAATGCTATTAGGTTGATTAAATCGCCGATAAAACCAGTCGTTTGGTGCGAAATGTGAGCAAATAAAGATAACGTCTATAAAACACTGATCGTGCATAAATTATATGATCTGATAGATGCATGAAGTTGCACACGGGCTGGCCTGCATGCACACGGGCTCCCCACACAGGCGATGTACACTGTACAGCGTCAATCACTGCAGACTGCAGTGCAGGCTCGGCGCAACGAGCTGTACACACTTTTGCACTATTTGTTTTACACATGCATTTTAAATTCATTTGCACGGACATGAACTGTTTAGTTAAGCGACATTTACATATCGATGAACCGACACAGGGGTACTTTTTTGTAATCGCGTAACCGCGTATTTTGTTTTGTTAATTTTTTTCTGCACAAATAAAAGCAGCTTTGGGTGAGTAAACGCAATTTTTTCATGCAGGTTTGAGCAATTGTGGAAATCCACATCCCGCATGACAACTGTCGCATATTAACACACGCCATGGCAGTGCTTATACATGGATCCCAAAATATTATTGCATTCAAATTGCAATCACAATGCCGGCCATGGTTTAAACCACCAATGTGTGTGACAAACACAATGGTCGGTAGCTGGTTTGTCCCAGCATAACATTATATCTGTGGGTCCGGATTTCGCTCGGTTTCGTTATTCAGATAAATATATCAATTTATATACCCGGGCATATCCCGTTTTAGTCCGCACTTTCAGAAATGCTAATTATTTGCAGACCTTCTAGTGTCTCCACATGTTGCAAGTAAATGTGTAACGACATTCAATTAAACCGTTTTCCAACCAATCACCTAGAACGTTCTAAGTGATATACAGTCACCCAATACCCAGTGCACAAAATGCAACTCTCCCCAAAACAGGCCCACAAACTCGTGCGTCCTGCCGACAGTACGCGGCGTCGCATGTTTTCTAGTGCGCTCCCAATGCATCGCCGGGGCAAAGCGTGCCCTCAATTAGACACACACATATATAGGCTAAATTATTAACTGGCAAACCGACGAAAGTGAAAGCCCGGCGCGTAGGTATGTCCATGTGCAGCGCGTGGACGCGCAGTCGACGTCGCTGCGCACGCTGCCCCGACTGCCCCGACTGCCCACACGTGGCCGCCGCACGTGGTGTCGCAACCCCGCGCCGAGGGACACAGAGCGCGACCAACGATCTTTCTCTTCGCGCTACGGGGACGAGGACAAGACCGAGAGATTCGCGCAACGTTCGCGGCGGAAAAATGGCAGTGTGCAGATTGTGTGTCGGTCTGGAGGGAAATTCAATATTTGCCGTTGAGGCTGCGGTACTCGGTAGTGTACCTTGCTGGAGTGTGGTGAGCCTCCACGGTCAGCGGGCAAACGTGGACACGCGGCTAAGGTCCTCTGTCTTAGTCGGCCACGGCCGGAGTGGACGCGGTCGCGACGAAATGATATTGTCATTGTCTCTCTTCCTGTCGCCGGCTCGTTTGCCAAAAACGTTGCCGAAAAGCCCAAGGAAATTCGTCAAGTGAGCGTTGCCAAATTGTCGCACCAATGAAAAGCGCGCATTTCGCGCGGATTTCCGTCGGTTGGGAACTGTTCGGCTTGATTGTAATGATTATCGGCTCGCTTTCAAATGGCGACGCTTGCCAAATTATTAAATTAGTATCTATTTAAGCTTACGCGCGGTTTCGACCTTTCTCTATCAATTAGTCTGTTTCAGATTGGGAGACATGTGCTCGTGAAGAAAGCATTGCAATTTGGCTATTTCATAAAAACACACACACGAAAGGTTGAATTGGTAAATTCTGGTTTCACCGAAGAGTGGACTATTGCAGCTATAACTTTGAGTCGAATCGATTTTCTCAAATTAAACAAAAACCTTTCAAAAGATTGTCAAGTGAAGGGCAGTTTAAAAAACTTATGAAAAGAACAGAGATCGATAAATGGCTTGCTGCACGTTATGCTGGTTGCGCAATTCGGCCGGTGCAGTGCATCGATGTCACCACAAATCTGGTTTCCAAGACAGATCCTTCGCGCGTGTTGGCCTGACATTCAACTTGCATTTCAATAGGGACACACTTCACATTACACACACACACACACACACACACACACACACACACACACACACACACACACACACACACACACACACACACACACACACACACACACACACACACACACACACACACACACACACACACACACACACACACACACACACACACACACACACACACACACACACACACACACACACACACACACACACACACACACACACACACACACACACACACACACACACACACACACACGAGACCGGCTGATTTTATCGTTTTATATCGACTACCTATAAAGTTTTGATATGATCGCTATAATTATATGTTTTCGTTTATAGGGTTAATTTGGCAATAATAAAACATTTATACATTCATACTCTAGAGCCTTGAACTGAGCTGGCTGCGAGTGTGTGTTTGTGTAAACCCTACAAACACGACCAATTATAATATTGTGATTATCAAAGATAATAATGGAATAATAACATGTAGAGACAATATGAGTTTATTATCACGCCGCCAGGACAATTATTTCATAATTGCGTACACGTTGCAATTAAGACGCACGTTTCATTGTATGCTCGGTCTCACAATTAACAAAATGCATTTATTTGGAAATTGCAAATTTTCTTCAGTTGCAAAGTGGAGAAGAAAAACAAATTGTTCCTGACACGAGCTTAGAGTAAACGCAAGAAGTGACAAAGGGTTCGTTCCACAAATCCAACCCAAGGTTACATGGCTAACAGGTAAATGAATTGTCCCTAACTATACTGACGGCACCCAGCGGCCAGGCGTAATGAAGTGTCATCAGCGATTGAACGTAGATCGAAATTGGCCGAGGCGTCACACCCTGAGCCGCCGGCCATCGGGGGGTCGGGTCTAGCACCCCTAATGCAGCCGCAGCGAGTGTGCACGTTGAAGCCCCGTGGCCCCATATCGACCCCTGCACATCCTGCCGACGACGACGACGCCGACGACGCCGACGACGCCGACGTGCGTTGGGATGAGTTCGAAAGGAGCACATTTGCGTGTAGTGCTAGTACATGCTCATCGCCGCAAAACAAAGAAGCTCGCGATCAATGCGCTCATACATTACCGACGTTGCACCAACATCATTCGTAATATTTTATACGAGATACAGAGGGAAGTTTACAACTTTCCAATTTCTTATATTTTATTCATGATACAAAAAAATATGGTTGAAGAATGGTTGAATTATAGGTTAAGGTTAAGTTTGTGTGAAACTGTTTCACTCTCTAACTATAATTTATTATGGTTTCATGATTATGAACACATAGCGCGCCGAGCGAGTGGCGTGGTGAAATGAGGTAACCGGACTGCTAGTCGAGCGGCGAGGCTCGAAAGGCGCGCTAAGGAGACTAGTGCTGCCACCGGTCGGCGGACGTGTGCACCAAGAGACGGCAGTGCACACCCTGCCCTCTGTGCGTCGAACCCGCAAGTACGAAACGTCAAACTAGGTCTGCGAGCGGCAACGCTGGATTTGTTTGCAACTGGGTAAATACCGACATCCTCCTTTGGTGGTTGATGGAGATAATGCCCGTAGCAGTGAAATATGAAGGAATATGAAATTGAAGCTTGGAAATTTAATAAACACGGAAAGTAAACATGAAATTATCTACACTTTAAAATGTCCCCTTTCGTGCTAACGTAATCAAGTCATTCATTCCTATGAAGTTCAGCTCCGTACAGCATCTATTTACTTTGATATTATTAATGGAATCACGCTCCAATTACTGGCTTATGAAAATATAAAGAATCTCCCTACTTAGGAAGCGAGCGCACGCCTGTGCCGTGGCCGGCTTAGTCCTTGCTGTTTGAAAAGGATTATTTTAAACGAATTTTTAACGAGCGACTCGGAAGAGAAACGACGTTATCGCAGCTGAATAACTTAAACGATAGCCGCCACCATCCGCCACCCACAACCTGCGCGCGCTGCCGTCGCTAGTATACCGAAACCAACACTTTTATAACAGGCTGGCACAAATTATTCAATCAGGATGTCAAAGGAGCTAACAGATTGACAGCGCTTCGTTAAAAATGGAGCGGAAGACGCGTCGTCGAAACAACCTGCGCAAAACCAAACCCCGGGTGTGGCCTTCACGACTTCATTAAAAGTAATAAAACAGGAATTGTAATCACTCACAGTTTGTTTTTGCTTCGCATTGAATGCACTAACAGCAAAGACAGTTGAGTGTGCCTACATCTTTGGAAGAAGGTTTTGAGTTGTGCACTTCTGACCACACGATTTTATCGAATTTATAAATTCAGGATAGCTTACACAATGAAAACAAACATTTGCAGGCAATGCGCGTCTTCCTGGCAAAAGAGGTGAAAGAGTGATTAAGTACTCGGCGAGTAGTTCGTCCATGAATGCACCTACTTAATTGCACACAGTGGATCGAAGAAACCATCGATTTCATGCTTCTCACTACGCAGACACGAAGGAAATAGGTGTTCTAATAAATGTTGGAAAAGCCGGGGAAACTCTGGCAATAACCAACAGAAAGAAAGTATATTTCGGAAAACATTTGGAGCCAGCGCGCGCTGTGAAACGAAAATAATCTATCAGATCGTTTCCCATTTCGTTTGGGATATTGAAAATGGGATTTATCGAATCATATATCGAAAAACTCCACATAGAGCATAGCCCTTATCCTCGTACAATTGAGTCAGTTGAAAAACAATATTCCTTTTCCCTTACAGCAGTTTATGTGAACCGAAGCTGGGAAAGCGAGAAAGCGGAAAAGCGAAGGTATGCCTAAAACGCCACGGCTTTCTGTCACGAAGGATAATTCATTCCCATTTAATTCTCTCTCGCCCATGAAGTATCCAGAAAATCAGCAAGTTTGACGACAGGCCATGGGATTATTTCGAATGCCCTCGCGTAATTAAATCTGCAGACAAGCTAGGCCAGCTAGGCTTGTGCCATTGCCATCGTGTAAATCGAAATATTAAGCCAGAGCCGTGGCGCTATCTCGTTTCACCAGCGTAACCCGTCCCGTTGCAAACAGTCCGTCTATAGGCCAACTCTTCGCAATGTGCAATCAAGAGGCGACTTGGTAACGCAATTAGCATCCGCGTGCAAATGTTGTGTTGCCTTGGGTTCACCAGCAAGTAGGGTACCCCGCACCCGTGCGATGCACGGATGCCGCTGGCTGGATCGCTCCCCCCCCTGGCTGTCCACTGCAAGTGATACGCTGTCCGTGATACCGAATGTGATACCTGGGCCCTGCGCCGCTCAATGAATAAATCACCGCAGTGGCCTGCTCGCTTCATACGTCACTTCGCGTACGCGGCGACATCGTTGGGAAGCGCACGACACCGCGCAGATTTGCCACGCATTCATTATTAAAGGATTACGAGCTAATTTAACAAACAGATTATATCGCGTAACTATGATATTTGTACACTGCGCCGTGCGGGATGTTTGTACTGTTCTCGGCGCAGCACCACTACAATGAAGTGCGCGTATACATGTAGGTACTGTATCATACCGGGTACATACGGCTTATATGTATTCAACTCTGCGCGTAATTGGATAATGCAAACATAAGCCGCGGCAAAGCACCATGGTTTCATTTATTGATTACGATTTACTGCGAGGATATTCCCAATCCCTGACGAGTTTTTATTTAATTAATTGCCGATCACCTACACGGAATTCACGGTTGATTTCAGTACAGGTCACGGGTATTTTTTCATTTTGCATGCATCCTCGCATGAATTCTCAACCACAGTTCCACTACAGCGCGCTGTGCCATTAATACCTGCGCCCCAATTAGGTAATTATTCTGAAATTAAGTCGCATTCACTGTCAGCACGGTAATGAAGTAATGTGCACGCGCACTTCCATCGATTTCCACGCTGATTTCCACCGCTCATGCATGGCGGGTTCCCTGCATTCAACCAAATAAAACGCACAGTGTTGCCAACGATTCTCGATGCATATAACGCTAGTTTTTCATGAAAATCCATGCAAATTATTACAGGCAACATTTTCGCATGATTCCAAGCCAGGTTGCTTAGCAGCACGCGGGGTTCGCGCTTATTTGGCAGGCTTTATCGCCGGCGTCGTACGTTCACGTGGCGCCTAATCTCATCCATAAGTAACGCATTTGTAGGTGCTCCATCAGCAAGGCACGGGCGTCGCGGCGCCAATGAAGCGTGCGACGCCGGGGCGCGACGGGACGGGTAGCGGGCCGGGCAGAGCGGGCAGAGCGCACGACCCACGGCACAATGCGTCGACGGATCGCGACACAATCGGCCAAATGGGCGTCAAACAGATTTCCGTCCGCCCAGGAGAGAATCCGGGCCGACACTGACGCTATCTCCATGATCCGACGTCACAAATCACAAGACAGCTGATGTGTTGCCAATAAAAGTGCGAATAATTGATTGGTTTATTCGTTGATCTCACTACACGCTGCAAGGCTAGCCGGTGTCGGATGCTTTGGGTGCCGTCTCGGAGCGTCCGCCGTGCATGTGGCTTGGTACGGCGCTTGCACAGTGCAGGTGGCTTGGTACGGCGCTTGCATCGTGCAGGTGACTTGGTACGGCGCTTGCACAGTGCAGGTGGCTTGGTACGGCGCTTGCATCGTGCATGTGGCTTGGTGCGGCGCTTGCATCGTGCAGGTGGCTTGGTACGGCGCTTGCACAGTGCAGGTGGCTTGGTGCGGCGCTTGCACCGTGCAGGTGGCTTGGTACGGCGCTTGTATCGTGCATGTGGCTTGGTACGGCGCTTGCATCGTGCAGGTGGCTTGGTACGGCGCTTGCATCGTGCAGGTGGCTTGGTGCGGCGCTTGCACCGTGCAGGTGGCTTGGTACGGCGCTTGCATCGTGCAGGTGGCTTGGTACGGCGCTTGCACAGTGCAGGTGGCTTGGTGCGGCGCTTGCACCGTGCAGGTGGCTTGGTACGGCGCTTGCATCGTGCAGGTGGCTTGGTACGGCGCTTGCACAGTGCAGGTGGCTTGGTGCGGCGCTTGCACCGTGCAGGTGGCTTGGTGCGGCGCTTGCACCGTGCAGGTGGCTTGGTACGGCGCTTGCATCGTGCAGGTGGCTTGGTACGGCACTTGCACAGTGCAGGTGGCTTGGTGCGGCGCTTGCACCGTGCAGGTGGCTTGGTACGGCGCTTGCACAGTGCAGGTGGCTTGGTGCGGCGCTTGCACAGTGCATGTGGCTTGGTACGGCGCTTACACAGTGCATGTGGCTTGGTACGGCGCTTGCACAGTGCAGGTGGCTTGGTACGGCGCTTGCATCGTGCATGTGGCTTGGTACGGCGCTTGCATCGTGCAGGTGGCTTGGTACGGCGCTTGCACCGTGCAGGTGGCTTGGTACGGCGCTTGCATCGTGCAGGTGGCTTGGTACGGCGCTTGCACCGTGCAGGTGGCATGCAGCGGCGCTTGCACCGTGCAGGTGGCTTGGTACGGCGCTTGCACCGTGCAGGTAGCTTGGTACGGCGCTTGCACCGTGCAGGTGGCTTGGTACGGCGCTTGCATTGTGCAGGTGGCTTGGTACGGCGCTTGCATCGTGCAGGTGGCTTGGTGCGGCGCTTGCACCGTGCAGGTGGCTTGGTACGGCGCTTGCACCGTGCAGGTGGCTTGGTACGGCGCTTGCATCGTGCAGGTGGCTTGGTACGGCGCTTGCACAGTGCAGGTGGCTTGGTGCGGCGCTTGCACCGTGCAGGTGGCTTGGTACGGCGCTTGCATCGTGCAGGTGGCTTGGTACGGCGCTTGCACAGTGCAGGTGGCTTGGTGCGGCGCTTGCATCGTGCATGTGGCTTGGTGCGGCGCTTGCACCGTGCAGGTGGCTTGGTACGGCGCTTGCATCGTGCAGGTGGCTTGGTACGGCGCTTGCACAGTGCAGGTGTCTTGGTGCGGCGCTTGCATCGTGCATGTGGCTTGGTGCGGCGCTTGCACCGTGCAGGTGGCTTGGTACGGGCTTGCATCGTGCAGGTGGCTTGGTACGGCGCTTGCACAGTGCAGGTGGCTTGGTGCGGCGCTTGCACCGTGCAGGTAGCTTGGTACGGCGCTTGCACAGTGCAGGTGGCTTGGTGCGGCGCTTGCACAGTGCATGTGGCTTGGTACGGCGCTTGCACAGTGCATGTGGCTTGGTACGGCGCTTGCACAGTGCAGGTGGCTTGGTACGGCGCTTGCATCGTGCATGTGGCTTGGTACGGCGCTTGCATCGTGCAGGTGGCTTGGTACGGCGCTTGCACCGTGCAGGTGGCTTGGTACGGCGCTTGCACCGTGCAGGTGGCTTGGTACGGCGCTTGCACCGTGCAGGTGGCTTGGTACGGTGCTTGCACCGTGCAGGTGGCATGCAGCGGCGCTTGCACCGTGCAGGTGGCTTGGTACGGCGCTTGCACCGTGCAGGTGACATGCAGCGTCGTGCAGCGGCGATATTGGCTCAGGGGGATGGCGGTGTCGCTCAGGTGCCGTCCCACCGTCCCGGTAATGTCCGGCACGTCTGGCTAAGTGGTTCACCGCTTTCTCCGCAGTCAGCGCTGATATGCCGATGGCTTGATAAGAAGAGGCAGGGGATGACTTCGTCTGAAGAAGCCATCCAAGGCGAAGTGCTCTACTCTGCAGTCTTGCCGCAGATGCAATTTCCTGTTACTGCACTCTCGGAGTGCACTTCGTGGCTGCAACTCGCTCGCTGCTAAGTCGGCCCGACAAGATACGACGCCATGCAATTCCAACTTTGTGTGACGGAAACAGACTAAGTAAACACACATCGCGATTCGCGACAAGGGTGGTTCGAAATAGGTTAACATGCAGACTCGTGCGTCGATAACGGACGAGTTCTTACTGGCATGTACGTCAACTCCGCGGCTCCGATTCGCACTCGAAAGTATCGGAAACATGTGGCCGAGCATGAAATGAAATAAAGTCGGTAAGCGAACCGTATCAATAATTGAAAAAGTGACCAAATACGTTAACTTTGATGTACGCGACTCAGTTACAAACTCGCGAGAAAAATAAAACTCGAAGTGATGCACGCGACTTGAATTATTGATCGTGCCGATAAAGCAATGGAAGGTCGATACTCGCTTAGGGGTGCATAGGGCGTGCGGGTACACGAAATGGGTGGCTTTCTAGATAAACGTTTTGTACATCCATGCAATGAGCTATCTTCACTAGATCTTTACGAAAACGAGGCCAGCCTCCAGCCTCCCCCGCCGCAAGAGACTGCAGCTTCCCTAGAGGAGCAACCGCATTTAACACCAAGCCGACGCCGACGCCCAAAGCCTTTCCACAGAGACGCTGGGAATAACCGAAAATAACAGCTTACGAGGTTAACTTTAGCCGAATAATCTCCGTTACGACCAGCAAAGAGATAAACATACTCGTAATATGCATACATTATATTAAATTATATATACAATGGGTCCTAGCCCGGTTTCGGTCTTTCGGGCTTACGGAACTGTAATAAGTCGAAAGCATCCCCCCCCAAGATCCGTTGTCTATACAAAAAGACTCTTCCCGCTTTCTTCAATGGGCTGAAACAAGAGCAGATAACGCTAGTGTCTTATTTTTCCCCGCAAATTTTTCGAATTAAGTTTCATGTAATTATCATCAGTGCTATCTAGTGGTCGGCGACGAAACACTTTTATGCGCGTCCCAGTCTCGCTTTGGGCGCAAACAGCGCGTCGATTGTCGGAGCGTGTTTAATGCTGCACTAAACGCGAACGAGGATAAAAATCCATTTGTTTCTCGGCGAGTATATATTGTCCATGGAGAGTGTAAAGGGGTAGGGGTAGCTGTTACAATAGGAGTAGAAAACCCGTCGTGTTTCGTGATTTCGTGAACCCGATTCGGTCTGTTCCGCTGCGGATGCATCGGTGCATTCTGCAAAGAACATCAAGAGCTAGCTCCCGATCAGACTGGAAAACATCAAACGCAAAACGGAGCTAATCAAAGCTAACTTTTCCGAATAGCGAATAAAACTGACAAATACAGACAGGCAATAACCGTTAGCAGGCCGACGCCATTATATTTAGATTTCGAATTCAAAGTGCATTTGTTGACAAAGCAAAGTGTTGTCGCTTGTCAGCGTTTCGAGATTTTTTCTCTGCGAAAATGGGAAACATCTGCGCGAGCAGGAAAACCTCTCTCAAGAGAAAGCCCCGAGTGTCGTACGCACCACGCACGCATCTCTTGGGGCAGGGAGAGAGAATTTGAATACATCTCCGCGTTCGAATCCGAATACGAGAAACGAGAGGAATCAATCAGCGAAATTATGCTCTAATAAAGGCTTGATTTATTTAGGCACTCGCAGAAAGTAGCATAAAAATGCCGTTAGACCAGCATCGTGATACACAAACAGGATGGTATAAATCAGATGCGATTGTAAAGAACGGCCAGTAGCTCGCGTGAATAGAAAAAAAAACTGGCTAAAGTTGGACAATAAAACTTATTGAAAAGATTGATTTTGGCAAAATACCAATCTTTGACTTTTTAGCAGCGATATCTTTGACGGGTAGCAGGCGAGGTCGGTAAAAAAGTGGTGCGCCAGGCGCTCTCCCCAGCCAGCCGTGTTCCCGCGTAGCGCATAATACCAATATCAAATCCCATTTCCTTGGATATTCGCATGTGTGCGTTCATGAAGTGGCTCCGGGGCCGCGCCGGCGGGAACGGATTCAGCAAAATATGCTTTTAACTTCCAAGGGTACGCGCGACTCCGACTGTCGACTCATGACAACGAAAGATTATCACAGCTTGTCAAAGACACTCGCGAACTGGGGCCAAACCCAAACTCTATGCAAAGTTTGGCCAAGTCGGGAGAAGAACGCTCTGCTCGCGCCGCAATTTCCCATCGAAAATAATGCCAGGTGGATATTATATTTAGTCGGCGCCGGCAGTGAAGGGAAGAGAAGGGAAGAGAAGGGAAGTCGCACGGTGCAGCGTCGAAAGGCAATTAAAACGTCTTGTTAGGAGGATCACAAGTTCAGCTACGAAAGACTCGTCTATCGGTTGGCTAAGCCGTGGATGCAATATAGGTCAGCGAGTGGAGATTCCGTCATATCGCAAGCACATAAAGCCGGCACAAGTTGACTCGCGCTGCGTCGTTACTCGCTAAATAACGCGATTTTATAGCACAATGAAACGGTGGCCAAAGCCCGCACAAGTATTCGCTAACCGGGCACGAAAAGGAGAGGCGAAAATCGCACGGCGTCGTGGCAATCGCATCGTTGTGTTTGTTGTCCAAATTGGCACCAGCCCCGGAGCGGGCGCCGCGACGGCCAGAGGCGGACGAGCGCCGGGGCCCGACCGGGGCCTGGCCGGGGCCGGGGCCGGGCAGGGTCGGGCTACACTCGAGGCAATCACATTCATTACCAAGATACACTCACGCAGCCTCCGCTCCTCGAATCGCGCCGCGCCAACCCTCGCCGCGCAGATCCAGGCTGCAACACGCGAGGATAAACAAACGCCCTCACACCCCGTCCGGTGTTTTATGCACGCACTTAAAATGCAAAAACTCGGAAAAGCTAAACAGGCTAATAGGCTATCCACGTAGTTTTTGTGTCTCATTGAGTCCGAAATCTAGCCTGCCGGCAGGACGGTAACCATGACTACCGAGTGATTCTCTGCGCAGAATACAGAACAGTGGCGTAGTCTACAGTTCTACACGTCCCCGGTCTCCGATGGCTGCCGAGATCGTGCCCATTGTTTGACTGTGAACCATTATTGAACCGAATATATACCGGACAAAAAGTGTTTGGATGTGGACGAGTGGAGCGGAACACCCGGCACTATAGCTAGCCGGCAACGATAAATGATTGGAGAAAAGATTGTTTCACTTTAAGCGCGTGTTTCCACCATTTCCCAGCAGTTCTTTTTAGCATCGACGTAGTTAGAAAGAGTGTAGGCTCCGATGGGAAACAAATCGCGGCAGCGCGTTATACAACTGGTCTCCAAGGATGAGAAACACTGGTGGAAAAAAAATCCATCGCTCACTTGAAATCTTCCCGAGAGAAAGACTCCTGCGCACGTTCCTGGGCTGCTGATCGTAAAACATATCGCTGCCACCGCGGCTCCATCTGTGTTATTTGACTTGCTATACAGCGTTCCCTACATTCGCTGCATTCGCTGGAAAGGGTAGTTCCAAAAGGCAAGTGGTTGCACTTCCAATGCATTATCGCGAGCAATGCACATTGGCTTTATGAACTGCTTGCAGGGTGCATGTCTCTATGCAAATGTATAGAACTACTTGTTTGATCGCCGTTGTATTATGATGTTCAATGGCGTCGTAATAATATTGGTGAGTGGCTCTGAATATGCACAAGTTTGTTTTGAGTTGATTGCAGATGGGAAAATCGAGTGTGCAGGCAGATTGCACCAGTGCTGAGTTTTAATTCCAGTGAGTTAGTACTTTCAGCACCATAATAGCAAGAGATATAAGAAATAATATACTGCAAGAAGAAGGAATCTTTACCTATAAGGTGGACGACTGACGAGAAGGGTAATTCTGTTGTCAAATAGAATTGGTCTATATATTTCTAACAATTATATTAATGTTAAGAGCGAAGGGAACTTTGCAATATTCTATGTAGGTCGCAGTAAAGTTTAAACTTTCTGATTAAAATCTAGTATATACTTTGTCTCCTACTCAAATTGCATTATCATATTCATTTAATTTCGCTGTATATTCGAGACAAAGTCAAAAGAAAAAAATCTTGAGCGAATACTTTATTAGTGTCCTAAGTCTTTCGCACACATGTATTCGCTTTTTATGCACCCAGACTTCCCTAGTTTTATGACAATTACCTCCGAAGGGAATCTGCATTTCCCCAGCGGCAGAAATACCTAGAATTTCCAACGAAAATCGTCGGCGTAGTTTTCTTTTTTATAACTTGAGATGTGTGCTAGTTATATAGGCACGGGCACCGAAGAGCTAACGGTACCTACGGGGCTACCTCGTTTACTTACTGAGATTGAATCTATACAGTGCCGACTG
Source organism: Nemoura dubitans (assembly GCA_921293005.1). Taxonomy (NCBI): domain Eukaryota; kingdom Metazoa; phylum Arthropoda; class Insecta; order Plecoptera; family Nemouridae; genus Nemoura; species Nemoura dubitans. The sequence goes on from OV121074.1 coordinate 25,141,505, forward strand.
AATTCAGCAATGCGAAACGAAGGGATGTTTTCTTAAGATGTCGGTTAGTTAAAAAGTTCAAACAAAACAGATTCGATTATCTAATGGTGCAAACAAACCTTGTACCAGATGCACTGTGTCGCCTGTGTGGAATGAGATTATTGTCAATGTCGTGTGTGTCAATTGACTCGAAAGAGAGTGTGAAAATAGACACGTCACATCGTATTATTGGTACGCAAATATTGACTATGAGAAAATTAGAATCACTGCGTAGATGTGTAGAGTGCTACCTTCATTTCGCGAGGAAATTTGAACCAACAGAGAAGTTATATTTTTGTTTTCAATTAAAAAAAATACCAACATCACACATCGCAGCACAGGTAGCATTTCGTATCCGCTATAATTACAGCCAGAGAACTTGGCATTCTATCGCTATAGTCGCTGCCCAACTACATTCGAAAGTATCTGGTAAAAATACACGTTTAGCAAACCGGCAAAACAGTTTTATTGGCCATGCACACGACCTCAAAACCAAAAGCACCGAAGGTCACGCACTTGGGAAATTGTGCCAAAACGAAAATTCATCCAAGAGAAAAAACCGCTGCGCAATTGATAATTAAACTACCACAGAACACATGCCAGGATTAACTTTGAAAATATAAAATGAAAAAGCTTTTGTGCGCAAAGTTTGTCAGCAATCTGAATATTGGCAGCTATAAAAACGAAAAGATCCCAGAAGTTGAAACTGTATCGAGTTGTGCAAGGAAGCAGTAAAATATACATACTCGTCTCGATGTTGGTTCAGCGATCGTTAGCACACGCCGTACAAATGCTGTTCACATACTACCCACGTTCCACAAAGTATTCAAAAACACTTCTCGCTTAGAAAAACGTCTAACTTACCCCTACGAGTACTTTTATACATAACCGAGTAAATACCATAAACCAAGCAGCTACGTTATCCTTAGCTCGATCGCCTCAGTGCCTCGTTCACGTTTCAATATACTAGCCTATATATAAGATCTTATAGGGGATATTCTGTAATACACCACTCGGCCATTACTTACAAGTATACTATATAATATAAGCTACACAGGGCACCGTAGGGCTAAGATGGGACAGACTATGTTGCACTAGATAACTATGACGAGACACGTATGGGACACCAACTAGTTTATGCATTAGCATATATTAAAATGACACACTCGCTCATAAGAGGGCAAATTTACACAGCGAGACTTGGTATCGCAAGTTGTTGCTAAGCCGGCTGTAGGCACAGCGTCGCACCACTATACTATATATCCCCGCGCTAGAGTTTCGAAGGTGTAGCCATGTGTATAGGTACCGAGGGGTCCATGTGTACACAGAGTCAGAGCCGAGGATAGGCCCTGTTCAGTATGCGTGCAGACACTCTATTGGAGGGCTCCAGCCCCTGCCCATGCCCTCGTTGACGGATACCTTGCGCATTCTACAGGTGTACTCGTTCAGGACAATCGCTAACTGCCGTTGAAAGAACCCGTGCGGGGGGCCCCGAAAGTACTTGCCGGGATGAGGAGGCAGGAGGGTGCTAAGCAGGATAAAGTCGGCTGGATACACTAGTCCTAAGCGTGCAACGGGTTCAGTTAAATTGTGAACACATATAAAATGTTGAAAATTAGGCACGGAAATATGGACATAATTTAAAAAATTTCAGCATTGATATTATTCTGTTCGTATTTGAAATGTGAATATATAGACTCGAAATTATTTACCTAGCGCCATGGCCGAGAAGAATCGGCCTCAAATAAACAAAATAAAACGTGCATTTAATTTCGCAGCACTCGCAAGTGTTCATTTGATCTAAAAATTAGGCTCGCATTCAAATCAATTCGTCTCTGCTAACAGAGCAGCTGAGTGGCACAAACAGGACATGAATGCGCCTGATTAGTATTCATAATTGTGTTTACAATAACTAGACAATTAACAGATCCGTGCGGCATTATGCATCATTTGCATTTCCTATGCACGTAGGATATCTACATGCCCAGCATGGCAGGGGTGCATTAAAATTGAATCTCTACAGGTCTCGTCGAGGAACGTTGGAATAATATACAAGCGGCACGGCAAACCCTACGTTTTGTGGTTAAATTGCTCAATCAAGAAACGGCCCAGGCCCATTTTCAGGTCTACAGATCTCGCGCGCAAATGTCTAACGCTGCCGATTTATAAAATAATTTCAAGATTGTTTCCTTTAAAAGTTAGATTAAATTAACCCGTTTTATGCATGCAAACTTTTCTGCGGCACTTCTCTATAGTGTACCTAAAGCTCCTACTAGGTCTCGCCTGCAGCAAGTTAAGTGTTGGGGGAACTAATGAAATTGCTCGCTATTTAACGGTCCTCGGTTCGAATACAGGAGATGCATGCGACCTGTTCGACGCTAGTCGTCACCCACAGCGCAATAAAACCTGCAAACGGTCGAAGACTCCAAGAAAATGAATAAAACATAACGCGATTTACAATTGAAACCGTGGCAGCAGCAAGAAAGAGCGCGAATAAAATAATGAGAATCGCATCCCGTATACGGTATACCTATAGCGCTCCCTGCGGCAGCGGTGTGAGATTGTACGCGATTGAAGCGTTCATATATCTCATGGTTATACCTTTTTTACCTCCGATGATAAGAACAACTCTTGCAAATTAAAACGGTCTGTGTTGATACAGCATACAAATAATAATAAAAAAGAGCACAAAGTAAAAACTCGGTGGAATGGAAAGATATAATGGCATAAAGGGTTGTCGCGTGGGGATGAATATCAAATTTAACGTAGAGTAAATTGATTTCGTAAATAGAGGCCACCCGACCCAGATGTCCAGCCATGCCGTACTACACGGAGACAGAGAGACTGTGGAGAGCGAGGGAGAGACAGAGAGTATATATTCGGAATACGTTTTAGAACTAAACGAATCAAGATCTTGTGCAAATATTGAATTTTGCTTCGTCGAACATATTGGAGATTGGAGTTGATGATAACCATTGCAGTTTCCACGAAATGTGTGTAAATACGAGAGGGACCCAATAATTCGCAGAGCCAGATGAATCCGATAGTCAATATTACACGGGGCCGAGTGTAGCCGGGGTCTATCCAGCGGCAGTGCGAACTCGAAAGAGAGAGCCACATGGGGTGAACAATTTCACGAATGCCAATTTACACAGGCGCGCGCATGTTTGCACATTGCGAAATGACTATATAAAATTTCAATAAAAACACACACAAATAAAAATGGAAAACGAGAACAGTAGAATCGAAACGATTTAAAAGTGTGTTGCAACGAAATTCGTGCGAGCACAGTGTGTGTGTGTGTGTGTGTGTGTGTGTGTGTGTGTGTGTGTGTGTGTGTGTGTGTGTGTGTGTGTGTGTGTGTGTGTGTGTGTGTGTGTGTGTGTGTGTGTGTGTGTGTGTGTGTGTGTGTGTGTGTGTGTGTGAAACGCACAAGAGCGAATATAATGTGCTGGTCATAAACTGGTCGTGTTACATTGATCGGCGTTCATACATCCTCCAGCCGCATGACACCGACAATGGTGGGAAGGTTCTGATTCGAGCTACCTTGGAGTTGGCTCTGGTCCGCGGGCCCCGGCAGCCGGGCGGTCGGCCGGGCGGGCGCGGACGCGGGCGGAGGCGAGCTCGGAACGAGGAAATGAGTTTCGCGAAGGCCTACCACTCGCGGGCGGTTCCGGCATTCACCAGTGATTGCCTCACACTTGCAGCTTCCAGCCAGATTGCAACTTACCTGGAAAATGACAAAATATACACATTATTAACACAAAGATTCCCGATAATGATAGCGCAAGTGGGGAAATGAAAAGTTTTCTGGCGGATGCTCGACAAAACACGATAAACATCGAAATTGAAACAAGAACAGCAGGCGATGCAGAAAGAAAATGTGAATCGTTCTTGTTCTCACAGAATCGCCGCAGAGCATGGCCATGTGTATGTTTCCTTATATTTTCTAGTTGATTTAGCTGCGCCATTCTAGGTCATGCCGACGATGGATCGCCCGGTCGGTCATGCAATTACGAAAATGTGATTCATAAATAAATCGGTGGCGAGTAGTTTGAGCATTGCATGCATGCTGCAACTGCAGTATAATAGCAGGTCCTAGCTCGCTCCTCAGCATCTCTGCGTCGAGCCAACACTTCCTCGTTAGTACAGTTGTGTCCTGGAGACTTCCTGTCGTGTCGCCTGTCCTGCCGCCATGGCACAAATCCTGCTGCGTGATGCGGTGCAATGATGCACATCACCGCCCCTGGGGGGTGTGGGACGTTTCATTGCCATTACAAGATTGGATGTTTGTTTAAAAAACGTTGTGCAAGCAACAGAAAGAAAGGTCATCCAGTATACCGACAGGGATCAGAAAAAAAACGTCTATACAAAAAAATCAGCGGTGTAAAAGAACTTGGCATTGACAATGTTTAAAATACCGCCGTGAAAAAAGAACAGTTTCCCCAGAGTTTACTTGAGGAATCATTTAAAAACACAAGAATGTCAACAAATTGTAGATACCGTGAATTGTAGATACCGTGAAGAACAATGCATAAGGTAATAAATACGTTGCCAACATCATAATTATTTTGCTGACATTATAATTGGTTGATTGGAACATGTAAACGAATACATCAACTATATATTCTATATTCGCTATTTCGGGCGACAAATTCGCTGGAGTCCAACCAATGTTGAAGTATACAGAAAACTATTTAAAGCAAAATAATTTGGCATCGCTTTTATGCGAAGTTTCTGACGGCAGAATATAATATGACCTATTTCCACCAAACACTCCTCACATGGATACAGTGTATAGCAGTGACCAGGAACAACTGGCAAGCAGACTTCCAAACCCATTACCACCCTCTGTACAGATGTTTGTGGTTGTGACAGCGGTCAGGGGCAAAACATGAGATAGTTGCGACTTGCGAGAAGAAAACACACCACAACTCGGCCGCAACGCAGCCTCTGAATGCTATCAGATTCATCCAGCCTCCCGCATGGGAAACGATCAACAGCAATTTAGAAAAATCATTTCATATCTTATACAACTAAACGTGACAAAGTTATAGTGTGTTCGAACCAAACTGGCAGCCTGATCCCCCATAAACCATGATGGAACCAATTAAATACCACCACAGCTAAGGTGCCAGCACGAGAGCAGATCCTTAGCTCACGAGGTGTGATACACCGAAGACAGTCGTATTGATCGAAGCCAGCGATTATAACACGTAACTTGTTTATCGCAGAGTTCGGGCGAAGGAGTTGGATGGATGGATGCCATTAGGCCCGTTCAAGACTAGCGCTGGCTGCAGCGGGCTCGAAAAGAAACAATTTCGCTCGGTACCTGGGGATAGGGGATAGTCTTCTTATGAGCTATCACCAACAGTCGGTCGATAACGGCGTCCGGAGCGCGGCCGACGCCGACGACCATACGTCGTCTAGATCTAGCGCCGAACCCGCAAACATTCGACTCGATTCGAAGCCTGCACCCGTTTCGCACAGAGTTTCGCAAAGTTTCCGCGCGCCAGCAGTCGTTGCAAAATTCGAAACAATTTGAATGGCCCAAGAGACACCTGTGTCCCTTGGCGCTATACGTATACTATTATTCGAGGCAAGTAAATAATGAGGCAAGGCGTTTAAGTTTTGAATCTCGGTCGCGTCCTGGAAAGCCTGAAGGATGAGGCTCGAGACAATTGTTTAGTTAGGCCAGTGTAAGGAACTTCGAAGGAGATTGGGGATGTGGGAGGGAATGCGTTTGTGCGTTTGGTCTTGCGCGTGATTGCTGGGTAGGAAATCGGTGCCACTGGTGCCTTTGACTTGCGTCTCGGTCGGCCAACCACGAAGGATGCAGTCAAACGAATTGGCCGCTCACACGAATAAAAAAATCGGCCTATTTCAAAGATAAAATTCAAGTTTTGTTCGAGCTAGCCGGTAATCTAAATCCTGGATTTTGACGTCGAATGTAAACCACACGAGCCAGGGATGAAATACGGCAAAGCCAACATTGGTCGGGTGAAAAAAAAGGCGGCTCACTTGCAGAGTGTGTACAGTTGAAGCGTTGACCATTCGTCATGATCAAAACTTTGCAACTAGAAGCGCTGTTTGAGATCTCGCGAGATATCTGCACAGATTCTGTATATAGAAAGGATCAAGCTTAACGCCGAAACTTTGTCGTACAAAAATAAAACCTGCGCACATCTCAACTTTCTCGCATCCGAATCGGCGTGGCGACATGGCTAAATCCCGTCTTCGGCGCGCAAACTTGGCGCGAAAAATCGAGAAACAACTCGAATTAATAAACGTTGCTTGATCCTGCAGCTAAGCGAACAAGTAATCACGCCAGCTTCAACTTCAACAACTCCGCCGCGACTTTCGGGGGAGCGTCGATGAAGTTTTATCGCCAAGTAATCTTTGGATGAGCGGAATAGAGTAAAAAGCGAGTAACGATTCGTGAAATATATTATCAGAAGCTGTAAAGGCGCATATTTTGTCCATCTCCGTACCTACCAGCAGCAACAATCGTTTCAACATTTAGTGAACACAGGGTACACCAAAGCAACTCTAAAATCCTTCCAAGCGATGTGGAAACGGTCCAGAGGATCGCAGATTCACCCACCGGTTGCAGTCACACGGTTTGACAGCCGGAAGATCACACGTCGCCGCCGATGTGCCGAGAAGACTCATAATCGGATTTGATCTTTGAACGTTGCAGCACGCTTTGCATCGATCGGCTAGAGATAAGTCTCGGATAATCACCTATCAGCTTTGCGCGAAAATATCAGCGTCTGTCATTCTCCTGGCCAGAGAAACAGCTGGCCTGTGTGACACATTTAATAACGAGGGATATTCCGGAGGCTCGGGGACATGTCAGTTTGATATTTTTATCACAGTATAATCCCTTGCAAATATCGGAGGATTACAGATATGGATGACAAAAAACATAGCGCGTGGAAGGAGAGAGAAAGATGTGGCAGAATATATTTTCGCGCCACCACGAGCTTTGAGTGTAGGCACCAGGTTTCCTTTTTCAACCTGATATCAAAACGTCTAATTTTGAGGACAATTAAACACTAATTGAAACAATTTCCTGGCGAAATGAAATCGTTTCACCTGCTTGCAATCATTGCTGTAATACAACGTTGTTCGTTTTTCAAGCGGCTTTATAGTACCTACGCTGGCTCCACTATTACTGGCAATTGTTTCATTGGATACAACGTACACCGAATGCAGCTGTAATGTAATGAAAACAGGCACTGTTTAGCCGTTAACGGCTAGATGCTCTCCAAGCCCCTTCCTGCCCACTTCTTTGTCCCGAGCCAAGACAAACTTCTTACCAAATCATTAGCGCTTCAAACAGATATCACATCTTGATTCTTGACGGGTCAAATAATGCCTCTTCCATAAGCACCATGGCTGCACAAACGACGATGACAATGAATCTGTGAACTTTTAGCACGCTTCGGCGGGCAAGTTTTTCACTATTCACTTTATATCTAAGTTGCATTCTACTTCGAGGAAAACTCGTTCACTTAGAGTTAGAATACAGAGTTATATAAACGCATTTTGAATGATGGCAAATATAAAAGCACTTTCTTGAAACAACACCCCATGCGTACCTCGACAAAAGTGAAGTGAGCAAGTGTTTCCTCCAGCCTTTCCTTGCCACGACACGACACGACACGACACGACACGACACGACACGACACGACACGACACGACACGACACGACACGACACGACACGACACGACACGACACGACACGACACGACCGTATCACACATTTCCCAATCTTTATGGATACATCAATCTACTGGGTCGTAGCGTGTGTAGGAACCTCAGATGAATTACACCCAGTAAACACTGGGCCTTCTCTCGCGGGGTGTGGAGCACGCGTAGCAGAACTCAGAAGTACATAAAATGCAACAAAGGAGTGCGTCAAAATTCGATTTGGCTACAAAACAGGCTTCTTTTTGGTGCCCCTGCCAATCTACGTTCAGAGTGTGCTTCGTCTATATTGGCTGTGCGCGCATCTCCCTTTATGACACGCGGATAAGGGAGCCGAGGAAAGTAGAAGAATACGAAGATGAAGACGACGGGAGTGCAAAGAAAAGCATCGATTCATTATTTAGCTTCATACCGCCTCCGTCCCCGACGTTGGCAACCGTGACTTCGGAGTTCGGAGACGCAACAGCGTGCGCTGCGAGATGCTTTTGCCGACTCCAGCCTCGACGACACAATTAAAAAAGATCTCCAAAAAATAAAGCGAAATAAAATTAAAAAGTAAAATTATAGCTGCCATTGTAAAGTAATAAAAAGATTCATTCGAAATTAATTAACTTTTAAAATCCTCGTCGTCGCGAAAAATGCAAAATGTCGCGACGAACCGCTCAGCGTTACAGCGTCGAATGGAACGACACACATTGATCGGAGATTTTCAGTCCGTTTTTGTTGTTGTTGTAGAATAGGTTTAGCGAACTGCGACAACTGCTGAGACGAGGTGTCGTTCCCTATACATCGTGGAGTACTTAGCGTAGTTGAAGCAAGTACAAACATGTATTGCATTAACGGCGTTCTTTTATGTATCACTGACTCGACGCCGACGTCGCGACGCCGCCTGGCAATCGTCGCGACGTCGTGCGACGCGTGTACTAGTGGAAAGCTAGCGGTAATTGCTATCAGTTGAAGTGGGGTTAACGATAACAACACCCAAGCAGACCAGCCAGACCCAGACATCTCCCATGTATTGCAAAAATCACGAACCCATGGGCAAATTAAATTAAATGTGCGAATATTAAACCCTTTGTGTATTTCAGGGGAAAGGACCGAGGGGGGGGGGGGGGGGCTGATTACCGGAAAAAATCGAAAACTCGATGCGTTTTTAAAAGATACACCCCAGGAACACATCGTCGACCCACATGACACCGCGCATGCAGGCTCGTGCGCTGTCAGTCACAGGGCAGTCACAGGGCAGTCACAGGGCAGTCACAGGGCAATCAGCACGTGGTCGCCGGTGCCCACTTGACAGCCGCCACGCGGGTGGCCGACCCCGCTCCGCCCGGACAACGACACAATCAGCCGCAGTCCGGTAATTGCCCGGCGTCCGGCACAAAAAGCTCCTTACTCATCGGTCACCGTGCACCGTTGTGACGAGCTAGAGTCCCTGAACCGTTATGGCCATGTTCATCTGGAGTGGATGGCTAATTATCGTTGTTTAGGTGTAGGTAGGTACTTGAATGGAGTGGACGTTTTTTCGGAGGAGCAAGGTAGTTGTTTTGTCTACCAAGGTCCATGGCTCATCGTAGAAGCGGTGGGTGGGGAAAGACGTGGCACTGGTACTGAACAAAGAGAGGAAGTCATGTTTGAATTATTAAAACGAATGGTTGCTTGGACTGGCGTTTGAGTGATTGCGAACACACACACACACACACACACACACACACACACACACACACACACACACACACACACAGTTGCGTGGAGTGTTCATGGACACGAGAGTTGTTGCGTAGAGATGGGGAATAAAGTTATTAATAACGGACGGCCGTGCGTGATGCATGATGCTCATCAGGGATGAGTTTACTCGCTGGTATTCGTCAATACTTCGACGCGGTCTAGCCCGCTAATTATAAGAGTGAGCGTCATCTTTGAATCGTATCCACGGAGAGCTTTCTCGTTTCCTTGGGAGGGGGGGGGGGGGGGGGGGGGTTTGGTTTGGGTGCAGCTTGCGTCACGCCAGGAATCCGCCAAATGCAGCAATATTTTATTAAAGAAATGCTCCCCGTCGTGACGATGCAGGAGCGAGGAAGTATTTGCTCGCAAAGTTTGTAAAAGAAAGCACACAAGCCTGGGGACTTTGTCTCTACCGAGAAGATATATGGCGACATTTTTTTTGGTCGGTTCGTGAATATTATTAAGCATTTATCATATTTAGTGTAGACGAAAAATAGCAAAATCGCGAGTTTTGTCATATGAAAAAATGAAATAAAACGAGAAACGCGAGAATGATAAATGGGATAACTTCATTAGAAGCGCTCGACGTTTAGCAAAACGGGATGCAGAAAAAAGAGAACCAACTTAAAAGAGACAAATCGTGATTTGTATAATAGATATCACGTAAAAATAAAATTAAACCCGGTGCCGCCATGTTAATTAGTTAATTTACAAGAAATTTAAATCTGAGTCTCCATTGTGCCTCGCGGCAATCAGGAAACTTCAGCGCTGGCGGATTAAATACTGTGAATTTGTACAATACAGCTTTAAACAGCGAAATACTTCATAAATATACAACCCCTATCTTCTGCTACATCAAAATGTGAGTGAGATTTAACACTCGGAATTAAGTCATCAGCGAAAGAGAAGCGCGGCTTTCTTCTGCTTCTGGCTGGGAAACTGCGCACCCGGTTAAGTCCCATCGAGGGCCGACGCCGACGCCGTTAAAGACGCCGACGCCGTCTGCCTTCCGCTCGAGTCCTTAACTTTCGCAGCGTCTAAAATGCAGCAATCTGTAGAGACCTATCGAAGCGGCAAGTCCAACATTTTGGAAAATCACAATCCCATCATTAATATGACAGCGACCTATCTCCACTCGAAGCACCGCGCTCTGCATCGATTCATTAAAGCTGCCTACGTCTTAAGTCTGCAGCGTCTCTGCAGTCGATGGCCGCGGCACTGGTCGATACTCGGTAATCCTCGGGCGTTGTACTCATCCCCTTTCTTCGCCACCGACGAAACAAATGCGTTCACAGATACTAGATAATCAAACACCACAGACTGATGACACACATATAATAGCGATACCTATTTATCAAAATCGTTAATGTTAATGGCATTTGTTTATGGCAATGTCTGAATCAATGAGCAGCGTGCAAGAGTTATGCCGTCGATAAATAATTGACAGCAAATTAACTGCACGTGCGTTGAATATACTGCAATTATTAATTTGCATTCACTCCCCTGGTTTTGTTGCACGGTGGCAGCGAAATAGCGAATGGAGAGAATAGGCGCACCAGGCTTCCCCTCGCTTTCCAATGTTCTCTCGGAAAAGTAAGTTTCAAGTTTGTGTTCGCATGGTTGGTTGGCCCTGCCCGCTGCCGATCTATCGCGACTCGCGAATTAGCAAGCCAAACAAAACAGCAGCGGCCCGATAAAGTTTTAAAGAAGCACTTCTCCCGACTGGCAAATGCCAACTGGCAAGCTAAATGCTCTTATCTGAATATCGACGTGGCCAGTCGCTGCCGGTGCCGGTGCCGGTGCCGGTGCCGGTGCCGGTGCCGGTGCCGGTGCCGGTGCTGGCAAGGAACCCGGGCCGCTTGCGAAGAAAGGGTTGCTGGCCAGTCGCTTGATGAATAGTCCCATTAACACAAGTTTACTTCTGTTGCTAAGCAAAGAGACGTTAGGGAAAAAACCTTAATGGAAACGAAACTTTCGGTCCAAGTTTTTTTCTGTGGTCAAAACACCATCCTCTGCTAAGCCCCGCTCCATTGTTTGTTATTTTGGGAATTGTTTTGTAAGACATTGAAGATGAGAGGAACGGAATCATTAACGCTCGTATTAGATATCGTGCAGGAAAACAAGCATCCAAGTGAGTTTTCTTCGTGCGGTAATATTTATACGGCTTGAAAAACGTCTCTAGTTAGTGATATAACATTTTCCAATTAAGTTTCTCTATAGAATTTTTTCGAATATCCGATATTGCTGGAGGCCAGCCACCACGACGGGTTGAAACTCATGGCTTCCCTCACTAACATCACTCAACTCGGTAGGCAGGCCTACAACTTGAGTGTATAGGCAGAGTGTATGTACAGGCTGGATGCAGTGTATATAAGGCACCTTTTTATCCAAAACATGCGATGCATGGTCTATAGACCGTACAGCGCAGAGCAGAGAGCATTACTGAGCCCATGACCGAATCTCATTAATTTCAATTTGAAATCCACACACCACGTGGATATGTGAACAATCCTTCAAACTGAAGCTTACTGATTTCGTGAATACATCAAAGCTGAGAGTAGGTAAAATATCGTATTAATATAAAAATCACTAAGCAAACAGATGGATATTGATGGCTTCATTTCGAATTCGAAGTACCTACATAGTGTGTGCGAAGGCATGTCGATAAATCAGAAGACAAATTTTATTCTGTGTGGAATTGAGAAAAATATGAGCTCATGATAGTTGAAACACAGACAATTAACTTTAACTTCGTTGGCGTACAATTGTTATTAAGCTTATTGCGGAAGCGGTGGAGGGATCCTCAAGCAATTACACACAAGGGATCGTATAATATAGTATGTATTCCTATTTCCAATATCAACAGAATTATTATCAGGCAAAAAATGTTACTCCACAACGTGGTTGTTTGATTCGGTCCAGGCAATTTCGGTCGGTGGTAATATTAGCAGCCAAACGCAGCCGGCAATGCGGTGTAGCTATATCGGGGAGTTGCGATATAGTTTATATTATCATCGCCATAGTGACGACCAGCGAACAGCCGACGCCGAGTAACAGAAGTAATTCGGGAATTTTACACGGCCCTCGCCGTCCCTACATTTGTTCGGTAACCACATTGGAGTAACAGCGCGCAAAACTTTTTAGCCAAACTCCGGGCATATAGGTATCGTTATTTTCCCACAACGAAGCGCACACAATTTGTATAACCAACCACCTTTTCACAATTCAAATAGTTGGTGAACGTTCAAACTTGTTGCTTACCGGTCAGATAGCTGCCCACTGTTTAATATACACACACACTTATAGGTACACGTTATACACGCACCGAACTTTGACAATCGGCTAATGAATGACCAACTGTCGTCAAGAACCTCACAAGAAATGAGTGTATGAAAGCCAAATGCACGATAGAAATTGCCTCTGCACCCTCGACGTTGCAAACAAGAACGACCACTGACTGGACTGGCTACTGGCTAGTGGATGACCGACCCATACAATCGCCGACGGTAACCTAACCCGGTAGTGGCAAATATGCACCTGAAAAACAGGCCCTGTCGAGTGGCCTGCACAGACTGATCGGCACAGCTGGCCAAGATGGGCCATCAATTGGGGTAATACCAGTGAAGGGTCTTTTGTCAATTTCTGAAGACCGCTGGACATTGAAAAAGTTCTGCTACCCCAGAAAGGTTAACTTTGAAGTTCTTAGTCCGGCTGGCCTGAGCCCGTATGCAGTAAAAAAGATCGTCGTCGGTTTCGCCACGGGTTTCCTTCTTCGTCGCCCCGCGAGCAATTTCTATTTAGCAAGAATGTCGTAACGGGGGAAAGTAACTCGCTGTATTACCTTCCAGAATTCGGTTCAAAGCGAACTTGCCTCCCGAAAGAGCGCCGTGGAAAGGAAGATATAACTAACGACTTCCGCGTCCGCGCTATATATTAAATTTAGATGACAACAAGGAAATAGAATGGTCCAATAACAAGGTTGGTGGTTTTTATGATACTTTATACCCATGGAAATTAGGGTTTCACGGCAAGAAAAGGTGATCTATTCTCTCGAATAAAGCTACGGCTGCAACAGCAATTTCCACAATGGCGACGCTCCCCGCAACCCCTGGCTTTTAAACATTGTGATAAACCTGGGTTCTCGGTCTGCCATAATAAAACTCTTTAAAGGTATCTAATGTAGGTCTATGTGAAAGTTTGCCCAAGTTGTTTTTCTTTTCAATGATAATTTTCATACAAATTTCCTCTGCGGGTTATTTGTAGTCGCGTTCGATCACTCAGTTTATACGCGTGCAACTTTTAAAGTCACACAACACAAGTTGATAAAGTTACTTTCCAGTTTTTATTCGATTCGCTACGAGACGAGCGTGGGTTTTCCGTATTACAACAGTGTTTAAATAGTACTGTTCCTCGGAAGAGAAAAAAGCTCACCCTCAGAAACTTTGCAAATTACACTAAAATCGCGCAATTTAATTGCATATATTAGCTTGGTAATTATGTGCCGGCACAGAAAGAATACATTGGAGCGATTCTAATTTCGTCAGCACATTTAAATGCCATTTCTTCTGCGACTGTGAATAAGTCATTATGACTGGTAATTATTCGGTACACCATCCGCCATGGCTGCAGCACTGGCTGCGACGTCACAGAACCAAAGCCAAATAATTTAGAAGAGCTCGCGCGGGGGTGTCAAAAGGGGGAGGCAATTTGTAGTTTAGCGTCAACAGAGTTGGCAAAGAAGTCCGCTTCTTCATCCCACAACACGCGCGATGAGATCCATCGGCATCAGATAGGAACAATGACAACAGTGCCTCACACGGAGCATTTTTACAATCCCAGTGCAATGTACTTATCGGCATCACATAGGCAGCCAAAAGTTTGCCCTCAAGCTTGCACACAACTTAGGTGATCACTTCAGTACCCGCTAATATCCGCTAGAGATGACTGCAACTAGTAGTTGGGTTGTAATTAAGATCCATCTCACACAGTTCTGATATGACAAGAGAACTCGCAGGCTTCCCCCGAGTCTATCGTATAGCCAGCGACGGCACAACGAATAGTTTTAGAAAATTACGATGAACTGACACGATTTCATAACTTAATGAGAAAGCCAACGGCGCAGCAAACTTATTTTTAGACAACCGAATATATAGAACAAGTTTCCGGAAACGCTAAAATATAGATAAAACTTTTGAGCATAATAACGTTGTACTTTTTATGCAACCGCCAAAGTTGATCAATAACTAATTGGTCAAAGAGAGTTCTATTCCATCCTTAAATTGCTGGAACAAGATATATGCCGCACATCAAGTTCTGCACTTTCTTAATTAGCAATTAGTTTGAGTCAATCAAGCGCTCTCCTCTTTGCCTGGCGTTACTTATACACAAGGACCTAATTGCTTCTAAATAATATAATGCCCTGATTTAAAAACACTTCTCTATAATCGGTATTTTCAAGAAAATCAAGCGAAAAAGAAAGGCGACCTGCACGGTGCAGCCACCTCGCCAATACACACCACGCTTGACCTGATTCTATCGCAGCTTGCTCGTCGTTTCCTAATTTTCTTTTTATCGGCGCGTTGCTAACATCATCGACGGAGATCGAGTTAGAAGCCGAGGTGCAAGCTACCCTATCAAAAACTTAATTACAAACCGGCTCGGATGGCTGGCTGGCTGGCTGGCTGGCTGGCTGGCTGGATCTACCTGTAATCTGTTGGTGTGCAACCAAATCAAGACAGCGAAGACTATGCGCCGAGCGCGAAGAGGTCGAGTTCGGCGTCGTGCTGGCGTCGCGACGCCGACGCCGGTGTCCCCGAGAAAGGCGACCTTGTCTGCCAGCGACGCGTGGTGTCGCGAAACCGCAGCCAATCTCGGCACATGCCGTTACTGCTACTGCCAACAAGATAATCAACAGCAAGTGCCGCAATATCGTTTAACAGTCTCTCTAACGCCGGTCGGTGCTGCAACTGCTGCAGATGTGTGTGTTTAAGAACTTATATTATTAATTCTCTAATCGCACCATTGTGAAAGCACTTATAGAAACCGAAAAACAAACGGGTGAAATCTTAATTGTGATTATTTCTTCGAAATTTTGAGCGAAGTGAACCATGTCGATGTAATTATATACTTTTATCTTTTATCATGTGTCCAGGCCAGCTGTACTCTAGCTATACGAGTCTGGAGTCTTGACCCGACAATGATCCAATCATTTATCAGCCAACAATCCCAGATGTAACCAGAGCCCTCCGACTAGCAAAGTCACGACTTTGGAGATCCACACAGACGCTCCATCTCTGATCCAGGTTAACTCGCAATGCACAGGTCGTGATAACACATCATCCATCTGATCCATCTATTCATACCCGGGCATGGTGCACAGTGCACACAATACATTAGCATGAGCGCACTTTGCGGCCAAACACGGCTATAGTTTGGCTAAGTCCACGCCAACAGCTGCGGCGAGGCGACACTGAGCCCGGGAAGACCGCGCGTCTCCTAAGGATACGTAGGATTCGTATGTATAATCCCGTCGCTTTGTAATGCTGTCAGATAAAGTGGCTATCTCTTCACACACTCGGTTCTCCCGTGACACGCTATTTGTCACTAGGGCGCCGAGTAAAGAGCCAAGGTAAGGCGTTTTATGGGCGCCAGTGGCGAGCACTGGCTTTACGCGGCACGGCCTATATGATCGAAGGTACGGCGCTGCCAGCCCGTGCTGCACGGCTTCCTTACCTAGCACCCACCTCTTGCCGTCAGCGAGGAGTTCCTTTGAATTTTGACCAGCTCCACCGCGCGCCCGCTTGTTCTTTATTGGGGACACGGTTCACTAAAAGGTATTCGCCTCACCCCCCCCCCCCCCCGCCTCTTTCATCTTACACTATACGGGCCTTTCTTTATGTGAAGACATTATAACCCTTTCTTTCCTTTCATGGGGGTGAAAGTGTTTACTATAATACAACGCTACAACCGTTTGACCACATTGTGCAAAACACATTTTTTGCACAAGTAAACCATTGTGACAGCAGTGGTAAGATTTTATACGACTTGAGTTAGTAGTTTTTCTGTTTGGCTATCTTCCTGAAATACATTTTCGGACCGAATGAATTTTCGGGAAAATGGCGAGGGAGTCTCAAGGGCCCGATGCGTTTTCCTCCTGGCGCACTTACCTTCCAACAATACATAAAATTGGACAATTTGTAGAAATAGAGTATACGTTTACAACATAAAAATAGATTTAAGCACCGTCATAACGACGAAAAGCGCACGAAATTTGCATAATATTACGTCGTAAAAGGCTGTATTTTGCAACGGAGTTAGCACCAAATATAAAACACTTTAACAAACATGCATGAACTAAAAAAATCCACTGTGTATTGTAATATTTCCGTCATTTCAAGTAGTGCGCGAACAGTACCGAGATCATGACCAGCAGAGTAGTGAAGTGAGACGGATTTAACCATGCAGAGCGACGCCGTTAAATAATGCACCTTTGGTTGAAACGGAGAGGTGTAATGCGATTATCTATACCGTATACGTCGTGCTCGAGTGCGGCGCGATTGGGAGAGAGGAGAGTCGGGCGGCCAGTGAGCCGCGTGATGCGTCGTCTAATGATAAGAACAAGTGACTTGCTTCATTAGCGGACTGACACTGAGGACGGTCTCCTCGCGGCTCCTCTCGGCTCTCAGTGCCCCTGGACCGAAACCAGGAGCGAATTCTGGACGGGGCAGGGGGCGGGCAGGGGACAGGGTAACCGCGGACGGAGCCCGAAGATGAGATGGTCGACCACGGGCGCGGGCGCGACGCTTGGAGTGTGAGAGGATGCTGTCAAGGAAAAGGGTTCGACCTAAGAGGAGGATTTCCTTATTCTGTGCGACCGTGACGAACCAAACGGCCAGGAACCGACAGGGACCGGTGAAAAATGAGAGTTAAAGAGACTACGTTATGTTCTGAAAGTAATGCATTACATATTTCTAATAAATTAATGAACACCTAATTGGCTGTGAACGCCAAGGAAATCGCATAAATAACACTATATACAAAAGATTATTTTCATAGTAAAATATTTGCACTTATATTGAGTACGGCCCACTGGTTATAAATGCGACGTTTGTTATGGGAAATTTAAAAACGATTCCGTAAAAATCTTCATCTCTGATGGATCATGCTAATCTATTATAGGCTCTATGGATGGATGATGTCAAGGGATTTGTGCTGCAATGTTACAAATTTTAAGATTTGCATCGCATATACTTGTTCTTTTGGTGCTCAGGACTATGCTTGCGCCCTGAGCCACTGTTGTACCACAGTTGTTCGAGAAACATTTCCCAGCTCGCAGATAGCGCCGCTTGTCAAGATATCGCACTCTCGTAATTGCAGCTGCGAGAAGCGTTTGCTGCAGTGTGAAATCCGCGTAACAACAGGAGGCTGGAGACAGGAGAGTGGAGATGCTCTGCGGGGATAGCGGCTCGGGAAGACGCGAACAATGAGTCCCAGTGGTACAGAGGCTGGAAGCCCACGTGGAAGAGTATGACTTTCATTCAAAAGAAAAGCTTTCACAATGTTTACGATATGCGAGAACGTTTCTAAAAAAAAAAGAACACTCAATTCTTTTGTGCCAGTATGGTCATGATAATACTTATCTTTGAAAGAAAAAAAAAAGAAAATGCATGGAAATTTTTCGTTAGGGTGAGTTGGAATGCTAATTTTATGCTGCTGTATTGTATCTGTTTACTAAATATTTATTGATATGAAATGCGAAAGTGGTGATGGACATTCCCCTTGCTGTGAACATCTGCTTTCTTTATTTCTTTCTTTCTCCAATCTTCCTTGTCGCGAGTCGTTCAAAACTTCTGTTTTTAAGTTAAATTATCCACCGATTAAAAGTTTTACAACACCCCCAAAAAAAGGGATTAAGAATATATTAAAGTAAGAGTCGAAATGCATGGGAAAAGTTTGATCCTCAAGTCCAACTAAATTATAGGGTAGTTAGCAGCATAACAAACGTTTCACATTATCATAATGTGCATAGCCCCTCTGCTATGCAACCCTTATGCAAACTCGTGAGCCAAAGAGTCAAAGAATGTGGTATTCGTAGGCTTGTAGGTATATAGTTAGTTCCCCGACAAAAGCAACTCTTCAAAATCGCTCAAGTATTAATTTTCCTTTGCAGAATTTCTTTGACGCAGCCAACCATTGTTGTACATTATTTAAAAAAGAAAACACAAATTTAAAGAGAATAAGCAAGCATAGTATATCTGCTACCTCTTTGAGCTATTTCCCCAACTTTCATGTTCTACAGAACAATTGAAAAAATAACAACAAAAATATCTCAAGTCATAATTCATATAGAACTCCTCATCGTTTTATGACTTTCGTGCAAATTCCTCCTCCGCCGGGCGACACACATTGGCGCTGTCCGAACGGCGCCCGTCGCTGCAGCATTTGGCATTCGCGTGCGGGAAAAGGACCTCCCCCCCCCCCCCACGAGTTTGTTCAGCTCCAATAACGTGGCAAATTGGACTTCCCTGGCGCGGCAACGACGAACAAAAAGAGTTTTAATTTTCTCGCCAGGGAAACGGAGAAAAGACCGGGCGCCGTGCAACAGCAACTGCTGTTTGGTACCGACTCTCGAAGATTAGCTCCGATCGAAGGTCGCAAGTCGCGAACTCTATCCAATCACTAGCGCCCCGAAGATACATGGTGCGCCCCGAAAAGGCCAATGCGCCCCAAAGAGGCAGGCTCCAGCTGAATGGACAGATGCCAGTTCAAACGCCACATACAGATCGCATCGCATGTCACATTGTTTTCAATCTAGCAGCTGGCAACGAATTCACTACCAACACATTTTAACGTCGAGCTATTTTCGGTGTAGACTAAGGTCTACAGTCTATACAACGCTGGCGATGCAATAGGAAGTGAATTTCACATTCGAAGGAAGTTGAAACTAGCGTCATTGATGGTGGTCAACTCAATTCCGAGTTTAAATCGAATTGCGTCCATCAAAGTGGGTCGGGACTCGGGACTCGGGACTCGAGGTACCCCGTTTGACTCTGGGTTCAGCCGCTCGGCGTGTGGTTCCTCTGCTCTCGAAGTTCGTCCCGTTTGGACGGACCGCCCTCAGTTTCCCTCTCCGCTACGTCTAATTACTGCTAGATGGTAACCAGACCGGCGTCCGCGCGGACGGTTAATCAATGTTTAAGCAAATGAGTGTGCTAATTATCAACTGGCGATACGATACGTGAACGTGCCACCGATGCCCCTGCCCAGGGCTAGCAGTAGCGCCGGCATTACATCACTGTTATAGGCACACGGCGACGGTGCATCCCCTGCTCGCGGGGCCAGAGGCTCGAGCCGCAAATCATCCTGGATAAACTCAGGGAATATCGCATCAGTGTGTATTCCACGATATTTTCACGTCTGGAGAAGATTTGTATTTTGATGAATATATTATGTAGGGGGCCTTTTGGTCGAAATATATATTCAAGACAGGAATTTTAGAATTTGTGGTTCGATTCGTGGGGATGTGAAATCTCGTTTCCCGACGAAAAATGCCTGCTGCACAAAATGAGATGTTTTCTATTCAAATGTGTTTTTCACACCACTTCCTCCGACTGCTAGGCTCACTAGATATAGGTAGACGCGGTCCGGGCAGCGCAAACACTCACCATTCATCATGCAGTGTCCCGCGCCCTGTCACGTGGTCACGGGACCTGTTTCCCCCGCGCGCAGCGCTCAACACTTTTCGGTAAACAAGTGCACTAACTGCGAGCGGAGGGAAATCTCGGACAAACAGATCACCGAGGTCTTACGGCTAAATTGCGCTCGGCACAAGAGCAATCATCAAAGTCGTTGTTCGATCTGCTTTGTGAATATTCATCGACTTGTGCAGATTGCTTGCGGAGACAGCGACGACGCCCCCTCGTCCACAACACCCTCCTTGTTTCAGTGTCGCCGTCCAAGCGTTCATAAATCGTTGCAACGTTACATGGAAAAACTACCCTCATTTTCCTATACACTATATACTAAACCTACACAGATTTTTCTTGCTCGCAGAAATATATCGACGCTGTAAATTTCCAGCTGCACGAATAGTTCAATACTGGGAACTTGGTTGCGAAGGAAAAGTTTAAAAATATTTAAAAATATCTGTGCGAAGTGGACTGAGGGCATTGCGCATAAATCAGGTTGGCGCTGGCAACGCAGCCTCCGCCGCGGCAACGCACGGCGTTGGCGAAGAGGGCCACCTCAGGGCAGGCAGCATTCGATTGATCAATGTACACATCGAGGGGCACGAGCCCCACGCCCCCGCCACCCATCCAAACGTTCCGCTGCTCGAATTTCAGCGTCGGAAAAATCCGGACAGAGTCATAAGTCTTTCTCCATTTGCTTTTTATCAGTGTAGGATACATTTTGTAATAGATCTTCCTGTCTCGCCGCAGCTGAGAATCGATGGCTTTCCGATTAAATAATATTTACACTTTGGTTTCCAACTTGATTAGAATCGCCGATAAAACATAAGAAGCGGACATCTTGCCGCCCCCCGGGGCTCGAAGGGCGGGGAGAGGTAGTTTTCCGGGATCCCGGACGCACGGACATAAATTTCCCGCGAAACCGAGAATCACTCATCGCCGGGCCGCGAAAAGGATCACACCGACAATCGGGGAAACCTCTGTACCACGCGGAGGACACGGAAGATCCCTCCTCTTTTTACACTGTCACTGTTTATAAAAGGTCCATTTGTTCAACGGCACAAAGATTTTCCCTCGGCTTTTCGTGATATTTATTGCGTTCAACCTCTTTCATTTTGCGCTGCTTTATTGATATATTATTAGAGCACAAGGGGAGGGGGAGGAGGAGGGGTGGGGGCGGCACAAGACGCCGGTGCTGGGAAAATGTGCTCAAAAGCTGCACAAAGCAACGAACTGTTTAATTAAGACCCGGAACTTGCTACAGTTGCTAGACAAACAATCCTGCTTAGCTGATGGCAGGCAATAAGTAGGTAAGGCATGCACAGACACACAGGTAGCTCTGATGCGCACTGTGCACTGCGCAGGAGTCCAGGGAGTCTCGTCTGCGCACCGCGGCGTCTGATGCGACTGTCGCGGGGTCGGGCGTCCTTCAGTCGGGCCGGCTTCATCCCGTTCACAGAACTTGATTGAGCCGCCGCTGCCGCCGACGTCGTCGCGCGCAATGTCATCACGTTCGGCATGTAGGTAAATAAGATATTTCCTCACGGGACATGAGAGCGACGAGCATATAGGTACTAATCCTGCTCTCTCCATATCGTAGCATCGAATTTGCATGCATATAGAGATATGATGAAAATCTGTTGCATTGACGTCATCGAAAAGAAGTTAGAAATAAATAACCCACCAAATCGACTTCAGGTCTGTGAGCGCCTCCCGTCTGTTTGGCGAAATTTCCTAACTTGCAGTTTTGGTGGAGGAGCCGAGTTAGGATGGCCGACCTGGCACCTCCACCAAACTCTAGAAAGTAACTCGGCGCCTCCACCGCGCCGAAAGCGTGCGTTTCCGAACTACGCACACTAGGGGTGAGGACTGAATAATAGACCAAGTCTAGGGTAAGATCACGCCTCGGGGTGTCATCCTTTCGGCACTAAAATATGATGATCCAATCCAATTTTAATTCAATGAAATGCGAGCATAGTAAATCACATCTAAACATTCCACTTTGGAAATGTTTTTCTTTCAGACGCGCGGCAAACGTAACGTGAAAGGTTCTTAAAGGATAGATATTTAGATATCTTTGAAATGATTGCTCCCAAACACCCTCAATCTTGTCTGAATTGGCAATTTCACGGGGCAAAGAAGCTACCCTCTCTGAATTTCTAAAAATCTCTTCCCCTTTTATCTTGATTAGAAAAACGTTCCTCTCTCCGGCGCTCCGGCCCCTGTGCCTTCCACCCATGCTTCCACCATCCTCGGCACCCGGAGTCGATCCCGCCCCCCTCCTCCCTTCACACTACACTTACTTTTCAGTGCATGGCAGTTACTTATCTGACCAAGAGGCCCATACATTCTTGTCAAGCATATCCTGTGGCTACGGCTCCTTCCATTCAGCGTCGCCTGCCTCCCTGCCTGCCTGCCCTGCCGTAGCTGGCACAGAGCAAGCGATGTCGTGCGGTTTCGAGGCGCGCGAAGTCGCCGATGCTGCCACGAGGGTCGAGGCCAGTCTGATTCCAACGCCGCTGTCGCCTAAAGTCCGACGGTGCGGCCGGCACCGCAGTCTGTAAGACCGCCGCGCTGCTATTCAATGCGCCTAATCTACACGACGCGCCGAATAACGCAAACCGACGAAAACTCGACTCCAACTTATCGTAAATTTCAAGAAATTGGCAGAAGGAAGCGTCCCTTCACATGCTTAGCTGATGGGAGGGGGTTGTAAAACATTAGCGCTCCCACAGCTATATATATACACAGCAAGCGGCAGTGGCGCTCTATACGGCAGGAAATTGAAAGGACGCTGTTTTAAGTGGGAAACACCACGTCGGAGCTCTACGACGTCGTGCAGCATCGATAAGATGGCGTCGGTTGCGTCGTCTACGGCGTCGCAGTGCCATAATACGCCACTGTGAAGATAACGATAACGTCATCTATCCTGGCAGTTTCGTGACTGTGACTGCGACGGAGGACTTCGCTTATATAGACCGGCTTGTGTGAGTAGCGAAGCACCGACGTCGCTGTAACCGACGCCGACGCCATCGCAGATCTTATCTTAATAACGCATCCATCGAAACAGAGTCATTCATTCGGGAGTTACGGCGAGGCGGATGCGAAATGGAACCATGCTCTCTCTCCGCAGCTTTTAGTTTTAATTGGAGATTTCGGGCGTGCAAACTGTGCCCATTAAAAGCACATATAGCACGAATGTTTCAAGTCTTGACAGTATATGTAGTAGTTAATACGGACGCCGCAGAAAAGATGACGTTGGTGAAGATAACTCTTATTAATGATCTGGCCCAACAATGCCTTTCATATTATCAAAAAAAAGTACCCACTAAAAGCATGTGCAAGATCGAGTTGTGTTGAAATGTGAACGTTGGGGGCGCCAGATCGCACATCGGAGGAAAACACTGGTTTAATATTGAAATAAAATGGAATGTCCGTTAGCATAGTTTGAATGCGCTACGAGAAAAACGAGTCGTGGGATTCGAAAGGGCCGACAGCAGCGTGTTGATGAATTACACATTAAAAGTTGTGCATAGCAGATTGCTTAGCTACGAGCCCATCAAAAGGGAAAACGGCTATAAAAGTGTATGAAGATTAAGTGAGTTAACACTTAAGTATAAGTCCTGCAGCTAATCTTAATAACTTGCCATGAGAATGGATGAAAAATGTGCAAAAGGTGTACATTGTGGGCTAACTGAACTTTTGAAGTTTACACCCCCTACGGTCCTATCCAATTTCAAGGGAGAGACATCAATTCCACTATCACACTGCGTTTTATATGCCTGAAAAAAGTGCCAGCACAGTCCATAATAATTTTGATCTACACAAAACAAACAAGAGTGTTTAACTTTTATCGGTGGTCCCAACGTTCCCGGTTAACATCATTTCACCGGACGGTCAGGACGAACATCCTTACGTCAGAGATACGTCTCATGCGTATCCCTACAGCCTCCACGTCCCCGACCACTGCAACACCTCGTCAGCGCGCTACCATCGTGACGTCGGCCCTACATAACTACGTATAAATTTTCATAAATAACTTGCAAGTTTTCTTGTTTTCCTCCGCTCAGAAGCAGCAGACGCAGCAGCAGCCGACGCAATCGGCTGTTTTAACTTGCTAATATTGGCAACATCGAGACCAAGGCCCCGTGAGTCGTGACATCAGGCAATTGACACCCGAGCCTCGTTGTGTCACTGCCACCCGTAGCACGGGATCCACTTTCGACACCTACCTCAGCCACCATCGTCACGCGCAGTCCCTGCCGACGTCGACGCCGACGCGTGCCCTGTCGAACGTGCGGCAGCGCACGGGTCGCCATTGACCTTTCATTAGATAGTCCAGCGTCAGAATCAAACCGCATTAGAGGTGGATTATTTTGTAGGTCGAACTGATCACTGAATATAACCCGTCAGTCCGGTTCATTCGATACGCAATTACTAATCGCCGCGACGAAACATTTGCTAACTACGTTATGTGCTATACACTCGCGGCTAACAAATGCGTTCTGATGCACATGTCAACAAATACTGTGATATGCCGGATGAATGTAATCAAAACTTGATGTGACGCATTAAATAACTTTACCAATGATAAGTAATTAGATGAATTATTGCTAGTGCATCCCTAATACACTTTTGCATTATCATCCATACGACTTTAACGCAGTTTACAGCGCATTTCATCAAGCGTCCTTAGGATTTGCATAGCGGGACGCGACTGAACTGCTAACAAGAGCTAACTTGGTCATGCAGAAAGCTTTAGGAGGCAGAGGCAGTAGCAGTAACAGTAGTAGAAGCAGCAAACTCTTCGCCAACCGCTCTCATGGTCTGATGATCCAATCTATTCGATCCACTCGCTCACTGATGAAATCTGTCTTGCTCTGCTGCTAGTGTTAACAGAAGTTGCAAACAGCTGATTGCATCTTCAAACGTCTTCATTGAATAGTCGTGCAATTTTAGTGCATATTAAGTACCTATTCCGCCTACAAAAAGAGAGAAATAAACTTGCTCTTGCCACATGGTTTGATAGTGTCTCATTACTAAATTCAAAGGGATAATGTTCAAACGGTGGCAATGTATGTATTTGTAACGAAGGTGTGGAAATTGTGTATATTGATTAAAGAGGCCCGCAGAGCGAACGAGTCCGGCAAGTCCATTAAAACTTGATCGAAACGGGCAATCGCCCCCACGTGTTGTGCAAACGTCCAAAACACTCGTGGTGTGTGCTAAAATCTCCAGCCACTCGCGCATGACATTCTGCTATACATAGCAATAGCAAAACATGGCCTATGCCCGAACACAGAGTAGGCAGTCTGGCAGTAACGGCGACACGTGACTAGCTCGCGCTGACCTTACCGTGCTCCAATACTTGAATTACCAGTTTCCATCAAGAAAATACTGGAATCAATCGCGCCATGTGTGTTCGAGCTGCGAGCTGTGACCGGTGTGACGTCAACGAATGGTAGAAATAATCTGCGCGACGGCCGACCGATGTGCGCTTGCTTCCGAAATGGAACTTTCGATAAATATAATAGAATTTTTAACGAGGGTATAACGCGAGAGTCGGAATGGCGAGGCACGCGGTGGATTTACCGCCGACGAAAGGTGCACGAGGCGTTATTTTAACGAGGCGATGGTCCTAGACGTAATGACGACATTCTTTTTTCAAGCAACGATTGAAATCGTAGAACTGCAACTGCAGTTCAACGCGAACGCAATTAAAAGTTGAGTTTTATAAGGGCAGCAGGAAAGGAAGAATGCAAAAGTAGGTACCTATATAATTAAAACTAATAAATGATTCTTTCTAGGAATTTATTCCTGACATAAAAGGCGCCCATTACGAAAAAAAAGCAAAATCGATTGAAATGGAAGACGATAGCTGGAGAAATTCGTAAGAGATTCATTCTGTTCAACATAATTTGAAGAAACCCTACACATTACAAGAATCAAGTCGAAAAGTGCAGCCCACTAGGCACGAAGCCAACGCTGAGGACACCCCGTTACCTAACATATTTTGCACAGACACGCAGTCCGAAATCGATTAGCGGAATGCGTGTCCGAGTCCCGTGTAAACGCCGTATAGTCATTGCGGGCCGCGTGGCAATGCATGCATGGCAAGGTGCGGCGCGGCGCCCCGAATGTCCGCTGAGGACGCACCAAGGACTTCGCCTCAACCCGAAACACAACGCGCCTGTTTGCCCCACACCCCTCATCAACGCCGCCCTGGCCTCGATGCATAACGCCCTCACATTGGTAGCTGGAAGGGGGCCGGGGGACGGGACGCATTCGGCGTCTGGAGTTGCAGCTGAATCCCGTCGTGTGTTTTTACGATGTTATGACAACGTCGCGAGCGGCGCAAAGGAGCTGGCGGGCGAGCGAAACTGAAGAAAAGCCAGAGAATCGTGACGCGAACATTTCCTCGAGACGGCGCGAAGCGGGCGGTGGTGGCGACGGGGAGGCGAGGGCAGGAGGAGCTGGAGACGAACTTGCAATGAAACAGCATCGCATTCATCATCTAATTGAAAAGCTGCGATAATCGAGATTCATTATGCGAGCGGTTTTTTGTCCTCTCCAGGCGAACCGCGTTTCGCGGAGCTTCGCGACAGGAGAGCACGGCTGTACCACTCGAGAGGAGGTTACCTCCGTTCCACACCGAGGTTACAATCTGTCATTCTGTCACATTTAATGGTTTAAATTTAATTTGACTATTCAGGCTCAGCAGAGCTGTACTTAAACTTAAAGCACCCTTAAATTAATTGAGCTAATTCTTTGAGTTTCAATCAGAATTTCGTACAAATTCCGTTTCTATAAAGCGAGACAAGTTTGTGCCACAAGGTTTGGTGTGCGTTCGAGTCACCACCCCGGCGCCGTCGTCGGCGTCGGCGTCGGCGATCAGGGCTGCAGGGATTACGAGCCCTGACCGGACTACTTGAACCCGCTCGCGGTGGGTGGGGACGGGAGGCGGGGGTCACACCTGAAGTCCCGAGCCGTCCCCAAACCCTTTAAACCATGTTTCTGATTGAGTGTCCTTGTTGAAGACGCCGCTAAGCCCAGCAGTCTTCTCCTGGTCACGTCTGTCTGATTGCAGGTCCTCAAAAAGCGCCCCCGGGCCGCCCTGCACCCCTTACCCGAGTCAAGTCACCGCCCTAGACACCCCGAAACTACCCTCGTCATTCTAGGGAAAGCCAAGTCAATTTTCCTCCGTCTCTCAAGTCAATTAGCTTTTCTTGTTGACTGTACAGCTTATTCGTCCGGCAATTTCGTTTAAATCTGTTGAATCGGATTAAAAGTGTTCCTCTCTCTTTTATTTGTTTTTCGAGCTCGGAACAAGCTATAAGCTCAAGCGCACAGTCGAATAAAACAAAACACAATTTGTCCAGATTACCAAATGGGGACGCTTCCATGGTCCCCACTGGAGCGCCGACGACGCCGACGACGCCGCCGACGACAACGCCGCCGACGCCGCCGCCGACGCCGCGATAACGTCTTGTTACGTACTCGGGCCATTCTCATTTTCTTATTGCGATATATCCGACTGGCGTCCTCGAAAGGAAAGCGAAAGTTATGCCAAAAAGCACTAAAGTGGCTTGTAGGTCATGCGCAAGAATTACAGTTATTTTCAATTTACATTCCGTCCAAGAGCGAGGTACCCTTCCTTCACAGACGAGGGCGTCATGCCCGCTCCTCCACTTCAACGCTACGGGAATTGATTAATGAATCATGCGACACAGAGCTGACCTGCGACTATCCACTGTCACAAGATTCGCAGAGGATGTCAGTCTCGGACGTTTTTCAGGGAGTCAATCATTCGACACCCAGGTCAGCGTGCACCGTGCAGCGTGCAATATTTAGTGCATGGCATGGCAAAGCAACCTGTCAGTGAATTCGCTTGTTTCGATACTGGATTGGCGCTTGGATGTTTTACGAGACCGGTGGAAAAAGTGTCAGCAACTTTGTGATATTGTCACACTTTCAACTACAGAATGGCCAGTCGAGTGTTGGATTCAAAAGCTAGTCCCTGTGGACCAGTCGCTGTGTACGGCGCGGGAGGTCGAAACGCGAAACAATGCATTGGCTGCTCGCTGTTTGTTCGGGGCACGTTGGCATGTTATTATTTCAGGCATTTCTGCGTGCCCCTAGATTTGCCAGCCAACAGCGCAGAGTGCGAATCGGGCAGGCATGGGCAAAGTGAACTCATATTTATACATGAAAGAAACTGTCAGTGTAACATGTTGTATCCAATGTTGTATCCAATCTTTTTATTTCGCTCTTTTGGAAAAAAATAAATTGTATCCTATTAAGAGATTTCTCAACAATACATTTGTTACCCACATTTACTCTGTGGAATTCAAAACCACAACCGAATCTAGAACGAAAACAGAATAAATGTATATATTTTGCACGGCGGGAAGATAAAACTGCAGGGTAAATATAAGCAGAACTTACGGCGCGAAAGCGAAACAAAACGCGGCGGTGTTCGCGGAGTGCTACTCGCACGGCCCGTCCGCACGGGGAAAGAAAGACCGCACAAAGGATACGCGCCGCGCCGTAATGTATGAATAAATTCGCGGCCGTAATGCGTATACGAGCATTGCGAATTCGGGTCGGGCCGGGCCGGGACGCGGCGTGGCGTGGCCGCCCCGGTCCATTTGGCGCGAGCTCATCGGGCAAATTGAAAATACGTGTGCAGTATCTTTTCACCGAGCGTCGGCCGGTGGGGTGTTATCCTGCAGACAGGGGCGCCCCATGCTCGCGGCGCTCAAAGGAAATCAGTCAGGACTCGGGACCGGTCGGGAGCAACGCTGGACCCAGCCACGACCGTCCGAGGAGATTACATCTTAAAAAATCCATCAAAATTTGTCTGGCACAGAGAAAAGGTTCGACTGCATTTGACCCTTGGCTCTCGCCGACGTAGTACGGACCATGCTCGCCCGCTTATCACAAGCAAAAAGCGTTCTACCGGGCGTCCACTCCCTCCCCGCCGCTGCAATTAAACGCGACTCTCACGTGCGATGCGTGAAGAGCGCGATCCTTTTAATCAGGCAATCAGGCAATCAGCCGCCAGCTCGATTGCACAATCGACGTGAAAACCGAGGGGATAAATCGTTTAAAGGCTTTTTAAACGCGATAGCGGTGGTTAAAAATGCAAAATTTTCCGTGCGCCAGCCCCGCGAACCCTGCAACCGTTCTGCCCCCCCACTTCCCCCCCCCCCCCCCCCGGCCCGGAGCTAATTTGCGTGAACCGAGACCAGGGCACGCATTTTCAAAAACACATGTCCGCTTACACACAGTGAGAGCGCGACCGTTCGGGGCCAGTTTTTTGGTCCGATTTACGCTGTATTTTTGGTCAGTGGGGAGAATTAATTAAAATGTTGGATGAGCCATCGCACCGCACCGCTCCGGCGGGTGGGGCGGGTTTTACAGACATGGGTGTTTTGGGTCCCAGGATCGAGCCCGGCGCGCGCACGCCGACGGGAGCCGCGGCTATATGTTATTGCACATGGGATGGTGTGTATATATGACAATGTGTGAGTGTATATGAGATGTGTACATGCGAATTATAATTATGACGTTAATTGTTCGTCCCCCCCCCCCCCCCACCAGTTCACTGGTATCATTTGGCAGTATGTTGTCCGAGTTATTAGCAGGCCGGACATTTCTATAAACCACATTTATTATAAAAGGCGCCGCTGACACCATCAATCTCGACGTGCAAAAGCTAACAAACGAGTCTGGTGCGATAAATTGCAGCCTAACAATGCAGCAAGTGACCGTCACGAAACCCGCAGAATGGCAGTGCCCTGCATGGGAACGTGCAGGCCGCAGCATGCAAGTGCCCTGCATGGGAACGTGCAGGCCGCAGCATGCAAGTGCCCTGCATGGGAACGTGCAGGCTGCAGCATGGCAGTGCCCTGCATGGGAACGTACAGGCCGCAGCATGCAAGTGCCCTGCATGGGAACGTACAGGCCGCAGCATGCAAGTGCCCTGCATGGGAACGTGCAGGCTGCAGCATGCAAGTGCCCTGCATGGGAACGTACAGGCCGCAGCATGCAAGTGCCCTGCATGGGAACGTACAGGCCGCAGCATGCAAGTGCCCTGCATGGGAACGTGCAGGCTGCAGCATGGTAGTGCCCTGCATGGGAACGTGCAGGCTGCAGCATGGCAGTGCCCTGCATGGGAACGTGCAGGCTGCAGCGTGGCAGTGCCCTGCATGGGAACGTGCAGGCTGCAGCATGGCAGTGCCCTGCATGGGAACGTGCAGGCTGCAGCATGGCAGTGCCCTGCATGGGAACGTGCAGGCTGCAGCATGGCAGTGCCCTGCATGGGAACGTGCAGGCTGCAGCATGGCAGTTCCCTGCATGGGAACGTGCAGGCTGCAGCATGGCAGTGCCCTGCATGGGAACGTGCAGGCTGCAGCATGGCAGTGCCCTGCATGGGAACGTGCAGGCTGCAGCGTGGCAGTGCCCTGCATGGGAACGTGCAGGTTGCAGGCCATGCGGGGTCCTCCGACTCGTCAACAATCAATCGTGAGTAATCAATTTTCGGGCGGATTAGTGCGACACAAAGCGATCGCCGAGAGGTGTCGCGTCGGCACAATTCGCAATCAGTGTCACATTACGTCGTTCTGCGCGCGGGACGCCGAGTGCAAAGCGACGGGAACCGGGAAGGCCGTCGCGACGCAAGGGAATACCGCTACCTACTCATTTATTCATTTTTACGCGCCCCTGCTTCAAATCTAGACCTAAATCGAATAAGAAAAGAAACACTGCAGCCCGCGAAAACGAGATCAAAGCGCGCGCGAAAATTAAGAAAGAGTTCGAGTGAGAAATAATTTAATGGCGGCGCTTGCCGAGTGCGAACGAGCTTCTTCTTTTTTTTCTATTAATTCGAGGCTAGAATAATGAATAATAAATAGAGTAGTAAATGACGAACGGGGCTTCGGTGACAGCCGGCTTACCTTGGGAGGCATCCGCGAAGACGGCGTCGGCGGCGGCGTCGGCGGCTATATATTTATGTATAATTTAGCTCTCAAAGTATATACGAGCGCGTTGCAGGGTAATGCGTTAGATTTACGAATGTTTCATTAAAATTCACCCTCCCTTATACTTATTTAGCATATTATAAGAGTGTAGCTTAGCTCATAGCGCAAAGTGGTGTTACTCTATCTTGATGACGCCGTCTGTATGGGTAAGGGGGCACGTCGGGGCACGCTAGAGCGCGGGCAAACTTGGCAAGACGCGACGTCGTCGACGCGGACGCCGACGAAGCTTTGCGTGGGAGGCTGTCCGAGGACGACGTCGTGCCAAAAACAACTCTTAACGAAAGCCAATATTTAAATCGGAAATGTAACGCGGTGATGAAGATTCTTTTCCCGCATAAATACGGATAGTTATGATGTTTTTTCTATCTTTTTATTGCTCTCGCCATTTCTTAATAGAATTCTTATATTTTGCCAGGCAGGGAACGACTTGCGTGTGTGTTCGGAACCAAACGATGGCGAACGAAATGGCGATGGGAAGTTGTTATGATGTCCAAGATTTAAGATGGAAAAAAGGGTAAACTGAAAGAGAGCTCCGTTTTTAACAATGAAAGTCTTGTGCAAAGACTGAAAGAAGTTTGCAAGCACGGTGGTCCGACACTGCGAAAAAGTGCCTACCAACACAAAGTTCAAAATATAAGTGTCAGCACAAATTTTAATTGCGTTATAATCTATCGATCTCCGACCTTTTTAAAATTCTAGGAATATGAAAATTTTGCCAGCCACAAAGACGAATAATTGAACACGAGTTGGTTGAAATGAATGATTGATGGCGCAATCAATTTGTCAGTTGCAACAAGGTGTAGCAATGGCGTGGGGTGGAAATGTGGTCACGTATATTGTAACCTATATCGGTGAGGGTCACATGCCACTGTGGCAAAGTTTCCTTTCCTCCACGCGAAGATCGGGGGGCTCTGCGATATTTTTATACCCGATATAGAAGTTCACCATATCTTCTCGAGAACTGCACTATATATATTACTACCCTTCAAGCCGGCGAACAAAGTTCTTGGCAAATTTGAATACAAATCGGTAAACTTGATCGGAAGTTATCGGGGATGATCGGACAGGAGCCGAACAGAATCCGTAGCGCCGCTCGCTTTATATATCTAAGCACTCGAATACTCGCGAAGCCAAAATCTAGAGATGCAAACTCGAGGTCCAACTACAATAATTTAACAAAATTATAGGACTTGAACTGAGCTCTTGTTATATATTCAAGGTACAAAGTATATAAAAATTAACTTGCAGCCATTCAAAACTTTAGTATTATCAACATACCTTAACCTTTATAATATAATAATGTATACCAGTATATATATTTTTTTTTAAACTTTTCCCTTTAGGGCTATCGAGCACTTTACTGCCATCTGTATTCAGTATATACTTAGTCGCTTGCGCCTAAGGGAGTTGATATATAAAGGCCTATCTTACTACTAGTTTAACTAACATTATCCACGCCACGCTCCATGAATAAATAACATGGCTGGCGCCGAGCATCGCCCAGCCAACGTGGAAGCAACTTATGTTATATACCTCCATTTACCTAGCTCCATCTTCATCAACAATAATTAATGTATTGTATATGTACATGCACATCGACGCCGGCGCCGACCAAGCCGTCCGTCGATTTGTACAGATCCAAGTTCAGAAACTGTATGGACCGGCGGGTCAAGATGGATCTGGGAGAAAAGCAAGCCGACTTGCAAGTGTTAGTGATTTACGAATGTGAAAGCAACGCGGGGAGAGAACC
The DNA here is from genome assembly GCA_921293005.1 of Nemoura dubitans. NCBI lineage: Eukaryota > Metazoa > Arthropoda > Insecta > Plecoptera > Nemouridae > Nemoura > Nemoura dubitans. The sequence continues at coordinate 25,174,441 of OV121074.1, forward strand.
ACGAGGGTAAAAGTGTCCGTTTTAAATGAATTGTGTGTGCAATTCGATCTTGTAAACGTTAACTGCACACAGCAGACCGCCTTACAATTGGCGCCAAAGCGGGGACATGATGACATGAACGCGACCTGCCGGGCCAAAAGCTGCGCAGCCCGCCCGGGGCTTGCAGTGAGCAGGGCAAACTAAAAAAACTCCCAGGAGCTTTCAGAACATATAAACACTCAAAATTCAGGGTAATATTTTTAGGGACAGCCCACTCACCATTTCGCTATCTCCGAGTTGGATTAAAATCAAACTAAATTCACCATGAACAGCTTTGAGTTTGTTCAACGATATTTATAATTTATAAAGTCATTTCCTTTTTGTGTAAACTTGAGCTATCTGGCGCCGGGCACGGGATGCCTTCGGCCTCGGGGACAGCCAATTTTGCAAACGCTCGCGCTGAGGGTGCACAGAAATACGAGCGCGGTTCTTAGAATAAGTTAGTCTTGGAAAACACTATTTGCTTCGACACAGGAAATTGGAAATAAATTTCGAATCTATAATAAAAATGAATTATGTAAGCACGATGCAAAATAACCGAGGAAAAAACAAAATAGGTTTCTTTCGGAATAAATCGAGGGCGTTCATCGGAGCGACGAAAGCAATTCTTTCGCGACAAAACGACTAATGAATAATATACCAGCGCCGCGCTTTCAGGAGACTTGGTTCGATTAATATCGAGGGTCGGTAGTATCCGAACTCGATGCTATTTTCTATGCAGATAGTTCTGGGATACATGACATTTTCTGGGACATCACTAGATCAGCGACTTCATATTCAAATAAGTATACCCTGGATGACATTATCCCGATGGCTATCAACGAAGGAAAATTTCGATAATTCGCTGGATAGCAATGCTCATTCTCTACCTAGGTCTAAAGCCATTGATGGGACGTATTGCAAGTTGAAGTAATGTCGTATATACTCTGTACATGAGCATAGAGAACGCATGCCCTAATGCATGAATAGACTTTATCTGTCAAACTTGCCTCAAATTCTTTAAATACTCATCCTCAAAACTTGTTGGTAAAATTCCAAGTATTTTGCCATATTTTGAAGCTAGTGGTTAACAAGTAAATAAGTTTGTATTACACAATGCATACTCAAACAGAATTATTCTCCTCAACAAAGTACGATGTTTGATTAAAAAATATCTCTGTGCAAGTAGGTGAATTTTACCAAAATCACCAACAACTTTGGTAAACTATAGGGTATAGGTACGGACTCCCAGCAAAAACACACTTCAGAAAAAGTTTGGTGCTAAGTTGTAGACATTATGACAAGAATTGTTTGATAGCAAAGAGCAAAAATAAAAAAGAGTCTGCTTTTCTAGTTATGAAAATACAATAAGTGCTTAATCGAGAGAGTTACATGTGAATGAGGATCTCAACATCTTGTGCACTGAGCCCCATACCTTATACACAAATAGCATGCAAGTTGGCAAACGAATTCCCTAGATCTGTTGTTTCAATGTTTCAATGCTGCAGTGCTATGCGATGGCGACACATTAAAAGTAATCCTTTAATTTTATGAGGCTAAGTAGAGGTTTATGATACCGCCCGATTTATAAGTCATTTATGCGCCATGCAAAAACAGTGCCAATTATTTTAGACGCTGGTAAACAACATTCTAAGCTGCTCTTTAGTGCAACATTGATAGTGGATGGAAATTAAAACTTTGAAGAAAGATATAACTTGTTTTACTTATTCGTATCAAAGACTCTATTAAAGTTAGTTCCAAAAATTCAATTGAGGTAACAAAGAGATGATAGTTTCTAGTTAGTTTTATATAAACCGCTTGTTAAGATTTATAGTAAAGCGGATTAATTTAAGATCAAAAGTTGGAATGGCATAAAGCGATTCAGCTTTGAGGCAAGTTTCAAAGTGCCCTTTGCCTGCCCATCCAAACAAAACCTACAGAAAATAATCCCTCGTTAAGTCGAGATGAATCACAGCAAATATTACAGAAATAATTCGCAAAACATCAAGTAAATAAACCTCACACGCATTGCACTTACACAAACATCGCAAAGCTTACCGGTCAAACAACGGCAACACGTTAGCGAATATAATTAGGAATCACAAAGTTTAGCAGTTATTAATTTGTCATGATACTGTAGTGAAAGTGTGCACGCACATCCTTGGCTGACCAATGGGCCCCCGCGGCCTCATCAGCTCGATATTTGGCTGATCATGATAAATGCATGACACACGGGTCGGTCGGGCCGGGCACAATCCAATCGGACCTGCCCGTCGGACGGTGTGCCTGTGCTCTTGTAGTGCCCCCACTTCCCTCTCCCGACACAGAGCCCGGGACGCCGCAGCGAGCGGCGAGGGCGTCACGAAATATAATATGTACACCGTAATTGAGGAACAATTCTAACTTTTTTGTTTTCGGAGAGCGATTCAAAAATATTAAATCAACAAAAGAACCGCAGTTTTCTATAATTTGTGAAAGCTGAACAAAAAGCGCGGCTAGATAATTGCGTTTTAATTATCCATCTTTTTATTTCGAAGGAACGTACAGAATAACAACAAAAATAATATGCATAAATACAATTAAAAACAAAGTAGAAAATTTGCATTCACGATTGAAAAGAGCATGGTATACGCGGCGAGGACGCTAAAAGTTGGTCGGAATAAAAGCGTAAAGCATGTTACGGGAGACAGAAGGAGCAGCTTTAGTTAAACTGGAAATTGGAAAAGCGAACTTTGCGAGCAGCAAGTTTCAGATTCCTGTTTAAGTTTTAGCTTTGGAACAAGTTTAGCCCAGCCAGCATTTAACCCAATAAACACACGCTCTCACAGTCTCACACACACATACTGCCACACACATAGACAGACAATACCGATGTTAAATACACGACAGTTTAATCGCTAGGTAATATTTAGCCCAGCCACGGACCTACAGACACCATAATTTAAATTCGAAATACAGCCCCAGCAATTTTATAAGACTTCGCTCTATAGCAGCGACAGCAAGCGGGAAGATGAGCTACCCCCCCCCCCCCCCCCACCCCCCGCAATTGCTAAGAGCGATGCTCAAAATGTCATATACCATGTCGGTCTCCGTGCAGTACATGGTTAGCATTGGCAATGGCCTGAGAGACGTTATATGAATATGACATAACAAGCATTCCAACCATGCAATTACGCGATATCCCTTGTGTGCTCTAATTATATGGCAACGTCAAATATTTACACACTCTCGAATGTGTACAAGTATATGTGAAATCACATTGTAGCGTGGACTGTATATGGACGCAAGCAACCCCTCTGGTTGTTGGTGTGTGTGTAGGATACGGCTAGATCGCCGACATGGCATGGCATTGCATGGCGCTGAGCAAACGGGTAACGGCCAACAAACCGACGACAGCTCGCTCTCCACGGTATATTCAAAATCACTCATTTTGACACATATATATCGAAACTATCGTCACGTCGTGACAATGGTATACAGCCATACAAACAAGCAGACCTGCTCGTGGTGATCCATTCTCGTTTACTTTAGGCACTTATATGTAGGTAAAAGGCAAACTATAAATCATCGTATTACTACTCCTGTGTGTGCACATAACCAAGAAATGGGCCTGGGCATATTGTAAATGCATGAAGTTCTTTGTGAAAGAGCTGGATCAGTCGATTCGGAACGACATACTGGACAGAAGTAATAATAAATGGGCACCATGGGTTTGATATGTTTGCATCTTAGGGACAGGCTATAGGGTATACCTTACCTATCGTATTCAAAATAGGAATGGTTTTAGTTTTACAATTTGAATGCACAAAATAAACTCGTTTATCTTCATCCACTTACAAGGGAAACCTGTGTTTCACTCCAAATCTAAATTGGAAAAGATGTAACCGCAATCCTATTTCCACCCGCCGTTCCGATTTATGTTAGACCTGTGTACGAGTCGGGGTGCATGTATACATGGGCAAACGCAGGAGAGCCACACGCCGAGCAAGCCTTGGTGATACCAGCTCGGTCAAAACGGTAAAATACACGGACTACGGTGCTCGGTGGCTGCAAGTGGCTGCAAGCGGAATGAAAGACTTTCGATCATTAGTTCACCAACATTGAATCGCACGAATGGAATACTAGTGCAACTGCAAGACACTTGAGATAATTGCCAGGCCTCAATTTTAATTACGCGCCCATCGTGATTCGACATGGGTCACATCGGCATGTAGGTATGAAGTGGTGCGGGTGTACGTGGCTGGAATGCATTCGGTGGACGTTTTTTGGGTGGCAAAATCGCTAAGCACGAGAAGTGTGTTAATTCGGGGGCGGTGACGCAGCGTCGACGCGTAGTTTGTAAAATTAGATTTGGCACTTGGCATTGGTCGTCGCGAGTGTTGACTGTCGGGGATGTTGAACCAAGAACACATTCGAGACGTGGGCGACAAGGAAGTCGGCGAAAAATCCTGCCGTCTCGGCCAATTCTCGGCGTTCGTCTGCCATTTCTCAGTTCGGTTCGAGCGAAAAAACGCACTAACAGATTGATATTATATACGAAAATTTCAAAGTCCGTCCGTTATAGAAACACCGTTCTACACATCAAGCATAGTATATAAAATTCCCAATGAAAATGCCAAAATACTTAATTAAGCAATAACTTCAAAACATGCAGCACTCAACTTCGACGAGTAAACAAATTCGAAATTGCGCTGATTTGAATAGCCAAAAACGAAGTTATGGTGGATGACTAATGATATATTCACTAAAGGTTATGATCGATCCTTTCATTCTTTGATGTGAAAAGTAGCAACAAATTGCGTTAACACTGGCGCGAAGCAAATATAAAGGCGTCGCGGCGGCAGCGTCGGCGACGTCTACGGCCGTGAAAGGCACAGCGGCACAGCATAATCAGAACGCCAGAGAGTTATTCAATCTATGGCACCAGCAAGCCCGTGCTTTCGGCTATAAAGGCGCACGCCCGTGCTTTTGGCGTAGCAGCACGCGTGCTCGGCGAGAGGGGGTTTTGGAGACCGCCGCGAATGGCAAGCCAGAGCATTTCAATAACACACATTGAATGAGAAAGAAAGGTTTTTATTTCTTCGGCGCGCGAGAGTAAACGTGGCGAAGTGCTCTCAATCATCGGCGTCGGTTCAAGCACTTGCCGAGCCCGCGTCGGCGTCGACGTCTTCGTACGCGTCTTCGTCGGCGTCGGGGTCGGGGTAGCGGTGGGCGTCGGTGGCGTCGTCCGTGGTGGTGTCGCTCGACATACAGACACTAGCGTACGACGCAATGTGTGTACTCTACGCGTCCGAATCAAACGAGCGGCTTCATCGTATAAAGTTTATGTCCGCGGACTCGGGACTGGAACGCCGGGACGGAGTTGCTGATGCCACAACTTAATGCTAATGGACGTGGTGGTCATAATTAGAATAAATTGGTTTTTTCTAAAAACAACCGAAGTTTATTATAGCACTAAACCTGGATAATCTACGATTACTTCCACAAACACGCTTCGTTAGGATAGTTGCCAGCAATTATTTCGGAAATCGTTATGAAGCATCGAAATGAGCCATGGTCTCACGGGCTGCTACGACGAATCGATAGATTTTTGTGAGCCAATTACAGTGATTACGCATTAAACAACCGCGCTTTTTGACTAATTAATGACTTTCTGTTATCATTGACATGAATTTGTCTGAATAAACAACTTACAAATTGATGACACTCTGCCACGCTGCGCACACGATTGCTAAATGGGGGTTGGGTGGGAGGGGTAGGGTGTTTGCGCCCCCCGCGCCCCACGGCTGTAACACTGCACGCTGATCAAGCGCAGCGATAAACCTGCATGACTTATGAGTGGCAAATCCCTCAAACGGAATGTAATTATTAGACTCATTTGATTTATTAAGTGACGCATAACAACCAACTGTGCTCGAGAATTAATATGATTACATTACAATTACTAATTGTTGCATGAGTATTGTTTGACGAATCATCAGCGGAGCACGCCGGCATTGTTTTCGATATGATGATGTCCTGCCTGCCACAGTTCCATGCACGCACATCGACGATGAACACTATTTCGCAGCTGACTAGACCGCTGTTTGGAAATAAATTGAACCGAGCATGATAACTGCACCCTTCCGCAATGTTTATTTATATTTTATAGAGGTGCATTGGCGAATGCAAAAAGCCAGCGACGAACAGAAAAACATGATAAACTTGCATACAAATAATTGAAGCTAGAGGGGAGGTTTTAAACACTGCGATTTCAGCAATGCGAGAAATGATTTACACAACGAAAAGTTAATAATAGTTTCAAATAATATATATGCAAATAGAAATACTATAAAGCTAGCTATGAAGCTGCGAAATACCATCGATAAGCGGACGTAAAAAAGTTTCCCCCTTCAAAATGTAGGTGAATAAGTTTCTGCAACAAACGTGCGGGATTTGCTAACTATACGAAATTATCACTTTATTAAAAATGTAGAAGTAAACATACATTCAACACACATGCATTATGAAATTGGAAGTTTCGTATAAACGCAGAAAATTTCAACCCAACGGAATGGACAAGCAGCGATGCCGATCGAAGCTTTCTTCGTCATTTCGTTGACAGGAAAATGTCAACGCGGTGACAGCGTCATTTTTCTGCAACGAATTAATCTGCACCGTTTTAAAAACGCTCCACTGGCCGATGTAATAACAACAAACAGTCACTCTGAACTATGTGCTATTAGTTATTCGCGAACTGCGAGGGAGGCTGCCGTGCAAATCTGGCTGGCAATCTCGTAACGAGATCCTGGCAGCTCCTGTGAGATGATTGAACATAGCTTTGCTGTAGCTCAGCAGCAGCAGCAGCAGCAGTAGCAGCAGCGGCAGCGGCAGGGAGACTCAATGATATATCAACTCAACTTTATGGCATTTCGGCAACAGAGAACATTACTCAGACGGTCTGGCCGGCGACGGATAAGTCAAATTTGATGGCATATTGTTTTAGATGGACGAGTGATTGATATTGGGTTAGCAGAAAATCGATCATATTTTTCCATTATCTCGCCCCCGAAATGAAATACATTCGTACAAAAACCCGAACAGATAATTTCGGTCAGTCGCAACGTTGCAGTGAAGAACTCTATAAATTCGCTTCAAAGAGCAGAACAATTTAAAAATAATGGCTGCGTCTCCAAATCTTTTTTAGATGCAGAAAGGAGCTGTTAAATAAATTACCTTGTCGAAGATTCGAGCAAGGTTTTAATCAAAAATCCCGATCGCATTAAGACTGCTTCCTCAATCAGTCTTTAGAAATCGACATGCCTCTTCGAACGGCAAGGGAGAGCAAGGGACCAGTCTCTTATCCCGTCATTAGTTTTAATAAAAAATATCGATCACCAAATATCAGCAATCTGCACGCAGGTTGAACGTCACGTGATTCGCACGGGCCGCATCGTCTCCCACTCCCCTCGCTCGTCTTCATTCATGCATTTCTTTTTCAAATCCAGAAAACAAATACCGACACGCCTATATTGACTTATCGTTAGTCAATAACGAACAAAAAGCTTATCATTCCTAGATTACTGTTCTCAGGGCATTGTCCTAGCACGATTTAAAGTTCATTTTTCTTTCCAGCATTGCTGTCAAACCTAGTAAGTGACTACATAAATTTCCTCGCGTCCGGCAGCGTTCACAGTTACGAGCGATATTACGTCCGCCGCTACGCCGTAAGCATACGGCTACGGCGTCGCGTACGGCAGGCCATGCAGCACGGCCAATAGCTAGCCGGCGACGGCGACTCCATCTCTATACACGCCGTACTTCGCTTACAAAAAGAAACACATGTTGTGAGCTGCAATCGATCACAGGCCTCTTGACAACACAATCACACTTCACACCTTGTCTCCCCCATGCCCTGCCCCCCCCCCCCCATCCTGCCCCCGCCCGCCGCCCGCCGCCACCCGCAACCCCCGCGGGGCCCGGGCGCCGGGGGGTCAGGCGGTGACACGTGATTACCGCAGAAATGATAACGAATTGAGTGGCGTCGGAAGCGGAAGAAAAGAGTTCCGCTCATTGTGCGTCGCCGCGACGTCACGAGGGCGTCGCGACGCCGATCCCGCCTTGGGCGTCGCCGTCTCGACGCCTATGCGCCCAGTGGGCCGGACATCGGACATTTCCACTGTCAAAATGTCGACACTTCAAGTAGTGCACTCGTGGACGCACTCACAACACTCGGCAAATGCGCGAGTGGCGACAGAATCGAGATAAAAGGAAGAGACTTGACCGCAAATAAAAATAAGATTCTCGAAGGCGCAAGAGACAGATCGTTATTTTCGCAATGCTTTCAACGGGAATGGTAGTGTAGTGACGAACGACGAAGTTGCCGACATATTTTTATCGACAATGACGCTATAACATGTAGATTTAGCGTTGCGTTGGCGTAACAGAGATGCAGGCTGAAAACGCATAGCCAACGGCTATCGCTGCATGTGGGAACCGACCATTTGATGGGTCAATTGCATGTCCTGCCCCTACCTGATGCGGGCCGGAGGTAACGCAAAGGGCAGTCACGGACAATCTACCAACTGGCGGACAACGTACCTGAAACAAAGAGAAACAAACAAAGTTACTCCACTATCCTGCAGCGCATGGTCATACTCATAGCATAGGATGCACACACCAATCAGTATACGAAGCAATGCCAACTATCGGAATTGTTGATTGTGTACGTTGTTCGGCGTAGGTACGGGCTGGGCAGCATTGTGCTCGCGGCGAACGGGAGACCGGGAGACCGGGCTACCGGGCCAAAGCTTTGGTAATCATTTACCGGCAACACGCGCTAGCGAGCCGATTGAGCCTCGCCAAAGCTTACATGCAATTGGGAGGACAGTTGTTAATTCTCTTCTAAGTCCCGTGTTAAACATTAAGCCTCGCTAGATGCGCTTTCGGTACGAGCTGCTATCGTTTAACCATGCTATCGGAAATTGTGTTTATGAACATAATAAGATTTAATAATCGGTAAATGCGAAACTTTGGGTATAATTGCGTATAGTTGCCGGCGACGTTTATAACAATTATGAATACAGCTTTGGTGTAATAAGCGATAATACCAACATTGGAATAAATAAATAATTGCTATCGCGGTATAATATCTATTCCCATATATAGAGGTATACACGAAATCGCCTGGAACCGAGACTAAAGGACAATTTATTTTTCATGAAACTTGAATCCAATTACAAATGATGACAAAGAAACGTATTGGAGGTTGTGCAAAGCCATGCGCAGTGAGCTTTTTTATTTGAACAAGGCAGTGCAATTGAATAATGGAATAGAAATCACACGATAGAGTGCAGACATGCGTTGTGCTTAATATTATTAGTTCAAGCACTGCATGATGGCAGAACAAAATGATTGTACTGCAAAGCCCATTGCCGTCCACGTTCATCCAGTGTACTCGAAATTGACAATCATTATATCGGTAATAAACGGGAGAAAGAGTAGCTTCCTATTAATCCTGAAAGAAAACGTGAAAAAATAAAATGAAAATCTGATAAAGTGGCTGAGCTCTAAAGTAAAGTTTCTAATTATAATCTAATTTAAATACGGACTGATTAAGATTCTAGATTTTATGATTCGTTCTTCAAAGTTCGAACGAAAGTCAAGATTGCATAATTTTGGGGAAATTACCATATCTCCATCGCCTCGCACACGGGCTCAATTATTTGCTTGAATGACCATTTGCTTCGCGTCTAGAGCGGGCTCGGCGAACGACGCCGCGAATATACACGACGTGTCAGAATTCAGCCCAAATATCACGTTTCCCATATCGACTCCGATCATCATACATTTCCCCCGAGCTCGGAAAAGCTCAAGCTTAATGGCCTTTCCACGAGACAGTCCTCGTCCGCCGAAGGATGCGGCCGTTCTCATGCTAATTCGAACACCGGGCATAAAACGAGTGCAGGTCGGTCGCACGTCTCCGCCGTCTTGCCAAAGCCCGATGCAGTTTTCTTCGCCCATGCCGCGTCGAAAAGGTTACCGGGGAAAACATTCACGTGAACAACATTAACATTTCAGATCCCATACATTCCCATTTATAGACGTATCTTCGCAGACGACGGTTAAGTTAATCGAAGCGATAAAAGTAACTCGTTCACACCCATCAACGGCGTCTGACTTAGCCGCCTGTACATCGATCTATCCGTGTCCGTACGGCATCGGGTGCACGGAGGAGTCTCCCTCCTTGGGCGGAATCCACCCCGCGTTTTCATTTAGAATGTCTCGCGTAGGAGCGGCAGTAAAAATATCTCACGCGCTCCCGCCATCGACGTGCGGACAAATTTGTTTTTATAGCGTCGCACGGCGCGTAAATCCAAAGACAATGAAGGCGGCGGCGGCGTCCGTACGACGTCGAACTTAATTTTTGAATGAAACGTGCTAGAATTTGGTCGCGGAGAGTTAATTTTTTTTCAGAGAGAGCACGAGGAAAAATGTGAATATCAATGCGTATGCCTATACACCTTGGGATGAGATGTGGAACGGGCTTTTTATAGGAATGTTCCTACATAACTAAACGAACGACGTGGATGAAGTATGAACGTGCAGCTGCTGAATGCGCGCACAGCCCACGTGTCGAGAGCAACGTACGAGTACATCAACTATTTAGCACGTGCAAATGTGTTTCTTCAATTACTTTCCGCGCGGCTGCGTGCGCATGCAGGGAAATCGTGGGGGTGATCATTTCCGCACTGATGCGTCGCGCAAAGCGACAAAACGAACACACGTTGCAAAGAACGGTTCGCGGATTGAATCCTTCACCACTTTGTTTTCGACGAAGTTTTCCGAGCGAAGACCGCGAGACTCGACGAAGGGGGAGAACTATCCCACGGAGAAGTTAATATATTTGCCACTTTAGAGCCTACACGTGAAAATTTAATCTTGAGGAGCGAATAAACGCTTAATGAAAACTGTCGCCATTTTCCAAAACTTTTCTGAATAAAATTACACCCCGTTGTATAAAAAGAATATTGGCAATTTCACCCATCATTGTGTCCCGGTTATTCAAAAGTGTCATTCGCGTGTTAAAAACTCGAGCGATACAACGTCCAGCTGCACGAGTTCACACGGCGCCCCCGTCCCAGCGCGCCCCATTCAAATTCCTGGCCGCAACGTCGAACGAGAAACCGCTATATCGAAGAGAACTTCTTAATAATAGTCTTCCAGCACAACGCAAGAGTTTAACTGGCCACGACAGGTCCGGCAGGAGCACACCATTGTCTCAACCGAGGATTATATTCGCTGGAGAACGGCGTCGGCGTCGGCGTCGCTGCTCGGGCGTCGCCACGTCACGCACTCGACGTCGAAAAGAATGATAGATTACGTTAGTCTCCGCTCTAGCCACATGCTATAACGAGCAGCGAAGTGAGCTGACCTACGTATAGCGCCTCCCTCGGCCATGTGTATCGACGGGGCAGCGGTCCTCGCCACGTCCCGGTCGGCCCCAGCCCCGGCCCCGGCCCCGCCGCGACAAGGGTCCCGATTTGCGCAACCCAGGCACGTACCGTCAGCACTGGATTCCGGTAAGGGCACACAGACACCTCTAGCAAGACTAAGAGCTTGTGGTTAAATAGATCTTCAAGGAGACAGCCGCTATCTTCATCCATGCAAGCGACTTTGACTGCGACCGCATCGTACCCTACTTTGGGGAGTCAAAACACGAAGAGTGCTTCGTTTAGAGAGGAGATTTATTAAGAGCATATAAATTTTGTTGCCAGCGATTAACGGGTAAATGTGCACGTAATTGATCTATTTAAATCCCGGTGCGCGATCAGGCGAGGGGAAGGTGCGATTTGGGCGCGAAACGAAGCGTCGGATTTCCTCCGTCTTGCCTGGCGTCGGTCTGGTGGCGCGGCGCCTCCACCGACAACCCATGTCGGCGGCGGCGGAACGCGGCGGTGGCGGCGACGGCGGTCGAGGGGCAAACTTCCAGGGGTCGATTCATCACGTGCATGACGTTTATAGTGAACATTACTCAAAAATGAACATCAAACAAGATTAAACCCGGCGCCTCCACGCGACCGCGGCACATAAGTCAACCGGTTCTACTTTGTATTAGAGATAATAAGTCAATTCCGGTCATAATCTCGTGCAGAGCGACATTGAAGAATTGGTAGCTCCAGGACGAAGGATGCGCGGACTCACTGGCTAGAGAGCAAAAATGAGGGATAATTCAAACGCCCCGCTGCGCGCTCTCCTTGTTTTTGCATAGAGACTGAGCTGCCGCGCGACATAAATCCATCTCAGACGGTTGTAACGCTGGTAAGAACACATCCCTTAACTAAATCACCGGAAACTGTCTGCTCTTTACTATATCTACGCTTTGCTATGTCGCAGAAAAACACACACCCTTCTTATAGATAAGGTCTGACATCAACTCATATATCGTCTAATTTTTAATACTTTCCAATTTATCGTCGAGTTGGTTGGTACTTGACTGCGAGTATAAGCGGCCGTGCTGAAGCGGTAACATGCGGGGAGGCTCTCATCGAAAGATAGATTGGCTATTCCATGTCTCATTTGATTAGCCTATACGCTATGCAGGGAAAAAAGTAATGCTCTTCAATTACCATCGCTATTACCGTAATAACTTATTTGGCGTAATATGTAATCAGCATGGTACTTGACTATCATGGATGGAGCAAGATATTAACTTTACTCCCTTGCCATCAGAGCTAGTATAAAGGAGATTATAGCCTCGCTGAGAATAAAATAGAAAATATGCTCGGAGTATTATAATGCGATGACGTTGTACGGCGTGGGCTGATGGGTATAGGTAATGGATCGCGATAATGGCGTGCCTTCTTAACCTATTTGCGCCATATTGGACCAGAGCAAGTCGAGATACAAGATGACGCCATTTGTGATTAACTTCGACTCCAAGTTGATCCAAATACGAGAGAGCTGATGAGGAACAGATTGTTGAAGTAACTTCCGATACATGTGCCCAAGCAAGAGACGGCAGTTTATCTCGGCGCGTTCACTTGCCACTTGAGAGCATCCCCCAACCCAACCCAACCATGTACCAACCATGTTCTCACTCGAACAACGATATTGAAATTCGGCCGAAAAAGGAAAAGCTACACGTTCCCTAGGTGCCGCCACCGAGCGCTATGTAATGAAGTTGACACTCATTATCATAAAAGCAAGACGAAATTGCTTTCACATCAATTGGGGACATCGCCAGCATGATACGGCCCGGCGTAAGTATAGTGATAATTTGATTAATATGTAGCATGTTAGCAGGCATCCGCATTGCCATTCGATCGCACTTGAGTGTCTTAGGAGTAAATGAAATGGAATTGCTCGGTGCCCGGCGCTTTGAAGTTCGCTTTGAAAAGGACACCTGGAGGCGTTGTTGACAGCTACAATGGCCTACCCTGTCCAAAGCAATATGTCGGCGTCGCGGCGTTCGATCCTACATCAAAGCTCATTACTCACTCAATGATGAGTGCCTATACACTTCCTAGTCAACAGCCATTGAAGCGTGAGGTCGCCGTCTATACCAACTTGTCCAATACCCACCTCACATACATCTGAAATTTATAACGTGTCCATAGTTGAAATTTACTTTTCCCACAAAAAACCCTTAAACTTGGCAGTGTGAACCTCCGAAGCATATTTCCATCCATATGTATTTTCCCATGTTGGCATACTGTATTTGACGGAAACACATCTATCCTTGTTTCTAACTTTTATGCTACCAACTTTGGGCATAACTTTATCGCGCGTTCGCAACTGATCTCATGGATTTGTGAGGTGACAGATTATTTTGGGATACCTGATATTTATGTGCCGTCCCTACTCTTGGGTTCAGCTCGTAACCAGATCTCACACTACGCCGAAATGTTTACCAGTGTTCAGGATTTGGCGGACCGGACTCATCTCCGTGTACATATTGTAATCACATACAGATATGAGTGTCGGCTCCGGCGCCACATGTACCAAACATCAGCAGAAAGTTGCCTGAAAGTCGAAAGCGACTACGATGGAATACACGGCAATAGAAGCGCAGCCGCGCAGTCCGACTAAAGGAGTAGTTGCTATCTTTGAGTGTAACGCCGAACAGCGCTCGCAGCGCGCTGACAAAACGCCGGTGAAGGAAAATTCTCGTCATAAACTCTCCACTCACTCCACTCCCCAGGATCCCCCCCCCCCCCCCAAACACGTGCGAAAAGCGACGTTTTGCGTCCAATCGACGCTGCCGGTGAAAAGGTCGGCGCGATTGTAAAGGACCGAAAAGTGAACCTTGTGGAGCTCCGCTGCAGTTACTTAGGCGGTCATGGGGTCAGTTGCTTTGGAGGTCGCGATAAGCGTGCGCATTTTCGCCCCTCGAACCAACACCAAATTGTAGACCTTCAACAAGCCTGAAGTCGGTGCGGTCCGCGAGAAAGACACTCTTATATGATGGAACGGAACTGGTTGTGATGCCTACCGTTAATATTCTGTTACAACTAACAAGTGAAGGCGTCATTTTCTGACCCTATTTGCTCCACAACTCCGCGACCATGGCTCGGACACAGAGCTAGACATTTTTTGCCCAGCTAAGCACTTTGGTTCCTTCTTAGGCCTATACGCACAAACGAAAAAAGTCCATCTGAGCTCTCACAATTCTCCAACGACAAATCTTTGCTTATATACAACAGAAATCGTTTATTCAAAACAAGAGTGGCAATGGTTGGAAGTGGTGACGTTTATTGACGGGCCTCCAGACAAGGATGGACATTTTCCGATCAAAATACGATTAATTGATTGTTTATTTTGTAAATATCATATACATATATTAAAACTTAATTAGTTGCTCACGTCAGACGTTCATTGTTACGAATTATTTCACGCAAAACCCGAGCCGGGTCCAAATTCGCATTGAAAGTGAATTCAAACAAATCATGGGACGTAGATTTTAAAATGATGGGCCCTTGTACACCTTTATGTGAAGTAGCGAAATCTTGATGCTTGCGTGTAGCCCCTGCCCTTTCTTTCCCAAGCGCCGTGACCTGTTTCTACCGTTAACACGCATGCGGGAGACCGAACCATTTCAACAATTTCCACAATTTCCTTCGTGAAAAGTCGTGCAGTTTTCTTACAGCTTAAAACAACCACAACTTTTACCCGTTTTACTTGTCTGAATCATAAAAGATCACTATCTAAAAGAATTCGAGAAGAATTCCGATGATTTTATATTCCTTACATTTCAATTTCAGTTGATATCGTAAGGAAAACACCCGAATGGGTTGTAAAAAATGCACCTCCTGGAAAAAAACAGGTCATGGTACAACATGGTAACTGTCCTAACATATTTATAAGTTTCAGAATGTATAAAGTAGCATGGCACTTCATCGCTATAGCTAATGGTAGTGGTAGGTACTATAATGTTGATGCAGAATTCCTGAGAGACACATCCCCTCATTAGGGTATCAGCCCTTCCCTCTTATTATACGGTTATACCTATACCACTCTACATTATAGAGTACAACGAGCCATTGCTTTTTGATGTCCTCTTGTTTCTATGTAAGCCGACAAAGAAGTATTACCTTTTTAGCTAGCTGTTGCCAAGAAATCGCCATTTTCTTCTCATTTTTCAGCCTGGAGAAAAACCTTGCGAGATATAACGAAAAGGGAAATAACGAAAATGATCATTCTATAAAAAAATATACTCTCCAGAAGCAATCTTCGAAGCTACATTTTACAAAACCCGTAATGGCATAATTAAGGAATCGCTTAAAACGGGTTCTTCCAAAACTTATTTTATACGATGCCATTTAAAACGCAAGACGCAGGGAATCTAAAGAGACAAAAGTTTCGAATTTATCAGCCTCACGAAATGGCACCCGAAGCCCAAGAAAGAGCGAAAGTCTGGATGACGCTTCGGTGCAGGCTGGTGGACGTGAAACTAAATCCCGGCAACAAACCACACCTACCAATCAGGGAATTGGTTAAGTGTTTTTTCTGATTTCACCGGGACGTCTTATCGAAATGGCTGCGCCCTGAGCGGAGGAATTCGGTCGCGTGCTGCCAATGATAAAACATCCTGACATGAACCATCCCTAGTCTCACTCCCCTAATCACTTCCGAGCGCTAGAGAAGCGACACAAAGAAGGGCGGGTCACAACTCAAAACTATCGGCGTCCTGATCGAGTTGGACCGGCCCGGGCCGGTTCGAGGAAGGAAGTCTATCATGATAGCAAAGCAATTCATTTGATAACCGACCGAACATTTCCATCGGCGGCAGACATGCGAATTGAGACAGCACCTCGGCATCGCTTTCAGTTCCCAGTGGATGAAAAGAACAGGCAGTTTGAGTATGGTTTGAGCCGTGAAGGCATGCCCCGCTTGCCGAGAGCTAGCGCTATTCTACCGTGTCCTTATGCTTTGCAAACATTGAGATCGGCTGGAAGATGTTCAAAGCACTGCAGCTTCAGAACGAGGAAGGCGACACAAGAAAACAGACTCTTCTTTCACTCTACCTATATACGATACCTAAAATATCGCCATGAACTTTTCTGCCGTTCATCTTTGACGAGAGGAGGTGTACACAAAGGGAAAAACAACTGTTCACTTGGATTGAAACGCCTTGTTACGCCTTGTTTTCTTTTTTCTAAGCCGAGACGTAGCGTCGAAAGCCTTCTTATGAGAGCCAAGTAGCGATGCGGATAGAATTTGACAGAAATGGAATTGTGTGAAACAACCAAGAACGCTCAACAAAAGCGTTCCCGTACATACCGACAAAAACTGATTTGTTTTCCATTTTTCGTTAACCATAACGAAATCCTTTTAGTGCATAATCTGAGCCTCATTGCGTGAGAATGCTTTATCAGACTACATCGTCGCAAACTTCGGCGTCTTTCGTTCGCTCAACGGCGTCGCTGCGCAGCAATGCGGGCAGCGGACGCAAAAGTGCGCAGCACGCCTGCCGCGGGACAGGCGCGCACGGCTAGTATTGCCAGCGAGAAAGGCAAACTAAGCTTTAAAGCAGAGTGACGCTTCAGGGGAAAACACAACAAGCTGTCGCAAGCGGAGTAGAGGACGAATCACTGAATCGGGTTCTACCTATTGCAATGAGCGGTTCTGACGGCAATTTCCTCACACGCAGATGGGAAGATGCTTGTCCATGCGTGTGCGAATCTACAGAGAGGCATGGAAAAGGCGATCGGCAATCGCAGCTCTAAATGAATCAAAAATCGCTGATGAGAGCCGGTGACGTTGATTGGGTACACAGCGTACAGGGAACGTAATTCGGAGCGAACGTAAATCCACGGCGAGCGACTTTATCCAATCACAAGACGAGCTTGTTGCCAGCTATAGAGCAGCGTAATGCGATTTCATCGGGTACCCCTAATTTGAGGTGGTCCCAGTACGCACAAAGCCAATTACAAGATAATACACTCAAAATTTCCAGTTTCGACTAAACACAACCCAAGCCATCTCAAAAGTTAGTTACGACAACAACTCTACTAGATCACACGATCCGATTCTTCGGGGAATTGCCAGGACTATAAACCAACATATTATCAAACTACAAATGTTGCAATAACTATGAGACATCGGCAAGACCAGCATTATTAGTCGAGAATCGCGATCCTGCGGCCCGGCCCCGCATGCACGCTGCCGGGCCGGGCTCGCTAATTGCAACAATATCTCATTATCGTGCATGATTAATTGCGTGATTCCTTAATTTAGATAACTAATGAGTTTCAAGGAATGGCGAGAGAATTGTCGTAATATAATGTTGCATTAGGGAGTCTTGTGACCCCATCAGGAGCATAATTAATGGGGGCGCCCACACACACGTTCGCGAGCACAGCACATATTATACTATATGGGCCAAGAGTGCATGCCGGCCAGTAGGCCCCTCGAGAGCTTCTGGAGGGAACTTATCGATGTGCACGGCATGCCCAGACATGTGAACGGGGGGAGGGGGGGGGGGGTGCATGCCCGAAGATGGCGTGCACCGCGCAGAGGTCGCCTTGCCCCCTCCCCAAACGGCCACCCCATACGGGACCGGCCATCACGCACCAAAATAATCACAATTAATTATAGATTAAATTTATAACTCAAACCGAGTTGTGATTAATTATTGTTTATATAATTTTAAAGCGTGCGATTAAATCTAAAGTGAACAGCGTTTCCACGGGCTGGGAAGCAAGGAGGCTGTAATTTGAAAACCAAAAGACTAATTAGCAAGAGGCAAAGCCTTTTAAACGAGTGCGCAATTAACTGGCTGCTGGGCTCGAGAAAAAAATCACTGGGATTTATCAGCAACGCGCGGCGCGCTGGCAGTGCGTAGCAAAAACACGTGTAGAAATGTACGTGAAACAATTTGATAAGGAGCCAAGACGACGTCGCAGGACGCGCGAGAGCTGCAGACAAGACGAGGCGGCGACGGCCCCCGTTTCGCCAGGGATGTAATTTCCATTCCCAACGAGCACGCCGAGCCCGCC
This sequence comes from Nemoura dubitans, assembly GCA_921293005.1. NCBI lineage: Eukaryota > Metazoa > Arthropoda > Insecta > Plecoptera > Nemouridae > Nemoura > Nemoura dubitans. The sequence continues at coordinate 25,192,938 of OV121074.1, forward strand.
GCGCGCCGCGCGCAACTACGAAAGATTCCCTTCTTCTCCCGAGACTGGAGTCTCTCTCCAGAAACCGCTCGAAGCGGCGCTACGCACCCCATAATCCGAATAAGTGTGGATCAGTACTTCCGACGTAATCAGTAGTCGGCGAATGCGCTCCCTCGGCGCCCCCCCCCCTGCCACCCTGCCCCGTGCGCGCGCGATCCCCGCTGCACGTGCCCTCGTCCGCCCCCATCCACCGTATACACCCTGCTGTACGTGAACTCTTTGAGTACTCATTGCGCCTGGGGGTAACGTTTACTGGCCACCCGCTCCCCGCACACTTCCGTACACAATTCAACTTCCTAGTGGCCCCTGGAGGACGACTGTACCGTCGTGCATGGTTGCCCTCACTGGCCCCTGATGTCACACTACACTGCAGTGCATAAACAGAGCGCCGCCGCGCCGAAGCACCGCATCAACAGAGCACCGCGTCCAAGTCGGACAAGAAACGCGTTCCCCTTACCTCGCGAAACAAAAGCTCGAAAGACGCACGTAGAAATGGTAATGACATTGAAAAGTGAAGGCACGCCGAGAATATTTTAGGATTCGGTTTACTTTCACGGCCGAGGATCGGCTGCCCTGTTCGTTTCAGCCTCGACGCTCGCCAAACTCGATTCGACTCGCGTGGACCGATTGCAAGACGACCGTCGCCGGCGCCGTTTGTCCACGTCGCGCCAAGTCCGGCAGGAGTACTACTCGGTGTCTATAGAGTACACCAAGGACCTCGCCCAAGCGCGTACGCGTCCCAGTAAGCACACTCGATGGTAACACAAAGTTACGCAATCCGAACGAAACCACACACACGAACGCGATTCTACTCGGCTACGTTGCGCCGCTAATAATTCCGCCTCCGCCGCCGCCGCTGCCGAGAGAGTTGCATGAAATGAAAAGTGGGTTACGTCTTTCCCCTCCGCGCGCGCTCCATACGTGTGGCGCTTCACAAAACACTGTCTACGAATTAGTCGGCTTGTCTGCGGTGCAATTAGGGTCATTATCAATGTCAGGTTCGTAATCGTAACGCGCAGCACACTTACTTTCGTTGCGGCGTCGCGTAACGTAACATGCATGCGCTCACTTGGTGTCGGCACTGGCCGTGTTATCCAACGAGGCATCAAGCGACAGGCGAACGCGGCCCAGGTCTTGACGGAAACTGCACGCTGGAAACTGCAAGATGGAAACTGCACATTCCTAACAGAACCTCACGTTAGAAACTTCGCGTTGGAAACTAGATGTTGGAAGTTACACGTTGGAAACATGCACGAATGAGAATGTGGTAGAAACTGCACGATGTAAACTGCACAATGGAAAATGCATTTTGAAAACTACGCAAATGAAGCTGCACGCACAGGAAACTCAATGGAAGCTGTACGCATTGGAAACTGTACAATGCAAACTGCATGTATATGGCTCAGGAAACTGCACGATGTAAACTGCACGTAAGGCTACCGCGTGCACCTCAGGGATTCCCTATGCACTCGGCACGGGGTCAAATGCGGGCCCCATCGACGCTCTAAATGCAACGTGGCATCGCGATTCGCGACTCATAGATACAGCGCCCACGGGAGGCCCAGGCTGCGCTAGCGTTGCATCCAATTGGGATGTATAATGCAAGTCCGGCTGCGCGCTGGGCAGGCAGTGGGCACCACTTTGATGAACGTTTTAAACGTTAGCTGTGAATTGGCGCGCGGGTAATAAGCAAGTGCAGACGGACGAGACGGAGAAGGAATCGCGTCACAGGGGAATTACATGCTGGAAGTCCAAGACATGGTGAATTGTAATGCTGCCTTGCCTGCCATTCAACTGTTCCGGTGGTGAAGGCTGCTTAATCAAGGACTTGCAGCCTTGCTTTGGGAATGCAGAAAAAATGCAATTTGTTTGGAACCTTTTCAATTTCATTAAGGAAAAAATCATCTTGTTTTGAAGACAGATTTCAATAAGACCGACGAGGACCTTCGAAATTTGAAAGCAAATCAGACTGTGTTTCTTGGAACGAAATTCAGCAGAAACCAAAGAAAAAAACTTGCTAGCACGTTCTCATTTCACTTGGCACCGAAATTTATATGAAATCCGCGCTGCAGTGTGTGACTTGCGAACGTCAGACATGGCGGGTGCTCGCCGTCAAATGGGACAATTCCAGCGCATCCCCGGTGCGCGATTCCATATCATGGAGCGTTAACGTTGCATTCCAGGTTCGGAGAACGAACGGAAAACATTATTCACGCTAACTTGCCAAATGTATAAATCTTCAACCACATACGGCCGGCAGGGCCTCATAGCCTCCCCGTGGACGCGAGCTTAGATGAGCGCCGAGCTGCCACGGCCCTTGGCAATACCTAGAGACACGCCCGCCGAAACCTACTTTGAGCAGTGGCATCATTTCTGCCAAGTGTATAACGCCGATCCATCAAATTTCTATTTCCTGGCGAAGTTGTTTTGGATGCAGTTTCCACCATATTCGCCGTCAAGCGGAAATGGCAATATGGCGCATGTAACATTCCCAAGCAAACAAACAAACGAAGGAACTCGCGCATCGAGAGGCAGCGCAAACACACATAGGAGGACTCCTACATGGTGTAGATTCCGAAGACGTCTTGTGTTGTATTATGGACAGCTCCAGTAGACGCAATTCGAACATGAATCTTCACTTTGGGCGGAGAAAATGGAAACTCGGGCGAGCTGGGGAGATTCCGGGAGACGAGACGGAGATAAATGAAGAACGAATCCGTGAAGAATGCACTGTATTTATGATTAATAACGTTCGGTAGTGGTGTGGGGCAGCGGAAAAAACAATTTCATGTTACATCGAGTTAGATTTGGAGTGTACGGCTTTCTGTATTGTATTTATAATACAATAAGGAAACTTAGGAAATATGCAAACTTTTTGTATTAAAATAAATATGAAACTTTTCGGTTTCGCCGAAAAACTTTTTTGTTCGCCGCGGCGCTGGTTCGGAAGATTCGGTGTCCGTTTTCAGTTTCTGCGAGATCGAAAAGATGAGAAACGTTGTTTTCTTTTAGTAACTTCCGATGTAGATTAAGCTCCACGTAATATTTATTTGCTAACGTAGTTTCTGTTTTTATTTGCCGTAAAGATGGCACAGAGTGGAGAGCATCGTGCTGATGGGCTAAAGTTAACTTCACGATTCGAGTTAATCCGGCGCATATAACTTCTTATTCCTTGCAAGTTATAGTAGCAAGACGCTGCACCGCTACGTCGGACGCCACGACGCCGACGCCCGACCACAACTCTAACCTACAAGTTCTCTACGTGACTCGGCCTAGCGCGTCCACAATATAATACATTATTGAACATAAGTTCATGAAGCTGTATACCACATGACCCAGTACAGGTCTCCTATATTACGTATAGAAAATGTCCACTTTTTCTTCCAGAAACAGTATATTACTTAAGTTGCTCGGCAGCCCGGGAGTTTCAAGTTTTTAGCTCACTTATACAGATATAGAGAAAATAAGTAGTGAGTAATGACGGCCATATTTTATCGCGCTCGGCAGAAAACAAACGGTGAAACCGCGGGCGTGAGTCGAGGAAAAGCGAGCTGTGTGTATATTTATACATTATATAAAGTATACCTCTATACCTAGGTGGTGCAAAATGCAGAAACATCTTCGATAGAAATATGCTTTCGGGAAACTTTAACTTACAATCGAACTGTCGTAAAAGTTAGATCTGTGCAATCTTATTTTGTCCATTTGTACTTCCAGCACATATATGTTACAGCAATGTATACCTTACCTCTACTACACATACTTCGGGTACTCCCAGTTCTCTTTAGCAGTGTCCACATTCAGATAGCAACGAATAAATTACAAGCCAGTGGAGGTGCCGGTTCCACTAGCAAATGCGACAAGTTTCGCTATCACTGCTTTCCGCCACCACGCCACTTCCGCAATTACATTCGCAAGAAAAAAAAGCCATTTCCTTAGCCAACCCAAGCACATCAGCCACATAGCCTCACATCCATGAAGCCCGACTTCCCAGTCATATACAAATTACGCGATTTTGGCCATCCCTTCCATGTTCCACGGCGAAGACAGTGCTCGCTGGGGACTTTTCGACCCGAAAGGCCTGGGCAGGGGTGGAAGGGGCCGCGGGGGAACGGGGGACGCAGACTACATCCATTAGGTCAGCTATACATCGGCTACTAGATTCATTCGCCGCGCCTAATCTCCGGAACTCGGCTCGGGCCTTGCAGGAAAAGCAACGTCTCCTCGAGCTAATGGAGGAAGTGGGCTCCTGCGGGAGGGCTCCTGCTGGTGGAGACGAGACGGGAGTGCACGCTAATAGCCCTCCGGCCGCGGCCCAGCATCCCTGGTCCACGGCGGGCGACGCGGGGATCTTGCGGAACCGCACGCCATTGAAAGCACATCATCGGCGATGCACCATCAAGCGCTCTCCGAGCGAGTAATTGAGAAAAGAAACGATATCAAATATTGCACTGCGTCGTCCATTAAGCCGCCAGAAGCCATGGGCTTTTCAGATGGCCACGGCTGCTGCTGCTGCTGCTGATGCTGCATTGTTTCAGTCGATATTTCGACTATAAACTCCCCCATGCCCATGCCCGAGCCCCCCCCCCCCCCCTCCCCAGAAAACCCTTTCTTTATTCACTCACCCAAACTCAAAATACGATTTCCTTATTTAAAATATATATATTCATGCAGCAATGCTTTTATATCGATGTTCATTGCAAGGCAGGCAAAGGTACGCTATATATATATATATTATGACATTCATCTTTTCTAATCCTGATTGAATTCTCCAGAGGATCGGGATCGTACATATTTCTAAAGCCAACATGCATAGCAGCTTATGAATTTCCCGTATAACGTTATTAAATCGTGCTCAGATCCAGCTCGCGGTACTACCGATACATCCATTTAGAAATTGAACATCCCACTGGAAATTGCTGCACGTGGACGGGAAAATGCATAATACACTATTTAAATTGTAATTGAACACAAAGGCAAATGTCGGACAGAGGTAAAGCGTAGACTTGCATTTTATAATGCAATGAAGATTCAATGAGAAACTCGATCTGGAGAGCACGGAACTGGTATCGCACGGCAAGTACAAAAATGAATAGGGATTCGTACATCCGTGAACGAGGTCGATTGGAGTTTCGCGCAAGTGCCCATGGTACCTGGGTACAGCACATGTCACGTACAGGTCGAGCGCAAGTGCAGATTTTGTTTATCAGGAATACCATACGGTGCTAGCAGCAGGTGTAATGGCACGACGCCATTAAGGCACGACGCCGAGTAGCGACGTTGGGAAGACGTTGCAGATGAAATCCCGACTAAATGGCTCCCAGAATGATAATTCAGTCGTATAGCATCGCGCGAGATTCTCTCGGCCCAGCTCCCTTACGACGGCCATAGCTTCCAAACTGTCACCGAATTTCGCAAATCACCAAGAGATTTTGCATTATTTCCTCGCGCAAGAAATCGGCACCCATAGCATAAAACTGAAGCCGTACGAAACTGCCTCGGGCCTCGGCGAAAAACCGTCCACAGCACAACACAATAATTGAAATACTTCTTTACTTATCAAGCGCTGAAGATATCAGCACACAGGCATGGTACGTCTCAAAGGGGCGCTATGCTTCTTACACGCCCCGTCAAGATCTTCAAGGTAAAAAAAAAACGCTCTGCAGAAAGAAACGGTGTCTATTCAACCGCAAAGTTCTTGTCAGGTCGTCTTTGAAGAGAGAAAAACACACGGGGAAATCATCAGAGGAGTTGCGCAGCCGAGCGGGTAATTCCACCCCTGGCTGCATGCACGGGTAGCGGCGGGTAGCGCCGGGTAGCGCCGGGGCCGGGCTGGATGCTGTGCCGCGCTGCCGTCGTCAGACGCTGGCTCAGGCTCACCTCGGGGCTCAGCTTGATTGAGAGCTTTTAGCTGCAGAATGCACAGACATACTGCTGCTGCTGCTGCTGCACACATGTGTGTTTAGACCTTTTCCACCTTTTGTAAGAGTATAGCTATAGAAAAAGTGGAAGAATTCGCTCTGATGACTTGGTGGTATGTGAGATGGTTCATTTTTGTCTCCTCGCTGTTAAATTGTTTGAAGTTAGAAGTTTGAGTTTAAGAAGCTAGAAGTTAGTTTTGAAGTTAATGTAATTCGATACTGGTAGTTTCGTATACACGAGATGGATAAAACTATTAATTTATTATTATTATTTTACGCTTCTTCGCAATAATACAATAAGATTAAGATTCTCTTTGTGTTAAGAATGGTGGTTAAATGACTTCTTTGAAACAGCGAAGATGGAAAATAAAGAAACTTACAAGACAATCTGAAGTATAAAACGATATTCCAGAAATTCTCAGATAAATGGAAGGGGGCGAGAGGCGGGTAAAAAAGAAGCGAGATGACTTTCTTGATAAAAATCAGAGATCTCACTTTTTCACTCATTTGTGTCATGTTCAGTCGCCAGAGAAAAGAGCTAAATATGAACCTGAAAAGCAGACACGGCCGCAGGAGCTGGGACACCACATAAACTCCCATTAGAGTAAAAAATTCTCGCTCACGACAATAACGACACACCATCCACGATGGATCTTCGCGCTGCAGACGTAAACCAGTGTCAAAACTCGCTGCAAGCATTTGCAATTTTCCGACAAGGATTTCACGCTGCAAGACGTCGCTTCTGTGAGAAGAAAGACGCTACCCGGAGCCTGTGCGAGTCTGTGTGCGAGTCTGTGTGCGAGTCTGTGTATGTGACTGCGAGAGTGTGGTGCATGCACTGCTACGGCGCCCAGCCGCTTCACTTCACCCAATCACGATGCCAAGAAACGAGACGAGTGATCGATTCTTACTCGCCACATTCCCTTTTTCCTTTTATCACGGGGTTGAACAACAAGTTTTCCACCGTCTCATACTATGATTGGTCGCCTTTACTCCATTAGACCCGCGAGTTCTGGTTGAATAAGTACATTACTTTCAAGCTGGTGCTGTCCCGCACTAATGAGAAGCGCGCACTTAGCCCTCGCATCGCCCCCACCCCCGACGCCGACGCCACGGTCGACGCCGACGCCACGGCCGACGTCGACGGGTACACCGTTCCTCGATCTCGTGCACACACGTTCACGACGTCTCTTTCAACTTTCAATTATCAAACAGCTCACCGAGTAAATATACGAGAGAGGAAACTCTATCGAATTGTATCTGCAATCGATTAATAGCAGCGGAACACTCTTATAATTGGTTAAAATCCTATATACTGATGACCCAAATCGAAGTTTGGGATTAGCGTTTTAAATGGGGGAAAGCTCGGCGTGGGGCAGGGATTACAGCAGACGAACTCTGTCATACGTATATGGAGCTGCTATAATTTTAGCTCTGGCATGGATAACGGTTGGCATGGATATAGATGAAATTTGTAAACTAAAATGTTGACTATTCCCGAGGTCTGTTTACCGCCATTAAAAATTCGAACTCATGAAAACATTTCGAAAATATACGAATCTCGACAAAAACATGAATATCATTAATTAACAAAGTAGCATGCACAGCAACTTTTGTGTCGTTCAATACAATAGCGTAGGAGAAAAGTCGATAACGTAGGTGCAGGGCATAGGTACCTAGCGCTAGGTACTCTACTACGATTTCACTTCTTTCAGCGGCTAATTAATAATTTACTTGGTTCCCGGATTCCAGGAAGCCCGCGCCAGCATTCGAGCTCCAGTTCCGACAACGCATCCGAGCCTTGAGTTGTTGCGCTCGTCAGGTGCATCAGTGTATCCACGTTTGCTACATTGCCCCTAGGCAAGGGGTCGCATCCAGTACCATCGAGTTGGTACTCATAGAGTTGGTACTCATCGCGAATGGTACTCATCTTCGAGGTTTGCTGGGATCACCAGCGAACATACACTGGGATTCCATTGTCAGCATCTTAATTTAATTATCATATCACGGGTTAAGATCTCTGTAACTAGCCATGTGTGCTTACTTATCTAATTATGAATATATTACAAGTTGGTAAATGGTCGGTATATGGTAATTGCGTGGCAGACAAGTGTTGAAAGAAAAATTCTTGGCAAACTTGGCTATTATCCCCCTTCCCCCCCCCCCCCCCCCCCCCCCCCGCTTATGCATGAATGTGCATTGCTTATAAATTACAAGGGTTGATGATAACTATTCCACAAAGGAATTCGCTGCAGCGCCAAGCAGCGAAGCTCAAAAATTTCTGGTCAATTTAATCAATTTGGAAGTTAGTAAATGGATCGGGTTATGGAGCACGGCGACGACCGGACGGCAAGCGCTAGACAGCCAAGAGATGAAACATGCATAGAACCAGGCGTACAACGGACTCGCGAGATTTTGAGTGTACGTCGCAGAATTTAGTATATCACGTCCGAGATTTTGCAGCGTCTATGTGTCTGTCTGCCAGCTTGAAAGCTTGGCTGTGTTTCCATAAGCGGGAGATATGAGCCACTCAAGTTTGCTTGATCGGTTGCTGGAAGAATCAAACAGCTAGGGAGAAATGGTCATGTCGAAAGAAAGCACGCCATTTGCGGTAACTGCCTCAGCGTTTCCAGACTGCAATTGCAACAACTTTTGAATAAGACGGGTAACTTTGGGCACTCTCTTTGGAAAGCAAGACTTTACCAACGCCATCGGAAAAGGTTTTAGGTAGGGAAAAAAGTATTGAGGGAAAAAAACACATTCGATGGCATGTGTGCCTAATGACTGACGCATTACTCACTGGAAGAGAAATAGTGCTCGGGCTGGCTTTCAATAAGTGCTACTCAGTACAGTTCGCTTATAAATCAATACGACTTAACCAAGAGATATAGTAGTGAACGATGTGGCCTGGGGTGGGGTGGGGGTTGGGCCCGCGAGCACCAGGCATCGCGAGTTGCGTCGCCGAATATTGGGGGGGAAGGAAGTGAAAGGGGTGTATTGGCAAAGAAAATTGCCAGTTACCAATCACCATCGCTCAAGATTTAAGCTAGATTCCTGTATAATATTTTAAGGAATGTCCAGACGGATTTGTCCGATGGGGCGGCCCTGAAGACTAATGTGCGAGTCGAGTGCATTTCTGGTCCAAATTTTTATCCCAATGGATAAAATCCTCGTTTCATAAATTTAATTGCGAGATCGTAAAAATGAGAAATAGCTCGAATTTAAATTACGTAAGTGGTTTTTGCAGTTAAAAACCATATCATAAATATTTTGAAGTAATTACTATATATAAAAAACGGATGGTGCAGACCACGAGAGTATGAATGGATGCCTTATGAATTACCGCATGCAGATACTATTATTATATTTTAAATATTCAATTTCAATCAGCGACAGGGAAAAAAGACACTCCAATCAAGCACCAAGGCTCGCTGGTAATTAAAAGCACCAATCGTTATTTCGTGTGTACCTGCTACAAAACGAAATGTTAATTATTTCATCACACACACACACACTGACAGCACCGCACATTGGTGGCTGGTCGGTACCCGATTTGAAGGCTGGCAAAATATTTGCAAGCAAAATGTTGCGCTCCAGCATGCAAAAAAGTGCACCAACAGCCATTGCAGTGCCATGGCACACATTACTAAACGCAAGGTACCATTCGTAGTTCATACGAACAGACTTCACATGCGGTTGTGCTACCCTCCATACCGCGAATCACAATAACACTCGGGTCACCTACCAGTTTCAAAGTAAAACAATAATAAGAAAGCATATTGTAATGTTTAATTTTAGTACCAGTGCCAGCTGACATGAATAAAAAAACTCTAGCGCCCTGTTATTACGATACAACAGCAAGTTTTAAACGAGTCCAAACATTTCTATTTTCTATGTGGATTTGAAAAGTACAACAGCTACAAAATAACATAAAAAACCATGTGCAAGCAAGCCACAATTTCAAGCAAGCTATAGCTCATTACTAATTGAAGATGACAACTTTACTTACGAATATTAAGATTTTAGAAGAATAATAATAATCCCAGTGAGGGAGAGAAAGGGTGTGGGGTGGGGGTGGGGGAGCGAGGTAGCGAATTAATTATGTTCTCCGCTGAAACTCGGGAAAACATGGCTACCATCTGGTTTGCTCATTAGTCATCACTTATTCGAGTAATTAAAATGTTGTTTTTTATTGCGCTTGATACAATAAATTAGTGTCGGCCATCGAAGTGCAAAATAAGATCTAGGTGTTCTGCCAAGGCCTCGTAGTTGACGTCAGGTATTTCGCGACAAGCTGCAGTCTCGCTGCTCAAGGCACGAAAATATAGGTAGGCACTAAATAGTACATAGACGACGCCTTATACTGCCAGTAACGTCAGTAATGTCTCACACGGTACACTAATTACAAGTATATGACAAGGTAACATGGCCCTACTACACGCATTTGATGAAGCAGGTTATGATTATATCCGAGCACAATCATTTTGGCGTCACCTGACTTACCTAGTGACTGCGCGAAAGCCCTAATGTATCCGGGTACTTTTAGTAACGACTAAAATTGCGTGTGTTCGGTTGGCTACCCTGGCCGGGCGTTCGAGCAGCTTGAAATAGAAGCACCGTCGAGATTCAAATGAATTTTTGGATTTGGACGCGAATACCTTGGCACTGCCTTTTTGCAATTGCGCCGTATAGCCCATAGCAAAGCCTATTATAGGTGGGCTATAAAATCTTTAAAAGAATCGGCATACGAATGTAGTACATTATAATTGAGTCAGACTAAATTTGTGGATGGGTACATATAATTCCCACGTCTGTCTTATACAATGATGGCCATTTTGCTGGCTGTTTGCATGGAGTCGTGTTATGTACGATGCATTAGAGATCGACTATATATAAATCGGAGCGAGCCCGCGAGCGAGTAAATTTGAACCTTCATTTAGCCAATGATCAGTGGAATTATTAGTGAACTATTCAAGTGCCAGGCTGCCAGGCGACTAAACAAATGAGTCGTCATATCCAGAAGCGATTTGATTGATTCGATTATATCTGAACTCAAGTGTCGTGTGCATATAAATCAATCAATTGATACAGGTTATTAACTGATCACAAAACGGAGAATGGTTGAGTCATTCGAATGGTACACATTTTTTCTAATCATGAAGCTGCCACCGCTTCGTTATCGCGGAGCGAATGAAAAATACATTTCTATTAAATAATATCACACACATCGTCACGTCACACACACAAACTGCATTACCTAACTGTAGCAAGTATTTGTAAGGTTTGAGAAAACCATTTAAATGGCAACTTCGCTTGGGGCATAAATCGTGGCATTCAAATGTTCTAAGGACACGTATGAAGATAAAACTCTCTTCGATAAACTTGTTTCGGTTAAGTAGCGAGAAGACGCAGTCTTGCTTACGAAACAACACTGACCACAACCAGCAGGTTATCCTTCAAGACGATCCTTGGAGAAATAACGTAATAGCATAGCATTACTCTATGGTAACAGCGAAACTAAATTTGGCCAGAAATTGAGTGTCAATATCGAAGGAAAATGCCAAATACTCCACTGCGACTTTATTTACATGTGTCCGAGCTTCTTTCGAACATTTTGACCAATTTAGTTGGACCAACAGTTTAGTTAAATGTCGAACTGCGTGTCGTTTTCTCCGGGCTCGAATCCTCAAAAGCCAAATCCCGATTGCACCTATACTGCAGGGGGTGTGCCGTAGGGGTGTGTATGGCTCAGGGGCTCGAGCCTGTTCCCTCTCGGGTACAACTGGAATCAACAGCAACACTGATCAGTACATCGCGCCCGGACCGGTAGTTGGGTGTTGTTGATTCGTGGGAAGAGGATGTTTTGGAGGAGGTAGAATAATACGTGTATAAATAGGTGGCATTGGCAGAGGTAGGTTGAAGCGAAGAGGTCGAAAGAGTAGGCTTCACTTGTAAGGCATGCCCGCCAGGCGTCACGTGCGAGCGTAATTGCATCATTGTCGATACACCTGCTAGCGTCTGGGATTGGGGGGGGGGAGGAGGGGGGGGAGGGGGGGGGGGGGGGCAGGGCCCTGCGTCGATCCCCTAGGGATTTGCTCGCGTTCAATCAGAAAATAATAATGCTATATGTGCCGAGTTTTTGTTTGATAGGCGTTGGGTATAGATAAATGTTGCCGAGGGACGGAATCAATTTAGATCGATCTGCACTTACATTGGCAATCATGGTCTTGGTGTCACCGATCAAGAAAATTGCTGTGCCTCGCCGGTGGACACTGAATTTCCGGCCAATTGTGAGAAATGTCTGGTGGTTTCAATGAAAAGTGCACCAGAGGAAATTATGAATCGAAAAACTTTCGAAACGAGAGAAAAGTTAAAACCGAACCAGACAGACCATTCAGTCATTATCAAAAAAAAACACAAAAAAACACATAAGTTACGAAGTTAGTGGAGCTGCAATTTTTCACAGATTTGAAGAAAATGACAAAACAAAAATGAATTTAATGGCATGAAAAATATTAATGCAGTCGGTGGCATCATTTACAAAGATGACAATATCTGAAATAAGCTCAGTGAATCCAGACATCTTTACGACCAACATATCAAACAAAAAGGGAAAATACTTCCTATCTTATAAACTCATTGAAGTTTTCCTATTTTCTTGGCATAGAATCGACATTTCCATTGATATTTCGTTTTGCACCAAAAAATAAATATTAATTCCGTATAATAGATAAAGAAGTCCTGTTCAGTTTTGGCACAAGCAATGACAAGACTTGAAACTGGACTGATAATCATGTAACGATGTAAGGTAAACGACACTAGCATCAGTATATACCACGTCCCATTTGGCTATTGTTACAGAAAATGAATCGCGATGATTGTGAAAGAAATGCAGTATACCAACGTATTAGAACCATGTATGTAGCTATCACTTTCTTTCTAATACAGCATGCTCTCGGCACTGTGTCAAGTGTGTTAGCCTAGCCCGAAGCAATAGGTGGCAAAACCACTACCAAAAAAAAATACACTCGGCTGGAGATTTTTTATATTATTATTTTGAAAACGAAATGCGAACATTAAACGAAAAATATGCTAATTAGAAGCCGCTGCCGTAGAACTCAGCTATATGGCTATGACTCGTGAAGTGCCGTGATGCGACCGGCTCGTACGCCTGTTCCCTGTTCCCTGTTCCCTGTTCCCTGTTCCTCCTGACAGCTAGCCGCGCAGAGCTCGCAGAAAGATGCAGCAACTCCTCTGCTCCCGAGTCCTGTTCCAGCACCGCCTTGCCAGGAGCGCCCGCACTTTCTATAAGTAGACCCAAGTTCTCCTCCCATTTTAATTGGCCAACTTAGTCAATACACACGCGGGAATGCGAACGCGATGCAGATATCGGCAAGAACTAGACTTCGTGAATAACGCAAGCTCATATAGGTAATTATCAGCTGTACTTTTCCCCGTTGGCTGGAAATGGCGTCTCAAAAAGTCTACGAAATTAATATTGTCAAGCAATCCTCGACGAATGTTAGACTTCGTTGCGTATTGACTATTAACACACATAATCAAAATGCCGGACACTTAGTAAAATGACATTAAAGATAGAAATACATAGGTAAGCATGTGCATTGTATAAATATTGACCGGTATAATTACAAAAGCCATTAAATACGAATTAAGAAGTTGGTCATTGATCATTGAACTTGCGTTGGCATTTTCAAATTACAATGGTGCCAGGTATACAAACACGGGACGCTCGTAAAAGAATCTATTGTCAAAGGTGAGAGAGCAATAAACGAATGGCAATTAAATGTTGATTAATTTCCAGCGTGACGTCGGCGGCCGTGGGTGTCAGAGCCACTCAGAGGCAGTCAGAGCTGTAGTCAGGGCCAGCGGAGACTGCAACCAGGAAATGGTCATGAATCTGAGTTTCATGATTACCTTATCTCAGATTGCGGCTAAACAAACAATCGATATGGCTACCTAGTGCCGAATGCCAGTCTTTTTATAGTGACTGATGCTATACTGCCAAAAGTGCGAACTTGCGAAATGAATAATGTAAAAAATATATAGTTTCCTGTCCTTGAAATATTCTACGTTCTACTTATTCCGTGGGACTATCGATCGCTTTTTACTGAATCATTACTGACCAGTGCGAATCGACGTTTCAGTTTTCACAGACACGTTCCTACTTCCTGATGAACTTCGATCAAAGCAAAAAAATTTCAACATTAAAAAAAATGCATAAACAAGTTTGTATATTTAAAGCACTGTAGCATGACAGTAAACAATGTGACAATGAACTCTGCGGCCAGCGACCTTCACATATCGAAGGCTTTTGATAAGTCAAGGAAGTATACTTTGCTGATAAGAAGACCCACCAATCGATTGTGTAACGTGCCACATGTAAAAACGTTTTAACCGTCGGTGTAGCATCCATATACCGGTTTCTTGTTATCGTATACCCACTCAAGTGGGCTTGGGACAAAAGGCAAATTGCTTCCTTGATGTTCATGCAGAGTAATGGTAAGTGACGCGATGATTAAGGGGGCGGGGGCGTGCTCGTGGGGGGCGGCAGAGCGCTTTTTACAAGCCTTAATACCGCGTAGTCTCCCAGGGTAAAGATAATACGACACCCTATACCCTCTCTGGCCAGGCAGCACTTAAACACCTGCACAGGGCTAACTACTATAGAGTGTATAGACCAATGGCGCGAAGAGGCAAATTGCGGTAATTTGCGACAAATTAATTGATCGTTCGCGTATCGAATTTAAATACAGAAATGGGTGACCACACCTAGCTTCAGGAAGGGCGACACGCGCAGCCGTTTCTTCTCAAAAAAATGGGCAAACGGATTTCCGAGTGTGCAATTCAAAGAATACCCGCCATGGCCCTACATTTATATCACAGACATTTGATTTGGTTGGATTGGCAATTCTTGTAAAGTGATTGAAAGCGACGCATTGAAACAACACCGCAGTGTACCTCGCTGATCGATCTGAAATACCCATAGCTAGTCAAAATTGCCAGCGCGATCCGAGACTGACGAGTGGTGTTCCGACTATTTTTATCCTTTCAACCGTGAACGCTATTTCGTTATGTAAAAACAACGGCTATTTTCAAACGTTTTAGGAGCTATTTTCACTTTTACTCGTGGAACATATAATGAGGAGCGAAACGCGAAGATAATTGCAATATGACCTCAATATTTCTTACGACTAGATGAACGACTTATTGTATTCTGCTGGCACATAACGTAAAGTCATCGACAACCGTTTTGTGGGCAAATTGAATTCGATTACACAATTATTAATATACAAAGTGACTCATCAAAGCAAAGACCACTACATCCCTATAATAGGTATATTTGAACCCTTCCTTCGAAGCGCCAAACATAAATACGAGAAACCCATCGATTTTGATGTCAGGGATACAATTGTGACGGTAGATTTCCTGAAATGTAGTAGCATGAATCAATCATATCGATGAAAAGATGATAAAAGCATAGTTCTTCTCTCTCTTCAAATCTTTCGTCTCCGGCGAAAAAAACTTGTGCGCCCCGCAGCAGCGAGTCAAGAAAATGATCCGCGAGTTAACCACTACATATCGAGGAAATGTCCACGTCTTTCCCGCACGGCGCAAGATGGGAAAAACGAGCTCGGGAAAACTTTTCCCAATAACTATGTCACGTGTGTAAAGTACACTAATGGACAGAAAACCTGACACATAAAAGTGACAGATTCGCGTGCGTCGGCGACAAAAAAGGGCGAGTGTTGTTGGAGACTAGAGAGTAGAGAGCATCTCGGTTCTTCTCTCTCGCATGCCATACATTATATCAGGGCTGCTGCAGCAACAGACGTATTTATTACGATGCCCCCGGACTCGATATATAGCGTCGTGCTTGCGAAAAGCGTCGAAACCAGGCGTCGCGGCGCGGCGCGTCGCGTTGCGTCCGTCGGCTCGATTTACATTGCTTTACATACAAACAAGTAATATTACAATCTATCAACGCGAGAGTTATTTCATCCGCGAAATTCGGTGACTGATAAAACAAACACGGCGGTTTACTTTCCATAAAACGTACACGTATGAAATAAAGCTTGTTACAGCCCGAGACGAGACGCCCCCCATGTTAAGTTTGTTTGTATAAAATGCATTTCCGAGGTATGTTATTAAGTAAAAAGATAAAAAACAGACCTAACACGTTTTATTTACATAGTGACATTCATCAGGACGTCACAAAAACAAAGCTCGCCGGTCAATATCCACAACAGTCTACAGCGTCACTTTTATTTCTAAAATACTATCAAAACACTGGCCCCGGCTTAGTATTTACCTCAGGTATCTCAGGAGATACCTAGCGCCCCCGCCCCCGCCCCCACATCTTTATCGAGGACGTAGCTGCTCGCAGAAGACTTTGGCTGGCATTCGGTGGTCACGTAAGACGAAACTGGCAGTCAGACGTACAGATAACTAACATTCTGATAACCCATAAAAACTAAATGTCATGCCCGTGGCCATAGGCGTAGCTCGGCTATCTCTGGACAATTAGGAGCCGACGTAGACCTAACCCAGGGACCAGCCCGGCCGGCGGCTAGGATAGGTAGGCCGTAGGTACCTAGCCCACACAAAAGCGCAGCACAACGCAAAGAGGAGCACCAGCGAATGGAATTCATAACTCATAAGCTCAAATACAATGAAAACGAAATGCTTGAAACCAAAGTGTTGTCGTGTTGTAATGAATTACGTGCAATTATTCTTAGCGTGAATGCTTAATATTACAGCATCGCTTTGTTGAGATTTACGTAATATTAATTGAAGTGTGCAGATACAGGCGAGGATGGTGGTTACTATAGAAGCGCGGCGGTAACATTCGAACGAAAATCAGAGACCCCGATTCAATTCAAATAAAAATAGCGCTATCACGTAGTATACAGAGTTATATAATGCGATAAACTCCAAAATACCACAACGATATAAATAGAAACGTTATGGAGCTATAATTAGATAAAAACAGAGAGAACGAATCGCATTGGATTGCGATCGAGAAGTCGGTGAACATGCTTACCTGTTCGAGAGATATTCCTGATCAGTCAAGCTCCCAAGCAGCGGCGATCACTTTCAAAAACCATCTTCTCGTCGGCTCGAATAACGCGCAATATCACCGCGATTTATACGTTTTCATTTCACCACTAATAACAGGCCAGTGCGTTTCAATAACCATGCTATCAAATTCGTGAGGTCCCAAACAAAACAGAGAAAAAAATCGTTGGAAAGCCCGTCACAACTGTTGCTGAGTCAAAACCCCACGCGAACTCGACTGTCAGGTGAGAAATCAGATTCGATCGCTATTCGAACAGAAACTCGAACACTCGACGCTAGTCCAGTCTTCGCAGCTGATCGCCGGCGTGCTCTTCTCACTGATGCGTCGTTGCCCGTTGTGCGTCGACGTTGGCGTCGCCTGGCGTGGAGACGGCACCTGGCGAGAGCGATGTGCCTGCGAAGCGGACGACCGTCGTCGACTGCGGACTGAGCCACTGAGGAGTGAGTGAGGACCGAGCAAACTCCGAACGACCGAGCACTGAGCTCCGGCCGGCGCTCGCAGAGACAACAACACCGTTAAGCTGCTGGCGGCAGCGCACTGGTCGGAGAGAGACAGCCAAAGCGTGAACCCCGGCGCTGGTAACGGAAAACGCTTGATGTTGCATCTCGCTCGCACCATGCCGCGCAGCATGGTGGAAACCTTCTGCGGCTGCTCGTAGCAGGGAACCGCACGAATACGCCAGAGCAAAAAGAAGCGTACAAATTCTTAGTGCTATCGCGCTGGTCTAGAGTCGTGTTAGCCTAAGATTACCACAGCCTGGTGGAATTCGAAGTAAAGTATCATTTGACTCATTTACGATTTGTAAAGAGTAAAATGGTAAATCATTGTAATGATAAATACCTTTTTTAATGGTTATGTCAAAAACTTATCATTTGATTCTATGGTATGGTACTCTATGATAAGAGATCCCCAAAAAGTGGTAAACTCAAATTAATTCTAGTGTGACGCGAAGTGTTTGGGAAAGGTTTGGGTTTGGACACATTTCGCGGTACGAGTACGACCGTCATAAGTCGAATAATTAGCACCTGTGCATGCACTTGCCAAAGGTGGATGTGGATGGGCCGAACCGTTTGTGCTTGTCGGTTGTACGCGAGTATTTGTATTTCGACGACAATGACCTTTCGAAACTCTGGAGACATTAATGACCCGTGTAGCGACTAGCGACATAGTATACCTGGCAACCAACTTCTCCTGTCGTACCAACATCACATTAAAATGATGTTGAAATTTCAACGATTCCACAACTTACTGCTGGGGAGTAATCAGTACCGACTCCACTAATATGAGCCCCCGATGTGCCATTCAAACTTTCAAAACGTAGACTAGTCAACGTTTATCTGCAATATAACTACAAAAAGTAGTTACTTTACTTGCAATGCAACCTCTTGGCATCGTAGATACTAAATTCGTAATTCTGGTTCACGGATCAAAGCTTAGTGCTCAGAGACCGTCAAACTGGTGGTAGCCGAATCGAGGATACGAAATTGGATGTAGCAAGACGACCATTTCGCCACAGGGTAAACATGTCAAATTTGATTTGGGCCGTCATAAGCTTTCAAGGAACACGAGTCTACCGCACGTGTATAGGACCCTTTCGAGGAGGGGGGGGGGGGGGATGTCGCAAGGTGAGTTGACAAGGGTGTGCCCGTGATAAGGAATATTCTTGCTGATGTTCACGCGTACGGTCCCGGTCGAAGCCTCGGCCCAGTTTTGTGCTAGCGACGCTCAACTTCGACGCTCGACATCGCTGCCAATCACGCTCCACCTAAACCTTTTATCTCTTATCGGCACAAACAGTGCTTTTAATTAAGGGGCTCCTTTAATTTTGAAGAAAATACGGCAGAACACAAAAATGTTCTATGCAAATTTTACGCACGGGAAATATCCAGAGGAAGCGGTTACTTTTTTACGGTGAAAGAGAGAATTGTTTACTTTGTCGGGAATAACAAAATTCTAGCACTAAAGTAGGCGTATACATATATATTTTTCTTTGCAGACAAAAACTTTCGGGTTTATATTCAGCGACTCTTTCACGACCCATGGCTTTATGTGCAGGTCGTTATGAAAAAGACACCGAAATATCATAGCGCATAATCAGTGGAGATTTTTACGAGAAAACGGGATATTAATTAAAAAGTGATTGTAAGATTGCTTCCAAGTGCACGGCTGATTTAATTTCTACAGAGTCATCTGGCCTCAAGTCTAAACTTTTCGGTAAAAGTCAACTCACAAAAACGGGGTAGGTAAGTCATAATAAATGCCGGCCCTTTTTACTATTATATTAATAATATGATTAGCATGTCAAATTGTGTCACTTGCACTATATTATTCAGGTCACACTACACTCTTGGTGGGGGGAGTGGCAAATCACATCTAGGAGACTGCTGGTGCTGCTCTTAATTATACGTCCCCGAGTTCCCACTTCCCTCCGTTGTTCCAAGCTCCAACAACCTTTCCAGAAACACTTGACAATTTCTGCGGACCGAAGGAACACTATTCGTTCGTATACTTTTTACTCCCAAGTCCCAACCTAAGTTATAAGTTACATATTTAAAACTTTTAATACTCATCGCCTAGACGTATAGAATTTGTACGAAGGGGTCGGGACTCGGGAGGTAACTTTCGCAATGGGGCTGATCTATATTTAGCAGCGCTTGCTTCAATCGTGAACTATAACTCCATTGGAATTAAAAGCAGAGACGAAGCAAACATTCTAACTGCCTTTGAAGTCACCCTGAAGAGCTGCAGACATGTAGTTTAGCTAATTTGAAGAAACACGCGCAAAACGCAGTTTGTCGCAAAGTGTGCAGCCCCGCAGCCGTGTCTCCCTCTTCCTCGCTCTCGTCCTCGTCCTCGACGCCGTGTAGTCCTGGAGGCAGCGACTACAACGACAGGAATGTTCCCCTCGGGAGGCCAAGGTGAGCCCGAAATATGCATGGAGATGGGGGTGGCAGAACTCTGATTTCGGAGTCATATTTTCTAAGGGCATGCGAAGTTTACAGAGCCGATGAGCATCAAATTTTGCTCCTGAATTTGGGAGACGTTTTAAAACAACCAACTTTCATGCCTTTCTATCTATATAATTATATTACACACACATATATAAATAAATAAATAAATAAATAAATAAATAAATAAATAAATATATATATATATATATATATATATATATATATCTATATATATATATATATATATATATATATATATATATATATATATATATATATATATATATATATATATATATATATATATATATATATATATATATATATATATATATATATATATATATATATATATATATATATATATATATATATATATATATATATATATATATATATATATATATATATATATATATATATATATATATATATATATATATATATATATATATATATATATATATATATATATATATATATATATATATATATATATATATTTTTTTTTTTTCTTTCTTTCTAGAACAATTAACATAGCATAACATTATACATTAACATTAACATTATAGTTGGGTTGGCCGCTAGGGGGAAGGTACGAGGGTTTCTTTGAGGGGACAGCGGCCGCCCTTGTCCACTCGGTGCGTCTTTCCCGGTGGAAGGACGACGACGACGACGACGTCGACGCGTCGCTTCGCCGTGTTCGCACTGCGAGAGCGAACCACAGGTCCGAATGGACCACTAGGAAGTAGGAACTTGAGCTCGACTAACGTGTTTTGTCAGCAAGCCAGCAAAGCGCGTACATCCGGGGCTTGGTGCTGGCAACTCCAAGCACAGCTCGGGCAATTCGATTGATTTGACCTTCATTATAATATCCACACAAATTCACACTCGATATTATTAGCATTTTCGCTAGACGTATGGAAATATTTTTAAAAATGTAGCCACACTGCTTTCAGGAAAACAAACTGTTATGTAAATGCGAAATGTAAAGTCCACTAAATATGCAGACGACAGATAAATATGCCTGTTTTTGATTGATATGTAGAATGATGTATGTGTAGCTATATGCCCAGCCTGTACGATTCAAATAGAAACGATGGACCTTCATGAATTGCATTGATTTGATAATGTATTTTCTACAGTGTTACAATTCTAGTCACATTATGTTATGGTAATTCGGTGCGCTACTTTACATTTACGATTGGTTGATGGTTAAATTGCAAAGTTAAAAATCATCGGGTTGAATAAAAGCGAATCCAGGCAATTGGTGTAGGTACTAGACGTACACCGACCGGAGTACTAAAAAGTTTCACAGTTCGTGTAATTCGCAGTTACCCTGGCTTATGTAAAACAGGGATTGTTATTGCTACGAATAAAGCATCATGCGAGAAGCAGCGAGAGCGCACTGCGGTAGACGAAGAAAACGAAACGCAAGCAGGAAAGCAAAATGCGAATGCCTTTGATGACCTCCTGATTGCCGCAGCCGCTGGCGAGGTTTCCCCGCTCTCGGAAGACACGACCAAAGACAGGACCGAAAACGCCGAGCTCTGCAGCTTCCCGACAACCACATATTAGATTCGGCCATCGCAATTTAATTGGTCGAACCGGATCTCGCGAATGTTTAAAACTGTCAGGCTGCCCTTTAAAACGAGTGCGGCTAATTTAATTCTGATTCGTGTAAAAAGATTCGAAAAAAGGATAGCGATACGGCGGCGGCGGCAGTGCTGCAAGAATGGTAATGGCGTTTTTATCTGCCTCGCTAAAATTAGAGTAGAAGGGAGGCAAACAAGCGAAAGAAATCAGTGTCCAATTTACAGACCCAATTATTTGAACAAAACAGTCTCTCTCGGTGGCAGCAGCACCAGCAGTGGCAGTGGCACCAGCAGTGGCACCAGCAGTGGCAGTTGCACCAGCAGTGGCAGTGGCAACAGCAGTGGCACAAGCAGTGGCAGCACCAGCAGTGGCAGCACCACCAGTGGCAGCACCAGCAGCAGCACCAGCAGCAGCACCAGCAGTGGCAGTGGCACCAGCAGTGGCAGCACCACCAGTGGCAGCACCAGCAGTGGCACCAGCAGTGGCACCAGCAGTGGCACCAGCAGTGGCACCAGCAGTGGCACCAGCAGTGGCAGTGGCACCAGCAGTGGCAGCACCACCAGTGGCAGCACCAGCAGTGGCACCAGCAGTGGCACCAGCAGTGGCAGCACCACCAGTGGCAGCACCAGCAGTGGCAGCAGCAGTGGCACCAGCAGTGGCACCAGCACCAGCACCAGCAGTGGCAGCACCAGCAGTGGCAGCACCAGCAGTGGCAGCACCAGCAGTGGCAGCAGCAGCAGCATCAGCACCAGCAGCACCAGAAGCAGCACCATCAGTGGCAGCAGCGAGTTTTCATTTATTTCCCAGCGCAAGTGGAAAAGTAGCGGTGTGTAGCGGAGAGATCTTTTCTCCTCGCAGCCGCGAGCGCCGCTCTGCTGTCCGATCGGATTAGGTCCATCGACGGTTGACAAATTGATTGGCAGATGCATTTGTGCTACACACGGGCTGAAATCCACTGTCTGTATATCCCGACCGTGTAACAAATCCTCTGGCGGAAAAAATAGCCTAGATTGACAGACTGCTCTCTCCCGGCCATTTGGGGGAGTTTCGAATGGTGCCCGTGGTCCTGTATTCAGTGGATGGAGTAAAGCCACTCGACTGGCAATAAAACGTGTTTTCGCTGCAGGCTTGGGGCGAAGTAAACTGAATCAATTATGAAAATGGACCTGGTTTGATGAAAATAGCTACAGCAGATGGAAAACTGAAATGATGGTTTGGTTCCTTGCCTGCCATTCTGTGCTCTTTGCAAAGCCTCAGATCGAGGACGATATTCGGGCGGAAATGGCAAAATTGTGGAAAACATGCGAAATGCTGACTAAGACGGCCCTGGAAAAGGTACCAATCGCCTTGTCCATAGCGTCTTCGCCACTGCCCACCATGTGTCCTAGACTGATAGCCAATACCCACCAATAACCGCGAATGCCTTCCAATTCGTCTACCAAAGCGATGCCCACTACGCCCACAAATTCCCGCCAATACCCACCAATGCCCACGAATTCGCGGCACCACCAGAACCCTATGAGAAAACCCAGCGCAAAACGCATAATTAAATGGCAAGGAAATCTTTCTCAAATTATCCAACAAACGTTCCAGCAATTTTCTTACAGACAAATAATTGTCGGAAGACCGCATATAAAATTAGCATGATTCTGTATTTACTGAAGGAGCAATTATAATAACATAATAGTGAAGCAAAAATATAACTTCAACCTGGTGTGTTATAGAGAGATTTCCCTGGGGCATTTAATAAAATGATATTATACGAGCTGGCCATGACTGCTATGTGTAGACGAAATGGTTGCACAAGGCTCCCCTCGCAAATGTTATATGCTTTACGTATTGTCCAATAACGTCTTGTGATGAAATGAAAACGCTGGCGAAATCTCGTTTGCTCTTGTCGAATCGCTCACGATTTTCGAAAGGACGACTACCTCAATTTGTTCGTTGAATAAGCACACTCCCTTTGGCCACAAAGTGACTCATAACGGCAAAACATCTCTACTTCTATGGTCGAATTTAATTAGAAAAAAAAACAGCCCCAAATACAGACCACCACAATTTTATTTTATCCTCATAAAAGTCAAAATACGCGTGCTATCAACGCGATCATAAATACCCTGATTGGCCATTTAATTACGCGGAAAGCCCTCGGGGCATGCATGGTCCTTTAACCTTCCCGCACAATCCCGCACAGGCACGATACGCATACATTGTGGCGAATTCGGGACTGCACGGCACAGGAGCATGGTCATGCCCGGCACCCGACATTCACCAGGCCGGTCCGGTGCGATACGTTCCCGTTGTCAAGCGACACAGAGCTGGACATGTCGCGTCGTTAGACGCACCTGGCCCTAACGTACAGCCGATTGGTATCGTTTGTTAGTGATTGCGATCGGTGATTTCCTGCCCCTGCTCCCTCACTGGTGTCCTTCTCCCCCTCTCCCCCTCTCCGCAAAAGCCCCGGACCCTGGCTGACACTGACACAATGTCAACTTTACAGACGGACTAATGACATTTGATTGATCGCAACTAATGCGTTTTGAGTGACCCGGCCAGCAGGTTCGACTTTGGATTGGAAAGAATTGATTACGAAAATCGTCTCTACGATCGCCAGTAGCGATCATTACGAGGCCAGCGTCAAATACTCTTGGAACATGGGATATATGGACAGCTTGCGTGAACTTTAAATTATGCCTCAACAAAATATTTGTAGTGTGTTTCTGTTTGAAACAAACGTATGTAGGTAGGAACTAGGTAGGTAGTTTGATAATGAGAAGGAAAATAATAATATCTGTAATGGATATCTTTAAATACCACAATTTCCCATGCTATTTCCTTGATAACAAATGTTATTTTTCGAACGGTGGAATACGTCATACCCACGTCATACCCATCGTATACTGGAGTGTGCCTCAAGTGAGTCTGGACATGGCGTGTTGAAATAAGATTAACTTTCCTATCCACACAACAAGTGTGGTTCTCCTTGGACGACGGACATCGAAATCGGAATAATATATCAAGACCATCGATATACGATTTGAAGAAAAAATACATTTATAACTTATACTCTTCTGTAGGCAAAGTTTCAGGTTACGTCATCCCGGTTCGTCGCTAAAAACTAGCAGTCATCACTTGAAGGAAGAAGCCAGCGTCTGTAAGGTGTCACAGAGTAACAGTACTTGATTACCATAAAAGTAAAGGTAGGCCTAGCCAGTCATTCGCACAAAACAAACAACATCTGGCTCCACAAAGAACACGTGCATGTGGGTTGAGAGCTGACGTTTGCACTCTTCCGAGAGTGCATCGGTCACTCAATGAGGATGAGCAGGCGAATGAATGTAGCTACCGCAATGAATATTGCAGTAGTACTTTTTGCCCGAGATGAATTGTCCGTGGCCGTTACATTTCAACGTTCTACTCCGTGGGGGAAACGAGTTGTTACAACTTTATTCGGTGATTTGTTATCAAGTACGACTGTCAGAAGTTTTCCAAATCTGACATTTTACAAAAAAAACAAGCCACTCGTTAATTTTTTATACGAAATGAATGCAGTTTTACAGTTAAAGACAGCAGTTTTTTTCATGCCTCGACAATGCAATACTATACACACAGACGAATATAAATCCA
Source organism: Nemoura dubitans (assembly GCA_921293005.1). Lineage (NCBI taxonomy): Eukaryota > Metazoa > Arthropoda > Insecta > Plecoptera > Nemouridae > Nemoura > Nemoura dubitans. The sequence goes on from OV121074.1 coordinate 25,218,170, forward strand.
AGCCAAAGCTATTGAAATCACTTGCCACCATCCACAGCAATATATTTTTTAATCTAACGCGTAGACTTCGACAGCATTCCGTGCAGTGCAGGCGTCTCCGGTATCACAGCTGTTCATGGGCCCATCTCGGACATCTGACCCTAGATATAGAGTTCTCTATTAAACGTCTAGTCAGTGATCGCAAACAACACTGACCCCCACCCCCCTCCCGCCCATATTCCCGCCAACAGAGTCGCTTTATAAAGAGCGTCGTTTACATTTACTGCCTAGGTCCTAAGCTCACATTTGCTCAAATGTTGACATTTGAAAGCCCGTTGTGAGCTTTATTAGTACTGTTAACATAAGCATGTACAAAGAGTGGGTGTACCTTGGCGTACGGCGTGTGTATAGATTGTGTACGGTATGGCCGCGCAACACATCCAGGAGAGATGCAATACACAGCACACACGGCTGGCTAGCGGTGAACGAACCAGCGTTTAGCATTTAGCAGCGTGCTTTAGACAGCGTCTATTGTGTATTATTATACGGTGTGTACATGTAGACAAATCATTTATGTAGCCTTTATTTGTTATGTATAGCCGGAAAAAATAATTGTACTGCTTGACAGACATGCAAAAATATGCGAGTAGATTGCTTGGAAGCGGAAAAGGCGTTGAAAACTCTTGAAATTTTTCCGTGTCCGTTCATTTCTACGAACTCGATGCGAACATTTTGCTGATGCACTGAACCCGGCACTTCCACTGCCTAGCAGAGCTGCGGTCTAATATGAAGCCAACTATTTTCATTGTGCTAATGTGTGGACGAACTGAACACGGCACCTCCACTGCCTAGCAGAGCTAAGGTATAAAATAAAGCGAAATATTTTCATTGTGCTACTGTGTGGACGAACTGAACCCGGCACCTCCACTACCTAGCAGAGCTGCGGTCTAATATGAAGCCAACTATTTTCATTGTGCTAATGTGTGGACCAACTGAACCCGGCACCTCCACTGCCTAGCAGAGCTACGGTATAAAATAAAGCGAACTACTTTCATTGCGCTACTGTGTGGACCAACTGAACCCGGCACCTCCACTGCCTAGCGGAGCTGCGGTCTAATATGAAGCCAACTATTTTCATTGTGCTAATGTGTGGACCAACTGAACCCGGCACCTCCACTGCCTAGCGGAGCTGCGGTCTAATATGAAGCCAACTATTTTCATTGTGCTAATGTGTGGACCAACTGAACCCGGCACCTCCACTGCCTAGCAGAGCTACGGTCTAATATGAAGCCAACTATTCTCATTGTGCTACTGTGTGGACCAACTGAACCCGGCACCTCCACTGCCTAGCAGAGCTGCGGTCTAATATGAAGCCAACTATTTTCATTGTGCTAATGTGTGGACCAACTGAACCCGGCACCTCCACTGCCTAGCAGAGCTACGGTATAAAATAAAGCGAACTACTTTCATTGCGCTACTGTGTGGACCAACTGAACCCGGCACCTCCACTGCCTAGCAGAGATACGGTATAAAATAAAGCGAACTACTTTCATTGCGCTACTGTGTGGACCAACTGAACCCGGCACCTCCACTGCCTAGCGGAGCTGCGGTCTAATATGAAGCCAACTATTTTCATTGTGCTAATGTGTGGACCAACTGAACCCGGCACCTCCACTGCCTAGCAGAGCTACGGTCTAATATGAAGCCAACTATTCTCATTGTGCTACTGTGTGGACCAACTGAACCCGGCACCTCCACTGCCTAGCAGAGCTGCGGTCTAATATGAAGCCAACTATTTTCATTGTGCTAATGTGTGGACCAACTGAACCCGGCACCTCCACTGCCTAGCAGAGCTACGGTATAAAATAAAGCGAACTACTTTCATTGCGCTACTGTGTGGACCAACTGAACCCGGCACCTCCACTGCATAGCAGAGATACGGTATAAAATAAAGAGAACTATTTTCATTGATCTACTGTGTGGATGAGTCGAAGATAACGCATTAGACTTGAACCGTTGGCAATAATTTGTTTCTTTCTTGATGTCTTACATAAGAATAACTCGGCACCACCACCATCATAAGTGACCTTGGTATGTTCAACAGGCTATAACAGCTATGCAAAAGCCGAAAAAAAGGCGTACCTACCGAACCCTGTTGCTATGAAGTATCAAAGAGGGTAATTTTCAGAGTAATATGAAAAGTATTGAGTATAGTATTATTCATTTCTTCGTCTCCTAATCACAGCTTAAAGCGGCCCTCCACCTTCTTACGTTACCTGAGACTGGGGTTTGGGTAACAGTGGAGATGAGCCTAGCATTTTATAAGTGGCATCAAAATGACACTTGTTATCGTTAGTCGTGGCACCCAAAAAATTATGCATAGTGCACACCAAGTTTGATTAACTTGTGTAAAGCGGTAAAAGAAGCAGCCTACAATTGCACATGTTTCATTGCCCAATTTACCGGGTTTAATTTCCCTATGCAAAGCCAAGCAGAGATTAAGGGCAATTAATAATAATATTTGGATAACCCAGATAAATGCCAGCAAGAGCAGGAACTGTTTTTTGTAAACATGCCATTTGATATTTATATGCTCGATGCTATACACACATTGGATGCTACCTGTAAGTTGTAAGCGTATAGGTAGAATAGCCTCGAAAACATCAGGCCAACATCTAACTTTTTCGAACAAATTTTTGACAATGATGAAACGACCTACACATAAATGTTACGAATTTTGTATTGTTTACTCAGAAGTTCCCTAATTATTCTTTCCTAGAATTGCAGTTGAAGAGAACTCCGTAAATGGGTGACCTGGCTTTTTGCCCTGGAGTCAGCCTATAGTCTGCCGTCAAACTGTCGATACCACACGAACCGTACAGGGATCAGGCTGCTGGTATCCAGCCCCAATCCGGACATCAGTATCGCTCCCCGTATGAGATTCAATTACGCGATCGGCACACAATTGACGGGTTTCATCCGCGCACTGCGTGCATATTGTGATACTTTGTGGCACGTGAAACTAATTTCAGCCCATTGTCTGCAACCAATCACAGTCCATACGCATATAATAAAGAGCGTGCTGGAATAGAAAATAGCAATAAAGCACCCAATAATATACTACGCTCTATACATATATTTTAAAGTAAACAATACAAAAATTAATTGGATTTGTTTGCCATTCTCTTATGTTCAGTAGCCGAACACTGTACTACGAGCGCGTACATTATATGCACGCTATAGGTAATATATTTGAGTGATCTATTCATCTATTCAATGTCCATTAGGCATGTTATTGCGTTAAATAGCTAAGTCCTGGCCGGCGCCATTGTTCAACGTTCGTTTATTCGACTTTGGTAATGCAGTCGACGGTCGTCGAATCATCCACATCTCTGTACCAAAGCAGAGAATGCACTTGCTCAGTCCGTGCAAGCGACATCTCGTGGGCACTGAGATGTGAGAATAGAATCACTACACCCACTATGCTAATGCCCCATCGCATAGATTATGTATAGATAATAGATATACCATCTGATTTAGTGAAAGATAGATTTTGAAGCAGACTATATATCTCTCAAACAACTCGCTCATATTTGTATCGAGGTTCGGTTGAAAAATAATATAGTTTGATCTATCAGCGAGTGCAATTGAATCATCTCCACAATTGCTGGCCATCATGATAACGTAACAGCTGGTCATCAAATATGACGAGTGCAATACAACACAATACATACACACTACAGTGCAATATATATATATATATATATATATATATATATATATATATATATATATATATATATATATATATATATATATATATATATATATATATATATATATATATACATATATTCTTATTTCATCCACCCCCATAACAAACGTATACCTTAATTACTTGCGTAAGGCTTATATACATGTGTATATATATTCTTATAACCTTTCACCTTGGTTCTATACTGTTTCCTCACATTCGGATGACCAGAGCATACAGGCATTCTACAATGTTATGGTACATGTCCAGTGTCCAATGCCCCGAGGCGCATACTTCAAAAACATAGACACAGTGCAGGAGAGCGCCAGCCAGTGTTCTAAATTTAGGTTTTGATATGCTATTATGCCCTCTCCCCCTGCCACTCATATTATTTACCGTCTCACCGATCCAGGGAGCACAGGTAATTGCTACCCCATTAGCGACGTAGCCAGCTGATCTTGCTGAATTAGAGTAAATTTTGGTTAAATAAATAATTATTTGAATTGTGAACGTTGCATTTTAACAGGAGCGCATCCATTTTTCTATATTACTCTGAGATCGATTCTCAATGTTGGGGGAAAATTTGAACTAATGGGATTTTTTATTGCAATGGGAAGCTCTAGATAAAATGTAACTGCAATTTAAACCGAAATTATCCATACTTTTCCTTGTAAAAGATGGCAACAGAAAAGTTACGGCAGCTTGCAGATTATAGAACACAGTTTCGTCCTAGCTATGGCGCCCTCGTTTCAAGCAAACAGAGGAGTTTTAATTTATTTTATTTTAGCAATAGGAAATGTAAATTTTTCCTTCAAACTCTTTAACATTCCACATATACGACTGAAGTAATTGCACTTTCAATGTGAACTTTTCTTTGATCCATATGATCATATGATCCATATGTTCCGATCTATGATCGAAAATATAACCATGGCTTACTGTTATATTACACCAGGCCGCCCCAATCGAGATGGGAGATTTTTAGTTTGTAGTTTTCCTGTTAGACCGCTGCACTGTTGGGGGAATAGTTCGGGTCAGTTCGGGCCCCGAGACGAAAAAGCAACATGGCGACATTGGCTCGTACGAAACTTCAACATTTTTTGTTGAATGCATTTATGCGCAATTTATTTCGATTCGCAACCAAGGAACACTATTTTATATGCCTTTCTTCGAAATAAACACCTAAGTCCAATTATATTTATTTATACCGTGACTGTAAGTAATAATTTTTATTTCCATTCACATTTTTGTGTCGCCATTTTGCTTTTTGGATTCAGAAGCACTCGGGCTCGCACTTTTCCCCCAAAAGCGCAGCGGTCTAGCGGGGAAACTACAAACTAAACGGCAATACGCGCGATTGCGACGGCCTGGTGATATATAACAGTAGGCCATGATTTACTATTGTCTGCCCGGTAAATGGTTATAAATTTTAATACTGCAATGCGATGAGGCAATTCTTCTCTTAGTTGCAGCGGCACATTACATCATGCAACTGTAAAAACGATATTTTAGCTTTGCTTAAAGTTATATTGTAACTAAGAGTGAAAATCGCTTAGTTTTAAAATAATGTGTGTACAGATATATCGATATTTCGTGCACATCAGAAATAAGGGAGTAAAAGTAACGTCAAGTATAATACCCATTACGAAGACGTACACGTTGTGGAAACAAAACCAGAGCGCAAAAATGGCAGTTCACCATGAAAACTGTCCCAGGATCTCAGGAAAAGATCTGTTCTAACATGTCCCACCTGAATTGTCGTGCAGACTGCCGAGCAATACTTTACAACCGAGGAGCAATACCCAAAAAGTTACCCAAAAACTATGGTTAAGCTGGCTTAAAAACGAGAGCTATTTGCTGTGGGTCAAAGTTCGACTTCGAACCCCTCGCCTGAAGCTTTGCTTATTTGAAGCAATCGAAGCGATCTTCTTATAACAACTGTCTTAACTTCGGCTCTGGCACTTCTTTCATGTCCGTATTCATTATTTAGTGTCACTGAAAAAAAATTGCTGACATTTTCAGATAAACGGTTAACAGTTCACCCCCCTAAAAAAAAACATACTTATAATAGCCGGGAAAGCTTTGCTGTACCTACATAAGTGTTCAATTTAGCTCGTGGGAAATGTACCAGCCTATATATACAGCATCTATCTACTCTGCGGAAAATTCCTCCGTAACAGCAGCAACCTCATGAGCTAAGTGAAAAAGCGAAGGTTTATAATATACATATATACAGCACACGCGCTCTACCTTGGCATATAGGAGATAATTTGCATACTTTGCGGTGCACTGGCAAAGTGCTAAGAAACACTCTCTTCGCTCTAGCTTCTAGCGCAGTTCCGAAGGCAAATACTGGCGATGGCGTTAACGAATTATTAAAACGAGTCGCCAACTTAAAACTGAATTATTTGTAGATCTGCGAAAAAATAGAAGCATGTGATTTTCTTTCATCTCATTAGCTGTTTCTGACGTTGGATGCGCTGCCTGCATAAAGACCGGACTCGTAATGCTTTGCGACGGATCTCAAAGTAATTGCGCTCATTTCCCCTGCAGCAGCTAATTGTCTGAGCTTCCTTTTTGGTATCAACGCTATGTCTTTGCGCGTATGGTACAGACTACCGGGACGAGACTTCGGGACTTTGAGTAAGGGGTGACTGCGACGGAAAAGATCAATAAATTAAATGCGTTGGCAAAAAAGCGTTTTTGAAGTCCTTTTTCACTCTAAGAAAAGTGTAATTATTTATATGATTTTTTTAATAATATGATTCCTTTCCAAATATTATGGCACAATTTTGCATACACTTTCCAATGGTTCATTATTTCATTTTACTTATCTTAAAAAACGCATTGGATTGAAGGAAGAAACAAACTGTGTAGCAATATAAACGAAGGCATTTAAGCACATATTAAAATAATATATTTACCTATACGCATTTTACACAAAAAAAAAGAGGTGAGTCAAAAAATGTATTTATTTGGTACAGTTAAAGTTGCATTGGTCACTTTTCTTGTCATTTGAACCTTCATCAAGAAAATAAATCGCACGATGCAAAATCAATGTGAGGTTGTGCAAAGGGTGGGAGTGAGATGGGGGGGGGGGGGGCTTTCTGCGAATACAATTAGCAACATCGAATAAAAGTAAGCGAACGCACTAGGCTTTCATGAAAGTCGGGAGTGGATGTTTTCAGTTGTGTTCAATGTACAGGGAGGTTGCTGTGGCTTAATAAGTTGCCAAGTCAGTCAAGGGAGGGCGTAATTCCGTTAAAGGGAAATTGCTATCGCTCTCGGTCCATGCGTAGTCGAAATTTTAATCAACGGAAACCAATCACGGGTTCAGTATTATTAAAACGCCCTGTACAAAAGTATCTTCGCAACGAGCATCACAATAAACCTGCTGTTATATGACGAGAACAAAACAGCAGAGCTCGCGCCCGCTTTGCAAAAATACCGCGGACAAAACGGGAAGCTTAGCGGAAAATCTAGAGCTTGTGTTGCTTTGGCCAGATTATTAACAGAACCCTTCGTCAGCCGATTGCACTACTTAAGGCCAAATACACCCAACAAATGTAGGTACGTATAACGTCCCATTTAGGGCACAGCAAACAGCTTATTTATTTTCTAATTTAATTCTCGTACAGAAATTTAGAAAGGGAGGCGCCATTAAATTTGGAGTATGCAGTTGCGTGTACAAAAGGGAGGGAACAGCCCCTTGCTCGTTTTGTGGATGCTGTTAAGGAAACAGAGAAAATGCGAGAGCGTGAGCTCCTCATTAAAAATTACAGTCACGGTATCAGTTTCATATGCAACTGGTGTAAGGGTGGATAAGCTGGAAGTTCATATCAAAGTTTTATGAATGGATCTGCATGAGCACTTTCTTTGTACAAAGTCTGATGTATGTAACTAAAGTATGGGTATAATATAATCTACAGCATTGCAGATATGAAATAGTAGCTGTATACCCAGTATGTACAACATGTACGATATGCACTTACTACATATTCGAGCATGCCTTCCAACTTCCAGCTTCGAAGAGCTGCTCATATCATATAGGTGGCTGGGATTTGGCTGGCATACGGCGACGCGGTTTGCTAAGATATTTAGCATTATCGAGCGAGTTGGATTTCTTTTGCTGACTTCAGGACTTCAGGACTTCAGGACCCCACACGCCAGGACTCCAGGAGACGACACCGACGAGATTGATTAGTGCAGATGCCAGGCGGAATCATCCTGATTTATGAATAGTTTATTCTTACTTTCTCCGTTTAGGGAGAAAATAACATGGGAAATGTACGAAAGTGGATTAGGAAAACTATGGTGCTGCTCGCAATGAAGAAAAGGAAACTCTGTCGTCGGTCACAAGGATGAAACGAAGGCTGATGCAAATATCAGCTTCGATACGTTATTTATTCACCAATCTATAAACACAGCGCGTTTCATGTTGAATTAAATCAGAGCTCATCAATTTTGTTTAATTAAGTGAATTCATTTCAACTATCGATTGAAACATTCAATTTATTTTAATTATAGCCCTCCGTTCCTCGAAGCGCTGATATGACGTGGAGTTAATCCGCACCTGAAATGTGATCGAAAAAAAGCTGCTCTTCATGCACGGGATATGGGTCTCAATTCTGCCGAGGATAAAATACGAGCTCCAGTCAATTTTTTTATCAATGCGCCACACCGCATTGATAATCCAGTTCGATTTAATCATCGTAACGCTTTTAATTTCGACTTTGGAGCCACACGTTTTCAGAAGTATGACGGCGCGTTCACATGGACACACCGAACATACCTATATAGGACGTAATCCCAAATCGGAAATACCATACTTTTAATGGTCTCCGAGCGCCATTCATATCCAGGGATGTCCGACAATCCACCAGCCTACAGCATCGATTGATTCGAATTAGACTCACCCTTTTATGGCGGTTTAAATCCCGATCTACTCTACCCCAATCACAGTGGATGTTTCAAGCCAGCCTCATAGCAGGCCAAGGCTCAGCGGTGGCCACCTCAACTCCGTGGAAATATTAAAACGGCCTCGCGCACACGAGAACAGTCCATCACTTCCCGACCGCCACACGCCAGTTATGCAAATCCCCGCTTTCACCACCCCTGTGCCCTGGCTGGCTTGCATAGGACGACACGTTCATAAAGATGGGAAAAGCATCTCATCTACAAAACCAACAGAGAGCGTCAGCGTCTGAACTGGCTGGCGGGCCGCAAATCCAATGCCGTCATAGGTATACCTATACACCTGCGCGTATCAAATTATTCTATGACCTGAGGAGCCAACCCAAAACTCCGGTAATTGTAATAAGCCTTACTTGCGCTCTAAGCCTATACCAAGTCCCTTCCCGCTTTCAAGAACTCAAGGTAACAAGAGAGGTCGAACTAATTTATTATAATGAATCCTACTGGGGTATCGTGGAAGGCGAGCTCATGGATTACGGCTGGCCCTTTGGATATGAGGATAAGCTTACATTTGAAACCCATAACACTATTTTCTTGTTTTAATATGTGATAAGGGGCTACCATTATTATGAAACACGCGCAACTGCTTTGCGATTATACCGACTTACAGAGTGTACGTATACAAAAACTATCAACATCAACCGAGTTGACCCTGACAGGTCACAACAAAGCGAGCCCCAAACAAGCTCTAATTTTCACGCAAAGCCCACGTGCTTTAGACAACGAAGTTAATCATCGATCGAACTCGATCCGAGCTAAGTGTACGAAGCTACCTACTCTGTCTACTTCATTGTGATGACAGCAAAAGTTTTGAGAGGGAGGGCGTTCCGAAACACACAAACTTTGTTGAGCAATAATTAATTTAATTACGTGTGTTCCAAAAGCCGCATTAATTGAAACCCCACGGGTTCATCTTGATGCAATTTGCAGCGTAATATTTTATTACCCACCCGACTTACGTGCATCATACACACTGTAATCTGTACAGCGTGGCTGGCTTCAGCCCCTGGAGTTCAGCCCCTGAGCCCCTGACGCGAAGATCAAGCAACGTGCCAACCGTACTCACCTGAAAGAAAGACAAGGAACGAGTTAGCGCCAGGGTATGGAATTCATTGGCCCAAGTACAGCGGCGACGACTTCAAGAAAACGGAGCTTTAGCGGCTGCAGGCTTAATAATGTTAGGGGAAACCTATAATCGATGTGTATACTTTTTAAGTGTCTGAAGCATCACAGAATCAATTACAAACAATCGGATCAAGAATTATTTGGTTAGTGTCGGCAAATGATGTTCGGGCAAACGAGGCACCGGCGTTTCATGATGCCTGGTGTACATGGTATAATCAGACAAGATTATAAAGGGATCATTAGATAAGTGTCAATAACACGTGATGATATGATGCTATTACGCGGCGTTCGAACAACTGCTAGCGAGCCACACATGCCGACGCTCACTGGAGGTGCCGAGAGACACTGGTACCGGGCCAGGGTGCTGAACGTTGCTATGCGAGCGTGGTAATGACATGTAACCGCAGCAGAGCGGTAAATGCCGGCTGCCATTATAATTAATTAAACAAGGTATGTGTCTCGGGGTGAAAGAGTGGAGAGGATCGATGGGAATATATTGGTTCGGTATGGAGGGTGAGGTGTGGAATGGAATTCCCGGGGTTCAAGACTATAACATGCACGATAGCGGTAGAACAGTAATGGCGGAAGTTTTTCGAGTAGTTGGTCAGTTTTCTGGAAGGTTTGTGTCACTTCGTTGTCGCTCTTGTGTACCCAAGGTAGAAACAGGCGGGACAGTGATAAGCTCATTTTTGGGACAAGTGGGGAATACTTCTTAAGCTCCATTGACTCTAAATTGTTAATAAATTTAAAGATCCCACACGTGGACACCAATTGTAATGCGAACATTTCTGTAATCACACCCTTGGGCGCCAGTTGAATTGTGATGTTGTTTTTTTAAATCCTACACCTTGTAGATCCAATATTGATTTAAGATACCACCCACAACCACCAATTGTAATGAAAATATATTTCAAAATCCCACCTCCAGGCCTTAAACATGAAGCGAACATTTGATAAGTCCCATACTTGGGCGCCAGTAGTAAGTACATTATAAAATCTCTCTCTATCGACCCCCCTTCTTCTCCGCCTGCCCCCTTCCCCGATCAGGTGTGACATAGATTTTTTCCGATCCATCACGGGGCGTCAATTGTTGAGAAAATATTTCCGCTCCCACGAGTGAACTACAAGTATATGCTGGATATTTTCAGCTCCTCCGCTACACGTATTGTAGAGGGAATATTTCAGCTCCCACGCTTGACCTACACAATTGTAGAGCCTTAGAGGTAATATATTTTTGGAACCCACCCTTGGGCACCAAATGTAGAGCAATATTTTTCATGTGCTCGATTGGCCACCAATAATTATAAAGGAGCATCATTTTTTAACAAAGATTCCATGCACATGGGCGCCAGTTGTAGCGTGATCATATTTTGAAATCCCTTGAGAATGTTAGAGACACGATTATACACTCACTAGCGATATGAGCGATACACTCACTTTTGGACAGCATCTCTGGACTATAATAGATAATAAGTGCAGGCAATGGTATATATGTTATGGTGTTATGGTGTATGGTGTTATGGTTATGGTGTATATATGTTAAGGTGATAATAGCTTTAAATGTATGTATTTATTTATAGAAATACAGACAAAGGTGTAAAAAGCTTTATAGAACAACCTAATGCGATGTATGATATTAGAGCTGCATCATTGAACCTTGGGGTTGTGTAATATGATGGTACAATAACACGGATTTTTGCATGCAACTCTTTTTTTTAAACAACTTTTATACTGTCCACGTGTCAGGTGAACCGATCGTATAATTTCATTAGAACAAATGAAAACGCTGCATTAGCGCATTCGAGCTGCCGCATTAAAGAGCTGTCAAACATTTCACCCTGCATGTTCTGCGGTTGTTACACAATTATATTACAAGCGCGACGCGGTAAATCAAACAAAAAAAACATTTCGAATCCGATAAAAATATTGATGTTCTACCGAGTATCAAACATACCGATATGGGCCCGGAGGATGTTTTGGCAAAATGGATTAAAGTGTATCATGCCGCGAATGCTTTTCACTAACCCTTGAACCGCAGCCGAAATAAAATCACCGGAGTAGAAAAACAAAATCCCGCAGAATGGCAAACTGAGACTAAAAAATATATGAAATGAGAGAAAAAAAAACACAAGTCACCATAAATTAGTAGACTTTTGCTATCCGATGGCAAATTAAAATTGTTAAAGCATATGAATGTTTAGTTTGCAAAGCGGAGTTCACAACCCAGCCCATGGCCCCATTAATGGGTAAAGTGAACAAAACTACCCACAAATGTGGGAGAGCCCCACATTTCTCTGGGACCCATAATTAAAGTGCCAATTCGTGCACCACACGGCAATGGCCTGCAGATGTGTGGCTATCGAATAGTGCAGCGATAGTTGCACTATTAAAATGCACACGAATGCATACCATACACTATTAGTCAGGAACGCGACAATTTCATGTTGGTACGTGCGATACGGGATCTGTTACTTTTAGTACAGATGGGGAGCACGAATTTTACATTTTGAACAAAGTCACACTCAACTAAAAGCTTAAAAATAAACATGCATGCATTCAGTCCGATACTGGTATTTGTGGCTTTTGTAAATTATTTTTACGTAATTGTATTGTATAATATTGTATTTGTAGTACATGTAATGTGATTCCTGCACACATGATTTGTCCCATTTTAAGACCAAGGATAATAAGTTTCTTCGTTAAGGCATAGTTGTATATACAAGCAAGAAGGTATGTGTTACAACTTTACAAGTATAAAATGTCTTGATATGAAATTTCAACATTCGGCAGATACGCGCTCGGATCCTGCGGCAAGGTTCACATAAAAAGCGGGTAGTGGGTAGTGGTATGAAACGGCAGCTCTGCTCTTTGTCTATACCGTTGCTAAACAAGGAAGAATTATTTCATTAACATTGCAGCATTAAGCGTCTGTTGAGGATTACTTATACATTATTTACCGTAAATAAATACCCCACTCGCGCACAGTACACAGTATAGGTACTCTAGTCATAGGCTGCATTTTACAGTACAAACGATAATAGCTGCATCCTGAGCTAAAATAAAACACGTCATTTGTTCCTTTGACATCCGTCTAACAAGTTCACAATTGCTTTGATGAAAAACTCTACAGAGTGTCAATTTATCATGCAATAGGATAATGATATCTGTCTGACTATGTACCCTTATATACAAGTTTAAGGAATAGATCTCTGTAACGCAGTCCACGTTCTATTGTCATACCATGGTGCACCATCAAATTCGCCGTTCAGTACAAACTGGCAAAGTGCGAGGAACAATCTAAATGCACGCTGCGAATCAATGAAAAACACAGAGTTCATAATGGAACCAATCAAATATCAACCGGTTCTTTCAGTGTGAGGAAAGTAATTGATCAGGACCAAGAGAATCTCATTCATCTATGGTATGATTGTCTGCAATGTGTTGATACAACTGTCTTCGTACAGCAGTGCCGTTGCCGTTCAGTGAGTTGCTTCTATCCCTGACCCTAAAACGAGACAGACTCGCAATCAGGCTTAGGCAATGTTCGCATTGTAATTACACGCTACCAGGCAAATAATGTCGTAAAAATGCGGTCGCTGGCACCGATGACTACCAAAGAAGTGCTACACAGCTACGAAAATGCGCAATATATTTGGAAATTAGTGAGAGCCTTTCAAATTCAATCGAATCATTTCACTAATTTGCCGAGTGCTGAGCTGTGAGAGTGTGCGTACGCTCGAGAAGACGTTCACAGGCCGGGATACTTTACTTGGTTGAAAATTGGAATTTGAAATTTATATTTTCTGTAGTAACAGTTTGCAAATCGAAATAAAGAATGAATAAGCTAGATATCAAAAATTGAATGCAATTTTATTTCTAGCTGGCAAGCTTTCAAGAGAAGTATGTAGTATTTCAGAATGAGTGAGCTTTTCTTTAATAACATACCCATGCTAGAGTAAGGGCAATGGCATCCACCGAAGCGATAATAAATCTATACATATATGCGAAGGAAATAGGACACTGCCTCATTAAAAGTAAATGGAACAATGCAGTAATGTACCACACAATAATATTCACATTCTGTTCGCTATGTGAAGAACTCACGCTCCATTGTCCAAAAACGGAAATTAAATTTAGTTAAATAAATTAATACCTGATTCTGAAACTATTAGCGACCGTTCCCAACTCAAAGACAATTGCAATGAACAATGACTAAAACGTATTTTCATTAAAAGTAAACCCCAATATTGTGCAAATAATGCCAGAGGTCGTGAAAAACAAACGAAAAACAGGAGGACGTTATCTTCTGCACAACACCAACACATAGACCTACCAACGTGTGCAACGGAACTTAATTCAAGGCCCACATAAATAAGGTGTCTACCACGAAGCCTCGTATACCTTTCACTCGTGAGTCCCGACCATACTTACATGTTTCATGTCTTGGTATACCGTATAGGTATGGTAGGTAGGTAGGTAGGTAGGTAGGTATAGGTATCATTCACTCTAGGTAACCTTGTAGCTTTTTATGAACGAGATATTTGCATACTTGGTGTCATAAAACGAAAAAAAACGATGTCATATATAAGAGAGAGCGAAAGCAAGAGATCTCAGCACCAACAGCGCGTAAAATGTTCAAACTGCCCTTTAAATTTCAGAACTGCGAAGATTAGCAAGTGCTGTATTAAAGATCTAATCTTTTAATGCAGACATTTTTTTCTCGCCTTAGAGCTCCACCCGTTCGCAGCAATTGCACGCGAGTGTAAATTAAATCGTGTTTATTAAATGAAATATAAGGCTCGGCAAAACGAAGGGTCACACATTGCAAGTGCGGTGCCAAAGTTCCAAAGTACACCGTCGACGCCGCAAAGACGTCGCACCTTGCTGGGCGTCGCGACGCCGACGCCGACGGATTGCGGCCAAGTGTTTAGCATACGCTCCGACGCCGACGCCGACGCCGACGCCGACGCTACCCATGGCCCTTGCACACCTCAGCCCCCTCCTCAACGCCGCTCAAAGAAACAGGACACATCTCACACTGATATTGCTTTTTTTCTGACTTTAGAAAGCCTTTCGCATTACACTACTGACACCTTGAATCTTCACTAGGCGCACGCAAATGCAGGGGTGGCGAAAAAATAAAAATAAAACTGTCAAAACAGCTTTTCTGAAAGCGCTTTCCACGGCGCTTTTCTATGAAAAGCGATGTTTATTTCTTAATAAGGGAGTAAAGTCTCCCACCCTCTTCTTGTCAATGTAGATTTTCTCGAGAACGGACGAGGTCTTCGCTGAGCAGCGCACCGCAACGTAGAAGGGCTGCCAGCAGGGACGGAGGACAGAGACCTTGTTTTTGCCAGCCCCGAACTATGTAGGGTTAAACGATTTTATACATTGTTTTGACATGATTAATTATCACTATCAACCTTCTATAAAACGAGAACGACAGAAAAAGAGTCTGGAGTTAACTCCGCATGGCCTTCTTCGTCTAGCGCTTAAAATCTTCGGGGAGATGGCATACATAATGTCACTAGTTGGGCAAATCGCCACGCTCTTCTAGCTGTTTTCGAATTTGTTTGCGTTTTTTTTGCGATTATAAAAACTCTGCTACGATGGGTCGAAAAGCAATTATGAAAGGCAAACTTTTGCCCGACGATCGTTTGCGATGTAATAATTGGCTTTTGTACACCGCTATACCAAATAACCAGGCACAGAATTATACGAAGAGGAAAGTCACTTTTTAAAAGTGTATATATAGCTCTAATTAAATCACACTTATCCCATTGCGGCTGTATAACTGTATTTTCAACACCGGTAGCTACCCTGCAGCAAGGCTGTGTGATAGAAGGCAAAAAAACCACGTGACACGATCAGTCTGTCAACTCAAAAGAGAGAGAGGGGGGGGGGGGGCACGAGTCCTCAAAGTAGGCGCACACAAGGGGCGCAAGCGGGCTGGCAGGATCCAATTACGCCCTCCAATAAAAATTAAATCTCTCGCAGTAGACAAAGATGAGAATGGTGTAGCGGGCCACTTTGGTTTCTTAAAACCCAATAAAACAGAATGTAATCGGGTTACTAGTACAGAGTACGAGAGGGATTTTGGCAAGCCAACTCATTTATATTTATATCAGTTACTACATCGATGTAACTTTGCAGTTTGCTATCCTTTTACATCATTTGAAATGGAAAAGGGATGATACTGTTATGATACGAAATTCATCTTAATTTTGTTTCTAGTAAGCTCGATGATTTGAGTTCCGAAATACGTATCCACTATACCACTCCGTTTTAATCATTTAATTGCCGATTGGTAATTTGTATCACCTATAATTAATATTTTAATTGCAAATTTCTCAAAACCGCTTTGACAAGTGTTGCCAAATTACTTCTGCCAGGCTAAAGTCACATATTTACGTAATACGAAGACGGATGTGGCCAATTCTCTCTGCGTAAATCAGTCGGGCAAAGAAATTGCGAAACGAGACAGGGTCAACAACTTAAATCCCAAGATGGGACAACTTCCCGATTGACGGGTGACCAAAACAAAACAACGTGTCACACACGGCACCAGTGACCAGTCGCTTGCGGAACGCGCGAAACAAATCTGCAAATGCTTTAGAGCAGGAGAGACGAGCTTTGTTTGAATTTTGGCTGAGACTGGCGGGAAAATTGCCATACCCAACCTACAGCTGATATGGACAAGGGTAATGACAATCCGAAGAGAACATTGGATGTGTGTTGCCGTATTCGACGGCACCCGACGCTGCCCAAAAGAAGCCAAAGGCTGCCCATGACACTGCCCAAAGCGCAGTCGATGCCAGCGTCCGCCACGGCGTAATCGGTCAACTGGCAACTCAAATATTGCGTCATTTCAGCGCCATGCATACCCTTGAATACGATACGTCAGATCACAATTCACAATACTGTTGTAATTTACAAGCCTTGAATTACGCTTATACGTGTAGAGATGCCTCAATTTATTTGTATTGTGACAACAGACATGAAGATCTATTGTGCGACAGAAATAGTTTGATTTACGAATTATAATAAAGTCGTTTGTAATCATAGAAAATATATTTCTTGTGCGTACAAGACAAGGTTAATCATACACCACCTTACTTGTAAACTTGGGAATGAAAAGAACAATCGACCGTAGACACCGAATCATTTGCATGTAATCGTTTAATATTTTCATGATGTCACAGAGATGCTTCGCAGATAATAACAGCTTTGTTCGCCTGGTCCAGCTCACTTGCTGGTGCTATTTGTGGATTTTCCTGCATGGTGATTTCTGGTTTCTCGCAATGGTGCTATGCGATTGATCTTAGTGGTCGTTGGTGGGAGACGAACGTCATAAGAACTCTTATGGCAAACAATGTCAAAGACAAACAGACTTGAAAAAGAAGTGAACTTGGTGTTCGTATTGGATCTCTCCGTCTTTGCCATCCTTTCACATTTTGCATACTATATACCGAAGGTAGTTCATTCCGTTATTGAAAAAGCCCTTTGAACGCTACACATACCTTCCACGGTGTGTTCTAGCATGCATGCAGTTGTAATGGATAGGGGCGGTGAAATATATTTTATATCTGAACTAGTCCATATGGGGTTGAAATGGAAAAAGATGATAGAATTTAATTAAGTCATAAAAAGAGCGGTTTTTTTAAAGAGCTGTGGAAGCCGCGTTCATTAAAACGGCAGTTATACGACTCAGTGGTGTCAAAAGATCACGATTTTTAAATCATTGTTCTCTCAGATTTATATCATTACGACGAGCCGAGATATAATACAGAACTGAAGCAATAAATATCTTCCGAAGTAGAAATTGTGTTGTGATTTCTTCCAAAAATGAAGTGCGGCGACCTGATTCAGTTCTACACTCCATGGTATGCCTTGTCGAAAAAGCATAATTAACCGTAATGATTTTTGATTTGTTTTGCAATGCCGTCCCACTGGATGTACAATTCGGAACTGCACATATTAATTCAAGCTGATAGTCCTCTAATAATTAAAATAATTATTATGCTGCTGCACTGGGGCGCGATAACGAAAATAAATGCAATAACGTTCAAGGGGAGCAGATAAATTAATATGTTTGCAGAATTAATTCACAGGAGGTCAAGAGTCTAATTAGTTGCATGCCATCACTCAGCAATACATCTATATTACCGTCGGGCAGCCAGGTACCACACTACACTATTAATGCTACTGATTAAGCTGCAGCATGGCACATTCTATTAATAATCTCTGCAGATACAAGATAGTGCCATGTCCGTACGGCGTATATACACTGTACAAGCGTAATCGACCACTGCACATGGGCCTTGCTTTATACGTCGACTCAACAGCACCTTGCAAATGTATTCAGTAGCCATAGTTGTTTCAAATACGTTGCAGAGAGTGGTTACTACACTGTCAAAGCAAGGAGTCCTAAGGATTAGTGTGTTGGAAACATTTGTTCTCAAGGTCATTGAGGTTAAGCAACATTCACAGAGATGGGTCCATTAGTGGTTAAGAGCACACACATTATAAATCCCAGCACTTTTTGATGGGAGGAAGGATGGTAATTAGATGCATTGGCCCGTCAGCTTACTACCGAACATAATAATATATCTGCTGTATTGCGGAAGGATAGCTCATCTGCAAATATATGCAATAATAATAATGCCAGCTCAATCCACAAACATCACAAACCCTTGCTAACGTCTACCCTGGTCTAACTAGTGAACCCACGTAAAAGCATTCTTGGGCCACTACGACTGCGACGAGGTTGAACCGATACATGGAGCGCTGGAACGTGTTTACTTCTCGAAGCTGTGCCCTAAGGTTTTAGCCATGTGTGTAAGCTTGCCTCATTTCGCGTGTAGGCCCACAGCTACAGCACATGATTCAGCTATATATCAACCACCTTTAGTATGATTGGTATGATGACATCAGACAAAACAGCGATATGCCAAAGAGAAAATCTACTATGGGATGAATGAAATAATCCGTTACATACCTAATACGCATTGAATTGTGAGACTGTAACCAGTTTGCTATTCAATGTAACTTCCCAGTCGAGAGTAATTAAAATTGAGTAAATACACGTGGAGGAGGTGAATGCAAAAGACTGGACATTATAACGGTTGAAATGTCGCGTCCGTCCCAACATTATTTCAAAAAGCCCCTGGGCCTGCTAGATGTTTAAAGTTAGCCATAGCATAACTTGTTATGCCATGTACAGTGGCGATACCACTAACGACCGAAATGACCCCACGGATGGTCCATTACCTTCCGGTGTGGATGATAGGTCGGTGGCGTAATGTTGGTCACAGCTTGGGTCGACGGTGGACGGTGGTCCTACCACAGTCGCAACTCGGCGCATCGTCGGTTGTCCGAACCGAGGTGAGGAGGTGCCATCAACTCTATCGCCACATCATGAATATCAGATTGGAACCAAGCGTGTGTTTACGGCGAGCTAGGCAGGTAACCCTGTGTCAGATATGATGTTTTGCTTAGCAACGACTTGAGACATCGCCGAATTAATTCAGAATATAGATATCATTGCAAACATGTTTTATACTGACAATTGGTGTGCAGATGTTGGTATCTATTCCATTCCGTTGAAACTTCAAATTGTGGCAAGTTGCAGGGATGACCTTGAATATGAAAGTAAAGTTCCAGGTGCTACTCTATGTAATAATAATCATAGGGGTGTGAATGTAAAAATCATTCGATTTATGGAGCTGGAATGTTGCGCAGGTTGTGGTAACTTTATAAATCAACTCTGAAGATAATTTTCGATGACAGGAGAATATTTAGGTTAGACATATAGAATATTGTAGCTGAGTTTCAGCGCTATAAAGGCAATCATATTCTTACATCTTTTACGTAGATTCCTACCGACACTTTTATATCAGTCTTTTCTGACTACATGCATAACACTTGCTACATTATTGTTATGCAACTTGCAAAACAAGACAAGACAAGACAAGAGATTTTTTCAGTACGAATATAAAAAGTATCCCTCTATATTATCTCATAAAAATTTCTATCGGTTTCCATATTGAACGCGTTTTTACTTAATTTCACCCAATTACTCGTGTAATGCAGATTGGCTGATCGATCGATATGTAGTCTAGCTGAACGACGAGTCGGAAGCCATTGAATATACCTCCAGTCACGAGTCACGATACTCTCCTTCTCTTTTGTTATGTCTGCGGCGGACCGGGCAAGATATCTATTAGAAAGCGGATGCGATTACTGATAGATATCGCAGAGACAATGCAAGGAGTGCACCTCTTAATTGTTGTTATGGCATATAAGTTAAAGGGCAGAGCTGTTATCCTACTTTTTAACAGCGTATATATGTAAAGGTGGAGATCCGAATTTTTTAAATTTCTATCCACAACACAACATAAAAGTCCACGCGCACAATAGCCATAACGACAAAAAGAACTTAGATATACATCTGCCATTTTCTCGGGGAAATCTTTGGAAATTCCATCCCCACTTTCCGTCTTGCTTTTTACACATCGTATCAAAAGCGGCTTTGGACTTTCGACACTTCACTTCTCACATATCAAATGCACCGTGAGTGCCACGTGGCTTGACTGGCTAGGGCTTGTGCGAAAGAGTTGGCGGAAGGCAGCAGCTCTTTCTTTCCCTGCTGTCTTTCCTTTGCCAGAGAAAATTGTTTGTTAATATAGTTTACGGAGAACAAAGGCAAACTTTATCGCTATTTCCACATTATAAAGAAAATACGGTATAGATGAATATATAGATGAGCGTTGTATAATGCAAAATTATTTAGTTTAATATATTTTGTAATTACATTTTAAAAATTGCTTTGCATCTCTTCCAGCTATTTCCAATCAATCCCACAGACGGCGGTTTGACATAGGGTATAAAATATGATTCTGTGTAGCGCATAAAATTCTATATCAAGTATACAAAGGATCAAAAACACAATTAAAGTTATATACACGTGGCAAGGCACCATGTTCGAACAATAAATAGAACACGAGTATGGTTTCAATTTGAACCGTCTAGCCGTCGGAACGCCCATGGAGACGATGAATCATATCATTAGCACGGAGGTGAAATGAAACCTCGCCAAAACACTCGCTGGCATTTTTGGGGAATTGTGGCGAAGACGCATGGTGCGGTGAGCCGTTCCGCAAAACACCATCCTTCTCTGGCGTCGTCGGCGCCGGCGTCGGCGTCGGAGTCTGGGCGCGATCCGCCACGCACTAATTGCGGCGGGTGCGATAATGATTCATTACTTTGGCTGTGTGTAATGACAGATTGATTGAGGGGCTGGGCTGGGTCGAAATGCTGGGCCAAGGCCCGTGGTCTACGATCGAAAACGCATGATCAAAGAAAACGTCAGGCATAGAAGACATTATAGCATATACTTAATTTAACATTATGTTTTCAAATCGAATGTTTTGCAACTATGGGTGGAAAAAGTAAAGGGAAAATGATCTCCGGGATACAACGAAGTGTATATAGTGATGGGGCAAAATAACGACATTATGTCGCAATTGGCATTGTCAATTTTCCGTGGCAATTTAAACATTTCATTTGCAATTCCTTTTTTATCTGCAACACCTTTATACCGAGGGTTTCAATTTTCCCGCATCGCGGCAGAATGTTATCGGGGGCCGAAATTGTTCCGAATTTCCCCCCGCCGCTGCAGTTCGGCACACAAACACAATAAGCAATTCCGAGAGCGCACGCCGGAGATCCTGCCCCTTGATTGCACACTTGCAGTGTCACCTCTTTAGATTGCTCCACTTTTAATATTTATTTTCGAAATTATTCTCTCTTCCAAGGGAACGAATACGTGCCCGGCTTTCTGATGTGGAAAACAAAATGAAATATTACGTGTTACGAACGGGGAAACTGCTTTTCCATTGCCTTCATTAGTCCAGCATTATTGAAATTCAGTTTATACACACCGAATCCACTTATCACCATTCCTCGGTTCCGTTTTGTCCTGGCAATTTGGCGGTGCTAACGATCGCTAAATAGCGCACGCAGCCACCAGGCGACAGGCGAAGATGAAGATGGAAAAGTTTTTCAAGCGATCAACGAAATCCTTTCCGTTTGATTGATGTAACGTAGTGCTCTGCAAGTTCTATTCACCCGTGCAAATCCGATGGCCGATGACACGGACGCCATTGGTCTCGCTTATGGTCAAGGATCACTTAAAAGTGCATTGACTGGACTGCTGAAAGTGCGGCCATGGAATCGGTCAGTAGTCCTAGCAGATAATTAAATTGTTTGCGGATTTCATGGGTTTCATTATCATAAAATGTAGATAAAGGGCAATAAAACTGTAAGGGATCTGCATTTAATTATACCATGGTACATTTATCAAGGATTGAACCACCAACGACATGTAGGCATATGTAGGTAAAGGTACCCGCATAAAAACTCTACGAATACATCATGCGAGTACAAAAAAGGAAAAGTTTTTACTTTATTTCGCTAAAGTTTGGGCATTTCTTTTTTGCGGAGCACTGCTCTTCTCTACCTAGTACCTATACTGACGACTTGCAGCCGTTTCGCTCTGGCCCATTTCGATCCAGTCGAAGAAGGGAACTTGTTAAAAAAATATATCAGAGAATGATTCGCCCTGGGCGCCGCAATCTTATCATGTGTCCTCCGCAATCCGCTGATCCTCAAAACTACTCGAGTATACGTGCGTTCCGACGGTCTGCCGGTCACTGTGCTCAAATGTCCCAACGTCACCCCCGTCGTCCTAGCAGGTCCCATTCAGCTTCTTATCAGCAGAGCAGAACAATGAGACGTTACCCTGAAGCGCTATATGCATTCAGTTCTGCTCTAAAGCAATCAAGACGTTTTCAGCCAGAATTAACTATTAATATTAAGGCGAAGTACCTAATTAAGATTTACTAAGTTGTAACAGCTAGTTTCGCAGGCCGCTTCTAGTCCAAAATAAAGCTGGCTACTTACTGCGTACACAAGTCAAGCACACTAGTTATTATTGCATTAGTTGTTGTCATACTAACATTATAATTAATAGCGAGAAAAGCGGAGAAACGTGCACGGGATTCCTCTCAAGAGCTAATTTAGAACTTCAAAGATGGCTGTATAAAACTTTGAAAAGAAAATTTTTAGTAGTGCCTGCACACTGCCTGAAAAAAGAGGGAAACCAAACGTGGAAAACAGTAAGTAAAATATTTCACTAAAGCTTTTGCTACAAGTCAGCAGCATTTCTTTTTTTACTTTGATCTTTGCAAAGCGGATTGACCAAAGGGCTCTTTGGCCCATTTCGTGGTTTTGGCCTACTTGGATAGATCGCTTTTGATCCAAAAAGGGTCGCCTTCGCCGGACTAACGGCACTATAAAACACAACAGACGCGAACACCACTCTGCACAGGTAACGATCAGTGGCTGGTTTGGCGCGGGAGGCCCAGGAACTAAACCAAGTCCGCTACTCAAGACACCGACGCAAACAAACACACCTAACGACAACAAAAGTCGCGGCATGTGCGTGAATACTGAGAAGGCGTGGCAATAATTAGAGTTCAACACACTGACAATGGTAAACAATTGTGTATGCTGCACTTCAAAGACGACGTCTCCGCAGCGTCATGAACTTACTGTTTTATACATGTGCACTTTCTGCTATTGAAATGCTCGGCGAAAGAACATAAAACAGTGTACGGTAGTTGCTGGCTAGGAGCTATAGGAGCGAGCACAGACAGAAGCGTCGTACGTTACAACTTGGCAAAAATATGCAAAAGTCGATGAAAGAGAAAAGAGGCAAACGTTGAAATATTCATTTTGCCCGTATATACCCAAGCTAGCTACCAAGCTGTACGTCTTGATGTATAATGCTTGAACAAACTATATAAGCAAGCTCTCGATAAAACTCTACTTTTTACCCTAATGCGGGGGAGGAGAGGGCAAAGGGGCACAACATAAACGAAACAAAATAGCACCCCTTATAATATGCAAAATGAAAACAAGACTTCCACGAAGAATGCTTATTACTACATATAATAATATTGTAGCAACGGAGTAGATTTCGCTTCTCCATCTGAAACCCTCTAGTCAATTAGGAGAGCCGATTTTTTTTTTTGCCGGAGTGCAGACTGAAAGGCTTTTGAATTTTTTTTAAAAGAAATGTACGGATCCACGCCAAGCCAAATAGTATTGTTTCATTAGAAAGTTTATACTTTAAATTCGATTGATAAAAAAAGAAACAGAAAAATGAATATATTATTTGATATATCTTCTTTGGTAAAAGCAATAACTAAAATCCGAAAAATCGTTCAAATCTATCCATGCGAATTTTTCCTATAATGTCGCATCAAAGAGCATGCGTCACTATAGGCTGCAACTCTCATATTTTGCAGCTATAGTTGAAGGCGCAATCGAAATAGCATTTCCATTTTCCATCCCAGTGACATTTCGGAATGATATTTCCTTACCTCTGACCGTCGCATTCGCTATTTCATTTTATTACCCCTAATAGAAACCCTTACTTCCATCAGTCAACAAGCCTCCCCCGCCCTCCCACCACAACAAACAAACACACACACACACACAGACAGACACCACCCACATTTCGCATCTCCCATATCTACGGATGTCTTCAATAATAGAGGAATTGGAAAATGTTTCCATATGCTATTATATGCCAGCGCTAGCGTTTTGCCCTCTCCTCTCCATCACAGACGCCGCCTGTTTACCTCGCAAGCTCGCACTCGCAGCATCCGTCAGAAGACGCGTGCGATGCGTGCGATGCGTGAGTCTTGACTCGGTTCAGATCCGACCAAATTAAATCAATATCACTCTCCTTGGAGCCCGTCGCCCACCTATGCCCGTCTCACTAACAACGCTCGTAATTAAACACCTTGTTATACAATCAAGCAATGATGAAGGCTTCATTACAAAGTTCTTTGCATGCCATGACCTTTGCGTCTCTGCCGCTTTAGAAATGTCATTTGGCTCATGGATTTAGCCTTATGTTAAGGCCACGAAACAAACTGCGCATCCCTGCGGTTAAAGTAAAAAAATATCAACATTCAAAACAGTTTCACCTTTATCTATTATTACATCACGCCCCGATCGAGAATCACCTCGCAGTGAAAAGTAACGTGTAGCCAAAATGTGCCTCAGCCGCCGCTCCTTTGTATCTTTTTCCCGTGCATAATTCATCTTCTTCGCGCGAGATGACAGAGCGTTGGGGTTTTTTCTCAGTGCGACGTGTAAGTCGTTAGCGAGGTGTCACCTGCGGCTAGTCGAGATCAAATTGTCGACGCCCTCTCGGCGCTATAAGACGCTATCAGACTCACGGAGGCTGCGGCGTCTCTTCCGATCATCTCTCGATAGCGTCGTCCCAGCACAGGTCCCTACGAAGACAGGGACACGCACCCTATCGTGCACGCAAGGCCAATGTTCATCTCATTCCCTCCCCGAGCAGATCTGTCCATGCAGCAGCTCGCTATAGCACGAATCTCATGGATACGAATCGACCATATACACCGGGGGTATGGTTTTTATTTGGGGGTAGCGATTTTATACGGTAAAGTAACCTAATAAATTGAAAATCCATCTCACGTTTTGGTCATATATGAAATATATACCGTGTACATTGCGCGGCGAGCGAGCAAAAAAAGGTTAGTTTCTTGCTAAAATATTGAATTTATTACCAAAGTTTTTATTTTATTACTTATAAATAAATCGTTAGAATAGAGATTTATTCTTCGGTACGTGCGTTTTTAAAAGAATGGGACCCCCATCAACCATTAAATAATGACTTACATTTAATTTGTGAAAAATCGCAGTCCAACAGAGAATATCAATCCCTGGCCATGGCTATGTGATGGTGTACATTTAAAAACAGAATCTCGCCGATCTAAATACAGAAAACTAATTAACGTTGCACGTTTACGAGCACTCAAAAAAGCACAAAGAAAAGACCATGTCACTTCCACAAAATAAAACCAAGCAGCGCGGACGATTTCGCACGGGTTCCAAACAACTAGTCCACTATACGACCAGTCTACTCAACTTTTAAAACATCCCAATGTATGACAATCTAACTTTTAACACCGACATCATAATTAAAGCAAAAAGCTTGTCGAGTAAAGTGAATGTTATGTATGAAAGAGCCATGTCACCGGTCACTGTCTAGTTCCAATTAAATATCAGCAGTGGCGACATATTTTCCGGTCCATCACGCGCTCCAAATGAATCATGCTTGAGATTAACAACATCCTTGACCAGCGGCTGATCATTACGATGCACTCTATCTAGATCTATACATGCACGACAGTAATGTAAGGTACTGTTCAGTAAGTACAATATGTTTAATCGACTTCCTACATAATCGGCAAGTAACATCCTGCATTCATCGGTAGCAAGATGAGACTCCCCATGCCCTCAGCGATGATTGTAACCTTCTCCCTGCACTTGATTAATCCACAAAACGCTGCGAGTATATAGAGAAATATCTATATTGCATTGCAGATTGTTTGAAATTATAGTATGCAATTTCCTGGTATACGTTCAAAGCTTGATGGAACGAGAGTTGATTGGGCGACGTCACCATTTCAATTGCGCGTTCGCTTCGATTGCTAATCAGCTCTCGGAGCTAATTACAAATCAGCATTATGTACTTGATCACAGCTCGTAATGCGTGGGCAGGTATATAAGGAAACAACATGGGAGCGTCCTAAATAATTAAACTTATCATCACGAGTCTTTGGCACGCGAAATGCATTCACGGTCACACCCAAAAGTATAACTCAACTTTTAATCACAACATGGTTGGCTGCGTCTATAGAAAACCCTGCATCTGTGTCTGCATACTATATTATGTTTTACAGAAATTAAAATTTGCTATCCTTGCCTACTGGGAACAGAATGCAAAATGTCACTTGACAATTTCTCGAAATATAAAATAATGAGGAGCCAAATATACAATTAACAAAATTATAAATTAACGATAATAATATCTATATGCGTAAAGTATACATAAAAATATAATTTTGTACCTTTCCATTTCCCAGACGATTTTAGCTAAATTACACCTAGGTGAGGGCTGACCTGACCACACACACCATGGTACGATATTGTGCGGGAGGAACAAGGAAACAAGTAAACAATTTCAATCGAATTGAGTAAACTCCGCTCCCAGCCACGATAATACCATAATTAAATAGAGGCCATACAATGTTTTATAGACGCAAAGCTTCAGGACGTTGTAATGCACCTAATAATCAGTATAATGCACACAGACTTGATCAAATCTAATGAAGACTTATAAGTGCTAATTACCAATTAACTTCATAATAATATTATATATTTGTGCTGCAGCTGTGAATCGATTTAAATCAATACTGTGCCTACTGCCTACCATAAATAATAATAGATCAAAAGCGGTCGACCTCTACAGCACTGCAAATTTCATATAGCTTTAGACCAGATAAATTCTATATTATGAAGTTTGAATAAAATTTCAAGTGACAAAATAGTTTAAAAAAATCTAAAATAAAAAGAGAAGGTTATACAAAAATGTTTGTGGAAATATTTGCAACAAAATAGAGCTCTGATTGTGTATACGGGAACAAATGTCTATACGGGAACACAAAAAGTTTGATTCTGAAATTCACATGATAAGTTATAACAAAACAACAATTTCCCTACCAAATTCCAATTGGTTTGAGTTTGTTGCCAAATGATTACGATTTTTGCTGCTCTATTACCGTACACACCAGTGCACACATGAAAGTGCGCACTTTAGCACAGAGAGGGCATCCGCGATGCATTGTTAGTATGACGCATAAAGATCTGCGAAGGTATCATCCATGTGAAAAGGATGCAATTTCTCCTCACTATTCAGCAATCAGGGATCCTAGTAAACGAGCAACCATAACAAAGAAGTGCACCTATAGAACGAAAGGTCAGGTTTGTGAGCTGTACCTAGTGAGCCTATATAGGGTTAGAGAGTGGCCATCTCTGCGTATGGGCGCCATTTTTTTACCAAATTGATTTATTCAACAGCTCTTTCAGCAGAAGTTGATACTTTACGAACTTACTTCACCGTGTACATAATACGTGGATATGCAAAGGAATACGAGAAACTCATATAGACAACTGCCACGTGCTTCGTGATCAACTTGGTAAAAACATGTCGTCCGTTTAGCATGGGATTTGAACAGCCAATAGAAAAGTGTTATCATGTTATCATGAAAAGTGTTAACCCTATATTATAGGCTCTCTAGCTGTACCTACCCAGTGAATAGCGTCCGTGTACGGTGTATCGCAAACTAGGTATCACAGCCCTGCCCTCCATTTACAAGACTCGGTCCATAGCTACAATTGCTGATGTCGCCCAGCTAATAAATACCACCACGGCAGCTCGCCGGACTAATTAAACTTATCACTACGTGTCATCATTGATGCACAATCAGAGAACATCATACGCATTCGCTGAATGCTGATTCGGAATCGAGTTTAATTGAAAACGCTCTGATGGCTGCGTGTAAGGATAATCTCAAACAGATACACACAGAAATGATTGCCTTTTTGATCCGTCGGGGACCTGGGTGGAATCGTGGACGCCAGCCACTACATTGCGCACTGATTGACGCACATTATAAAATCAAAGAGCATTTCTTCGTGTTTATTCAATGAAGAAAACCCACACATTTGCGCAATGAAACCCTTCCATGTTCTATTGATGTACATTTCATTTATTTTTATTGGCGACTTGTTACATAATATATAGAGAATCAGGAAATATACGATATCTACGTCGAAATCAAATAAATAGAATGATATCATAGGGATGTTATGACCTAATTTCGTTGGTCCCCGCGACCCACTTTGCAGTTACGACCACCGCAACCCACGTCGATACGTTCATATACCACATATCACACTGATATGTCACATATCATACCGATATTCAAAACTCACCAGGATGAGGAAAGTGAATGACCAAAAGTGAGCTAACTTGCACTCCAAATATTTAGCCCCAAACAAACACCCGGCCAGCCATAAAAAAGGATTCAAACACAAATTTGGTTAAATCGGACATCAATCTCTTTAAGGGTAGACATGAAAACAACGCATCGTTAAACATTACAAATCAATTAATCCATCCGTCGTATAGATAAGACACTCCTATGATTCGCTTTTAACGCCGAAATTCGCGAATGATCTTACCTACTTACCGTGAGTTCGCATACTAATACAAAGCCGATAATGCTCGCAAGTGCTCCGCTCCCCCAGCCCTCGTTGCAGTCACACTGTTACATGTACTAAGTAGGTAACGGATTAAAGTCTGGCTGGAAAGTTTATCACTACCTGTGCTGCAGCCATTGCGCCCCGAAATCCGCCTTGCGCTACAGTCTCACACCCTGCATGGGTAATCGGCCGTAATGGCCATGGAACGTGTGTAAGTACAAAAACGTACTATAGCGACTAATCGTATAGCCGTGTGTATTTAGGCTGCACATAAAGATACGGATCTCATACCAGCAGAAAAAATCCGTAATACACCAAATAAAGCCCCATAAATAGTACGCCATGCTTCCTTAATAGAAATTAGAGGAAGCAAAACAAGTCCAACCCTAATAAACGAGAAGACAATTGGGACGGAAGAAGTTAAGTTGTTGGCACGAATTCAAAATCAAAATTTCCTCGATAGCAGTAAAACAGCCTGCTCTATTTGCATAATTCGTGATTCATATTCCAGTGCCATCCCTTGCTCTGCGTCTGTCCCATTGTTTTCCCATTTCATCGTCGACGCGCCTGGCGTCTCGGTAAAAATTCCGACTGCACTGACCCAAACGCGAGTGTTTTTTTGTTGCTGGCTGGCAGACACACATTTCGTGGGCCCCACCCACGTGGCATGTTCGGCCCCTCACGTCGCCGCCAGTGCATAGGCGTCTGTCGTTGCTGCTACTGCACTCGTCAGCTTGGCCTGGGAAAGCCGGGAAAGCTGGGAAACTGGTGGCGCGGCGTCACGTGCAGACGAGGTTACCCCTCGCCGGGCGGGCGGGCGGGTCGACGGCAGGGGGACGGGGGCTGTCGAGTGTCGACCTCTCAAGTAACAGCCGCAATAACAGTCATGTGTGTCCGTCCACGTGAGTCCACGTGACGTGAGTCGTATTATTAGACATTCGTCTGGAAGTACAACGAGGGGCGTATGGCACGAGTTTCTTGTAGCTAACAGGAAAATCAGGGAATCTTCTAAAAATGTACCGTCAGATTTGTGAATTTTGACATTTCGTTACACTTTCTTATGCTAGCTTTTGGTACACTTTTTTCAAGAAAGTCCATCTTTATTGGCAACCATCATATTTTATGAAAATTCTACTATATAATATGCTACATGTGCACCGTGTATACCAGCACACACACACACACACACGCACGCACGCACGCACGCACGCACGCACGCAAGCACGCGCACACGCACGCACGCACACGCACGCACACGCACGCACGCACGCACGCACACACACACACACACACACACACACACACACACACACACACACACACACACACACACACACACACACACACACACACACACACACACACACACACACACACACACACACACACACACACACACACACACACACACACACACACACACACACACACACACACACACACACACATCCATCCATCTTCAATTTTTTTGCGAAATTCTAAATACCTACATTTCTAAGATACATTTCTATGAGACTCATACCTGGTTGTAACCTTAGCACAAAATTTCGGGACAAAATCAGTTTGAAATAGTTTGATTGAAATAAATTTTGATGTTACTGAATGAGGGCCGAGGGTTGATTTGCACCGAACATGGAGCAGCTCGAACCCCCCCCCCCCCCCCCCCCCCATTCTTCGCCGTCAGAAGCAGCGCGTGCTACTGACAATTTGCTCTACGTACCCTAACGCTCTGTGTCTTGCTCTTAGCAAAATGCATGATCACTGCATGGTGCAAGAGCAAAGCGATCTCGCAAAGAACTGACGGACGCAGTTCCGGACATGACTGCGGCACACAGGGGCTCTATGACTATGAGTATGCCCTACGGGCCCCATGGGCTCCATGTGCAGGGTACGCAGTACGCACACCAGACCTAGGGACATGCTTTGCTTGGTAATTAACTCTGTCGGGTGGCAAGTGGGTGGCGGAGAGATTTGTGCTTCTGTGCGACTGCTCACGTATGATTTTTATTTTTTACAAAACGAAGCTCAAAAAGGAAAAGCTCAGTTGCAGGGAATGAATCTTGCGTAATTTACTTCAAAGAGGAAACTTGGCAATTCACTGTAAAAAATACCAAGCATAAACATTGTAGGACATTTTTATACCCTCATGAAACATATCTACCTTTTCCCTAATGTGAGCGGAATGTATACATGTAACATAGCGCATAGCCCATATGTAAATGAAGTCGTCGATTAATACTTACGCATGGTATCCACTGAAACAATTTTGTATAGGCCACATCGCGACTCGCGAGTCATGTTTACAAGTGTACTCTCACAATGTACGCGATGAAAACTGTCAGCCAAGTGCGCTCCGTCAAGTGACACCGCGCGGGGTTGGGGGTGGGGGGGGGGGCTTGTTCTGCCCGTCCCGAGTCCCACCGCGTCCCAGGACGTCACGGGGCCACGGAATCGATCAGCCAAAGGATCTTTTAAGCTCCAAGGGGACAGTTCTGGAGCATCTTATAGGATTATCTGTGCGACTAAGACCTCCTTCCCTCGCGACATGAAAGGTATTACCAGCTGATGTCATCTGCTCTGCACTGTACAGATATACGTGCACTCATGTATATATACGTGCTCTGAGGCACTACGTCATTTTGCAGCGACACACCGGCGGGACGAGAACGAGGGTGCATGCAACTGTACTAATTCCTGTCAGATTTTCCAGCTACAAAGTGCATAGACGCGGCTGGATATACCTTATAGTAGGTCAGCAGCTTGACACAAAACGCAATCATCCTCTTAGAACTTTGGGGGGGCAATTGCAAAGCTGCGAGAGATGTGAGATGTTAGCAAAATGTTGACGCTTGGGGCACAAGAAGGTCCTGACCTCGCATTTGGACGTGCATTAGACTAATTTCCTTTCGACGAAGTGGCATTCATTGTTTTTCTTTGGGTTCCGTACCATTTCGTGCGCAGACAATGTTGACGACGCAAATACGATGGTTGCTTTGGAGTAGAAACTATTGCTGCATTTTTTGTGTATTACAATGATTGCTCCCTTAGATATGATTCACTAACCGCAGTCTTAGCTGGGTGATAAGATGTTGTATCGGCATTTGCCAATTTCTTGCCGAGTACCGATCATTGTTCCAGCTCTGACCAAAACCGGGCTATCTGGCGTTGGTCCCTGGGCTACAATACTCTCTCATTACATCTATACTAACTTCGATGACTCGGGCAGAGGGTGCAAGC
Organism: Nemoura dubitans; assembly: GCA_921293005.1. Lineage (NCBI taxonomy): Eukaryota > Metazoa > Arthropoda > Insecta > Plecoptera > Nemouridae > Nemoura > Nemoura dubitans. The sequence goes on from OV121074.1 coordinate 25,250,454, forward strand.
AACCATGCAGCATTGAATACATACATACAACGACAATCACAAACCAAACGCGCACTCCCAAATACCAATCATTTATGCTTTAGCAAAAACTTGTATTGTTACATCTCTCACGTACGCCGAAGTTTCCGCGATAAACAAAAATAATGACTGCGAAAATTAACAAGAAAAGTTTCACAGCAAGGGACGCATGACCCAAGTGTAAACGACCTGCCTTGTTCTACGCTTTAAAATTTAAATACTAATTCCACAGTACAGAGGATTCGAAAGTGTTCAAATTGCAACTTGAATGAAATCAGATTTCCTCAAAGACATTGGAAAATATAGAATGAGTTGACCAATTACCTATAATAATTATTAATTTTATGAACGACTTGATATTGTAGATATGCATTCATGAGTCAACTTATTTTGCGTACAAAACTTCCGTCTGCCAGCGAAATGTAATTTGTTGTTCAGATGGCAATGACATTATGAGCAAACGTCGAGTCAAGTCTGTCAGGCGTCCCTTGAAATTGCACGCTAATTGCAGCTGGAAGAACGTGCCTATTTCACATGAGGCGCAGCGCGGCGAAGGCGCAGTCGGCGCAGTCGGCGCATCATCGTGCTGCGCGTGCCAATAGAGGAAAAAGACGACTCTTGCTTTACTTGAGACGTACAGAACTTAATTTTAGGCAATCTTGTTGTTGATAAAGTAGGTAATTCAGACAAGTTCGTCTTGCCTATAGCAATGGCCCAGATGGGAGAATGACGGGCTCTCCCAGCACTCCCACGCAGAGCACGCTGCGCATGTATAATACAATCATGTCATAAATTGCTGACTTGAACGTGTGAGTAAGGGAGACAGAGAGATAGGGATGGGTGGGTGATGGGGGTGGGGTGAACTTTGGAGGAGAAGAAGATATTATGATGTGCTTGCTACCTATCGTAATGCGTGGAAGTGTTGGAACTTTGAAATGTGCCTCTCTGCTGCGGTTTCTGATAATGATGTAAATCAGCGCAAAAGATGATCAACTACAACTATAGGTATAGGTACTCTAGTACCATATTATATCATTGCCCAAGTATGAATAATAATAATAATAGTAACATCTGCTCTAAACGGTTCTAGTAAATTTTACCCGATTACGCTGTAGGAAATGAATCCGATAACGTTGCTCGAAGTCTGCCAAATTGGTCAACCAATAGGTAATCAACCGAAAGCTAACATTGGAAACTAATGGTATTTTATATAAATTACCAACATGGAAGAACCTGTGGTTTTAGCTTTTATTCTCCTTTCTGTCGAGTGCTTCCAGAAGCCTCATTCTTTCCAATAGAATGTTTAGATTCAGCGAGTGCTGACACCATGTTTTATACGGCGGCGAGGGTACCGGCAGTGGCTATTGCACGAGGGATTTCGCGAACACTTGAAGCAATGATTGCATCCAATTTAAGTTCGACTTCGCCTTGCGCTGGCTGTGGACTTGTAAGCAGGTAGTCACGGCGTCTGGTATCGCCTCTTTTGCATCGTTGCCTGTAGGAGGCTCAGAGGAGAGGTCTATAATTGGCACTGCAGACACAACTTCCTCTTCTGGCAGAACTACGACTACGACGTGATCTAATGTTGTCGACGCCAAGCCAAACTAGTCAAGCACCTGGTGCCAAAGATCCGCCCGAATGACACGTGATCTTTTGAATATCGATTCACGTAAGCGTATTACGAGTAGAGTATAATGGAATAGACTGAGTGCAACATGATTGCGAAGCTGCCTCTCATACCGTTGGGCTTTTATCAAGCTGTCAATTTGTCAAACGTAGGTAGGTAGGTAGGTAGGTAGGTACAACGAACTCGTTCACTGGGCGCTATTTATATTGAACGATAGGGACTATTCGTGGCATATTGGCCAACCAATTCCTGTATATTTTCCACAAAAGTACATCTCAGTCCCATCACACTTTCTTCTAGGTGTCATCGGTGCTGTCTGCTGAGTGCTGACCGGTCGTGAAATATTGCAATTTTAAACTGCATTCAGGATGCAACTTAGGAAGCTTTATCTCAATCTTAATGCTTCTCATTACTTACTTACTAGAAACATACATTTAAAAGTAACAATTGTTGATCCACTACTGATGTACATTGTAACTTTATTCTGATTTGGAGATTTACAGATACACTAGGGAAGATATTACTATTGTATAAGAATCAAAACATGCATGCATGCAACACGATGATGCTTGACGCTCTCCAACTAACCTTGCTCTAGACTCCAGTGCGAATAATGGGTGAAGCTGGAAACTCCTTTAGCGTTTGATGACACAACATAACACGAACTTTGTGAACTTTTACAAATTATCGATTACGATTTACTTCACTCACCGCGGAATTAGAAAATCAAAACACAAATACACTGGATACAAACAAAAACAATCACACGGCGTCCATTGACGATCCGTCGACGGTTAGTGCTCTTATTTGCTAACAGGTAGCGATAGTAACGTTAAACATAGCCGTCAGGCGTTCACAATCAAAATGATGAAATATAATTTTCATCGACTAAAGGAATAGAAATTTTTTTTTAAATATATTAAATGTAACACTGAGTGAAAAGGACGAAGAAACTATCTCATAAAGGCAATACGGTATATGTGCGCTTGAACATAAAGCATGGATAATGAATATAATCATGATAAAATATCGTATTTGACATGCCAGCGCCACGCCGTGGCTTAATTCTGAAGCTTGCTACGGACTCCCAACAATCCTGTCAGCTGCTCAACATCTGGAAACATAACCTCCCTGTGAACGCTCAGCCCGCTGCCGGCACAGCAGTCCGTTTCAGTCAACATTGGAACAGGTCAAAAGCGTTTAAACTATGCCGAATTTAGATCGTGTGTGAGGGGCACATTTTTTTCATGCAGACACGATATTATCTTTCTTCTCTTTATTTAAAAGTAAAACGTATAACGACAGTCCATCACATTACCACAATATTTCATGGTAAGTGGAGGTATCCTGGTTTCGTGCTGAATGAGTTTGCGACAATTTAGGCTGCAGTCCAAAACTCGCTCTGGAGCACTCGGAGCGCGCTTCCACCGGTCCGTTACTCACTTCGAATACGAGCTACAAGTGCTCCAAGGATTGATCACAGTTTCACTGTGTTTTTGCTGCAGTTTCGGACCGCGGCCTTATGGCGTTTTCGGTTGATATGATCTGAGAGCACTATTTAATCTGCTCTGTGACGTCATGCTCGCTCGCAGATTTGCTGTTGGAGAGATCTGAACCAGACGTGCACGGGTTGCTCAGCTCTTAACGGATTTGAGAGCTGATCAATCAAAATTCTCGGAGCAAGAAAAAGCACTCCGAGAATGAGCACTAATACTATGGCCAATGGTACAAATCGGGCACTAATTCAGGAGTTGCTTATTCTCAAATAGGGAGAGCGGGACAAGCTTTTGCCATCCCAAATCGCCAGCCAAGAGATGGACATGGGGGCACAGCTAAGGTCATTTTCAAGCCATCTGCACATCAGAAAACTATAATCATTCTTAGCCCCACAAGTTTAATTCCTTTTTAAAGCGTAAATTAGTTAAAAATGGAACCTTTTTACGGCCACGATTTGTTTTCTCTTTACTACGCGTGCTACTTAAAATGTATCCTATCAAATTTTGACCATGTTAATTCTGGGTTTAATCATCACATTCACAGCAATCATGTTTCATACAAAAATACAGACACATTTTTGCCATCTACTGCCAGCATGTGAACAGACCACATCTGGATATTTATCAAGTGGCTTTGTGATTTAACAATCATTCGTTTTCAACTTCATTGCCTATGGGCAAAATCAAATGAAAAAAAGTTATGTGATTGCTACCCTGATCCATAGACCACTAACCCAAGGCTTGGGGATTGTTGAGAGAATTTATGCTCACAGTCAAAATAACACTAAATTTATGGTTACACTCTTTCTTTACCAATCTTAGCCAGGCTCAGAAGGGCAATTTTTAGGTGGCATAATACTGCTTCGACTGGCGAAAGCGTACTGACTCGAAAAAACAAACATAACCCCCGCCCCGTGTGGTGTCCCGAACATAAGCAATTAATTGCTTATGTCCCGAACATAAGCAATTAATTGCTTAGGTATACTCAGAAATTAAGATGTGCCTTTTGTCCCAAACCATTAGATGTCTTGGCATATTCATTAGACACTGATATTATGCCGCCCACTTTAAGCTATCGCAGTCCTCCGTAGGTGCTGAGCCTCATGTTGTGTCTACATGCTATAGTTGATTTTCTCTATAACCACTGGCCAAAAATATAAATAATTCTCAAAATGATTCTCAGAAGAGAATGTTCTTTTGTGTTAATAGATGAAAATGCTGTTAAAATGTTGTAGGTAGGTACAAGGAAATCTTATATACGGCCTGTGGCGTATCTGCTGCACCGCTCCGCACTCGTCTATGATTTTCCCCATTAGAAGGGCCCTTGAGCTACTGCCTGGCATAGGATACAAAATTATCTCTCAGCATCCCAATCCTTAAACAAGAAGAGTAACTAGAGAAGAGTCACTAGAGGATTACTTTGTTTAATATGTGTTCACTTTTTGTTATTTTTTATTTGTTACTGTATTTGAGCTTGCAGAAGTCATGTAGGTTGCAGTATACTAAGCACATTGTGTAATTGATAAGAAAAATGCATCACACTACCAGCAATTTGGGAAAAGGTCAAAGTTAGCCAAATGTTAGCCTTATGGTACTTGTCTGTTCTAGGATTGCAGGAAGCAACCAATCTGAAGAAATTGCCACACCTGGCCGGCCCGATGAGTTCCTACTTGCTAAATAGCTGCAAATGTGTGGCAGAAATTAAAAAATCAGCTGAAAACCTTAAAATGAAACTGTTACGTAGTCCAGTGCCTCAAGAGCTTTTCAAAAATGAAATAAATCATATTATTGATCAGTGTGCATTGTGCATTGCTGATTCAGAAAAAGAAAGTAACGATATTTCAAAAACCACCACTACAGAACAAACACCAGCACCAAGAAATGTGAATACTATTGAAGATCTTCACTTAGGTGCTAATTTTTTTGATGAAGATCCATTTGACTACAATGATACTAGGACCAATGTTTCTGAAGCCCCCCTAAAAGTGCCTTATGGTGAGAAGACAACTCTTGACCAGGTCATTGCTAAATCAAAGAGTAAAACAGAGAGCTCTAGAAAACGTAAGAGCAAATGCCTTAAAGAACCACCCTCCGCACCAGCACATAGTTCGCACAAAGATAGAAGCTACACGGTAGACGACGACGGCTGGGTGACTGCGTACATCGATGGTTCTTGCTTAGGCAATGGCAAAGGCAGTGCTCGTGCGGGCCTTGGAGTTTGGTTTTCCGCCCATAGTACACTGTAAGTTTTTCAAATCCGATGTGAACACCTCAAACTTTTATCTACACCTTATAACAACTTAAAACAGCCGGCAATGCTTTCAGGAACCTAGCAGAGCCCGTGAAAGGTAGGCTTACAAACAACGTTGGAGAAATCGAAGCAGCCATCAGAGCAATCGAGCAGGCTCATTCAGTCGGTATCACTAAGCTACGACTGAAAACAGATTCCATGTTCCTGATTAATTGTGTGATGAAGTGGAGGCTCACTTGGGAAAAAAATGGTTGGAAAACTGCCGCCAATAAGCCGGTAATTAACCGCATCGAGATCCAGAAGCTGACCAAAACTTTGGATGATACCAACGTTGCTGTTTGCTGGGTAACATATATTTATTTTTCTATGTGTAAATGGGATATTGTGTATACATTTAGATATAATTCCTTTTGCGCTCTGTGTGCTCGTCGTTGGGCAGTGAAAAAAGTGTAAGAGATGTCTGCAAAAAGTCACGTAGTAGTGCAGTAATGTCACATAGTAGTCATGAGTGAAGGCCTGAAGGGATTTAATACTGTTGCATCTGTCTTCCAGTTAGTCCAGTTCCAACTTCAAAGTTCATCAATAATCACATACGATCAAGTGTGAGCTCAACTTCATTAACTTAATTCAATGACTTGAAACAGCTCGTGAGGTGGAATTCAGTTATGAAGTCACAAGGCTTTCTTACAAAAAATGTGTAACATGGCTAGTTTTTTTTTCAATAAAGAATTATTTGAAACTGGGTTTTGAATGCTGAATATAGTCTCGCCGATTTCCCGACGTTTCATAACATATTATTTTGCATTCCAACATCAGTTTGAAATAATTTTGAAAACTAGTTCTAAAGATGAGAAAAGCAGACTTGAGTCATAGAAAGTTCATAACTGTTTGTTACTTGTCTTCATTTCTTAAAATTATCATAATACCTAGGTTTAGGAATTGTTGATTTTAAGCTTGTAGGTAGAAGTTTTTTTATCCACTTGCCACTCCCTCAAAAGTAAAGTAGCAATCTATGATAGCAACTTCTTGTGGTATGATTTCTCTCAACGATCTGCTGGCTTTAGTGTACCACTACCAGATCATTATGCTTTGCTATAATTTCTAAGCATCCACATGAAAGTTCTGCATTTGACAAAATAGAAAATAACTTGAAGTACTAGCAGCTTAGATGCTATGACGCCGCCCATACCATTCCGTCCAGACCTTTCCGAAGAAATTCAGTTATTTTCTTATGGGCTACGTGTTTAATCTGGAAAACCATCTTGCAATGTTAGTGATGCCCCATAGCCCGATCAGGGGCGTACCAATGCTCTGGGGCCATGGGCTTAGGTTGGCCTTGCAGAGGCCCCTGAGTAAGTGACTTTTCCGAGTTTTTACCGATCCACGTAGGTGTTACTTTTCTCCGAACATTTGTAAAAAATGAAACAGTATTTAAGAGAAAGGAAATGCCCTATTTTCTGGGGGACGCAGAGGCCCAACCGATTTGTATTTGCTGAGTTGTTACAGATTACGGATTTGTTATTTCCATGAAATGCTGTAAGGGATCAAATAATTATTTCGAGACAAGAAATACGTGTATTTTTAGTACCTACCTATATTTAAAAGCTTTGGTATTTGCAGCTTGACTTATACTATCTAGCTACTGTTGTATTAAGCTCCGAAAGAAAATCTCGTGAAAAACTCTAAATTGCGAGAACCGTGCATTTGAAATGGCCCCTGGAGGTCGCTTAAGTCTTTGCGGAAACAAAAGCCAGACGAAGTGCGTTTTATGTGATTTTTTTCCGGTATGGGCCATCGACCCATCCATATTGGTATTTTCTGTGTTGCAAATTTTCTGGCCTGAATTTGCAAGATGTCAGGATCGTAGAGAAAACCGAGGTTTAGAACATATGTGCAATGTTTGAGAAATTGGCCATGGAAAAATAAGGATCTGGTATCCTTACTAGGGTAATACTAGGTATCTGTGAAAATGTATAAAAAAATTATTGTTTTACTGGGTACCATAATATTATAACCTTTTTTTTTCAGGAGCACGTTAAAGCGCACAGTAACATCATTGGCAACGAAGCAGCAGATTTTTTGGCCAAGCAAGGAGCAGAAAAATGTGTCCTTCGCGAGCTTTTGAAGTAACGTGCTTCAGATCTTGATGTTCGTTAAGGTTTAAGGTGATGTTGACAACAGTAGCCAACCGAGGCCAACAGTGACAATGTAGAAGGTAGAGTGGGTTGCACCAACCTAAATGGGGGTGGATGGACTGCTACCTAGGAGGTCACTGAGATGCTGGGTCCGCAAAGAGATAGGTACCCTCACAAACAACTCTCTCCACTTACACAATCAGTTGAAAACAAAATCCTGATAGTGGTGGTCAAATACCTTACCACAAATCTTGTAATGACAAACCAGTTTTCTTATCACTGCCTTGCTCTGTGAAATAAAAATCGACCAAGCTGATAGTTTGGTCCACTGTCGAGTTTTGCAATGGATTTCACGCAATTCTAATTGCCTAAATGCTGTATTTTTTTAGCTAGAAGAATATGCAAAAAGCCTCCTGCTCCTACTATGTACGAAAAGCACTTATATGGCATCACTTTTTCCGTACTTGCAAAAAAGTTGGTATTCACAATGTGACTTAATTTATTTTCTATACCTAACTGCTTGTGTTAATATTGCATCATCTCCGACTCGACTGGACGAGATAACCACCGTAAAGCTACCGAAAAGGTAGGGTATTGGGAAGAACCATTAAATTGATTAAAAGGTATCAATTAACAGAAATATAATGGAATCTGAGTATGGAATCATATGTGGTTAGGTTAGGAAAGTAGCCATATGAAGTATTCATAGCAAAAAGAAGATGTGAGGGGTTTTTTATTTTCTTTTCTAACAATACAATTATGTGTTTTAGGCCAATGGAATCTGATATAAATCTTGCCAGAACACAAATTCACGAGTTTTGCGAGGCAGGTACTGACAATAAAACTGGTTTGACAAAACTATATTGCGACCGATCAATGAATACGACATCCTCGGCCACCATGTGCTCATCAACGTGGTCGGTACCTGGCCTGCCTATGCTCTTTTCAGACAAGCCTTTCTGAGCATATAGCCGAAATTCGACTGGAACGCTTTCAAAGTCCAGAAGTGTACCTACCTAAAAGTAAAAAACGGATCAGACAGTAAAGAACATCGGACGCCGTCGGCATTTAAAAACAAGCGAGTTTTTGGTATATTATATCCACCCTGTAATGACTTGTTAAAAGCAAATAAATACAGACAAATACAGTATCAAAGGAATACACCGGAATGCAGTACCGCAGTTAATGCAATAGACATATCTAAATTTCTGAGTACCTGTGAACTTTTATTGTTTATGTTCAGGACACGCACACAAGGTAGAGAATATGCTTGATTTTTCGAGTTGGTACATGCTCGCGAGTGGCAGCGATATGCCACTTAAAATCACCCATCTGAGTCTGGCAAAGAATCTCGAACCACATTTTTAATAAGATACCTACAAGGCCATCGATGCTATTTGAATATTAAATACATCAACGTCCCTCTCTGCTTGCACTATGTGATTACAAAAGTGTTGGATAGTGCGCTCTCTTTGTTTGGGAATATGGCTACCTTCGGATATAGCCACATCCTCAAATTAATAAGAGAGCATGAACAAAAATGTACAGCAAAACAAAATGAACTACGGATATTAATAAAATTAAAATTTCATGCTTAACTTGATAAGATAATTATAAACCAATTAACCTAACCCAACATGCTTCTTGGTTCCTTGATGGTCATTTTTGCCAATTAGCTGTATTTACCCTGCACTGTGCACACCTATCAGTACCCATCAGTAGGTACCTTACCTTGCATACCAGAGATTCCACCCTTGGTAAGTAAAAATTGAATGCAATGTCATTGAATTTGGTACATATATTATATTAAAATGCCAAATGAACGGAATTGTAGTATAATGTGGGTGTATTGGTTATTATGATTTATGTGTTCATGGAAGCAAGCTCTCGAAATTACAATACCTACATTTTATCACATTTTAGGACACAGTGCCTTTATGGAGTTTGCAGTTGTTAATTGATCAATTAGAGTAGGTAGGTACCTAATGAGTTGAACTTGGATGTATTGACATAGAAAAGGGTGGTACAGTAATATAATATTACTTTGTATTTGGGTTGATATAGATATTGTCTCTCTTGTAAAGAAACAAACATCTAAAATAATGGTGGTGTGGCACGGTTTAGCTCTTGTTCCTGAAAGGACGAGACCACCATTTAACCACGGCTCTGAACCACTTTACCACAATCCACAAACCATTAATCCACTTCATTATGTGCGTACGTTGGTATTAAAATTCAGGGGAACTATTTGCATTTTTATTGGATAGTTCACAGGTATTGCATTTAAAACTTGTAGGTGAAACTACTGGACCAAAAAATGTAAAGGTTCGTTTTCTTTTGCTGCACCAACTAGAGCTACAACCATTGATTAACGATACCTATCGTTAATCAATGCTACAACTCTTCAAAAGAAATGTAAGAAAAAATTCTATTAAAATTGTGTAGGTATAATTTGTTTATTTAGATAGTTAGATAGTTAGATAATTACATTTCTTATACGTTTTTAACGTCAGTCAAGCTATCACCCTTGATAAAGTAACTAGCATATGTTACGAAACGTCGGGAAACCGTAAGACTTTTGATTTGGCAATCAAATCCCAGGTTGAAATCGTTTTTTCCAAAATTAGATAACTATTTTTGTAATATTCATTTATTCGGTTAATTTTGGTTATATGGAAGAACAGCATTTACGCCTTTTTCAATAGTTACAAATAAAGAAACAATTATAATAATAATGTATAGTTGGAGCGTTGAGCTTGAGCTGCATCGGAAATTGGAAAAAAATAACTTAAACTCAAAAAGCCCGGGATTAGTTTCGACAATGAGGTAGAATGGTGCATCGCTCTAGTAGCGAATGCGAGAACTGTTAGGCGAGAGCAGCGCTGATATTTCCAGAGGGATGGCCAGCAGCTGAGCTGTGCAGCACTCCTAGTTTTTTAAAAATGATTATAATATTAATAAAGAAGCAGGATTATTGCATTTATATTTAATTTATATCATTAAATTTATTTATTTTGTTAAGATATGTAACAAACAAAAATCCATTCCCATTCCTTTTGACTGGAAGGAACCACTTCCATGAATGAACGTAGGTATATAAGAGAACACAAATTAAGTTTCACTGTCAGGGCAATTAAAAATGCAAATAAAATGGACAGCTTAATTAGATTTTGCCGTGATTTGTGGTTCGGCAAAATGGCAATTCACTAGCTAGTGGTTAATGCTAATAAAAATAAGTATACCCAAAAGTTAAAAATTACCTGTAGGAGGAACATACACACACGAAACGAACATACACTCACTTTTCCCAGCTTATATCTATTTAAACTACTATCTTTCATTAAAACAAACTCAAATCAATTTCCCGTCTACAACCACAATTATCAAACAAGAAACAAAGGAAAGGAAACTTCAATATTAAAACGGAAAATAGATCCCAAATCATAAACCAAGCTAAACAACAAGGACTGACTATTTTTAACATGTTACCAGACAATCTTAAAAAAATGGTTGAGCACAAATTTAAGACTGAACTTAGAAACATTCTTATGGAACATGAATTTTATAGTGTTGATGAATTTAAAAAATTTTTTAAGACAACAGGGAATAATGTTTTATGTAACCCTAGCATTAAGTAGCAACTAGCTCTTAAGAAAATATGTCTGTACATTCCTATTATTTGTGAATATATGACAATAAACATGTAAAAAAAAAATAATAATAATAATAATAATAATTAATACATTCCTTGCATAATTCCATCAAATCAAGCCCTCATAAATTATGAATCTGCATTTGCACGAGCAAGAGAGTAGAGTTTATAAAGTACTACCACAGGTACTACCAAGGAACCTATATACTATATAGTTACTATTATAAGTGTATAATTGTATTCATTTACATTGTAACCTATTGCCGCGGCCGAAGGTGCGATGTGCGATCTGGATTCTGGAAGCGTGCCCACATGTGACCTACCCACAGGTAGGTACCTATACCTAAATGAATAAAACAATTGTGAAAAGAAATCGCTACGAATTTCTGATTGTCTCACAGAAATCTTATAGTAGATACATAGGTAAATACACCATCATGTTTTGTTTCGTCTCCATCACTTCCCTGTCCTTCATTTTGTTTTCGCTTGCGAATAATCGTGCTCACGTTTATTGGATGGGATGGGCCACATGCCAGTGACAGCGTTATCTCGCCGCATCGCGGGTGCCCGCCAATGGGTGGCCAGCCCCCCACCCCCCGCAGACACTTGGCCGAGCGGCACGCTTGCGCCGTGCCCGTGGAGATGCGGCAGGATGCGCCCGACGCCGCCGGGAAGACGCCTCGGAAGTCGGCCCCACCGACGCCTGCCGTCGGCGTCGACATAGGCGTTTGCGTGCCATGCGCCGCTGTAGGGGATGGATTCACTGGGATTGGACCAAACGAGGACGAGTGGACCTGGAAGATTGCTGAGGAGGGCATGAGAACAGATTCTTATTGCCAGTTGTTCTTCATATGGTTTCAAAATCTTGTTTACGCGTAATTATTGTTCTCCCCGTAGTTTTTTTTATTTTATATTTGCCAAATGCCTAAAAAAGTACATAAATCATTCTATCGTTTGTTATCAGCAAGAGACACATCACGACCAAGATGAACATGTAAACTTGCGTTTTAAGCAGAGCATACAATTTTGCAAGCCGCGCAAAATAATGATTTTGTGTCCAAAATTGTAAAGTTAAATATTAAAACAATTTTTATACGTAATAAGCGGTATTTATTTCGGGTATGATATAGCATTGTATATAGAAATTTGCTATTCATCCTAGAAAATTGGCAAACCAAATTGGTATACATTCCCCCAGTTTTACAAGGTTTCTCGCAGTCATTCTGGGATTTTGGAATGTGGCCTGGAACCGCCTAAGTTTGGTCAGAACCTTTTTTTGGGCATGGAGTGATTTTCCAACGGCAGAGAGAACAGACAGATCCCTCCGAGTCATGACCTTTCCAAGTATAAACACTGTATTTTCTGCTGACTTGAGTTCCAAAGTCGATGTCTGTACGCCAGAGTAAAGTATTTAAAAAACCACTGGTTCACAGAAAGAATGTATAGAGAACAACACCTGAGAATGCACAAAGACACATAGAATATAATGCATGCAGATTGCCGACTGCAGCTTACGTTATAGTGAAAATGCAAGTAGCAGCTGCATCATGCAGTTGACTACAATGTCTGCAAAATGCATAAGTGCGAAGTGATCTTTGTGACCTGCACGCACAAAAACATTCAAGGTCTTGAATTTAGGATTCATTTGATTTCGTTAATTATTTATTTGCTATGACATGCATGCATCTTAAACGGAAAAGCCAATCTCAATGACCTGGATACATTGTAATGGGAATAGCTTTGAGCAGGCCAGCGCGTATTCCGTGATTTTCCAGTCATGAAAATATACAAAACGTAACGTGAATTTTGTGCAGCGACGGTACTAGCAGTTCTAGCGTCCGTGGTTGAGCACTTGAAACTTCATCTCTTTACAACATAATTGATGCGTGATGAGATGGGAGTCAAACCGACGGCAACAAAAGTGAATCAGCCAGTTAGAAAAACGGTCGATGCATGCAACAGCAGCAGCAGCAGCAGCATCAGCGAACATGGCTGCCACGTGACCTGGTTGCCTTCGAGGGTGCTTGAGCTCAGAAAGACGTCGCGGGTCCAAATAAACGTGCTGCATTCGAAGGGAAGCTCGAGTATCAAGTCGAAGAATGGATCCCGGGAAGGAAATTGACTGTGTGCTTGCTTCAATAAAGAAAATGATGAAATTAGGATCGTTGCGAACTCAACGGGCGTGTAGCATCGTTTATTTGGAATAGCTGTACAGGTACCGGCCATAGCATACGTAGGAAAACATGGAATATTATTCCACCTGATCTTATACAAATCTGTGGACATGGAGATTAGAAATGTCAAACGTTCTTGGTTTCTTACAAATAAAATAACGCTTAAAAACCACAAAAATCTGGCTCTAAACATAAAACCTTCGCCCTATTATAGCCAGGCAAATGCACCTTGCATTTTTGATATTTATACGTACAGCCATTGGTTCTTAATTTGCTTTGTCAAAAATGTATTATAGTGTGCAGTAATCAGTATATATACTGATATACTGATATAGCGTTTCCTAGTGTATATATACCTACACTAGGAAACGCTGCCACAGTGTTCGAGTTGTAGATGAGCGTAGCTGTTTGTAACTTTTTGCAGCAGATAAGTCATCTGCAGAACGTCGTAAACAGCCGAGGTGTTAATTAATATTTCCAAGTTTGGTCACACACAGTCACAACAAATTTTTGGGAAAATTTTGAAAAAATACGCACTTTTAGACAGGGCATCGAAGCGAAATGAATATTGGTTCGGGTTCAGGTTCAGGTTTGGTAAATGTGAAATTTCAGTTCGAGTTCACGATCGGTTTTTTTATTTTGCTCATTCCGGTTCGGGTTCGCGTTGGGTTTTTTTTCAAATTGGTAATTTCGGTTCGGGTTCGGGTTCGGGTTCAACACTGAATTCCGGTTTTTTCGGGTTATGGTTTCGGGTTCGGGTTCGATGCCATTGCTCATGATTTAATTTTCAAATTTACCTTCATCATAATCGCGTTACAGCCGTGTAGCCTGCAACTCGATTCCTTTTTGAAGTAGCAATATCTAACATATACAATTTTGGTAAAGTTCCGCAAAAATATATTTCCTCACTCCTAAAAGGATACTGCACAATTGAATAAAACGCAACGTGTTGAAAACTCGAAAAAACCCCGAAAAATAATCCCCGTTCGGGTTCCGGTCCGGGTTTTTCAAAAACTAGAATAAAAGGTACGGGTTCGGGTTCGGGTTCAGCAATGAATTACGGTTTTTTTCGGGTTACGGGTACGGGTTCGGGTTCGGGTTCGATACCCTGCTTTTAGATAAATTTCTTTATTTATCCTATTTCCCAATTTAGAATATTGCTCTTTTTTCTGATTCGAAGGGGAGGGGTTTGGAGGATTTTCTTGAAAAACGCAGGGGGTGTAAGTTGAGAACAAAAGAATATAGACACCCTGAAAATTGCATCGCAATGGAAGTGGGCGTTTGGTCTGTATATGGAGCGCGCGTAAACACACATACTAAAAAACATATAATCGAGTGTTTTTTTACCAGTAGTGAAACTGAAGATTTCGCTTCGCTCATCAATAAGTATAAGCTTCTATCATTGATAAGAGCTTATAGCTTCTTTTAGCGGATCGTGCTTCACCCCGCCCCTCTTGGCTCTGCAGCTTGTGATTTGGATCAACTGAGAGAGCGTTTCCCGTAATTGGGAATCGAGGCTTGCAAGCATGTATAGGTATAATATTATAATTTTAATTGCATGCGTGGGCGTGCTAAATGGAATGCCACAGTTGACTATCCCCGACTAAGTTAGATCTAGCTGGAATCTTGGCAGTTCTTGGTTAGTGTGAACACTGCAAATAGCCTTTGAGTGGACAGGGGATGTATAGGGGTTTGTGGGGTGCTGGCGGTGCTGGCGGTGCGGTGCTATCCATCAGCGAGAGTGCCAACCCGATCTGTGCCCGCCATAAGATAACTCCGGCGGAATGACCCAACCGGACCCCCCCCCCCCCCCACACCCTCCCAAGAAGTCAAGAATGGTCCCAGCAAGAACGAGAAGACCATTGCGGCCGTAAATTCGAAAAGTTCCGCCGTCCAAATCACATACGTTACAAGATTTCTCAAAAAACTTTATGAAGCAATAACCTACAAAAGCAGAAAAATAAATTGATAGGATAAACTTTGAGATCACGTAGTAGGTATAGTGTTTTATATTGTTTTTCTTGTGGCTACATTTTATGATTGCGTCGTGTCTGATAAAAAGTGTCCGGGAAATGGAGGATATTTTTATGATTCTTTGGAAGTAATATTTGCTATCGATGACAGAAAAATCTCCCGCAGGCCAAAATTTCGGTATTGGATATCAGTACCACGTGAAACCTTTATAAAGGGCCCGGGTAAATAAAACGCACAAAGAGATCCAGAGGAAGGAACGCAAAATCATACTGTTCCCAGCGTTTGGGAAATTGGAAAATACGCTTTGTGTCGTCAAAGATCGTTCCAAAAAGTATCGTGTAGCTTAGTGTGGAAAAATCACCAGCATTCTGTCTTCGTAAGCGCTATAATTTGAGCTAGTCTCGCACCAAAAGTCAACAATTTGTACTAGCCAATATTTCACAAGCATGCACTCAGCCTAGATATCCAACCACGGCGATGAGTTTTTCAAAGTTTCCTCGTTTTCTTCATATATAGCAACAACGAACACGCGATTAGTCTGATAATGAAACATGTCAGCAGCAGGCACTGTTTTTGCTGCATCTCTCCTTCACGATATTCTTCATCTGATCTTTTAACATCAAAACTAACCAAAAAGCTTGGTACGCATCATTTCTTGTGTTCACCCTCGGTTTAACTAGAAGGCATGCTTGGAAGCGGCGCTGCTGAATTCGTCGCCCTTTATCGCCATATTTTAGCAGTGATCACTGGTCACGTCACGCACATCTGGCCCGCCATGGCTGGAGGCAAAAGCGGCCATCAAAGCTACGCCATGGTGCCGCCTCCGGCATCTAATATCATTCAATTTTAATGCCAATGAAGCACTGAGTTATGACTATAAAAGCCAGAAGATCGTTTTACAACTTGAAACATCGATGGTAATAAAACAGAAGCTTCAAGATTCTAGAGGCGCAATAAAATAGTGTGTTTTGTGCTAAGACAGAGCGTATGGATTTTATCACACGGCCAGTGTCGAATTCACCGTGTCTGGCTGAACTATGAAGATGAGGGTCAGTACCTATGCGAGAATATATGCAATTCTATAATACTCACTGTTGAAATGAGGAGGGGTAAGCTGGGAAATATATCGGGAAATGAAGAAATAGCTATATACCTCATTGCAATTTAATTCAATTTAGTTTCTATGTTACCATTATCATGCAATACATCATTCATATTTTATCATATCCAGATTTTTTTTTCTTGATATCCCAGAAATACCTTTTCCGTAACAATTTCTTCTCTCAATCAAGCGTATGTATAACCAATCAAATTGTTGTGTTGTCTGCACAATCTGAATCACAAAACATAACATTGTATAATAATTCCTAGCAACTCATGTCCAAAGTCAAACCATTCAAGTTTGAAATCGACTTAGCGTCTGTGAAAACGTTACCTCGTAACACAAAGAAAGAGGGTTACCGAAGTGTGTGGACTGTGGAGACTGGAGACAGCTTGCGGTGTCAGAGAGGTCAACGCAGAGGAGGTCACGCTTGCCGGCAATGTCTTTGCGGGGTGCGAGCACCCTCGTCTCCACGACCCCCAGGCCCAGGCCACACGGGATGTCAAAACCGAGGCCGCGCCCGGACAGAGGGTCGTGTCTTATATTAAAGACTTTAACAGCGCGTTATTGCCCGCCGTGGTGCGACTTCGATGTCGCGGCTAATTTGCCGACTTTCACGGCTGGATCGAGTGAATTGATTGAGGGCCCGTGGTTCCTGCGCTCGTACAGAAAAGGGGCGCCCGGCGCAGGTGTCCTCGTCGAGATTTCGATGCTCATGTGACCGTGTGAAGTTGTTTGGAAAGATTTGCCCATTTTATTTTTGGAGGTATTCGTTTTAGGAGCGACTCTTATGTTGATTGTTCGCAATATTTGTTAGACATTATTTTGGGAACGTTCATGTATAGTATGGAGCATGGACCAAAGTCTATAACGATGAACAGTTTTTTTAAAAGTAAAGTACGTGCAGTGTGACGCGTGTAAAACGATATTAAAAAGAGAACTGTTTATATCAACATAGGTAAGCTTAGTTTGTAGATGATTAATGATAAAGGTCCTTAGACTTTCCTGGCATATCTTATAGTCGAAGGTCATTGGATCTTCTTTACAACTTCGCGCTGATAATTGCGTGAAGTATTTTGATGTCCGCGCCTTTTTAACAGATTACGGCAACAATAGCTGTGGCATTTTGTGGAATTGTAATTCTGACATAAACACAATGCATCCATGCTTGTTTACGACCTATCATTAAGATGCGCATTATCAAGCTTTATCCCTGAAAATAAAATTACTGTCAGTGCCAAATCCCGGAACCACCACTGAAAGAGATCGTAATAAATGCAGAGAACTATAAATAAATTTTCCGGATTTTCATGCGTGTTCATAATCAATTATTGGTATTTTTCAAAGCGACGGCGAAAACAAAAGTTCATATTTCATTCAAGTGTCTCGCGACCCGCCAGATTGGAATGGATTCCTCTGAACCTTTTATCGATCTCATTCTCACAGTACGATTGAATATTTTTGGAGCGAGTGAGGGAGGAATTGTAGGTCACATACGCAAAATATCTATCAAACATCGACCCAAGGTCAAATCAAATAAGTTCATTCATGTTTAATAATAATTTATTTCTGTCTAAACATTTTCCACAGCTTTCACAAAGCTACTGTAGTGAGCAATTGAAGCCCCTGAACCGTACTTTAGGCTTTAGGTCCTGAGAGTTATTAGTTAAAATAAAAATCCCGTATCCCATCAACCAAATTGACAAGACATAGCTTCCACAGCGCTCACAGTTCCAGCAACCCCCCGTGGTTATCGTCGTCTATCAGCAGTGTCACGTGATCCCATTGGGGGGGGGGGGGGGGGGGTAGAGGGACCGGGGCGGCCGTGTCATGCGATCCCGTAGGAGCAGCATGGAGAGAACAGAAAGGCTGAGCGCGTCCAGATAAGACGCGGCCAGCGCGTCGCGTGCTGGGCGACACAAATATGAACCATTGCTCAATTATCGTAATCTCGCATCTAGATGACGCGCATACGCGGCCGGCCAGCGCCGACTTCCAGCCGCTCGCTGACCTTTTAATTACCATATATTTACAAAATTAAAATCATATCTGGACATAACATCGAATTTGTTCAGGTTGCATAAATAATTATACGGTAAAAACATGGACGTTTTATCATCGCCTTTTATGACTAATCTGAATATTTAAATATTTATTGTGACAATTTATGATGATATGAGATTTCGTGCGTAACATGAGAAGAGAATATCTGCCATTTTTCCCTCCCCTAACTATATTTTACTTTATTTTTTTAAAATTTAGTTCAGTGCCACAAAATATGTCCATTCCCAGATATTTTATAAGCATTTCACGAGTTAGCCCTTTCTTATACCTATCCGTTGCAAATAACATGCATCCTTGTCCTTATAACCAAGCTACGTTCGTATAGCGTTTCCTGACCGATGCCATGCAACACAATTCCAACCAAACTTCTTATTTTATCGTAAAACTTGTTATATAAAGACAGTGCGTTATTATGTCGCATTAGGAGTCCGAAAGTGGCATGTAGTTATATTTTTTAAGTGTCCGTAGATTTGATTGGTGGGCATGAAAGGTGGTAAGTTGCCGTAAGGGGTGGGGTGGGTGGTTCGTTGGGGTTGGGCGGGGGGGGGGGGGGGGGGGGGGGGTCGGATCACGCAAGGGCCACCAGATAAGTGACATGGTGTGGTCATCGCTCATAACGGCTATCTGTCATGCAGAAAGCGCGGCCACGCGGGCTGTGCTGGTCACGGAAAACCTAGAGCCGCTGCCATTAGCGTATCTACCTAACGTCTGTACTGGCCATGTGTATGACTTAGTACTTACTTTGCTGACCACATGCTAGTATGGCCGGAGGGGAATTAACAGATATCTTTGAGATTTGAATGAAATTGATTGATAGGCTTCGAATTCGGATGTTTGCTTCGCATTTAAAACTGCAAGCTTGTACCACGAAGGTATTTTGGAATTGGGATTATCATGGACATAAAAAGCGCAGTGTACTTTTGTGTAGAATACATTCTCAATGACTGAAAATGTGCACCTATACTACTGTATATAGTTATATATTTCGTTCAGATTTTGCTTAATTCAAGAAAAGTTTTCACAACTTTACTCTCAACTCGGCGAATAACTTTCTCACGGATAGAAAAGTGAAAATGCATTTTACGGGTTGGTGTACATGCACTGCATTAAATAAACGCGAACATATCCAAAAACAAACAAACACAAATGGCGATTACCATAATGCTAATGACTGGAAGATGAAAGTCCAACAAACTCTTACTTTTCGTGTTCCCGAGTGGAATTGTCACTGTGTATTGCTGCGAGATTTGCACGTTCGCAAAACACAGGCAAGCACACTGCACCAGTCACAGACCAAATTGCGTGCAAATCTCACTTTCTCAATACAACCCATCCGAAAGGCGGTTATAGCAGGTTTAGTAAATATATTAACCCAATTGTAACTTGTAAGTCACTTCATAATATGAAGCGACATATGGGAATGAGACAAAATCACTAGCAGGAACATTTTTTTAAATGTAGTTTTGCCGTCAGGGGCGCTGGATGTCAAACCATGTCCACCAACATGCCAAACTAAACTTGTGTCACCCTGCTGCATTTGTTGCTATTTAAAGAGCATGGGACTTTTCAAAGAAATATGCCAGAATAATATAATAAATGTATTGTGTCAGATTTCATTGAATTATGTCGCCCTTGGCTAAAGATTTATGAATCGAATTTTCGAATTGTATTTTTAAACGGTGCGGGCTTGAGACGTTTGCAGAAATTTGGGCTGAAACCTTTTTGTAATTGGCTGAGTCATTATTTCTCAACCCATAAGTATTCTATATTTTTCAAACTTAGTAGAGATCGAAGTTCACATGGTACAAACGGTTTATCTTATAAAATCATTCGCCTTTTTAGTAAAGTAATTAAAAAGTATGACGGGAAAAATAGTTCATACACTTGAAGAGAGAAACGGAATTAGTTCAGTTTCATATAGTTATTAACAATTCCCCAAGACTATATTTTGCAGACATATTAGATTCGCATATTTCCATCTTATGTAAATGAACTTTCAAGAAAGAAATGCTAAAAAGTACATTTTAATCTTCTCATCTAAGACGTCAGTCGGTTCGTATAGTATAGTAGCGGCTGTAGCGAGCTTTTCGCGTCTGGGTCTGCCTCCGGGAAACCGAGGAAAGCAATTTCCCGGCTTCTTCTGCCCGCTATTTGAAGAGGAAAGAAGAGGCCCGCAAATTAATTTTCGAGTGAATCGTGCGACGAGCGAAGAGACTATAGAGAAAGATAAACAGAATCTCATAAAATATTCAATAGCAGGAAATTATTTCGTATATAAAAATGCAAAAGTTTTTAGTAATATCACGACAATATACCGCCAAGGATTGGCCAGTACCTACGACCAAAGAAAATTGTGGTCAGGGCGTAGAGAAATATAGCAGAACCATCGGATTTTAAAATGCTGCAGTGTTGGTTTAGTTTCATAAAAGATAAACAGTCGTCTTGAAGAAATCCAAGAGAAAAGCCGGGGGAAATTATGGCCTATAAGAACTGATGGATGGAACAGATTTAATTGTTATGATTCATGATCTGCATGTTGAATGTAATCAAACGTAAGACCACCTCGTCCACACCCCCTCATTAAAATACTCTCAAAAAGATATTAGGTCCTTCAGAAGGACGCGCTGGGACCGCCAGGCGCACGCATACTGTCGTGTGTACGCACTGGTGTTTAATTGCTATCAGATCATTTCCTCACGCCAAGCGCGCATACGAACTGCCTGCCATTTGCAAACACCGAACATAAATCTGCGATATCATGAGTAAACCTATGACGATAAAATATAAGAAAATGATTAACTTGCTTTATGGATCATCGACAAAGATCGCTACTAATATTTTGGTAACATTAGACATTCAGATGGTTATGTTTTTTTTCTTTCTCTTTTAAATTCCTATAATGCATAACATAACATATCTGTGATAACATACTTACATACATACGTTACCAAAATATCAAGCGAAATGATAGCAGCTTCTCTGCCACCGTGAGCTCTATTTTTCACTTCAGTAACCAAGTAATTAAAGTTCATCTCCAATTTTATTTTTAACATGTTAATTAAGCACCCTTTTGAAAATCTAATCCGCCTCTTTGATGAAACTTTGAAGCAGCAAAGCTCACGGTGCGGTTTCCTTCCTCGCATCCCTTAAGAAGCCGTTGCATTGTTTAGACAGTAATTCACCTACACTGCACAATCCCTTGCCACAGGATTATTAATGTGCGCTGCTCTAGATAGGCAATCTTAATTGGATGGTATATCTCAATGGCGCCGCGTACCAACGCCGACGCCGACGCCGACGCCGACGCGGGCCGGGGCAAGGCACATAAAGACAAGAACAGCTAGCGTCTTCCTGTCCATTTGTAACGTCTCACCGACCACACAATCAATACCAGCCTGCACCTCCGCGTGACGTCATGGGGGAGACAGCCAATGAGGACGCACGGAAGACCTGCCATGCCGCGTCGCAAGATCAGATCATGCCATTTTCGCGACCCGCCGCCGGTTTCGTGGCGTGTGTGTCGACCCGGTTCGCGAGGGATTGGTCGAAATGAGATTGGGCCCGGGACTGGGCATGGGCTGAGGTCTTTTGGATGAGAGGCAAGGGACTAGAGGTCATGGATGCCGGGATAATATGAGACTGGGTAGAAAATAAGCTGATCATGGCACCTCCACCGACGCAATGTTCTCGAAAATAAGCTTGTTCTTTTAGTGCACTCCAGTCTGGATTTTAAGGAAACTGAAGGATTTTTAATTTAGTTCCTCTGTGGCATTATTCTAAAACTGCTAAATGAATTAGCTTAATTAAAGCTGTTGCAGTTTTTCGGTTTTCTCTGGATGGGAGCTTGTTGAAAAAAAGCTGATAAAAGAAGCCATTCTGATTTTCTGATAGCTACCTTAAAGTAATTTTCTCTCAATATGAATAATTTACAAACAATGCACCTTTATTCTTAGAGACTAAAGCTGGGGAATGTTTCAAAAGCGGATATAGAAAAACACGGCACCTCCACCATCGAAATGTTTTAATAAATAAATCCAACACTACCAATAGACCACTATCTTCTTGCTTTGAATTGGATATTGTATGCAACACATTTTGACATACTTCTTCGAATCTGAACAGGAATTGGGAATCGGGTTGCTACGATCGATCTCAAACTAACTTTATTCATCTTCGACACAAAACTAAGATATAATAAAAAAACAAGGTTTATTGTTCGATGCATTCGCGAATCACGCCAAGTTTGTTCGAGCTAAGAAGCAAGTTCGTAAAGTGTTATAAAATTATGAATAATTCATGGAAATTGCCTGTTGCTCGAGAGCGCGGTGCGATCCCTATCACTGCCATGTAAGCATAACATTTCTTGTAGCAATTCACAACTATCGTAAACTCGGACATAACAATATAATGCTATTATTTGTGTTGGACACAATTATTATCTTACACCCAGCGAAACATAAGCATTGCGCAGATAAATCACTGGTCAGATATGTCACGAAACGATAAAATTGTCGCTATGATGATGGCCGAGAAAGATCTTAGAAAAGAGGCATGTGAGAGAAAACATTAAACAACAACTGGCGAGGAAGAAACTAGAAACAAGAAAGTGATGATTTGTGTACAAAAGTGAGCAGCTGATGACTGGAATTGAAAACGTGCCCAGACTGTGGTTACTGTGTGGTCACATGCACACACACGTACACACACGCACACACACCGACGCGCTAAGATTTACGAGGGTGTGCGGTTCGAAACCCTGCGACGACGTGACGACTGCTGCTACTGGCGATTGTTCCCCAAGTGTCCTCGCTGGGAAACCATCTTTGTCATCGCCAGCCGCGACTTCAAATTACACATTGCCCATGAAAGAACGTGCACTACACTCTTTTCATGTCTTTGACGTCCTGTTTTCCATACATCGTTCACACAGCACAGCGCACAGAGCGTACGTTAAAACAAGCAAGTCATGAAGGAGTAATATCTTGGGTACTGGCTGGTTCTTCTTTGACACCGATGGCCATTAGGCGAGTCTGACCTGGTGCATGCCATTAAGGGCTGGTGCATGAAACCAAAGGGTTTGAGTGAGAATGGAAGGGATGTGAGATCGTCTATGCACCTGAGAACACACTTCCTTTGCTTAGAATGCTCCTAAATTAGAGAAATATTACACAGTGTGTCACAACTAGAAAGAAAGGTGTAATTTTAACGAGTTCTTGAAAGTTTGTGTTCATCTTTTGCTTGAAAATTCTTTGCACAAAACATTATTTTTAATGAGAGAGGACGCTTCTGCACACTAACGCATGCATATATTTTAGTAATGCTTAAAAAATCTTGTTTTAAGAGTGAGTATCATTAACATAAATGTCACATTTTTTTCATTTCCATTTGGCATTTGCAGTTTGTCAGGGTTCTTTGAGACTTACTCTCAGTAACACCTAAAAGCATTGACTGAAAGTAAAAATATCCTGGCATTTGCAGTTATCGTGAAACCAGCGATCATTAAAGGAATTCTCTCACCTTCACACAAGTTGTGCTCAGATTAAATATTTTGCCTTTTTATAACCAATACAGAAGTAATTACAGCTGAAAAAAAGTTTTAGTCCGCCAATTGCCATTTTGTCTTATCTTTCCATTTTCAAAATAAAATTTCAAAATTGTAATATAGATTCAAAATTTTAATATTGCGAAGTGATTGCAGTCAAAAACAAAAGTTTGAAGCGAATCGGTGCTTCAAGAAGGTAATTACGGCCAAAAAACTATTCCCGAGCCCGCGTTACGTCATATAGGGCTCCTTAAAAAGGCAGTTTGCGGACTAAAAAAATTAAAAAAATCATTTTTCTGTCTTCACCATGAGTAATAAAATGTAAAAATCTTTAATCTGAGCACAGCTTGTCAGGAGATGAGATGTGGCCTTTGAAACCAATTGTTATTACGCGTCATCAGTAGGTAGAGGTGGACTCAGGGCGTCCCGGGGTCGTACGGCGTCGCGCGGTCGACGTCGCATCATGGGAATCAGTCACGGCTTTGTTTTCATATCCGAGCGTTGCGACCAGCGGGTTTGTTGTGGTACGTGCGTGCGTGCGTGGGTGGGTAGAGTGAGGGGTGGGTAGGGGGGGGGGGTGCAGAAGACCAAACTAGCGGGACGAGGAACGCGGACTTGGGGTATTTAAAGCGATTCGATATTTCTAAAAGTTCGATAGATTTCTGAGAATTGCAAACTTTTCATTAAGAGCAATCCAAAATCCAGAAAACTCTGAAAGATTCAACAGTTATATCTTCCGGGCCTCGATTCACGAAGCTGGGTTAATATGTTTTTACCACTGTACGTGTGCTGGGTTAATATGTTTTTACCACTGTACGTGTGCTGGGTTAATATGCTTTTACCACTGTACGTGCGATAGCCACAAACATTCCCCGAAAATCGAATCTGATTGGCTTAAATATATTTATCCCTGATTTTAGACCCAACATTTTTACCTCGTAATTATCCAGGCCCAGGATTTTCTGTATCGGAAAAGAAACTCTGCTTTCCTAAAACTTCTGGCTGACTTTTCGTTTCAGCAGGGGAGTTCCCCGATGCAGTATCAGTTCCGACATGTCGGGACGTCCCAGGTCTGTAACCCCCCTGATGCGCTGCCTCGTCCCGTGCTGGCATCGAACCGAGAGCCCCAGAGTCCCGAATGTGATTAATTTTCCCCATAAAATGATCACCCCTTCCCGCAGTTTCCCCCGTCTCCCCCACCACGCTTTTCCCACGGCGGGGAAGCTCAGAGGGCGGGCTCCTCTCTGGCATGCGCACAGCGCCTCACTTGAAATCGAAATCGCGCGGATTGAAACCGGCGCCCGTTCGCATGCCGATCGGTGATTGGTCCAGCTGCGAGCGATGCCTTAGGTATCTACGACGACGTCTTAGGGAAGAGATCAAGTCCTTATGAGTGAACCAGCACGGGTTTTGTTTGACTCCCGGTAAAGGTTGGCTCGACTGCCGGCGGTACGGAGCGACAAGTGGAGTACGGCGTTGCGACGGCTGGCCAGTCAGTCAGCCAGTAATCGTCACACCTTTCAGTCGGCTAGCACGGGCAGGCGGCACGCAGCAATTGAGTGACACTACTAATTGAGTGATCGAGAACTGCATCGTCGTCGTGCACCATCGACCTGTTGTCTAAATTGGGCGATGAGGCTGAAGCCGGTGGCTCGACGGGTGGCTCAAGGTAGGGAAATTGTAACACTGATTATGTTAATTACTTATGCGTAGTTTGCGTTCGGCTGATTGCTTAGTTTTGTATAGCAGTACTTGCAATGTAGTTGATGTCACGTGGTCTTGGGTATACGCTCTTGTTTTTTGAATTCTTTGCAAATAATTTGCTCATTTTCCACGTCTAACTCAATTCATGTCCAAATCAGACCGATGACTGATCGACGATTTTTGACGACTTACGGGAGAATAGATAATGTTTTGCACTTTGCAGCTATACTTACCTAATGATATCCGAGATGAATTTTCCTTGGAAATCTGCAATCTGAAATCCAAGAAAGTAAACAAGATGAAAATCATGTTCAATTTTAAAATTGGAACTATATTGATAGGGAGCATTCCAGTTTAACTATCTAGTCAAGTCAACTCGTAGAATTCATTCAATTTGTGGTAGCTGATCGCATTGATGAAACGTAGGTAGATCTCAAAAGTGTAATCAAAGTAATCTTTCAAACTCTTGTCATTTCTTCTTTCTGTCTGAGAGCCTCTCCTCTGAGAGTAACTGCAAAATGATAATAGGAATTATCAAGCCATGGGGCTCAAATTTACCGTAATTTTCGTAAGGATGGCCCAAGAAAATATATCGCCCAAGGGATGAGTTTCAGATTGTCTTTAATTTAAAGATCGTACATCCAGGCCATAACGCAAGAAAAATTCGCAAGCGAATGATGATGCACGGCATCATGCAATCTCATTTTTGACAGATCAACAAGACTTGCAGCAAACACGTTCAAACGTGCTTTTGATAATCCCTAGTTTACCTCAGCGCGAGTTACAGGCAGAGATCGCGTGGGCGTGGTCTCAATTCAATCCCTGGTCCGGGAAGATTCCCAGCTTCGCGCATCACTGACAGGGAGCATCCCCTGGGACAGACAGGGAGGACAGGATAGTCGAGGAGGAGGATGCGCATTTTGGTGGCGTCCTGCGCATTTTGCTTCAGAGGCGTCGCCGACGCCGACGCAACAAACTACGGAACAAGGTGGCACGAAAATCTTCACGTCTT
Organism: Nemoura dubitans; assembly: GCA_921293005.1. Classification (NCBI taxonomy): domain Eukaryota; kingdom Metazoa; phylum Arthropoda; class Insecta; order Plecoptera; family Nemouridae; genus Nemoura; species Nemoura dubitans. The sequence goes on from OV121074.1 coordinate 25,277,205, forward strand.
GCGACACGATGAGGTCATAAAGATGTTGTACATTTCAGAACGTCAATACCAAAGAAATAGAGTCGAGCATTGGAGCGTGCGGACAGATCTCGTTTGGTATACCTATGATCGGGAATAAATATGCGGGGCAAAAGCCGTACAATAATATGATTAAACGCCCGTCTAGGCGCACCCTGAAATCAGAGTTCAAAATGTCACTCCGCGCTCATGTCAAACTCGCCCCCCCCCCCCCCCCACCCACCCCTACATAACCGCAGACCACAGATTCAATTATTGAATACCGCAAACAGCCATCGGATGGACCACAAAATAAATCTGGTCGCCCCTCCCTGCCTCCCCTTCGAGTGGGCTGTGTACACAGTCTGTATACACACCAGACAATATGTCGGCGTACAATATTAATGCTACATTAATTGGAAGAGCAGGCAGATTGCATTGCAACTGAAAGTAATTAAATTGGCGTCGTCGCAACACTAACAGCAGACCAGGGATTACTGTGCACGTGTGACCCATGGTCATTGAGACTGCGGCCTGCGATTTTGTGGAAACATTTCGCGAATTTTCTTGGAATTAGATTTATTTTTCAAGCGGTGACTCACAATGTGACTGATCAGAGGATTTAAATCAGAATGATTTTAAAATTTAAAGTTTTGTGTGCAATATGTGTTTGCGATTTTATCCCGTCTGGGTGAATATTTCCATAACAATAGTTTATAATTGTAATTTCTAATCGGATTCATGGATAAACGAAAATGAGTGTAGTCTCGAACTGATGGGAAAATTATTGCGGATGATGAGTGCTTGTAGGTTCAGTTTGCCGTGCGAAAGTGCCGACTGCATAGCGCAAACGGTTTTTGCGAAGCACGACGCGTTTATTGTGCGCAATTCGTTGTGAAGGCTTGGGCCAGACCAGGATTATGCAGTTGAATTTAGGTTAAACCGGAATGCTCCCCCGCTGATCCAACTCTGTACAACGTGTGAATGGGGATAGCCAAAATGATGTTTTAGTCTTTATCACTAAGGGGTCTACAAATGAAAATTTTGGAAACCATACTTGCTTATTCGACTGATTGTAATAGTAATTTGAACACTTTTCTCAAGGAATTCGGCTTTTTACTTTCTATCTGAATCTGGCTTTCAATAATTTCCCGCAAACGTCGAGCATGTTGTTACCGGTATTCGCGTACGTTCTCGAAAGAATAATATTTAGCGATCAAATTTTGGCCATCCTTGATCAAGAGATCGCACTCGGACACGGATGTGCTACTCACCAATGAAAGAAATATCAGAGCTTCTGAATGAACGAGTAAAACATGAGATCAATGAATGTCCTGCTCAGTTTTATCTGTTTGTCTATCTCCTATTTTTTCCCATCAACACAAGAGAAAGAAATGCATCTCGCGTCTCTCACGTGGTCGTGGACTATTGTGTGGAAGGAGGAAACGCAGTGATTTGGTCTTGTCAAGAAACCACGGTACATCCTTTTGCGGTCTTTTTACCATTCATTCAATTCAACCCGATGATATCTAGCCCGCAGTTGAATCATACAGAAATCAAACACCAATCAGCGGATCTTGGGATGGATACGTATGTAACAAGACGTCTAGAAGGGCCATTTTTCTAAGGGTAAATCCAATAAATAAAAAATACAGAGAAGCTCGCCCCTAATTTGTGTGCGATTGGTATTTATGGATGGCAGGCACATATCGTGCATCATAAAGTTGTTTCTAAAAGGTGGAGGAGCCGTGTTTGATATCTGGTCGGGGAAAAAAGATTTTCTTGTTAAAAACTAGCGTGAACAGAAGTGTTGCAATTGAATCTCGGTAAGAGAAGACTTGCAATGAATGACGACTTCAAATGCCGAATGTTGTCAAACCTCCTTGGCATGATGAAAGGCAACGTCTTGATAAGAATTGCATGTTATTATTCGCCGATATATATATACCAACCTACTTCTAAGACAATGAGAATAAAATTACACAGATTCGATTTATGACGAGCATAACAAGAGAACTTAGGTGATATCACGTATTGATAGGATTGGAAACTCATTGTGAAACACGAAAACATCCACTTTTTACCTAGAAGAATGTGAGCGACAAGAATAAACACAATTAACTGAATCAATTATAATTAACAATTAGAATGACACAACGGCACACAATCTTAGAGACAAATCGTCAGAAGCACAAATTTTACGCTTTTCATTTTCCTGAAAACATAACGAACAAGGTTCGTGCCAGCTTTTACCGTGCCTTATAGCTGTTTCAGTCACTGGTTTCAGCCTACAATTTAAGCCCAGGTGTGCACAAACAGTAGTCAAGCGGTTTATTATCTTCTTCCTTGCCTCTCCAAAGCGTCTATATCAACCCCTGATCGCAAGCCGACCTCTCAATAAACTATATAAAGCTATAACAAACACACGCAAAGAATTATTGTTCTAAATGACTGAATGGCGCAGCAAGCTTTTCTTTCTCCGAGTCACGGCTAGGCAAGACCAAGAAGGCAGGGATGCATTTTACCGTTGAGCTACGGATGAAGCATGCGTCAATTGATAACAATTTTCTCTCACAGGCATGTTGAATTATCTGGATCTTGACTGATACGTTATAAGCCCTCGAGGAGCAATTGTTATAAATGAATGTAATGTGCTTGCGGTTGAAGACTGACCTTTCTTGTGGGGGGAATCGAGATTGATAAGTGATATTGTCGAGTTAATGATTTGTAGGGCTCATGGATCAGGATATGTGCCTATTTGTAAAGGAGTACGTTTAACGTACATTTTTAATTATTCGGTAACCCCAAAGAGATTCTATAAGTACACACACAATGGATGTACACCATGGGCCAGATAGACTTGGGAGTCATTCAAAATCCCGCAATGATTGACATTGAAACCTCTATCATAATCTGTTCACATCTCGTTTTGTAAGTGTTTATTGACTAATTTAACTGCAACAAGATGGCTAAAAACCTAGCCTTCTCATGTTACAAATTCGATACTTTCCATAACATAAAATAAGGAACAATACTAATAATATGCGATTCACACGTCTCGTACATGTGACAGATTTGAGATACTATTAATTTGCTCACGTAAGCGCTAAACCTTAGCGAGATGAAATCTGATCCTGGTGCTGTTTAGGCTGGGCGCTGTGCATTTGTTGGCAGTGCGCAGATCGTGTTGATTCGTCTCTGCGTGCATCACGGCTTGGAAACAATTAATGATAAGCTCGTTCATCAGCGGTAATTACGTAGTCTGTGATTAGAGACGTGTGCTTTGTGAAAACAGTTGTCTTCGCAATGACCAAAGCTTGGGTAATGAAACCGAGCATGACTTATTCATGCTAATGGAACGAAACGTATGAGGAGGTGGCCGAGAAGATAGTGACTGAACAAACTGTCCCATCGTGTGACCGTATCGTTACAGGTTATGGAAGGGGGTAGGTGGCTGCATTGTATTGTTTTAGACGTGTCAATAAGACTCTATGTCTACGCACTTTTTGAGGCTGAATAGGTTTTTTTGGGGTAGCACTCCGTAGTAAGGCGCAAAACAAAACAAAAATATGAGCTCATGTATAGAGATGTGTGTCGAGAAACTGCTAAAAAAAATATAATTGCACTGTGAAAAGTTCCTAAAATGTTCCAGTGAAGTTGTTCTACGTAACGTACACCCGTAGTCAGCTTAGCATCAAAGTTCAGCCGCTGTCATTCAGCATATGATCTCACCTTAGCACTAGATGACTAAAATCTTGATGACAATCACCATGCGTCTTATTCTTATCCATTGGCTGATGTCCACAAGTGAGTCTTGACGTTGTTTATGCAAAATAAGATAAAACCATCAGTCCACTTTTAATTACGAAGACGTACAACATTCCAGGACATGACGACTCAGGAATTAACATGCAATTAACTTGTTGTATTATTATCATATCACTGTACACTATAACACACCATACATGTTAGTAGTTTGCAATTGTTCAAAGATCAAGATACCAAGATGACATTTTAATAACAAATACTTTGCATAAGAAATCACGTGATCATATCAAATCAGTGTGAGGCTGACAGAAAAAATAGTCAATCCCAAAAGCAATAAGAAAATGACGCATTTTGTGTATCATGGCCTATACGGCGTAAGTTGACCTTATTGCTTTGGAAGCAGAGATCATATCTAGCTCTGCTGGTCTCTAAATGATGGCGTGTTGCTTGCCATCAAAAGCCTCGCAGGCCGAACGTCGTATCTTGCCGAAGCTTTGTCATCCCCTCTGCAATCTCGGACGCCCGAACGTTGGTTCTATACCTACGAGGCTACGAGTTAGTTCCCTATCTGTCACGGCATTGTGCGCTGTATCGAAGGGACGACATGCGACCACGCCGACGCCGACGCCGACGCCGACGCCGACGCCGACGCCGACGCCGACGCCGACGCCGACGCCGACGCCTGCACGACAAGACATCAAGGGACGCTCGGCAGCGGCGTCGTTCTTTTCGTGAGCTCTGTCCACCCCGGTGGTGAATATTAAGAGGCAACGACCCCCCCCCCCCCCCACCTCCGCCAAGCCAACCCGCCCACCCTGCCACCCCACCGGCGTGCCGCCTGGGGTTAATTACCGACGTAGGTCATTAATGAGGTTTTAGGTAATGCTTTTAGTCTTCCGTTTACCAATTATTACTTTGGCTTGTCAGCTGGGAATTGATTGCGAATTGGTCGTGTATTGTCTTCGCAATCGCTGACATCTATTAAATTCTGTCTTTATTAGATGTTTTTATTGAAACATTAGTCATAAAACGTAGGTCACATTAAGAAATCACTACCTAAGGTCTGAAATTGAATTTCCGTTTTCTTGGGAGGCAATGATCTGCCTTCGCGTATTTTATTGCAGCCATTGCCTTCGGACATTTTTTTACGTCGGTCGGACTTCACAAATCCCTGTGGGAACGCGAGGGACGTGGGTCATCCAGACGATCAGCTGATTTACGTTTCTTGGAACACTATCCACAAATTTAGAATTGCTGTTGGTCGAAAACTACCATCAGCCACCACAGAGCGCACATAAGGTTGTCATTAGAACTCCTTAAAATGAGATCATTTTCACTCGGTGGTCCTGTCCGGCTTTCAGTAGCTATCTGACTCTTTCAAGTGTGCTGTCCATAAAGATATAAAAGTGATCAGCCTTTTAATAATGCGTTGCGACACTTGAACAAAAAATGAACGCCAGATTTAGGTGCCAGATTTTCTGCCTCGTGTCGACTGCGCGATGATTCGAATTTTTAAGAGCTCGCGGCGTCCGGACGAACTAAATCTATGCAGTCAGATATTCATGGCTGCTTCAGTCTCAAGATAAAGTCGAACGCTAATTATCAACACCTCCCGCCAATTCGATGTGGCCATGTGTTAACTCTTTCATCTCCATTGTCATGCGTCATTACTCGTTCAATTTTTGTTTTGAACATTCAAATTTGGCAATAAAACTCGCTAGTAGCCTTGTCTAAAAATAAAAAAATGCATGTGGATATGCAAGCTGTCTTTTCTCTGCATCTTCTGTTGACAAGCAGTGTTCTTGGGCACATTTGTTTGCTCGTCACCGTGCAAGCAGCCCGCCTGGTACGTGCGAATCTTTGAGAGGTCTCAGGTGCATACAGTGCTCCTGTCTCGTGAGCCGCTGGTCTCAACTCGGTTCCCATGCTCACGAAGAAGCTCCTCATCCCAACTCCTCGTCAACTGAAGTTCCATAATTACAAACTGGCGCACACACCTCAGGATGTGGACCAGGAGTTGGTACGGAATATCCCGATGCATTCTAATGTGATAACTTGAATCAGGGAGGAAATTGATCAGAAGAACAACGCTGAACACATATAAATAAATAAATGTTAACGTTTAAATGGTAATGTTATATGTAAAAACGTTAATGTTTTTGGACATTGAAGAGCTTTGAAAGACAGTCCTGGTTTCAAGTGAATCGTATAGCAAGAAGACAGAAGATAATAAGCGCGGGAAACTGAGTCAAAGTGCAGTGGGAAAAACGAAGATAAAGGAAGAAATGGCTTTAGGATGGAAAAAATTATCATAGTATACTTCTTTAGTCTTGTCTCCGAAAATAAAAAGTCAAAGCATCAAGCAACGTAGGTACTAAAAAAATGAGCCATTGTAAAACGAACCCGGGTTTTCAGCAAAATGAATAACGACCAAAGAAATCCGTGTCCAGTAAGTTCGTTGGAAGATTTTTCCTTATGCAAATCGGCCGTGGTATTTCAAACAGTGATACGCCAATCAGTTCATCTTGTACGAATTATTATTTAATAAGAGTGCAGCCTGGCACGACACACCAATTTTCAATCTGATCTCTCAAATTAGGGGACCATTCTTTCCGAGAGATCCGATAACATGAATCCGTCCACTAAAGCGAAGCATTATCATTAATCTGGTGAATAAATCACTAAGTTTTCACAGTCGAGTCGCCACGAGTTTCGTGTCATAACCAAATATTAGTTGGGAGTTATGATTTATCTGTTCATGTAGCTGATAGCCCTAGCGTCTAACCGCTCGGCCGCGAGTCTCGGCAACCAATGAGGTAACCAATGAGGTAACCACGAGGTCGCCCATAATGAGGTGGGTAGGTGGCCGACTGCCGAGGATGATGAGGGCCCTGGTCGACGCGGTGCGGTGGCGGTGGCAGTGCCACTTGGTGCGTGGATGCCGCGTCCCGCACGCCACGCCACGCCACGCCGCGCTTACTGCCCCCTGTCACGCGCCCTACGTGACTGCCGGGCACTTGATGCGTGGTAATTATCAGCGAGCCGCTGGTAATCAATGAACAGCGATATTAGAGAAACACAGAGCTGATTGTAATGGATGATAAGACGCGAATAATAACACAGGAACGGACAAGAATTTGAGTGTGTCTTATAGGAAGGGTTGAAATCAAGGGTGAACGATGAATTCATTTTCATTTTATATGCGTTCGCGACTTTATGTTAGCATTTATTAGATCCGATAAAAAGTAATAGGCATCAGTTGCGATCGACTGTTCGGTGCGCCTTGTGCACACTTCTTGCCGTACATGCCGACACTGTCGGTTGCCTACCCTAGATCGTCCAGGCGCACCGAGCATTCGGATCGCGCTCGGAGAAGCAAGCAACCATGAATGAAGCGAGGAATTCAGAGCATGCTTCGTTTCCTAAAGCCACCCGCTGTGCGTTGAAGATGCACTAGTGTGGTGATAATACTCGTATTGAGTTACCCCCTGTCGCTTCACACTTCACCATTGTGTCACACACGCCTTTATCTAACCAACCGGACCTTTATGCATGGGTCGGATAAAGAGGGAAACCATGTGGGATGGCGGTGGACCAATGCGGAACGGTCGATCCGCATCGATGCAGCTGATAAGCAGTTTTTTGTTGTTCAAATGTTAAATCAAGGATTAAACGAGATAATCGTCAATTACTTGAAGATGGCAAGTGGCAGGTAAAATCTTATACATAAAAAGAGAGATACGTTTTTGGGGGAAAGTAAAAAAAAATAGCGAAGAAGTTCTAGAACTATCAAGATTTTAAAAAAAATTCCTTTGCCCTCTCGATAAATATTTTAGCCCTTCGATCATCAAGCACAATGAAATAAATGCATCCCAACTCTCGATACCGAAGTGAAGCTGGCGATGGCTTCCGAATGCTGCATTCTCAGATCGATAGAGATGTCAAGCGTCACAGAGGGAGATGCAGTGGGCCTTCGTGTTCCCAAAAGCCCAAACTGCCCCAGCCTAGCTACCACGCTCAGAACAGAACAACAATGTTAGCCCCCGAGAGCATATAAATGGTTGACTACAGCAAGCAATGTCATCACAGTGTCTTCCATTGACATGGCTTTCGAACCCAGGTGCCATATTTTCTTTCTTGCAGCCCACTTCATTCCGTTGACCCCCTATTGGGCAATCCGACCCACAATGGGAAGGATGCAGATGCAGCGAAACGCATTCGCAGCGAATATCCGCGCCTCTTGCATTCAATCAACTCATCGCGGGCTCAATGTTCTTCTAAATGACATCGATGCGATGCCCCAAGTTTATAGTGTGTACCACTCACCCCCAACGGTTCGGCCGTTATGCTTTGAGTGGCTCTGCACTTTTGTAGTAAACGACAGGCCCAGTAAGGTATTTAAACTGCACAATGCGATTAAACAATAATCGATCATTCAATGCGATAGTGAATTCGGCTTTTGACTGACTGTATCGTAACTCTGATTAAATTTAGAACAAAATCAAAGCGTAATTTTTTCAGAAGTCACAAAAGTATAAGTTTATTTAATTTTTCACCCTCGGATTCTTTTAACTCAGTTTGAATTTCTTTTGATGCATGTCCAACTTGCCATGCCGCTGATTCCGCGCCACAGCTGTCTTGTCATTTACCAGCTCGCACCCCATTCTCGGTCGACTCGAAAATCTGTCAAATAATTTATCTTGCGAGTTATTAAAGTCTTGCCATCGGATCCTTTATTCCCACTGAAGCGTGGGTCGGTCCTGTGTCGGTGGAGCAATTATCAGTGTAGCGCTCAGGACGTCTTCTCGGAACGGTGCTAAAGATGAGTCCGTTAACGACCGCAGGGTGTCAAAGACACCGTATGTGCATGGCTTTCGGCGCGGTCACTGGGCGGGATTCTGGACCGCAAGAGGGGCTGTCCCGGCCGCTATCTGTCCGCTGGCCGGCCGGAGCTGATGTCATCTTGCAGGATGGCGGACAGAGGAAGCGCTCTGTTCTAGAGAAATCTGGTAATTTGCGTAAGTTTCAAGATGATACATGCATCTAATCAATGAACCACATCCTTTAGTAATCACGTATAATCGCCAATTGATGATCGTTATCAGCATTTCTAAAGGAATGCGGTAGTTTTATACACAATGCGCAGTTCATTCAAAAAATTCGAGAATCGATAAATTCATTCAATTCAAGAAATTACCCGATTCATTCCTTCATTAATTTATAAGTCTCATACATTTTTTCGCATTCCTGGGACTCAACATGAATATTTCCCAAACTTCAAAAATTGCCTCCAGCAATAAAAAAGAAACACAAACATCATCACAAAATTGAACAACCCTTTTTGAAAAACTGTGCTGTTCTCCAGAACGTATATAATATATCATGTTGCAGTATAGTGTGTGAAGAGCGCTAGCTGGCCTGGAGCGTGGACAAGTCCCCAACCTCCCGGGTCGATAGCGGGTACAGACTACAGGGCACAGGGCACTGGGCGCTGGACAGCCAGCGTGAGGGATGGCACCCGCACCGGCCACCGACACAGCGCTTGCAGAGATGTGCCCCGGAATGCCAGCGTTGCGCTGCGAAGATGCATTGAGCGAAGTCGCAGTAGCAGCGCTGGGGCCGCTGCGACGACTGATTGATTGCTGCGAGGGTCGCTACTAGCTTCTTGCGATGAATAGATATCTTTCAACACGTCCTGAAGGAGCGCGGGGGTGGGTTGAATGTGGTGGGTGGGGGGGGGGGGGGGGGACAAGAAGAGACTTCCACAAAAACAGTTTCACAGTCGCGTTTGCCGACAAGAGCTTCAGGATCTTTGAAACCTGGAAATCCGCAAGAAATTGTGGATAATTTGTCTTCATTTAGAAATTTAAATAGGGCATGGGTGGTTAGAAAGTTGGAAGGTCCCCATTTTTTCAATGCTGCATTATAATTGCAACGGAAGAGATGCTGATGAACAGTAATTTTTCTGAGAGTAACTCTAGTAGCTAATGTATTAATAAATGGCAAGGCACAAATCGATGACTGGAGATCGCACCCCTCACTTCCTTGTGCGTTGTTCCTCTGGCACGGTGACCCAGTCAGATGGGCGTCAATATCGCGGATCGCACGACGCGGATCACAAGCCGAGGGTCGCCTGCTGGAGCCGGGTGACAAAGTGTGAACAATATTGTATCTGCTGGGTGTGGGGCGAGGGATTATGTTCGCGTTCACGGGTAGCGAGCTTAAACAGACGGAAGCTCCCCTAAAATGATCTGTGATGGCTGTGTCACTGCATTGTGTGGGGATGACAGGGGTGAAAAATATTACACAATCATGATAGCTGTGCAGATACAAATTGAGACAGCTTCATGTTGCATCGAGGAAAAAAGTCGTCAAACTTGGGTGAGCCAAGTTTTTTTTTTGTGTTTTCAAATGTGTAAGCCGACGTCCCACAACAATTCGTATAAGCGATTTTTTTATGAGCCCCGATGATTCTTGTACACCCTTGATAAGTGATGCGATTATGTACCTAATGGAGAACCACGCCAATAACAGTTTTACACGTGAATAATTCATAAAGGTTGTGCAGAACAACGATATAGCATCATTTATCTAACGTTTATGCACGCATGTGCCCTGTGTCACTACCACGGCCGCGTCCGGTAAAAGATTCAACGGCAACCAAATGATCCTCCACATCAAGGCACCCTGCGATCCACACTACATGAAACACGACCGATAATATTCATAACCAAAAGATGATTATTAAATTAATCAATATTGATATTCATACGTTCTCTCCGTATAGGGACATATTGTTATTTCAGGATCAGGAATTAATTAATTTAATACACTATAAGCTTCAGGTTCAGATTGGAAAGATTTAAGATTAATAATTATTATTCAATGGCATGTTTGTAACGGGCCAATGCATACCACCAAAACATTTGAATGCATTAAAAATCTTATGAAAAAATACTCTATCTCCGTCACTTTTTCGTCAGAATTAACGTGATTTTTGAACACAGCGTCAGCTTGGGACGGAAAGGCGACTTGTTATGAAAGGTCCGACAGAATAGTTCGGCGCGTCGTCATGTCAATGGCTGCTGCAAATAGGCAAACATTTCGATCGGTACACGGTGTGAATTAATGCAACAGATACAGAAAGAGGCGGCTACGAATAGCCATAAATCAGAGTCGGGTGCATTGTGCGCTGCGGGCGCTCGGTAGGATCTTCTTTGGGGAGTGGGGTGTCCCATGTCCCATGTCCCGACTGCCGGGGAGATCAATGGCCGGCGTCGCAGACCCATCTGCAGCGGGGCGGACGCCGAGGGTCGCGAAGCGGCTTTGTCATCGTTGATAAAGTGATCATGGCTTCTGCGTTTTTACTGGAAGCTATTAGTGTGACATTAGCGTACCAATGCGGCTATCTCATACAGACAGTATACGCAGCTCGGAAGTTTAAGGTACTTGAGAGGGAGATAGTTTTTAAGAACTTATCAATTTTGAGTACAGGGCATGTATGTTTAAAAGACAAAAACCGATTGATCTGTTTTTTTAAAACGTTGTTTTACGAGTAATGAAGAAGTTAAACTCGTTTTTCCTAACTACATTAAATCATACCGCCCAGTTTAGGGCGATCAAAAAAGTATGCGACTCCATTAGAAAGACATGAGCGTATAAAATCTGTTGAACGGGATGGGAGCAGGGCTGCTCTGCCACCCTAACTTTGAGGGTGTCATACAGATGTCTCCATCACATGCATTTCAATAAGGCTTTGCGAAGCTGATGCGTAACTACCACTATTATCGTGTTCTCCTCGGCAGCCCAATCGCAGCTTTCAATCATTTTATTTGTAAGATAAATATCATTGTCCAGCGCTTTCGGGTGTCGTTCCGTTTGGACTGGGGGGGGGGGGGGGGGCAGACAATCATGCGTGGGCCATTGAGTACAGCGAACGCGAAATATTAATTACATTGCATGCAATTGGATTCAATCAGTTTACTCGCAGATTAGTATCGAATGCAATAAATAAACCAGAAAAATAAAATAAATTCTCAAAATATAACAGAACATTTCTTTCAGAAATTTTGCCCAGCCGCATTTCCTCAAAGCGCTCGTCTATATCTGAGCCCGTCTATCACCCTCTTCACGTCCCTCACCCGAAGACGCAGATAGATTGGTCATCGCCAACAGATGCCCGGGGTCACATCTTAAACAGCATCCCATCTGGTCCATTTTCGTCCATCACAATCTCATCTTTCACATGGGCTAAACCTCCTTATGTCCCAACATTTCATATCCTTCTGACACCATATGAAATTCGTTACATCACGCAAAATCATGTGTCGGGCGATCGCATGAGCACCCCGATACCAAAGGTGGCACTGCCTTGTATATATGTATTCGATGCAATTATTCCGTGATCTAATCACTTGCCATCAGTCTAGTCAGTGTGCACACTTTGCAATGCATCGGGGTAAATGTGTGGTAATGAGTGTGTATTGTGGAACGTAGGGTGCGGGCGCGAGGGAGTGGGGTGTGCATTGGACAGGGGTGGGGACACGTGGCCTAACGTCAGCTGATCGACAGACGCACACGTGAGCCACGGCTACTTTACGTACAGTGCGATGATAAATTGCTGCATTTGTTTGTCGTGCGTTCGTCGTAGTAATGCAGTTCCCGAGGAGCGGGGTGCATTTGTTGTGAGCGACGTTGTTTGCCAGACATTACAGATGCTGTTTAGTGAATGTTGTGTCAATGGCATGCGAATGGATGAATTATGTTCGTGAAAAATATTGAAATTAGGTTGTTGGCTGCATGGATGGATCGTGTGTGACCGATATAACGATATGGTGTCACATAATTACTGACATGTTACACAGTATTATTAATTCATGTGCAGGTTACACACCCACAAGGAAAATATGAAAAGTTGCATGTATAATATGTTAGAGCTAAAAATGGCATGGGTGCAGATACTTTCAGAAACATGTTGGTGACGACGAGAAGGGATCTAGGAGTGATGTCAACAAATTGACAGTGTGTCTAAGGTCACTGGATGACCTGAGAGAGCCAGGCTGAAGATGTTAGAGGGTGGCAGTAGATAAATCACGAGGGTGAGACACGTTTGGAAATGTGTGTTTTATAACACAAGCTGAGGCTTTGACAAATATCTTCGAGGTATGTGAACTTTGACATGGCAAGGATTCCACCATGTGATTCTCGAACATAAATTTATCTGATGTTTGTAACACAAGCCAAACATTAAAATAAAACTGGCATTAAACAATTTGGTTTATTTCTGGGAAGTGTGAACCCTTAGAATATATTAAAAATACTATAATATTATTACGCTAAGGAGAGAATTATAGTTGTCTTAAATTTTAAAGTTTAAACTACCCGTGACGAAATATTACAATCCAAGAAATTATAGGGACACTGCCACTGCCTCCGTGTTGTATCAAAATAAGTTCTAAAATCACTTTGCGTTTGAAGTGTCTTTTTTGTCAACTCCCGAGAATCACCATTAAACCCGAAAGTTGAAAATTAACCGAGATTCAAAGAAAGCAGTGTGTCATAAAGCTCTGTTTATTTGGCATTTAACCTTTGCCCTGGGTCCCTTACTTACCGCAGCGTCTGCGTAGGGTGGAAGGATGCAGTTGCAGGCGATGCGTTATGTCGGGGTTCTCACTGCTGAGGGCACAGAGCTTGCAGCGGGAGATGTTTCAGGAGCCGCTCCTCGCACATGTGCGTACCACTGACACGCAGCGCAGATATATCACGCTCGAAAAGCCTAGCACATTAACATGTAAGTTTACCGGAATGACATTTTGACCTCTCGTTAACAAAGGTCTCGCATCAGAGACTCGAGTAATTGCCGAACTGAAGCAAAATGCATGGAAAGCATGCAGCCAGCAGCAGGGGAAACGCTGGCACGAGCAGAGCGAAATTCAATATTATTCTCTCTTGGAAAGCATTTTGAAATGACCGCTCCATTTCTTAGACACAATCAAACAATTATTTGATTCAGTTTGTTGGAGAAGACCTAAAAGATCTAATGGAGTGAAGCACTGTTTCTGTCAAGCAAACCGTAACCAAGTTTTCCTATTAATTTTGATTGTTCCTTGGTGAAGACCTTTCCATCTTCATAACTTAACAACATCGAAATAATGCTCCGCGTACAAACTTGTAGCTGAGCACTTTCTTTGTCATAAACAATTTGACAAGTTAACTCAGCATACTGTGATAAACAATTACGCCTTGCGCCTTACGCCTTGCGCCTTACGCCTTGCGCCTGATCCAGCCCGTAATAACTTGCTGGAAGTGGTGTTATTGTTCGCGCCAGATCCACGCAAAGTTATCGCGTATACGGATTGTGAATTAAAGTTAAGTGTTTCATATCTTCCTTTGCGTTAATTTACAACCCCTTGTTGCTGACAAAGCCCGCCCCTTCTAATTACCAAAAGATCTGGACCTCCGGTTGCCTTCTTGATAGGTATAATCGATTGAACCATTTCTGCTTTCAGTTTTGCTTCATTTATATAAGAGTAAAGATTGTTGGTGATAAATAATTTGGCTATTATTATACAAATACACGCCGAATGGCTAAAGATATACAAGCGATCGACAAAAAGCAAATCGTTTTCGGAAAACTGAAATCGCATGGCGAAACATAACAGTATAAATTGCCAAAATCAGAAGCCGTCCCTTGTTTAGAAGAAAGTATAAGACCATGTCTATAAATGGGAAACATTGAATGAACACTGGCGAACGAGTTGTTTCTTAAAATCAGGGGTATTCACACTCCCAACCTTCGCTACCCTCGGTATAAAACGTTGAGAAGTTATATTGTTACAAATGTTCCGGATGGAAGTATTAATCTCATCGCAATTAAAATGTGAATGGTTAATTCGGCAATAACCATAAAATGGCGTGACTGCAGTCGCCCCCACCCCCTGGCCCCTGTCGCGGACGTGCATTCGTCCTGGCGACTTGAACTGATATTAATTTTAATTCCCTCGCCGGCTGGAGCGAACGACAACGAGGTGACAGCCTCCCCAAAGATCTCGCAATGGACCATCGTACATAACCGTGCCAACATCCCATTTTAATTAAGCCTTGGGACGAACACGGAAACATATTGCAATGCTGCTGCATTTTCCATCTTCCCTTGAAGGTTTCCTATAAAGCTTTCTCTTAGCACAATATCTTTGATATCAAGTTTTAATTGGTTGAGTGAGGCTTGTTGTTTAATAATTTTTTTCTTCGCGCACCCAATTTTCGAACAAGTTATTTTTTTTTCGGTTACACAGAAGGCTATATAGTTATGAAAGAAGTGTTATTTTTTGCGTAAATTTCAATTCCAGGCGCTCGGACACAAGCTGGAATGAAAGGGGGAAAAGAAAAAAAGAAAAAGGATAAAGATGTGGCAGGGTAATTGGCAATGAGTCCGGGAATCCTTATCGCGCCGCGACGTAATTGTCAGCACAAATGTTACCTGGTGATCGCGAGTTCAATTAATTTCCACCCCTTCCCTTACTCCTCCTCCTTATACCCTTTCCTCCCTCCTGGCCAATTAGCATCAATTATCCTCGTCATCCCGACGCGTGGAATCACCTCAAATATTGTTAGAGAGGGAATTTTTCTAGGTCTTCGAAAAATAAAAGTATAGAAGAAAAGCTATGCGTAAATTTCTGTCTCTGTAAAGAAATGGCCAAACGAAGTTCAATCATTATCAAATTGATGTGATAAAATACTATCTTCATTGATTTAAAAATGTTGTGGGAAAACAAAACGATTACGACAAACCATGTGGTGAACAAAACAAAACTGTTCTAAACAAACTAAAGTGCTAAAAATCAATTGTGAATTATACACTATAATATGCAACACTAAAGCGGTGCGTTTAAAGGTAAATCGTTGTCCAAAGTGCCATCATTTACCGTTAAAAGCCTCTAATAATATCATTTTCATCCGTTATTATGCAACCCCCCCCCCCCCGCCCCTTCGCCACACCGACATTCGGTAAAAAGGACAAAAAGCACCTACACATTGAAGCAGAGATAGTGCGACTTGCGAGCGACACGACTCCACGCAAGGAATCCCTCGTCCCTCGCGTGACTGACTGGCCTTATCACAGCTCGCCGAGGCTTATCGCCATTGGGATGCAACTTAATTGCCCAGGTCACACTAGATGGCAAAGACAACCAGACCAACCCCGTGATACACGATCGTATTTACAATTACTTCTACCCATGGCTTTTCGCCGACGAGGAAGGCCACACACGCGATTGTCGTCTGAATGTCTGGACGATACAAAATCTTCTCCCTCCCCCCCCCCGTTTTCCCCCCCTTGCTGTCGGTGAGATTTCCCTTCCGACGGCTCGAATCTAGTCTGCAGCTATCGCATCCGTTCGCTGGCATTCTAATTTCCTCGAGGCCCTGCGCGCTTTACTGGGGCGGATATGGTGAAAAGTCTCGCTCTGTCTTGCGAGTCTCGCAAGTCAGACAGACTCGTCTGATTGATTCAGAGGATGTGATAAGAGCCTTGTCTTCGGAGAGCGAAACAAAAGCGGATCATTTGCCAAACATTTTGGTTGCCATTTTTTTCTCAATTGCCTACGAAAAAGGATTAGAACTCAAATTTGGACGGTGCGTGGTTATACAATATAATGTTAGATTATTGATAATTACTATACAATAGCAGAAAATAAAAAAGTCACATTAGCAAACGATTTCCGTAAATATTGAGGTCATTTGGCAAGCACTTTTCACTAAGATACTAAGTTTTCATAAAACGCTCAATTAGATGAGACAGCTTCTCAACAGGATCCAATATGATGGTTGCATTTGCCGTTGACACAAGCACGATCAGCACAAGCTATTGGAAGGAGATCGAATGGTATAAGAGGAAAGATAAAGTTGAGGAGGAAAGCTACAAGATAAAGCTGCAGAGGAATGCTCCAGAAACGTGAGGCGATTGAGGCAAGTGGGAAGTCGCTATAAACTGAAATATAACTGTAGCACATCGGATCGCACCACGGATGCTGCATAAAGTGTTCTCCATGAGAGAGATGTCTTCTTATCACGGGCAATGAGGGACAGTTTGGCTCTGGACTGTTATCATAAAACGAGCTGCTATCAAGAGCAAGAAGGAAGACGATATTCGGCGAGGCGGCGTTGTGGCGTTGACGTATGGGAACTGGAAGGAAGATTGTTTCTCGGAGGACGGTCCGTGGAGTCCACGCGACGCCGCTGTGCGAGAAGGAGCATCGGAGTGTTGTGAAGTTGTCTGTGGGCGGGGCGGAGACGTCTTAACCTCGGGGAAAGTTTCGGGTCTCTGATTTTCCGTGCACGCTTCCGGGATGTGCAACGGACTTTGTAGGCACACCAGCGATTTTATTCTCCGAGGTGAGTTCTTTGTGCTTTTAAGGAAGTGCATGGTGGACAGTAATTAGTGGAAGTACACTGTTCCCCTCATAAAATTTAATATTAATTTTTGGACAGTCATTTTGGCGATGCCGTGGATCGAAAAGAAATTAAATTTGGCGAAAGCAACCCCCAGAAACATTTGGATTCAAAATTGGTTGTATTTGCCATGGAGGACCATGGAGGTCCATGGATTAAGTTTGTGAAAATTGAGATTCAAAATGCCAACAATTTACTATAGGTAAGTGCAGATTTTGCCCAGTCTGTTGCTCACCTAGCCCCCCTCCCCACAGACACTCGAACCTACTCCAGTGATACAGGTGTAGACGCGTAGACTTGCACAAGTATCGGCAGGGTTGTCATGATGAAGTCCAACCACCGTGAAACGTGCTAGGCTCCGCGATCAGAGCAGAGCACCAGATTCGCACTGGGCGTAGCACCCATTGTTAGCCGCATGCATCTGGTTCTCAGCAGTGCAGTCCGGAGATGGGAGACGCTTCGTGACCCGTGTGGCTTTGACCTGAGGTGTCGTTAAGCGACGTCCGAACGGCACGTTCCGAGACCACTAAGAAAAGGGATAAACTCACAGGAAAGTGTCATGGTTCGTTATTTGTCTGGCTCTGTCTTTTGCTGGTGTCAGCTGCAATCTAGACTGGTACTGGTAGACATAACACAATGGCGAGATTTCATTTTTGCACTGATGTTCATGATGTTCATGATGTCAATTGTTGTAATGAAATGTAATGCATGCGAAGGTGTACTCGAAATTAAAGTTTTTAAATGTGTAAAACGAGTACTCTATTCTCATGCTAATAAGATGATAAGGTATTCGTTGCCCCAGATAATGGCACTGCACGGTCATCGGATTGAGACTTTGTTGGAAGGTGGCTGATAAAATCCGATATCCGCCTCCGAGCACGTTCCACTGCGATTCTCATTTTGTGAGTTGGACCAAAAAGATTAGCCATTACGAATGCAGTCGAAGTGGAAGTGTCAGATGGACGCCTGTTAAAAGTGCACTATTGAGAAGCGATGGCAATTCCGCGTTGTATTTTTCATTCGAATTTCGTTTGAAATCTCCCGCTTCTTTCCAAAGATCAGCGGTGGGCTGGGAGATGAAACTCGTGAAATAAAATATAATTGAAATGTAAATAGAAATAGAACTCCATGATTAAAATAATTGATCATATTTTGTTTCATTAATAATTACAAAATTGTGTACCGAAGGTGGAACACAATACATAAAAATTGTGCGCATAATCCCAGGTGGATCGCATATTACATTCACAATAAATTGCACCATATTTAAAAGCAATTCTAATTCAGTGCGCATTGAATTCTATCTCGTACGCTCGATTGAAATCCAATCAATTCAACACGATTCGCCTTTCAGCCGCTGACCGAACTACAACATATCAATTGTAATTTGTCGACAAAAGAAAATGATATGCAATTGTGACAAAATGCAGGCACGCGGGGGCCACGAGTGGGCGGCCTACGTCGCTTTGTCCGAAAACCGACGCGCTCTTGAAACAAAACCGACGCCCGGGTTTGTAATTACTGTAAATGGAGCCAGCACAAAGCGGCGCAATCGACGATGGCAGACAACTAGTCTTCAATAATTGGATCTCGAACGTAGTTCAAGTGTTGTTCGCGTGCGAGGGCTGAAAAGGGCAGAGAATCGTTTTCGAAAACTTCTGTTCGGCTTAAAATAATTGTTTTAATTGTTTCTATCATGGTGCACTCAGCTTGGATCGGTTCGATGGGTTTTGGGACTGAACGCACAACGCACGTTTGATTGATTTGACAAGTGGGTTGGTGGGAGGGATGAGAGGGGGAGGGGGCACAGGGGATGGGTGAGTGAAGGTACTTCAATCCACAAATCTCTCACAGTTTCACATAATTTCCAATATTTTACGAAAGTTAAACATTTATCAATAGTTATTGCCGTTTGGTACCATGACTCTTCACAAATTTTCAGACTCTATTGGTTACGTATTCCGACGTACAAAAAATGATGTCCGTCGGGGGTGGAGCATTCCCTGACCAAGTTGTTGGACGAGATACATGCAAAAACCTCGCGTGCTGGTTTCAACAAATCGGGATCACAAAGGGCCTTTTGTCTTAATTGCGGATGACAATCTGCAGTGCCATAGAAACTGGTATTTTACACAAACGAAAGGTCTCAAAAAATTGTGAGACTTCAGAAATGAGATTTAATTGCAGCAACTTTCAACATGTCCGCATCAACTTGGTTTAAACACGGTCCCGACACACCCCACGTGCTCAGCACGGGGTCATACTGCTAGTACCACAATATTTTCAGGATTTTTGAGTTACTGAGATTACATTTCTGTTCGATATACCGATATCTTTTCATGACTACACGATATCGCTTCCTGCCTCGTTTCTGATTCCACGCTGCAGGGATCCATCGATCTTCAATGAATTCTAAGAAAGTGCAAGACAGATGTACAGAGATATTTCAAACGCGCGATGCTTTCAGACACTCTGAATCGGGCAGGAGTTACACAAGCAAGGCACGTACCGCCGCAGGAGCTTGGAAATAAGTTTGCTTCGAAGAAATCGTTCCTTATGATATGTTCAGTCGTTGATACTGTCAATAAATGTCTGGCAGAATCGGATGAAAGATGGGGTGGTCCGGGAAACGGGAACGGGAACGGGAACGGGAACGGGGAAGCCTGCTCCTGGAAGAACCGTTCCGGTAGCGGCCAAGGTGTCGGCTTCACGCAACAGAATGACACACGCTCGCAGTCGAAGAAACTACCCGAATTTTAAGTTTAGAATCTAACATCAATGATTTGCACTGCCTCATCCAAAAGTCCACCTTTCAAATCGACATCAAAGTCATGTCGTATTCCGATATAAAGCCTGTATCCAGCCAAACTTGATCACGGCGCGCGCGACCCTATTTTGTATCAAAGTGTGCAGTCTCCACTTTTTCCTCGCAATTCTCGCCACGATATTGATAATGATGTGCCGAGTCAAGGGTGATCGACGAAGCCGGGCCGAAGCAGCGATGTCCGCGATGTGCGTTCGCTGCCGAGCGGCTGAGCGGCAGACCGATCTGTAGCATCGTTCAGATAAAAGCAAAGTCAGGTTCACTCTTCCCGCCCGACCCCCCCCCCTCCCGCCACCCCCCTTCACCACGCTCGTCGCTCTTTATGTCTGCCCATGTCGGTACTTACGCGAAAATGTGGAAAATCGCTACATTCTCGCGCGGAAACCGGGGCGGAATTTTAACAGCGAAACTTGCGCGGGGCTTCTTGGAGTGGCTGTGTCCCGTGTAGTTTTGCATGCGGTGATCAAGAGCATCATGTCGGATACCAATTGGACTCTTTCCAGGACCAATACTTCACGTATCGAGTTTCTATACTGGCATTCCCTAATACTTGGTCATTACCACATATTATTTTATCTGTCCCATTCTTGTTCTTATAAGTTAAGCTGCCATCTGCATGTAAATACCATCTATGTAATTCATCTTTGCTAAGGTGTGATTCACCTGACGCATCTTCATGCTTCCACATGTAAGTATACTAATGGCGTAATATTGATTGATTATACCTTTATAATGTACTGGATGTGCTAGCCGCTATATAGCGGCGTTTGAACTTATGGGTGGATATTCTGGTAATTACCTTCTAGGGGTGAAGTTGTGAACAATGTGGTATACCTATTTACTCCTGTAGATGTCTAGCCTATACGGGGGATCATCATAATGTAATATACGTATAACGTATTCGTCATATCACCCTCTTTCTGACCGGCGTCTCTTTAATGCATGTCGTGTCCCAAACAATAATAATCGAGATGGAATATGGCCACAGGCGGAAATTAAACCGGCTTAGTACTTGACTTACTTACTATCTGTTAAAATAAAGTGTTATGAATTATTCATTAATTATGCGCACAAATGACGAGCATAATTTTTTATGCCATGACCGGAAGAAGGCAAGTTTTTCCTACGCGGGGTGGCATGGAAAAACTTGGACGCAAAGACAATGTCGTTGTCAGTCAACAAAACATCAGGTTTTATGCGGTGAACGGGAGTGAGTGAGAGAGAGAGAGAGAGAGAGAGAGAGAGGGAAGGAGAGTTCATTAAAATAAGCTTAATTGAGGAGACGTGTATTATCACTTTTTGGTGCCATTGACTGTGACCCTATAAATAATTCATTTGGCGAAATATGAATATGTTTATTTGGTGTGCTGCGAGGGTGCTAGTGTCGCCCAGCTCGATGCAGTGCAGCTACATCAAAATTATGATAATTCATCTGAAAACTATTTTCCGGGAAAGCTACACTGCACTATAGTTGACCTTATTTCCAACACTCTCTTAAATATCGCAGCGTATAATTAAAAGATAAACATTATAAATTCAAATTGGAGCGGCCACCAAATCAATAGTTTTTCATCGTCAGCTTAATTTCCCGCCGAGGCCAACTTAATGAAGCTTCATTATCTTTCATCGCTTCGTGTTAGCTCCTGGAATGGCTCTACACCTCAAAGTAATTACCCCCTACTTCAGATGAGTTAATTAAATGGCGGGGGAGACCACTCAAGTTTTATGTGTTTTACCTTCCATACCCGGCCAGTGCATGTCTTGCAACAACAAATAAGAAAGCTCACGGGCGGAAGAGAGAAGACAGATAGTTTGACAGTGATCGTTGCAAATTAAACATCCTGCGTTGGAAGTGGTAGCTCCTTGTTTCGGCCGTGTACAAGGCGGTGTAAGCGTACAGCGATGGGTGCTTGGCGTGAGTCATGGAGTGTGGGAGTGTGGGAGTGTGGGGGTGGGGTGGGGGTGGGGGATGCGCCTGCACCCCTTGACACTCGCGAGGCATCGGGGCGCTAATCGAGACGGTAACAGACTGTTGGCTAACACCTCCGACACCCCGATAAGCTACCCCTCAATTACGAGTTTCAATTTCGGTACTCCGTGCATCCTCCCCTTCCCGAGGGACCAACAGACAATAATTTATATCGAGTTAAATTGTACGGGATATAGAAGCCATATCACAAAATTTAAATCTTTATCTATGTTGTTATTTGCAAAGATATGAAATCAATATGCTTGCTCTTAATAAATAAAGCTAACAATTAAACTGCCTTTGTTGTCGTTTGTGAGCGTTGCGACAACTTTGTACGTCACAAATGGTCAAGCGAAAAACAACAACCAGAATGCTTGTATACGGCCACAGCACATCTGCTGAATCGTGTGCGTTCGGAACATGTCGGTTGCCGTCGGCCAGTGGCTCCAAGCCGTGTAACAACCCCGATATTTTGACAATGGCACTTTTCAATCAACACATTTATAACTCTTTGTTCTAAAACGAGTATGAATTAAAAATGAGAATTATACATTATGAGGTTCCACTTTGTGTGTGATATTAAAATGTGTATACACTGGCTAAGTTCTGTGCTTGCTCGTCAAAGAGGAAACCAGTTGTTTAATTACCTCAATGATAAAGGACTGTATTGCATGTTGACTGAAATAAAAATATTTTATGACAATTTTATTCAAAAAGTCGCGAAAGCCTTTTGCTTTGTTTTGCAGTGGTCGACGGATAACATGCGTATATAGCTTATATAGTGCAGGGTGCGTACTAACAAAATTATCGACGATCTCGTGAAATAATGCGCCTTATTAAGTCTAAAACAAGCATTGTTAGGCGTGAGGTTAAGTGGTGGGGTTGAAAGTCGACCGATAGTCTTTGGGCAGGGAAAGAGGTGTGGGTTTGTAGAGGAAGACCGCAACACTTATTTATGACGCACAATCAAGTTGCGTATAGTGGGTTCCAGCCGTGGCGCTCGGCGAGATTTATCGCAGTTCTGGATTTCCGTCGCGGAGCAATATTGCTAGGGGTAGGATTGGGTAGGATGGTGACAACAACCGCTGCCAGCCAGAAGGTCTATGAGCATTTCGCGTTGGAATTGTCACTATCGCAATATTATAAAGAACAAATCTTATGCAAACGAAATAAAATGAATGATATTAAATTCTTGCTAGCGGTATCATTGTAAGTTATGGGCGCTGCATGGAATGAAACATTTATGACCAGATATGCGGAAGAATGTTATTACAACTATTATTTTCTTGTCAGACAGAATCTAAAAAAATGTTACTGTATTTCATCACGCTGCTATATACCTATGCTATAACTTGTGCTATAGCTATAGACCGAATGATACAATGCGGAACTTTAATCATCCCTAAGTCTTACTTATGAATGTCAAGGATAAGGGTTATGTTAAAATACATAACATAAATAAAGGATTAATAGATAACACGATTTTTTTTAAAGTAGTCAATTTTAATAGCAGATAATTGTCTAAAACCCAATCGCTGGCACCAAGATTTCGATGTTCCACCGAAATCACCGCATTTGCTCACAAATCTGACGAAGATTTCAGAACTCGCGCTTGGCATTTTCCAAGCGCGGTGGAATGCTTCCTGCGATGGCCGCATTTGCGAAAACCATTAGTCAATCTGCGCGAATGCAGCCAGCGCGATGATCACCCCTCGGTCCTCGTTTGTGCAGCGGGCGCAAAATCGGTCGAAGATAGGTATCTCATTAAAATGAGTAAACTGGTTGAATTATTTAATGAAGAAATGACTTTGGTCCTCACCGTGTAAGAAGAAGGGTGCACCCTGGCCCGCAAATCTGTGCAGAATTAGGGAGAAGGTTAAGTAAACGCTTAGACAAGAGGGGAGGGATGATGAACTCGCGGTTTCCTATACGCGCCTGCAGGGTCCTGGCACTGCGGCGGGGACCGAGGGGAAGGGGTGGAGGGGGGATGGGGGGGAGGGAGGGAGAGAGGGCACAAAAGAGACGCCACCCAATTACGTGGCAGCAAACCATCACTCAATTAAAATTAAACGGCTTCAATTATTCACAATTTTGTGCAATTTAATTTTGACAATGGATGAGCGTTTCTGTTATACGCAGTGAGAGAGGGATCCCTCAGAGCTTTCATACACGCTCACCGCGAGTAATATGTACATGGCACTGCTTTTTGCGAAGGGTCAGCTTTTCAGCGTGGATTTTCCGGGCGAATTTCATGCTACGTTACGATATTTTCGAACGCAGAAAATGCATGAAGTATGGTTTGATAACACTCAGAAAGTGAGAACACTTTTTAATTGCCGATGACTTGACATTTGATATCCAGATTAGATTTGGTATGCACATTCGCTGCAAAAATACAACATCGCAAAATACAGGGTGAGGTTATGCTACATGACAGGTACAGTACAGGTACGTACAGGTAAAGGTATACAGGTATACAGGTATACAGGTATACAGGTATACAGGTATACAGGTACTCTATACACCTTGTGTGGTGTACGGTATACCTATAGGTTTTCAGACAGTTGTAAACATAGAGAGTTCGGAAAGTACTGAAATACAACGAGACATTTCCAAACAAGGCGAGTCGCCAATTTGCCAAGAAAAGTAGGCTCGTTTGCCTGGGCAAGCTGCCGGCTTGCGCTCGGAAGCGTGCTCGGCTGCCCAGGATTCTGGAACAGGAAGATGCCTTGAGATATGTACACACGCAGACCGTGGTCTCTGAGCAAGCAATCAACGAGCAACGGATGAGAGGGAGGTTCCAGCAGGGAGAGGGATGCTGCGCGCTCCGCAACCCTTAGATAAATCATAAACCAGCTTAGATAGAAACATCTGGTTTTGATCGAACTTTATACAAGAAGTAGTTAACTTTTCATCTTATCAACCTCATAAATAATGAAAGAATTCTCCAGAGGAATTCAAACTAAAGAAACTTTTCTTACTTCTTTACTCGTTTTCATATTATTTTCTAAGCTGAGCATCGTGATACGTGAGGGGTTCGAATCCTCGGAGATTTAAGGATGAGATGAATGTGGAAGAATAATTTTACCCGACGAGGCGGTGCGAAGAAAAGTCAAACTTTGGAATGTGCTCAGAGAGACTCCACTAGCAAATTTCTCATAAACTGTTTCTCCGAAAGCTGTATCCCGATCAGACATGCCTTCTATTGCGTCCCAGATTGCATGAGAATCCTCAGATTCTGGCACGCTCCATCTTCCATACACGTGCTGATCTTTCAAATATGAACAGAATATTGTAATTACAACTCATTAAAAAATTGCAATTGAAACCGAGGGTTCATTAACGTACAAGTCAACATGTTTTACACAGCAATAAATTGATTGTGAAATTGTTTCTGCTCACGCGAAAACGTCAGTTGAGATTCTATCACATTCACACGTACTGAGCCGAGTGCCGTGGCGTTGACACTTTCATTCGCTTTTTGCTATTCATATTGACTCCTCGCAACGAGATGATAATGCTGTAAATATATAATATTGGAGCCGCGCAGAAGGGAAGTGACAATCTCATCAGTCAGCCCCCCCCCCCCTTCCCACCCTGCTCTCTGGGCCATAAACACATCCCTCCGCTCTACCACCCTCTGTGCCAAACTGATGACAACATTGTCTTTGCATATTATGGACTCTATCAAAGCCTGATGGCTTCGCGCGAAAAATCAGAATAGAGGTTGTGCAACACGTACACTTTGAAACGCCGAGGCATAGGCGAAAAACGGTCCGCTTTTGAAGTAAAGCGTTTCGCGTGCAAAAACAGTGGCAAATTTGTTTCCATCGAAAACTCAAAATATTATAGACGAGAACCAATTTTATCTCGTTCGTGCTTTGTGCTGGCATCGAACTGGTGTAGGAATATAGGTACTATATAGACATTGAATGTGATCATACAAATTAAACAAACAAATGTCAAACAATGATGTACCTACCTGAAATAGCTTTCCATGGAGGGGTCTCTATTAGTTTTCAGCTCAAATTGGTCGGGGGTGTTCCGGGGATCACGAGTAAATGGGTGGGGTGGTGGGGGCAATGACGGCGACACTTTCACACTCGGTCTCTGATCTCTGTGCGAACGCCGCTGCGCTGGACCGAGCGACTTCATCTTTGTCCCCTCAGCTCGCTCCATCCTCCCCCAGCCCCACGTTATTAATAAGCCCGTCGTCTGCCTTGCTTGTTGCAACAGACAGTCTTGTAATTGGAAAGCGTGATCAGCCGCGTCGCGCTCTGCATGTGGTTTCGCAGCAGAGCTCCGCGCCTTTCGGGGGCGTTTCGCTGCCTGTCTAAGCAACTGCCGCTCAGAAAATGCAGCACGCGCATCATTTCAATGCACTATGCAGCGCTACTTCGCAGTTCGCCGCGCGGAAATCGTTTTCCTCCGTGAACATATTACACGTGCATTTAAATGCATGCACACGGACACTTTTAAACATGGAGTAAGGTTTTTATTGTTGCCTTTGCGTGGTTATTCGTTCGCTGCAGCTTAATTGCAGCTTTTAATACCCGGCACCTCCACTGCGGATAGCATCCGATGGTTCTTGCCGGATAATACAACCACAACGTTAAAAAAAACTAATGACTTGTTTTAATTTTTTTTATGAACAAGAGTAAAGACTTTTTGCAAAGCACGGTGCTTTATATCTTGCAAGAAGTAAATGGCATTTTTCTTCTTTTCTGAATGCAGTCCCACCTTTATCAAAACGCCATGTCAATACGAATAAAATGAACGGCTCGTCGTTAAAGGATTATTAAAATCAAAACTCTAATGGGCGTTCTTGACTTTTTTCGATTTCAATGATAAAACCGAAAAAAACGCACAAAAAAATTGTCCGATATTGTTATGTTGCTGCTTTTCTGTATGTACGCACTATCAATAGGCCGGCCTTGCGTGATAAAGAGGGACCTACTTTCTCTATATGCATATACGAGCATACCTAACATACATACATCAGTGCACAATGGGATCGGGGGGTAATATTCTAAACACCCCGCTGATGTGCCCACAAAAGAAGGTAAAATCTTTTTACGGTGGTTTGTCAGTTCATAGCCAGCATCATGCGCCCGTTGTCATCTCTGTAAGGGAATTGAAAAGTCAGTTTTCACCCATGTTGTGCATGCTACTCCTCAAGCATTATATACGTTTTTCACATTCAAGTGGAAACAGAGAGAGGGTGACTTGGCCAAGAGTGCTGCCGTCGAGAGAGATGGCAAAAAAGAAGAGAATTGAATCATTGCAGGGGGTAACATTTTGTGCGGCAGCCGGTTTGCACATATCTGCATCATTTCTTTTCCTGCACTTTTCTTAAATTGTCTGAGTCAAAATCTTGATACAGGAAGTATGAATAATTCCACAACATTTCAAGAAATATTATCTAAGAAATTGCTTGTAGTTTTCACCTATATTCTAATCTGATTGGTTGACATAAGAATATGGCTCCATAATAATAATTAAATTCGGATATAAACTAAGTTCGAAAACTTCTCACATGATTCAGCGCCCCTGTACGAAGGGTACCTCTTATTCACAGTCTGCCAGAATTCCACCCTGTACTTAACCGAGGTACGAATTGACTTTGAATGCATCCATGCCTCATCTCCAATGCAGCAAGCATAACAATGCCTCGAATGTCCTATACTAAAAATAATCACAACATCTTCGTACTCACACAAACGTTTACACCATTGATGTGCATGTCCTCCTCTTTCGCGATGGCAGGATGATAAAGTCACCCGGAAGGAGACCCATTGAATTCGACCGATAATTACGAGGTGGTCGCTGCATTCAGGCAGATGTGTTCGCCATAGGTGGTGTTTAGCAGTCTTGTGAGAGCATCTCGGTATTCTTGGTGCAGCCACCGCGAGCATCTGTACTCGTTGCTATTGAACAACGACAAAATACTACTCCTTTCAGAGAGCTGAAGGAATAAGAACTAAAGGACGATTGCCCTGTGTGAGAGTGCAGAGTGAGTGTGTGTGCCTCCAAAGAATCAGTCTGGCCAAGAACGAGCGGAAGTCACTCGTTTCTTTTCACATCAAAGGTTTTGAATATGATTTCGCTTTGTCGGTTACTCGTCTCGTCTCAAAGTCGAAAAAAATAATCAATGGTCTCTTATATATTATTATGATTTGATTTTATGGAGTGCATTTATTATAATTTCAAATTAAACGACATAGATTTAATCACACTGCTGATCGAGAATTGAAAAGCTATAAACCATACGGTGTCTTTCGAAGACAATTCTTCTATAGATGTTCGGCTCCAATTTGAAAATGACGTGAGAACAAGCAATGATCAGCCAATGCGGACCCATTGCATGATCAAATTGCCCATTAAATATTCAATCCTCAGACATTCTAATGAATAATGACAGAAGTATATGAATAACATCATCCCAATCGCTAACAACGACGAAGGTAGTCCATTATTGGTTACTTCGTTTGTCGTTTGAAATATGAATATTATTATTAAGATCTCAACCCATTGGGTATGTCAATCATGTCACACCATCATTTTATTTGATTGACTCCGAGAAAAGGCTGAAGCTAACGGAAAGAAGTCTGAGAACAACAGCCACCTTATAGAATGCACCTCTTTATACCCAGGGAGGATTTGTGTGATTCACGGGTCCATTCTTTGGCATGATTGCATAGCATTACGTCGATAATGATACGATGTTATATTCTACAACTCTAAACTGTTTGAGATCGTTCTGAATAGGTCAGCGTGTGATTTTTGATCGGCACAGTAATTAGCTAGATCGTTATGCTGAAAGTTGACGATATGCTGTGTGGCTTGTTATGAGAACGTGTGAAAGAGCCTACCCCAAATGTCAATGCCACAAGAAAGAATATTACCTGTATAAGATATTGACACGGCCTGTGACCAAGCACTAAGCATTAAAATTATATCTGTCAGGATGACAAATGATTTGTCCAGTAATGTGTCTGAAAATAATGATCTCGGCCTCTACTGTGAATACTGTATACACTAAACTCAATACCCGGGTATACTGTATACACTTTTGTGTCGGTACATCGACTTTTGTGTAACTTTCGAATACATTAGTCAATTGATCTGTATTTATTTGCATGTATGGTCTCGTGTCTGGGCAAGTGACTGTGCACACAAGTGAACTGACAGAAAGCAGATCTTTTTGTCACTGGCGTGTTAATCTTCCTCACGTTATCAGAATGCAAACAAGCGACGTCGGTGGGAAGTTTGACATGGGGTTAAATATCGGTGCTCAAGCGCTGAAATGACGGTTGGAATTTACTGGAAATATGAGATCTAACTGTATTCCATTTAATTTTAATTTTGAGAATATCCTGAAAAATGCAAACTGAAGATAGATATTTGAGAGAATTGGTGCTAGTGGTTCAAGTATAAAAAGCAATTGGATGAATGGATTGATTGATTAAAACCTTCAGATATGTAATAAGGTAATCTTTATCTGTACACATGTATATACTATAAATTGTAAACCCAATGGAAGATACTCAAACATTTTTTCCCGCATGTCTAAAGGGAATTCCTTTTATTACAATACTCTCGCTGGCAAGATCAAGAACATTATCTTGAGCTTTTACTCCTTGAGGAAAATATTATTTGACTAGTTGATGCCTACTTGTTAATGAGCTGTCAGATGCCCCTTGGGATCTTGTCATACACTGCACGCTTCGAGACCCGAGGGACGCTAAATTAGCAGAATAAGCCCGGGAAACATGTCACACAAGTCGGTCTCCTAGGACTGTGAGCTCGGGAAATGTCTGGAAGACCGCCGAAGTTCCTTGTTAAAATAAGCGTCCCTATTTTCGCATTGAACATCTTTTAATGCTACATTAAAATGTGGCCACGCACACGGCAATCTCATCGTGATTCATTGTGTCTAACAGAAGTATAGAGTTCAATAAGACGGACGGTCTCGGAAGTTCGGACGCATCCATCAACCGTTCTTACTGCCGCAGATAAACGCGCTTTTGCAGATGACTGCTCTGCACGCACCGGACAATGCGAGCTCTGATCAAGTTCGTCGCTATCTTGATTGCTCGCGATCCCACAAGACTCGGGGCCATTCTTCACCCATTGTGCTCGGGCCGTTCCTCTCGGTCCACGTTCTGCCAACGAAACAGCATCATCGGGCGCTCGCTGAGCCGCCGCCGCCGCCGCCGCCGCCGCCGCCGCCGCCGCCGCCTTTTAAACCGGAATGGCCAAGAAACCAATAGCCACGTGCCCTTTTTAAAACTTCTTCAAATAGAAAAGTAGACCCATGTGAATTTCAAATTCAATCCTCTCTCGCAAACCGACAAAACTATTGTTGTGCAAGACTTAAATGACAACATTGATACCGTGGAGGCTATCGAATTTAAAAAATCAATTTGAAGGCAATGTTTAAATGATGCCCGTGGTCCAGATGGGAATGTCCCGGGTGAAAAGGACGACTGGGGATAAATGTGTTTCGGTGGCTGTGTGGAGAGGAGGGTGATGCTATCGACAGCGTGCTCTGTTTCGTGATGTGTTGACCTGCTCGGGAAGCTAGACGTGGATCGGACGAGATATAAGGATTATTGTAATAACTTTAAAACGATTTCATGAGAAACTCTCGAATTGAAGAGTTTGTCTGCAATTGCAGTTGTCTTTTATGATCATATGATCTTTGAACATTTAAGGTGGAGGTGCCGGGTTAGAGTTTTCAACAGTTATGCAGGCACTATGCGAGCACAAATGATATTTTGCTCAAATGAATTAAAGGAAAAACGGTACAATTTCGACCTTTTCACCCTTGCGTTTGGATTTCCTTTAAAAAGCAGCAAAAGAATTCGGGGCTAGAAACTAAATATGGCAAAGCTGAATTTTTTCATAAATATGTAGGTATGTATAGCAATATGGCTTTGGTAGTAGCAATGTGTGCAGTGTGCAAGCATACCTGAAAAAGTATGTCCATTATTTAATAATAGACCGAGTGATAATCTAACAATGACCGACATCATCGGAGAAGGCCGACAGTAGGCCAGAAATCTCCTGTCTTCCTCGAGCGACCCCAGCTCAACCCTGTTCAAAGAAACGTCTTAATAAACGACTATTGTAATGCAGAGAAACGAGCGGAAGTTCACCGGGAGTACGACACCTGGAAAAGCATGACCTCCTTGTCAGGGGGCTCGGGGTGCGCATAAGCCCGTCTCTGTCGCTCTGGTGTGACACCGCTTCGGGAATATACCGGTCAGGGTGTCAGTCATCGTGTCATATGGGTGCGCCATGGGGTGTCACTCTCGGCGCAGCCAACGCGCAGCCAACGCGCAGCCGGGGGCAGCCGGGGGCAACCCGAGACGTCTTGCGGTGCTAACTGACCAGTAACAAGGCAAACTTATTATGCGCGGACGATTGGCAAGGAAAATACGTTGGCCGATTTAGGAAGAAAAAGAAATATCTCTTTCTTGACTAATGCAATGAAAAGATTCTTATGTGTAACATTTTTTGGGGTCATTTTACCGATAAATATGCTAATGGTTTATGATTTATGAATACATTTAAAAAAAACCCATATTGTAATGGAACTGCGCAAACGATGGCTCAGCACGCAAAGAATATTCACTAACGAGATTGACAGTTGGCATTTTACTGTCACTGGCATTTCTCGAATAAAAATTTCGTATTTCTTCACAAATAACATTACTCGCAGTTGACTAAAAAATTATTGTAACACTTCATTCTTCAATAATATGCAGGATCTGCGTCGGAAACACTAACTGTCGTGAGAATTTCCAAACGTTTAAATCTAAATGTGACAGCAGCGTCTTACGGCAAAACTCTGCACTCGTATTGATAACAGCATAACAATAGCCGATAAAATCGTTCCCGCACAATGCCACGATAAAACCGTTCATTCTCTTACTACTCCAAAATGATGGAAAGTGTTATCGGCGATAAAAAATATTACGACCTGCAGGGATCATCGGGGAAGACGTGATAGTGCTAAGAAGCTCCGCGGAGCGCTAATGGATCTGTTGCCCGTCTTTATTCCTGAGCAGGGCAATTCAATAAACACTAGCACTCAGGGAGGACTCTCTATGAAGCAGGGGGTATGCGCCTTAACGCTTAGCACTAAAGTGTAATCATGTTGCAGCCAGCTCCATTCATTACATAATACACTCTTCTGTAGTGACGTCAGGCCATGTGATGGATGGGAGGTTAGAGGGGAAGGGGGGTGGTAAAGACACGTTTCCGTTGCATTGTCTATGGTGAGGGGGTAGATTTGACCCCCTATCTCTCGGCTTTCCGGGGGTTGATATCTTGATGTGGTAATTAACATGTAATTCGCACCCTCCACAACTATACTGCATTTTAAAGTTTTAGTTTCAAGTGAAATGTGCAGTGGTGAGTTGGATTGCATTGCCGGCTTGCCTCGAGGATTCAATTGAAAAGCAATCGCTGGGAAAGTCCAGATTTTTCACGTTTTCCAAGTTTTTCTTTGCACCCATGGTATGGCCGCGGGAAATGATGCTGCTTTGCGGTAATCGGAAAGCCACTCAAAGTAGCGGTCCGGATTTCGGTAGTCTGGATTCGCATTTCCCGTCAAGACACATCATTGAGGAACGCGCGGAATGCAAGGGCAATTGTCCCCTTGCTTTTAGAAATTAGTCAGTAAATACGATACTGATAGATAATTTTACCACTTATTTATTCAATATCCGCATCACACATCTCTACGCAATATGTTCAAATCTGTTATGCATATATCTATTCGGTGATCAGAGTGCAATAGTAGAATATTCGGTGATCAGTGTGCAATAGTAGAATAATCGGTGATCAGTGTGCAATAGTAGAATATTCGGTGATCAGTGAGCAATAGTAGAATGCTTCTTATCTGAGAATCTCAATCACGGACTCAAAAATACATTCCTCTAGTTGCATGAATTTCTTGCTGTGCCCAACTTATAACCAACGGGCATGGTATTGACCTTATAACTCTGATTGTCTCGACCCTACGAGGACCAAAAAATGTGCCCGATCAATTAGGATCGAGCAGCATCATCCTCGATACACAGCTATTTACAAATGCAAGAATCGCAGACAAACATGCTGTGGCAGCCGCCAGTAGAGGCCTACGTGCATTATTTCGCTGTTGGCCAATGTCTTGATAAAAAAAAATCACAAACAAACATCAGACACTCCGTTCACTAACGTGCTCGTACCATGTAGCAGAATGCAGCGGTCAAACCGGAACAGGAATCATTATTATCCTGGCGCAGCCGGATGTGGACGCGATCGCGAAGGGATGTGCCAATTAGGAGCGCTTTGTACAAGACAGTGCGGTGAGTGCGACCGTGATTATAGTTGGCGACGCTCGGGACGCCTAATGAGCCGTCCCGCCCTGAGAGTCCTGCCTTGACTGGCCTTGGCGTGGCGAGGCGTGGCGAGGCGTGGGGTGGCGAAAATTTCGATATTTTGAAGTAAAATCTTCGATCGATTATCAAAACCAATTAATCGTTTTTTATTACACTTTCTCCAAAAAGACATGTACAATGGAGACGGCCCACCGTATTCCAGCGTATGCCACCGTATGCCACCGTATGCCACCGTATGCCACTGTGTGCCACCGTGTGCCACCGTATGCGTATATACCCTCGTGTGCACCCTGGAGCCCAGCCGGGGCGTTGCTCGATGCCCAGACGCCGGCAAGTTGATTATCTCCCTCCTTATGGCCGTGCAATGTTGTTGTCCAACCGCAGTTAATATGGCTAACGGAGTATGTGCTGTGTGCATGTGTGTGTGTGTGTGTGTGTAGCATTGGTCGCCCTGAGGAAAGTCTGGCAAAATTTGCACACTGTCTCTATTCCTAGTGGAAGGAAAATTTTGTTTCAAAGTTATAGTTTTCCTAAAAACTGCTCTTTGAATTTCCCGGATCATTTTGGTCGCTCTTATATCATCGCGTCTATATATGAGTAAATAGTATACCGACTCTCATTAGGGCGTCATTTTTAAAATGGATTTACAACATAATTGATTAAGATCAGCACCGCAGTCTTAATAAACATAATATGTGGTATGAAATAAGAATTTTCAAGACTGCGCTTTGTGCCATCCCTTCCATCCCTCACATGACTATACAATAACTACTATACCAATTCCTCCACGAAATCTCTACGTCGAGTGGAAATCATTTCGGAGCTCGATCTGAGCAGCTGTCACCTGCATCGTCGGCGTCGGCGTCGGCGTCGCGACGCCGGGATCGAGAGCATCGCGGAAATTACCAGCCCGGCACTGGATTATTACAAAGCACTCTTCCCTGCAGTCCGCACCCTTTCAGAGACGTCGTGCTCCCAGTGACTCCTGTCTGCAGATCGGTTCCCGGCGTCCTGACGTATCGCGCCCCCGCCTCCCCCCCCCCCCCCATCCCACCGCCCCACCCTGGTTCCCGGCACCCGACGAGCTACAGCAGGATACAGGCGAGATCGACACTTCCCCCTGTTCACCCCCTCGATCACACCATCTTATCGACGAGATTGCTCTTCATTTATTATCAATCTCCAGTCTCGACGCTCTTATTTGTGTCAGAGGCACATCTTGACGCCAGTTGCTCGATCCATCTCGATCGATATACTTGTAGGGAAACCTTGGGAAACTGTGGCGAGCTTTTGAAAGCTTATAGCGTATAATATAAAGGAGAATTCCATTAGACACACATGGAGATATAAACGGCACGCCGTTAAAAAATACGTAAACTCACATTTGTAATTGAAGTTACAATTTCTGAATCGATAGTATGAGCCACTAAAACTGCGGAAGAGAATTTTCGTGAGTCAGCGGCCACCGTTATTCCGTGCAGTTGTTCGATCTGAGAAAAGTGATATTAGTATTCTTTGTGAGCGACCTGATCGAGCTCCGACGCGGGCATTGGCTGGACGTTGGTCTTTCGATTACCATCATAACCATGCATGTGACATCCCGGGCAACTGCACCCCCCCCCCCCCCCCCCGCCCGCCCCGCCGCCACTTGACACTTTACACTTGACACTTTGCGTCCAGATAGCCGCGCAAGACGGGAATGGAATACTGCTCAGGGGTGACACAGTTGTAGACATGCCACTAGCCAGAGCCCTTGTGGGGGTTTGGGGGCAAGTTGAAACGCAAGGACTATAGTTTGTGACAGTGAAGATGCTAAGCTCCGGTAACTTATCAAGAGAAGATGCATGATTTTTCAGCTTTTATTTCAAGCGATCGTCAATAAAGTATAAAAAATTTATCATAAATCAACACCAGTCTCATATACCTTCTTTTGATTTGGGTGGCGATCAACGATTTCGCTCAAAATCACTCCATTTCATATCACTGTGGCCAATGAAATTAAACATGAGTGATATTTAAATCACAAAGTTACATGATCGGTCTACCGGACTTACTCTGGTACTCTTACCCCAATGTTAGGTTTGGGTTCAAATGGAAATTTGCGTATTAAATGTGAAATATCCTCTCAATGTTATCCACCCCTGCAATATTGGTTTTGCGAGAAGACCGTTCGCGCGGCGTGAGCACATTGCAGCCACGAACGGCTTTTGATGGTCAGTGCTAACTCTGCGGGGGATGGAGGCTTAAAAGTGGAATGGTTATAGGGGGAGGTTGAGAGGGTGGGGTGGTGGGGGGTGGGGGCACTGAGACGGGTTTCAATTGAAATCGTGGGCCCAGGACATCCAGAGTGACCGCAACGTCGGCGGCGGCGGCGGCGGCTGCGGCTGCGGCGGCGTCCATAAATGCAGTATCATGTCAGGAGACTGGAGCTTTGCATTCCATGTCAGGTCGATCCTCAACGTCTACTGCAGTGTTACAGTACGTCTCAGGTTGCCATGCCTCATGCCAAAAGAGCCTGAGACGTATACTAGAGTATCGTCTCGTCAGATTGCGCGGCGTGGAATTGCGAAGCAAAACGTACTGGAATTTGCAATTTGTGGTAGACACTGCTTTGCGGATAACCTGAACATTTCCCGGAGGAAACTGCATATCAGTAGATAATATGTCTTATAATAATTTGTTTACCCTTCCAAAGATTTTTTTTACATTTCCTCCGATGCAATGTAATTGTATTTCTAGTTTAATTTTGATGTCGAAAACGAGAATGCAGGTAAACGAGTCATTTAGTTTACCTACATATATCAGGAAAATGGCGTTTCAATTGTTTCTACGCATCACCAGATTGAGACGTTTTGCAAAACCACGCGATTCGCGGATCTCATTGGGGTTTTAGTTCCCCATCCTCGCCCTAAAAGCGCCTGGAAGCACACAGAAGTCAAGCTCCACCAAGTCCCAACAAAGAGAGTGCATTGAAATACGTGACAACCAACAAGTAATGACTCCATAAAAGATACGTTGCACTTGAAATGTGCATTAAGACGAATTATGAATGCAGGTTGCATCATATTTATTATTCAATGCGATGTACATTAGAGTTTCATAAATATCCGAGATAAAATGGTCGGTGTACGTGCTCTTTTTCAATAACTCCGGAACACAGAGACGCAAGCGCTAGCGATTTGGCACGCTATTGTTCCCATCGTCACAGATATGTTTAATTTGGACGAATAGCGAGACAATGAGTCAAAGATTTTAGTGCCAAAGATGTATTTTATGTCTCTTCTGAAACTTGGCCGAGAATAATATACAGTTTAATGATTCAGTCATGTCCTTTATATATCTTCGAGAGGTATAGCTTAGAATCAAACTATGATGAGACCACAGTTTTGGCATAGTGTTTAGGGAAAACAATGCTGGGATTCATGAACTTATTTTGTGTGACGCCGTCCCTTTACCCATGAGGCATGTTATTTTGCAGACGATGAGAGAAACGTGACCAAAAAGAACCAAAAGAATCGGGGGCAAAAAACACTTTTTGACTCACCTCAAATGGACCGTGCCAAGCTCACGTACGAGTCACATATTAAAATCTCCTATACGGCCCTCGAAGCCCCCACCCCCACCCCCACCCCCACCCCCACCTCTACACCCTTACGAGGAAAATCTCTCACATGTTTGAAACCTCAGCGTATAAAGTGAAAGAAAATCTGTATCTACCCCCAATGGATATGTAACTCGCTTTGCTTTTACAAAACCACCCCTTACGCTTTGCTGGCAGGCATCCTTGGTGAGCCCCCCCCCCCTCCATTCCCCTGCCCCGCTAAGGCCCGCTGCCGTCGCGACCAGAGAATAAGACTGCGGCATGTTTCGCAGAGAGATTTATAAAAAGAAAAATTGAGTTGTCTGGAGGATAAATATATTTGTACTGAGAAATATGATGGACATTTTATTATTATGTACACAAATTAGCCTCCCAAAAATGTTGTCCATTCCGGGATTTGAACCCGGGTCCCCAACTTTCGCGGCTGGTGCTCTAACCGCTGAGCTAAATGGCCATTAAATTTGGGAGAAGTAATTTGGGAGCGGTACCAGAGCCACTATGAGTATTCGTAGACTCTGGACCATACCCCCCTGGGGACATTCAATTCTCACCCTGTATGCAAATTACTTCTCCCAAATTTAATGGCCATTTAGCTCAGCGGTTAGAGCACCAGCCGCGAAAGTTGGGGACCCGGGTTCAAATCCCGGAATGGACAACACTTTTGGGAGGCTAATTTGTGTACATAATAATAAAATGAATAGCCAATTACGAGCTTTCGTAATTTAAATAAGATTAAAAGATGATGGACATTGTTCTTTTCTCAGGCATCTCTTGACTTGCCTTTTCCTCCAGTGTCTACGCGCTTTGCTAGAATGACTATAGTACTTCTTCGGTCGCTAGAGTTGGTGGAGGTGCCATGAAATGCACGTTGCTAACGGAATTGCTGCTGAAACGGTATTGCTAAACGCACAGCAGTGGTATAAATATCAAAACTTTTCTGGTATTGATAAAGATGTTTCAAAGAGACCAGGAAGTATTCTTTCGAGTCTTCCCTCTCACATGTTGAAAATCTTGGTCTAATTTATTCATGTAGCAGACAAGACTACCAGACCTTTTATTTGATTTCATATGTTTCTTATATCCTTTTAAATAGCCAACTTATGACAGTAGGAAAATATATACCTTTTTAAAGTGATACTTTTTACAATGGGTCCCATTTCCAAGATGTCATTCGCGTGTAATTTAATGTTTTGATGCTGGCGACACTGGATGAATAAAACGAACCCACAAATCTTCATTACCATTTCATTGCGTCGGGCTCACCGCTCAAGGTGCAGCCCCATTGCGCCACCAAAGATCCTAATGTATTCTGACAGGGATGAAAGTATGAGAGAAGTTATGTCTGATTCGTATAACCGTATCAGGATCTGTCTTTAATACTGGCAATTTCGAGAGATGGTTTATGCGCATGAAAATCAGCATTGATTTCATAATGTCCTGCCTATACACAGGTAAATATTATGTACACACATAATATTAAGCATGATTTATTTTAAGTTCGGCGGATCCAAAAAACATATTCGCTGTAGCATCAGATGATGATGGCTTTACAAATGTACGGAAAGATCCTGAGCCTTACGATATTTCGTTTCAGATCAAACATTCCCGTGGATTTCTCCCGCAAATCGTTGACACAGAATAATCAGTACAGCTTGTTGATCTTTGATTCGCTCACGAATGATTTGACCATCGTCGTGTATAGTAGCTTCCTTCCTTTCAGGATACCGTGGTGGAACCCTCTCTCCTTCTCCCTCCCTCTCATCTCCGTCGCACTCGCGGCCGGAGCACAGCACCCTCCACACTCGGCCCTGGGTGAAATCTGTGCAGGGAATCTGCTCCATGGAGGGGATCGAAACGACTCTCTGAACCACGCCCTCTCCCGACTTTACACTCCTCCCATCGCGCACCAATGAGTGACATTTTGCCGGCAAACTATGCAGCGTGTGTGCGAGTGTGTGAGAAGAATCACACCAGTGAGTTATGTCGCACATCGACGCAAATACGCACGCACATTGGGCCCGCCTGGCTGCCCGGTCGCGCTTGATTTTGACAACAACTGCACCGGCGTGCCGTTTCGAAGATTGTGTGCCTGTGGCCGTCAACGCTGGACGCATGCTGT
Source organism: Nemoura dubitans (assembly GCA_921293005.1). Lineage (NCBI taxonomy): Eukaryota > Metazoa > Arthropoda > Insecta > Plecoptera > Nemouridae > Nemoura > Nemoura dubitans. The sequence goes on from OV121074.1 coordinate 25,316,325, forward strand.
GACTCGACTTTCTTGTGTGCCAATCGATTATTACATTTAAATTTCACTGCGTGACTAGAATTGTTGTTTTTAAACTTTGCTGATCAATCGATAGTGCAGTGATAAGGCAATTAAATCGTCTTTAAGTGCGAATACTGTGGCAATTTTGTGGCACGCTTTTCGTTCCACGGCGATGAACATATTTAGTTGCATGGTGAACTTTCTGAAGTTGACAAACTGTGGGAGAGTGGCGTTCCAATGATTTGGAGATAATGACAGGTAAGCACATGGCAGGCTTTTGTATTGCTCTCGAAACAAAACGTGCATTGGTAAGCAATCACATGCTTTTACGATATCTTGCGGTTGTTTGACGATTTTTAACACAATTTGATTTAATTTTAGTCGTATTTATAATTACAGTAGTTCACGGTTATCTAAAATAATTACATGATTGGTTGTGATGGTTGTGATTTGGTACAATCGACCAAGATTAGAACTATTGTGACAGTAACCAATGATTTTGAAAATGTGCTTGTGCATCAACCATTGATAGACAAGTTTGTAGGAACTAGGAAGTAGTATTAATGTTCTCCTTGAACACCAAAACTACCCCGTTTCACACATAACATGTGAAAACAAGCCCGGTCAGATTTCACATCACTTCCAGCTACACATAGGGTCGGCTCAGCACGTATATGAATCAACAGGCCATGTAATATACGCTATCATATCACTAAACAACCCCAACACGGTACATAAAGAAGTGGTTTACTAGAAATCCGATCGGCTCGGGCTGCAACTTGACACTGGTCGTAACACGTCGGGCTTAGCGTACCCAGTGATGGGTAAAACATGCTCGAAATGCGGAGCTGCGGATCAGGACCAAAAGATTGCATCGACAGTCGGTCTTGCAGATGACTCTCGCCAATGCGCCAATGCTTCTGCATGATTGCAGTGTGTGTGTGAATGTGTGTGTGTGTGTGTGTGTGAGCAGCAAATAAAATGCGATAGGGGCTGATAGACCTTCATGGCGGTCTGGCAGTCCCGTAAAGTTAGGACTAAAGGTTTATCTACAGGAAAACATCCCCTGTTTGCTGTGTTTTTCGAAACCTTTTTGTTATTTGCGAGTAAAGTTGTATAAATTATTTGATTATAGTATCACAAGGAAGAGTAGTAATAAGGAAAACTGTTGGAGGAAAAACCCTTTTACAACCATACGCTAACTATATTATTTATAATTCACACACATTCTTAATTGATACGGATGATGAGGAGATTGCATCCTCGGATTTAGTGGCACACAATTTTAATTTGTGGTTTTATTAAAAGTATTGTTATCATGTCAGGAAATCCGTCGAGATTTGTGGTCTTTCCTCGGGTAACCCTTCTAGAGAGGACCAAGGAGCACACCGGACTTTCAGCCTCACCTTATCTACAACGCTAGTCCGGTATAATGGGCGACACTCTATAACACGTCTGCGCAAGGAGTGCTCTCAAATACGGATACACACGCAGATATCTTAACAATTTGCGGTATCTTTGCCTCGGTCGAACTAATTAAAATGTACTATTAATTATCAACAGCCGTGGATGTGGTGGATGGGGTTTTATAAATATTTTAATGATCTATTATTAGCGGCAAAAAGACTTGCAACTCTTTTTTTCATTTTAAAATTTTTTATCGAAAGTGCGTCGGGCGTGCCTAGTTTTTTCACCGGGGGTTTGCCCCCAATATCATATTAATACTGCGTGCGGTGTGCACATCAATAATATATTTTCAAAATCGCTACGCCTATCCGGTTTCCAAATCGACGAAATCGTACACGTTTTTTTGCTAAATATATGAGATTAAAAAAATAAATGTTATGTTATAGTACCATTTATATTCTTAGCGATATAAACCTACAAATATCTCATAAAACTATATAAAGTGCTTTAAATAATGTAATATATTTGGCGGTTCCTCTTTGGTAAATCTGCGCCTTGCCACAAGGATGAGCTTTGATTGTGGCATGCTATTCGACGATCTACGTTAAAATGAAAACACACACAATAAACCGCGAGTAAATATCTGAAATTGTGGATTTATCTATCGCCCCAAGCGCATACCCAATCTTTTATCAAGCGGCATCTTTTGGCATCTCCCAAAAGCGACAGGAAACCTTTATTCGGGTGAAGATATCACACGAGCTGCACTGTATCACTTCCGAACCATCAAGCCCCAGAAAGATGTGCAGTCAAATTGTTTTGCTTTACAAACGATGGGCAATCGTTGATACGAATGATTGATCGGGTTGATTCCAATTTACTCCCACGACTGTGTCGAATGGAGTAACGCTTTTTCGGAGCGATCAATCTAAGTGCTCAACAATGCAACAGACATGCAACTGCAACTGCATTTGCAACGCATTCACATCAGTCAGCAAGCGAGAAATCGATCTCATTACTGATTATGCGTCTGCAGCATAGACTTTGATTTGAAATAAATGAGATCCAGTCTCTATACTGTCAAGACTTTTTATATCGCCGAATAAGCAAACAACACAATTGATACACATTCGGTATCTATTTGGAGGGTGGCGACCTTTACCGACTGCCGCGCTTCAGCGTCCACTTGAAGACACGTGGGACCAAGTGTCTGCACACCTGACTTGGCACACGTGTGCGATCTAGGGATGGCAATTGGCCGCTAAAGCCTTGCGATACCGCGCGGAGATTACGCGCCCACTTACGGCCAGGACAGCGCAAATACCAGACAACATTTGCCAATCGGCGAGCGAGCTACATCCAATTCAAATGCCACACATTCGAAAGCTGGCAATTTAAATTTTAAGTATTTATACCGCTATACGTATTATACGGTATGTATGTAGCAAAATCAATTGCAAAGCAGTGCCCAGCAATAAGTTAACGGATAGTTACTATTTTAACGGAGCATAGAAATAGCAGGGCAACTGCTTTAAAAACCAGGCTTTTATGCTATCTTATATAAAACGCAATGTTACGAGTTTTCGGTGATCGTATGCCCCGCATCTGACATAGCGACATGCTTTCGTTCCAGGGAGCAGTGACGAGAGCGAGGTAGTGATGACCGCAACGACCGAGGAGGAAGAGTCCCTAGAAGAGACCGGGGAAGCTGCGCAGGAAGACGCGCAGCGACGACGCAGCGACGACGCACACGCGGACAAGCCGCTGCGGCTGCGCGCTGCGCACGAGCTAGTCGCATCGCATGTGCCGCTGCCCCACGAGCTTGAGCTGCGCGAAGGGGTCTGGGCTAGACAGGGCCTCCCACCCGGCACTCGCTATGGGCCCTTCATCGGCAAGTGGGCCAACGTGCCCGCGGACCCACGGTTCGCCTGGGAGGTGAGTCAAGTTGTCTAATTATAGGAAAACCTATCAATAGTAGAACCAAATTTGCGCTGGGCCCAACACAATACGGATTGAAAAAGATGTAAACTGCAGACGCGTTCACGGTTGACAAATATATTTCTTTCATAGTCTTAAAGTTTGTTCCTAAAGTGGAAACCTAACTGAAAATGAAAGTCCGCCTGCCTAAGTTGATTTCCTCTGCACTCACGACAAGAAGTGATGTGCTTGACCACGTCCGTCGATACTGATTGGCTGGACAGCTGTTTATAGTTGGGAAATGGAGGAAATTCCTGGTCGGCTCAAACACTATCGAAGCTTGGAAATTTCTTTGTCTTGCAAACGAACGTGCATGTGAAATAATTACTATATTATCGCAAGGTTGAAGCTGACAAAAACGTCATCAAAATCAACAAACCGAGTGGCCAGCTCAAAAGATCATTGGCGTTAAACTGCACTCCAATTTGGGGCGCTCCACCACCACCGGGCTCCGTGGCGCGGCCGGGGCTCCTTCAACCGGCAACCACACTGGGCCCATCAGCCAACCGCGGGGGCTTACTCTGCGGTTTCCCTGTATTGGGGGGAGGGGGGCGAGGGCGTCCTAACTTGTAATAGATCATTAGTAAATATCACATCTTCCCCTCTCGAGTCTCGAGTCACTTGCGGCACGAGTCTCTTCCAAGGGTTGCACATCTCGTCTAATGTTTTCACTTCCCCCTGCAAGCCAGACCGCGCGTTCTCTTTGACAGATTCACTCCCTGCTCAGTGCGCAGTCAAGTTGACGCAATTGATTTTAAAGCCACTTAGTGGGATGTATTGCCTGCAATTAATCCAGGGGTGAGGTCTTACACGTACAGAGACAGTCCATTTTTTGTGGCAACACATCATCAATTTACTTCAAAATACTTATAAGCAATACGCATGCAGTATACATTTATATATGGGAATGGAATCTTTATACGGAGGCTCGGCGTTACGATGTGTGAGTGGCCTATCCGATATTCAAAGATCAGAGCATGATATTTTATTGAATTGAGGTCAATTTTTGGCGGGATCTTATGAAAATTAGTTTATTTTTCACCGGCATATTGGAACCTTATTTCAAAGAAGGCAGTTCCATTTCGGTCTGTATTACACCGAGCTCCCTTGAATAATCATGGCAATTTTTTGAAGTTAGGGTGATATTTGGCGCTACATGTTGCGTGCTCTAGGTCAAGTGATCGGTTATTCATCGTTTATTGGGTTAGTTATTGCCGGGCACGTCTGCAAGGGAATCATAAGCCTGGATCAGTTAGCTCATGAGTTATGGCGTCCGTCATTATTTGCTTTGATCTGTAAGAAGTTGGCTGCGGTTACTTGATAGAAAACCAACGCCAGCCCCCGATAATTATAACGCTCGTGAACACAATTTGTTGACGATTTATTTCACACTATTCGGGGCATGACATTTTGTGTATTCCACGGATATTTCGAAAGCGACAGATGACGTACCCATTATTATTTCAGAAGAATACACGTCCCCAAATCAAATAGCAATTTTTATAGATTTCTGTTACACAATACGATTCAATTTGGGAAAATCTCGAAACCATCAAATTCCAAACAATCATTACAAGATTAACTCAATTCTCACAATTTCTAGGGAAACCTTTTTTGGGGATGATTTCCATGTCTGTCAACCCTTCTTTTCAAATCAACTATACTCAACCACCGTTCGAACCATCACCATGCATCTACAACAATCTTTCTCAGCTTAGTTATACCGAATTCAATTTTCCCATTTTGTGGAAACCTTTTTTAGGGTCATCGTTGATTTTAACCCGATAATAGCGTATTTTCGAAGCTCACCCCTTATATTCACACTCCTAATGTAACCACCAATCACCGGGGTAGTTGTCTGGACCGGTTATTGCACACTGGATAGCGGTAGGTACTCATCCTGCCCAAAACGGGAAGAGCGAGATTGGAGCGGGTGACCGTCGTCGTCCTTGTCGAGGGTATATCCCGAACTCGGGCCCTCGGCTCGGCAAACGCCGAGAAACCGCTGCGGAAAATCTTGTTTTCTATGAGTTATCGCGTTTCTCAAGTAAGCGAAGCGAAAACCACAATGGTCCCATTGCGTATGACGACATTTATGAAAGAAAGTGTGTGAGGTGCTTTTGCACATTTGTCTGCAGGGAGTGCACGTGCAGGGCTCGTTCGTCCCAACAGATTGAGTCGGGTTCAGCGGACTGTCAGCTCGAACAGACTTTATTATGCTACTGCCAATTTGCTCTTTGCTGGAAATGACAATGTTACACTAAAAAAAAAAACTGTTCAAGTAATTTCACAGACACCTAGTTGCTGCTACTTGTGCATTTCCAGCACACAATTTAGACGATTCTGCATTCTTCTGAATTCCATTCAGTTATATTCATGAAAGACCCAAGCCGTTATATTATGTTTGATTATCCAAAAACAGAGCAAGTATTATCAGTGAGCAGCTCTATGTGGCTTGCTGCCTCCACGTCCTCATCTCGTATTCTCTGACTGCTACCAAATTAAACGTCCGTCTACAAATGTAATTAGACTGCGGGTTTGCTAGGGTGAGTCCACGAACTGATGCATACTTGATGTGTCAATAAGAGTAGGTATTCCGAGCTTAACAATGCAACGCTAGATGTAGCTGTACTAAACCTGCACAAAACATCACACGTATTTAGTATTGTGTTAACCAATCAGATAGGAAACCGGACTCAGAATTCACCTATCAGATGAGGAAATGTTAGAGAAGATCGTAGAAATGAACCCACCAATCGTCCCAAATCGATTGATATTTATTGGACGGTCGACAAACTAAACAGTAATTTTTATAATATTTGGACAAGGTTTAAATATGCTGGGCACTCTACCGGACATAATTATCCCAACATTTTCTTTTACCAAGAGTTTCACTTTCTTTTAAAAAATCACCTGAAGCAATTTTTTTAATTTACAAGTTTTCTATTAGGATTATGCCAACAGCACCGAGTAAAGTTTAGATTGAGATTGTTTGGAAGTGAGCATGCACACACCCTGGTTGTTCCGAGTTGGTAACAATATCAACACGGGCTGAGCAAACTCTGACCAACACCAGCCGAAGGGTTGTTAATTTTGTAAATATGTAAGAAGACGCCAGAGGGTACCACGTCCAGCGGCCTGTCAATCTCACCCATTCTCACTGCAACCCCAAATGGCTGCAAAACATCATCTTTATCCAGTACAAGACTTATCAAATAGGCGGTAGCGTTTAATGTTCATATACATCCATCATTTTCAGTGGATTGATTATGTACATTTAAATCCTATTTCACGTTTCCTGTTGACACCTTCGCGAACGCGACGAGTCTTTTCGGCCACTCGCTGAAACGGCGAGAGCGAGTAACAATGGCAATAGAATCAGTAGTCATTGTCGGCGCAGCGTAAAGCGATTTTCGCATATCGCACTGTCAAAGAGACCCCTAATCTCAAGGTGAGAGTAGAAAGATGTCCAAGAATTAATGGGGAAAGGATACAGTAAATAAGTCCATTGTCAAATGTACGCACCCGGGAGGATTCCGAAACATCTTCTCGCCGCGAATGGAGAACCTGTCAGCGGTGAGGATGGGTGCAAAGAATGGTCCAATTGCTCCTCTCTGACAAAACCTGCTAAATGCGATGAAAAGAACTCACATTCCGCTGGCACGGCTTGAAATATGGAGTGAGTATCAATGGACACGGTGTGGATTTTTACACAGGTCCGACGCTTCTTTGTAACGACACCTTGAGCGCCCACGCCCGCAGTCGGTGAATTGTAGCTGCCGAACCCGGCACCTCCACCGGGCTAGCGTTGCGCCTTCGACTGTGCCTTACACACCACTTGGTATAAAGTTAATCAAGATCCATTCCCCGCAACATGTTGCCAGCGCGGGGGTTGCTTGGGGGCCAGAGGGTCGCGGTAATATTGTTATGATGGGCAGCAAGAGGCTTTTGACACGACAGAACAGCCAAATCAGTGTGCCCTTCGCAAAAGCTTGTAAAACAGAAGCATCGTCACAGTCTGTCTTAAATCGTATTTCATTCGACAGAAAGGAGATCTTAATTTTAAAAATGTCCTGTAATATAAAATAAAAAGCGCCTAGAAACAATAAAATTTCGTATTTGGGTTCCCAGGAAACTGAAAGTTAAATGTCTACACTCGGTGTAATATTACGATGTAAATGTGGCAGTAAAGACAGGAAAGCGCCGGGTTTTGGGGGCCGAACAGGGAAAAGTGGTGGGCCGCTAGTGACAAATCGCTGGTCATTGCGAGCCAGAGGGATGCTGAACGTGAATGTATCTAATATGACCATCACTGCCATCTGGCTCGGGCACTGAAATATGATCTAATAACCGCTGGTCGACGGCAGCCCAATAAAGAGGGCGACAAAGAGACCGTGCTACCGATATTTGTAGATTGCACAGAGATAGATGTATTATGGCGGCTATTCATTGAAAAGGTTTGATACCAATGGAGTTAAGCCTCAGTTATCAATCTGTCTAATAAATTGTACTCGTGATAATTGTTGTAGTTCGTAATCCTATTAGGGGATAAATAGGATTTAGTAAACGACTTCGCAAATGTTGGTGGTAGAATCAATCAATTTGTTAATGGTCATTGAGTTAAAATGGCACTGGTTTGTTAAAAAATGGCTTGTTATCGAACCGTTAAATTTATTAAAACTTTCACACGTGATTCTCCTTATTTTCTTATTATAGCACACAGTTTTACGTCAGATATAAACTTGACTGTTGAGTCTGAGAGGACGGCATCTTTTCGGTAACCTCCGTGGTTGCGAGGATAACAAGACGTGAAGCGCCTTGGACAGTGGCGTGAATGGGTCGCCACTCGGTCGTCACAGCCGAACGCACACCTGACGAACGGTCAACTGTCCGAGGAAACTCGAAAACACGGCACCCATGTCAGCTGTGTTGTTAGGGAGCACCCGATACTTGCGGCGGCCAGAGAAACCGGTCGGTTACACCGAGTCAATTTGGAGATACATCTGGCTGGACATTCACATTCTTTGAAGATCCTGAAAAGATTCAAGTGTCATTGCGGATGAACTTTGATATAGGTGACTTCGGGATGCGACAGGGGTGCAAGGATCAAGATTGGCTTCCTGGTGAGATGAGATGGCTGAAGGAGCAGCCAAGAAGAGACTGGACAGCAGAGCACAAACATGACACGTCGAGATTTCCATTCGAATTATTCAATTTGAATACATTTCCGAGAGCTGAGATGATAACGGAACTTTCGATTTCATATAAATCCAAACGTAATAGAATGGAAATAAAAATCCAATTTTACTTTAACGACCAACAGATGCTCAACTGATTTTTTTGTGTGTGGAATATTTAACCATAATCACTTGGAACGCAAATGAAGCGTTCAAATCCTTGAACGCCGGATGGGCACACACGAATATTACATATGCTATTCCTATTCGGCACATAACCACCCCTGTTTCAGATCCCTTGAGCAATAAGGGTAGGACAATAGATATCTGGACAAACAAGTCGCTGCGGCAGAGCAGCGATGCTCAGCTAGCAGTCTACAGCTGCCACATTTCATGTTAATAATTTAATAGCTCCCGGGGGTGATACGGGATACAGCACCATTCCGATTATAACCATCCGCATTCTCATTCTACAACAACTGCGCAATTCTAATATTTACATTCTGTTTCCATGCTGAAATTCGGTCGGTCGCTCTAACAAATTTCTCAAAATTCATGAAAATAAGGACGAGTCGCAATGAACGATGTAATTAAACCATGGACTTGACTCTCATATTACAAAAAAACTTTCATAGGGTTCATGTATGTTCCTATTAGAACTTTAGTAAGCGATTTGCAGCTTCTAAAAGGTCGCACTGCTTCGGCTATAGACGAACCAAAGTTTTAAAATCGTCTATCTGTTATCTGTACCTCATGGCATTTGGTTTTCAAGTCTTAGAACAATTAGGTCATCTTTGTTCTTTATCCGAGCAGGAGTCCTCTTGAAGATGCGAATTCTCTCTTATAGGGTGTAATGAATATTAAACCAAACAAAGCCAGCGGTAAGAAGGCGTTAATTGATTTCTGGACTGGGGTGAATCCGTGTTGACCGAAGAGGCAATGTGCTATCAGCGAGGTGTATATCAGCGGGATGCACCGCCGTCGCGTCCCAGGGAACCGGGCCACGTGCGCGTGACAGGGATGCTCTTGACACGACGAGCCGCCTGTCAAGTGCTCTTCCATATCTCCTGCTCCAGGCGTCGATAGCGGCGTCGATGGCATCGGTTGCGTCCATAGGCCAGTCGCGTCAGGTGTCTTTTCCCATCAGCTAATCAAGACCAGATACACCTCATTATCCCCCGTTACGCACATTGATAGTGCTGCATAAATATTTGCTCTCATTTGTAAAAAAAAAAAAAAAAAGAGATTTACCACATTGTATCTTCATTTCCGAGCTCGATTGGAATGAACATTTTGAATAGAATTGGAGCACCATTCAATTCAATTCAATTTATTTAGTGCTCGTCAAATCACAAGATATCATATACAAAACATATACATGACTAGGACATTGAGCTCGTCATTGCCAAAATTAAAACTAAAATTAAAACTAAATCACCAAAATTGTCACCAAAATTGTATTAATTTGGTAGCAAAGTGAACTTCGATCTCTTACCATTGACGTAGACGCCAATGGTTTAAAATGTTCTTCATACTTTCGAGATGAAGTTTCTTCTGACGTTTCAATATTTCAATTGTGAAAAAAGAGCATTGTGGTTTTACGGTGTAGCTGCCTATTATTCTACAGCCTTTCACGGAAGTCAGAATAATTAATTCCCTAGCACGTTAGACATCTTCAAACGTCTGCTGGACATACTCTAATTGCGCTAGCGAGTTACGATGTTATATAAGCACACGTTGAAAAGCAATTTGAAACAAAACAGATATTACGAGGTAAAGCAGCGATTAATAGGCACATGAACATCACCGACATCACGAATGATTCCTCCTGCACCGTCCATCACTCATCACCCCTCACCCCCCCCCCCCCCCCCCTCATCAGCCCCTCATCAGCCCTTAGCAAGCAATCAACCCGTACGAACGCGAATTAGCGAGATATATTCGTAAATTGCCTCGTGGCTGTTCGTTATCTGGCAAAACCGTGTCGACTCCGCTGATTACCTAGTTCCAACTTTCTGTATTCACTTTGATGAGAAAACAGAATGCAAAACTTTTTAATTGATTCGAACTTTCCGTTACGAACGAAGAGCTCGTTAACTTCTCCAGACCATCACACTTCAGAAATTTTTTGGAATGTCTTATTTAATTAATTGCATAACTCTTTTGATTCAATTTCAGGGTGAATCGCTTGACATAGTTTTACATAATATCGTTCAGCTTCATTCTTAATTTATTACAAATGTGCACATCTTTGAGAGCTTTGAGCAATCATGAAATCAGCAATTCTATCTCAAAAAAGAAGTTGATTTTGAAAATAACTCCGCAAACACGATTGATCAAAAGTTACATTCATTTCAAATAAACGTCAGCTAAAACCCGGCACCTCCACCGGCCAGCGCGCATGCTTTCCCACACCAACAACTACTCGTTCACTGCGTGGAATCAGAACACGGCCCTAATAAAGTGATCTGTCATGTCGGCTCATCCTCTTTGCGTGTCTTCCCGTGTTTGCTGAGTGACTAGGCCCTGCCGCGCTTTGTCACGTGACACGCCACTTCTAATCTCCCGAATGCCGCCTGGTCTCAAACGAAACCACGTCCTCTTCTCCGGCTTCATGCACCGCGTCACGTGGGTCATTTCCCCGTCAAACAAGAGTCGAGGAAACTACTCCGAAGTTTTGATTGTCGTTTCGCTTTAGTTTTTCAGATGTGTATGGTTTCAGTGTCCAACTGATTATACCTCAAGTGAAAGCTTATTTTCTTGCAAAAACAAGTTTGTTTCCGTAATTTGGATAAACTTCAACTCTGATTGTTTGTAAGATTCTATTGCGTTGCACTAGTAACATAAAGTTCATGCCATCATTGGAACATTCGATTTCACAAAATTGCCTTGAATATTCAGATATATAACGCATTATACATTCATGATTAGGTATATTAAATTATTTGGGAAAGCTCACAGAAAATCTTACATGCCAAAAGACATTCTACAGGCTTCGAATTGTAAAACTGGCCACAATTTCAAAGATGTTTGTCCAATTGCGCACACTGCACGCAAACACTAGAAACTATACGTTATTAGCAAGACAAAAGCGTATTCAGTTATATGATTTGTGGATGAATGCCATCTAAGAGCGTTTTGTCTGCAAGGCTCTGAATGTTATTGTGCGACGTCGCCCTCGTCTGCTCCTTGCTCCATGCTCATTTCCAAGTCTTCCGGTCGGCATCCGCGAGTAAACTTACACCGAAGACACGTGCGTGATCAATCGCTGGTTCGATTACGCCGACGCAACAATGGCATACACCTTCAGCGCACTTCCTGCTGCTAAGACGTGGTCCAGGCAGCATCTCGTTTGGATGATCTTATGAGTGGGACAATGCCGAAGCTGATCTTCTTTACAAATGACTGGTAGTGTTTCTGAAAGCTTATACTTATTCAGTTTTTTTATGGATAGGCAAAAAGAAACGCTGCAATATTAATCTGAGTTTGACTGGGAAATTCATGAACATTCACGTTGATACTGCAGAGTATGAAAATGCGATTCCAACGCCCTTGAACGTATACCTGAAATGCGATGCTTTTCATCTCTGGTTCGTTTTGTGTGGGTTTCTGTACCATCAAAGTGGTATTTTATTAAAATTATTTTATAGCGTGAGGTGCAGATTTAGCGGCCGCAGCACGAACAAGAGGGCCTATATTAAATTTTACACAAAAGATTAATTAGCAGACTTAAAAGGATGGAGGAGTGATCCAGAGAGACAAAGATAAAAATATTGTTTTATTGTTACGCGGAGGAATTGCGAAGAATGGATATTTTTCGCTGTTATGCAGATTCGTAAAAAAGATTCCAAGTGCTGAGCTAGTTACAGAAGTTTTAGATCTTCTCAAGTGTGAAAATTTGTTTGGTAATGTAGAAGTGGAGTTCAAAAAACCTAAAAATGCTTTTAAAATCTCTTTTCATCAATTCATCTGTGAACATAATTAGCTCTATGGTTCAGCCAATTGTGTTTTCCCTCGCTCTATCCCATGGCTCTGGCAACCGCAGCAGCCACAGGAGCAGCAGGAGCGCCGAGCCTGGCTCCATTTTGGCTCCAACTTTCCGCAACTGCTCAACTTCAGGTCATAGTGAAGAGCTTTCATTCGCGATAGCACCGGGTTATATCCCCGTCGATCCACATGCAAATATATGCGCTGCACCTTTGTGCGCGTTATCGCAAGCGGAAATTTAAAAACAATCGGAGTGAAAATGCTGGCAAATGCGGTGAATCTGTGAAGTATTTGAAAGGGTATAACCATGGGTAAAACCATGGGTAAAACCACCGCCGTGCACGCCACAGCACACGGATCATAGCTGCAGCATTTTGTACAATAGCGTCGCTCAGGCGCGGGAATATAGCGAAAATAGTTCGGCCAGTGTTTATTAATTATTAATTAAATATCACGTTTCGCCGGTTTATACATTACAGTGCGTATTCCAGAACAGCGTAAAAAGTCTGGTGATCTGCCCCGATATATAGGTATAATGTTGTTGGGCTGGGTTTGTTTTTGGAGAGAATCCGGGGATAGAAAATCTGGTGGCTGGTGCTTGCCACCGAACACGTTTGCGGTAAAACAAAGCCACCCGGAAACCCAGTCTGTGGCGTGTACAGCATGCCTAGCGGGAAACAGAGGGCGCTTTTCCGAGCACCATCTCATCCATTAGCTTCCCGAGTCGCTCAAGCGCACTACGGCACGGCTGCCGAGGAAACCAGACGGAAAATTCGATCAGTTTAGGAAGAAGTTGATCTCCTTTCGTCGTTCACTCATCCTTACCAATCTCTCTCTGTCGTTTGCGAAGACCAACTTTTGAAACAGCTGTAGATTGTACGCTTTGCAGCTAATTTACTCATCAATCATATTCCAGCCAAGGGATCTTTCTCAGGCGGGTATCTCAACTTTTGCGCTGGGAGGAATTTAATAATGAAAGGATTCAAGTGAAGATATTGCCAATAAATCCGATACAAGCTAAGCTAGCGTGTACATAATATAAGAGTTGATATCGGCAACATGGGAAGCGAAAGATCGATGAAAATGGCACATGATAGTGACACGAGCACCCCATCTATCATCTTATTTGCAACTATCATCGGTCGCTTCGGAGCAAATGGAGCACTAATCTGTGATTGTGCGTCAAGCTGCAGCTGATCAGTGATGATCTTTCAATTGAACGGATGCTTTTGTCATTCCTTTAGAAATATTCATCCCTTATTGACAATCTTCACCCTGTTCAGCCAATAGGTATAGTCTAGTCGCATGTTCATAGAACCTTTACCCGAAAAGAGGAACACAAAACATGACATGATCCCTGGCTTTTGAATCTGTAGTATAGTAAGTTCGACATACATGCCTTCAATTTCAAGAAATTATAAGAAAGTGGAGGCGTAAATCACCTGTTTTTATCTTTTCTAAAATTGATCATATCGCAAATCAGCTGTAGCTTTAGGCACTTAAGACCATATTCATTTCCAAATAGGCTTCTCATGCGGAATTTAATTACAGTGCAGTATGAGGAAGTGAGATATTTGAAGCATGCACCTCCTAATTAGTTCGATAAATTATAGTTGCTCCTGATCCCGAAAGTAGAGTGCCCCGGCACGCTGGCTACTCTAGTTGCGAGCGAGCAGCGCACGAAGACTATACCCCGGGCAAAGCAGCCCAGACTGGAGGTGGGGAGGTGTTATAGGAATGTCCTAGACATTGTGACGATGTATCTCATACATGTTGACTCGCTCGCGATATTCTATGAAATGGGTGTCGAGGTGCTAGCCATTAATGTAAGCATCTGCTACCTGCGTTTACGAGCCATGCATCTAAAGGCGAGGCAGAGACGAGCCATACAGATTGCATAAAGAAGAGATCTTCGGCTTTGTCACCTGCAAAATCGCGCGACTTATGCCGGCCTGGGACCAGTGGGCTGGACAGGGATTCTCTGGATTCTTTCAAACATGCCTCTTTGTTAATTTCGACCTGAGGTTCACACCAAAAGTGAAATGAGCCAGACTAGTTTGTTGTAAAATGCATCGAATTTCAGAGAGCAAAAACGTTAAAAGAAAAGATTTAGGATTTAGATTGCAAATGATGTCATGGAAGAGATCATATGAATAATTAAATCGTATATTATATTGTTCACATTGCATTACTTTCATTCCAACGCGTTCACCTAATTGCAGGTCTCACAAGAGATGAAGATGCCACAGAAGGGTCTCGCAAGATTTGGTCTTTTGGTCCAGGGGTCGGCTAGATCTCTTTCAGCAAAGGTGTCAAAGCCAAAATGATGATTTCGTTTTCTATGAAACGTGCACTTTCTTTGTATATCGACACATTCACAAAATCCAGTGTCCTCAAAGCCTCCGTGTCATCAGTGGGTGCAAAAACCGACATAACTACCTATTGGCAGTATCACGCGCAACATTCAAAGAGATAAATGGACCCGAGATCTTTACAAAAGAGAGGTTACAAAATTGATGTTTGCATTTGCCCATGCGCGCTTTGACTCACATCTGAAATAAGATGTTCATCTATTATGGTGTCTAAAGCTATAGGAGCCAATGGCATAATATATTGAAGCCACATTCTATATATCATTTTGGTGATGTGGTGCAGAGATGCTATGTCCTGCTCGCCAAGCACATGTCAAGACAATTCAGGTAAACGTTTAAAAAAATGCAATAATTCAAATACGCGCAGATACAAATTTTCCAGACACCTACCCGCACTGACAGATATGCGACTTTTCCATCGGAAATCAACTTTCATGGACATCGAATAGAAGTGGCGCGCTCATGTCTATACCACCAGGGGGGCCTGGCATCACCACCCCCCTGGGCGACCTATCGACCCCCCGTCGCCGGAGAGGTGTGATAAGGATTAGACGAGAAGCTGCAGCAGCCCAAGCTTTCAATATCCACACAGGCTCCTCACACATGGACCACGGATAATCCGGGATGGGATGAAAGCTTTGAATCTCGGCTCGAGCTAAGCGAGTTTCATGCTTGTCTGCATTTGTATTATTCGGAATTAGGGATGTTTTCGTGTGTTCATCTCAGAACGCAGCATGCGGGAGCTGCATTTTTATTGGGATAATATATGAATAGAGTTTGTATAAAAGTGGTAAGCACCATAGGAATGTAAAGATGCGTGCTTTCATACTTTATGCCTTTCGTAATTAAATCCTTATATCGGACGTTGTTTTAATAATCAGCACCGGGTAAAATGCAGACGTGCGAGCTTTGAACTCTGCTTCATGCAGATATTCATACATTGTTACCGCGTAGGTGAGCTAATTACTTTAGCGCCATCTCTTCCCGCACCGGATGCCACCGCCGCCTGACGGGGAAATCGGAAGTGTGAACATTACCTGCAAGTGCTGCTCTCCTTTTTACGAACACAAACTACGAGAAACATTTCCATTGATTAATTTCCCTCCACCGCTGCTGACTATCATCGACACCCTGCAGTCTACTCCGCTATTACTGGCACGCCATACCACTCAGCTTTAAACTAACCCCTACAACTCGATTCGGATGAGCGCCTGCTTCCCAGTCTAGTCCCAACACTTGCCGCCATAATGATGCGAACAGTGTCTTGCCTCAAAGCCCGCGAATTCGTGCAATCCTAAGGCGTCGATTTACATTCCCAAGCGATCGCGCCCCCTCCGATGGCAGAAATGTAAAAGGCCATTCACTGAGTGATAAAGTATTGTGTGTGATACGCATTATCGTCGTTCTTTGCGGCGTCCTGTCCTATCATTGGTCCACGGTCTCCTGGCCAAGCGTGGCGGGCAGGGCGTCGCGACGCCTCATAGAGCGCCGCTGGATAATGCGTCTCTCTTCGAGGCTATTTCCATTGTGCGCCGCCCCTGGCCGGGGTAGATAGATGTGCGACGGCACTGCTAAAAGCAAAACACGATTCGCCTATTCGTGACTTTAGAGCGGACGCCCGATCGAAAACTTTTAGTTGAGTCGCTGAATTTATTTTTAGTGTTTTCCGGGATTGGCACCTCCACTCCGGGCAAAGTATGCGGCGTTAGCGTGCGAGTATGCCACCTAGCGGCTGAAGCGCGAAGTAGCTCTGCTTCCACGGACTGGCGCCTCCACCAGCGTCGTCAATTCATAAACTATAGTTAGCTTTCCCATGATGTATGTTATTGAAAGTTTTAATTGCAAGAGTCCCAATCGAGACTAATGTATATCGGCTATCCTCTGGAGTCATGGCGTCCGTTTCACTTGTTGCAGGTCCGTGTGACGGGCAGCGGGATTGGAGGCTACCTGGACGGGAGCGGGGAGATGGGCAACTGGATGAAGTACGTGCGCTCCACTAGCGACCCCGAGGTGCAGAACATGAAACCGTGCCTGTTGGCCGGCCAGGTAAGCCACTGCCAGCCATCTTCCGTTTCCACGCTAGTAATATGTAAAATATGTTAAGCATTCCGCCTTCAAGAGTCAAATTTTTAGCATGTCCACTATCTGTGTATTTTAGTTTCAAGAAAATGAGCAAAATAGTTGACCCGATACCAAGATCATTCGCAGATACCAAGCTAAGCTGCGCATAAAATAGCCAACAAAAAGAAAAGCAGGAGAGAGTTTTGATGGAAAATGCGATGCCAATCGCGACACGCCATCGTCCCATTTGCCTTAAAAACCTTCTTTCCTGTGGCAGCTTGAATACTTATTTGCTCGCACACCATTAGGCCTATTATGTGACAACCGCCCAGTCCAGCCAGCTCTACATTCACCGAGTTTTTGTAGACAACTCAAACGTCTTCCTTTTCGATCTGTTTAGAAAACGTTGTTTGATGAAGTGAATGGGGGAAAAACATCGCGAGCATTAAAATCATTTTTCCTGCGACGTGCTCATGCAGCAAAATGTGTATCACCGATTATTGACTAGTAAGGCGAAGATATATTACCCTTCGATACAAAGTAAATAATAATAAAGAATGCTAAACTCCTACGAGTGCTGCTCGGCTTGCTAATTGCAACGTAATTAAGATTCCGAAAGACTCGACTTAATGTTGTGCAGTACATGCGTGATGATTGCTGTTCGGAGATGCTATTAAATCGATGTTATCACAATATGTGAAACATGATGTCTGCCAGTAGGTAGCGGCTGGCAAAAGCACATTGTTGTCGATAGTTCATCACAATTACCTACAGCTTGCTAGAAATTGCACTTTGGATAAGTACGCGAGCGACGCAATGCCGTGCGACGATTTATGTGAGAACTCACAAATTGACATTAACCAATCGTGATATAATGTGACCTTACAACTGCAACAACAGCATTCCGTGTGATTCTTTGCTGCGACCATTCATTGCTAGACTAGAAGATGAAACAATAAGTGCACCACTTAGATCATATTTGTGTTCGATCCACATATAATGAAACTACTCGCAGTTTGAAATATTCTCCATGAGCTGCTGTTGTACAACTACTTTGTAATGCAACCGGTTTCGTGCCTATGCCCATTGCTTGCACGAGGTAGACACCATGGTATTCCGGCGATATTTGCTGTGAGTGATCATAAATGCACCCTCTGAGCTAGACATCCTTGTTAGGCTTCGACATTCGACAGTCGAAACAATGTCATCACGAATCACGATTGCCTCGAACATGGCAACGGCCAGAATCTGTTTTTCGTAGTGTGCTACGGAGCCGTTAACAACGCTCTCCTACACTACACTCGCTTGTAATTATGATAATCCACTCAGGTAATGATTGGTCTCTAATCACGCATCATTCAGCTCATGATATCACCCATGCTGAAGTAACATAGGTATCGGCAATCTTCTTGAAACATCTCCCAGTTTTCGAATGTTAATATTCACAATAACTTCCTGTTCCTCTCAGAGTCTTGCCAATCATTGAACCAAATAGCTTCCTGTCATTGCGGGAGTGATCATGCAATGATACTCGACCGACACGTCATCTGCATTAAGACCATAAATCACAAGGCATTTCTGGGGGTGGAGAAAAAATGGGGTGATAAGGTGTCTCTCTTGCGTGGCCTCTTTGCATTTTTCACAGAAAATGTTCCATTTCGGAACACTCCTTTTGACCTATTTAAACTTGGATAGAAATTTACTGCAAGGTGCAATACTAAATCAAAGTATATTATGGTTGAAAATCCATCACATGCGTAATTAATTTATTCTGTATTCCGATAAAGGTGTTCATGTTAGTGGCTTAATTTTGATAAACTTCCTAAATTATGAGTTATATTTAATTACGCTTTACTTTGCACCTGGAGTGCTGCAATTACTCGCACCTCATGCTTATGTAGTGGGTATAGGTACGCAAGCTGGCAAGGTGCGTTAGACATACATTTTTATTATGTGCATGTAACGTTTCGGCTATATTCACAAGTCTGCATTAAAGCCTCGTGCCAGTAACTAGGCTATGATAATAATAAGTGGCAGAAAAATCAGATAAAATATAGCTTAATTTTTCCTTTATTTTTGTGATTGGCCCGACTGTGAAAAGCGTAACAGAGTCGGGATGAGATAAGAGAGCTGCGAGCTGCGAGCTGCAAGCGGGCACCAGGTAACTGGAGAGGGATGCGGGATTACGCTTTGTCACGCATTCGGCGTGCCGTGCGTGCGGATATTAGGCGAGTGACCAATGGGTGGCCAGAGGGAAAGTGACACTGCTAGCCGAGCCGAATGCGAACCCGATGGCAATCTATTCGCTCGACTCCCGCTCGTGCTGTGGCCAGTGCCACTGATTTCGCGAGCGAACTCGACGTAGACACGACGCGTGATTGTATGAGGCCGAGAATAACGCGCTTTTAATTGCACCACATGTTTGTAACGAAGCAGTTGGCTGCGTATGACATGATTTACCCCACTAACAACGTCGAGTTTCTTTGGGAGGAACACTTCGAAGTCAAACCATCCCAATACCGTGGTCTAATAGTCAGTTTTGGCAAACCTGCCTTGCATATGTGGTCAACAGCGAAATCCCCAATAACTAGTCGTTAATAAGAAATCGACCTAAGATGATAAGCCACTTGGTTTCAATTTTCAAATACCACTCAACAAATCATACATAATTACTTAATGCAAGAAATAAATAACAGCATGGGTACGTATGCACAAATCTATTCTTCCTTTTTGTGACGGGAGTAAAAGCTCAGAGCGTCGGTGGTGGAGGTGCCAGGTCTAGCAAGTACCAAACGGCATCTTCACTGATGCAAGCTCGCCTTTAAACCTGTACTTATATTATTGTAACCCTGGTGGTGCCAGAGACTGAAAACCACTACCTGCCTTATATATAGATCAAAATAATTTTGGTTTGTGTGCTCTTCAGATCTTCTACGAGACGACACACGAGCTGGGCCCGTCGGAGGAGCTGCTCTTGGGGCCCAGGGAGCCTCTGCAGCTGGACATGAACGGGGAGTCCACGTCGACTTCGGAGGACCACAGCGACAGAGAAACAGGTAGGATTCAAGAACTCGCATAGCCTTCATAATCCCCATTTGTAGCATTTCGTGCGAAGCGCTCGACTAGGAATATACTCCTGCAGTTACCTATAACCTAAGTATCGTCAGACAACTGAAATCGGGTTATTTTACTTTGTACTTTAAAAATACACATTCTGGCATAAAAGTCGGATATTTGAAATCGATTTCGTAGCTTGATTGATGCAATTCGAGCTTTGGCTTAGCGCACTGACAATGATTCAAGTAGTGATCAAACGTTCAGCGGAAGCGGCGGAGTCCCATCAAATTTGTCTGCGCCAAGGCAACAAAAGAAAGCCCACAAAGTGTCAGGAACCTCATGATGGATATAGGACACACACACACACATGTGAAAAGTAAAGAAAAACTCGCGTCCTGGAAAAGTTGAATAGCGCATATACTCTATAGACGCATTGTTTCTGTAAGGTATGGGCACTAGGCAGTGAGTCGTGTGATTTATTCGAAGTGTCGCCCGTGCACTTGCGGGAATACACATCAGAAATTACAAGCAAGCGACAGCTGGGGGCTGGCGACGCTGCTCGCTCGTGGTCACGATATCATTCTCCACTCAATTAATATGGATGGGGAAATGGTGATGGATGGTGTCACTGAAAATGGGCAGCAAAAGGCGAAGCCCGCCCCTTTTCATATTTCAGTGAAAATGAGTATTTTTAAAAACGTGGATTTATATGTCCATTTTCCACCGTGCATATACTGTTATCTCTCGTGGATTTTTTCCTGTACTTGGAGAATGCATTGCGTCAAAAGGACAATCTGTAAAAAAAATCTTAAATATACATCATCAGATATTAAAATGGCAGCTATTTTCACTGTAGGAAAATCTGCACGCGACTTAGTTATTAGCATCCAAATGATAGAAAAACCAATAAATTTAGGATGATTAGGATGACCTGCACGTGTAATTAATGCCCGATGCATTTATCAGAATGAATAAATAACGTGTTTACAACATTCTTATCACCATTCCAGATCGATGTTAATAACACTGCTGGAGCCTATTTGCTATGTGGGTGTTGTTAAACATGAAAAGTAATTTTCTAAAACCAATGATTACTATTTGCATCGCTATCTTTTCCGCGATCTTTACTAGCTGTTGTGCATTTTTTGCTGTAACGCGTATGATTTGTATAAAATAATGATAATAACTAATAAGCACTTGCGATACATAACATTGAAGTATGCACATAAAATATTCTATCTCCAAAGTAATTAAGGCTGCTGTCTTCATAACATACCTTTTTGAGAACGTTACTCTGCCTACGATATAGGTACTTTCCCTTGCGTATGCGTACAGAGTTAAGGTGGTTTATGAAATATCTGTGTACATCCTTATAGACTTTCAGCGTTTCAGTATTTATAAAAGAATCCTCTCTAGAACTATATTATGAAGCAAAAGCATAAACGATTTAAATAAAAGCCACATAAAAAAAGAGAAAGCGAATTCAGTATTTTCTTTCTGAAATCTTCAACGCAGCTCACGCACAGTTTTAATGAGCGCCATCTTTGCTATCATCCCTCTCCAGCGTCGCGGCGCCGACGCTTCTGCGAGCAGACATTAAAACTTGCAGAGATCTTTATTGTCACATGGCTCACGTACAGTTTAAGCTTTTAATTAAAACCCATTAACGTCGTAATTAGGTATTAAGTTTACGTGCCGGCACTGCTAGCGCGGATAGCTCAATTCCGTTATTGGACGCAGCGTGGAGTGGGGATTTCATCATATCTTTGCGTCTTTGCGCGCTCGTTTTAGCTTTTAGCAGTCACCCAGCGGCGAAACGCAACAGCACAGCATGATATTTACTATCTTCCTGCTGCACTTGGTTCCAGTGGAAATTTCAGTCACCAATCACGCAGGCAGGAGACTAATCTGTTCGTTCCCATTTATTCCGTCTTATTAGGAAACTTTTCTGTGCTGTTAGCCAAGTTTCCACAGTTGCATATCTCCTTTATCCATCACTGAAACATTCCCTATTATCATAAACTATTTTTGAAAACGGAAAGGGCATAATACACACTCACACAAAGCCACATCTCGTTCTTTCGAACAGCAATTCGCGCATTTGCATGAAGCGGATAGAAAAAACCCAACGTTATTGAAAGATTATACAGAAAATATCTGATACTGGTTTGCAGAATCGAAACGCGCCTCCCAAAGGGCAGGAGTGACCCTCCCTCTCGGCTAGTTATAAAACATATTAACTCTTCCATTGAGCTGGAATTGAATTTGGCTTTTAGTCAGCTGACATCGAGCCGCGACTCTTGGTGTCGACAAAGCTGAGAAACGTTCTCGGTTGACAGCTTTATCTCGTGCCGAGCACAGGACACGTTCCGTACATCCCATAACAATAAAACATAATCATAATATATAATATATTCAACCCCAATCGGCGAAAACCACGCGTTATGTGTTATGATATATATTATATTATTGTATATATCTCATGGGCATACCCACATTGAAAGTACGCCTATTACAGCTTTATTTGTCCAACAATGCAACATGATCAGGCCACAATAGAGATCGAATGCGCGCAGCGAAAGGGGTGTGATACTGTGAACATAGAAAATGTGACCGGACAATATGGAATTCAGGATCAGAAATATGATTCAGTTAATGGTTTATGAACGTGTGTTTGTGGACGACATTCATTGTGTTATTATCTGCAACTGTGACGTAACAATTGTTAAGGGCAGAGGACAAAAGGTTGTAGGGGTACGTTTATAGGGGTGAGAGGGCGGGACAGAGTTGGCAACCTTTGCCTTCTCGTAGTTTGATTAATATTATTGAATCCGTTGTCATTAGTAAGACTATCTGTCAACTTGATTTAATTATTGAACAAATCTGTAATTAATCGATGGGAAAAATAACGAACAGTTACACGTGTTGATTTGAGAAATAGTTTGCAGCGTTTCGTTACAACAACAGGTAAATTCACAACAAACAAAGGCATCGTAGAGCATTTCATTTCCGATCACTTGCACGTGATTTCTGTGTGTCCAAATCACACCCCCACATCGAAACGTATTGCGTGGCAAAAGCAAAACAGTTGGAAAACCTGTCGCAATTGTCTAATCACGGAGGGCAAGCGGCGGGCTTGGCCC
This sequence comes from Nemoura dubitans, assembly GCA_921293005.1. Classification (NCBI taxonomy): domain Eukaryota; kingdom Metazoa; phylum Arthropoda; class Insecta; order Plecoptera; family Nemouridae; genus Nemoura; species Nemoura dubitans. The sequence goes on from OV121074.1 coordinate 25,339,506, forward strand.
TTACCCCTTCTCAACCCTTGCTCTTTTTGTCTGCCGCCCAAGGGGTGCACGCGACGCCTCGCTGCACTATGGACGACGCCGTCTGATGTGGGGGTCGCCTCGCCGGGGAGGGGCGGGGGTGGGGATGGGATGGGGACACTTGATGAATCTCCCTGACTTCTCACAGCTGTCTCTTAGCTGACGTCGGGAAACCCTGCACGATTTCCCATGAAAATTTGGAAACACAAATAAGTCACGTTGCTCGGGCATGAATTGTGAAACATTGCATCACATCCATCGATAAGACTTTGGAAATGGATGCCGCGATCATTGAAATTAAGAAACCATGCGAATTCCCCCCCTTCCCACAGGATCATTCCGATTGAAAGGACGCTATCCATGTGAAATAAATAAATTGCATGTGGGTTTATCTGCTTAGAAGAGCGTGGTTTCGAAGGGGATTAGATATGAAGTGGTATTCCGGTATCGTTCCACTAATTACCCGTTACGCGAAACCGCCGATAGTTACGGCATGGGTGAGCTCACATCGCGGGCGCTCGTGGGGCAGGAAAGCATCTGCCGCGAGGGCTCCAGCCACCGGCCACCGGCCACTGGCCACCGGCCACCGGCCACCGGCCATTTGGCGCCCGGAAACGCTGCAGGAAAGTGCGGCGCACATTGAAGATATACCTATCCTCTGTAATGCGTTCCCATTCCTTTTGGGGCAAACAATTAGTAGAAAATTCTCTCTCACCACTAATTTGTTGCCGCCGAAATTGTGTAGCAAAAGGTAAACAAATTATAGAAAAAAATATAGAATACACTTACGGTCTTACCTATACATATAGAAAAAAAAATACCTTGGCAGACCAACAGTATAGGTACTATCACGTAGGACAGAAGCTCATTGGTCACAGATAAACGTACACTTTTGAGGTTTGACATCAAAAACCTCTCGTCAACCCCTTTCTTCATTACATTAATATTTATTTGTGATGCAACATTGATTTGACTGAAATCACCTGACCTCTCACCCTCGCCCACTCCTGCGTCTCACCCCTGCCCACCCCTGTCTCGTCAAGGTTCACCTTCCCGACACCTGCCCTTCGCCCTTCGCCCTACAATAGCACGTCAACCAATGCTCGAAAACAACAAAAAACGCAATTCACATGGGCAGTGATTATCTACTTCTGTTAGATTCCCTGTGCGCACTGTCAACCCTCTGTTCCGGTCTGCTTGGCGTCGGCCCTGGCGGCGACGTCGGAAGCTGCCCGACGCCTCGCGACGCCTCGCTACAGCTGACGTCCAGATGTCGCAAATCACTTCCAACCTCAACATTTGTAACGGTCACGGGATAGTTCCAGTGTTGCGGGGCGAGAAGGGGTGAGGGGGCACGGGCCCAGATTTGCATAGGTCAAATTTGAGATGATAATCGCTTGGCAGATCGACGTAGATGAAGTTACTAATTTGGGGCATGTGTTTGCGTCCATGGTGGACATGGCGGAGTGGTGCAGAAAATGATGGTCGGAATGGTCAGCTTTTGACACATGAGTTATCGCACACAACGAAGGGAGATCGTCTTTTGATAAGCATATCTTTGAAATCCGCTCTCCTGCTTTCGTATCTGCGCCAATAATAAATGGCGCGAGCGTAAATTTTTTGAGTAAAACTCAAAACAGTATACTTCAGTACAAACAATGGGAAATTAACGGTAAGCAAATCAGGAAAATTGTGCTCCTTGCAGGATACGAATCCAGGACCTCTTGCCGTCCTGTCATCGGCTCGGATGCACTTGTTTAACGCTTCGCTACCCTAAAAATATTAAAAGCGAAACTTCCCCCGAAGAAATAATTTTACATTGGACACCGACCCCAAAACAAACAAGCAGTTTCCAACCGTCTGACCGCAATTGTCTTAATTTGAATCAATCTATACAAAATCAAGTTCCTTAGTTCCTGCACACCGTCAATCAGCGATCTCCAATTGGCGTCAATCCACCGTCTCGACTCGAACCGATACGCACTGGCCTGCGTGTGCCATCGATGCGTAGAGACGCGTGCTTGTGCGTGAACGCGCCAACACGGAGGGCAGCGAATGCTTGACCTGCGCCCGATAGCGCAGACAGCTGCCAATGTAAGGCTGCTGCGCGCTGCGCAAGCCCGGGGAATCTAGGTGCAGACACTCAGGGCTGCGTGGGGCGTTCACGATGTCTAAGGGATGTGATGACGAAGGCTTAAGTCACATCCGGGGCACCTTTCATAGTTGGTATTTGACTTTGATACAAAAATAATAATGTTGCTCTGGTGATTGACAACGGCTTGCAATAACGTTTCGGTTGACAACTTTTCTTCGGTTACCTTCGTAGAGCAGCTATCCTTCAGCTTTATAGCGTTTTACAAGTGTACTATAAATCTCAAGCACCCCAATCCGTCCGTTAACTCGAGATATAACTTAATTAGCTTTTGCAATAAAAATAATTGAAATTAATCTATCTCTTCGTCTGTTATCTCTCTGCCATGGCCGTACCTTACCGGAAGACCGGAGACTACCCCGCAGGACTTCCGTTAGGGCTCCCTTAGCCGTGACATCACACCTGTTCAAACTCAAAGGCAAAGTGCATGCCGTTTATTCTCACCCTTGTACATACGAGGTACTTTGTGCCATACCCGGCAGGTTAATCTATTATTTCGAATCAATCAGTGTCGATCGCTTAGTAAGCAGTTTCTTTTGTGAAACAACCGACACAAATTTTGTTCAAATCTCTGCAATGTTTCTACTTTGTCTTCATGCTTGATGAAGCGTTGCAAGAAGGGTTAGAATTCTCAATATATTCGATAAAGAAAATGTACCGCATCGTAATACACAAGTACATAAAGCTTATTATGCCAGTGTTTTGGATGGAAGGCATATATTAAATTGATTCGGATCAGGTCTATAGATGGCTTCGTTAACAAAACGTAAATTTTGGTTTACAGAATAATTATCATCCCAACATCTCCACATTTTCAACAGTTTTCTGACAAAATTTCACCTGCTTGAAAGTGTTCCATGTGAATCAGAAACAAATGCCGTTTCGTACCTAAAATAACAATGCACTTGCTGGATATTCACATGCTAATTTCATATCCATATGGCATTTCAGTTAAAAACGTTTTATAAGTAAACGAAATGCCATATTGCGTTCTCGGCGGCAATCATTCCAAGTCATAGTCGAGTTGATTCGGTGAGTGTTTGGATCTAATCTGGGGTGATCGCTGTACTTGACTGTGCCTCGGACGTTGAGCTAGCCTCATGGACAGTGCGTTTCGTTACGCACCGAAAGCCGTGCGTTCCCGACTCCCAGATTGAAGCCACCTGAAGGCTGAATGACGCAGGTGCGATATGTGATGCGATGGATGTCCTTTGCTCGGCTATGGGAAAGTTTGTTGTTACTTCTATAAATTTTTATGATTGTAGTATATAGGAGGATGATGGTATAACAATATCTGACAAAAAATAAGATCTGCACTCATGGTCCATTTCAAAACTCGTTCGTGGGAACATGGCTTTTAGAATTGATCCATAATAGTGTGAATCAATAATTAAATTATGTACCTACCGACTTTTATTATAGATGCAAGGTTGGATGAGCAAGAGGGGTCATTTTAATAAGAAAATAATTCTCACTGCACCCTCCCTATCGCAACGTGTGCAGATACCGGATACATCAGATCAGCCTCAAAAAACGTAAGGGTGAAGTTTTATTCAAATTATCAACAGTTTCTCTCCAGTAACATCCGATGTGAATCGTAATTTTTAACAAACTTTCCATTCATTGTTTTGTCGTTGCCCCAATTACCTGCCAAGTAGGCCGGGGGATACAAAGCTATGTGACGTCCGAGGCCTGACCCAACCATCCGAATCAACGGCTCATCATTTTATTGGGGAATCAAGTGCCCAGCATTAGGCGATTTCGTCAGCCATGCGCGTCCAAATCAGAAATTTTACTGGGAGTCGTCAATTTGCCAGCCGAAAATTTTTACGACAGATAATAGTGGTGCCGGATGATTTTCGGTGACTGAAACAATATTGTCTAGTACATTGTAGATGTCCACCTCGCAACTGAATGCAGTTTGTAATGACGATCTGATAAAAATGAGCAAATAAAGTCACCATCACCACCCTTGCCACGCGGGTAGGAACACTCTGCATGCATGGTAGCTGCAAGCGCACGATAATCACACCATTACTGTTTCAAATGACCAATATACCGATTAAAAATATATATTTCCATATCTACTTAATTAATTAATTAAATAAACTGAAGCGAATGCTTTGATATCACGCAATAAATATAACATGTTGAGCCGTTCTTATCGTAAAAATCATTGGATTTAGTTTATAGTGAAATACGACGAGGCCAGAAACAAATTGAATTGATGTTCACAATACTTCCGGATCCTTCAATTTTACAACTTTTGATTCCTCGCTTTTATCATGTACAGAGCAATCACTGAAATAACTCAAATGGTTTTCATTTATAGTTTTCCAAAAGACGCTGTATTGTCTATATGTAGTCAAATAAGTCAATGCGAAATTGGACGACTCGCAATAAAAATTCCTGCCGATGTTCTTTCGTGAACGTATCAGTTTCTCGATGGCTAAATTTCCATTTTATCTCGGAAACTACTGAAGCACAACCAGAGTAAACTAATTATGTGCATTAAAAACAAAGTCCACTGGCATTTTATTAAACGCACCACGGCAAGTCAGCCATCATATCCAGGTTCATATGTATGATGGAACAGAAGCGCATGGCAGTTTAATAGTGCAGCGTGGTGCAACCATATCATGATGATGCAAGGTAATGATGGTTACGATTATAGGACATTTATACGACTGTGTCAACTTACATGGTGTTTTATAGATTTGTTTAACGACGCACTAGCTTACATTCATTAGCAAGATGAAGGTTAGGTCAGGTTCGACTTCCAGAACGGCGAAGCTACAAGCCTATTTTTCGTTTCGCCTTCAAAGTTTATCTAGGATGCTGATCGCTAGACTTTCCGTTCAGCTTTTTTGTTTTAACCCCAATCGAACAGCTCATCTTCATATAGAAGGAAGCTAGTATATATTCTACCTATACTCTATGCATTCTGTCACTATATACGTCAAGACAAAATATAAGCAAGAACAGTGTCGGAACAACATAGCCACACCTATAGAGTTTAGAAAACGACGCCAGGATTTTCAGGCAGTGGGTATACGTGAATTTTCCTATCACATGGCCAGAGTAAAATGTCGTTGGATCCGTTCGAGCCATGCGTACGAATCGGCGAGTTTTGCTTCTTTCCTGTCCGGAAGCGAGCGCCGATCGTCCACCCCCAAGCCCCCACCCCGACAGCTTGATCGAGTCACCGATTGCCACCCCCCTGGCTTTATGACTCGCGATGTGAACCCCAGGTGACCAATGGTGGCACGGGATGGAAATATAAGCCTATGGGACACGTGTTTGATACCACTTTATTGATATTCCCTCGACACTGTTGGTATTAGTTGCGAATCCATATTCACGGAAGTCACTATTAGTATTTCACTCTTCGGAAGACTCGGCACAAGTTTATTGTTTGTTGACCAACTAGGACCGACAACTACAGACTGCCCAGTGGGCTTTGCTTGCATCTCTAATTAGCATAATATAAGGTACGTGCTGGTGCTGTGATTGGACGACAAGATGTTCGAGGCAATTTATTTGAATAAGTAAACTTCATATTTTTCAAAAACCAATACGAATCTAATGTAAGATATTTTTCACATGTGTGATTTTATTTTTAATACGCGTTCTGTTCCATGCTCATATGGCGTGTTCAGCTACAAGACATTTAGGACTTTTTTTGATCCCTTGATTGTACCTACTTGACCATCCGTTCAAATCCTTGCATATTCAAGCCTATGGCACGATGCAAATACAAATAAACAGATGAATTATAGACGCCGTCAGAAAAAAATCCAAAAACTAGTTATAAACCAACAGCTCATGATCCATCATTAAAACATGTATTGACACATGCTTCTCTATGCATGCATTAATTACGAGTGTGATCGATCACAATTTATGGGCCTGCCTCGATGATAAAATATGTGCATTAGCATTAAAAAATAAAGTGCACAGGCAGCACAGGTACGATGACCACCTTGAAAGACCCAAATCGTATGTTCAATGCTCCAATCCATTGAAATTTTCAAGCATATTTCGAAGAATCGCAACCTTGTTTCAAACGACCGTTGGGTATTGTGTTTCGAAAGGCGTCTGCATCAAAGACGCGTACCGACCGCTCATTCTGCCTACAATATCACACGCAAAATCTCCGTGCTCCACGCACATGGCTTGCTGCATCATATGACCTAGGTCATAGTTCTAGTACTAAAGGTTTCATATGTCAGTTTCGTGACAATGATTATTTGAATTTTGAGAAAAAAACTTGTAAAAATGAGCACATCTTAAATTTAATGAGATATCCCTATCGATATAGGCGCATTGCAATGGTCATTTCAAGTGAATTACTTTTCTAAAACAATAAGCATTTGACAAACCATAAAATACAAATGATTCCCTGTCTTGCAGAATCGCAACATTCTGGAACCGTCGACGACGATCGCGAAGACGCCGAGGACGAGGACGCCGACACAAGATGCATCGTATGCAGCACCGAGTTCCCAGATGTTGACCAGTAAGTTTATTATTCAAATTTATCTTCGCTTGAGATGCATATAGGTCCACTGAATGGTCTACTAGTCCACACAATCCTCTCAGGAGTCAGGATATTGCCAAGTCTATCGTTATATGTTCGCGAATTGTTTTTCGGGATCCAGAAATAAAATGTAATGTGCCAATTATGATGGAAAGACATTAGTGTGAATGCACGTGATATAGACATAAGTCATCGTTTTATTGCCGCTACTTCATGGCTTGGCGAGGATTTTAGATGCTGGCACCAGCGGTCTGTCATCCAGAGCTCATAAACCCACATCTTTACGACAGACATAATAGAGAAGAGTCGTAAGATTTTACTTAATAAATCATAAATCCTAATAGAATCGTTACAATGCCATACGACCGTGACGATATGAAAGAAGGGTGCTCCGGCTGTCTGGAAGATTGCTGATGAGGTTGCATCGTAAGAAACTGTTCTTTAGTCAGAGAGGAAATTTAAAGACAATTCGTGTCTTAAGCTGAAACGTCTTGCCTCTTTACGGCACATGAAACAACTGATTTTTTTTGTCAAATTATAGCCACTCAATACAAAATTAGAAGAGATTTTTGTGAAGTGTAAAATGCTGACGTCGGGTTTTAGTTCATACATAGGGTGTAGTTGGTCACAAAGTACGTACCTATAGTACATAAAAAAGTATATTGTAAATTGTAATACACCCTACTGGAATAAATATTGGGGTATTATTCCATACGAACGCACGACGTGTTCGTTATAATATTCAATTAAACTTCTTGAAAGCTCCTTTCTCGATGCAAAGAAGATGTCATGTCAAAATAACCTTAACTGGGAATAATAATTATCATTATGAAATTAACGTCCCTTCGAGAGTCCATCTAGGAGTAATAACAACTCTCAGCTATCAGAACCATTATAGTATAGTTTGGAAATAGGGGATGTTATGGGTATAGGCAAGGCAGGTATAGGTGATGGTAACTTCTTCAGTGTGGGATTGTGCCAGGTGGAAGTAATCGAGAAATCGCAAAGGTAGAAACCCACGAGTAAATAATAGAGTAATCATACGTGATGATTTTAAGTGCCACACGTCGGAAGACAAGTCCTCTCTGAAGTTATTGAATTTTGTTCCAATTCTTAGACTAGTCAGTTTTGAGTTCAAATTAATCTACCAACTTTATTGAATTTTAATCAAAATGTTTTACTACATAGTAAATGAGTCTGCGATGATAGGCACTGGACAATGTGTTTTTCTTGGTTCAGTCTCAGCCATTCTTACATTTTGAAACAAACATCTTGTTCGTGTTGCGATGTCGTCTTTTATCCCCAACACGTTGGCATTTATCAACTCCTCCTTGCTTTATATATACGAGGCTCAAAAGTAGTAAAAACGTCGTCTCACACACCCACGTAACGAACTGTAAATGCTCCGAACCGAAAGGGCAAGAGACGTGGACTTAATTTCAGAGACATCGTTTTATTGCCTATATACGAGCGTCGGGCCTGCTCACGATCACGTAGCTTCACCTTGCGTGCAAAGACACCATCGAGCAGGCAATCATAGCGTCGAGTCGACCCTCTGCACTCTCTCGGGGGTCGCATGCTCACTTAGGCGCCGTCCTCCTTTATTCACCACCTCACGCGACCGGCGACACCTTCGCTGCCCTCGTCGCAGTCACCAGTCACCAGTCACCCGTCACCCGTCACCCCCGTATCCCCCATGGCCAGCGCGACGACAAGCAGACAACGCCGTACAATGGCCCACTGCGGTGATTGAGCTCACCTCGCCAAGAAGATTGGTGTGTGTTGGAGGAATGACTATTAAATTGACGGCCGCAATTGTATGATATCGATGTACGAATGTGAAATGTCGTTAAAAATGGCATTTGGCTGACTACTGAAATATGGTCCATGATATATTCTCGCTAAATTTGGATTAACGGTCGCTTTTTGCGAATAGAATCTATTTTAAGAATTTATCATAAATTGTATTATTCATTTTCTATGGTAGATGGAACTTGAACAGCTAGAAGATACATTTTTATTGATAAATATAAGATCATTTACATTATTTTTCTATAATATGTGGGCATGAAAGGATGGACATGTATCAGAATCATATTAATTGCCTTCTTTAACCAGTTCTCTATGATAAAATACAGCTCATATTGACCATACCAGCTCAATTTTGAAATAACAATATTCAGTATAAACCGAGAAACTTTACCGATATACTTTTACGGGAATGTCATTGAAATTATTTTAAAATTACTAACTAGCAACTTTATGAATGATTGAGGTTTTGTTGTATTTTCCTAGAAAAACCGATACAATTCCTCTTTGTTGATATTTTTGATTCCACGCACAGTTGGTATGAGGAGTCTAGATTGCCTGTTAACCCTACAGCCTCGACGAGCACTTGGTGACGTGCCATCACTACGTGCCGGACCAGTACAAGTGCGAGCACTGTCCGCGGGGCTTCCCCTGGCGCCCTAGTCTGCAGCGTCACAGCGCCATTCACCACCAAGACGAGCTGCGGAAGTACCCTTGCGAGAATTGCTCAAAGGTAAACGTCAACCAGGTGAACCAACATTGACTTTGCTTAAAGACGTTAGGATACACATGCAAATATTGCCGATTTAACCATTTAGGGTAGGTGCTGATGGTCATTGACCAGTACAATATGCAACTTGGCTAGGGACAATCTTACATTTTCTCAACTTCTAGTTGAAGGTCATTTTCTTTGAAGTGCGGAAAGCCTGCTGACGATAACAAACACTTCAATCAATTTAGCAGTCAAGTGGAATTTGCTTGCTCTGTCTTAACAGCCAATGAGCGCACACACCAAAAGAGACCTCTATACAGGTTTTCCCATGGGATAAATGTTTGAGCTATAAATTTTATATAATGGATACATACTAAATACTAATTAGTACTCTTTCATCGCATCAGTTCAAATCAAAAGCGTTATAATTATGTTTACCATTGAGACGAAACTGAAGAATAGAGATTGGTGTCATCCTGAGTACCCATCTCTAACCCCATGTGTTCCGTCGTGGCTGCAGATCTTCACCGACCCCAGCAACCTCCAGCGACACATCCGCACGCACCACGTGGGCGCCCGGTCGCACGCCTGCCCCGAGTGCGGCAAGACCTTCGCCACCTCCTCCGGGCTCAAGCAGCACACGCACATCCACTCCAGCGTGAAGCCCTTCCAGTGCGAGGTCTGCTTGAAGGTACGACGGAACACTCAGGGACTCCTAGCCATGCTGGGTCTCGATCAGTACAGAGTGCACACATGGTTGCCTTAAGCCTGTCAAATATGTTTCATCTAATCACCTCAACTGTTAAACCTTCTAGTACTATTTATGATCTCTTCCCAATATACATGTTGGGAATGATTTTTCCATTTTCTGTTCCACCGACAGTCATATATAACGTAAATATCAATAAATCGGTGTTGTATTCCCACCCTCAAACCCCCGACCAACTCGAGGAAAGTGTTTCAAGTTTCAACCGGGATCTGTTTTACATGCATTTTAACAAACACGCCGCATTGTAGTACCTGTTCTCACTATCAACACCCTCAACTTGTTCGACTGTCCAGCTGATTCATTTAGCTTGGCCTGTTCCAGGCGTACACGCAGTTCTCGAACCTGTGCCGGCACAAGCGCATGCACGCGGACTGCCGCATGCAGATCAAGTGCGTCAAGTGCGGCCAGTCGTACGGGACCGTCACCTCGCTCTCGAAACACAAGCGCTTCTGCGACGCCGCGACGCCATCTCCGACCGGAGGACCGCCGCCTCCACAGTCGTCGGCCCTGGTGCCCGTCAGCTCAATGCCGCACCACCAGACAAGCCCCAACCCGTTCCTCATGTACTCGAGGCCGCACCCCTTCTACCCGTCGTCATTGCTGGGACCGTATCCGTCACTGTTCCACCCGAACGGTAGCCACCACGGGTCACCTTTCCTCGGCAACCCGTTGCTGTACCAACACCAGAAGATGATGGAAGAGGAGGCGATCAAGAGGCACGCTAGTATGTCGCCAGAGAGTCCGCACCATCCTCGGCGAAGCAGTTTCAGCTCGCTGGACGGGCACTCACCTCTCGGGAGTCTGGCGATGTTGGAGAGCGCGAGGAACGGGATCGGAAACGGGGTGAAGAGCAGCCCGTTCACACCGCCCCAGCTGACGCAGGCGTTGAGCAAAATCTCGCCACCGACGGCAGACGAGGCGGTTTCTCATCTGCAACCGTCGCCAGCGCGACCACCCATCGCTAACTCCACGTACCCGAACCCGCGCGACGCCCCCGTCTCGTTTATCAACAGGGGGCTCAGCTTGTCAGACGAAGAGGATGACGACATGCCCAGGGATCTGTCTCGGGCACACACACATATCAAGTCCTGTGTAGAGCCAGAAGAAGAGCGGCCTGCTTCGGTGGACGTCGTGAAGAAATCCTCCAGCGAGCAGCCCCTCGACTTACGAGTCGCGAAGAAGCGCAAGAGAGAAGAGCCGAATGAGTCGGCGCGAAAATCCTTCTGCGCGGTGTCACCGACGTTGCCCCGGCATCGCGACGAGCGGAAGAGGAAAAGGGAAGAGGCTATCATTTCTGAGAAGAGGCAAAAGTTTGTCGAGCAGGAGCAACATCAAATTGAATCGCAACGACAGGAATCGCGACAGGAACAACGACAGGAACAACGACAGGAACAACGACAGGAACAACGACAGGAACAGCGTCAGGATACGCGTCAGGATCAACGTCAAGAGCAGCGTCAAGAGCAACGCAGCGAATGGCCAGAGCAACAACTGAGTCCAACACCGCCAAAGATGTCGAGGGCCAGCAATTCGTTTTCGATCAACAACCTAACGAAGATCTCACCGACCATGGCGTATCCTCGACCAATGCACCCCAACATGTTCTTGGATGCGATGTACAGGCCCCAATTCCCTAACTTCTCCCCGCATCACTCCTCCGGACACGATCGTCTGCTTCCTCACCCCCCGCCGCATTTCGGTCCCTCGCGATTCCCGTTCCTGGGGCCCATGATGAACGGGATGAACAACAACCACATGCCCAATCGACCGTCGTTCGAAATGTTGCGTGCGCCACTACCAAACTTCGGGAAGCCGTTCCAAGACATCCTCAGCCCGCACATCACCTCCGGCGGCGGCGTCGTTCCCGGCAGCAACGGCAAACTCAAGGACCGCTACTCGTGCAAGTTCTGCGGCAAAGTGTTCCCCCGTTCGGCCAACCTCACGCGGCACCTTCGCACGCACACGGGCGAGCAGCCCTACAAGTGCAAGTACTGCGAGCGCTCGTTCAGCATCTCCTCGAACCTGCAGCGCCACGTACGCAACATCCACAACAAGGAGAAGCCGTTCAAGTGTCCGCTCTGCGAGCGCTGCTTCGGCCAGCAGACCAACCTGGACCGGCATCTGAAGAAGCACGAGGCGGACGACGGCAGCGGGGTGGTGGCCGTTGCCGACAGTCCCGGCAGCAGCAACGAGAACGAACGCGAGGAGGGCTACTTTGACGAGATCCGCAGCTTCATGGGCAAGATCACGTACACAGGTAGCGACCAGCTGAGCCTGCACACACACCTGTACACCCCCCAGCACATGCACCCCATCATCGACGTCGTGGGCAAGGACGGCGACGACGAGGACGACGAGGACTTGGTTGACGAGGCGGGGGCGCGAGACCTGTCGGTTGCGGACGGGGGCAACCGCCGGGGCAGCCCGCTCGCGTTCGAGGTCAAAGTGAAAGCCGAGAACGCGCTTAAAGAAGAGGCTACCAACAACAACAGCTACGGGGAACAAGATGCGATTGAAATTACTACTTAGCAATCTTACGCGGCACTGAATTGCAATCAAAATAGTTCCTAGACTCAATTTGCGACCAGGCATGGACGTTAAGAGAGAGCGACAAAGGAATGTCTCGGTTAAATAGGTGTTGATTGCAGACTTTTCAATGCTGGTGCAACTTGCAGTGAGAAGGAAAGAAAATGTAGAGCGTAGAACGAACTTGTGAATTATTTATTATGTACAGAGGCAATGTGGTGAAATTGCATGAGTTCTGTGCGTCTGGAATAAGTCAAATACGTATCATGTACATTGCTAAACGTCTTTCTGGATGTGATTTGTTCAGAAGTGATAGTCAGATGTAACCAAAGTTAATTAGGAAATTCCCCTTAATGTACAAACTAAGGTATTTTGTTTGGAGGAATGATCTTTAGGCGAAGGAAGTGGAAAACAGTGTACCCTTCCAGCAAACATGTTAAGAATTCCATTGTCAAGTTTTTACTATTCAGCAAACAGTTGGGTGTAAACTGTCTCGTTCTCAAAGGCGAACCCCTTCAGCACGTCGTAATTCTACACTCTTTCCCAGATCAATCTCAATCGAGGATCATCTACAGGCCTGCCATGTCCTAGACTTACAGGCAATTCAATGTTTGTAAGGGAAACGTTAATTTCAATTACCTACCAATATCGGTCATTGGCCGATAATTATTTCACTATTCTATGCCATTACGATTAGGATTAATAATTATATACCAATTCATGTCCAAACTTAATGATCTATGTCTATAATCTAATTGTTATTTAATAACGTCTAGTGTTGAAGTCAGAGGTATCACGTTTAGCAATCAAAGAAATCCTAAATTGCGTTCATATTGTATTAAGCGGCCAATTCCAAATATGTAGCTATACTTGAATTAATAGAATGGGGTGAATGTTGCAATGTCGTATGAACCACCTTTATAATATGCAATATAATATTGGATGAGCGTAGCGAGCGAAGAAAGCGAAACAAATACGTACAATTTATTCATTTTGCACAAGAAAATGGAAAACTGGTTGTTTCTCTTATAACTTGGGACCGATTTACCAAGTTCTGCACTGCCCTGTGGCCCTTCCACCTAACGGGCAGTACGTCTTTGAAAAAATGTTGAAAATACTGTGAGATCATTTTAGAATTAGTCTTGCAATGACAAAAATGTCTCACATGATTTATCCAACTTGTCAAATAAGCTAAAATTGTTGAAATGTTTTTACAAAAATGATATAATTGTCCCTCTCTTTGAATCGGTTCTATTTCGCGTTTGTCAACACCCATACCACGGATACATACGTTCATCCCCCCCCCCCCCTCCCCTAAGAGAGCGAAATTCGGTTGCAAACCCCATTCTTACTTCATTGTTTCTGGTTTTACATATTGAAGTATACACGCCAGACCTGTATCTACAACAGATCATCCACCAATTACCCATTGGTTAATTTCTAGACATTTTGTTTTATCAATTGCATCGATTTGCACCAAGAGCACGTCATTTTAAACAATATTTTACAGTGATAGTGTGCGGCATCACAATGGGATTAATTCATCACACAATCGTCCTGGGCTCATTTTCCGGCCGTCTTTATATTTCTTTGTCACTACCTATTTTGTATTCATTTTCTCCATTACTTTTTAGTTAGGGTATAATTATTTATCTGTATTATTTTTGTGCGCCATTAATCTGTTCCAATATCAAAGTTGATATTATTTTTAACCAAGATTATAAGTAACGTGATTATCTGAATAAAGGAGGCATTTCCGTACAATTATGTGAGTTTTATAGATACTATGTCATGCACCATCCCACAGCTGTTCCCTTGCGGAGATTTTCCCTCTTGGGAGACAGAGGAAGAGATTTCATTTTCTGTGTTCCGAGAGCATAATAATATGATTTTTGATAGAATATGTCAGTTTAAATGAGTTAAAATATATTCCTGTGGGTGGTTAGCAGCGTAGCACAAGCACTTGCCACTTGTCATCTGTCAGTATATTATAGGTGACATGCGATTGCAAGAGCACTTATCGGGTGTATGACAAAATTTTGGTTTCCTTAAGCAAATTTATTTTAGAAATGAATCAATGCTATCTGGACCCAGCAGACCAAAGTTTTAAGTTATCACCGTATATGGCACTTAGCGCGAGGAAGGCTTTCCACTAAAATCACTTTAAATTCAAGGCATTACCGATTTGAATTTCGAGCCTGTGCAGTTCACACTTGAAATTGATCGAATGCCCTTACATTGTGCGTCGACGCCTTAATTCGGAACATCCTAGCGTCTTCCCTGCCGGCTAGGGCAACAACGAAGTAAAAAACACATCCTGTAATCTGGTCAGTAGATTAAAATTAACCCGCCCACTCAAAAGTGACCTTTCATAGTTGAGTTTGTAGGTAAACTCAATTGTTTCATCAAAAGCACCTCAAGATTCCCCTGTAACGTAATGTTGTCTCTGGATCTTACTCTTAGGCCTGGAGGGCGACCGTTGGCAAGCGTTGAATATTCGCGGGCCGTTGCACTGCGCGAGTGAACCCCTAGTGAAACCTGGCTGCGAGTTCGGTCACTAGCCGCTGCAACCCGCAGCGCACGCGACCAGCTTGCCGGACCGCTGATAGGTGTCGCTTTCCACAGCAAAAGCAGCGCACAAGCAATGCCATTTCGTGTGCGTTCAAAATTCAAACCTTACTTTGGTCTAGGGACGCTTAATTGTCTCGGTTTTCCAGTCATTCCATTTATCATTGACATTTCAAATAATTTGTGTATGATACTAACATGGTACTTCATTATCACTTTGTGGAGTGCCTTTTTCACGCAATTGATATGTGGATATGCAGTAGGTTATCATCATTAACGATCCCATTTTAGTCGCAATGAATACTTAATTTCGATTTTTTGTCATAATCTGCCATTATTGTGTATTGGAGCGGTCTGGAAACGGAAGGAGCTGCAAAATGAATCTGATGAATTTAGGAAATCATAAAAGCTTTGGGACACTTTTTAGCCCATGAATAGCGTTATTCGCACATATTTATTTCCGGGCTATGCCCCCTCCCCCCTTCCGTATAACTTCGATTAACTTAAAAATGATCAATTAGAGGGAAGACTTGCATTATTTTTAACAAAGGCAGTAGGCACCATTTCTGCACGATGCGACCCGATTGTGTACGGGAGCATCGGGTTGATTTGAATTGCCCCCCCCCCCCTCACCGCACCCGTCCGAAAATTTCCCGTTTTTTTTTGTTTGAAAATATGGTCACCCTACTTTGGTCTTGTTTAGCTTCCAAATAACTCATCACAAATAATTAAATAATACGTCACGTTGTATTGTGAGATTTAAAACACCATTCACATTAGCCAAATGTCAAATCAATCAATTACTGTTTTCATCTCACCTTTTTATAAATAGCAAAATACTGAGAATGGGAAGACCTGATCCAAACTGATAAGTATCATAATAAAGTCGTTTTACATACTCATCATGTTAATCGAATCAGTACCGGGGTCTCGATTCTCGACTAGTCGATTTGTACGAGACGCAGGTGCGAAGAGGTATTTCCTCTCACCAAGTCTAACTCGTAATTGAATAACGCAGCAGCGCACCGTTCGTACGTCTGACTAGAGGATGCAACGGATCTGCGAAACCGCGAGAGGGACCCGCCCCCGAACACGCAACTCTATGCGATGCGATCAGGCGTCAGGACGAATGCACCATAGGCGGTCAGAAACAAGAGCATGTCTGCACACTTATGACATGTCCGCCTCAGGAATCACGCGTTTTTGTTAGCGTAGCAAGAATTTGAATAGGTAATCAGGTAATCATATGAAATAAGGGCTACAGTATTCATTACGAGCTGGAGTGTTACGTTATTAATATTCGCTAATTTATGTGAATACTTTTGAATGGCTGGTTTTAGCGATAATAATATTCATGTAAATGAAAGATGATTGCGAACTGCATGCGAATTGCGAACAAGTGATTGGAATGCACAAAAAAATCACTTGGAGCTTTCGTTATGTTTGGGAACAACTTAAAACTGCAAATCTTGATTTCAGATCTACATTATACAACTTCTCAAGCGATTCCATCTGGTTCCTCGGCGGGTCGGGTTTGGCGACTCCATTAGCACAGGGAAAAGGCGCGAGTCAACGTCAGCCTCACTTTGGCTGATTCCATTCGAAGGTCCCTCAAGTTCAATCGAGGGTAAACGGGAGCTGGACCAGTGGACAACCGTTTGGTCGGTTCGTGTGGCCACCAGGCCACCAATATCTTATCGTGAAATTCAGATTTACACGTCCAAAGATTTCCGGACACTTTTTTGTCCCTGTTCTGACAGCCGTTCGGCGGAGACTGGGTGAAGGCAGGTCACACTTCTTTGCAGAAAGTTTCTAGCAGCGAAACCTAGTCCCTTCACTCACTTGGAAAAACTACTCATGACCATAACATGCACGCAGTAAAAAAAATCAGATCGGCAAGCTAATACAATGCCTCTCAGCTTTGAGCGAGCTTCAAACGTTTTTGCTTAAATACATCTGATGTGACATTTTATAGTTGCACAGCAATTTCACTCTCGATGTCCGCACAACCACGCACTAATACGAGCTATAATACCAATACCATTGAAGCATTCATTCTGTCTCATGTGCGGCCTGCCGGAACGAGGATACAAAAACTGGCCGACCAATGGCAACATGATGAATCTCTTGTCCTTGGGAACGTGCTTCCTGCATCGTTTTGTACACCAAGTGCTTTAAAGTTTAAACCTTGCACCCTGCGCTATGCACGTGTTCACATGGCGAGTTCACATGTGTTTATTTTCTCAAATTGAACAGCAACTATCAAATGTTAAGTATTACTAGTATGAGGCACCCAATACACCCTAATACAGTTCTCAATATTGATAAACCTATACTTACTCACTGGGTTCAATTAGACAAATCTGAAACAAATGAGATAAGAAAAATGAGTAATTCAAGCGTGAATCTGCCGTACATCAAGAAATTCACATTATTTGCCTTCATATCAGATTCTACCCTTGCTTGCTGGTAGTGATCTGGCTGAGGAGGGGCTGGGGACAGTTGAGTCAAGGATCATCCAATTCCAAAGTGATCAGATATGGATGAGTCGAGCCTGGGAGAAATCGAGACATTCCGCAGGGAAGTTGGAGGCGAAAGAAGAGAAGACTACCAAAGCCTGAACTAAAGTAACGACTGCGTTTGACTCCTGGGTACCAGTGACTACTTACTGGGTATTGAGTATCAACTACTGAGTTCCGGCAATTAAGTACTGAATACCAGCTACTGAATACTGAATACCAGCGACAAAGCACAGAATACCTGCGACTGAGTACTGAGTACCTGCGACTGAGTACTGAGTACCTGCGACTGAGTACTGAGTACCTGCGACTGAGTACTGAGTACCTGCGACTGAGTACTGAGTACCTGCGACTGAGTACTGAGTACCTGCGACTGAGTACTGAGTACCTGCGACTGAGTACTGAGTACTGAGTACCTGCGACTGAGTACTGAGTACTGAGTATCTGCGACTGAGTACTGAGTACTGAGTATCTGCGACTGAGTACTGAGTATCAGGAAACGTATAAACGCCTGAGGGCAGCGCGTGGCGAGAACATGACTAAAGTCCGTGCGCCGCGAAAGACCATGTCGACTGCGAGATGACGAACAAAGATTTCACCGAGATTCTTCCGAGTGCGCGATCTTATCTCGACTTCGGATAGGATACGAACAGTTTGATTGGACGGCAGTCCCCTTGGCTGGAAACTCGCCAGATTAACGTTTCCAAATCAGGAGCGAATGTAATTTGGCGGAGAGTGGTGACTGGTGACCCTCATAATTAATTCAAAACAGCTGCGAAAATTGGAAGCTTTTATTAACGCATTATTCAGTTTCCTCTTTCGGGTGTCGTCCATTGCAAATATTTTCACAAATTATAGTTGTCGATATTTTAATCAAAAATATTTTCACACCTAGTGAATGTCTCAGTCAACGGTCTCGTCCTGTGTATCGGCCGTTGGGTCCAAGCCGGGGTTTAATTAAAATCTATAATATTATGAAGCAGTTTCATTCAAGGTGTTTGCCGTGATTAGGCGATAGCTATAGTAAATTTGTTCAACCGCACGTCAACAGACACCTAACGATTTACATTAACGTCACTCAAATAGTTCGGAAGATTAATGATTGGACACTCTCAGGGAACATGCGAGTCGAAACAAAAGCGGTATTATGCTCGGAGTTATTTCTGCCAGAGAATACCGAGTCCGCTGATTTCAGATCGATCAGTCTGCGCAAAACTTGCGGCATTTCGTTGCGTAACAACCTTTCCTTTCCGTCAGTTGTACGGTTTTTCTGTGCGGACAGCAAACTATTCTTGTCACATGTGCCCGGACGCCTATAGCCGAGTGCAGTGGTGCACTGGTTGGTGTCGACCCACATAGTGACCCCAGACAGGCGCTCGTATCTCTCCTCCCGCACGTCGGCGTCGTGACTTGCGCGGCGCCGGCCGTTGCATAGCGACAGGCCAGGTCGTCGTCGTCGTCGTCGTCGTCGTCGTCGTCGTCGTCGTCGTCGTCGTCGTCAGCAGCAACGAGATTAACTTCTTCGAGTCAACACAGTGTTTCGAACAAATGTATAACGACTTTTCCACTTGCCTCTTCAGAGGAAAGTATGCGGAATGAAGAAAATTGGTCGCAAAAATAATTTGGTAGACGCTTTACAAAGAAATTTCACATGGCTGGCATAAAAAAGCGGAATGTTCAACGAATATGTCGTCGAAGTGTGTCTGATTGCCTGCAATTACTTTGCTTTACGCAATCGATCACCTTTTTTCAGGATCCAAGCCGAGAGTGGAGTAGACACAAGACTGCATATTTTGGCAATGGGCAGGCGTCGTCACATCACTTTACCACACCCTCCTGTTAGAGCAAGACAAGTGAGCCGCGATTTGTGATTTGTGACAAGGAGCGAATGAGAATGAAGAAAAAGAGAGAAAGTGCATTAATATCTTGACCGGAAGCTGTCATCAGCACCCACCTTTGTGTACCGCCACACCCTCATTATCGGACTAATGTAAGTGTAGTGTAGGCACCGGGCATCGCATGGGTATCCGTAATGCGGAGACGAGTTTCGCGCTTTAGAGACTTGGGCCCGCCATGAATTCACTGCGGGCACCAATCAAAGCACATGCTGTCTTAAGCACTCCAGCGACTGCGCAAAAAATCTATCTAACGTGGTGACATAAATATTACAGCTCAGAAGAAATTTAATGCAAATACTTTAATTATGTTTATTTCGTACCTGTTTTACTGTATAGGTACTTGTTTTTAATGTATTCGAAAATTAATTGCGATTCGTTTAATTTGTGCTGATTTATATGAGATGCATCTTGAGCATCCCAGAAACACAGCAATTATTATATATTTGCATCGCTTTAATTATTGGTTCGACTGACTACTAATTGGGGACAGAAACGTTGATTGGACGAATCTAGTTTAACGAGAAATGAAATATGTCTGACATCCCGAAAATTGCACCTCTATACATTAACAATGGCAACGCTACAGGCTAAAACTCTTCAGAAATTGGGGAAACGCCTCCAGTTGACGTCTAGGTAAACTAATTTAGCAATTTAAAACGCATTACTCCATATACATTTCGTTCTGGTAATCAAACAACTGCTAGATTGACTCACTGAACAAACCACAAACTTCTCAATGGATTCTGGATGACGTAGTGCAATCGCTGGCCCGGGCCCCGAGTTGCCCAATTCCTTGATTTGTTACATTTTTTCGATGATGGAACGTGATGACGGGCGAGGTCTGGGGAGGGACGGGTGGAGGGGCAAATGCCTCCAGCGGACAGACGAGGTGTAAAATTGTTCTGCCGTATCATTGTGTCACCATCGCAGCGGAAAAATAAGTCTGCGGTCGGCGCTTGTTTGGATATATTCGCGGTTATCAGCGTGTCTAATCGCTTGCGGGCAGCGGCTCGGTGAAAGTGATCCGCCGCTGCCCATTCCGCCCGGCGCAGCGGCGCAGCGGCGGGAAGGGGCACGCTCGCGGGGATTGTACGTACCGCATGTGTCGTGTTTTGTTGACTGCGGCCGATGCAGCTTCGCTCGCAGACCAGACCATTGATACGGTTATTGCACTGATCGCGAGAGGGAAATCACGTCATCAATGATGCATGAGATATGCTACATGGCCATTATGATTGAATTGTGGTGTAAAAACGAAAATCATTGGTTTTACTTCAATTACATAATTTAACAAGTTTTTAGTTGGGTTTATCGGAAATTTGCTATATTTTCTCATATTCAGTTTTATTGCACGTCCGAGTCGTTAAATTCATAAAGTGATATCTTGTAATGTGTATATAACATTCGCCAGTCGCGGATAGTAAAATCATGCTTTTTATCAAAAAACCTCACATTATAGTAATTTACCAGAATCCATAAAAAATTCCGATGGGATATTACAAGCACATTAGGCTCGGTACAACTACAACATCGGAGGACTCGGCCGTACGTAGGTATGGTCATTCTCTGTCGGCTAAACCACGAAGATCGGATATATAAATTATTGCCAGGTGCTCGCAGGCTTCGTGTTAATTGCAGATAGATAATCGCATGCAAATGGAAGTAATAAGCTCCTAAAGATGTTGCACTGTGAGACAGTATCGCTGAAGACGTTTTCAAGCCAGGCTCTGTATTAGCAAAGTTCAAGTCTCGTAGGGGCAGTAACTCTAGCTTGCACCATGTCACCCGACGGGAAACTAGAAGGAGCATGCGGTACATACGCCAAGAGAAGAAGACTTTACTGCAGTCTATGGATAGTTCTGATCAGAGAATAAAACTGCGAGATACCCTGGTTTTAGCAGAGAAGCTATCGCATACAACAAGGAATGTGTAGCAAGCATCTTTTCATATAGAGCACACAAGTTCTTACTTTCTTGTTAATTGACAGCTTCGTGATTGAATCCTGTTGGAGCAAAGTCCACTAGTATACATACACTCCGTGCATAGTTTTAAAACTACAACAACACATCTCGATTCGTCCGTGAATACCATTGATTACCGGCAGTCGTGAGCGCATTTAGTCGGTCGTTTGGTGCAGAGATGTCTTTTGTCCAACATTCCCTAGGTGGATGTTGTCGCGAGATGCTGCATGCCAGAGAGCAGTGCAGTTTTATGTGAGTCGTCTCGGTTTATTTGCTGCTCTTAATCGTATCCTGATTGTAAATTAGCTTGGAAATTCTTCTTGTCGGTAATACACTCGTGGCTCTCGCGTGTGAAAGCAACAGAATTCTTGCTTGGTTTTCCATCAGCTCGCGGTTTCAGATCAGACCAACACGGATGGTACAACAATTGCATTAATGGAAGGTACTTTAATTTACAAAAAAAGGTCAATATGACGTTTGCGGTTTTACTCGATTGTCTATCTAAAGTTTGCAATGGAAACAGACATGGAGGTTACACATTATCAATTGCAGATTAAAGTAATTTTCCACCGCGTGGGCGACGATTGAATTTGAATTCTGCACATGACCTGTAGAGTTATTATTCATATTTAACTAGGTAGAACCGACAAACCAACTCAACTGCAGACCTTCAGGCTTCAAGCACGCCGAACGGCATGTGCCACTGTTCCGCCGCGTCCGCGGCGACGAAGGCACGTTGGGCATGGACGTTTTGTCGAAGGTTATTTTAGTGATTTTGTGCGTTGCGTTCGCGGTCCTGTTCATCATTGGTGAGCGGCACTAAAGTCAATGAAGTTAAAAGCTCACATCAATGTCCAGTTGACAGAATGATATCGGAAAATCTAAGAAAATATGATAGGCACTATGTGACTACCGTTGGATGTCATCTAATAACAGAACCCTTTAATTGCTTTACTCATTTAAGGGTATAATTAAGAAGGTATACTTAGAGAAGTGTTAACGGATGTTCATCTGAGGGAATATTTGTTATTTCTGCCGGTATTCTAAGTTGAATGTTACGCGTGAATGATTTTCAAGGTCACTGTTTTCAATAAAGCTCTCTTTCCTCAACGAGCCAGTTTTAAACGGATATTTTAAATCTACGGAGATTCTTGGAGTGAAAGGTTTACGGTAGTTGCAGGTTGGGGTCGAGGCTTTTGTGAAAATATAGGGTGGCAAAAAAGATTGAGAGTGTTGCTATGGTGTTTTCATGATTTGATCAATTAAAACATACGCGTCCTAATCGAATCCCAAACTCGTAGATTTTAAAATGTTAGTGCCACGGATACCCGATCCACTTTCTTTGTCAAGAAATAAGGCCCATCGAAATCACGTCAAAACTCCTCACGAAATTATACGTGTTCTATATCGATTTACAAATTGTTGTGGACAATGCAAATAACGATGAACTCTGCTCGTTTCACAGGCGCCAAAGCTCGCCTTCATCAACTCGAAGGCGCCGACAGCGACGCCGACGCCGGCGGTGTCATCATGGGAAAGGACGTGTTGCGTTTAGCGGACGTGGATCACAACGGGGTCCTCGACGACGCCGAGATTCGGGCCTTCATGAGACGGCTTGCCCTGAGTCCCAGCGACGCATGGAGGAACCTAGATACCAACCGGGACGACCGTCTGGAGAGAAAGGAACTGGACGATTTCCTCGTTGGGCAAAACTTTTCGCGCGTTTTCTTACGGTTTGTTTGAAAGTGCTTGGCAGTCGTATTGTTTGATTTCCTCAGTGATAGTATTTGAATTTCGAAACGATCATGAAAGAGAAATACTTATCTGAACATTCCCTATCGCTTTATGGGCACCTATAACTATTATAACTTTATGAAATTTCGGCCACTTCAGCTTAGGCTGACGTTGAACAACGCTAAAATTTGAACTTTTTTCTGAACAATAGGAACACTTTTTTTTTTGGTAGACTTTTTTTAAATTCGTGCATTGCGTCACCGGTCCTTGCAATTAAATACTCAGTTCTTCTCCAGGTACAATTGGCAATCTTTTATGTAGTACCATATATCCTTGCTTCAGAAGAGAATCGAAGATATTGTTATGATATTTTTTTTCAAAGAAAAAACCTCATTTTCAGTCATGTGTATTCTCAATTGTGTAAACCTCGAAGGTGGGTGTACAAGGTACCTCATGCTTCCATTATAAATTATCCGCCGATCGTATTAAGACTACACCTCTTCACGCCGTAGGTTATGTTTCGACTCGGAAAAGCATCTTTGATTTTCATGGAATTCCTCGCTCAGTAGAGGGACGAACGACGACGACGTGGACGACGACCCGTCGCTGATTTATCTGGTGCGCGGCGGAAAATACATGACCACGCGTTTCACAGCATTCTTCGCTCATCAAGAGGCGCTGGCCCGCTGCTGCTGCTGCTGCCGCTGCAAATGTAAATTGCAAATGCAGAGATGCATGTCGCGGTCTCGGTGCAGGACACCGACGACCCTGTCTGCCGACCACGCAACGTACCGGTCGGCAATTGGCAACCCACTCCACATTGCATCTTGTACTTGCGTCGTGTACTTGTATTGTACTCTTGTCACCGCCAGATGGATACGTACTGATGGTAGCAGACACAGACATGCTGGCTGCTTGAAAGAGACGAGACGAAAAAAGAATCGAAAATATATATGCTCTTATTGATTGTCTATAATGATCGCGAGATCGCAAGGCTGAGCGCGTCGGTGATAAAGTTTCGAGTCCAGCGGCCTTTTAGGGCGATTGAAATTTATGAGAATAAAAGTTTAAATAATGGCGATGTTATTTGGTCATAACATCATGTAAATATCTAGAATATCCAGATCATTTATAGCTGTAATGCTTAGGATGATTGGTAAACATGAGATTCGTTGAGCTCGGTGTCGCAATGTAGTTTCGATATCGTTTCGCCGCCGATTCCAGCGTATCGGCTGGAGATTTGAACGCACGGCGGTCGGAAACGCAACGACACTTCTTCAGAATCCCACGAGGAAATGTCCGCGATCCGTCTGGATCAGGTAAAGATGGACGCGGACGGCTCATAAAAAGCAAGACCAGTGTTTTCTCACTGTTTTGCTGTTAGTTACTACGCGGAGGGTAGTTAAGTATAGAATCATTGGACGGCATTTCTTGTCAGTGCATAAACTAAACGTCTCGCGTTAACCAGAAAACGCCGCAAGGTCGTCAATCGTCATAAAGCGCAGCGCTAAAACCGGACACAAATATAAATCGTCATCAAGAAAAAGCACCATGGTTTTGCACGACGAGCACGGTAAAAACGTTACATGCAAACTTACGACGCTTCAATTTCTTGTGCTGTTATCGAAACGCAGCTGAAAAACACCCGGCCTGCGTCGAGTGTCCTTCTGGTGCAGGGATTGGCTGCTCGTGATGCGTTCCACGTACGCCGCTGACGGCGCGAGAACACGGTATATTGTAAGTGTATTTGTTTGCCATCCATCACTCGAGGCGCAGCGCTGCCCTGCGCTGCGCTGGCCCGCGCTGCCCTGCGCTGGCCAGCGCAGGTCACCAGGTGCCAATCGATCAGAGCAGGCGGGGGTCGACAATGATGGCATGAACAGCATAGGGGCAGCTCGTGGGCAGCGCTGTACAACGTTTGTGGTAGAGTATTCAGCGTTTGGGTAGAGTGTGTTCAACGTTAGAGTAGAGTGTTCAACGTTTGGGTAGAGTGTTCAACGTTTGGGTAGAGTGTATAACGTTTGGGTAGAGTATTCAGCGTTTGGGTAGAGTGTGTTCAACGTTAGAGTAGAGTGTTCAACGTTTGGGTAGAGTGTTCAACGTTTGGGTAGAGTGTTCAACGTGTTGGTAGAGTGTTCAACGTTTGGGTAGAGTGTTTAACGTTTGGGTAGAGTGTTTAACGTTTGGGTAGGGTGTTCAACGTTTGGGTAGAGTGTACAGCGTTTGGTTAGAGTGTTCAACGTTTGGTTAGAGTGTTCAACGTTTGGGTAGAGTGTACAGCGTTTGGTTAGAGTGTTCAAAGTTTGGGTAGAGTGTTCAGCGTTTGGTTAGAGTGTTCAGCGTTTAGGTATAGTGTACAGCGTTTGGGTAGAGTGTTCAGCGTTTAGGTATAGTGTACAGCGTTTGGGTAGAGTGTTCAGCGTTTAGGTATAGTGTACAGCGTTTGGGTGTAGTGTACAGCGTTTGGGTAGAGTGTTCAGCGTTTAGGTATAGTGTACAGCGTTTGGGTAGAGTGTTCAGCGTTTAGGTATAGTGTACAGCGTTTGGGTGTAGTGTACAGCGTTTGGGTAGAGTGTTCAGCGTTTAGGTATAGTGTACAGCGTTTAGGTATAGTGTTCGGCGTTTGGTTTGAGTGTTCAGCGTTTAGGTAGAGTGTACAGCGTTTGGGTAGAGTGTTCAGCGTTTAGGTATAGTGTACAGCGTTTGGGTAGAGTGTTCAGCGTTTAGGTATAGTGTACAGCGTTTGGGTAGAAGGTAGAGTTCTGCGCAGCTTTTAGGTGGATATTTTAGCACAGAGTCCATGCGTAAATTCACCTGGACATAGAAGATTAGGGGGCATTGAATTTACTCGTAAAGTCGTCCACCCTTGGGTCCACTTTTTTGCAGCATAACTATACGACTAATGGCGATAAATGTCGATGAATGGCGAAATTTTGTTAGAATAACGTTTAACCCTCTGGGCCTACAACACAGCATCCATATTTTATTTACCATACCCTGAATTTTATAACCAAAAAGAATGCAAAATCACATATATATATATATATATATATATATATATTTGTGATTTGACATATATATATATGACTTCGCTTTTTCTAATGTGTGTTCGCATTGTAGGATGAGCGAGACTTGATATGCTCAATCGACTTGTTTATACCAATTGTCCATGTGAGCAAGAAAATGTACTCATAATTAAAAATTGAATTTTTTACATGGAATGTGAACTTACGACATGGATGGTACACGAAATAACAATAAATGCGGCTGATCATTAGAAAAAACATCATCTTTATGTCGTTGTCCTGGCGTTATGTATTTTCTCGTTTCTTAAAAGGTATCGGCCGCATAACTCGTACGCTGAAACATCTAACGTGTAAAATATCGCGAACATGGTAATAATATCCTAGTAATAATAAACAAGAGGAGTTGTACAGAGCACGGTTCTCTCTATATTGACATCTTTTGCGGGGGAAGATGCACAATTTGCAGCTGAGTGTCGCGAGATATTATTCATCCTGAACAGAGCCCATAAAACTGCAGAAAACTGCATCGTAATGTAAAATAAAACAGGAATTTTCAGATTTTTACTAAAATAAGGACTTGGAATAATAAATAGAAATAGTACAATGTCCTCAAGTTACATTCAAAGGAAACGAAAATGTTTGAAGTGGGAAGATCTGGCAATTAATATTTTCCCGTACATATAGGTACCTTTTCACTGAAAACAGAATAAAACATGAAATTAATACCGATAAACTTACGATATATGCGGAAAATTAATACCTTAACACTTCATATTCCTATAAAATTTATAATGAACAATAGATAAAACAAGTACCTACGTTCGCAAATCCCAAGCAAAGATATCAACAAGAAAGCCCTGTGTTATCTTGGTCGACGTTACCGCCACGGAGTTGTAATAATATCTAGTCCCGAGACCGCAATGCCACCAAGCGGCAATGTTAGCTCAATAAAACAGTGCATTAAACAGGTGTTACTTGTATATAAATAGCCAATTCGATGGCGATCGCCTGTCAAGCGGCTGCCAGTGATATTACGAGGGAGTACTGCACTGGCGAACGTACTTCTGCATAAACTAGTGCAGTGCGCTGTCATCAGCTGTCATTGCGCACAACAAAGTCCACGTGACGGGGACAATAATTCAGAGGCAAAAAGGTGATCTGATTCTGAAACGCATTCAAGCAGTGACGACATCCGATTGGGAAACTAGTTCACAGAAAAGCATCAATATCCTCATTTATGGTCGCAATTTTCTTCGTTTTCCCATGTTTGAATTTCGATTTTCAGGCGATGATTCTGGATGCACCAAACCACTATATTTATTTGTTTATTATCAGTTGACAGTTTGTAAAACATTGCAAATAATGTAAACATTCTAAATATCAAGTTAATTCAAAATGTGTCTACCAAATGTTCATGCAGAATATCAGAAATCCATTGCAATGAATCCAAACAAATAAAATCAATGAATCAATTAAACATAGACGCAACTCATACACCGATTCATAAACGGCCAGTCTCTACAATACGATCCTCTCGAATCCAGGCGATGTTTTGGCACCTCGAGACGTATATACAAACTATCAACTGCGTATTTCGCAGTCAGCTTATCGTGAATGGGCATTGGCCATTGCTGCGCCAGAGTTCATGTAGAATGATCAGTTACTGTCTGCGGCACCCCACCCTTCTCTCCATTAGCTGCATGGCTCTCAGCTGGCCTGCATAATTTCGTTGCACAATGCTGCGCCGCTGCAGCTCATGGCATAGGAAGATGCAGAACTGTAACATGGTATCGAATGGGGTGGGGCAGCTGCGCAGTGCGCAGTGGGATCCTGGTGGCTGCGCTGCAGTGATTCATTGATATCGGTAAGAGAGCAGTGTCGCTATCGCTGCAGCGATCCCTAGAGTTATACTGTTTGAATATATATGGTAAATGCAAATTGAGATTTGCAGTGGTCGTATTACAGGCAATCGGTTGATTTAATTGACGTTGATACAAGGGAAGATTTTATTATTACTTCGATTGAACACATGGGTGGATGCCGGATGGGGGAGAGAATTTATTAATGACAAACTTGACAAACTTTAGAATATTTCAACGTATATATACAATACTTTTCTTATCGAAAGTGAAGTTCATTGAATCAGTTTGTTATTTAGGCACTGAATTGTAACGGAATTATGTCAAATTAATTTTCTTGTAAACATAAAAAAGTATAATCTATAAGTTAATTCACCGAGATATACCTTCATACATAAAATTGATAAGTTTTCTGATCGACATAATATTTGAAAGTGATCAAATTTTACGAAGAGAAAAACACATTGTAATTACACATTTTATTTATAGTACAGTGGTGCAATTGTGAAAGTCTTCCTAATTTCCCAGAGTATATACATAATAAATAAACCACTTCCTATACATATCTTACAAGCTGACTTCTCCGTTTCAATAAACGTGTGCTGTGGTTTCTTCCTCAGTGCATCTCGAGTTGGGCTGGACCAGGCATCTCACTAATGAATAATAATTATTATCCAACGAATTCTTTCGTCTTGACTCTTGATTCGCAATGTTTTCACTCGCCTTGCAGCCACGGCCCTTTCAGACACTGACAGGCATATGACAGGCACCAAGGTAAGGTTGAACGGGAAAGCGTTTCGACCAAAATTAGGCCCCGTTCTGGCTGATTAGATGCGACTGTTTGGTGACATTCGAGACGTGAAAGATCTCGTGAAGAGAAACGGACAAACGCCCTCCATGCGGCATGCACCCGGCCCTGGCTGGGCTGGCACGGCAGGTCCGCTTGGAGGTGGAAGTGTTGTAACTGGTCGCTGGACCGGCGGCCGATACAAGACGCCGCGTGTCTTGCAAACAACCATGCCGCGATTCTTTTAAGCATTGCCGGACGTCAATTGGCTGTGGTTGCTGAGTTGTGTGAGGTCGCCAGAACATCAAGCGATGCCCACTTGAACATGGGGTTATTGTCGTATTAATAACGTTTAATGTTATAGGTACTATACTTCGGTTAAAATTTACTTTCTCAAAAAGGCTCATGTTTGAAGAAGCGCATCTTTCAAACTGATTATTTTGCACATGGTTAACCGAATTGTGACAAAAAGAAGCAAGAAAATAACCACATTTAAAGCTCAGATGAAATACTTTAGGTTACTTTCGGTTAGAGTTTTGATCTATGTACAAAATCAACAATGCATCGCGATTTATAAAAACATAATATATGTTATTTTCTGGTTGGTGTGTTGAAAAATGTCCTGCCGCATTTTAACCGCGAGACTCAACGAACCCTTCTTCTCTTAATGGTCCTCCGCACCCCCTCTAAAACGTTGAATGCAGAGGTCCAAGCGAACAGAAAAATGAACCCCTAAATATGTTCCAATCTTTAAGTTTAAGATACCAGTAGATGAAGGAAGAGTATATCTAGTCATGGATAACCACCAAAATTCGATACTTAAAAAAATGTGTACGGTGCAAACTTTCAAAAATCGCACAAATGAGCTCATTTATATCGACTTTTGAAAGTTTGCACCATACACATATTTGAAAATATCGAATTTTGGTGGTTATCCATGACTAGAAATACTCTTCCTTCATCTACTGGTATCTTAAAATTAAAGATTGGAACATATTTAGGGGTTCGTTTTTCTGTTCGCTTGGACCTCTGCATTCAACGTTTAAATGGGAGTTGTGGGTTAAAGGATTAACTGTGAGGAGCCCTCTTAACGAGAATCCACTTACAACTAATTATATTATTAGGTACACTAGGCACAAACTAAAATTTTGCTACTTCATGAATTCCATATAAAAATAAACGAGAAACTCGGTAATTATTTCTATATACATAAAGCATCTGCTTATAGAAATTTGGAATTCGCTATACCACTTAGATAAACCAAAACGCTCAGAATTCCGCTAAAGTTGGCATTTGCCACCCCTTTCTGAAACGTCCCTCTCCGCTTTGGCAACATCTAGCATCCTTCGTGAAAAATCTCAGCAATGGTCACCCCTGGTAAGGTAACTATCTCGACGTGTAATACGTTTTTTCGCACAATCTCACTGGCATAATTACCGATCATGCATTTTGTTTTCTACGAGCCGCGCTGTCTTCTCGCGCCGCGTCGCGCCGGGTCGAGAATGGGCCCGAGCGACGACAGCGACGCTGAAGCAGGCCAATTGCTTCGGACACGCTTTGACGCCGAGCGCACGTTACTTCATTCCGTGGAGCACAATTTACTTTTTTAATGCAATCATTACATAGCATTATCATTGTGCAGGGCACGTGAAATCAAAACAAACTGCAAAAACTCGGGCTAAACTTAGATTTGCAAGGATAGGTAGTTGCTGCAAGAGCGTTCTGCCACACCAGTTGCGAAATTCGCACAGCGTTTTGCACTATCAGGCGTAGTGCATTAAGAAGGTGACATTTGGTGCCCGAACAAAAAAATCGTCCAATTTATTATGTAACGAAACGTCGTTGGCATCTCTCGTTTTGACTTGCGACTTGATGAAAAATTACAATGCACCTCCGCGTAAAAACACCACACCGGCTCAAGACGTGTAGATTTGCAAGAAAAATTGTATCAGGTCACGTTTTCCTTTAAAGCCACCCCTGCACGTTGCCCATACGATCCCGCGCTCAATGCGTCTAGAAAGTCAGCGAATGGAATCAACCGTTTTAATGATATGCAGGACTTAAACGAGTTCTACATATTTCTCATGTACACTCTTGTGTTCGACACTCTGTTCAATTCTAATCAACGAAATCTCGTCATTTTTATTTGTAATTCACGCCATCCATTGCGACCGCGGCGAGCGAATCGAAGCGCTCGTCGAAGGCTGACTCAGGATGGATCAGAGGTCACGGATGAACAAGTCGATGAGCTCAAGCTCATGGAGATGAACAAAGCGACAATGACAATGAACAAAACGGTGAACCGATCACCGAAATCAAACGGCTCGAAATGCACCGGCTGCCTCAGAGTACGCCACATTGTGCAAAGCGAATAAACGCAGTTGTGTGCGTGTTACACCCCAGTATTATGTTGCTCGAATAACATTGACACAACACAAGTGATGAATAGAAAGCCACATGCCTGTGGCCATTATTTTTATGCATGCATATTATACAAGAAATGATATGCAAAAATATCTGTCCGTGCAGGTAACTGCAGCAACAAGTAGTTGTGTGAGGCAACAACATATAGGTACACAATGAAATAGCTCGATCAAAATGTCAGTCTGTGCTGGTAGCTCCGGTCAATTTAATTGGAATCCGAGCAAATCAGTTTATCGTGGTCTGATTTAGGAGTCGGAGGAGAAAATATATCATATTCTGCATAATCCATCAATGCTGGACAAGGATGTGTCAATTTACCTCGTTTATTTTCAGAAAAGTGTGATTTAAAATCCAGGAGAAAAAATAACCTGTTCGACATGCTCTTGTATTGAACATTAAGCCGCCGAGCAAACGCCTACAAACGAGCTTTGTACCCATACCTAACCTATAGCATTGCAGCTGAGAAATCCCCAGTGATCTCGTTAAATTGTGTTATCAATTACGTAATTTTTCGATAACATTCTCGCACGACTTCCAATTTAATTATGTGTTTATTCGAATGAATTCGCTTTTTTGATTAATATTACTGGAAGATGTGCTTAGAGATTCCAATATACTACTGGTTAGCGCCCTGATAAAAATTAATTAAATCCGATAAAATGAGCACCTCAATAATTGGCAAAGCTATACGATTATTATATTTTCTAGATCGTTTTCTTCCCCCCTGATGTACGCAAGAAGTTCGTCCTCCCAGGATCGGCATCTCTGGCCGGCCAGTGCACCACGTTCAGTGTACCTACGCTAACGATGCTTTGCTAACAAGAATTTGATCGCGGCTTTCAATCAGCGCGAAGCGCCGATGAATTTATTTAACCTATAATTAACGAATCTATAAAGAGGGGACCCTATTAAAAGAAATTGAGGTACGACATAATAAAAATCACATAAATCGTGAACTAATTGCGGTGTTCGGGCATCGATCATTGCAGCTAATGGCTTTCACTTACTATACACGTGCAATAGCACTACGTGTAGGTACACTTGGCGGCGGCAGCACCAGCAGCCTCCAATTCCAGGAGCGAGATCTGGGGGAAAGATACCGATTCCGTGTTGAGCCAAATTCTTTCCACTTCCAATTGGCATCATGTTATTTTGAGCCAATCGATCTATTTCTGTCAGATGCCACCCATTGTGAAGAAACTATATAGTGGAAAGTTGCGCGTGCACACTGAAATATTGCGAATAACCATCACGCAGATTTTTTTATATTGATGTCAATTACTTTTTATACAGTGGCTTTAATGTATGCGATAAAACAAACAAACTTCCTGATTTAAATATTTAAATTATTTATCAATATAGTTAATCAAAAATTATGTCAGCCAAGTTGTAAAGAGCAACTCAAGCCGACCTAATGTTACCTGACATGTATTAAGGAACTCTCCGGGTTCGCGTTTTTCGCGATGACAAATATTTTCTAACATGTTCGGAATCTTTCGCTTCTCAAAATGTTCCACATATAAACAAGTGCAATTAATTTCCTCCGACAGACCCACGCTATAAATTAGATCCGCTGACCGTAGCAAAAAGACGGCATTATAAATAGTTTATTGGCCAATTTTCCATAGCTGTAAGTTTAACTCTAGTAATTATTGTTTGGCTTGCAGAGATATTAGATGAAAAAAAATCGAGCAAACACCTGTGGTAACAAAATATGTAAATTCGGGACAGAATTTTGACTCATCCAGTTTTTCGATATGATTGCCGTCGAGCGCAACGCCTTCGGAGGAGAAACTTGCATCTAGGCGGCAGGCCGGCCGGCCCGCGTGACGAAGAGAGTACACATGGGTGCTGGCTGGTCCATGGGTGCTGTCGAAAAGCTGCAGCCAGATCTCCACCAGCCATGGGGCGCCGCGGGGCAGGGTCCGGACTCCGAACCAGTGTAAGGTGGTGTACTATCGCACGTATTCGAGATCACTGGTCCAGTCCAGCGGCCAGGCTTGATTAAATAATACGCGAAACTTTCATGCTCCCAACATCCAAGCCTATCATTAACGACGGGCCAGGGATCGTCATAAACAGCTAAATTGTATACATTATAAGGTGAACATGTACGCGTTCGGCGCTAATATACATGCTCCGTAAGCGTCACTTACGACAGCTTATCAAACCTTCGTTACGCTTTATGCGATTTGAAATCACTCTTTGGCATTAAAAGTTGAGGAATTTTGAAAGAGACAAGTTGTGTGATATTGCTATTATTTTAAAACATCGCGTTCGATCCCTGCAAATTTTTGCTTCTTGTTAAGGTAACAGCAAGAAAATAAGGAAGATGGACAGAGATCCTACTTACACACTAGTCTTCTCTATAAAATAAAAATCGTCGCAGGGCAATTTCTATAAACAATAAAGCAACATCGTTAAAAAGAGTTATTTGGCCATTATATGCCACGAAATGGTTGGCGGGCACAAGAGCCAATTCCAAACATGTGCGGCAAAGAAGAATTGCACTATGAAAACAGGCGCCACCAAAAAGAGGAACAAAGTGCAGTTTATTTGAGCTGCAGCTAATTGGAAGTCGATGTTTGCGGGCGTCTCTGGTACGCCACACGGGACTGTTTCACTGGACGTGATCCAGTTTTTCACAAACCAGAACTGTTCCATGGTGAACGAACGCCAAATGACTAAGAGCAAGCGGAGCACACACTATAAGGATGCTCACTCCGCGAATTTGTCGGCCAATAACCCGTCAGTGATTTATAGCAACTAGCAAGTAACCGAAGACACAAGTTTATATTGTAACAACATTTCTACACACAATTTGACATGTAAAGCTAGTGAAATTGTAGGTACAAGAACATAATTAACTGAATTAAAAGAATTAGAGTGTTCATTCATCTAAGGGGAGTGGTTGGCCGTAAGACTTAGAAGTTTCAATAAATCTAGAGTGCATATTATGTTTATGATTTATGATTTTATACTCTACATCTTGAATCCCTCGTCATTTTTTCAAATAACGATCAAACCTGAACGCATTTATGGCAAAGAGAAACCGTTTTACAGTTTAGATAAAAGGCAGAAAAACATTTTTATTGTTCAGTGGTTTTATGAAGATATAACGCCGATTTTTCGTAACCGAGATCAATTCCGGACGATATGTTTGTTATACATTACATTTTCTGAGATGAAAAAACTGCTCGCCAAAGATACGAACAGAGAAACTTTCGGTATTAAAATAACAAGAGAAACATATGCGGATGAAATCTATCGACATATCTGATGCACGAATGTGAGAAAAAAATGGAGAAGCGATTTCTAATTCGTTCGTTCCAATCAGTTGGTTTGAATATTGGCCAGGCCGGCCTTCTGTTATCGCCGTCGCCGCCGGCGTCTTCGAGGAGGGGACCGCGTTCGGGGAGTCGCGATGCTATAGCCCGAACAAGCCCGAGCAGACCCGAACAGGCCTGAACAGGCCCGTATCAGACGAATGAGCCCAGACGCATTCAGGCGCAGTTTTTGAAGATCTGGCCACCAGATTACGTAATTCACCTCATTTCCATTAATTGGTGGAACGTGGATATATCGAGTGACGGCGATCTGAAGAGGTACCAGAGCTATACTTGATGGGCGTATGAAGAACACGGCTCGCATTTTTCTTCATTTTGTTTGAAGAAAAAGAACATTAAAAGCAGGCTGCATGTTTATAACATGGCGCGGAAGGATCTTCGAACGAATTTCTCCCATTTTCCGTAGAAAAAAAGTACAGTATACCGCACACAATCCTGTTACTCACATCGCAAAATTCTGTCAAAAAAGCAATAGTTTCGTAACATGTATTTATTGTTGTACCTTAGTAAGAAATCAATTTTCTGCGGTTTCTCGGCTTCTTGTCTATCAGGGAAAGTTAATTCAAATGGTTCCAATGTAATATTTATCGGTAGGCTCTGTGGCCTTGCCGCGGTGCGACCGCTCAGATCCAATCTGAATACACTCTGTTAGCACCGTCTCTTTTATGTAATAGTAGAGTATATTTCAATTGTGAGCCGGTGTGAAGAATATGAGACGACCTTGTGGGTGTTCTAAGGAATGGAGGTTCCGTTAGTGACGGTACGAGATGAAATTTGCTAATAAACTGACCACACCCTACATCAAAGTGAATATACTTGAAGGTGATGCCTATATGTGATGCATTTCAGACCTAAGCGTATTGAGAGCACCCGCGAATCGTCGTTGCGAAAAGCGGCAGTCATGTTTCTCAAGAAATAATCAAAATCTGTGCAGCTGTATACGCTGTGCTGTACCTATAGTACCTACGTGAGACTAGACACACGTTTATGTCGCGGTGGTTGACAGGTTTCTGCAACGAGGTGCTAGCTTCATGCAAGAGCAATTAGTCAAGGAGCTAACTTCTTGTACTTTCTGTCCGTGATGCGTAACTGTGAAACAGCTTCAAGGAGACTGTGCAGATTAGCTCAAGGAGTCTTTTGGTCTCCAACCCAAACTGACCCGGAGTGATGCAGTAATTACTTCCAATCCAACCAACATTGTCTCTTGCCATGTGCTCGTCAATGATTATTGACCTATTTTACTGAGCTGTGTCCGAGAAGATTTAGACACGGCATTGATATTTCATTGCAAAACGTTTATTTCTTTACAAACCAAAGATCGAAATCATCTGACTTGAAACATTG
Source organism: Nemoura dubitans (assembly GCA_921293005.1). Lineage (NCBI taxonomy): Eukaryota > Metazoa > Arthropoda > Insecta > Plecoptera > Nemouridae > Nemoura > Nemoura dubitans. The sequence continues at coordinate 25,375,499 of OV121074.1, forward strand.
ACGATCTGTCGTACACACATCATACACTAACGCAAAAATCATCATAACGCAAAAAAACGCACCACATTTTTTTCGAACTAGAAAAAGTTTTCTCCAATGGACGGCTCATGAAAACAAACTCTCTCGCCTAGGAGCAAGTGACAAGTGCACGACAAAACTAATTAGCTTTTAATGTTATCTTTCGTCTTCGATTGATACGGGCACGATTTGACAGGCCATTCTGCCAGTGTTACCGGCCAGACCTGACCTGCCAGCCGCGATCAAGACTCACTCCAGAATTATGTCTAGGAGATTACCAGATAATTCGTAAGCCGTTGAATGACAGCTTTTGTCATTTGGATTAATAGTTCTGATTGAAGCGCCGTGACTGGCCTCACTTTATTGATGTCTTCGTTGGAGATGCAATCGGTTCGCGGAGGCAGCTGATTGCGGCCAGGACGAAGAGCCTACTAGAAAATAGAATTTGAACGTTCGCTCAAATATTGCCCTTTCTGTCAACGTCGACGACAACGTCTTGACGACGACCGGACTGGATAGGAATTCAAATCAGGCTGCCAGTGCCCTCCAAGCTTTTTTGTGCCATGAATCGGAAAGCAAATCGCTATTGATTTACATGGCAGCACGGCACGACCATCTTCCATCTCCCATACAAAGATTTGCAGACTGCAGACAAAATAAAATAAGGTTTGACAAGTCAGATCTGTCCACAGAAGAATTAAGAAAGTCTACGATGATAAGCATTAGCGACTATTTCTCATCTTACTTTTAAAGCTTAATCTATCTAAGCAGATCTCAGTTTATATTGTCCCACCTATATCAACCATCACAATACACCTTTCTCTTGCTTGCACTTACGGACGAACGACGCGATCAAAATTGGAACTCCAACTCTAATAATTATGCTGGACCAGTTTTCACTATTTTAAACCATACTTGTGATTGGCCTTACGGCGATGTACCATGAAATCACGCGGTAAAATGATCACAATATTGGGTCCGATATTTACATTGATAATCTTCGAACGACTTATGAATGATTAGTTCTGGATATTACAAGAGCCGACCGACTGCCAAGCCGACACTGCAGGCGAAGAGTTCCGGGTGGATTTCTATTGAGTCGTCTTCGATCGAGACATGAACATAATGACCAGCCACTTATGTCGGTTTTCGGTACATTACTTCACCACAAAATTGCTGCAATTATCGATGATTTTGTATGTGGGAGAATTTGCATACCTACCTGTGATGGGCTTACGAAATAAACAGAGGAATCATCTTCCAGTAAATTGTTTAAGGAGTGCCCGTGATTTAGATGCCATTAAATATTTAATAGTGCCAATATAATATACCTACCCCAAAACACATTAGTATATACCTTGCCACTTTTATGGTACCTATATAGCTCGATTTCATATACACCACAGAAATAGCATGAATTCGTTGATTCACGTTGGATATCGGAATTTGATCATGATGTATCGATGTGTTTTCCCAATCGGTCAGCACAATTAATTACGCTGATTACACGACAGTGTTTTGCATACCAAAAACCACCGACGTCATCATTACTCTTTCCGATCTTTGCCAGCTAGACAATATGAGTGATGCGAGACTGTTGACAGAAGTGACAGGTCAAGACTTCTGTCAACTCCCGAATGCCAAACGATGCCTAGCACCGAACGTCGGGAATCAGTGATATTGTTAATAAGATATTTGACAGGATAATAAGTTATGCCAGCGTTCCAGGAAAGCCGTTGGGCTGTTTGTCCAGGCGGTGCCGACGCGACGCCACGCCATACCACGCCACGCCGCGGTCGACCTTTGAACCTCCAGACGTCCTCGGTCGGCGTGCCGACGTGGCGGAGCGCCTGCGCAACTCGACACATGGACAGCTCGGCACAGTTCGTACTCCCTCGGCCGAATTCGACATCGGCTTTGAACCCGTGATGATTTATTGTTCGGTGCCTATCAGATACCGTTTTATTTGCGTTCGATTTCGAAGATACAGATTTCTTACTTTCTTACTGACCTTTTTGTGGATATATTTTATTATTTAGTAATACAGTGACAATAACGTATAGCCAGTTAATGTCTTCCTATCAATCAGGTATAACACACAATCACGTAGATGTCTTTATTTCAAGTTTCACCAGTTTAATTATTCAGAACTTCAGAAATTACTGTTTCCTAATAACGTTTATGAGTAGCTTCATTAGTCCTTCCAACAAACTTTTAAATTCGTGCAACTTTAGGAACCTAACATGTTGGATCAAGATCTTATTTTCCACAATCTAAATCATTAATTGAGTAGCTATGTCAAAGCAAAGTTCCCAATAATATTTGATATATTATCTACGTCGACGTAGCCTCCAGTTCCGAGGCATTGCGTGCAGGCAGGCTGGATGCTTTTCACAGGTTTCACTATTTCAATAATTGACTTATTTACCAACGAGCGGCCGCGCAGCGCCGAGCGTCTGCCGAAATAACGAGCTGCCCGACCGGTCGGCCCCTGCCATGCCCTCCTTGGACCAGCCCTTCGAAAAAAACCATCTTCGCGCTGGCGTGAAACACTGAACAAAGTGTGGGATTCGAACCGAATCCCTTCTTCACTATAAAGAGATATTAATTCCGATCGCAATCCTTTCTTTGGTCATCTTCTGCTAGAGGAAGACATGGACTGCGATGTTCCTCAACCTCTTCGCTACCAAAATATAGTGTCCAATTAAAATGGAAGGTCAGGTTAGTTGAGGCAGATTGTTCCGATAGTCAGCTGTTGTAAAGAAATATCGGCTCTCAATCTCCACTTAATGCAGGCCCATAAAGAATGTTTGTTTTATGTTCTTGATGCAAAATAATCCCATAAAATATCGGCATGAAAATAAAGTAAATGAAAAAATTATTTAAATGAAGTTTGAACTAATGAAATTTAACCAAAGTTTACCTGTAAAATAAAGTTTACCACTGTAATTATTCCAAATGTATATCTCGTTAATTCAGTGGTCAGTGACCTCATGATTTGATCACGCATTATCAAAGAGATCCACCTAATTACAAAACATTAATCAGTATATACAGTAGAGTACAGATAACCAAACACATGTTATTTTTTCAATGGACCTAATTAAAAACTGATCTTCATTGTTAATTGGTCTTGTTATGTTGTGCCCTAGTATGTATTACACGACATTTCGAGATCCATTTCAGGGTGATCAATTACATGGGCTATTAAACTGAAATCTTCGATAGACATGTGCTTTGTGCAGCTCTGTTTCGTAATTATATTGAATTAAGCTAAGTGTAAGCAGTGTAAAATATCATCATGCTCTTCTAATAGAATATTAATTGCAGTGCCAAAGGCAGAGCCCGAATAAAAAGCGTTATGTTACACAAAGCAAGAACGAAGGGGTATTTATTATGTTTCGTAAGTTGTGCACATATGTCTTCGGTGGGTCAATTCGGACTGGATGCTGCACCATGTCTTCAAACTCTGATAATCTCGAGGATCTGTACGCTCTGTACGAAATATCTGCAGCCTGGAACTTCTCGCTCTCGCAAAAACGGTGCACAAATGTGCGTGCTGCACCGGACCTTGCCCAGAATCTCGTCCAGCGTCCGTCGATCGATAAAAGTGAAACTTTGCTACGAATATACGATTAGTTATATTATTATAATCACATCTGCCTGTCAGGCTCGTTAATCGGAAAGCAATTAAAAGCATTGAGCAATCGACCGGCGGTGGATGTTTTAATGATATGGAGATCCATTTTATATCATGAAGCCATGGACTTACAAAATATTCATCACAGTGAACTTTCTGAAAGTCGGCTGACCAGCAAAATCGAACGAGTGAAATAATGTCATCATGTCTACACACCCATTGATTGTATACCCTGTAGGCTTGGCATGACAGATTTTAATACGATTTAAATTGATTCTCAAAACTGTCGGTCCACAGAAAGATGAAAAAACTAATTTAATTAAACTCGACATTAAAACCACACGCAAGGATTTTGTTCCTTTGGGTTTTTTTTTTCATGAACTACTTGCTTTGTTTCTTCCTGCTGTAGCATTAAAGATTCAACTTCCATTACAGAACTGACTTTCTTTCTTAAACAATGAACTGCCGCTCGGGGAGAAAAATGCACAACTTGATGTCAACGTTATGAATGCAAGATAAGAATCACTACATGCATTAATTTATGAGTGATGCGTTTATTGCAGCTTCAAACAAAAGTGCAAGACGTTATACACTCAACCCTTGAATAGGTCCATAGTCAACAATAACTTACCAACAATTTTTGTATAATGTATAATCCTGCCGCTTCATATACCCTACACTCTCACACCCGTGAATCATTCGCAGAATGTTCATCTTCATAAAAATGAAGGTGAATTATGGTTTCGCTAAGAATTTCTATATCATACTTCTTTCTGTGCTTGAAATAAGACGCAATTTAATTTTTAATTCTCACAGTTACAATCGCATCTTCTAGCGCCGCACGAAGCATACGACGCGAGATATTTATTACCTGGTGACTTCTATAGAATGACTTCATATTTTAAAAAAATGACAGAGTCCTTTCCTCTTAATTTATAAAATATTATGAGTTGTTTCGGCGTGAGGCTGACCTGGCCAAACTGGTGTCGCCTACCGTGCGCAACAGAACGTCCAGCTCGCGCTGCAGATGAGCTAATGGTGTCATAAATCGTTGGGGTGGTGCCGGTGCCGGCCACCCATTTTGCCAGTGGGGCGCCCACCGGGCCGCAACCAGCGACCAGCAAAGGGTGACAACGTTTGCGATTTAATGCCCCGCGGTTAGCGACGCCACGGTGTGTCTCATCTTTGGTCTGCTGCACGCCGCTGTCCGAGAGATGCTATCGGATTCTGCCATCTTGCAGCATCTTGCAGCATCTCGCAGCATCTCGCAGCATCTCGCAGCATCTTGCCATCGGTACAATTACCTGGCAAGCCCGCCACCGCAGTGAGGAAGAAAGAATGTTATCGCCGACGCTCATCTCAAGTCGCTAATGTTGATCGGTTGCGATTTGCGAAATTTCATCAGGTTTACGCAAATTGATCCAGCAACTTATCTATTTGCTCATAAACTGTGTGTTTTCTGTAAACTGGGTTTGATTTGTATTTTCGGTCAATTATAATGTTTGGAGGATGAGCAGGCATGGTCGGCTTTGAAATTTAAAATCTAACATTTTTTATATCAAACAGGGTTACCAGAAATGTTATTGCAGCAGAAGTTTACTGTTACAGATGTTGTGCGCGATACGTTCCTTGTAGTTCCGAACAAGCTGGCAATTGGATTTGGATCGAATGAGAATTTTCTCCATTAATTGCTGGATTTATATTTCGGACAAAGCTGGACCATCCATCTTCCTTTCGGAAAGGCATTCGAAAACCTCTGCTGGTAGGCAGAAACAATAGCGCAGTGGAATCGATTCGATAACTTGGCCAGCTAAATTTGAGAACAAACACCGACAAAAAGCATGCCCAATGCAAATCCCGTTCGAATAACCGAATGACGATTGACGACGACCACCAGAGTCAAACATGTGCCGTCATAATAATTGGCGAGAAGAGCAACGCAAATTGGTGATATCATTTATAAATTGGGGGGAAAAATGTAACAACACCTGAAGAATGCATTCGTGCACTTCTATTTACTCCGTTTTCGAGACGCAATAATTCACTAACTTTTGCCATGTGATAAATTGTGATTCAAGTCTTTAGTAAAATAGCGATTAGACCTTCGCCGCCTTCATGCACTGCTGAGATTTATTAACACGGTAATTGAGTAAAAGAGCGAAGATTTCATATAATCTCTCTACAAGTTGCGTGTACGTACCTTGCCTACTGCATAAATACTGGCACATATGCACTATACTTCTCCACTCCGCTCCCCGCACAAAATGCAGCTCGGCCGCTCCAATAGCCACGTGTAAACGAGTTCTCTTTGAATATTGTTGTGTTGAAAACTAGGCGAATCGAGTTAATTATATCAATGTCTGGTTTTCAAGCAGTTAGATTAGTAAGAGTTTAGTAATTTAGATCCTCTTTTGGCACCGAGTCAGCGACCGACTAAAGGAAATGGCTGAGTCAATATGGTGCACCTTCTTTATAGCTCACCTGAAAAGCACATTTTAATATATTTACTATATTTTATAGATTACTTTATCAAGCCCAACGCTTATTACCTGCCCATTAAGAGGATAATCTCACCACAATTAGACGGATTGATCGTATCACCGTAACACGTGAAATTGATGATTGCATCTGGAAATTAACTTTCATATATATTAGTGTAATATAGGCATTCCATTCAACAGATCTGAAAAAGCTTGTAAATAGAGTAAGGTAGGTAAATATCATAAATTACATTAAAACATATAACTCAGTGCGTTATTGACGGGTTACAAATTCCATAAAACTGACTCAAACTAGACATATTATAATTTGAAGCATGTAATTTAAATTTATTTACATATCGGCTTTATTTGTAAGCTACCAGTCAAAAAAATGTCTGCAACTCGTAGCATTTCTTTGCAGCCACCTTTTCCATCGACCAGAGCACGCGAATACAGTTGCAACATCCCAGTGCAAGGTGCAATGAGCACCGAGCAAAATGTTCTAGTACACGTTACATCCCGACTCTGCACGAAAGTGGTCTATTGGAAAGTAATTGACAATGCCTCTAGGTTTATTGATAGCATTAAGCGGAGTGATGAACGCGTCTTTGGCACTGGACGTCGCTCCTAGCCACTCCGCCCGGTCTGTACATTCGACGTCTCGACGTGCGTCGCGGTAAGGTGGTAGGTACCTAGGTAGGCACGGTACACGCAATAGGTAACAGCGCGAGTAGCTGGTACACATTCATTATGCGCCGAAGTGACGGTGAAATTGATAGGAAATCAGGTTTCATAGTTTCCCGAACACGATTGGTCTACATGAAAAGAAGTATCGTATCTTCGAAATCACCATACTTATGTCGATTTATTGATTAAGCAGTTACCGATGCACATTCATTTTGTTACGTAAATTTATTTATGTTGTCTCAATTTGAAAATGTGTAATTGCGTTTCTCATTTTCACTAGTTAACCAGACTCATTACGCTGTGTAATTGAAAACGATAATTAAAACTAAAATTAAACTCGTCCATGCACGGACCAGTTGCCTGCTAGGTAATGCGTAGGTTTGCTTTGGCTAATGCAATCGATCTGCTGGAGATAATATGTCAACTAGCAGTGAGAAAACCATTACGGTGTTGGTAGGTATAGCAGATTTAAAGAGTCCATTACTTTACGAACATGCCAATCTAGCCGCCGTATTATTTCCTGGATGTCAATTATGAAAATTAAGACGTATCCTCTGCTGCTAGTTTCATTGCGTGCTGCGTTCTCTGTTCGGCGTGGCACCGCAGACCCCCGCCCCCCATTGCGGTCCCAGTGCGGTCCGCAGTACAAGTTCGGCCAACATCTCGATAGTTCACTTGCATATGCGCAGCTTGAAATCAATTGCTGTTCATTTATTGGTGCACATTATTAACCTGGCGTGATAAATACGTCTTCTTTCGGTTTCGAAATATATCGGCCTGCGTCGATAGTTCGATAATCAACAGGCCATGGACTGAGTTGGTTTGGTTCGGGGATTGAAAGAGTGGAATTTGTGGCGATTTCAAGAGAAGCAATGTGGTGATATTGCAGGCTGCTGGGAGATGGCCTGTCACGACCAGTAATTAGCATCGAACATAGTGACACAACCAGAAGAGAGACACCGTTGCACAAAGTTTCAGTCTGTCACGAGCAAAATAAAATACCCTGCTGAACATTTTGACTAGAATCTTGCAAGTTTTTCCAAGATCTTGGCAAGTTTTTTCAAGACCTTGTCATGTTATTGCTAGACCATCTTTAAGACCTTCTTCAGGACATCTTGAAAGATGTCGAAACAACTTGAAAGATATGGAAACTGGAATGATCATGCAAGAACATATACAAGACCGTGGTAAGAATTTTGTCAACTCGAGATTTAGGCGTTCGAAGACTGTATGAGTGACTCTAAATTGTCTGATGAATTTTGGGTGTCGGGAGTTGGGAGTAGGGAGTTGGGAGTTGGGAGTTGGGAGTCTAGACCCGAGGGCATGAGGGAGTCGAGGGCACGAGGGAGTCGAGGGCATGAGGGCATGAGGGAGTCGAGGGCACGAGGGAGTCGAGGGCATGAGGGCATGAGGGAGTCGAGGGCACGAGGGAGTCAAGGGCACGAGGGCATGAGGGAGTCGAGGAAGTTGAGGGAGTCGAGGGCACGAGGGAGTCGAGGGCATGAGGGCATGTGGGAGTCGAGGAAGTCGAGGGCATAAGGGCATGAGGGGTCGAGGGCACGAGGGAGTCGAGGGCACGAGGGAGTCGAGGGCATGAGGGCATGAGGGAGTCGAGGAAGTCGAGGGCATAAGGGCATGAGGGAGTCGAGGGCACGAGGGAGTCGAGGGCATGAGGACATGAGGCCATAAGGAAGTCGAGGGCATGAGGGCATGAGGGAGTCGAGGGCACGAGAGAGTCGAGGGCACGAGGGAGTCGAGGGCATGAGGGCATGAGGGAGTCGAGGAAGTCGAGGCCATAAGGGCATGAGGGAGTCGAGGGCACGAGGGAGTCGAGGGCATGAGGACATGAGGGCATGAGGAAGTCGAGGGCATGTGGGAGTCGAGGCCATAAGGAAGTCGAGGGCATGAGGGCATGAGGGAGTCGAGGGCACGAGGGAGTCGAGGGCATGAGGGAGTCGAGGAAGTTGAGGGAGTCGAGGAAGTTGAGGGCATGAGGGCATGAGGGAGTCGAGGGCACGAGGGAGTCGAGGGCATGTGGGAGTCGAGGGCATGAGGGCATGAGGGCATGAGGGCATGAGGGCATGAGGGCACGAGGGAGTCGAGGGCACGAGGGAGTCGAGGGCATGAGGGCACGAGGGAGTCGAGGCCATAAGGAAGTCGAGGGCATGAGGGCATGAGGGCATGAGGGCATGAGGGTCGAGTCAAGGGCATGAGGGAGTCGGGTTGGCCGGGGCGGTGCGAGTGTGGTCCTGAGTCGTGGCACAAAGCCGATCAGGACGACGAGGTAATAAGAATTACTTGGATTTCGAAGGACCAAGACATCGCTAAAGAAAGGGTTGCATGCCATGATTGACAAAAAAGTTTTGAACGGGTCTTGATTTTTTTTAAATTGATTTTGATTGATTTTTTAGTGGAACTGGGACGCAAATTGAGTAAGAAATGGACCGCCTAGCATCATTATGTTTTCAGTCACATAGTAATAATTATCAATTCCATCTACTGCTTTTTTAACGTCGAAGATTTCCAATGTATAATTTAGAGCAAGCGTGTAATTAAAAAATATTAGCAGAACCAAAGAGACGAAGACAAATTGTAATTAATTTTGACATTTTATAGGCTTCTCCTCAATGGAGATCGGCCTTCAGTTTCAACCTCAGAAATTTGACATTTTCCTCACGTGAGCCCAACAAGAGGACACAATTTTTTTTCAATCCATGAATCGAAATTGATTAATTTGTCATAATTGCCGTGAAATCGAGCAAAGAATGCAATCCATTTATTGCCATCATTCGCCTGCACGGATGAAGAAATTTATTGACAAAAATAAAACACAAATTGTACCACACATCCTAGCAATCTGTAAGAAACTGCAATGTCTCCTGATCCTGCAGAGGCTGTAGAAAGTGTACCTACTCTTGTCATCAATTGGAACAACTGAAGCAGAACTAAAATCCTTCTTGGCTTCATCTCATAGAGTTTCACCCCGAGAAAGGTTTCTTCTTATCTGCACATTTATCAATTATGGAAGTCGCAGAAGAATTCGAATCTCTGTTCGTTGCAGGCCGCGGTATAAAGGATTGCACCGACTGGAAACAGTGACGATGAACTACCTTTAATTCTCTATTAAGAAATAATGAAAAATAACTGTTTTTATCACTTCCCTGAAAATGCCGGGGGCTAGTAATTGTGTTAATAACATACTCTCAAATAGTTGTTAAATTAAACACTGTTTAAGCGCTCGCCTAAACGATTCACAAGTTGTTTCTTTATAGTTTCTCGCACCTGGACTGCAAAAGATTATAATTTAAAGTGTTTGCCTGCATATTTTATTTAATTCTATTCGTTTCTTTTTGCAATACAACTCCGTCAAATTCTTTCAGACCTTGTGAGGAGTGGCGCTCTGGGATGTTTTTCGTATGGCTTACAACGGTCAAACTAATTAAAATAATGAAACACGAATATTTAGCCGATAGAGAATTATTGTAATAGCCTGGAAATGTCACGATATTTTACACTGACTATATGGGCTACACCGAGGATAAGATAATAGTATTATGATGAAGCATTAAAGTGAATTTAAATTGTTTCATGAAAGCATTTCACTATTATGGACGGCATAAACTAGTGGACTCTGGTATTTCAAACGGGTTGTCATGTTCATTGATATTATACTGTATTAATTAATGAAAGCTTTAATTTTTTTCATTCATGCACAACTTCTTTTCTTAAGTCTCTTCCTACAATTTGCTAGTAAAATTTCTCTTGAGGGCAATCAATAAAAAAACGTCAGACTGAAATCTAAGCCAGCAGCAGCCGATTAATATTCGATGAAATATTATAGATAAATATTATGTAGGTATATGTGAAAATTTGACGCATTTTCATATAACTTATCACGCTCAAGCAGTAGCCAGAATCAAGTTGTTCCACCAGAGAGAATATCTCGAAAATAGCTGTCAGTCGCTTGCAAAGCATTTCGTCAACAGCTCCCAGCACGGTCCGTTTTCACACAGGATTGACCCATCATCTATGCAAATAAAAGTATAATTTTCCAATTGATCAAAACTTATCGTCAATCACATTTGACGCGTGATATAATTCCAAGCCTCATGTCATTATAGTTTAATTGGCCAACCATATTGATACAGATGATTGGCGCTCGAATCCCTGGACGCCGATCGCGATAAGATCAATCACCCAAGGAATCTGGAGCAAAACTCTCACTGCTCGACCAGGCCGCAGGGACCGACCGAACCCGCGTCTGAGCACTCTGCAGCTTCTGAGCACTCTGCAGCTTCTGAGCACTCTGCAACGAAACGATTAGCAAGGGAGTGCCCACGATATCCTGCACAGTCCTGCACAGTCCTACACAGTCCTGCACAATCCTGCACACTCCTACACAGTCCTGCACAGTCCTGCAAAGTCCTGCACAGTCCTGCACAGTCCTGCACAGTCCTGCACAGTCCTGCACAGTCCTGCACAGTCCTGCACAGTCCTGCACAGTCCTGCACAGTCCTGCACAGTCCTGCACAGTCCTGCACAGTCCTGCACAGTCCTGCAAAGTCCTGCACAATCCTGCACACTCCTATACAGTCCTGCACAGTCCTGCACAGTCCTGCAAAGTCCTGCACAGTCCTGCACAGTCCTGCACAGTCCTGCACAGTCCTGCAAAGTCCTACACAGTCCTGCACAATCCTGCACACTCCTACACAGTCCTGCACAGTCCTGCACAGTCCTGCACAGTCCTGCAAAGTCCTGCACAGTCCTGCACAATCCTGCACACTCCTACACAGTCCTGCACAGTCCTGCACAGTCCTGCACAGTCCTGCACAGTCCTGCACAGTCCTGCACAGTCCTGCAAAGTCCTACACAGTCCTGCACAATCCTGCACACTCCTACACAGTCCTGCACAGTCCTGCACAGTCCTGCACAGTCCTGCAAAGTCCTGCACAGTCCTGCACAATCCTGCACACTCCTACACAGTCCTGCACAGTCCTGCACAGTCCTGCAAAGTCCTGCAAAGTCCTGCACAATCCTGCACACTCCTATACAGTCCTGCACAGTCCTGCACAGTCCTGCACAGTCCTGCACAGTCCTGCACAGTCCTGCACAGCCCTGCACACTCCTACACAGTCCTGCACAGTCCTGCAAAGTCCTGCACAGTCCTGCACAGTCCTGCACAGTCCTGCACAGTCCTGCAAAGTCCTGCACAATCCTGCACACTCCTATACAGTCCTGCACAGTCCTGCACAGTCCTGCACAATCCTGCACACTCCTACACAGTCCTGCACAGTCCTGCACAGTCCTGCACAGTCCTGCACAGTCCTGCACAGTCCTGCAGAGTCCTGCACAATCCTGCACAGTCCTGCGCTAGGCGTCGTGAGTATGACGCTGGACACCTGCGTACGCCCACTGAACTACTCGAATGATAGGTCCGATTGTTCGGCCATTACTCATATCAAGATGCCAATTGGCACTGGTCTGCTTTCCGATTTGATTTTTTTGCATAATATGATATGTTGTTTTTGATCTTTTCTCTGGTAGCAAAGGTGTATGGATTGAATATACTTAATGCATTGCTTGCAGAGCAGTCGATGCAATAGAAAAAAGGAAAACTGAATGTCATGCTGACGAATAGGTACATTATGAACATTGTGCTTAAAAAATCGATATAAAACGTCCGGCTAGGGTAATAAGTTTTTATTTTTTACATAGATTTTTCTTTCTTGGTAATATTTTTGATGAAAATACTATAGGGCTTGGTTATGGTGGGTAGTGGGAGGGGGGAGGGGGGTAAATACACATCAGCGCAGGCGTTTTCTGAAGCGCTGAAGAGGGCGGAAAATGGAGTGAAGGTCTGGGTAAGTTTTTTGATCCGGGTAAGCCTATTGGCTTTACTATTAAACTACCTTAGTGATTTTCCATGAAACTTTTCCTCAAATCTAGATTTTAAGCTCTGTTTTCACCTCTCCTATCCCAGACTCCTTCAGTCAAAGCTGTTGAAATTTATTGCAAAACCCACGGTAGAGGATTCTTTCATCAGGACTCATGGAATTCAAACATTTTGGCCCCCCCCCCCCCTATTTTAATACTCCACTTGTGTTCCCGTTGCAGGACGAGCGCGTTGGGTTTTTATTCTGGCTGGTGAGCGTTGGTGCCTCGCTGGTCTCCACATTTTACCGTTCACTGAATGTCTGTCCCAACCCCAGTACCCATTTCCACATTCACAACCATGCAGATCAATTAATTTGATATCTGGAATGTGATTGGATGTTATCAGGTAATGGCTTTTTATGATATGTTTGACAATAAAATATACCTCTTGGAGTGGGAATTTTTACAAAAATTAAAAAATATACTTTATTTGTGACTAATATTCTGTACCCTCGGTTATATTATTCCGAGTCTTTATAGTATTGTACCGACTACCGCAAGAAGCTCATCTCAATTCTCCTATGGGAAGACAATTACAAGACTGCTTTGTTCCAACTTATAAAGACCATTGTAAAGACGACATCGACTTTTTGGAATCTCCTCTCGAGAATTCGAAATTCAAATATCGAAAATTATTTGCATCGGTCGTGCCTCGCAAAGAACAAGGCGCTCGTGGATTTTCGCCGGCCGGAATGGCGAGCGCTCATTGTTCACGTGTCATCGATTTCGTATGGCGAGATATTTATTGGTGCACATTGGACGCTTGTAAACGGTGAGTAAAACACAGTGAAATGCACCAACTCCGTGGAGCACATGCAAAGGATAAAGTGCAACTGCGAAGCAATCGGCTGCACTCGCACACCACAGCTTCCGAAGACTCTTGTTTGACCTCTCTATTGCTACACCAATCCTTGCTATTGCCGTCTTTTGCATAGAAGGCAACGCCTGCACTTGGGCTTCCTTGAGACGCTTAAAGAAACCAAGCAATTCGCTTTGTCGCCTATCGGCACTGTATAGCATGTTATATTGTCAGAAGAAATGAAAATAAGGTGATGGATGATGGTTTGTTTCACGACGATGCGGTCAGGCGATGGAACTGCAGTGTGGGATTTTAAATGAGCTATAACTTACAATTAGATATTTACGAAAATGACACCGGATGATATCTGTTATATTTTCTATTATGCTATTACATGCGAGTGTTCAACAATACACACAACGTTAAAACTAATAGCACCTACTAAAAACTCCTTCCGAAAGAAGTCTATGGAAATTCGTTCCATTCGCAGTACATTTCAACGCTGTTGTAACAATACTGTAAAAAATCTGGCAGAAGAACTTGTAATGGTGATAAGTTATAACAAACTCACGTGCAGCAAACGGTTCGTTTAGGGATTACTGTGATTACTGTCGCTCATTGTGAGCTCAGCCAATAACGCCAGGTGGAGATGCATTTTGTTACCCGAAAGTGGGATTTATTTTGTTTTGGTTGTGCCGAGAATGAACGTAAATCCCGTCATTTTGGTCGCAGATATTAATCTCTTTTTTAAGTGGTCGTCCTCTAAATCAAAAAAGAAATCAAGTAGGTAATTAAATGGCAATAAAACATTTCATTAATTACAGAATGTTTGATATTTTTATGTCCTTGCGCTAAGGGACCCAATTTTAATGAGGATTAGGTAATCAAGAGACAGACATATAACTTGCAGGCTCTATTTGAATCAGACCATTGACTTTTTGCTCCCTGCTTTCCTAGCTGTAGGTGCATGCACAATAATAACACGCTTTCAGAGAGCTAAGTCTGAAAAAAGTTTATCCAAACTTATTGAAGTAAGCACGCGATGTGCGTCTCTCGTCGTTGTCAGGCAAAGAGAACTTAAGACACTCCAATTATTTCTGTGCGTTCACAAATGAGGACTTTATCTATCTATAAGCGCTAGTTGGTGCCATTACGTAATGAAGCCAAGCATAGTTTGTTTGTGTGGACGACAAAAATCTTCAAACGAGTTATTTACGTTCTGTAATTTACGGCACGCTCCAGGGGTCAATTTCAGTGACTGGGTGGACTATCACGGAGTGGAAATCACGAGAAAAATGTCAAATAATATCAAAATTATAGCGTTCGGCTTCGATGCTCAAAGATATTGAATTAGATGCCATTCTAAGAGACATAAGCAACTAATTATTTGTGTCCATAACGTTTAATACCCCTCACTTAAGAAATTTCCCCCCCGTGTGGTGGATGCATTTATTAGGGCGGTCATGAGCGGCCCATTATAATAATTGTATGCTTGGAAGTGTATAAATGCATCGCGAAAACAGGGTGCGGTTTTCAGTACATGGAGACGTTTAGTGGTGACAGTCTAAGCCAGCAACTAAGACGGAGCGAAGAAGACAGGATTCTATTAAACTTGCGCGAAGGCGAACTAGGTGAGGTGATGAAGATTTCTTGATTTGGTATCAAACCAGATAATCGGCGGGAAGGTGAAAAAAGTCGAGCGAAAAGCTAGATCATTTGCATCGAAGACAATCGAGCGCGGAGACTTCAACGCACGGGACCCGACCGCATCGTATTGCGATGTCTTTGAATTGACCGTGATTAGGTTTCTTGGTTGAAAAATTCATGCACAACTTGAAGACAATTTTCCAACATTTAAATTTGTTTCGTCTGATATTTTGCGTGAAAAGTGTATTATTAAGAAAAAAACATAAAAAATAATTGTATATACATGACTGAATTAAAAGCAGGGTTTTAAATCGCTGTACCTTACTGTAATTTTGCTTCAATGAGTATTATTACACTATCAATAATACCATTTACCAAGCACTAGAATAGATATGTGTAAAGAGTAAAGTTTTTGAAAATTATAGATTATTATGTTTTTTTTGCTGATTCAATCAGTGAATGCACTAATTTGTCAGCTAATTTAGTATATGGCATAAGCAATTTTGCATGGAACAAAATAAGTCTTTGATGTGATTTATCACAAACAGCTATGGGAATCACATACACTTTGGAAATTTTCATGATAAACAACGTTGACATTCCTGAATTCACGAAAGATGTGTGTCTGAAGTTCTGAACCCTTTCAACTCACCAACTCTTCCAGTAGCGCTCGTTCATTCCATTGCGCGGGTTCGCTGATCTGCTGAAGATGAAGACAGAGATGAAGGCCCGCTGATCTGCTGAAGATAAAGACAGAGATGAAGGCCTGCTGTTCTGCTGAAGATGAAGACAGAGACGAAGGCCCGCTGATCTGCTGAAGTTGAAGACAGAGACGAAGGCCCGCTGATCTGCTGTAGATGAAGACAGAGATGACAGAGACAGAGATGATCCGAAAGGATGCTGCAGTCGATTAAATTAAACTTTAAATTACTGAACTACGAATAAATTTATGCCCACTTAATGTTCCTAAGGAGTGTGTAAGCATTAAATGTATAGCACAGTGAAATGAATATTTGTAATGGGAAAAAATGTAATCGAATTGAAGAGTAATTATAAAGATTCTTTAATATGCAATCTCCTAAATTTGTTCATATAACAATTTCGCTCGACACTTGGTGAAAAAAAAGTTCATTAAGTAATTCACTCTAAATTAAGAAATGACGTCACCACGAAAATAATTTCACCTCAATTCGCAATTAGGGTAGAGGGCACTGTTTGATATTAACCGGCCAATTTATTAGTAACTTAATATGCCATCATTTGGTGCGAGTACCTATAGGTGATGCCGAAGCCAGTCCTTATGGTCTTGAGGCGCGATTATGAATGTCCAGTACTTTTAAATAATAAAACCATCGTGGTGTGTATAATTAACATTGCATCACCAGTTGAAAATTCGGAAGCATTCGATCATCAGTGGCCCGGGGCCCCCGGGGCCCTGCAGTCGGGCTGGCCCACCCATCGGGTGAGCGCGTTTCTTCTTGGCTAATGTTTCTTTAAATCAACGCTCGTTATCATGTGCAGCTACGAACTAATTCGCTTCTTATACTTCTCTTAAACTTGAATCCGCGCTTAGGAAAAAAGCAAATTCGAAAGTTTGCCAAGTACCATACCTAAACTGGGAGCGCGCTTCTGCATTCCGAGAAAGTCGCTCTGGGACCCTCGACAAATTGTGTGGTGTTTTAGTTAAAGGTGTTTCGTTTTTTGGGAAACTTTGGAGCATCTTCTGAAATCAGGCGAATTTAAGGTGCTGGAGCTTAATTATATTCATTTTCAATCCCGCACTTTTAATTTAGTACGTAGCGCGCGTGAACTTTGGACCCATTCGCATGAATACTATTGTGGCTACGTTTTTAATCGACAGCTCCATCGCCTGCAGCTTCTTTATTGCATGCATTCTTTTACAACACGCAATTAACAATCGAATTCTTCAAGGAAGACTCTTTCGGCGAGGCCCAAACGTCTTCGGGCTCGATTCCAATCTGCCCATCCAACTTTTCTTTTACCCAGCATCGCCGCCAGTCCTCCCTATAGGTACCCCGACAGAACAAAAGTACACGCACACTGCCTTAAAATATAGATTTTCATATCAAAATATGAAAATCAAATGCAAGCTAACTCGAGTTATGTGTTCCTGTTTGTCATACAATTTTAAACGGTCATCATAGAGATACAATGTCACAAGAATGCCATCGCCAGAGAATGTTAAGTGCCACAATACACATGTCTCAAATGACTGCCTTTAGACGATGGCGACGGCGACGGCGACGGCGACGGCAGCAGTGCAGTGCCGATAACAAGAAGGTAATTCAACGACTCGGCATGAAATTTGGAAACCGCTCGAAATGATAATTAGCTCTAGGACGCGCACGCGAACAGGCTCTGCCGCCTCATCACGGTATCACTATGTGATAATAGCAAGTGAAAGGGCAAACGCATGTACACTACACTCAGGACCCAGTGCATGGTAATTGTAGCCACGCCTTATCGCCGCAAGCCCCGATATTGGCCTACTACATCAGTATTCCAGCAGCCTCTGAATCTCGGTGCAATTGCTGTACCTACGCCTGCACCACCACCTACCATAGGCGTCTCGCTCGCTTGTCTGCTCGCAGCCGGCTTCTTGTAGGGAAGCTCACATGCCAGTTATGTTCGACGTGTTACTGTAAAGACCAGCAGGGGTCGAGAAACAATTCATGAACTCCAATTAGTTTTACATATACGCTCTAATATGGCTGGAAGGTATTTCGTGAACGTATCTTATCGTGTCCATTAATTATCAATGCCTTATTGCTAGCGAGCGTTTAAGTTTAGCATCCTTGCACGTCCCCATGCCGAGTAGCGAGAATTAGAGCCTGGGACAGTTCCGAAATATTTCATTTATCCCATGGAGCGTTTGGTAATCTTATCAGATTCCGAGATGGTAATTGTGTGTGTCTTGTCCTATCAATTAATACCATCCCGTCCTCCTACGTCCTCGTGTTACCACAAAACCATTGATATAATTACTACACTGTAGCGTTCCTCGCAAAGTAATTAGTTAATTTGATTTATATTTGAAGTTGTAACATTATTCAAATATAATCTAGTTAATTTAAATAAAATAATAATATGCAATGCGGTTTCTTGCGTCTACATTCTCATCGTTGCTCCAGAGCTAACCGACTACACGCTGGCAGTCCAATTTAAATGTCGATAATTATTCAAACAGTTGAATGAGCTTTCCGTGGCGAGACCCATTGATCACCCCGGATCTGCGTCTGATCTGCGAGCTACCGTCGAAGCATGGGCACTGGGCAGCCTCCGTTACCTCACACCATGGCGGTAACACGTCTCTTGTGCGGTTGTACCGGGCCGGCACGCCGCGGTCTGTGAGCCTATACCGCCCCACTCATTGACAACTCGTCTCAGACCATTCATTTCGGCTGCGTTTCACCCTAGAGCCATCTCACAATGTATAATTTCTTAATCGCATGTGTAAATCTAAGGAGCTGTACGGTGTGCACCTTGGGCTAGACAAGCAATTGGAGAGTTAAGTTGCAGCGATCAGGTTCGGGGCAGTCGAGCGCTATGGGCAATCAAATGTTGCAGGGACGCCCAGCGCGCAATGGCGGCTGGCTGTTGCCCGGAGAGAGGGGATTATTAGTGCCGATGCAAACCCAATCACAAAACACCAGATATGTTTTAGGATAATTTATTGACCGTGTTTAAATAGCTTTCTTTATATACAAGACATTTACTCTCATCGGTCGATTTTTTTTTAGTATGGTATTTTCGTGATCTAATTCGCTTTTACGGCTTTAGAATATCAGTCATAATATTTACATGCTTGGTTTTATGAACAGTAGTGGTAATATAGACACTTTTTAATTAACACCTCCAATTACAATAGCTGCGGAGAGTCGTAAAGATAAACCGCATACTACTTCCTGGATCATAAATTATTTGCAATGCAATTTAAATCAAACTACAATACGATGTGTAATAAGCTTTCAATTTATAAACCCTATTATTTTCGAATTAATAATGATATCTCAATATTATTTGCCTTGTGCCGATAACACCAGCAGCTCCCTTTCATCGAGACCGCAAGACATCCGCGTTAAACCGTGCAGGCGCCTACATTTTTGCCTCGTGTCAGGATTTATCCGACTGTCTTAAGGGTGGGTCTTACTTTAAGTCTGTAAAAGCAATAAGATATGCTCCAAGTCAAGGATTTTCTGCATAATTATTGATGTCTGTCCAAACGTCATGTTGCCTTTCTCCATCCACACATTATCTATATACCCATGTCACGGAGCCAAAGGTTAACCCAGGGGTTAAGGGGTTTGCCCAAATTTTTAGCCCTCATTCTATAAATGCAATTAAAAGGAGCGTTCAGAATACAACGAATTTAATTCCTTATAAGGTTATAAAATGAGTAGTTCAGAAAACTCGTGGTCACACCACATCGCCAGGACTTCTCGTGACAGCAATACATGCGAATGAGGAAAGACTTAAATACGCGCGACATCCCAGAGTTCGATGTCGAAGACTGCTTTGTGCTCCCCTGTCTCAAAGCCTTTCAAAGGGAGCGTCGATTTGAGTCTGCTATTGATTCATTCCGCGCTTGTGCAAGAGATGTCCATAATCTTAAAGCCACATAAAGTTATAACATAGTTGCATTAGAGATGTTGTGGGTCTACGCCCGTCGCCTGTGCGCACTGCGCAGCCTCGCGCTTGCGCCGAGCCCTGAGATACGGTGTGATTTAGCATGCACTCACACAGGCGCATACTCGCACATGAGCATGGTTTCCTGCTTTCCTGCACTACGCCGTGTGCTACACATTGCACTTGCGAAATGTGACCTGCAATTTGGGATGTGTGCCTTGTAGATCCATCGACTCGTTAGAGGCGATTTCTCATTGCTTCTGTTTGAAATTAGGACCTGGCAATATAATTTATCTACTGTCACCTCTGAACAGTATAAATCAACGTTCAATGTATAGGTGCGCGCTGTCCATCGATCATACCAAGATTGGCAGGCGCAGCAAAAGAACCAGGAATGTAGAATGTGTGACTTAAATATGTCTAAAAACAAAATATGGCTTTTGCGGTTTTTCAAGTAACCAAGCTTTCCTTTCGCACTTTTATCTATTTCCTAGAGCAACTGATCGGAGCGGTGCTCACTTTAATTGTACATAAAATGCTTATAAAAAGTGCCCATTGAAATGAAATGACGCGTTCCAAATATGGTTCCATTTTGAAGTAGCAGTTAACAATCTTTATCGATACTATCTTTTGATTTGTACCGGTCTGCCATAGGTATGGCGAATGCATTTACAAAGTGCAGCAGGTTATAAGTTAATACCGACTTAAGGGTATCTCATGCACGGCTCATGCTATTATTTTACTACTAAATGGGCAAACGGCATCGACTTGCCACACTTTTCCGTGTTTGCTTTCTAGATTTGCATCTCTCGCGAGCTGCTGCACTGCAGATGCTTGGCTGTGACCGCTCCGTACTCGGGACGTGGGCCTAAACGCGACCGATTGCACATCGCTGGCGTCCTACCAGACGCCTCTTAGCCTCCAGCAGGCGTCGTGTAAACATTGGGCGTCCCGACATCGAATAAGTCAACATGGGAGGCTGAACACAGCTCCAAACACAGAAGGTACAACAATCGCATTGTCATCTGTGGTGTGGGCTGCTCTGCTGCTCTCAGCGATGGGTATCAGGACTCAGGTGTAAGGCCGATAGCCATGTCCTGCAAACAGCAATGCCTCTGGGCTCTGCTCTGCTAACGGACAGTATAATTAAAATATCATTTGAAAATGGCGCCGAATTTCATTGCGATTTTGCGAAACTGAAGGCACATATTTTAAAGAGAGAAGTGATATATCCGAACCCACCTGGGGTCTTCTTTTTCACCAAGAATGTGGAGGCAAGATAAAGTGATAAAATCTGATGCTGTAAAATAGCACGTCGCAATAAAACGATCTCGGTAATAAGTTTCTTTTTTAGGTGGGATGTTACTTGGCGGTGGTTGACTTGTGACAGTTTTACTGTGGAGAATACAAACATATGTAAATCACGAGGGTCGTACGGATTATTGTTTGAAACTTGGACGCATATGAGAACTAGAAACAGTTTTATCCATGAAGTGGATTGATGCATCTTGCATCTCAAACGACAATGCTATTTTTTTAAAGCATGCACTTTTAACAGTGCGTTCATCTTTTAGTAAGACTTCTCCCACCTACTCAAACTGCAAGAATGCAAGTCCTAGCCTACCCCAATATCTTCGAGCTGCAGCGGTTAGCTTGCAGCCGTCGTAATTCAAGGTGCAGGCTGCACATTGCATAGCAAAACTGACATTTTAATGGTGCAACTATTGACATTGATTGCTGTAGACACGCTGAGCATCTTCGCCCATTTCACAATACTGACTAGTATTTAAAAATATTTTTAAGGCTGAATAATGTGGATGGAATTATTGTGTTAAGATGTCAAATAAATTATGTGATACACCTGTACCTAAGGTGTTTTATGGGTAGCCAGCATCCTTTTGCGACGCAATCAACTATAACTTACACTCTCAGGAAGCACACTCTGATCGTTAAGCTGTTTCTGATTCTGACATGTGCCAAGTATCAATTTCCACGCTCCTGACGATTCTCTCTTTAATCTGTATAATGATGATGACTCATCATTGCCTCTTAATTATTATAACGTGTTTTAATTGAATTAATTAACAAACAATGATTTTTTGTCCCTTTACTATAATTATTGCATGACTTTGACAGATAGTGCATTTGTGTTCCACCATACCTCATTGCTATTCCAGAGTAATTTACAGGTACTACTCAATTAATGTTTTAATGATTTCATTCAT
The DNA here is from genome assembly GCA_921293005.1 of Nemoura dubitans. Taxonomy (NCBI): domain Eukaryota; kingdom Metazoa; phylum Arthropoda; class Insecta; order Plecoptera; family Nemouridae; genus Nemoura; species Nemoura dubitans. The sequence goes on from OV121074.1 coordinate 25,397,576, forward strand.
TAATGTTCATCTGATTGAATCGATTGCTCAGTCAGCTGAGATATTGCCTTAAGCAGACTATGCAATTTTATTTGAAGTGATTTTATTGTTAGTTCTTGTCAATCAATGAAAATAAATAAAGTTGTAGTAACAATAAATTGGTTATAATAATTATACACCTTTTTCTTAATTACAAAAAGTATTGTCGAGCATCGACATGTTGATGTAAACATGCAACAATCTTTAATTACTCAAATAATTAAATAAGTAGATCAGCGCTGAGCTGAGGTTGGTACTTGAATGTTGATAAGCAATCTAATTATTATTAAAATTGGGTCAATGAACAATTTCATAATTTGAATTTGTCCATTTTAACAACTGGCTGTGTGCATTGTGGATTCATATGCTCTCAAAAAGGTATTATTTCACAATGCCATACTAAATTAGCTGCAGAAATGCGTCGTCCATCCATAATTCCTCGTTTCAAATCACTGCGAAATATTTTGATCGGTCAACTCCCTCGCAAGACACACGCGAATTGGTGATATCAGGCTTCTTAAAGAGACAGAAACTCTCTTCAAGATCTTCAAGATTCATCAAAATATATCGTCAATTGAAAGCCAACCCTTTATTTAAATCTGTTCAAGTACAGCACATTGCTCTGCGCGTTATGCGTTCACCACAAAGAAAGAAAAGAGACAGTCCACAAGGCACAAAGTTATTAGAGGCGAGCAGCCGTGCAAAATCGTACATCGACAGCGATATGATTCAACATCAGGGCAGCGCCAACTCACGACCCCATTACTTCGCACCGCGCCAGGCGATGCTATACACACCCACCACTCGCCCCATTCCCATAGGGCACAGATCCACCAGAGCATCACCCGTCACAGGGGCGAACCACCAGCCCCACACGGCAGTCGCTAATTACGGTAATTTTCCATTTTCTTGCTTCCAGGTAGCTTCCACTTTGAATTCCGGTATGCATAAACAGTTCAGTTATACGAACGTTGTTCTTTTGTTTTTTGTGCGAAATGGTGGATATGAATGTGTTCGCGTTTGGCGTTTGGCGTTTGGCGTTTGGCGTGACCGTCGCGTGATGCAGTGCCGTGACGTGGTGAGTGGGCAGCAAGGCGTGAGCCCTCGTGCGGCAGCGTGCACTTTGCGCTGCAGCTGCTGATGTTGCTGAGTGCCTACTCGGTACGGCCCGACCCGACCAGGCTGCCCGATAGCCGGAGCCAAACGACACCTTCACAGAGACCACATGCACGTGTGTGAGTGTGTGTTGGTCTTTTGCACACTCACTATTATTCAATGTGTACAAGTATTGAAAAGATCTTAATTTACAACTCATAGTGAAATACATAACACCACAATAATGTTGATAAGTACAATACATCCAACATACGTCTTCATTACTAGTTTAAGTAGGTGCTAAGTGTTTGTAAATGGATTTAGCACACATGCAATGCCAATGCAAACACGCCATTTCCAATAAGAAGATCGTGTGATAAATGGAAACTGAAGAAAAATTATTGGAATGCGTTTTCGTAACCGATTGAGAGTTAAGACCAGCATTTTTACGCTTTTTTCTGGTGTGCTGAGACAGAATTGAGAGGTAAACAAGTCAATTCGAATGGGTGTTAACTGTTAACTGTTGCTTCTTCTACTTAGCTGTGAGTGTAATAGTCACATCTCCAGCTCGGAGCCCTGCGTTTGTAGTTACACCCAGACAATTAAATAGCCATGTAATAAAAACATAAACTACCATGCGCACTGTTGAGAGAACGCGACAAGTGATGGCTGGAATCGACTCGTGGCATAGGTGATATCATCATAAAACGGCTGTTAGCGAGCGATCTTAGCGGAATGGCCAATCATGAGTGGTAACTGCATTGAGAAATGAATTTGCAATTGACATTTGACTGGGTAATTGATGTTGTTATAGGCTTGCTTGTGTTTATGGCGTTAAAGTGCCATTTTAAAAGCCAGCTGCGCCAAAGGTGGCTAATCAAAGGTAAAAGACAAATAAACTGCAGATTATCCCGATCCCGCAGGCTTTATCGATTTGTGTGGGCTCAAAGTGGGATTTTAATAGTACCTGATATCGTATATAAGCACATGTATGTCCGGTACAGTACAAACCCACGTACATTTTGAATAGCTTGATGCATTTCGTCAATGGGGTCGATTCAATACGCTAGGGGACTTACACAATGTGTTTCTACTTATTTTATTAAAAAGAGAGTTAAACTAAACTAATCATAACGGCGCTTTCCCGAACTCATGCGCTGCTTAAATGTCAATTTTACAGTAATTCAAAGCTTCTTAAAAGATTGAGGGAATGGAGGTTCTAAAAGTACACACCTCAAAGATGCAGGTGTTATCACTCTGATAGTGAGCACGTGAATGCTCCATGATGTGCGCGGCCAAGCGAAACGTATCCAGCGTCTCTATCTCAGTGATCTCTTTCTCTCTGAAACTGTATCAATCGCTCGAGTGTCCCGCCCGGCGCGCAGCGGAGCGGTGACGGTTGCCTACGTGCTAGGTGCCAAAAGTAGATCAACTAGGTCGGCCATCGCATTTCACAGTACGCTGAACCTCTCTTTCTCTCCCGCTATCGATATCGATTGGAATGAAATTAATTCACGTGTATGTTCGATTCATCCGAGCAGCCAAAAGAGAGAGGACAATTTATTGACAAGTTGTAAACATATTCCTTTCACTTCTCATTAGAGAGCATGGGAAAAATCAACCCTGGCGACTAATCCAATATTTAGTGTCAGATTATGTCGTTCAATTTGACAGAACCTAGTTTCCGATAAAATCGCTCGATGTTTGATCGAAATAAACCGTAAAATAGTTTTTAATATGAGAATCAAAACTGTGGTGGGATGACCACATATCGGATGACTATAAGTCGTTCTATAATGGCACGAGAAATCTTCTTAAAATAATGTATTTGGCAGAGATAGTTGATATATGTAAATGATCATCCTTGAAATTAAGGTGGGTTTCATTTGGGGAGGGGTGGTCAGCATGCTTGGGGTCACTCTCATTAAAAATAAGTTTAATTTCGGATGTCAACGCACAAAGTTGTTCGTATAAGAATTCAGCTGTAAACAGGTTCGATCGTAAAATCAACGAATATCTTCCTGTCTAGTGCGCCGGACGCATTACCATAACCATTCGAATCTCGTATTTTTATTGATTTAGATTAACTTATAACATTAAAGGCGTTGACTTTCCAAAACGTATGACCATTAAAACAATGGTGAAGTGTTAATTTTTCAACTGGCTGTCCACTATAATTCCTATCTTATAATCTTGAAACAACTCAAGTTTCACTCTCGGCAGGAATTAAAGCTATTCACTTTGCTATATTCGCTGCATCGCCAATTCTCCAATTTAAATCACTTTGACATTTTGCGTGCAAATAATTGAAAGGAATACAAGAGATATTAATTTGTCATGAGGTGCCAAAAGAGCTACCGTTTATAGCCTCGGGTTTCAGAGAACATTATGCATGTGCCTATACCGCAATTGAGGTCTGCCAAATATGTACTTGCCCTAAGGACGAGGGTGAAACTGAACCAGTGATGCAACGAAGTGATGAAACATTCGGTGGCCACAATAAAAAGGAGACACATCGACTCATTGAAGACTTTCTTTCATACGATAGACAATCTGAGGCCCAATAATCAAAAAGAAAATAGAAAAAGAAAATGATATCAAAGAGCTTCGCATCCATCCGAGGTGACTACATCGTCTGGTAATTATAGCTGTTGCAATGCTGTGCGAGTAATTTGCAATTATCAGTTCTATTGCCGAGGTCCGGGCGTCTTTTCATGAGCAGTAATTAATATTTCCAAGACTAAAAGTGTTGTTACACTCCGGTCGGCGGCTGTCGCCAACGGCAACTGCCGGGAAACTCTTCGCGCCGATACTGACAGCTGACACGGAACACTATTTATTAATTGTTAAGGTCCAGAAAAAAAGTATCAAGACGATATATCTGCTCTTAGAGAGGATTGAAAAGTGATAAAAATTACCCGAGCAAATTCCTGAAGAAGCGTTCTGGAACCTGGACAGACAACCTGCATTTTGTGTCAAAAGGAGTGTTAGGCTGAGAGAACAAGCAATAGCAAAGAACATGCACCGAGTCAGAATCATAAGAATCTATTTACAATAATTTTAAACAAATTGGTCGAAACGCGATGCAGCTAGCTACGTATGATGGCAAATTGTATCGCTGCGGTGCGGCACATGCAATGTGCAGTGTGCACGAGGCTACACGGTCACGACAGAATGGGGTTGTAATGCGCTTGCTTTATGATGACATATCGGTATACATTTCTCATAAGATACACTATGTTCCCTGCCTTGTTCCTATAGCCGGGATAAAAATGTGGAACTACGGTCATATTTAATAAATGTAATGTTCAATAACGTTCATAATAATGTAGGCGTGTTGTGCAATAATATGTATGGCTAATTGTCATTAAATTTGCATCCTGCAGAATAAACACTATTCCAACAATTTGTATTCTAATACTATATATGCTGGTAGCCTGGTATAGAATGCAAATAAATATAAACGAACAAAATAACTATAAATCTAACATTTAATAATAATTGAAGCTAAATTTCACTTCCAAAACCTTTGAATGGCATGCATCATGTATAGCATAATGTAATGTGTCCATGCCGAAGCTAGTGCGGCCCTAGAGGTAAACCTATCTCGATTATCGAGGAACGCGAAGAACAATGCTTGGGCAAGCCATTCATCTAGATACGTACGGCCATAGCAGCAACATTCGGTTGGCCCGCGCTGGCTGGCCACTTTCAGTATTATAATGAAAGGCAGGCACCCTTTGGCCATCACGAGTTAGATAGGCCCTAGAAACTATTAGCCACTGGAACTGCTCGCCAGTATTATAACAACTCCGACGTGGGCTAAACAGAAAATACTGCATCTTTTAATAGCCAAAATACCTTCAAGGAGAAGAAATGTTGTATCGCCTTGAAGAGAATTTGCAAAAATCAATTTTATAATTTGATTTTTAAAGAGTTTGAAATACTCTCTTGAATATTATTACGGATCGGGCATCGTAAATCTTTTAATGTAGGAACTGTAGAACTTAGCATTGAGTTTCCACCAATTTCCTTTTAATTTTGACCACTGGATATTCGTAGGATTAATGATTTCTCTGCGAACACTATATAGAGTTTTTGATCTTGAGATAGTAACATTGCACAACGAAATTCGGTCCTCGGCCAGACGCAACATTTAATTTTATAATTGATGGTCTGGAGCAGTGGAGCACTCGCTGCTAGAGGAACAATACTGGTACACACCTATTAATCAGATATGCAAATCAGGCCAGGGCGAATAGCCTCAACATTAGCACCCCCAGCAGCTAGACAAGATCTTCAGGCTGGCAACTAGAGCTGCCAAATCATTTCCTGGGCTACATTTTATGGCGCTCGATTTCCGAACATGCAGTTTTAGTATATTTACACGTGCAATAAAAGTAAATAAGCCCATTTAACAACAAAAAATGCATTACGAGCGTTGGAATAAATTAGCATAAATTTAGAAAATTCGAGAACCCAGTTACTAAGTGTGATAAGTGAGGTAATTTACTCGATTGCAGAAAATAATTTTACTTCAAAGATATAAGCACTAGATCTTGGACAGAAAATCGTGAACAATTTCATAATCAATAGTCAATAATTGAATTATCATTCCAAATAAATATTGTGCCCCGCGTAAAACTTACATCACTGGCCAGAAGTACACAGGTATAATAAATAATAAGCACATCTCTTCGTGGCGATCGGATCTCATATTGCTTTGTTACTGCTGATTGGTAATATTAGGACAATAGGCTATTGCATTCATATAAATTCTTTCAAATCTTGATCCATGTCTCGCGATCACTATAATAATAATATCATAACTGAACCACGCGGATTTTCAAGCAATCTCAATAGGATTTTATGAAGTAATTTTCGTGATGAAAAGTGTACAGAAGCCGTGACTGACTGGACCCCGTTCGATTGGTTTAATTGTTAGCCGGCGAATTGGTTTAACCCTCACCTTCGGGTCAGATAGATCAGCGTCCTGATAAGGCCGGGACTCGATTTGATTAACTGCAGTCAGTGAAAGTTGGCGGCTGCATAGCGCACTACCCCCTTCATAATTGCCAAGATATTTTGATGTTATGCGAGCCATTTCGATACTGTTGTTCGGCAAAAGATCTGTCGAAAGATGTTTCCGATTTGAGTTAGGTATCGAGTATCGAGCAATGAAACATATGTATCCAGAGTTCAGTGATAACAACGCATGACTACGATAGTACCCAGTTTAATGTAACCATATTCATCTATGCTGTAAAATTACTGGAAAGGCACATGCCAAAAGTGATTTTGTACCTACCGATATTATCCAATAATTATTAGTTGTATAGTGATTATGAGACTAAGATTGGGTTGTACCAACTGATAGTTAAGGTTTAACTATTAGTTAAATTTAATTATTAGTTAGCTCTAAAGGGCTTTGCCTGAGTTGCTAACTAATAGATAAATTTTAACTAATAGTTAAGCTTAACTATCAGTTGGTACAACCCAATCTAAAGATACCAGATGTGGGTTCCTGTTTTGCAGTGTCGAAACTATAAACAAGATAAGATGCATAACAATTATATCTAGATACCAGACAAGGCAAGACACTGATATTTTCTTGTGTCTTGTGTACCTACACGTTTTCAGATACAAAATCCTTTTTTAGTACGTATCGCGGCGTTTTCGCTCGTCTAGTCCAGTCACTCATAGTGCCAACCTATGTCGTTCGAAATGTTGGGTCTATTTCAAAACTCAAATTTATTTATTCCATGACAAAAGTGGCAATCGCGGGTCCTGGTTTCGTACCCTGGGTCTTTACCCGAAAATGTAGACACTACATATACCAATATCAAATATCTCTAAAAAAAAAAAAAAAGATTCTTCATTTCTATATCGGCACATGATCTTGCATATAGCTCTTTAATGTTAATTTTTAAAGCCTGGCTCATAAGTTTGTTTATATTTGACTATATCTTGGATATTATAATCTACATTATACTGATTCAAACCATTGACTCTCATGCCGGAGTTAGAGAATGTTTATTTACAATCGACATTGTTTTGGCAGGTCACATTAATATTCCCAGTTGTAATCAAGGGCTCAGTTCAGACCTACAAAAAGGTGCAGTCGGTAGCACAAAGTGTGCATTGAATAGGACCAACCATCGAAATATACAACACGAATAATATAACAACATGATTATTGGAATGATTGTTGAAATGGGTTGCTGTCTAAATCTACATACAACACCCCCGCAAATTCTAAACAAACACATTACGAATCATGCAGTTATTAACTTAATCTAGCTAATCCATCAATATATCTGTACAGTATAATAATTCACGTTGCAATTTCTACTCAAGTTTAAACAGTTTAAATATCACTTCTAAAATTGTAAATTATCTTCCATCTTACATAATAATAATATAATAAATCAATTTGCCTGCAGGGGTTTCAGATACTAATACACATTACCTATACACAGATTCACATACTACAATGCTAAAACAATAAGCAGGTTACCTTACCTTCTTAAAAATCGTGCCGGTACTCCAGTATATCGCATTATCAGAAAGTGCACCCCGGGATTGTCGGCTTCAAGATGCATTATTATAATACACAAGTGTGTGTTTGTGTGTGTGTGTGTGTGTGTGTGTGTGTGTGTGTGTGTGTGTGTGTGTGTGTGTGTATTATATCAGCGAGAGTGTGTGTAATCACGAAAGCAGAGCGTGCTGGGCGTGGTGCGGTATGCCTTGACATCGCGGCAACTGGCAAGGTCCGCATCACCGAGTATACCGACCAGTACACTTATCTCCCGTCCCGTATACCGTCCGCATCAACGCCACCATCGGATTGACACGCCTCAGCATCCCCAAGACTTCAAATCAAGTATCAACGCTATATTTGCATACTTTAATTGTAAGCGGACTTTATATATAGGAAAACAATAATATTCATCCTTGTGTGTTGATATAGGAATGCGGTTCCAGACACCGGTACTTGGTAATGCGAACATGAAGGTTCTTAGCTAGCGGGGGAGGAATATATAAAGGTGTAAATTGAGAAGATAAAGGTCGGGGACATTGTAAACATGGGACCTTATGCAAATTACGTTTAAAATAGTACTGGACATCGTTAGCGATGCAAGTATTTGCTTTTGAGATGTGTGTGGACGTTTCATGTGTTTTACTTTTATGCCGTATACTAAACGACTCGCCAGGCAGATGAAAAATAGATCTAAATGGACCAAAGCCAATCGCAAACATCGATTTATTGTAAATAGGTCAGGTGTTATAACGAGAACGAAACGCAAAGCACACGGCATGCAGCGATGTAGTAACGCGACTCATTACACGTTATGTATTGCCATTATATTTGAGAGCTAAATCATGCAAGACAATGACTGCGGACCGAATTGTTTTTGCTGTCACGGTACACTGAGACGAGAGGCTGGCTCCGCGAGACAAAATTCTTTGCGCCAAGAGATGAAATCTCCGGAGATAATATCTTAATTTCATTCGCTCTATACCCTCGATCGATCGATCAAGATCTGTATTGAGATTTCTAGACAAAAAAACAACTGTGTGCTACCGATTTGATGTTATTTTGATGTAATTTATATGCATTACAAATGTAAATGCTTCAGACAGCTCTGAAAAGAAAAATACACACCGAATTTTAAGCACGATTAACATTTAACAACTCGAGGACGGTTACGCTCAGTAAACAGGCATTGTTTTTCACGAGGTTCTGAATTTCATTTCGCGTTTTTCACGTCTTTCATTGAACGAAGCATGGGGCGAATACGAATGCGCAAGCAAATAGGACGTGGCCTTGAATGTGAGCCGAACCATAACCCCACTTTATAGTGCCATTTGAGTGTTCGTTTGCCTACCGTGCCTTACGCGGTACGCCACCCAAAAGGGTGTTTCGTCTGCGATGTGACATTTCTCTCCTATTTGATCAGGCGCGTTCACAGTGAGTAAAGGCCTCGTGTGGGCTGCGTACTGTCCAGGGGTCCATTCGATTGCGCGTTCTCTTGTGCCGACTCCGCAGCGCAGTGGCGTAACTATACGGCCGGGAAAGCTGGGCACTCTGGCTTAGTGGCGTAATCTACTGCTGGAAAAGCCTGAAACCCCGAGATGAGTGGCGTGTGAAGAGCGTTACTATATTACAGACGTTTAAGCAACTAGAACATTTGAAATAAAAAGCAACCTCACTATCTATCACGAACGAAAACAAATCGAAAACAGCATTTCGGCGATATTCCTCCCTCATACTTTTATTTGTGCATTTTTCGACTACATACTGAAAGTATAGCATTGTTTCGTAAAGTACTTGCTGATAAATATATACATTATACATGAAGTATCTAAATAACTTTAAAACATACTTCATGCGAAGATATATAATTCTTAATTACAGGGAAAGCCCCCTTTTCCCCAAGTCGGCCTCAAGGGCCCGCAATGACTTGGGGTCACGCCACTGCGGTGCCGCGGCCAGAGTGCGACCTCCGCACGGCTTCCACTCCCCCACACCACGTCGGCGATGCGATCCAGCACTCAGTATTCCAAAAGCGGCCCGGCCCCCCACGACCCCCCGCGGCCCCTTAAGGGGCCCCCACGGGGCCGCCTGCTAACCAGATACTCCTAAATCCACACTTCAAAAACGTTCGATTAATTTCATCAATAAGTGAGGTCGTGGGGTGGAGAGCGAAGGCGAACTCTTCTTTATTTCATGCATTTTCTGTGGGGGCGATGTTGATCTAATAAAATGGTCCATATGATTAGTGAATAAATTTGATCGAATTCACGAGATTTCTCTAGTGAGAAATTGAACGCGGCTTATTTACGAACCGGCGGAGCGATTCATTGTGCGTTTCTTTGCTCGAATTTGCGATAATTCATCACCCCCGCCGAAACGGAGTCGCCCCGCGACGATATCCTGCTGACACAGAAACATTATAAACGAAATTGATTTGATTGGAGACCGGAAGGTGGCAGAAAGGAATCGCTCAGGAAGTTATTGAAAGAAATAACGGCCAGGATAATGCGATTGTTGAAACATCTGTTGACCCACATGTTTGAATGCAATCGTTTCAAATTTTCCATGTTTTTTTCTTTCTGGTTCGAATTCACCTGGAATATGGGTATTGTGTAAAGAAGCGTGCTTAGCAGCCATAATGCGTCGGACTCGATGCCTGATTCGTCGCACGTGGATAACAATTCCACGTGCGGACGAGATGCAGACAGAGTGAGAAATCTCGACACCATCTCTCGTGCATGGTCTGATGGAGGAGGCGGCTGTGGGCTCGGTTTGGACCAAATAATTGGCACACGCTTGGCCTGGAAATACGGCGGCGATTGACCGTAAACCAAGGCAGGGCTTTCGAGTTGCGAACGAAAGCATTCGATGCCAAAATTAAAACGTTGAGTAGATAAATGGTTCGCAGTGCAAGATTTATTCAGCAAAGTTATACAGTATAGTATAACAAGAGATTGAGATAGGATATTTTTTATCATGGTGATCAATGTCTAATAATTTATAAAATTGACAGTTTTGATCATAAAGATGTTAGTTTTCTCCTTATAGTATTGTATTATATTCACGTATAAAAACATGATCGATCGGATCTGTGGATGTGAATGAAAATGGCTTCAATTTAAATCTAAGCTGCATGCCACGCGGTGCAGGTTTGTAAGTGTAACAGCTCATTGTTATTTGCTAAGCAGTTTTACTGGACTTGACAAGCTGACATAAGAAACGTCCAGGAAATCAAGCTGTGGAGTAAAAAGGTGAACGCATGGCCACCGTCGTGGATATACTTTGCATGTCTGCATTAGAGAAAATACTTGAACACTTGTAGCAGACCAAAGTAAAGCAATGCTCGCACCTTAAACTAGAATGCGCAAGTGAAAACGGTATCCGGGTTTCATGGAAACCAAAAAATGAAGAAGAACATGGCAAAATGCAGCGATCAACCGTGAAATGAACTGCAAAAAGTTTCAATCCCGAAGAGATCGGAAATAAATACAAAAAACCGCTCATTTACTTTTGACAAATTCGCAAATAACGTATTTAAATAAGCTCTTGACCAAGGCAGCGCAACTGTCTCCAACCAGAAGGCGTACCTTGCTAAACGCAGCTTCTGATCTTCTGCACGACTCAATGTTCCAGGACCGACATATCAGTCATCTCACATATGATTTCAATTACGATTTGGTTCATCTCACAATGCTCATATTGTAGCTCGCTGTTCATTAATCCTTCAGTCGTTGAACACGGATCCACAAATCGAAGTAACTTATTAGGACGTATCTCGTGGACCACCCTATGTGACGGACGGGATTCAGTTTCTAATCGCCCAATCTCACGGCAGCCGTAAAGATCGGTAGCTCTTGGATCTCCGAGGACAATATCAGCAGACAGTGGCACGAAGAGGTCCAATCACACTCGGATGGAACTCACTTCTAATACACGTATCATGCCTGAACTGCACACGTATTTCAAAGACGCGTCGCAATTCGTTTCAAATTGAACTATCGTAAAGTGTTTTTTAGACTAGTGTAAATTTATTTAATTGCTGCGATTCCAATTAAAATTGATTTTGATGACTTACTTAACCAGTGGCGTAATGGTTGCCAAATTAACCTAATGCATGCGTTGTAATTAATTTATAGTGCTGAGCTTGCTTCCACGAACTACTCCTCTCCGAATCGTCGGCACTCAATTTCAAGCCCAAATTAGGCACGGTTAGGCTGCTAAGAATCTCGACGATGTCAGCTCAGATTCTATTGTATAAACTATTATGCTGTTTAGCGAGGAAGTTTAATACATATAATAATAATAACTTTGAGATTGAATTCTGCACGCTGAGTTAATTGCATCTTAAGTTGAGGGAAGTCCGGACTAGTCAAAATGGCTGAACTCTGAGAAACCCCCCAGTAAGCTGGACATTAAATATTGTCTTGATTTGATCAACCAACAATACAATGAATGAAATCAGCCCGTCGTTTTTACGAGGGATTAATACTATGAAACGATCGCCTGAACCGTCATCATGAGGCTCGCCTGCAAACCGTGGATGCTCTCATCTGAGTTGTGTAGATGGACAGTTGACACGGTACATCCAATTCCACACAACTTCGGCTGCTTGCACGATTGTGCTCGAAGAGATTGCGGAAAATATAACACTTTTCAAACAGTTTTCATAGTCGATAAAACCACATTTAATAATCCAAGCTCGTGGTGTCAGCTATTATTATACCTATACGATTGCGTGCAGTTGGGTTAGTTGTGTTTATGGCATTAGCTGCAGCAATCGCTGCAGTCGGAGCCTTTTGTCAGCGCTATCTGATTTCTATTATTACGCTTGCTAATCTGATTAAGAAAGAGGTGATAAAATTAATCGTGTTAAAACTAATTGAACACGACTTTTTCAAATAACTTCTCAAAGATATCGGGTTAGAAAGGTGAAGAGGTAACTATAACACGTTGGTAAAGCAGGGTACGGCCTGATCTTGGGTAACAGTTATAGTTTATAGAACAATTCCCGTGTACCAAAAATGAAAATACGTGTTGTGGATTAGATTCATCGGTACCCTGCGCCTAGCTGAGTGCCTGTAATGATTCTGAGCGATGACCTACGCATGAATCCACGCTTCTCTATGATTATTTGTTCCCATATAGCCATCGTGCTGGAAAATTCAGTGGAATATCATAGCAAATAAACGATTCTCCATGTAGCATAATAATTATATAGATTTCGATCAAATTATCGGTTCAAATATTCACAGGTGGTTCCATGACCTAACAGTTCAGTTGCAAATTACACCTTATTGAGACAAAAGTGATGCCTTTATTGTTTTCAAGTAGCGATCAGCTGCATTGCATCACGCCGTGCCGCTCACACGATAACTATCAATTCGATCCTAGCGTGAAAGATATTATTTGAGCCGCCACTAGCCAAGAAATTATTATACTCGATATTCAAATTGGTACATAAAGGCTAGGAGAGTTTACCTTACCACAATCACGACTGACAAGAAGATGCCTCGTCGGGCGCAAAGTCAAGAGAAAAAAAGAAAAGAAAATAGATTGGAAATGTGATCCTCCTTTTCTTCTGCGAAAACAACAGCAGTCAGTCGCGTAAAAACGGGTTGGCAAATTCGATCGACAAGCAATGCATGATGCAAAATTGATTTTTGATGCAACATGTAACGGAGCATTACTTCTCAGAAAAACCCCAAATTGGCTTCTCGGAATTAGTGAAAACGCTTGATCTAGCTTTTCCTTGAAGACCCCTGAGATGATACAGACCGCGCACTGTGGTCATCCCAATGGTCCAATCAAAGGACCCACCGCGAGTAACTAAACGCACTAATCAATATTCCATTCATTCCTAATCACACAATCAGCTCTTCTTTGCTCATTATTTTGATTTCACATAATTTGATCACTCAAAAGTAATTTGGCCATGCTGATGGGCAAGTTTATTTAATTTCAATGATTATACTTGACCAATAACAACAATTAATCTTAATTACTGTCATTCTTTCTCTGTGTAAAAAAAACAACAGATAAATACAAATACGTCTTCAATTACAGTACAAATAGGTGTTTATTAACTTGGTTCAATTACTGCAAGGGATTTATTTAGATGAGATGATGGTGCATTTTATATTGCAAATCATCGAGACTCATCTGCTGGCCTCCTCTCGACCGGGTAGGAGACAATGTCAGTAATTATGTAACAGTGATAATGACTTGTGTAAAAAGATATCATTACGGGCTGTCACTATGCTTTGATGACTTGAAGCCTACTGCAGCTAGCTCGAGGCGTACTGATTCTGAGCATCTCGCCGCTCAGTTTTATCGAGACTACGTTATAATTATAGAGCTGCTGCGTAGTAAAGTAATTCAGAAATGAACAATTTTTTACTGCAGAAACCAAATTTGGTTATACGTGGTTATACCAGTCGGTAAAAGGGCCACACGACGTTCTTATATATGCCGATGTGAAAGATCGGCTTAGCGATTAAAATATCTTATTGAAATTACTGGCGGTACCTTTTCTGTTATGGATAATCATTTCCCATTTTGTCCCAGCAACACACTTTTTGCCCTCATCCCGATAACTACCGTCCCGGTCCCGGCAAGAACATGCGTTGCAAGCGCCGGTCGTCGTGAAATAATTTCAGCTCTTTTTGACCACGTCGGTCGGGATTCCTGTGCGAGCAACGTGACTTGGTTCGTCCAATTCCGTGACCATTACAACAAATAGCTCGCCACGACAATAGTTCGGTATTATTGCCAACTATAACAAGTACTCGGGTATCAGAGGCACGTGGGGAGAATAGGGAGCTGCGGCCTGCGCGAAAGGGGTGGGGAGGGGAGACACGCAAAACGGGACGGGGAATTGGTCCATATCATATCATAGCTTCTCCATTCAAAGAAGAGAAAGTGATCGCCATTCTTGTAGCTGATTGTTCAGAAAGATCTCGTACATTTTTTTTGTGTATATATATTTTTTTTTATTGCCATCTCAGCAAATTGCCAATGGCTGGTGTATAAAGGTAGCTTAATAGTACACCTACGCCTATGCTGCTCTGATGCCTCAAAGGCATAGCCTACAAAATGTAATTTCAATTACATAGACATGTACTACAATTGCGGGGTTTTCAATGTGCATTACGATCGTTTTGCAATCGAGCCTCTATATACACTCTACCTATACGAGTTACACGTGCCATGTATTAAGCTTACTTTTGTTCTAGTTTGCCAGCTTCTGAATGGGAGTGATGCAAACGTATGTGCAGTGTCATTAGTCGGTCGTTGAGTGTAAAATATAGCCCTAGACATAGTACAAGAATTTAATTATATAGGTTGTTGAAGATCATGCTAAGATAGCTCATAGAGAGCTTTTTAGTTTTCGCTTAGTTTTCATCCAGTGGATTTGGGCCAAGTGATGGCATATGAACAGATTGTCATTAATCGTAAGACTTCGCGAGAAAAACCCGCTGGTTATTATATTTGTGCTTTATGATCAAATGGACATACATATAGACAATATGCGTAACTGAGTTTTTTTATATTTTTAATATGACATCAGTTACTACTATCAGCACAAGATGCAATTATTCTTGTCTTATGTCCATTTCTTCCCATGTCTTTGCCGGCGACCACACGAGAAGGTCATACCGACCGAGATGCATCTACCAGTGATCGCGCTCGGTCGCGCATACTCTGGAAGATGTGTCAGTGTCGTTCATCAATTCATCCCGCGATTGTACTGCAGGCCTATCACTCTGTCTCGCTCGTCCGTCAATCACATTTCAATCTCGCGATCACGCGAGCAGCACAATAAGCAAGAAACCAAACAAAACGCCTGCAAGTACGAATTGTTCTCCAGCGACCGGCTCACATCTGAGACTCTGTGGACCATCGATCAACGCAGGTAGCTGTGTACTCATATAGAGGATGATTATTGATTGTACCATAGATTGTACACTAGATGTGCTCCCAACTTAGCATCGTCGGGGCTATCTGCTATAAATTGGATATGTTGGTACTACCTATCTAGCAACAACTTAACAAGGTGCAATTCAATGAGATGCACGTAAAATAATATGCTGCTTTCGAGATTGTTTCCTTCTACGTGCGTTTTTAAACCATCACTAATAGTTGCTACCGAAAATTGTATTCCGTGTTTGGCACGTAATTTCTTTCTGTTTGCGAGTCAAGAGAAAGAGTTTCAAGAGTTTTGTTATAACTGGCAGCTAGTCCAAGTCAATTCAATTCGATTCGTTACCTATATAAACTGCCTATGTACCTATACTACACCTATGTATACTACATTCGAGTTTGTGTATTCGAAATTATTTGCAACTTGCACGCCTTAGTTCGATTGTTTGTGACGAGAGAGGAGCTAAAATGTACGGTCAGCTGCAAATTGGTGGATCTGTTTATGCTACACTAACAAACATCGGGCTGTGTTCAATCTGGCTTGTCTTGGACCACTTGGCTGTTCTAGCCGCATGGAAACTTCCTACATATGACCTGCCCGGCACCTCCGCTAAAGCTTGAATTAAAGCTGTCACTCGAGGTCGCCTTGCTGTGTCCACTCCACGAGAGAGATTGACATTATTTCAGAGCTACTTTTGAATGTGTGCAAGGGAACGCCATAAGAAAATCGTGCTATCAAGTTAATTGAATTAGAGATTAGGAGTTTAGTTGCCATCAAAGAAGTCACAAATCTCTGCCGAACAAAACAGCTGTCCTCCCAAATGACAAGAGCATTACGTTTTACATTCCATCCATCCGCGGCTGCAACCGTCCATAGCTAGGGATCGTTCGCTGGCTTTCAGTTTGCGCAACTGAAGATGGAATGCTAGATACTGAAAGGTAGTCTTCACGAACTCCTCTTCTTCTTCTTCGGAAGATCGACCATTGTTTTCGTGAGATGGTTATCTGATCTGGAAATCTGAGTAATATTATAATTTCCAAACGGACAATTGAAAGTAAATAATAACCAGCGATTCATAACCATAGGTATTTATCGGATGCTGTGCGTGCGACGCATTATAGGCTCAGAGATATGAATCAGAATCGGAACCTAAATCTGAAGTGGTTAGCCAATTGCTTGTGTGGGAAGGCCAATTTCGCTTGGCGCTTGACAATATCCTAGTGTACGGCTCCGGTAGATAAAGCGGGAACTAAGAGTTCAGTTTTGTCACGAGAAGAGCCAATCAGGCGTTTGGGGGAGGGGGGGGGGGGGTGTACATGCTAACCTGTTGAAAAAAGTGGAAAAATTGGCAAGAACGCACACAAAATGCATGGAGATGAATGCACTTGTAAATTTTATCCAACAGCAATTATAATATTGACTGTTGAATTTTTACACACCACAAAAGGAGGATATAACTCGTGCGTTCTAACTTCAAATGACCCATCAAAAAATATTATACAATAATAATATAAGAACACATTTTTAATCAAAATATTGCTCCTATTCATTTATTGTTGCTAACAGTTTGAGCAATGAATTACCAAAACAAGATTATGCTAGTCCACTGTTCATGACCAAATCCCCGAGACACGCTCTCATAATGCAACCCACTCCCCCGGACAAAGATTACCTAATCTCCTCCATTCAGAATCTCAAATTCTGCAGACGCGGTTTAGCGGAGCCCGGTAATCCGCGCATTCAGGTCTCCAGCGCGCCGACACCACGGCAAGCGTCGAGTACCGAGCGTAGGTACATTCAACACTCAAGGACTCGCAGCATCTTAACGCTCGGACAATCACACTCAATAACACATTGTAGTGCCGTAATATCTCTGCTGATGGTCAATTAGGGAGGCGTCAGGAATACCTCATCCACGCAACGTTATACTTCTATTTGTATACCTACCTTTATTATACCAACACTATTTTCTATGAGCCGTAAATTACACCTATGTGACCCAGCATGCTCTAATCCATACTATGCCGACTCAGTTGCAATGGTTTCCTGTCTCAGCCTTGTTAATCAATGCAGTTCTATTTCATTTACAAATTATATACCATCGATGTTTTGATTTTTTTACAATTATTAACGGGTCGGTTTTGAAACAATAGAAATCAAAGATATGAATCACATTTTAGTTCACAATTTCGCTGCGGCGAGCTGTTTTCCAGCCAGCTGGACTCCTCATGGAGTTGGATCATATAGCATTTGTTTCGCAATGTGGTTATTTGATAAAAGTCGTATCAGTAGCGGCAAGTCACGAGGTGCCCCGGCGCTGTGCAATCGGGAGCAGAAGGGTTACGCATCCGCCGCGCCGGCCGCGTGCCTGCCCATGCTGCCCATGCCACTCCTTGGCTGCGCGCACGCCCGCCGCGGCGCAGCGCCGCGCAGCGTTGCTTCATCTGCAGACGAAACATTTCGCAGGCGATTTGCAGACCGGCGTCGTCGTGTCAGCCGCAACTGTGCAGATGAGGACCGCGTCGACGACGACGGTGAATAAGGAAGCGGAAGATGCGAGCGGACAGGCGACGCAGCCAGAAATTGGATCATTTCACAGTGGGCCTGATTGGATTCCCGTCAGCAAATAATGAGATATTAATCGCTCGCTTTGTTATTCGCGTCCTTTTGTCTTCTTTTCACGACTGTCAGCAAGTTACTTTTTTTGTTAATTGCCTTTTCTAAACCCCGGCGTAAACTCTCGCGGTAGGTCCCATCATACTGACCCGCTAAGAAATTAGTTCCACAAATCAGAGTGTTAATTGGAACGCTTTCCGCTCAGTTTTGACATTCGAGTGGAACCATCAAAGTGAATTTTTCACAAAATCTTTATAAACTGATTCACGCGTACCGAAGAATGTCACGAATTCGGCGGCCAGACAAAAGGCCACGTCTGCGCTGCAGCGCTCAAGAGTGTGTGGGGTCATCCTGAAGGAACACTCGCTGAATGATTCGAGACGTCGCCTCGGTTCTTGATGATACGATACAGCTTCCACACGTTCATCGTGAGCCTCCACTGCTGTGTTGTTACTACCTTACATTATTACCGTGAAATTGCCCCGGCTCAGGATGCCGACTGCAATGAAGATCTCGAGTCGTCCGCTTCGTATGTACAATGCGAGAAGGCCTAGGACATGAGTGATGGCTGGAGTCGTGACGCCAACCACACCGCCGCCACCGCCGCCACCGCCGCCACCGCCGCCGCATGGTGAAGCACCGCACGCCCTATTCGGTTCCTCAAGTAAAAATCTTATGCAGAAAGCACATCAGTTTTGAGAAAAAATATATAATTGATATGTCGATGATGCGATTATGGATTTTATATCATCTGAATATGGAGTGGTGTTATTGTTGAAAGTGTGGCGCCTCTATTACTACAACACGAGCAGCGTACGAGAGGTCCTCACCGTGAGTGATGAGCGATGAGTCAATACCATGTGTCACAACGCAAATAGATGCAAACGTGATTCAATAGTGAGTAGCAAATGTGAGTAGAGACTTCGTTACCAGAACGCGTTCAGCCAGTTTGTTTGAGAATGATCTTCTTCTTAGTTGTTTGTGTTTTGTGACCGCGTGAAGTCATCATATCAAGTATAAACTGTGCGCAAAGGAAGTTAGTGAGGTCATAAGTTACCTACCTGGTGGGAATACGATGATGAGCTGACTACCGGAGAGCCAGCAGTAGCCTGTAAAAATGGGTAGGCGTCGAATGAAAGAGGCGTAGCTCCGAGTCACAGAATGACGATTTCAGGAGCCTCTAATGAGAGTCTTGCGCACCGTTTTGGTAATCTACGCTACGCGGACTGTTTGCCATGGGTGAACAAATATGCGTGAAGATGGGTTAAAAATAAGCAAACAAATATTAGTGGGTGTTCTTAGGAAAGCGAAAATTGCATGACACGGGTGATAATGTTGGTAACACTTTGGGTAGACTTAGGTGGCTGAAGTACCTACTACTGTGGTAGCTGCGTACCGCGGAAAGGAATCGGACTTGCATATTTTGTGGTGACGACGTTTAAGAGCACAACGAATTTTCAAAAAATTAAGATAATATATTCAGATTGAGTGCGATTTCTTTTCGTCTAACCCAACAATTTCAATAAGAAAACGTCACCATCCACTTGGCTATAATTTGCTTCGAGGCAATAACAAGTAAATTATTCGTATACAAAATTATTAGAACGAACTGATCGAAAGCTTAAAGTGGTGTCGGCTATTAAAATGCAAATACGGTTGGCCATCCTTGCACTAGAAAGAAAGAAGAGCTGCTGGCTGGCTGGCCGATATTAATCCTAGCTCCGCTCCACTCATGATGCTGCGCTTTATATTATTTGAGGTGCGGTTCTTTCATGAGATATCCAACTAATTATTAACTGTGGAATGAATCTTCCTCAAACCCCCCACGAGACAACATTAACTTTCAGCATACGATTAGACAGAAATGAAGTCATCTCGCAGCCGCTTCACAGGACGGCCATTAAGCTGATAGCAACCATGAGCTACCATCTCTTGTACAGGAGCATCATCAGGAGGAGGATATACCTATAGGTACTCGTGAGTCGGCAGACATTCCAAAAAATATTAATTAATCTTATGCCAGGTCGGGAAAGAAATGTCTGCGTCCTTTTTGTCCCCGTGGAATAATTGATGGTGTTGAGACCTACTTAGCGCGCTCCGTCCAGTCGAATTTGACTCGATCAAATATCTCCACGTGCCTGTGTCAATTAAGACTGTGGCCAATCTATCGAATCAACGTCTAATGAAGCAATTAAAAGTAATTAAAAATAACGTAAATAATCAGACAAACAAATGCAAGCCTCTTGCCACAGACGCCACGGAAGAAAACTCGATCGCGCCGGCTTGAGGTGGAGGAGCCGGGTTTTGGTGGGGCAGCGGAATAGCCCCGATCACGAGTGTGGGCCATGTGCACCTATACATGGTCACCTGAATTTCTTTCTTCTTGAATATCTTATATAGTGGAGTGTTTAGTAACACAAATTACTAACAAAGCAAAAAAACTGTTTTTTCCCGAATCGCTAAAAAAAGGCCAACAATCATCTGCATCGCCTACACATCTGCGCCAGATGGACCAAATGTGGCGCTCTGGAGCCAATAAACGTCAGCCGCGCTGTCCGAAACACATGCGGGTATCGCATCAATTAGGCGCATGCAATTTGTGACCGGACATCGAAAGCGAGTCTTTTTGTTGCAGGTGAATATTATGTATCAGTTCTCTCGGGCGCGGAACCCTCGCAGCCCGCGAAGAGCAGATGACGAAGATAATAATGATATCGGGCGATCGCGGGCCGGCAAGGATGCGGGTGCCAGTACCAGAGTGCGCGGCAATCCCTGAGTTATGTGTCCGAACGCGCCTGGAGCCCCTGGGACATGGTTCTGGGAGTTCTCGCATAACATAACAAAGGTGCAAGCTGCGCCTGATATGCCGCGTTGAGCTGGACGACACTGTTAGTGAAAAGGACTGCTCATAAAATATTCATGTCGGGCTCTGGTTATAACTTAGAGAAGAACAATAATATAGCACAGGATTTCAGGTTTTTACACTTGTAAAATGAGATATCTTATTGAATAAAAATGTTGGCTATTAATTCGCGGTCGGCGAGTTGGTCTGGTCAAACAGTACTTATTTAGCTAGTGACTTGAAGGGAATGAAAAGCGAAACGTCTTAAGTCACGTTATTTTTTGTGGGTTTCAATTTTTATTCATGCATCTGTTACTGTTTTCGAAGGCGGTGGTATTTCGCAGGTTCTTTTATATGGAATTAAGCATATAATTACCGCAACTAACTATGCGCTATCAATATTGGAAACGGCTTTAATGACCGCAAGGTGCAAGTCCTCAGAAATGTATTGCTTTTATAGATTGCCTCTAATGGATTATAAATTAATAAAGGTAAACCTTCGACCATTATTTCATAGAAATGTTAGATTAAGCTCTACATAATTGCCACAAGTGTTTCTTAGACATAAATTAAGAAAAAACCACCATGATCAACAATAAAATGTGCATACTTTACACCGAATCACACTTGTTGCATTATCCACCTGTCATCAGGATAGAAAGGTACCTTTGCAAAGCACATGCACACCATTGCATTAGTCGCAATTCAGTGCACAATGTTCAAGTGGAGTTATTCTCGGGAGGCAAAGCTAATGAATGGAATCACATCGATATCCATTCTTGTAAACACGAGCAAGCTATATAGTCGAAGATGAAAAATAATTTCCTGGTTGGGAAAATAAATATGTGTCCCGACAAATAGCTATAGGTTCTGGGTACGGCTAGGCTCTATACAAAACAGCGAGCAGCACATAGAAATACATCAAAGTGCAGTGTGTTCGATTAAATGAAACAGGAAAACAGATCGGCGAGCCTACGCCAAGACGGTCAACGACACGATCACGATGTCTTAAAACCAGAAAGGTGAATTAAAAAATCGTCTAAAAGACGACTAAAGATTAGTTTCGAACGCATTTGCTGGAGGGCGTGCCGGCAAGCATGTCACGTGGGAGGTTGCCGCTGCCGCTGCCGCCGCCGCCGCTGCTGAATGCAGCCACCCGACGCAGGTTTCTAGCGACCCTTATCAGCGACAATCAATCGCGAGCAAAAACACGTAGAAAGTGATTAAATGGCATGTGGACTCCCGCACATATCCGCTGCAGCCTCTCCTAGTATAGAAATACTAAGGATGAATAATAGAAAGCATTAATATCAACTGATAGCGCCGCTCTGTTCTGTTTAAGAAACTGATGATAAATCAATTGCATTCCATTGTTGTACAGATGTGATCCTGCAGCAAGCAAGCGGAGAGTGCGAGGCGAATCAGTGGCATATTTCCATTGAAATTATGCTATGTTTTATTTTAGCTTCACCCACGGGTGATAGGTAGCTCATCAATGTGAAGTTAGCACTAATAATGATTACAACGACCGCGGGGGCCAACTCGCATTGAATTAAAATGTCATCAACATATGTAACTTACCACGATCTCTGTCGACCGATCCAGAAATATTCCTTTCGGAAAGCGCCTCGTTTATTTGTTATTATTGGTCATCACATAACCACCAACACTATCTGTGCTTGCGATAATTTATCTCAGAACGGTAATTCACCTTTCATGACATATAATATATTATCACTTCTTAGGTACTACCTATATAACATCATAATATATTTTTGAAAAAAATGGGCTAAACATCAGCACGATAATAAAACATGCTCTCGAGAGAGTCAAGATACACCACATAACCTATTGAGCAAGCAGAGCAACCGACTGCCATTAGAGTTCGAATAAAGTAACGCAGGATTGGCCAATAAATTCCTGGTCAAATGGCAATCATTAATTGCACATTTTTCATCGAGTGTGTCGACTCTCATAAAAGCGATCTTTCGTCGCTGCCATGCCAATTCGAGATTCGCGATCTGGATCACGTTCTTCGAAGTGTCTGCCCGTCTGATTATATTATGAGCAACAATGTATATGTATTGAACTACTGTGTGTATATTATAAAACTATGTAAAGTGTGTACCTATACTGCGTGCACCTATGTGCACTGTGTACCTAACTGGCCACATGTGCCGCTCGGGTGTTACGTCAGGCGAAATGACGGAGAAAGTACGCCGTCGAACGGCCATTCCTAATTATAAAAATGATATCGTCTAATTTTTTTATTTTGGTTTTCTTCGCGTGGAAATGAAAGGCTGGTGAGTTTGTTCTGGCGCGTGCATGTAAATCGGTTGATTGATTTAGAGTCGAGCCGAGAGAGCAACTCGCTGTGCGCGCGTCAGTCCGATCTGTATCTCGTTATCGTCTTCGCTGACCGGGCCTATGTTTGTGCCGTATCGAGCCATGCGCAGCCGGGGCACAGCCAAGGCGCAGCCGAGGCACGCGAGCTGCGCTCCGCTGTCCAAACTGCGCGTCAACTCAACCACACTGATCGACACAGATGAGATGATGATCGCTCAAGGGAGTAAATAAAAACCAGTGATTATAATCAATTTGGCAGCTAGATTCATTCAGGTGCATGCCATTGAACTGATTGAACGTAATGTAATAATATCCACAATGCATAAGTGGCTAGACATCGGTGCACTTCTTCCTACATCATCATCACTGGTCCATCAACAATTTGTAAGAAAATGCATCATCATATTTTTTAATTAGATATTTACACTTGTGCTAATGCCATCATTATATGATACTATTATACGCATGACTGATATCGAATGGTATTTCGCACTTAGTGATGAAAAGTTACTATGCCGTTTTTAGAGAAAAGCATTTCGCATCAAATAAGATTAATTTGGGAGATAATATTCATTGTGGCCACTCCCTGGCGACGGCAAATTGGCCGGCGGTCATCTGGGAGCACTCGACCTGAAATTACGACGGGCACCTATGTGCGGTGCGCACGATAAGAAGAGAAGCCCCAAGTACTCTCATTACATACGATCGTCGCGCCATCATCATCATCATTAGGACGCGTTCGCTGCAGCTTTTAATTGCAGCCCAACCTTCTAATTTCGGACACTGAGCGATAATAATCTATTTCACTTGATAAAGACTGGATCTCTTCCTCATTGCGGGCATTTCAATGCTCTTTTGATCTGCGTAACAAATTAATAAATTGATTTCAGTTCGCTGAACTACATTTATAAATGACGGTATCTTTGATTCGCAAGGAAATATAATACATATATTATATGATAATAACGAATAATTTACTTGTCATAGTCAAGCATTTTTTCGAGTTCTGAAATACGATTGTATATATTATTATATATAGGTAGGTATATGAAATAAGGAATTGGATCTGAAATCAATCTACTGCCGCAATAGGAATGAGCTACTACTCTAAAAAATGAATTAAGAATAGGATTGTCGGAAGCTTAAAGTCGACGTTGGCGTCTGATTAAATTTAAAAAAAAGGTGGGTAGAAGTACCCGAATTCTTCTTAATATTTTCAGAGCAATTACTTTCACTTGGTCAATCTGATAATTGCGTTTTTTGCTCGCGCCTCTTGATAATAGAACCTGTCTGTCTCCCAGTGGCGGCGGTTGACGGATGTGATGGATGTTTCGCATTATTCTGGAGCACGAAGCGCTGTGCATGAGCGTCGACCTCTCCTCGTCCACGAGTGCGAACATTTTCATTCAGGACACATGAAAAATGTGTTCCTTGGTATCGCATGCTGACTGCAGGCTCGATTTGCCTGGGCACAAATTTGAACACAAGTTTTCATTGATCTCGCTACACTTTTATTACAACAAAAAAATGCAAATCTTTCCGCGGTGTCTTGATGGGTGCAGTTGCCAATTAACGCAGCGACCATGCTTATAAAGTTACGTGGACCATTTTCTCCATCCAGACCAACCCGCGCGGTCGCTCAGTCGCCACTCGAAAGATAATAAAACTTCACAGCAACACCATAAAACGATGGCCAGTTATTTCAGTAATTGAATGCCAGACAAATGGAAAGCTCGTTTCGATCATTTTAAGTTTCAATTTGTCAATTAACGGGCTATAATAAGGTGATGCGAATTGAAAGTTAGCTACAGATGAAATTACTACGTTTTTTCATCCCAAACAAAACTAAAGCAACACAGGACGTGTATACCTATATACGAAACTGATTAGTATTATTGTATAGAATGCAGGAGCACCCCATGATTAGGACAGTTGCGTCTTCGATTCCTGGTTAAGTCCGCGCTACTCGCGAGGATTGTTCAAACAGAGGTGATTGGTGGTTCGTGACCATCCGAGATCTTTCCGATAACCTGGCAGGGGAGATGCCCTTCGCCGATAACCGAAATGACCGCGTCTGGCAACGGCATGGAGCGACGTCTTGCTCCGAGGGCCCTTACTGCGATCCCTCCAGCGGCGCTTTGCAAAGCACTTAGCACATCAGCCTTGACGTCGATCCTTAACATGCAGCGGCGTCGACTCAACAGGCAACGCAACGATTGCTTTCAAGATTCCAAAATAAAATAGTTTCGATTAAAATACTGAGATTATTGTTATTATTATTATTTAGAATCCTTGACAATCCCAATCACACATCGTTGCGGTATCCTTGTCAGTAGGTTTCTTAATAAATGGCATTGGCTCTATTGTCTTGCTGGGATATGAGATTGTAGCGTACAGAAAAACATGACATGTCATTATTTTCAATTGATTCTCCGCTGCGAAAAAGAAATGAAAGTATTTTTTAGCACACATTTAGAAGGGTCAAGCATCTTGATTTACGAAATCAGTTCCGGTTGCTTTGATTTGAGACGGTAGTAGTGCAAGTGATTGTGTGCTGATCCCAACTACCGATATGCATGATCAACAACATGTCTGCCTCTGATTGTCCACTCTATTTTCACAAACAAAAGCGCTCTGTGCCTCCATTCACGCGACCGTCCGGGCGTCTAAATATTATTAACTGCTCGCTAAGAAATACCCTTTTTCTACTCGCCTACGCCATTCTTGCACAATGCCGAGCATGTGTCTTTCGATATTTCACTATTTCAATCTAGCGAATAGCGATGCAAATTTTCTCGCTGGGAAAACGATGTCCGAGTTTTAGCTGCACACACTTTTTCTGTGTCACCGCATTGTTCGCGCTGAATGCTGGTAGGCGATGCTACATGCACGCTGTTGTTCGCTGCATTGGGACGTGTCAACGAAATATAGTGAATCCTCCACGGGATACTTTCGATGAGTCGTGGCCTTCCTTGCTTTCGTGCACGAGATGAATAGAAAAGCCAACAAAAACCAACACTAATATTTACTATTACGGTCTTTGATAATAACGCCCCACAGCAATGTCGCAACGATTCGCGAATGTGGCCTCATACTTTTCCGCCGAATACGTGATGGCGTTGCTGCACCATGCACCTGCGCGCTGGGGTCCAGCGTAGCCTGCGCCGCGCTGCGCCGCACTGCGCCGCGGTTACCTATCGGTAATAAACAATCATTAGCAGTGGACAAGGCATTGTTTGAGAGATTGTGAATATTGGAAGATCTAGGCCGCGTGTGGCTGGTGCGATTGTTAGCGGCAAGGACACTGGACCTCATGATTGCAATTGCGGATTGGTCTGCAGGGCCAGGGGTGGTGTTGAGAGTTGAACACCATACTCACGAGTATGTACGCATTTTAGATGGATTACAATGTCAACATGTCTATGATGATGTTGGTACGTAAGGCATACCTTCGTTTACTTCGTCCGACGATGTAGACATTTTCCAAGTTCCGTCATTATCCGTGCTCATTTTAATACGTGCTTTAGTGTATTTAAATTATAAGTCACCAAACGGCAATGAGTTCGGAACTTACAATTGCACTGGGATAAAAAAATATGAAAAACCTGCCCTTTGCGATGTTAACTTTGCATGCATTCTAGTCCAGTTATATAAATGGGCACTCACATCTAAGTGCCGAATTCCTAAATGGATGCATGTACCAACTCACATTTATAATTGTACTTTGAAGATGGTAACCCTAAAACAATCAGGCAAACACACAGCAAGCATGATTGACGCTCAATCACAAGTGTCCATCATCAACTTGCATAATTTTTTCATGTACCAATTTAGTTGGGTTTACTATGAGCAAACATGCATCAAGATAGTTTGTCAAGATAGCGTTCTTGCAAAGCTTTTTCATTTGTCGTTTCGCGTCCATATGACGCATGCGTGGGCCACAATGCATCGGCGTCGGCGTCGGCTTCGGCGTCCATTTCAGGTCCGAGACGTCCTGTCGTCGCCAAGACGTGACCCTAGAGTCGACTGGCAACATGACTCGCCGTCATCACGAACGACTAACTACAATCTGAACAGATATTGAAACTTACTATTAAAAGCATTAGACAACTCGAGATTTTTATTATATCACATTATCAGGAGTGTACAAAGTGCATTTGTGGTCTTAATAGTTTTTCAGTTCATTTACAAGCGCCATTAAACATGGGTATTAAAGTCATCATCACTACGTGAATAGCGCATGGTCCTGGAGTTGTCCATGATAATTGAGAACAATATAAAATATATAGACACAAAAGATTCATTCACTTTATCACGTAACTCTATACCTTAAAAATTAAAATACCAAGAACAAAATTACGATGTGTGGAGATCATGATCCTTTTGACAGTATGGTCACGTGCAAGCTGCATGCACTCCTTAGCCTGCAGCCAGAGTTCACTTCTGCGCTTCTAATAAACCTGACGCCGCCTTGTTTGTCCATCCCTGTACCTCCATAACTCGATGATCTAACTATACGACTTGTTACTCTATCCACGAAGTACCTACGGTGTCCAGCAGAACTCAGCTGGTTCCAGCGATCATGCGGCTGAGGTGGTTGATGGTGGGTGGCCGCTTCGTACGGCATACCGCTGGATGCCCAATCAATACGGGATTATTACTGGGTTGACTGTTCAAACTATTGATTAGTTCCGATAACTATGGTTAGCAAACATGATTTAATAACGACACGAGATCCGAACGCTGCCGAAAACTCCACGTAATGAGTTGCATCAATGATATAAATGCCGTGAGCTAGTTGAGTAAATATTGTTATATGTGGGCGCTGATATAGGATCCTGCAGGAGATGGGATCAATAAGGTTTCGAAAACAAGCATTAGAAGATAGAAGATCATATTGGTCTCCCTCTAGCTGTTTGAAAATGTTGAAATATACATAAACGGATGCTAATATAAAATGATTTATTTAGAACTGCAGCGTGATGTTTCAAAAATCCTTAATATTATAACTTATGGTCACGCTAAGACTAAATCTGGGAGCCCTAACAAACTTCTTGGCTCATCTACATCCATAAGCCAATGCATACAACCATATACAACCATGCCATCCAGAGGTAACATCGATAAGGTATATTCGCATGCATGTGAATGGAAACTAAAATCAAGGTAGCTCCTAATTAACGACTAACAAGAAAAGGTAATAAAGCGTGTGCAGAGCAGTTTGCCCCGGCGAGGCGTAGAGTAGACGCGCGCGCACGCATCGGCGGTGGGCCCTACGATATCCTCTCCGTCTCCATTCTGCAGCGTCGTGACGTTGGGTATCGATATCGGCTCATCAGCACCTAGCAAGCAGCAGCCTCCCACTCGCGATAGGCCCCGGCCAGATCTCTAACGTGAGCTAAGTGATGATTAATAACATCTTCTAGTGCGGACTATGGAAGTATCGGCCTGCCTTCGACCGAAGAGAGGGAGCGGGGGAGCTGTGTTTGGGGGGGGGGGGGGGCGGGAAGATGACCCCCAGCGGGGGGCGACACACGGGGAGCCTCGACATCGTCCTTTCATCGCATTCAATCATCGCTCGGTCGGCCTGTGTTGTCCGAAAAGAGGCTGCCTACACAAGATCGGCGCATATTCATTATATTCTGTCTGGAAATGAAGTGTAATTATTTTATTTTCTTCAAAAGAATCCACGGCGGTTTTGTGAAAGAAAATAGATCTGAAATTGGATCAAAATATTGATTTTTGTAATGCCTAAACGGTGGTTTGAAAGCGGTGCCAATGATGCCTCTGGCGATTTGAAAGAATTTCGCTGGTTTTAATAACATATCAATCATTTTAAAAAGTGGTAATACAATTTTGAGCCTTTTAATTAATTAAAAGGCTCGTAAAATAGCGTCAATGAATTTTCCCCATACTTCATCTAGGAATTATCTCGATGGCAATTATAAAACTAATGAATTCAGAGGCACGAAGAGTTACGCCTTTGGTGGCCCGCGCATGTATTTTGACATACCCCACCTGTTTTGGTTTCGTTATGGAGAAATTATTCAAAATACAAAATGAAAAAATGAGAAATTACCGTAAGTGCGTATATATTTTCACGCGATGAGCCGTTTTCTGAAGGAACTCGGTCATCTGAAACCCGGAGTGTATTCGTATTTTGGGTTTGTTCTTCAGGCAAGTCTTGCAACCGCCGAATATACCGCCGAATAACGCTAATGGCGCAGCGACGGCGGCGGCGGCGGCGGTGGTGGCGTGCTGATGATTGATTATTAGTAAGCCGATTGTCAGGTAATCGACTGAATAATGCCACTAATGGGCCCGAGCACCGGCTGTATATTTCATATACGAGTGGGCTGGCGGACCGTTGGTGTCAATATCGAGATGACCCCAACGTTTATAATGAGCGTCACGACCAGCCTTATAACAATATGTTTCTATTGTGTGGGCTTGTATCAAACAATCTTCCCAATCAAATTACCGAGTCGATTCGATAACTTGTCACCACGGCTTGCTCCACCGCGTGTGTTTCATCATTTCGAGGCGAGCGCGCGTCCACGGTCCAGCATCGCTCTTATTTGAAGGAAAATGATTGACCGCCTGAAGCGATCACAATGGTGAGTCTTTTTACGCGGGCTCGCCTACGTCCGAGGCTTCTGATGGAGGAAGAATGTGCTCAATGAATTGGGCATATCGCATTCAAATGTCTATAATTTATCGATATTGTTCACTACACAAGTTTTAATGTGGCACTCCTCACCCTCGGGAGTTTGCTGGTTCCGGTAAATTTTTGACGATGCAATCGACGATCCAAAAGATGAATTTCTTCAACACGCGGTGGAACTGATGAATAGGAAGGAAATACCTTAGCCCTTGCATCATGTTTCAAACAAACCGTGCTTTTAAGATGATATTCACAATTTCTAAAGAATTTGCTTCTGCACCTTTTGCTATAGCAATTTGTTTACAGCTATTCGATTCAATCAATATCCTGTTACATATTGATGAGTGACGACACTTTTGTCGCATTATAGCTACTTCCTCTTCCTTGTCACAAGAAAATGCATTCACTGCATCGAATGCACCGATCTCAAAGTGCAACGATCCAGTTTGGAATAAGTATACGTTCTAGCGACGACCTGTCACGTTTTAGAGTGACTGCACACATGTGTGACATGTATCACACATTGAAAAGAAGTCCGAAACCACAACATTACACAAAAAGTCAGTGCTCATAATTGGAAACCGCAAAGTAAGTATTGAAATTAAGTTCGTCTTCTCCGGTTACTAAACCACACACTTTGGTCCGATTTTCCCCAGCGAGCGAGACCTACCTGGGGGCTCCATTCGAAATTCGTTTGTCGGCTTCCTTTCGGCCAGTTAGTCGTCTATTGTTTAGGTGTGTCATCTCCATCTAATAAATGGGGTAACCTCTGTATCTGCTCACACCCACGCAGCCTATTAAACCAGAGTCCAACTCCTTTTACGTCCCAACAACACTACTGCCAACTACCATCGTAACTCATAACTATCTTAAGGGTGTGCGAGCGTCTGTGTTTGTGTGTGTGTGCGCCGAGAGCGGAGAGACAACAATACTTTATGCCTACTTAGCAGTTAACGTATATTCTCTGATAGTCGACGCCATATTCTAGTACTTGGGCATCCACCATTAGTAATCAGGCAGTCATGTTCACCGAAAGATTTATATCAAGTGTTGTGGGTTTGCCTCTTTGACCATTTTTACCTCTGGGCCAAACTCCCGATTATTATTATAAGATGAGAAAGTGCTTGAGTCAATCCAAGTCTGCGATTGTGTTGATTCACGTCAAATTCGCGGTACACCTTTGATAAGTACACGTAAGAGATTCTAGCAAAGTGGTTGATGGACAAAAATTACAGGTTGGCTCATTATTAGGTGGGATGATCTTATAAATGAGCTGGTTAAATTTGACATGCACGCAAAGTGTTTTGTAAATGATTTTAAGCGCGCGGTAACTCATCGCTGCAGATGATGCATCTGATCCTTGAACCTTTGCACTTTTCAAGCACTCATTATGTTTCAAAGTTGTAGTCGCAGTTATTTTCATACATTCGCTCTAAATTGAACACCTCATTCACAGATTTCCACAAAACTAAAGAACTCATCAGGGCCTACGTCCAACGGTTCACCCAGTTATGATTCAGACATTTGATCCATCACCGGAGCCATAATTAACGTATTGAAGCGAATCACTCTTCCCATGCTATATACATGGTTATACCTTAGATGTGAGACTTTTCACGCCTGATCTTCTAAAGATGCACTAAGTAGCTATCGTGATTACTCTTGACGGAGTGTAATAAATTTCAAGACAATATTTCCAAGAGTTTCGTGAACAGTGAAGACCGCAATGAAGAATGCGTGCAAAACAATGGTAGCTCCTGTCGAACATTTTCTCATGAAGAAAAGTGAACGTACCTACAGAGGGACCCTAATTAAGTGCCTCTTCAGTTCCCTTGTTTAATCATCCCGCCAATTATTAAAGGTGATGCAATCCATCTGTCTTCACACCATTAATTAACACCAGCTCTAGCCGGAAGTACGTATAAAGCTAACGCATGGACCGACAGAAAGACGCACAGATGTGACGTCACAATCAAACATCTCACGGTTCCATTACACACATCGCCATCGAGTGCCCCATACTCTCAACACGTCTTCCACACTCTGTACTCTTGGAACTTACTAGTTACCTACTAATATACAATGCCAACTTACCTAGTCAAATCTCACGACCATTATGACATTCCGTTTACCAACAAATAAGCCCCATGTAATCTTTTGAATAACTAGATTATCAAATACGATTTTCACTTTCGTTAGGGTTGTGTCATTTTCCGTTTCCTTCGATAGTGTTCGACAGGATGTTCTATTAACTGGCTTCATCGGTTATTCAATTTGGTAGACAATGTGATAATATTCCGATTTGCATGGAACGGTGCCGGCCGGCATGCCAAATTTGCATCATGTCTTTGCGAGTGACTAATTCAAATGCAATCCTATGTCTGATGAATGACTAAGAAATTGGTCTCGTTCTCAACCGATAATTATGCCCTAGACCTAAATATATTTCAGCCGTCGGAGACCACAAAGTGGGGAACGTTAAATTGAATGGTGCACAGCGCTCCCCTCGGGGGATGGAATTATATTTCAGAAGGAAACACGTTTTTGGCACTTTATCCGCTACAAATGTATACGAAACTCATTTCAATTCAATTTAATGCTCGATTTAGATGCACACTGTAAAAAATGTATATATACTAAGCTGCTCTAAACTATTTCGGTGACGCTACGTTTCGACACCTGAAATAATTTCGCGTGCAATGAAATTTTCAGCACGGCTGCGTTCACGAAAAGAGGTCCATTCATTGAAGTATGTCTTTCTCAAAGAGTTTTAAATAGGGTCTTCAGACTAGACACAATCAGCAAGCTATTAACCAGAAAGGGTTTAACCTTAATCGTTCATTACGGGCACGTCTACAGCATAGGTATATATCAGTGAGGCAATGCACCTGAGCCTGCAATCCTGGAGTGTTGCCGCGTTACGAAATGAACTCATTAGTTGTAAAAGATATTATACACACTAGCTGCTTTATAAAGCGGGGGCGTGCACGTGGTAAGTCTTTCATACACCTTGCCATCGGAGGGTATGAAAAGAGGTAATTGTGGTACCTCAAGAATGCACATTACGATGGGTCAGAAGTCACAAGGTTTACTATCAATTATATAGCAAGGCGGTGATACATGATAAAGCATTCATGTTTGTAAGTTTTAAAAGAAACGAGCTCATTAATTAAAATATTTCAATTAGATGGAGAAGACAATCGCGTGGGGACCGCACCTTCGCTGGAATGCTTTGAAATGGCAACTTTGGGTCAAATCAAGACCATGTAATGCGCCGCATTGAAATTATTTTGTACTCTAGCAGTGCTTCCTTTCATTTAATTTTAAGCACGAAAATATAATCACATGTGCGTCATGCAGCACACTTAAAATTAGACATTCGCGCATGATTGTTTCCATGAAATATGCTTAACTTTGTCAGAATATTTTCATGTTTGTTTTGCCAACGACTAGATGGTATAGAAGACATGCATTGTAATGACACGCAGAAGACTTGGGGTGGGCATTTCATCGGCGGTTGATTGATCAGCGCCAGCGGCTTTCCTCCCTCCCCCCGGGTCCCAGCGAGAAATGTACTGACATTTCCCCCGCGAATAGATCGCGCGCTGCGGTCAGCTGCTGGGAGGAAAGACCTTCGTGACGTCTTTGCTCGTCGACAAATCTCAAGCGACTGATTCTGGCCACCTCCGCCGGCCGCCTTCGGATCCATAACCGTGTCCCCTTACCCCCCTCGATCAAAGACCAATCGGTCTACTGTTTGCACCACACCAAAACACTTTCTATTTCATCTCGACAACTCCACCCTGATAGCGCGACCTCTTCTCTTGATGACCATTTGTTTACATCTGACGTATGGTCCAAAGCGACAGAACTAGGGCAGAATCGACGGAGGGGCACCAGAGTGGGGAGGTGCACCTCCCAGCTGAGCCGTGCCCCTCTCGCGCGCAAACCTGTCTACCACTTTTTACCTTCCTCGCCATCATCCAATAGAATATGCTCAATAGAGGCCAGCGGGAAAGAAAAAGTGAGACGATATCTGAAAGAATTGAGGAGAAATTTTTTGTATACATCCATGAGCCGGCGTGGTGTGGTGCGGCGTTCTTCGGGAGTAGTCGCGGCTCGCTATTTCCCCGACCTAGGTCGCTGTCTGGGAGGGGACGTAACGGGACAACTCCGAAGAGGGAGTGAAGAGGAAGTGATACACATTAAATGTGGTGTAAGAGTAAATTGCGACGACGGAAAGGAGAAGGACAGAAACTGGGTCTTGCGATCGACTACCACTTGTGGACATACGCGAGAGTAAAAGTGGGAGAGTTTCAACTATGGTCCGGATACGATAGACTGATAATCTTGACTCACTCGCCGTAGCGTACGCCGACGACACGAGCGCGAAGTCACTCCGTCCGATAACTTAGTAGTGTGTAATATGTGAATGTGGTTAGCGATTACACCGATAAGCCTACACCCACAAGCTGGATCTAACTTAACTACAAGCAACAAGAGAGCCGAGGCTCACTCTCTTCTTTCGCGTCGATGGAACCGGATTACGGGCGCACCACTCAGATGTACTCGCAGCAAGTGAACACATGTTGACCAAGTGACATTTCGGGAAATCATTCGAGTGCTAGCATTGTGTCGGTGAATTGTGTAGTTTTGTGACTGGCATCAAGGTCCGGTGAAGACATTGCAGCGACGCACGCCACAAAGGAAGCACACTCATTTGCGAAGAAACATTTCGGATACAAAGTGACATCTTGTTTCTAGTGGATATACAATCGCTAGTTTTGTGTTTCAAGTATTTAACTCGATTCTGTTAGGACTGTAGTGTTGGTACCGTGAGACATTGGAAGTGCTAACTTGTCGCGTCGCAAAGTGGCCAAAGTGAGGAGTGAAGTGAGGAGTGAGTGATTCACGAACGAGTGTTGTTGCTCTTCTTCAGTTCGAATGCGTTTGTGATGGTCGACTGGCGGAGCACGTGAGATCGCGAGCTGACCGGACGTTGCCCACGAATCGGCGCTGCCTCGCGCAACGGACCTTATTGGATTGATTTCTTATCAGTGAATACGGTAAGCCTCCAATCAATATTCAGCTAGGAAATAGGAATAATAAAGAAAATTCTACAGTGCTTATCCCAATGGTATCGGTAACTTCGACGAAAAATTTTGTCATCGAACCAAATTTATTCTAGTAAAACTTTGCAGCACCCGTTCATGTATTTGGCGGTCCACAAGGTGCTTAGAACTTCACGAGGGATTCACCCCAACGCGGCGGTAGAGCGTCAATCTAAATGGGCTCGGTTGCCCGTGAGGTTGAGATATATTGTGTTGGCGCGCGTCGCTGAGAGATTCAACGCACGAACAAGCGCGGTCCTGCGACCAAGATTCAACGCAGGAACAAGTGAGCTTCTAGCAACCAGTGCCGTATGCGCTGTCGAGACTATCATTTCCACAATTTCCCATTGAGTATATCGCGACATATGTTCGAGCCCTCGCCAAGTCCCATGCAGAAACATGGAATGTTCACCTTGTCGTTTGCAATGCGTATAATATCGTGCGTTATGCCACCGAGATATTATTATCGAATGATGTGAGAATCGAAACAGAGATAGGTATAAATGCCACGATAGGTTTTAGTGAATCAAATTTACCGTCAGCCGGTTTTCTTAATTATTCCATAAATCACGCAAATTTAAATTCAAATGTCATAAATCAATCCGCTCTGGCTATTTTTATAATACCCATTGAACGGTCAATCTCATTAAATTGCACGATAAATAATGGCGTGCTAACCCTGCGTAGGCGCTCTTCGCACACCCATTCAGAGCTCTGAAGACGTGTCGAAGACAATATGCTTGCATCAAAATCGAACCAAATCAATGAAGCAAAAGTATGAAAATAAGTGGCCCAGATCCTCAAGGCTGGCGAGACAAAAGCCGTGGAAGCCCAGGGCATCGCTTTGCACGAAACTCGGTGGAATCGGCGAAAAAATAGCGACCACCTTGTGTGGTAATTGACAAACACCTAACTTCCAAGTGTCGCCGAGAAAAATTATAATTGTTGATTTTAGCACAGTTCCATTTCCGAACTCTGTCAATTGAAACATTTGAATTTACAATTATATACACTTCGCGAAACCATTTAACATTGAGATTCCCAAGTTTAATAATTTTAACTTCGCAATTTGAATCGCAGTCCGACACATTTTGATTAATTTAATACATCGTCAATAAAAACGCTAGAACAAGGTTGTAAAGCAAACGTTCATGCGCTTTGTTATCATGTGGATGCATGATGCCATGCCAACGAAGGACCCGAAGCAAACACGACGTTCAGTTTCATCGACTTCTCCGTACCCGCCATTCTCCGTGTTTTACAGTGAAACACTATCTCACTACGATAACTCTTTTTTGATGAAATGCATACCCATTTAATTCAAAAGCAACCAGCAGGAGCTCACTAATGGTCTGACCAGTCTTCGCTGGAGAATCATCCTTCGTAGATGTAACCTGAGATTGACGAATCTCTCTTCTAACAACTTCTGAATTATTTTAACGTGAAAAGATGACTGGAACATAATTAATATTCACCTCAGTGGATGTCGGTATGTCGGTGGATGCCCTCCCACCCGCAAGATGTGGCTAAATAGTCAGTCTGAGTCAGGTAACACCGTCACAGCTGCAGCCTGGCTCAAACAGAGGATCTGATTACAGAATGCATCACTTTCTTTCATCACTTGTCTCATTCACATGGTGCTCCGCTGCACGCAAACTCCTAAAAAGGATGCAATACAAACAATGCCTTGTCCGCTGACACACACTTTTCACTTATGAAAATCGAGCGAGCGACTTCACAAGGTAAATTGTTCAATAAAAACACAATTAGCTAAGACAAACATGAATTATTTCTATAACATTCACAGTGTTTGTTAATAATTATTTGTCAGCTGAAGTAAATATATTAAAATTAAGATCTATTCTCATTTTACCAAAACATGTTCAAACGTCTGAATTCACACCGCGTTTGTTGTAAAGAGTTTTGCCCTCCTACCTATCAGGTTTTAGCACAACAGAACTACAGAAAATGGCATAACGGACATTTATAAATGTCGCCGACTGTCTGCCGATTCACACACTTTGTTTTTCTAAAGTGTAGTCCTTTGCATGAGTGTGGCTGGACACGTATCTAGCGGTGGCCAACGATTGTCTGGGAACTCGTGAAACAGAACACGTGTAGAATGATCCGTTTCCTTGTCGGTACTCCCCGGTACTCCCCGTGCAGCTCAACGAGTGACGTTTCTTGACATAAGATTCCCAGTTGCAACAATGGGCAAAGTAAATGGACTTGGACATTTCTTCCACCTGTCTAACTTAAGACAGACATTCTTATACTGTTATGTTAACTACAATTTTAAAATGTAATGAATAAATTATCGGATTGATTCGAATTGTTTATCGAAAAAGTATAAACCGATCCAAAAAACGTCGAGCAATGTAAATGAGTTTACTGTAAGTACATCTAAAATGTAGCTAAGTAAGTGATTACAACCGTTATAGGTACTCTACGTAAGTAAATTATCGGTGATACTCAAGTTATTTTGCAATTACATTTTTTGCTAACGTCAATCCCAATTTATCTGCTGTGCACACTACCAGCATGAATGTAAAACAATCAAGATCGAATCTTCAGCGTTATTAAGTAGATTCCTTCACGAACTAATTAATTATTTAAACACAAGTCACAACACCCATGTGCTAACCCAGATATGAACCGGAGACCCTTCCAGAGCATTGCGGCAACTGTCCTGCTGTATACCTACCGATAGCAATCATTGCCTTATACGACGATCGCACCAAAGCCTCTAGAATGTATCACATTTGGTGAAAATCATTTAGGTGGGACAGTTATATCGAGGGTTTTACATTATTTTCTTAACTTTTATTGCTTTTCGGCAAAGATGTAATAATTTATAAAGTCTTGAGAGAGACAGTTGATGCCTTTTCCAAGAGTTCAAGTTATATTTTACATTTCGCCGGCCAATTTGACTTTTAGTGCTAACGAAAAGCAGTAAATAAAAATGTTTGATTTGTTCTAAGGCTCTAAGTGTATTCAAGTGTTTATATCCTCAGAAAGATCAGACGACAAATGTGCCACTAAAAGGGAATTGTTAAATCTCTACCCTATAAAAATAACAGCTTTGAACAAAACATTATCATATTGGCAATACTCGCCCATGCACAAAGTAATCACTTTATGTACGAGAGCAATCGGAGTGGCCGTTAAGCTCGAGCATAAGTGAGTATATTTACTGGCTTGCCTTGTACATCACGATCTCGCTGCTCCCTGACCTGCGAGGGCGTGATAGCAAACCACCCCCTAGTTAGTCCGAGCCACCGAGAGAACAGCTTGAAGACGGGGCCTCTGATATAGTTGCTGCCGATCCCGTAGGTACTATAGCACACACGACTTGAAACCTAGGCACATAAAATCAACGATATAGGTATTCATTCCAACACGTGATGTGTTAGAAATATGAATAATAAATAAGCGTTAGTATTCCCTTCTGTGTAATAATATGCACATGGGACGTAAACTACGTATTTCGCACCTAGTTTTCACTGTATCGATGCATTATTTCGTGCAGGTTTCTATATAGTTGCGTATAAGTTTCATGCTTACATGCTTTATCATCAAATAACTTGGCACTTCCACCGACAAGAAAATACCTCATTTTTAATAGCTGTACGGAAATGAGCGGTAACCGTTTATCTTCTTCTAGAGAACCATTATACCTTCGTCTTAAAAATAACGTTTTGTGCGTAATCGCAATATCAATCAATATCATTACTATAACTAATAATCTCATTTTCAAATGAGCTCAATAAAGGTAGGTACAAGTCCAATGAAAGAACATGTAAACCATGTATGTAGGACATGCCTGGAATGGATATCATCTTAATGTGCAAAAAGTCCTTATGTTTTATCTGCTGAAACGAGTATTGAGTGGTGCTGGTCGATTGCTCGTTGCAGTCCATTTCTTCTTTCGCCGCTGGCGTAGTTCCGTCAATCGTTTCACCTAATCTTCGGCCACGGTACGCCCTACAACCAAACCTCGGCCACTTTTCAAAACTCACTTTCTTCCATCTCTGTCTACATCCCTCTCTCCCCGCTCCCTCCCTCCCACCCTATCTCTCTCATTCATTGCAAATTCTCTTGTTTTTATGCTCACATTCGAGTACAATGTTTGGAAAAGTGTCGTTATCGCCAGCGAAACGATTATGTTCGACTGCGAGCGTCGAAGGATCGATTGTGGCACGCTTGACCATCCGTGACCAATGCTCCGGATCGGAGACTGCGCCAGCCATTTGCCGACAAACCTCTGCACAACTCGGCTCGTATCAATCTCGAATACGATAAAGTACACTTGGAAATGTCTGACTTATCCCTGCCATCAGTCATCTGCCTCGGGAGTTTTTAGAAGATGATCGAATCATAAAATACAGTGCAGTTTATCGACGTCTGATTTCTCTGCAATTTCAAAGCCTTGCTCGCGGAGGATTCTGTTTTATGTCTAATTGGCGCTATTGTTTCTGCATATATTATTAACTCGTGAGATCCGATCTTGGGTTATTAAACGTTATCCATAAAGCAGTCTTATAGGTAAAATTAGGATTCTGTATATCCGGGAACACTAAATTTATTATGAAATCGATGAAATAATAAATAATTTGCGAAAATGCTCGAGATTGTCACTCATAAAACACTTTAGCAAATCTAACAACCAATTTGCCACAGGTCTGGAATTGCCTCTCGACATCATAAACGAGAAGCCTTGAATAAAAGGAAATCACGAAAATGAAATAAGCAAACTCAATTGAGTCTGTTTCCCTCACTGATGAGCCACAATCCTCAACCATGTCCAATCATCGATCGACTGATCCGATTATGTGACTTCTGTGACATAAGATCAATCATGTGACACAAATGTGTCGAAACGAGTTCGATTTCTTCGTGTTGAGCGCAAGAAAATCGATTCGGATTTCGGGCATCCGCGCGTTCGCGCGTTCACGTCGCTACTGCGGGCGGCTGTCGGCTCGCCCTCGCCGAGGTGTGACCACAAACACTGCAGCGTGCCACGGTAAGTGAGCTTGGTAAGAGCCCGGCGTCGGCGCTCGGGCTCGAGCTCTGGCTCGGTGCAGGCAAGCAAGCAGGCAAGCAAGCAAGCAAGCAGGCAAGCAATCGCCTCCACTAACCCACTGCCACATCCGTTACCGGGGGCCAAACGACTGCCAATCCATCGACATGTACCGCCCTTTGTTTCTTATGGACGAGTTGAACAAGCAATCGTTGTGCTAGTCGAATCTAAATTTGAGAGCGTCGAGAAAATCATACTTTCCAGTGCTCACCAATGAGAAGAGTTATGTCCCTCGAATACAAGCGAAGATTATGCATCCGGCACAAAAAGTTATAAGAGGACAATTGGAGGAAGTTTGCATCATGATTGAGCATCGATTCAAAAATCTTCTTTCGGCGCAAATGAGAAAGTGTGAGATATCGCCAATATAATGGTGTCCGCTATTGAAGACAGAGGTTCCATCGAAAGCCGAATAATTGGGTCTCTGGTCGACATATTGTGTCCAATGTCCATCAGAAGGGCCGACAGCGGATCGAATCGCAGGACCTGAACGTGAACGATGTCGTTGTTGCGATTACGTGTTCTTCGTTCGACGCGAATCTGCAGCTGTGACATGACGATTCCATTGCTGCTTGTTCGAGTTCGACTGCTATCCGATTATCGACCTATTTCAAGAAAATAATAATCGCAGGAATCACACTCGATGATCTGACGAAATCTTGTCATTGGCAAAATCATTACGCATCACTGGTAACAACAAACGAACAACAAATATCATGGAAACAAACGAAAAATGTCCCAACCAATTTCACTTACATAATGCCATTGACGGCGACGGCATTTTCTTTTTTCTTGTCTTTCTGTGTCTTTTCAGCCATGAACTAGTGAAAGTGAGCGAATTGCTAATAAAAACAATGTATTTTAAAATTCGAATTTGGCACGTTGAAAATCGCAGTGGGTTCAAAGGGGCAATCTCAAAACGTAGCTGTCGTTCAAATTCCCGGGCAAATCGCGCTTTCCTTCATCGGCAGAGATATTGACACAAAACTAGCGTCGTCCGCACACGCACAATGACGCGTCCTGCGTACGCAGCGCACGCGTGTGACCAGTGCGTGCGACTCGTGCGTGGGTCACACCATGAGAACATGCGTGCAACCCCAGCATCAAGCTTGCCAGTCCACACCATTGTTTCCTTGCTTGATTTCATTGATCTCGTTTCTCGATTTCTATTATAATTCGCAGTTTCCTGATTCATTATCGATAGCCATATAAGAGAAGCTGGACATGGGATAAAATGCTCCATAGCGAATACCTTTTTTTTAATTACAACTATCATTTCAAATGGTTTTATTCACATCGAGCTGCTCATTTAATGAATCGAACAGGGAAGCTGCTGCATTGAGACTCGATTTCATTTCTTTCTTTACATTATTATATCAACCGATTTTGCAACCTCTCCATTTTATTATGTTTATTTAGTGCCACACACCGGAGTGCAGTTCATTTTCTCTGCTATTGTGTGCGCGAATGTACAGCTTATCGACCACCTACTGTTCTTGGACAGACTCTCAATGAGCTGGCCGATTCGAGACGCCACGGAAAATATGAAATTCTAATTTCCAGCCACTGCCAAAAGAGCGGCTAATCAAAGATCGCATAGCGTTTAGAGAGTTCACTCTGCACCTACGCGATTTGAGTGGGTGCTGCTGCTTTCTGAATTGTCTTCATTTTCGTGCGATTTTTCCTCCCCATCCCTATCATCCACAAGAAAGGGTCGCCCAAAGCGAGCAGGAGCAAGACTGAAACACCTTGTTGCACCTCGCAACGGTCTCCTTGTGTGACTACGGAATGCGTATTTTTTCCGCTTAGACTTTTTATGCGTCAAAGCCTAGCGTTTTCGCCATAACATTTGCTGCTCGCGTTTATATAGGTACGTGTTTGGCTTGAACCTTGCATCCTAAGGTTATTGCTGTTGCCGCATAAAATAGCTCCATGATCCATGTCTATCTCGCCAAGATCGCTTAGAGAAAAATCCACTCTTTTGAGTAGAAGATCCAGCTTCTGAAATTCCAACTCGTCTCCGTCAGATTCTATTAATGATCAAACGTCATCTAGTGTGATGGAAATGCGAAAAGAAAATCTCGTCTTCACTCTTCTTCTTGTTATTTCTCTTGACTCGGTAGATCTTTTCGCGGAGCAGTTGTATACGAAGATCAAGCAGAGGAATAAAAGCAGCCAGCCACAATCTTGTGCACGAAATCCTTGTCTTACTGCTAGGAGACTCATTAAGTGTAAAAGCCGGTGTTAATATCAAGATTATATTTACCGGTGGTTCGTGGCAGTTTATCGCAGCTATTGAAAATGTAAACACGGCTCTTGCAGGACTCGTGATAGGGTTTCAAATGAAACTGGCCGGCTTGGCCTGAGTGGTGCACTGCTCACGTGCAGTTTCAGCGTTTCAGCCGTAGACGTTGGTCAGTGCCCGCTGCACTTCGAAATTATAATGATTTTCAGTGAACGAGCCATAGACAAATTGATCTTGGTGTACGGTACTAAAATTAAAGAAAATACGTAAACGGGTGATTAAGTTGAACACTAGAATTTGCGGAAATAAATCAAAGTCTCATCTTCATTTTGCATTAGCGTGAAAGTACGCTATGGCATGTTTCATATTTCCTAGACGATCATTGAATTGAGGCT
Source organism: Nemoura dubitans (assembly GCA_921293005.1). Classification (NCBI taxonomy): domain Eukaryota; kingdom Metazoa; phylum Arthropoda; class Insecta; order Plecoptera; family Nemouridae; genus Nemoura; species Nemoura dubitans. Next base: position 25,440,447 of record OV121074.1, read on the forward strand.
TCAGGAGACGAAGTGGGCAATAAGGATTTCCCACACTTGCTGGTGTCGGGGTAAATGCAGGACATTTGTGGGACTCGTCCTTTTTACTAATGCTTCGATCGATCTTTCGTTTCGCCCTACGAACCTATTTGTTAGGCAAGACACAGTCGGTGGAGATAAGGCGCAGCAACAGAGTGTTAAACGCAATCTTGATGAGATCTCAGGTGGTATGGACTACGGACTACGGAGCAGCTAAGCAGGCAGCGTATAAGGAAGAGGTTTTCCAGACGAGGATGGCTGAGCGCATATGTAGCATCAGATACAACGTGCTGCATAGAATGCGATAGGCGCTGGAAATGCTCGGTCTGCCGATCATTTCCATAAGACATTTCGTAGACTGTAAAGGAGATCGAGAAATTGATTGTAGGTATGTGAAATAAGTAAGTGTAGTTTCTGATCTGTATATACGCGTAGGTTGTGAAGTGTTCTTTAACTCGATGGGGGCATGTGATGCTCACATTCGACATGGGATAATTGAGTGATTGAAATTAAGAATTGCACAGATAATGTATAGTAAAATGTGTACGAGATTCTTCGCGAAATCTTGTTTTGTAGCACTCTTTATTACATATAATAGACACTTCTTATTTCAATATCTAGACCTGCTTGAGTATAGTGAAGTGATAGGTACTTTGTAAGGTTTGGATGAGGACAACATACCTTATGACATAACAGTAGAGTATTGGTCCATTAAAACTTAATGTAGTCAATATAAGCTGTCCACGAATTTTCTAAGAAAGATTAGCAAACGGTTTCTATCGATTTGCCAGTCACTTTCATTAATAACATAAAATTGATATTTTATCATACTTGTAAGAATCTAAGAGACTACATAAACTGGTTTTATAGTATACTAATTTACATGTAGTAGTAGCATCTTCCATTTTATATCTCAATGAGGTGGGGGTACCGAAGCAGATAACCTATGGCCGTCGGAAGCATTGCACGCATTACTCCAAATCCGTCCAGGACGATTTCGAAATAAATCAGCCTTGCCGTTGCCGTCCAAGCGGTCGTATAAGGTCGAGATGCTACCTATAATGGGACGCATCCGATGCACTGCAGAGAGCTGCACTTTGCGGCCACCACTCTGATCAAGACGCTGCAAGTGCAAGGTAGACGCTGCAAGGTTGAAGCCGGCTATCAATCAAAGGCTGCAGGAGGTGTTTGTAGTGCGTGCGTGCAGCATGCAATCGATTCGACATGGTTGCATCTTTAAACTGGAACGAAATCTTCCACAATAATTACGATTGAAGTATAAGAAATGGTTTGCTTTGAAGTGCAAATCAGTTCGAGCGAAGATCTAGTTGACAGATTGCATTATCAACATATCCAACACGTTTGACTCGAAGAAATAATACCTGAGATATGCACGTGAAGAGCTGCGTTTTTTTCGTTGCGGTTTGTTGCATTTTTCTAACAGGTAAATGCATTGATCAGACGTGATCAGATGCGTTTTTTCCGCCGGCTTCGTGGCTGGGTTGTCTGGTGCTCATTAGCATCTGATATGATGTACCAACTAGCCACATGAAGATCAAGCGTGACTCCTCATCATCTTTCATCTTCAGTTGCTTATCATGTCAGCCGAGCCCTGTCGCTTGCTGCAGAGGATGCTGCCAATGGACCCATGTAATACCACACATGGCGTCGATGTGTATAAACCTAACATTTCCTATTTGCACATTTTTGCCGCGTATACATCACCGCGAGAGGAATATTATATTATGCGCAGATTTTATGATTTATTGTGACGAGATATTTTTTGTTTCGTAATTAATGGTGCAAAGAGAATTGTTTTTACCCAACATGGCGATCCTTTATCCGTTTCAATGCATGAAGGTGTTTAAATAAAACCATTCGCTTGAGGGATAATTCATTTCTACAAAGATGTTTTTGCAAGGCACACATCTTTATAATGCATTAACCGTATTTGCTTTTGCTCACTACATTCCTTCATTTTTATGGAAGCAAGTTACTATAAAATCTATATGATATTAATTTTCACTTTACAGAAGCCAATTTGTTTTTGTTAGTTTTATCGTTTTGCGCAGTTGTAATCAATCCTGGCATCCCTCAAGGCAAGCGAATCATCGTAATTATTTATGAGCTGTCATGATGTGCATGCTGTTAGATTGTAGCGAGATATTTAGAGAAGAAAAAACAAGATTCTTCCGATTGAAGGAATTAATTAGAGAACACACGTTGAAACGCCTGGCCTGACGGTTCACGGTTGACGGTTGATGGTGAATTCAAACTGCGCGAACACATGCGACAGCAGCGCAGCCACGCGATGCAGAGGTGCACTGCTCAGGGCAAAGGTCGGTGTCTCGAGCGCGCCTGATGAATTGCAACGGATGGGTGTCAGTTTTGGTCCGACTTGGTAATAATACGCTATTCATCATAAATATGTATTATATGTTGATATAATATGGTGATTCAATGCAGTGCTATAATCCTGGGCGAGACCTCGTCCTTTCGTCTTTTGGAAGGATGTCGCTTGTGTGTGTGAGTGTGGTGGCGCCCACGCCACGCATTGGCAACGGACAATATCCACTCCTCTTCACATGAGTCCCAAACACGACACACAGGTTGACATTCCGGCCAGACAGGGGTGAGCCCAAGCCGAGCATTGTTGTGTCACACCTCCAACGATCATTCCTCATCCTCGTGCCTACCACTGGAGAATATTATGATAAACATTGAATATCAAATGTGTATAATGTTATCTTAAATTGCTAATAAAACGTGAAATATTGAATTTTAATGAAAAACGCGGAAGTGTTGACTTGTTTAATGTTGTTCTGTATACCATTGTGAGCGGTAATAAGCCAATATTTTATAAAAATCACATTTGTTATTCGTCCGGACCTCACGGGAAAAAATTAATACAATTCATTGAAGTGAAAAGTGTCGTAACGCGTTACGCGAGATGCTGTAATTGATTGTTGGTGCAGGAGACGAGATGAAGTGAGACAGCGTGTCGTACCGTCGCGAGTTGTGGGCGGCCAGCTAATGAATTCCTCCTCTTGTCTCAGATGTGGGGAGGGCGTCGTCCCAGGGCGTCCTTTTATGACGAGCCAAGCCGTAAGGGCAAACCTGTCAATAAGATTGCCACAGAGGCGATGAATCGTCACATTATCATACAATATTAGATACTTATACAAGACACATACCATACTGTGATCGGCCGACACACAATTCATTGGACGACATGGCTTTTGGTTGACTACACGGAGCAGCCGGTAAGAGTTGTTGCTGCGTTATGGAAGAGGACATCATTGAATTGGCTGGACGACTGCAGATCTGATATTTTAAAGGTTTGATGTGGGTTGCAAATGCAAGTTTTGGGGCCTTCTGCTATAGGTTAAACTGCACGTAAAAAATAACGATGCGATTAAGGACTGTAAGTTTTAACGAACCAAAATCGCACAAACGTTTTTGTTTTTGTTTTAATGTGGATGACGTTAGGTATAAAGTTACAATGTAATTAACATTAAACAAATAACGCCTCTTACAAAAATGGCTGCTGAACATAATTAATTCATACTCTAAAAAAAGCAATGTTCTTGATTAACTTGCAGTTTATTGGACGAAGATTTAGTCTAAGAGATTGAAAAGATTCAGCACCGAACCATTGAACCAAAACGTCATTAGTAATCTATCTCGGGCCTCAATGACACAATATACGTTTTATTAAAAATGCCGACAAAATGATGGATCATATTCGCAAGCCATTATTCAAAAGCGACCTTCGTGATTCCTTGCTTCACTCACATATCCTCGCCGATCAGATAAGATGACGAAGATCAAAACGTCGAATCCTACTTAGACATCTGTACAGAGATGATACTGATGCTTGCAGCTTTCAAGCCCAGGTTACTAAACGGCTGTAGTTATAGAAGCTCATATTATACAATACGTGAATGAAATTGCTTTAGCCATGCGAAGACAAAGATGAAGTAGTGAGTCTACGTTATGAATACTCAATTCTCTTAACTACCTTTTCGCGAAATGCAGGAGGCAGCCAGCACGCCAGCGTATTGGGAGAGGTAATAATTACCTCTGTGAATGAAAACTCCTTTAGTCATTACTCATCGAAAACGTAAGCACATTTTGGAGATGGTGTTGAAAATAAACGTGTCTTATTAGGCATGAAAATGTTTTTATAATAATTTATAGGAACTGGACTTGAGATTTCAGTCGTCTGGACCAGGATTTAAAAAATAGCAAACTTTTTGCGGTATAAAATATTATTTTTATATAATTTTTGATAACAAAATGGACATAAAAACTACCTATCACTATTTACTTTCGTATTGCCTTTTCTTATTGCCATTGCTTATTGCTTATTGCCTTTGCAATTCGCTGCAATTACTAAGAATAGAGTGTAGATTCAATAACAGCTGCCATATGAAGTGTGAGAAATTAAATATAGGTTAAAAGGTAATTTAAACAAAATGAACCAGCAATTCCATTCCAAGATTGCACCACGAATCACTCCTACATCTATTTATGGACATTCAGCACATTATATTTAAAAAAAAATCAATATATTGCTATCACTCACAGAAGAAATAAGTATATTTTCCCATAATAATTTATCAGAGAGTGGGCGGGATTTCGCATAAGCAATATCGCATACAAGCGAACTTCAGTAATGAGCCTGAGAGTGTAAACCCGCGCGAGGGCAGAGATAAATAAGCTGCACAGCACAGCGTTTCCACCCCGCACCTGTAGTAAGCTGCAAGATGAGTGGCTCATCTCAGAAGTTAATTACCCATACCTTCTGCTATCTTCTTCGGACATGATATTATCAAGAGTACACGGTGTTTACAAGTGCTCGCTGTTCTTTATTGTTAACCAGGAATGAAGTGCACTTCATAATATGTCCGTGAGGCTTGATCATGTAGACGGAGTCAATTTTATCAACTTGTACACGGACTTTTAGCAAATGGTCACCAAACCTGAAAGTTGCAAAGAACAATTTCAAATTGGGGTTATACTGCTAAATAAACAGATTTTCCTGAATGACTGAATATCACTGATATCAGCGAGACTTTTACTATGCATACAAAACCCAACTTGAAATCGGTTTTTTTAAACTAGCCAGACAGGAGTCTTATAAACTTTGATACATTTCCTTACTGCGTAGCTGGTACCTTCAGTAAAAATTTTCCAATCTCACAATCTCATATTTGATTTCCTTCAAGAACTCCCTTGCACCAAGCAAGCAGGCCAAGCAGGCACTAAGACAGCACCTCTGTGCCCATTAACTATCTAGTGTGCCGCCGACTCAGATAAATTAAGTTACCATCAAATGAGCAGCGAGAGTGAGAATACGTGCTCACCCCAAGTGAGTCCGGCACAGGCAGCCAGCAGCAGATGATATAGTTGAAAGGTCATCCTGGGTCAGCTCAGGGAGTATGTAAGACAAGAGTGAGCAATTATCCTTGAATAAGTTGGAGGCATTAACTTCGCTAAACAACAGTAAACCTGTAGCCGGCGCATCCATAAGCTGTGCTATCATGAGCAGATCCATTAGACTAATGAATTACCATCCGTTTTATTAGTGTGCTTATTAGGCATACAATTAATTTTGTATCTCTAGGCTATCTTCAGTATGAGGAAGATCTTTGGGATCAATGTCTGAATATTAATCTTGCACATCGCCAGTCAAATTAGAGCGGCAAAAGATTAAAGAGTGTATCACCTATGTGAGCACCATACTTTTACCAAGAGCCAGATGCAATTAACAATGATTTTCTATGTTGATAATAAACTAATTTATCTACAAAACAAGATTGTAATTCATCAAGCCCCGTACCTACATGCAATTGATGTATATAGTCATAAAATAAATCTAATCATAATTTTTTTCTCTGGGCTAGTCGGAAAATCTTTTTGCAGCCGTTCGCTAATTTCTACTTTCGGAACTGGATTTAAGAAATGTTCTGATCAAGTTTTTCTCCCGAGCATACTAAACATTTGTAATACACAAGTCCATCAGTATCATCATTAAATAGGTTCGCATATCGCGCGGGTATTTAATTAAAAGTGACTCCCTCCTTCACCCCTACCCCCCCCCCCCCACCCACAAAAAAAACGATATTTGACCGTCCAGGTGCTCTTCCAGGTGCTCATTCCAGGTGCTCATTCCAGGTGCTCATTCCAGGGAAGCGCGGCTGTGCCTCGGCTGCGCTGGCTCCTTCCTAACGTATGAATCAATGTTTTGGATGAAAGGCTGGAGATTTAAAAGCACGATGCAACAATCTCATAACTTGAAGATTATTTTCTACCGCCTCGATAAAGCGTTGTATAATTTTCTATTAACAGATTAGGTGCAATGTTGTATCCATAAAATCAAGACTTATTTCACCAAAAGCTGGTTATGGCGTTCTAATGATTATATAGTAGGCCGTAAGCACCGAATGGGTGGGAATTTCAAGTAGCATCTGTTTAGCATATGATATTTATTTGATCGAATTGAAACCTGTTTTGATCAATTGTGTGGTGGCGTGCCCAACAGGACACGAGATACATAATACCGAAATATATATTAATTCGTTAAACCTATCAACACAAATTATGAATTATTGCTGGCATGAAAGTAATTGCTTCTCTAAATCCAAGTTTTTTCGTTTTCTAAAACGATATTTCTTGAGGATGGCCCACTTTCTGACGCGAGAGGAGGATGAATCTCTGCTCGCTGGCCAAATCCCTAAGCGTGTTGCAAGACAAGTCACCGAATGTTACAACATCACTTGGCGACATTTCCAAGCTAATCGGCCGACTTGGTCTGCGTCTGGCTAGCGTGTCATCTGCATTGTCTCTCTCTAATAGCAGAGTATCGGAGAGGATCTCATATCGCATGAGTGTGAGTGTGAGTGTGAGTGTGTGTGTGTGTGTGTGTGTGTGTGTGTGTGTGTGTGTGTGTGTGTGTGTGTGTGTGTGTGTGTGTGTGTGTGTGTGTGTGTGTGTGTAATATTCGAAACGGAGAAACCTTGACGGATCGGTCGTAACGCCCTCCGCAGGCATGCGTCTGCCTTGCTCAGGCAGCGAGTCAGGATCGAGTCAGGCAACGAGCCTCACCAGTCACCAGTCACCAGTCACCAGTCACCGGCATTGCTCAACTGCTAATGTCAAACTAAACAGTTATTGATCGAGAAAAATATTACTGCATAAGATTATGGGAGAGGAAATTCTCGGTAAGGAATCATTAAATGTGAACGAAGTCGATGCTATACGTAATGGATTGAACTCAATTGATTTATGAAATTATATCAATTGTACCTACAGTATAGGTAATAAAGAGTTATCCAGTCACGCAGTCCAGTTTTAGACATTTTTATAATATTTCTCCAAGCATTCTTGGAAGCGAGTCATTGAGCATTAATGTCAAAATAATTGATGCACTTATTGATTAATGACAGAGCGATGATAATCTTGTCAGCTACCTATTGGCTCAAGAGCTTCCAGCTTCACACAAGAAATTAGTTTCCCACTGTGAAAGAAAAGCTCGTAGTGCCGCGATGTTCTCCCACGGGGTTCATACTGAAAGGTGGCAGGACGGCAATGCTGCTCGCGACCAGCCCGTCTGCAGATATCACAGGCACCGACAAGACAAGGCAGGCGTAAGCGCCCCAAATCGAAGAGCATTCGTTCGTATGATCTTTCGGGTCAGGCGTCGAAAAAGAATCAACTGTTACAGTTAGTTTGCGCAGAGGAATTCTCGTCGCAACATACGACGGCGTCTTTTTGCGCTGCTCCGCGCTGCGCCGGCTGGGCAAACTGACCTGCAGATTCCCAGTAGACGGTCGCTGTCTCGACTGCCCGGGAGTAGATAAATCAAAACGCGCAACTATGTGTTCACTGTTCAGTAGAAAATGTAGATCTGAGTGAAATAATAAATGTGATCGAAACATCGCAAAGAAGATTCATGATGCTATCACTCATGAATGCGCAGTATGACCGCAATATTAATCGCAAAGCAGTCATCTTAATTATCAGTTTTTACATGGAAAATAGCAGTTCCCAAGTAATAAAATTCAGACCGCTTGTAAATAGAACTCGTTTTTCATCAATACTTTTTCTAAATCAACAGAAAATCAAGATTTCCGTCGCTAATAGTTTTATAGCGTTATTATATAGATGTGCGTTTATAGCTGTAATATTCTTCCATTATAATCAGTTAAGTAAATCACTAATATACAACGATAACGATTCTGTGATTAGCCCGATGTAGTAATTAGGTAAATACATAAGCCTATATAGTATTACGGGTAATAAAAATCGCCAAGGCTGGGTTTGGCTCCATTCGTGAGTGCTGCATCTGCATGGAGGGCCTCGTTCGCACCATGCCATCGTTGAAACCACCAACGAAGTCGCTGCGATTTAGTATTCGAACCGAGAGACTTCAACGCACGGGTACGAACGTGAAGCGCTTTAAGCGCCTTAAAGTAGATAAGTTACAACAATGATGCCTATTAATGATTGCCCGAGCAGTAATGCCTACGCGTGGGCGTGTTGGACGAAGTTTATACTGGATGGTTCCCGAGTGTGTGCTGGCCCTGGCAAAGGGTGCAGACCGAAGATCGACGCTGGAGGCAGGAGGCTGGGAGTCTCGTGTGAAGCCATTTAGCCGTTGAGGCCCATCTGACAGCTGAGCGCGCTATTAGCTCTCGCGTGGCTGCAAAGGTCATGCTCGACGAGCTCCTCTGACACCCACGCGCGGCTCGCGCTCATCCCACTGCCCGGCAACACTTAGGCACCTATGCCTACCTAGAGACCGACACGGACCACGGGTCGACACAAAAACACCGGCGAGAAATCAATAACTAATCACATGACCAATGGGTTCATTAAGAGAAGAAAGCGAGCGGTCTTCAGTTGAGCTTGAAGAGCAAAGGTCGCTTTATTATTGTTCTGTGAGGAAAGCAGAGAGCTAGGTTTGGATTCATCACATATAGTAGAATCGGCACCTCCACCAACAGATCGAATAAAAGAAGCTCAATGGAAAAATAAGCGACTGTTGGTGAAGAAAAGACAACATACAGCTGTTCGAAGAGAGCACATTTTCTTATTTTTTCACTTGCGTTACTTCTGAGAAGTGCGCAGACCAGACCGTTGGCCGGCACTGGGCGAGCGAATTCGCCGCTCGCCGCATGTGTTCGGGTTCCGTGCAGCCGCTTTTTGCCGATGCACCAGCGAAACAATCGAACGACTTTGAGTTTCGCGGCCACACGGCGCACGGCGACGCAAGAAAGAAGATGCACCGCGCTATTTTTAGGAAACGATTATGCACTTTCATTGTGCTCGGCTCCCTTATATGCGTTTGATGGGAGAGAATGTGGTACTGGCCCATTCAACCGACGAACCATGGAGACGTTTCTGGTGCAAAAACGAGATAATTTATTGGGCTGACGCTTCACTTGAAGAATTTGGAATGCATTAACAAAAAGCGTAATAATTTGTAAGCTGTTACCTGTGCCCCTTATATTTTAATTATAGTCAACACATTTTTCGGTTGTAAAAAATTTAAACAAGAGACTGTTCATTTTTTTTCGTCTCCCCTTGTTAAATTGAAATTAATTTTTTGTTTCAAATGTTTCGAGTCTAGTTGATACGAGGTATACAGGTGTTCGAGCACAAAGAGTTTTTACGAGTTGTTGGTTATCATGGTGTTAAAAACATTCACATTACTCGCGTTTATGCACATAAAGCCTGATCGAGGTAGCAGCCATCAGATACAGCATAAGAAGGCGAGATGGAACGACTTCTTCGAGCAGAATAAGCGATTCACATTCTCATATTAACTGTCTCGCCTGTATTCTTTACGACGTGCCTAGCGCTGGGTATCAACTAGAGGAAGGTGTCAATAAATTAAGCATATCCTCCGCCAACTTGCGACCAGCTACAAGCACGACACAGCAGACGCTCAATGGAGTATTATGCTGTCACTCAGCGCAGCTGGGACGCCACCGCTGCGCGGACGCTGCGCCGGCGCTGCGCAGGTAGATAGCGAATATTTCGATTTAATCGGGCCCGCAAGTGATGGCTAAAAACAGGCGATTAAAATGATGAAAATTTATTAGCTGGCTGCGTGGTGTGGCGAGAATGGCGCAAAGCGACAACTGCTGCAGGTTGTAATGAGCCGCTGCACAGAGCGCAGTACTACATTATAAGAGTGACGAATTTAAATAAAACAATAGTAGGGATACAAGAGTGCAGCGTTTGGCATCGGCCGTGTCGTGGCCGACGCTATTACCGGGGAGCTGCGCGCACGAGCACATTGTACTGCATAATACAATAATGAGACGGGTTCGAAATGCAGATCATTTTCCGATGCATGCAATCATAAAGCGGCCGCGAACACGGCGATGCTCACGAATCCATGCACGGTATGATGTTCTTTCATTCATACGATCAAGCGACTTGGTGCAAGTGCATTGTATAAAATATATGAAATGCAGATTCGGTATTAATATTACGTTTTACTAAATTCAATCCCTTTATACCTTTATTTTCCATTGCTTTTAGACTCGTATAACATACTGTGTGCGAGTGAAAATATCAATGTGAATTGTGAAGTGACTAATGGGAAGCCGTTGTGATCATTTCTTTGCCCCGTTCTATATCTACATGAAAAGCAAACACAAATGCACCTAGTGTTGACACAGACTTACTTGCAAGACAAGAAGTAATGACAGTAAATAATGAACCCCATCTGTAAGAATAGGTGGCGGCTTCGAATCAAAATGCCAACCAGATGTTCACAAATCGAAATCTTGATCTAAAATAACAAACAGCAATTTAATTGTCAGCAGCGTTGCGCTGCACAGAAGTCGTTGGTGAAATGCTGTATCCATTGAAATTATTAACGTTCTGGGCCGGCGCGAACTCGCGTGAATCGCTGTATGGTCTGAGATTCTTGGTCCATGCAAATGGATGCTGTGGCGTCCTCATGTGCTGTTGGGGACTTATCGAATGCCACCCAGGTCGCGACGATCATACGAACGCGTGGACGGCGAAAACCGTCCAGTGCACAATTATTAGCGTCATAGAAATTTATCTGTGGTATTTGCTTTACCTTGTGAACGGTGTTGGCAGAGGATCGCTGACCGGAACAGAGATTAGGTGCACAAGGAATGCAGCGAGACGCCCGAACGTGATCTACGTATGCAAATCTGGATCTGTAAGGAGTTAAGAAAATAAAGAGTCAAATAAGCACGACTACAAAATTTCGATACTATTCCTCATTAAACTCGTAGGAGAAATTCTTCGGGACCACAAAGCTATCGTTATAAATCTTTTCCGCTTACCGTTTTCATGATTTATTTAGCTTTCTTGAGAGCGCCAAGAAATGGCGACACTTCCCGACAACGCCAAAAGACTTTTGCGAAGAATATATCACAATTAATACAATAATAAAAGAAATAGTTTAGCAATACACCTAAGCAATCAACTTTCGCAGAGGAATCCAAAAAAACTGAAAGAAAGTATACCGAACTGCGGACCGTCAGCCAAGGCCCAAGAGTCGCTTCCGAGGTAATCACTATGAGCATCAAAGATAGCCCACTATTCCAGTGTATCACCTTACGTATACCCATTGACCTAGCAAAGACTCGTCTAAATTTAGCCGAAAATCTGCGCAATTTTTTTTTTTCTTGGCTGTTGATATTTTATTAATTGGGAGCGGCAAGCGGACGCCGCGTTTCGGCCCAGGCCTCGGTGGGCATCGTTCCGGGGTATCGGTGTAGGTACCTCCGCCCGTGTACCGTTGGGCGCGGGGCAAGGTCGTGGTGCCCCGAGCGCGAGGTCACCCAGCACCGGCTGCCGATGTTGGGATGGGATGAGATGCGTAGAGCCGCGCTCAGAGTCCACCGATTATTGGAGCGGTAGTCCGTGGCAATTGCACCATCACCATCCATCATGATGAAACTTTCGCGGCCGTCTGCCCTTCCTTCAGGCGATCTCAAAATCATTCGAACAAGATTTCTTACATTCTATTCGGATAAACAAACGCCCTGGTGCAAAAGTGAGCCGATGTGGCCTGGCAATCCACTGTTATTTTCATGTTCATGAGTATACTTTTGATAGAGCTATACGCTTTACGAAAGAAAAAAGCCTTCTCTGAAAAATATCACCTGTCCGACTTCGGTGTTGTGCGTCTCATCACAAATGAGCTGCAAGCGAAATGAATTTGTTAGCTTCATTTTTAAACTTTCTTAAAGTTTCAGGCAAAACGTTATTATATATCCACAATTTTATGTAAGCATATAGCTAGAAGAGATGCAGTAACCCAATTTCCAGTCCAATTAAAAAAAGAGTCTAAATTAGACCACACCTGATTAAATCAATTTCGGATTCACCTTGGATGAAAACAGCTTCTATAATGAATAAATAAATTAGCATACATTACTGTTAAAAATGTCATTTAAAAAAGATAACTAGGCAAGAAATAGGCTGTAATTTGCACCGAATTATAAGACTCGAAAAAACAAGACATCTGAATTGGTCTGAAATGAACTCTGCAATGCATGGTTAAAATTGAGAGCCGATTTTAATGCGAAAATAATTGCAATTTCTTGGCTCCGCCTCCAAAACTGCCCATCTCCATTCTCCATAGATATACTATTCGTGATTCAATGACATCACCCCTGGATTTGGACCACGCCGAAAACCAGGAAGCACGATTGTAACACAGCAAAAGCGATTTTTCTTTCAGACATTCTGTAGCTCGACGCAAGTCATAGTAAGTTGTAACGAGTAATGGCAGCGGCACGCTCTCGTCGGCAAGACAAATGGGCTCCCCGTGGTCCAATGTGTGCGTACAGAATGGCGGCCCGATGATTTCCCGGTCGTAGGGACGATGATTCCTCGCTTCGGGCACGCAGCCAGCCCTCTGGGACCGATTGACAGCCTCGCGGCAAGCCGCCTTCCGCGGGGCAACTGGTCCAAGATGCACTCACTCCGCATCCGTCGTGCACGCAACAGCAAACATGTGTCGAGCCATCTTTAAATCCGAGCGCCCCGCGGCGGTGTTTTAATAAACGAGGCCGAACTTGCAGCCATCGACTCGACGCGTTATTAACTATCTGTCCGCGCAAAATATTATTCCTATCGATTACAAAATGCACAAATGTTTACTCCTTTGAATAAACGTGAGCGGTTTGAGATGTGCTATTCACAGTTTACCACACACGTGGATATGTGTGCCTCAATATAATTGCAATACAATATATTATTATCGGAACGCATGTCTCGCATTTCCTTGACGCTCTCGACTTTAAATTGAAATGGTAATCATTGTGATTATTATGATTATCGAAGCTTGTTGTCCCAGCCAGAGATCATTATTGGCAACATCTATTGAACGACGGAGACTGATCACCAAGAGGCAACTTTTAAATGTATAGAGTTCGGTGGGTATTCCTTCAACAGCGGGCATTCCTGGCGACACGTGGGAATTCCTAGCGACACGTGGGTACTCCTAGTGACACGTGGGTACTCCTAGTGACACGTGGGTATTCCTAGCGACACGTGGGTACTCCTAGCGACACGTGGGTACTCCTAGCGACACGTGGGTATTCCTAGCGACACGTGGGTACTCCTAGCGACACGTGGGTATTCCTAGCGACACGTGGGTATTCATAGTGACACGTGGGTATTCCTAGCGACACGTGGGTATTCCTAGTGACACGTGGGTACTCCTAGCGACACGTGGGTACTCCTAGTGACACGTGGGTACTCCTAGCGACACGTGGGTATTCCTAGCGACACGTGGGTACTCCTAGCGACACGTGGGTACTACTAGCGACACGTGGGTACTCCTAGTGACACGTGGGTATTCCTAGCGACACGTGGGTACTCCTAGCGACACGTGGGTATTCCTAGTGAAACGTGGGTATTCCTAGCGACACGTGGGTATTCCTAGCGACACGTGGGTACTCCTAGCGACACGTGGGTACTCCTAGTGACACGTGGGTACTCCTAGCGACACGTGGGTACTCCTAGTGACACGTGGGTACTCCTAGCGACACGTGGGTACTCCTAGTGACACGTGGGTACTCCTAGCGACACGTGGGTACTACTAGCGACACGTGGGTACTCCTAGCAACACGTGGGCATGACGGAACGTCAGAAAGGGGAATGCTTTACAACCGACGCTGCTCCAGCGTTGAAGTCGCCGAGCGTGTAAGCGAGTGGCCGCCCCTGTATCATGCACCGACGCACAATGGATGGGTAACAACTAACAATTAAGTGCGAGAACGCCCACTGGTAGTGCATCAAGTCCTGTGCTTCTTATTTTGTTGAAACCATTTTAATAAAAACCGTTTATTGTTTGTAATTAGGATTGCACCTAATCTCAGCTTGGGTTGCATAGTGCCGTCATCCATGCGCATCTCTCAAACGTGTTAATTATGACAGAGCCGAGGGGAATGTGATTTACACATGGCTATAAATGAATAATATTATCATATGTGTGAGGAATTGATTGAAGTGGTAATAAATGCACCGTGCCTAAAGTGTAGGTTTTAATGTATTCACTTAATTGCTCGTTTCTCTGACGTAAAGTAGCCATTGGCGCAGTGTATAACTTCATTTCACAAATCACTTGCAAATAAAAGTATAACAATAGAGCGTGGTGTGCTTTATGATTATCTGTGCATATTTGTGTGGGCGAGAACCAATGGAGATGCGTCTACTGCAAAATGCCCTCGGATGGCCGGCCAAGCGTCCAGCTGGAGTGTATCCCGCACCACCGCCCCGAGTAAACGCTTGCTGTTGTAACTTGTAACGCTCTAAACATGTGCATCAACATCTTAGCTCTTAGTCCCTAAGTCTTAAGTACGAGAGCCACGAGGAAAAAAAAGATAGCGTCTTCTATCATGAAGCAATTAAAAAGGCAGTCCCATAAGGAGGTATAATAATTATTAGAGGACCGTATAAAACGAAGCTACATCGATATATTACTGCATGTAACCAATAGCAAGCAAGAGCGTCTTCCTAGAGCCATGTAATATTGTTGTGAAAATCTTTAAAGCTATGGTGGTCAGTTGGAGTGAAATTTTATCGAATCGATTTTCAAATTAGGAGAGTAGAAAGTTCGGATGAAACCACAATAGAGAACAGAGAATACAATCTTGTGTATGTATCGATTGCTAATAAATCGAAGGATCACCGCTTGACTAGCGTTTCTAAAGGAATCCTACGCGACGATATCTTGATCTGTGAATGGGAGATGAGTCGTATTTAATTGGTATCGTCCAGTAAAGTCGTGGTGGGTCATCTGATCCGATTGCGGTGGACAATGCGGCAGTAATTACTCCATTCAATGGTAGTAAAAGTGTTGATTAATGTAGGTGGTAGGAAATAGCACCATCATAGTGCGAGCGAGTACACGTGAACTCAATGCGTTGGAAAGGACCGGCGCTAGCAAAAGAAAAGCGCGCTCGGGCAGACCCGTGACCAATACCGCGCAGGCGCAGGGGTTTTCAGTGCAGCGCATGCTCGGCAGACCCGTGACCAATACCGCGCCGGCGCAGGGGTTTTCAGTGCAGCGCATGCTCGGTAGACCCGTGATCGGTACAGTACCGCGCAGGCACAAGGGTTTTCAGTGCAGCGCATGCTCGGCAGACACGTGATCGGTACAGTACCGCGCCGGCGCAGGGGTTTTCAGTGCAGCGCATGCTCGGCAGACACGTGATCGGTACAGTACCTCGCCGGCGCAGGGGTTTTCAGTGCAGCGCATGCTCGGCAGACCCGTGACCAATACCGCGCCGGCGCAGGGGTTTTCAGTGCAGCGCATGCTCGGTAGACCCGTGATCGGTACAGTATCGCGCAGGCACAAGGGTTTTCAGTGCAGCGCATGCTCGGCAGACACGTGATCGGTACAGTACCGCGCCGGCGCAGGGGTTTTCAGTGCAGCGCATGCTCGGCAGACCCGTGATCGGTACAGTACCGCGCCGGCGCAGGGGTTTTCAGTGCAGCGCATGCTCGGCAGACCCGTGACCAATACCGCGCCGGCGCAGGGGTTTTCAGTGCAGCGCATGCTCGGCAGACCCGTGACCAATACCGCGCCGGCGCAGGGGTTTTCAGTGCAGCGCATGCTCGGCAGACCATGAAACCGAAGGGATCCTCCCAAAACAACCCGTCTTGATTGACGGACAAAACTCCGAGATTCACGGATAATGAATTGTTATTAATGAAAATCTAGAAGTTAGCCACGTCTCACACCTCCAATGCTATCCGCTGCGATCATACATCAGCGTCTGAATAGATTAGGTAACAGAACTGAGGCGAAGGCTTAATTCCGCATTCTTAATTAACTTTATACAGAAGATGAACTCGTAAAAGACGGGGCTTGTAATTTTCGTGATATTTTAATGTCGAACATGACTTTATTCTGTCAGCGGAAAGCAAGCATAATAAACACGTCCGCTGCATGCAGCCATATATATATATATATATATATATATATATATATACATATACAATCGCCATATTTATTATTATCCATAAAATAGTTTTCGCATAGGATTGGCTGTAAAGTGGCATAAGCTTCAATTAAATTGCGTATAAGTGTGTAATAAGAATCTACGCAAACAGCAATAATAAATTACATGTGGAATTAATATTAAAACACATTTACAGTAAATATTTACTAAAGAAACATGAAAAATTTGTTTTTTAAAATCCCAACACGTGTATTAATATCAGTCGTGTTGAGCCCATCTCACTAGACAAAAACAACCGGCTGCTTTAATCAATTAATTAATCTTTCTTTTGAAATCTACCGCGAGTGTTATGATGTATTCCGTCAACGCTATACCTCGCTTCTTGAAGGAAAACACTAGGTCGTACTGAGCTATAGCTGAGGAAACCCAAGCTTCATATTTGTCGATGCCCTTTAAAGAACTCGGAGTAAGTATACCCATCATGAAATAGATTCCAAAATGTGGACCGGTTCCTCTCTTATCCGAGCGTTTATCATTTTGGCCTGCGACATGGAGATTTTAACGACTTCGGACTTGGAAATAAAGCCGTCAGAGCGCCTTAGCAGTTTAATCGCGCAAGAAAACTGCCAAACAGATTTTCTTAGGTCTAGTTTTACGGCGCATCAGCCAATTTCCTGTCAAGTTTTTTTTTCACGGTTTTATTAAAATGCTGGGCACACGTAATCTTAACTGATATTAACAAGAGTACTCGTAAAACTTTACTGCCCGATACATTATTACCTTCTACAAGCCAATTTCTTAGGAAATCGTCAGGAATCGAAGTTATACACACGTAATAGGTATGCATTTTCAATTATCTGTACTAGCCTCTTTGCGGTGATAATTACAGTATTTCCATCAAATTAAACTGTAAACTTAAAACATTCAGCAGTATTCCAAATACGGAAAAAACAAAAAGATAAAAGTGGTTGCGGAAATCAATAAAGTGTATCCTGTACAAAGAACAGAACCAGAATGAAATCTTAATTGTTCAATCAAAAATTTCGACCATCGGTATTGCAAGCCACATTCGCTATTCGCTGCGGTAAAAGGCGATATAAAAAATCCATTCCAATACCAAAAAAAGCCGAACCGCTAAACTTTAAGTGGAGATATTTTCCATACAACCCGTTGCGGCCCAAGGGCCGTAATTTCCGCATAAAAGACGCTGCCCGGACCGAAGATGCCGCGCAGCCAAGATGCATGGGTGCCGCGTCGCTTGGGACGCAAGGCGCTGTGCGCAGCAGCTGCATATTGGCCCCTCGTCGCGGATGCAGAGCAAAGTGCTCCACTTGCACAACCTCTGCAGCGTCGTGCTCGGTGCCATGTTCGCGCGGACGCTGCGTCACATATTACCGCGCTCCGACACCGCCAGCCAAACGCCACTGCGCGTATATACACCTTGTTGATTTTTTTTACCACATATCAGGGAAAGCTCTAAAGTACCTGATCTTGATTTTAAAGATGTTCAATAAGTATATGATTCCAGAGCGAGGTGAAAGTGACTTGATTTGTTACTCAGATTCGGAAACAAGTTTTTGCTTTGTTAAAAAGAAAATAATCAGCATGTTGATACACGCGCCGGTGTACAGCAGGTAATAGGCATTCATATCAACACCTAACGCGGTGATGTATTTCCGTCGAGAACTGCGTCGTGCGCTGCTCAAGCAACTCGCTGTTGTTACTCACTGTCTCAAAACACCAGGCCTCCGATTCATTTTTATAAATCACACTAGGATCAAGTTGCATGCTTAATAGGAGCCATTCTTCTTATCTTCGACGTCCGCGAGTATTTTTCTTTAAAATGAAAACCTCTTAATAGAGCCAGGATGGCCGGCCATTAGCATGTATACAGAAAACTGTAAGGAACAAGCTAATTTATATAGATGTGAGACAAATGTGTATAACTAAAGTGGTATGTTACCTTAGTGGAGGATGCAAATTGCTTGTGCTTGCTTTGTGTGTGCTTGATGCTTGTGAGCATTATACGCAGGCGTAGGACAAAGCTACATGAAAACGGCGCCCAGAAATAACATGATCTAAGAATATTCGTCCGGCAACCAGTGGCATCATTGTCCGACCATTTTCCAACTACTGTCTCGCGCTACATTTAAATACGAGTTTAATGGAAATAAAAAATTTGATAGGTATTTTTCGCGAATCAATGGGAGTAATAAAAAGTTTCGACCCTATGAGTTGGGCGTAGAATTCGCCCAGGAACAAGTTTGACATTAAGCCTCCACGGTGGATCAGTTTACGACTCTCCTATAAAGGATTGGATGACCTGTAACCCACCATAAGGATGGCTTTCTGTGGCGCGATCAAATTAGAGATTCATGAAAGTTTGCGGCGACTTGAAATCCAATGGGAGTGGGGGGCACCTTAAAAGTACATGACCTGGCCACTCGCATAATAATATCACCGTGTCAATGCATATTGTCTCCAACGTCCGCAGCAATAAATAACTTCTTCGATCAACGCTGATAAGTCGGTTGCGGACCATGTGCCATAGAAACGTCGACATACCTCGGTAATTGTATACAGTTGTGTACTTAGCAGTCAAAAACGGCCAAAACGAGCCTTCGCCGCTCAGTTTCTGTATCCAATTGCGTGTAAAGATTAAGAATACTGTTTGTTCTGTGTGACCCAATTGATCGCCGGCTCTAAAAACAAAGCAAAACAGTGGGATCGTACCGTGGCGTGTTCGTTTCGTCCATGTGACAGGCCAACTGAGTCATTGTTTTCTCAACGGGGTGTCATGTCAGAGTGCCGGCCTGCTCCTCTTGCGCGTCCCGACCGATCCGTCCCGTCCCGTTCCGCGACCATCTTGTGCTTCGGTTCGGTTCGTGTCGCGTTTTGTGACTGTAGCATCTGACAAGAACGATTCACTCGCGAGAATAATGATATAATACACGACACGCATTCCGCTCTGTCTTCCACGTGTTAATTTATGCATGCTTTGTAAGAGTCAGATAATAGTATGGTTCACGTTTAACCTGCTAAGTGGCCTCTTCTATTCCGTACACCTATAACAGCCATGAGATGAAAATAGCAGCGAACTGAACTGAACAGATTCGAGTTATAATATGTTATTTAGTTTTATCACCAAATGTCATCCTGGGCCGATATAACTCAATGCTATCTGACAGGGGGCCATGTTAACAACGACCCTTCCTTGCTTAGTAGAGGACAAGGTCGAACTTTCGGACAAGGTACTACATCGACGCATTGAACTTCCAAACATCCCAAGCCTAATAAGTTGTCCGAAATCGGACAATCGTTTGCTTGTACAATGTACTCCACTATCATACTTTATTAGAACTGCGTCCCCATCAACCTGCGATAGTCGTGATCTCGACGCCAAAAACTCGTTCTGAGTGTCGCGGCGCAGCCGAGCGCGGATCGCGTTTCACCGCACTTCTGGTTCCATCGGCACTGGGCGCTGGCCACTGGGTGCTGGCCACTGGGTGCTGGCCACTGGCCAGGCTGAAGATGCCCGTTGCTTCGCCCATTCAGTTTCCTGCGCCCATTAAAAGTTTTTTCCATAGAAAACCGTTTTGTTTCATTAGCTACAAACGTGTTATTAATTCCCCCCTAATAGTTTCAATTATAAAACAATCTTCTTGTATGTAGGTACCTACTTTGATGCCCGCTGTCATATATATCATCAACCACATTCGTTCGTTGAAAACAGTTCAAAGGGTTAACGATACGTTAAACATGTCGAATGCTTGTAACCACACGTTACGTGAACTGTACGCTTGATGAGAGATTGAGGGACGTGTGGAATAGGTAAATAATCAACAACACATTAGCGCGCATCCACCAGAGGATGGACAAAATACCTAGGCAATGATGGTAGTGCTGTGTCTTGCAGACTTCGACTAAATTCAATTAGAAACTGTTCATCCTTGATTTGAATTTCTCTCTACGGATAGATTGAACCATGAGCTGGCTGTTCTTAAAACATCCAATAGTAATATTAGCCTCATAGAAAAGCTTCTTCGTTACACACACTCGGACGTAACTGTAACATACGTCTACATAAGGCGCGTATAGAGAATGGCTCTCATTTTTAGGAGTAAGGATAGCATCATGAAAGGTACCCGAGGTGAAAAAAATGCGCCCATAACTCATGCACCTTACGATCCACCTTTCATCGAGTGACAGAGCGGAGAGCTGGCCAGCACGAATCGGGAGCGGGTCTCGATTTAATTTAAATACGCTTCTGTCTGGGCAGCTCGAAACGGCATCGAGGCGCGGAGACTTGAACGCGCGGCACTGCAATGTGCACGACGAAACCACAAACCCCGTTAGCGGCCGACTACAGCGAGAAGAGGCGCCCTGGGACAGATCCGCATTTCTTGGATTTCTTGCAATTCTGCATCGTGAACGAGCAGTAAACTGAACATTTAGCATGACCAAGTATGCGATTTTTTTTAAACAACCAAGCTTAGTTTTTATTTTATTTAAAAATGTTCTGGCAGTCTAGCCATGACTGAAAACTCAATTAAATCATCCAAGCAACTTCTGTTTCATGCAAAGAATGTGTGGCGATCTGAGTTTATGTCATTAGTTGTCTGCGTACATAAATATCAAGACGTTTCCCCATTTTTTATATCTCTTTTATAGGCGAATAAAATAATGTTTCCCTTTCGAACAGTGTGTGTTCTGTTAACCTATCTTATCGCCTGCCGTCGAGTGATCAGTGGATCTGGTGAGCTCGGCAGTGTCATGGTCGTCTTCCGATTAATTAGTTCGTGACCGCCCAAGGGCCCGATGGTGAACGGCGCAGGCGCAGCGCAGCGCAGCGCCGCGCACAGATCCACACATGCCGCGCGGCCGCCACTTGTTAGCCGCTTGCTCTGCGCATGTCCGAAAGCGTACGCAGCATCTTCCTGCCCCGGGCCCCAACGGGCCCTTAACCCAACCTCCAAGTGACCCTTGTTTTCTGAATTGGCTCATCGTTAAAACCCAAGAAACGCGTCGTATTACCTCCGTTGCCTGAAGCTCAAGCATGCAATGATGGTCGATATTGCAATGCATGCAGAGGAATTAGCATCCCGGCACCTCCAATAAAAAAAAACCAAAAAACCAAACCAAAAAAAAACGAGAAATTTTCAACAAGTTTACATAATATACAAATGCCACAAATATGATTATTCGGAAAATGCAGAGGTATACATCTGTCAAGAGTGAACATCGACTTAAGCTTGAAAGGAGCGAAATCCTTCTCGAGAATAATCTGCAAGCTGAAAGACATTCAGCTCCCTCCGTGTTCTCCGGCCACCGGTCGAGCAGCGGACTCGCTTCTGCCTCTGCGTAGCACAGCAACAGTGTCGGGGTGAAGACAAGAGATCATACCAACACATTTTACACCACAAAAGGGATCTACACACTTTTCTACGTGCTTGTATGGTAAACGGCCGACTGCTACACGCATTCCACTCGAACAGTCATGCAACCAGAGTTCAGACTCGACGCTGGTAGGCACTCGATCAAATCTGTAGCATCGAGTGCGAAAGTAATGGAATCGTCTCCGAAACGTTCGCTCGTTATATCTCTCGAACAGCGGGAGTTGACCGTGAATACGTTACCTACCACGAG
This sequence comes from Nemoura dubitans, assembly GCA_921293005.1. NCBI lineage: Eukaryota > Metazoa > Arthropoda > Insecta > Plecoptera > Nemouridae > Nemoura > Nemoura dubitans. Next base: position 25,462,589 of record OV121074.1, read on the forward strand.
AAGATATTTCGAGCTCGTAGATGAGGTGGTCGCGTCATTAAGTTAGGCATGCCCAGACGTGTACGGCTTCTCGGTTCAGCATATTGATGTGCACTGAGCCGCTCGATCGAGCGGTGCGTGTGCGGTGTGGATATTGGTCAATGAAAGGTGGCCAAGCGCACGCGGAGCCGACGGGTTGAGTGACCAAGACGAGTCGGCCGGCCGGCACCGGCACCGGCACCGGCTAACAGGTTCGCATCCGTCGAATATAGATTGCATGCATAATGAATGAAAAGTGAGAAATGAAATCCGCGTCGATGATTGATAGGAGACAGATCTTCATCTCGAGCGCCGCGGCGCGTTGTCTAGTTGCTGCTGCTGTTGTTGCTGCTGTTGCTGTTGCTGCTGCTGCTGCTGCTGCTGCACAGCGTGCAGATGCTCTACTTTAGATGGCTCTTAGGAGATGCAGCCGCCACTTTCCCCCGGCTTATGCGGATGCTGGAGCCGGACAACCTGCATGCGTACGCGGTGGATAATTGCAAGACTAAAGTGCGTTTTTTTGCAAATAGTATTTTTCTCTAAAAATCGCTTTTCCATCAAATGAGTCATATCGATCGATAAACCCTTATTTGGAGCGACTAATGAGAAATCCACATTTTATTATATTATTAAGAAGAGAAAACTTTAAAGTCCAACAGTTAATTTATTTTTGTCCGCTAATTATGGACTTTTAATGACCAACACGGGACAAAACTATGTTCTCTGACAGGCTGCATTCAATTTAGGAATTTCACCGTCCTCTTTCAGTATATTTAAATGATGGGACTGTTACAGAATTGCGTAATCTTGTGGTCATTGCCTATCCATATTTAGGTATCTTCGACAGTACATACTTGATCAGAGTTGATCATGGACATTACACTGGTTTTTATCAAATACTTCTACGAATAATGATAATAATAAAGAGACTTCAATTTCGCAGCGAAAAGTTTATGGTCTCCAGACGTAGAAAGTTAACAATATTCTCATGGCATAGTATGCAACACACAATAATTAGAGTCAAAAAGCGAACTTTTTACACTCGCCCGCAACCGAAAAGCGAATCTAGAGTGGAACGAAACATAACCATTGCCTACGGACCATTAATCATTTTTTCATCGGCGTTTAAAGACAAGTCTTGACGACGCGATGCCAAGTATGGACGCGGTGGATGCTGTTTTTGCCCTGTGCTCTGCCTGTGGACTCGGAGTCATAATGCAGTGTGAGTGAGTGATGACTGTAATTTCGAGTAGGGCGCTGGTCGCGCGGGGAGCGCAGGGCCCCGAGCCCCGAGCCCCACAGCAAGCGCGGGGTGTGTGATTACGCCAACGACCTCCGCCCCTTGTCAGCGGGCGAATATGTTTATATCATCCTCGTATAACAAGATCCCTCCGATATCAAACACTGCAAAGCAAACACCAATAAGTATAAAATTACATAGAGAATTTCTAAGAAACGAACTCTACAAGGAAAATGTTCATTCATAACAGCTACATATCACAGGTGTGGAGGATTCACCGGCAATCTTCGGATTGAGTTACGTAATTTCGTTGGCCGGCGCAGGAATTCGTTCGATCGATGATTATAGGGCCCAAGGATGGGCGCGGGTCGCTGCCTACCGACGTCCGGCGTCCGAGCAAAGCAACCGCTTGCGGCCGCTGCAGCGTCATGCTTTTGCTGGCACTGGCGCAAGTCGCGGCGGTTGACAAATTAGTGGCCTCTTGATGCCCTTTTTACATCTTCAGACATGTCGTCCTTCGCGGTCATCATTTTCATGTCGATCATTGAAAGTTGAGCGCGGCGCGTCTCAGGCAGACCTTGCGAGACATTAGTTTAATTATTGTGTATCGCCGCTGGTTTATAAATATATAGGTCACTTGACGCCAGTCACTTTTTTGCTGGCGTGCGATTCAACGGCTCCGCCAACAATTAGCCAATCAGAGGCACATCGAAAATATCCAATGTCTTTTTTTGACAAAGCTATAATTGCATAATTGTCTGTTATTAATTCTTTGTTGCAAAAAAACTAAAATCTTGCAGAATTGATTTGGTCTTGGACAGATAACTATACACTTGACCATTCATTTCAGTAGTCTTGTTCTCATTTCCATTTGAGCTTTCGTGATTTTTCACCTATTTTCCTATACCCAAGTGGACCGTTTGTCTGATCTGCGTGTTGTCTGTGTCCACAGGATCGCGGAAGAGCGAGCCGGAGGCGTCGTAGCCCCCCGCCGGGCACGCCAGGACGTCCAATGAGTGTGGTGGACTCATCACTGGCGTGGTACAGCTACTACCCTCGCGTCGCCTCTCTGCCACATGCCCTGCCACCCCGCGCCGCTGCCAACACCCTGCTGACCATGCGCGAGAAGGACTCGAGCCCGCGCAAGATGATGCTTGCCTCCAGCGGCCACTGCTCGCCCAAGCAGGCGTCGGTCTACCCGCTCTCCGTGCGGGTGCCTGACATGCGTCCCCACGACGCGGACATGCCCTTCGACCTGTCGCGCAACACGCGCTCCGCCGGACCGCACATGTCACCCGCGGGCCGACCGCCGCCGTCCGCCGAAGACAAGGAGGACCAGCCTCTGGATTTGCGAGTCGACCACAAGAAGCTGTCCGTGATGATCCGCAGGAGGATAGAGGACGAGAACCAGAATGTGATCCTTCGATCTCCTTCGCCAGGACGATCGTATTCCCCGAACGACAAAGACTCGATCAGCGATCGCGAGGACGAGATTCGCAGGCCGAGCCCGATCTCACCTAACAACCACCACCACCACCACCACCACATCAAAGCGTCTTCGCCCATCAACCCGTACCCGCTGCTGTTCTCCCACCAGCCTTTGCACCCGATGATGCTGGAGGCGATGTATCGAGGCGCGGGCAAGGACGTGCCCCGGCTGCCCATGGCGTACCCCGTGAGTCCTCCGGGTTACGCGCAGTCGCCGCGAGCGTACCCGTTCTTGAGCCCGAGCTTGCTCAACGGCCACCAGGCGGTGTCGCCGAGCGCGCAGCCGCAGCCGCAGCCCCCGCCGCCGCCGCCGTTTGACGTGCTGCGCGGACACCATCAGCACCCTGCGCTGCAGCACCACAACCAGAAGGTGTACCACCCTTCGGGGGCCGACTCCGGGCCGGCGCCTGGCGGCAAACTCAAGGACCGCTACGCGTGCAAGTTCTGCGGCAAAGTGTTCCCCCGTTCGGCGAACCTCACGCGGCACCTTCGCACGCACACGGGCGAGCAGCCCTACAAGTGCAAGTACTGCGAGCGCTCGTTCAGCATCTCCTCGAACCTGCAGCGCCACGTACGCAACATCCACAACAAGGAGAAGCCGTTCAAGTGTCCGCTCTGCGAGCGCTGCTTCGGCCAGCAGACCAACCTGGACCGGCATCTGAAGAAGCACGAGGCGGATGGCCCGACAATACTCGATGACCGTGGCAGAAGTCCGTCAATGCCACATCAGCGTCCGGGAGGTCGGCCCGTGATGGGCCTTGGACAGGGTGTGGTCGGGGACGAGTCGTACTTTGAGGAGATCCGTTCGTTTATGGGTAAAGTGACTGCCGACGGACGGATAGTCGGGCCGATCCATCCCCGGATCCCTGCCCCCGGCTACCACTTCAACAGCCATCGGATACCGATCCCGATCCGACGTCGGTGTATCTCCCCGCACACGGAGAACAACAATAACAACAACAACGAGGAGGAGGTAAAGCGAAGTCGCTCGTTCTCGATCGAGAAGGACACGTTCTCGTCATCGCGGTCCTCCTCGTCGTCATTGGGTTCGTCGTCGCTGATCGGGTCGTCTTTGTCACCCCCGAGAGCGACGTCGCCGTCCAAAGACCGAGTGTCACCCCCGTCGCCGAGAGAGACGTCGCCCAGAGAGTCGCCGCCGAGGGAGTCGCCGCCGATGGAGTCGCCGCCGAGGGAGTCGTCACCCTTGATCGAAGTCGACGAGCCGATGAGCCCTGAGGACGAGCGATCGTCGCCCCCCGCCTCGCCCAACAACAACACCTGAAGAACACTTTCATTTTTCACTTTCGCGTCAGTCTCTTTGAGAAATCGAGAGCAAACTCCCTCGGGGGACGCTAGGGCGTGGCGAAAGTGAAGATAATGTTATGATGGAGGCTTCTGGTGTCACCAAACGTGTTCTTTGGGCAAGAGGCTCGCGTGTGCTCCGGCGGCGGCGGCGACTGCGACGGCGACGACGGCCATTCACTTGCTGCGCGGATGCGTTGCCCTAGGGGTGCGCGAACTGGATCAGACAGTCACGTGGGATGCGCGCGGTGCGCCCGAGGCGCAAGTGGCACCCGGAGCACGCCAAAGTGGCGGCCGCCACTGACACTTTCTATAGGACACCGACGGAGAGAGACCAGCGTGCCGGTGCGATCAGTGGCAAGTGCTAGTCAGAATCTCCGTGATCTCCGAACGAGCGAAGTTGCTGTTTTTACCTCGTATGGCGACCATATACTTCACATACAATCAAGCACGTCAATATAAATATTATTTATCGATTAATAATATCGGCAAAGTGCGGTGCGAATCCCTCCTTTCTCCAATAAATAATAATTGTTTGCCGTATGAATTAGCAGGTTCGTGAGCGATTGTCCAGACAAATTCCTTTTACGGCTAGAGCGAGGCGAACTGCGAAAAGTGTTTGCGCGCGCTGCGATGAAGTAGCGGCCGCGTCGCCAGATACAGCGTCGAACCTGCGTATGACGGAGCACTCGGAGACCTGTTCAAATCACGAGTCACAATCTTGTCTTGTTTCACTTTCAACTTAAACCAGCTTTATAAAAATGTGAAAAATAAAACTGGAGCAACTCTGGACGATACTGGAAAAAATCGCATCTTGACTTTACTCTTCTATCTTTACTTGCGGCAATTTTCATCTCTCTTTCTCCCCCCCTCTCTCTCTCTCTCTCTCTCTCTCTCTCTCGTAGGTCGGATTAGCGATCGCTCCGGCAGATTCGCGTAACAAATCAAAACGCAGGAGAAAGTTCTCGGTCCCTACATGGCAACTCGACAAGGCATCGCTAATGAAAACCACGCGTCGATACTTGATTAAAATATGTAATCCATAACGCGCACCGCTTTGATACAATGCATGCCTCCCCTTGCCAACCATAAACGACTCTGCGGTTTTCCTCCGAGCCCACGCGCATCTCGGCCGCGCATCCTGCGCGCGACCCGCACGAAACCGTTCAACCGTCCGCAGACGAAATTTCCCTGTCTCTCTCCGTTTCCGGCCCTCGACCACGCCGCTCCAGGACGTTTTCTCGGAAAACAGCGTCCGATTCGCCGATGCCCTAACTCCATGTACCGTTTGCAAGGCGTCCGACAGAATCGGTCGAAAATAAGGATGCGTCGCTCCTCAAGGATAACGACCTAGCCGCCGCCCGCCGCCGCCATCCCGCTCATTAGACGGCGCTGGTCTCCTCTCAATATTATACATTGTGGCGACTTCCGTAAAACTAGGCCACACGATAAACTAGTCCTCTCATACCGGTCCTTATTATAAGGCCGTAGAGCAAGCCACCTCGCGAACCGGCCACACCCATCAGGCCAGCCTGCCTGCCTGTGCTGGCTGCGCAGCCTTCTGTCCCGCTCGGGGCCCGCGAGCCTCGCCCTCTCCCGAGGCTCCCACGAACAGCCGCTGCTGCAGCCTCTCTCGGCCCCTCTGCTCCCGGCTCCACGTAGAGTGAAGATGGAGCGTCTCTCATGGACGTCGCTCGGCCTTATTAGGCCAATAAGCCGGCGCGACTAGATTAGGCTGGCTGGTGCAACTCCTCTTCGGGATGCTGGCTAATTGAGCCAGCGATGTCCACAGATCGAAGATGGATAAGTCTAACAGGGATGAGAACCTGTATCGCTTCGCGGGAGATATCCACTGAATTGTTCATCAGTTCGAAGTAAATTGATCGCTTGTTTTTCGAGACGAGAGATAACTTAATAAGTACAATCTAGATTGGAGCATGGCTGCTTTCATCTGATCGATCGGGGATCAGCCAATCACATGATTGCGGCAAATGATTACGATTAGTTGATAGTTCATTATGTTGATTGTGTTTCGTAAATAATGTGTTCCTATTTAATTAAATGACGAGTGCAATGACAGAGTTACCAGATTAGAGATGTGCAAGTCCAAGTCGAACTAAAGTTGGTCAATTTCCTAAAAATTATGATAAATGTTCGTGTGATTTTTGTTTTGATTTAGTTAATAAGAGCGTAAGATAATAAAAGACAACAACCATTCTAGTAATGTTTGCCAGATGATATTGCACTCGTATTATAAATTATTGTAGACAATATTTGCATCTTAATTTATGCGCACTGAGGTTCGTCTGGTGAAGCAGCAATCTCTGCATTTGCACCTTAACGCTATGGAAATTATAGAGTGTAGAACAGAATGATGGTATGTTCAGACTTGTAAGATATGCTAATGATAGAGCTGTTATTTTTTATCATGGTTACCAGAGTGAAAATGGCACCTGTCAAATTTCCTGATGTTATAGGAAGTGCTTATACTATTTGCACTAGTCATATTGAAATAATTGTTCAAATTTAATCGAGGCAAAAAATGTTAATACAGTTAAAATACCCATAATATATTATACACTTATAACAAAAGAAACATTGTAAATATTTAAATAAGTTTATCTGTAAAATTCTAGATATTTTTAATTTAAACCAATGCAATTCACTGACTTTGTACATAATAACTCTCTGTCTCGCGTTCATGCAGTGACTCCTCTTCCAGTTTGTATTAATTTGTAGATATTGTAATATTGGTGACATGTGAATACGAGGCGATGTGTAGATGATAGCCTTCTATGTACAAGACGACTCGGCCGATAATAAAAGACATATTAAGAAATTACACGATGATACGATCGAAGTAGTTTACTGCTTTTTCCTTACCCTGTGCCATGTCTTCTCCACAGAACATGCCATTGTGCATCACAACTGATCGATGCTTTTTTTCTCTGATCAGATTTTATGTTGATGTCCTTTTGACGAAACATTGCCAAAGAGATGTTTTTCCCAAGAGCACAAGAGTACGAGCAATTTATGGGAAATGCCAACCGGCGAGCTAGAAAAGTGAATTAAAACTGGATTCGCTTTGATTTGTTGGATGAACTCGACCGAACAGCTAGCAACCTTGACAAGCTCGCCATGCCCGAGACTGTCTCCACGAACCCGGCACCTCCACCAGGGAGCAAGATCAGCCACCGTCGGGGCTTTAATTCCATGCTAATCCCAGATGATTCTCTTCATTTGCATTCCACTTAAGCTTTCAAATCCTTGAGAACAAAATCTTATGCAAAGACGTATTTTAATACGAAGCATTGTGCATAAATTATAACTATCGCGTATTAACTCATAATTGCTGAATGCCGTTAGTCTAGGGCTCAAATGTCAGAGAACCGCGGAAAGAATTGAAAGCAGAAGCAATTATTTCTAATTCCAATGGTGAAGCTAGGAAGAAGAAGTCTTTACGTGATCATTTCAGCCGAGCTCTCCAGTTCAATGGATGCAACCACCGGGCTGGGAATAGTTGGGCCACACAGGATGTTGTGAATTACTCGGCGAGTAATACATAGAGCAAAAATTGTACTCCCAGTTCACATATTCTTGCGTAACAGCTTCACCCAGACTCAATTTGGAGAAAAAATAAAGGAACTCCTTTCACGAATGTGCGCCGAGACGAACAAGTGTGTAGGTACAAGCAATTATCTACTCTTCGGGCTCCAAAATCGCAGCTTCGGCGATGTCGTTGGAGTCTTTGCTGGGCCAAACACGTTTGCAGTTCTTCCTGTTATGTAGCCGCTGTACGACGGTGTGTTATGGTGCTCGTTCGCTCTGCTATGACAAGGAGAGCGCAGCTTCAAACTGCAAGATGCATTACCCAAAACGATGGCCTTGAGCCGATCTCGTCCATGTTTTAGTTGCATTGCACCGAAGTGCATGCATTGCATGCATTCATTTTCTGTATTATCGAACTGTTATAGAATGCGCAACCAGAGCAGTACACAGCAATATCTCCAGTGCGGACGTCGTTAATTAGCATTGTTTCCTGTGTGTGGTCTGTAAGAACTACTTGTTCTGAGGTTGCCAACTTTATGTCAAATGTTTAACGACGCCAGCTGTCGTCGACGGACGCGCCGGCATGTCATGAAAATACAGTATCGCTATCGAGGTGCAGCCAGGCTCGACCCCCCGAGCAATTTATCATCCGGAGAGTTTAAATCAAATGAAAGTAAGTATCGGACTAAAATTCTTAGCATTAACGATTAATATACAAGTTTACAATTTACAAAATTGGGTAGCTTGTCTTGTAGTACCTTGTGTCTGAGGCCAATAACTTGTTGTTAGCGTGATCTTCGACTTTTATTTTCTTTACGGAATGAATGAATTGATATGAACTTCCTTTGAAATAAGAAAGTTCCCTGACTTGGCCACGAGTTCGAGGCCTGGGGCAGACACTGGCTTGAATCACACGTTCTCTCATTAACGAAGGAGTTGCCTATAATTAGTTATAGGTATTCGAACAGCGCATAGCGGCATAGCTGCGCTGGGCATGAGCGCCCTGCGATGCATCTCTGCATGGGCACACGACCATGCTCTTCTGGAGCGGCGTACCTCGGAAGAAGGCAAAGCGTGCCCGACGTGCTTGCAGTGACTTCACAAATTGCGATTATTGGGCGCAGATTGCGAGCTGGCTTGCATCACATGCATAGCAATGTGGTATATATATATAGAGGAAAGCAATGTTTTGGAAATCGGTGGAGTTTTCCAATGGTTAGTTGAAGCTGGCGAGTTTTGGGCCCTTGGGCAAACATGCGTGGGTCAACAGTATACAAAAGGTGCTTGGCGATGGAAGATAATTTCAGAAAAGTTAATTTAAGGCCAATCAATGGGGAAGAGAAATGTGAAAGGATTGACGCTTCGAGTGTCGACCGATCGATAACGTAAGGTCAGTTTTCACGATGACTGCGTATTTCCTTTTTTCCATTTGGACAGTCCTATCACAAAACATCGGTGAAAATATAACATCAACAAAAAGGCGCGCAGAATTTCTGTGGTAGCTCAAATATTGCAATCAACTTGTTAGAGCGAGACGAAATACCAAAGATACTACTCAAAAAGAACCAAGAAACTTGTGAAAGGCTTGAATAATAATCGGCGATATATTCGAAAAAAGAATGGTGATTATAACAGTCGAACGTGACCACGTGGTCTCTTGCAAGAGATCGAAGGATCGAAGCTGTTGAATGAGAAAAAACTGTGACCACTGTTCGCCTCTAGCCGAAGGACGTTGCGAATGGGCGCAATTCATTTCCAGGGATCGCCAATCAGCTCGTTAGAACGAAACAGTGTAGGTAATTAAGACATTCCGATTTGGGCAAACGATCTGTAATTGGTGTCCTCATGGTGAACCCACATCAACAGCATTGTAGTAAACCACATAATCATTGATATTTGTACTTTGTATAGCAAATCTACACGGCAGAAAGCGCATAACAATTGATGCGCACCACCTACGACTGTCGCAGAGAGTGAAGTGCTTGACCATCGAGGCCTCTGGATTACCCTGAGAGGCGCCCAGAGCGGCCAAGCGCGGCCAAGAGCGCGACTCCCGCCGCGTTGGGTGTGTCCTCTGCCCGTGGGTGCTGTGCCGTCGCTCGACAGGCTGCAACACCTTGCGTAACACACTGCTTCACTCTTCACTCTTTGTTCTTCGCTCCTCACTCTTCAACTTTGTTCGAGTCTAGATATCAGCGCCGCGTCAAGTATCAACGCCAGTAAGCTCGGAACCGAGCGCTAACTTCCGCAAACAGCGAGGTGGCTGTCAGTGCTCCAACTCCAATTAGCGCTCTCCTTTAAAGAGCAAATGCGTTGATTGATTGACTTCAATTGAATTCATCGTCTTGACTTTGGTTACATTGGATATTATAAATTATGGTCCTTAATTTTAAGTACTTTGCAGTAAATATTGATAATTGGTTTAGCTTCTGGTTTTGACTCGCTATGAACCGATACAATGACGTGCAACTGTTAATAAAAAATACGGTTGAGGAGTTTGGTGGACTGGAATGGATGATTTTGTTATTGCATATATACATTTTGAATTATGAAATACGATCTGAACTTTCTCATGCCAGGTTTTACCAAGTTTTTCAACTCATAGTTGCGAGGAGTTACTACTGAAGTTGGAGTTACTACTGAATTCATGGCATGTGATTGGCTGAATTCAGTCGTTCAGTCGATTCAACTCATAGTTAGGATCTCAACTAGTAGTTGACATTTTTCGGAAAACTGGGCCTTAGTGACGGAAGCGACTTCAAGTTTGGATCCATTCATTCATGTTTGTCTTGCTTTTCCATGGTCAATTAGTGTAGGTATCTCTTGGCTCTAATGAGCACGGTTTTCAGGGCTCGTCAAAATTTACTACCGGTTCGTCTCCTTCTATACCGGGCCTATCTCACCTTCCACTCCATTCACAGCATTTCAACAATCAATGAAAGCCACATAAATAGACGGATTAGAGTGCTCGGTTCTCCTTATAAATCGCAACGGTTTCATACAATCACGCTCCTTACCTTATGTACCTGAATCGTAATCTCTCGAAGAAACTGCCGCCGCATCTCTGCCTCGAATCGGCTAATTTCGCAACCGAGGCACTCTAGGCAGTAAGTTGTGCAGATTCCCGGCCTGCGGGACGGCTGTCAGATGACATTCGCAAGCATATCACTGGGCGTTGTCATTGCTGCAGGACTATGTTCAAGTTTATTGCGATATGTGCAATAAACAATGCAGTTGACACAGAAGACGGACTAAACTGCAATGCGATAAGCCACCAGCAGAACTTGATGTTATATATTATGCAAGCAGAATCAATGTCCAGTAAAAACAGCTGGGTATAATTCAGGTTAGATGGTAATCTCATTTATGGTGACTAAATTAGTGTAGGTAAGTCATTAGAGTTATCTTCCAAGCATCATAAATCGGCATTAAAAGACGATTTTAAAAACGCTTATGGAATAGTGAATCCATATCTTATCGTAGGATGAGCAATTCGAATCGCCGGGACTGATGGCGGTTTGCAATTCGCTGACCAACGCGACGCACCTTTGCAATCTTTGCCGATAATTTATGAACTGGCTCGGTTGCGAATCTATAGCCGCGCTCGCAGCTAGCGTGGGCGACTCTAAAATCGCGCTGGTGTCAAGAAGTACCTCACCTATACCATCAGACCCAAGTCCTGCAGCAGAAGACATTTATTACCTATACCTACTCCGTCGCTCCATAGCAGAGAATTAGCGAAACCGCTCGAAAGCACCGATATCGGCTTACGATATCGATACATGCCAAACGACAAGACATCAACGTTTTTTCTCGCACATGAACAATCGAATAAACCAGCGTTGCAAGTCAACTATAAAATCGTTAAATGAGTGCAGTACCTCGGTAGCCATAATGAAGCGAAGTCTTTAAGATGTCTAATGCCTCACCATGATGAAGACATCGCTGCAGCAATGGTGAGGTGTGGAATGGTGCTGATTTACAAACTTCCATTCTCTACATAAGACAGACGAACAACTACTCGGCTGACATTCTTGATCGTCTCGACTTCGATGGCAACAGGTTGCACTTGCGGCGGCGCTTTCGATGAGGCCACGGGGATGAGACGGCTATTGAGCATTGACGTACGGTTGTTTCTTTCATGTGCGTACCGTGTACATCGTCTTGGAACCGACGTCGCATGCATCAGCCCGACGTCACTCATCCATAATGGTTGATGTTGCAGTTCGTCCTAGTCTAGCCTAGTCGATATCTGCCCCAGCTTGCCCGGAAAACTGGTTGCTAGGGATAGACGAACATGGTGCACATAGGCTAATAGGAATTGGCGCAATAGAGTTAAAGGCGTTTCCTGTAAAAACTTGTCTGCCATTGATTGATTTACGGGTGTAATTATTTCAGTTCGAGCCGAATGCCATTGATTTAAGTTCAAATCAGATTTACACTCAGTTGCAAACTTGTGCAAGCCGGACAACCGACAGGAGTTGAACCCCGTTGCCAACGACGAGCAGCGTCCGATACTCGACAGCGGTCGGTCGCCACCTCGTCAGCTCCAACAAGTATATCCATGGGAAAAACGCACTTGATCGGTCTCCAGAGGACAATGCGTTCATGTCCAGTGTTAATTTCGAAAGCATTATCTTCGGAAATATGTGCGCCCGGCTCGCACGAAAATTATCGTCCCCGCACGCATTTGCATGTAAATGTTAACAAACGACGAATTTTATGCTGCTCTTGTTATTCTAACCTGATTTCATCTCAATTCGTCTTTCACTAAATAAAATAATGATCTTTCACGAAATAAAATAATGATCCCATGAGAACTCCCTCAATGGCTGGTCTAATACTGAGCAATTTTAAAATTCCACACAAATGGTGGCATGCATGCATTTACAATCTGCATATCAACTAGCCAGCTCATCTTTACGCCCCCGGTCATCTCCTAAATACGCGCTTTGCGAGGCGCACCAGGGACCGCCTAAGACTGCAACGGGACTCATTGGTCTCCGTTGACACAAGTGTACTTGCCGGAAGGTTCCCCTTTATCGCTCGGGTCCTAATAGCCCCCGAACTGTCCAATTTCGGTGCCATCAAGAGCGCCCCCCGCGTCCTCCCACATCAATCACTCTTTGCAATGTCCGCAGCCTCCTTTTCCTCTCATAAGTACCCACCACCTACTTGAGCGTCGTTCTGCTTTATTGCTAGAGCCGTAAAATACGTCACTACACGAAACGATCCTCCAGCGTTCTGCCGAAATGATGGATTCGCTCTTGCTAACCGTTTTTAAAGATGAGAGCCGTGAGCATGTGTGTGTGTGTTTTTTTAGGGCAAAGAAACACCCTAGGGTAACAACAAATTTGATTGTTTTACAACTCTATTGGAAAGAAAACGCATTAAAAATGCATTAGAACAGTCTAACTCTTTCGTACACACAGCAAGTAATTCAACGAATAGGTACCGCCATGCACGGACTTTGATGGGCCCATGCGTTTTCTCACTTTCGCTCATTACGAGTTTGAGATGGCGATGCGCGTGAGTTCGGTGCGATGGGCACGCACAGAGTTGGCCAATGCTTCGTGTGGCAGCGTCCTACCCTGCCCTGCCCTGCCCTGCCCTGCCCTGCCTTTCCCAGCCCAGACCTAACCTGCCCTGACCTGACCCTTCTGGCCCTGCCCTGCCCGCCCTGCCCTGCCCTGCCCTGCCCTGCCCTGCCCTGCCCTGCCCAGACCTAAACTGCCCTGACCTGACCCTTCTGGCCCTGCCCTGTCCTGTCCTGTCCTGTCCTACCCTGCCCTGCCTGCCCTGCCCTGCCCTGCCCTACCCTGCCCTGCCCTGCCCTGCCCTACCCTGCCTTTCCCAGCCCAGACCTAACCTGCCCTGACCTGCCCCTTCTGGCCCTGCCCTGCCCTGTCCTACCCTGTTCTGAACTGCCCTGCTCATAGGATATCTGGGGGACAGTATAGTTCGCGAACTGCAACTGTCAGTTGTGCACCTAAACTGTAAGAAGTTTGCTGCATCTGTTAAAAAAGCAATGCAACTGTCATAATTTCGCTGCAACTGTTAAAAGATAAATTCAACTGTCAGAAGCTCGCTTCAACTTTCAGAAGTTCGCTGCAACTGTCAAATGAGCAACTGAAGTTCGCTTCAACTGTCAGAAGTTTGCTGCAACTGTCAAATGAGCAACTGAAGTTCGCTTCAACTGTCAGAAGTTTGCTGCAACTGTCAAAAGAGCAACTGAAGTTCGCTGCAACTGTCAAAAGAGCAACTGAAGTTCGCTTCAACTGTCAGAAGTTCGCTGCAACCGTCAGAAGTTCGCTGCAACCGTCAGAAGTTCGCTGCAACTGTCAAAAGAGCAACTGAAGTTCGCTGCAACTGTCAAAAGAGCAACTGAAGTTCGCTGCAACTGTCAAAAGAGCAACTGAAGTTCGCTTCAACTGTCAGAAGTTTGCTGCAACCGTCAGAAGTTTGCTGCAACCGTCAGAAGTTCGCTGCAACTGTCAGAAGTTTGCTGCAACCGTCAGAAGTTCGCTGCAACTGTCAGAAGTTCGCTGCAACTGTCAAAAGAGCAACTGAAGTTTGCTGAAACTGTCAGAAGTTTGCTGCAACTGTCAGAAGTTCGCTGCAACCGTCAGAAGTTCGCTGCAACTGTCAGAAGTTTGCTGCAACCGTCAGAAGTTCGCTGCAACTGTCAGAAGTTTGCTGCAACTGTCAGAAGTTTGCTGCAACCGTCAGAAGTTCGCTGCAACCGTCAGAAGTTTGCTGCAACCGTCAGGAGTTTGCTGAAACCGACAGAAGTTTGCTGCAACTGTGAAATGTGCATGTCTCGAATTCATCGCGCGCTCGATGGTGCAGCTCTCGGTGATTGGCGACCTGCTGGCAACTCAAGCAAGGAGAGGCCTTGTTGAGTTACTTTGCGGAATGCGCTCGAGAAAAATTAAGTTACGGCTCGGGTCAATATTCTTTGCATGGCTATAATCAACAAGCGTCTCGAATGTAACTCAAAAGGTATTATGTTAAATCATCTCCGTTTTAATATAAAAATGAGTACTGAAAAATATTTTTAGCGAGCTAAGTGTATTAATTGCTTGTTTCTTGTACATTTGATACGAGGCCACGACAGGGGATGAATCTGATTTCAAGACCAGTAATTAAAACTTATTGTCTCAAGTAAATTTTATACGCCATAACATTTTCATACAACATGCATAACGTCTCAAGCAGTTTCATATCGGAACACCGTGTGCTAACGATTATATTATGCAAAATTAATTTTCTGCCCATTACGGATTAGAAAAATGCACGTCTTTCTTCGAAGAAGTTGGATATCGGTTTCACAGGATGAGCATGGGCGGCATGAGCATGCCATACATCGAACGATGAAGACCACTCGCAAATAACCATGGCTTTTTCTCGACAACCCCAACCTACGACACTGAAGAAAATGCAGGTGATACTTAATGTACACAACATTACATGCCATTTCATACGTCAGAAAGAAGATATGGCAGTGTAAGTGGATGTAAGAACGTGTCAAGAAACTTCTTTGCTCTATAAATCTGGTATTAAAGATATTGGATGCGACTCTCTGATATGAAATATATGTATGCTAAGTTTACTCATTGAATCACTTTGCCGTGTGAAAGAAGTTTCTCTTTTTGGCTTATATTGTCAATAGCATCGGTCATGCCCATGAGTTTGATACCAATTTTGTAAGTTAAATAAAAATATCGACCTATATTCCTCGGTCGATTAGGTACGACGGATTACATCTTCAAGTCAATTGACGTGTTTGTATACCAAAGTATGCTCTAGCACCAAGCTTTGGATTTCCTGTACCGAATCGTTTATTGTGACTGAAAAAAACAACCCATGTATTGGAGCGGCGTCTTATCTGGCTCATTCCATTGTTGCAGTTTGATTTTATGGCGGCCGAAGGCAGAATCGTTGCTTGCTCCGCGCTGGACATCGCTCGTAAATCGGCCGCTTCTATCAATTTCAACTCAGCTGACCCTGCATGGCCGTAAAGTTACCTAGAGGTATTTTCATTCGATCAGATCATGCAAACGGCCCTTTACTTCCTACTGGGCCTGCATCCACACAGCAGAGTTAGGGAAAAAACAGGGGTATGTTTGATATCACCTTGGATACTATACCCCTGAAAACTGCAAATGCCCCTCTGTGGTTGGCTGTTCATTAATTTACCCCGAGGGTTAAGTCCTAACTCTGCTTTGTGGATCTGGGCCTGCCGATTAGATTTTCAAGGTGGCAGAAAATGAGGTTAGGTTTCCGTATTTGCGCGACTTCCACGTTGTTTCATGCGGCCAAATCGGTGTCAATTTCCGAAAACGACGAAAACTTCCAATGACATGCTAATTTTGAATTTCTTTTTGTTTGCCTGAAATCACGACGCCGGCAAATTTGAGTGGAAAAACTGCGGGAAAAGTGGCCTCGTTTCTTCGATCCCTCGATGTGTGTGCGTCACGGGTTACTGCAACTCGGAGTCGGCGTGCAACGTGAGATGGGAACAGTCTCGCGTCGTAGTCGAATTCAAAAAGTTCAATTATTTCATCACAATGAAATGGCGTGCACAGAAAGGGTATCATGGTTGTCTAATTCATTTTTAACCCATTAAAAAATCCCATAATTTTTACTTTACAAAGAACAGAAAATGTCCCAAACAAGTAATGCGATCCCAATTTGGTGCTATTCAGCGAATGGCATGCGAGTTTGTTGCGGAATCGTCCATGGAGCTGTCAGATCTGTGCCGGTGGCGGGCCGTTCTGGCCTCGCGTGACGCTGCGAGGCCAGGTCACGGGGGTCGCTGGCGACACGGCGCAGAATGTCCACCTGCGCGCTTACTGCAGGGCACTCTGCGCGGACAGCCTTTGCAGGTACAGGCCGGCTCTTCGGCCGAGTCATATCCTCGGTAAATGAGCACGATAGGTACACAATCTAGATGAATAAACATCATGCAACAATGAATGTCCGAAGAAACGACAATAAAACTAGCAATCATCATGCCACAGAGAGGTCATGCGCCATTATTCAAGGAACATTTTTTCATGCTAATCAATTGCATAGTTAGTAGTTACTCATTTGTATAACATTATTTTAAACGTACTTCATGGCACAACATAAGAACAAAATTTCTCTTTGAGAGGTACACGAGAGTTGTGTTTTTAAAAAATAACTTTGTAATGAGCAAACTTTTTAATTCGATGCAACTAAAACGAAACTGAAAAAGAAGTAAAAAGAGATAAATTGTAACTTGACAGAGTTGACTGCGTAATTTATAGTATGCATCACGTTAATAACATGACTGCACGAGACGTTGACGCGCTAGGATCCGAAGGAAACATTCTAATATTGCGTGAATTGCACGTATCGAGGTAATGCAATCACGGCTGGTGCGGCGTGGTTCCACCTGCGCCGAGCACATGCGTAAATTGTAATGCAGGTGTACGCGAGTGGCTGAGTGTTGCGTCGGGGAGCGACCGAGTGTCCGCTCAGATGGACAGGAAATCTTGCCCATGTTACGCGAACTCGCACGCAACATCTGGGACAATGGCTAGTGTGCTGCAGAGATGTTTGCAATATACTACATGGCTTCAAACTTTCGCAGGGATAAGTAATTGCTAGCTTGGACCTGCGTGAAAGCAGACCAAATTTGTCACCCAATTTAGGATGATGTTTCGACGAGTGTTGTCGACCTTACATCTGATTGCGCTCACCGCTGCACTGGTACTTGTATTCGAGATAAAGCAAAAAAGTCAGAGAAATGGCAATCTCCTTGTCGTATATAGACAGACATGTATAAACTGCCCGTGTTTTTGTGTGCGTACATTTTTTTGGCATCTCCCCTGTCTCAAATGAGTTATTGGATATTTCACGTGTATGAAATTAATTATCGCCAAAAGGCTTGCAGCGAGAAAAATTCGCTTTTTGCTCGGTTCTGGCTTGTCAACCAATTGGCACAAAATACGGTATGTGCAATATTTTTCACTTTAATTGGTAGAGTGACTCGAAGACACCCGATTAAGTGTAAACTTGTCTACACCTCTTTTGTTACTTTCTAACGCCTCTATAAACTTGTAATATCCATCCAAATATAGGAAAGCATGCAATACGAAACATCTAATCACAGATCTAATTATGTGCCGAACGTGGCGAGAACACTCATGGAACAGCGCCCAGGAAATCGCGTCGTCGTTGTTTTCCTGCGCTGTGTCCGCGGGGCCCGCGCACCCAAGGTGCCAGCACGGGGACAATTAAGCGCGGAAGGTGACACACGGCGGCGCGCGAAATCAGCGAGCTAGTGGTGATTGATCGATGCCAGACCAGACGCGCGAGCGTGCGCACTCACGGGAAGCCTGCAATTATACCACCGACACGGAGATTTGTCCGTCGTCGACGAGAGGCAATCGCCAATTGTTTAGCACGAGCCTTGCGGGATCAAGTCACGCTCAGACATTGATTTCAAGACCTTCTTTTACTTATAGAAGTAAAGGGGGAATTGGCAAAAGCTTATAATATGATAACCCGTTCATAACCCTGAGGTGTAATAATAACAACTGCAACGGTATTGAACTAGGCGTGGTTGTCCCGATCAGATTTTCACCCACGCCAAATGCCAAAACGGCCTGATGGCTCGACGCGAGAAGTGACAGCTGACAAATGACAGCGAGATGGTCCGGCTACTTCTCATTCTTGCGTTGGGTGTTGTGTTTGCACCAGGCATCCCGAGGTCTACCAGCCTGCCTGCTTGCTGGACCTCGTAGGTATACCTGCCCTGCCGCATTCGTAATCGCCTCTGCCAGTACATGTGCCAGATATTTAAATCGCTGTCTCTCTCGGCTGGGATTAGTATTTAAAGTGACGGAGTGAAAAGCCGTTGGAAAAATCGACGAGGGGAAACTAAACTATGTATATAATCTGAAAGTATTGAAGTTATATGCGATCTGGTACGAGTATTAATAGTAAACGACTTTGTAGCACATGATGCGTGTAAATGAATCGAATTATCGAGAGAAACCCTAGCGCGCGGATAAATATTAAAAATCTATAATTTTTTAACTCTTCATCGATTCATCGAACAAATGGCCAGCCATCCCTATAATCTAATCAAACTCAAACATATCATCACACCTACGGCTGCGATACCTCTCGTCTACGATCTGCCAATTCCATTTACCTCCGGAGCTTGTCCGACCACGTCCAGCGGCAACTCACGTCAGCTCCAATTAATCACGGTGCAGTAATTAGTCAGGAATGCCCCACTGATTGGAATTGCATCCGATTGTGCGCGGTGAGTGGTATCGGCATGCCCCGTGCGACAACGCCGCGAACACGTGAGTTGGCACGTGTGGTATTAGAAGGCGAGACCGCAGGACGCGACCAGGACCTGCATGCAAGGACACTCGCCGGCGTCGCACTACTTCCGGATATCATGCCGATCGGGTCACATCACTGGGGTTCCTCACCACCCGCCGGACGCAAGGCTAAAGCCGGCTCTTAATTATCTCGGAGTCTGCATGGCCTGCTGTTAAAAAGTTACGCGGACATTTGTTGGAATTAATGAAAGGCTGCAAAAATTCCCTGACGATTTTCTCTGTGGTTGGCTCATTGACACTGGTGCTGGTAAGAGTATACCATGCAATTTATATGTGCAGAAAAATGCAAAACCTTAGGGTGCCAAATTATTTTCTAGCTCTCAAACAGGAGTGTTAGTGTTGCCGGCGCTTTAGTAATGACAACAGTTAGCAAAGCCACCTTGTCATTTCCACTTAATGAACGTAATTTCATTTTCATGTCACATCTGTAACGAAGGGAAAAAAACATCGTTTCGCCATTGGCTTTGACATCTGAGGTTGCAAAGGCTCGCCGTGCCGTCGGCGCAAAACGGTTCCTGGTAAAAGAGTTAACAAGTATGGCAGGCCGCGCTCTTAACTTTCATTATTCTCCTTGTCACAATTGGCTATCCAATAAAAATAATTCGTTTTTAAGTGTAAGCTCCGCATTTGATTGACATGGTGGCTCGTAATCTGGCGAGTTTTATCGGACACAGGAACAAGTCGACTCGCTGGGAGCCTGTGCAACAAGCTGGGCGCCGTCGAGCAAAACAGCCGTCTGCAGATTCTCTCCAGTGGCCATCCTGGGCGAGCGATGTCGCTCGGCCGGCAGCGTCTGAGGAAGGAAACGCGAATGCCCACGAACTTCTAATTGGTGAGGATGACTGGCAACTCTACGCCTTAATTTCAACGTCGACTTTTCATGTCCGATCCGGGGATGACATCGAATCCAAAGCTACGATTTTTCATGCTCTTACACGCGGTCACGTACTACTCTCAACAGCAAGAACAAAAAATAGTAGCGTACTGTGAAAAACATATCCAGAAGAAGGATGAATTTGTTGAAAAAACGGATGGCCAGTATAGGTATATGTGGTAGGTATAATCTGGTATAATGATTCAATTGTTGTGTGCAACCACCGGCCTTGGACGCTGCGGTTTGGCCTAACAGCTGTTTTCTCGGTCGGACAATAAAAGTGTGTCCGATACAGATGATAATATCATAATGTTGTTGCGATCATGGGCATTTCCTTGCTCGCGGATCTGATTCACTCTTTAGCACTATTTTTCTTAGTCGCGAGCTGGAAAAAGTTTGGTCACGAAACAATTACCCAGCGCTGTAGCACGTGTATACCTACTATTGTAATGATTTTAATTATCAAGATATCGCTCTCTTTGTCATCAGTAACCAATGGTTATGTAGCCCATTGAGCTCCAAGTGCCATATTATTCCTTTCATTCGTGATTCACAATGAAGAAAATTACTAACTGGACAATTTACATGTCACGAATGAATGGGGACTGAAACGTAATCTCTGCTGCATCTTAGACTCAACAAAACATCCCCTGTCGAGTTGATGAGCTACGATTTTGTCAGATTTCAATTTTCATCGAGATTTCTTTCAAAATAATATCATCGCCTTCACACTTGAGAAGAGCACAACTATTTCAATCAATTTAATTGTATTATTATATCAATTTCTTCGTGCAGAGATTTTCCGCTTTGCTTGAGCGCGCTGAACTTTCTCCCGGCCGAAAATCCCGGCGCCTCCACTTCCTCAAACTCTCTTTCCTTTTCCCAGCAGAACGCAAGTGCGTCGGTGACCGTATGTAAAACACAGCGATCTACCTAATTTGCGTGAATTGCTTCGAACAGAAAGGAGGTCTTCTTTACAAGCCTTTGTTCTCAGGCGCTGACATTCCTGGACTCAATTACGCACTCAGCGGATGATGCTCGCGCCGAGAGCTGACCAATTAACGCGACGCACCGAAAATTAAGTGCGACTCTGTGACTCAATTAGTACATATGCGCTCTTTCCCGACTCCTTCAAAAGTAGGCCATGTAAATTTCTAAACAATAGTCGATTACTACAAAGACATTCCACATTTTGGAGAAACATTCTAAGCTGGCGCAATGAGCAGTGAACGATGTGGATTGTTTAATTGAAAAAAATGCGAAGCATTTAAAACGTTGCAATAAAATTAACTCTTTCATTCCATGGAGGTATGCGCACTTGTACTTGTAGCAAATATTTCTAATGTTTAGAATTAAATAAAAATCCGATTTGCGGACCTAAAGACTTGAAAACAATCCTTGGTGTGTCATATTCACAATACCGTTACATTGGTGCCATTGGTGGGATTTCAAAAACACCTTCAATATCTAGGACGTATTGTTTGAAGATAACACACATTATATTATGGATTACTATTATTGCGATAGGCCAACAAAAATCACCTCTCAAATGACCCCACCCAGGGTTAGTAGGTTGTAGGTGTAATGGGAAACAATACCACCTTATTTGATCCAGTAACGAGGAGCTACCTACTCATCACACATGCTGCTAAAAGCCAGCCCACACATGGCGGCAAGCGATTTCAAATAAAAACTCAATGATTTTAAGACTCGAACAGACATAAATATGCAGTGTTTTCGTCGTATTAATTAGCTCCATGTTGTGATCAGCTAGCTAATCACGTTTTCAGTGTGCCCCCGCTGATGCAAGCAGTTGACTTATCTGTAAGATATGCCATGATTTAGTAGATAATCATAATAAAGTTATGGCGTTGCGGTAATCTGAAAGGGCTCCAGTTCCGCCACCGTTCGCTGGAGCCGTGGACCGCCGACCCGAACCGACGCCAGCACAGCCATGCTCTGGTCACGACAATTAAAGTGACGCAATTCTTGTTCCCTGGCCCCGCGAGTAATTAATGACGCATAAACGGCTGCGTCTCGTGCGCAGCGCCGCGCAGCGCCGCGGCGGAGGTCTCTGATGTGTACACCTATATAACTGTATTCCTTTGGAAAAGTCGGAATAAGATTAATTAATCTAATGAGAGCTGTCGATGGATTGAAACGATTAGCGCGAACGTTGCCAGTGATAATCATGTTGATCACTAATTTTAATGAGGATCGATCGCTATGGACTGATGGCAATGCAATCGGTGCTGAAATAGAGATCCGAATTCCGAAACAAATACAAAGGGAGAGAACACTTAATATACCGGTACCCATATAACAAGGATTTTTAAGTTTTGTTTCGCTAAAAATGTGAGCGTCGTTGTAAAACTTGATCAGGACATGCGTGTTTGGGTCGCTGCTACGCCACTTCGGGTCGGGATGGCCCAAGTGAGGCGCAGCAGAAGCAGCAGATCTCGACGCAGCCACCGCTCCCTGGACGAGCGGGGGTCAAATCTTTGACCCGCCGGCGTGAGCGATTATTTCGCTGCCTCCGCGGGAGGTGCAAAGCACAACGACGATAAGATGTAATGTACTGGTGCTCGCCAAGCTCAGCACGGTGGCCGCAACAAAAGAATAGTACGAATAATACAAGTGAAGTGCCGGCGACTAACTTACTTACTTTGGTGGAATTGGGTCAGCTATTTTTTGCCACCATCACGACAATCGCGCGAGATAGTGGAGAAACATTGTTTTCTTGTCAGTTGGTTTGTTTCGTTACGTTTTGATCTTGTGCTTGTCCGATATTGTTCGTTTTCAGCTCGCTTCGGTTGTTTATGAGTCTCGTTATTGACGTTTTAACGGCTTGGACGGAAAGTGATTCATTATTTCACTACATACATTTCCATGCTCAATTGCAATTTTGTGTTAATTTTCATACTCTCTTGTGTCTGAAGATACGTTAACTCGCCTCTTTGTGCTCGAATATTGTTCAAAACAAAACAAAAATGCACGAAAATTACCATAAACGACTAACACTTTTTGTATTGCACACTATCCGATCCTAAACCACTTTTCAGGCTGGCTGACTCCGCTTGCAAAATTCTGGCACAAATCCCAACGCCACGCCAGGTCGGGGCTGGCAGTGGCATTGTCCATAACTCAGGACGATCATATTGTACTTGTTGGAAGGATCAATCAAAGCCATACTGGTGGCAAAGATGATTGAAAGTGTACATCGAGGTTTAGGAAACTGCCACGCCCTGGAAAGGAGCGCTTCGATCGAACCTGTTTCCGTCTCCGGGGGTCGAAGAGGTGACTCGGCACTGGAGCTAGGCTGGAGCTTGCCACAGAATCCGAGGAACACGACTTATCACTCAGGACAGCTCGACTCAAGCGCAGATAGTAAGTGTATTACCGAAGCAATTAGTAAGATGACATTTAATTCTTGCTCGAAAGATGTCGCGTGAAAACTCTAGGTGGGACCTGGACTAGAATGATAGTAATATAAATGACCCTTCGTTGTAAGTCGAATAGAGAAAAAGTTGTCGAATTGTATGGCCCGAAATGAGCTCTGATGTGAAGTTACTCAATCGGTAGTTTTATTTTCATGTTCATTGTTTATCTAGTAAATAGGAAAAATTAGCCACTGCGTTTCTTTCTCGTCTATCTATATTTTTTCTATTACGAACTGTAAATATCAATTACGAAACGACGTCTATATCCTAACTTCAATAAGAACTTTAACCACATCATTACTCGAGTTTCTACTTGAATTGATTTTGAATAATCACACTGCATTTTTTCACATACTTTTTCACAAATTTTACACAATTTGCGAGTATTTCCTCAGTGTTCACCGCCGTGTGCAGGCATCTGGGTACACGAACGCCGTTCGCGCTTCTGTGCAAGAGCCCGGCCCGACTTCGACTCCCGCCACTGTCCAAGGCAAGGCGTGACAGCTTAAGTGGTTAGAATATTTTATGCACGAGTAGATCGCTTTAGAGTATTATCATTATTGCGACTCTTTATATTTAGTGTTGCATCATGACCGGGGTAATGTAATAGTGCAATACTGTTAGAGTGTGTATGGTATAAAGGTATGTATAACTTCGTACCGGATCGCATTCACAGATGATCGCACTTGCTCTCAACTCCGCTCTGAACACAGGGCTCACCACGCACCGACCACAAATTCCATAATTGTAAATTTCGAATGATATAGCTTTCTATTATTGAAATCGGTGATTATTTTTCGATGTAAAAGTGTTCGTCCCGTTCGTATACGTAATCGACACCTTTCGATCATGATGGTCTCTCCGACCGCATTTATGATGGACGTTGGTCATGTGAAACGCGATAACTCGCACATTTCGATCGGCATTTGTTGTTAAGATCGATATCATGCATTCCAGCGATCCTTTTGAGATGAGCGATCTAGATATCGCAAGTTGTAATTAATCGAGACTCGAGAGCCGACTGGTGTGCAATGAAAACGAAAACATAAAAGTTGGCGTCTTTGAGGTGACGCGCTGAATTTATAAAACGGTTTAGCTCAATTGATAGTTGCCGGCATATAAACTTGAACATCTTAACGAATGCTATAAAATTTTAGTAGAGACATTATGATATAATTGAACATTTAACAAGAAAATGTATAAACGCGAAAAAAACGAGGAAACTATTTCGAAATTTGTTACGAAATAGTTGAAAATCGACGTTATAACAAAATAATAAATAAAGTCAACATGTGGTTGCACAAACCTCGTTATCAAGATAAAAAATGATGTCTTTAGATACTTAGGAGAATTGCATATGCCAAATATTATATTGCAAAATATTATAACCATTGGAAAAGCGAATCAATTGTGCGCTCTCCGGCAGCTCGGGTTGCAACCTGATTGCTATGGGTGTCTCGTGTCGGGTTGCCTCGCTCGCAGTCGCGCAGCATCGCGCAGCAGAGTCCCGATGAAACCTCATCTGCCCATCGACGTCGCCGTCGTCGCCGTCGTCCGCAATGTCCCGGAGCCAGCTCTAGTATAGATATGCGCGGGAACACGCCGTTGACTTTGAGAAAGTAAATTGTCAGCCACATGGCATCTTCGTGCAATGTCGGCAGTATTCATTTCATCTCACGCCAAAAGCATTTTTTACCACCAACCAATATTTATAAACATGCATAATTAGAAAATATTTGCGATGAACGCAGGGAATGGGTGACTGACGTTTAAGAGCGATTCGATTAAGGTGCAGCTCGGATCTGCACGTTTGCATCACAATGGGCGAATCAGCGATTTTTATTGGCGTTTGGCGAGAGTCGAGTTTGCCGACGATGGCGTCGCACAAAGCTCGCAGCTCGACGGGGCCCAGGAGACGACGCGTCTCCATGTCACTGCATGTGACATCCGCGGTCATGTGAGATGACCGAGTTGTCGAGAGAAGCGCCCAGCCCCGAATCTCCGCTCAAGCGATGCAATTGCACTCACATGCAACGCGGCAGCGTCGACGTTCACGGTGCATCTCGAACTCAGAGTCACTTGCAACGAGTTCAGCTCAGGCTTGTACATGAACAACGAGAGATGCTGTCTTCTTCAGCCTCTGTATTGTAATTTCATGAGTAAATATGGAAAACTCTTTTTTCCCATCATAGCTTGTGTGTGAAATATCCGCGTGAATAGTTCGAACACAAGTGACTATCTATGGGAGACTGCTAATTGGCGATATTAAACCATATTATATGCTTCCATTATGAAACTAAGTCAAGCCGCTAATAAGGAGATATTCTTCAATAAGTTATAGGTATAGGTACCTTGGACAAAGCTCAGCTGGTAGCGACTTTTCCCACCCTGTTTGGGTGGTCCGGTTTCACTCCTCGCTGCCGCACTGACCAGATACCAGTCGCGTCTGGAGTGTAAAATTGTCTAATGACAATTCTTCTCAATATTATCAGAGGGTCCATGAGTACATAAGCGCAAATTAAAACAGTCTGAAACAAACGGGTTTCCGCTGTTTCTTGACCATTTACAGTGCGAAGAATCGAAAACCATTGTCCAAAAATTGACGGCAATGGTCGGCGACTTTTTTCTAAAGGTAAATTAATATTCTAATTAGATGATCTCTATGCTGCGGAATGGAGGCATGCTTACTCAGCTCTTCTGGCATAAACAAATGTACAGTCACGCAAAGGCTGCAGTTCTTGCGAATTGCGTGGAGTGGCAAGTGCAAATCGAAATGTGTGCTATTAAAAATGCACCTTAATTATACTCATAGGTCCAAAACCAATGTTCGTGTCAAAGTGCTACTACTGTTTGAATATACCTTCCTACTCTCGGCGCCCCCGAATTCAACACCAGCGTGTCAATAAGAAATGAATCCAGAAAATAATCTCGAACAAGACGATCGTGATGCTAGGTGAAAATAATTAGTGTAATTTCGGTGAATTGAATAATAATGTGAATGACAGGATAATTAGACATACGCGAACCATTAGTGTAAGTTAATGATTTCATCAAAAGCATCTCAAACAGAAAGGCACCAATGACGGCTCGTAGCATGGCGTCATTGCTCTACGGTGAACTATAGCTGTGGCCATAGATCATCCTGTACCACTCACCAATTAATTCAGGAAGTAGGCTAAGAAAGAAGATAATAATAATTGAAACAGATTGAACGACCCTGGCCAAGCGTGTACGCAGTGTTCTCCTGTGTATCTGGCCTGACCCGACGACCCGCGCAGACCAAGTAAACGTCTCGGGAGATGACGTCAGCCGCCGCCCAACAGTTTCGGCGGGTGCACGACTCTCCTTGGGGGCTAAAGATGGACAGTGGAGATTGCACGTCGATTGCTCCATGTGCATGCCAGCAGCATCTTCCCTCGCCGCTGTGATACTGGACCACGACGCCATATTACGGCGCATCTTCTTTGTATGTTTACTCCGCACTTTCACCGAGACTCCCTTGCTGATTCTTACACGCGGACCTCTGATGAATGTTCTTCTTCTTGAAATTAATGTTATTATTGTGTGTTGTGTTATTTTTTATGTGGTGGCAGATCATAGACAACCGCGCAATGGGTGCAGCCAGCGACGGGCCAGCCCAGAAAAGAAACTCATCGCGGCGCTGTGTATACAAAGTCTAAATGCACCATATTATGCGTGATTAGTGCCGTGATTTCGGCTAGTTACGCAAGATGAAAAATTGCGAGATTCGCACAAAAAATTATTACTATAGGTTTATTAGTGAAACTCCTATTTCCTGCCATCTGATTTATCAAACTTATTAAACTAGTGATAAACTGCTATCTATAAAGTGATTTCAATGTAGCTATTATAACAGGGCGAAAGCTCGCGTGATGATCCGCAGTCCGCAGAGCATGCAACACTGGGGATCGATCAACGCACTTGCTCATATAAATGTGACGTCGGCGTGACTCTAATAAAAAGGTGGTGTGATCTTTCTACATTTGGACGATTTTCTTGGACCTCCCAAAACACACATCACGTCGCGGCTAGAATCAACGATTTACACCGAGAACCGAGCACAATTAAAATGCTAATCCACAGATATGAGAATTAAAAAATGTGTGCGGTGACCACGGAGAGATGAATGCGCGATGTACAGATGTAGAAATAACGGCATGCGAGATTCGATCGAGCACGTCAGACGTCAATGGGCCGTCTTATCAAATCTTAGAGCAAAGTATCCATCCCATCTCAGAGCACAACTATCACGACATGATTTATTATAGATAATTTGCATTAGCCATGTGAGATTAGCTCCCAAATCGCTCGAGTTGGCATGTTTGAGTGTAGCCATATCGCAAGACGCTACGAATTTAACATATTATACAGATTCTCGGTCTTCAACCAAACATGCACCAGGAGTTTTCACGACCTTCAGCCGACAGTATCGCAACACAAGACTATAACTATAGGTTCCCATTTGTTTCAATGTGTTTGGCCGATCTGAAAGCTGGCTCGCCGACGCCTCGACGTCGGCCACGTCACGTGATGCGCTCCAGGCCCTTCAAACAATTCGCCATTATGCACGGATATTGTGAATATCGTTATTCAGCGTCTGACAAGATCGCGCTGTTTGCTGTTCGCGTGATGAAGAAGATTTCCTCGGGGTCTGGCGTCGATCGAGATGCTGCGGTGCGCGTCCTCGCCGGGGAAGGGTGAAGGTCCGAGGAAACCCGGCAAACGCCGCCGCCTCCGCCGCCGTCACCGTCACCGTCGCCGTCGCCGCAAAGTGATTTAAGCATTACATTACCGACCTTCTTATAAATAGATTCACCTTATAATTCACATCATTACATGCCTCCAGTTATATTTAAGTAAAACAATGTTGATTAATGGTCCGTAATTTATAA
The DNA here is from genome assembly GCA_921293005.1 of Nemoura dubitans. Taxonomy (NCBI): domain Eukaryota; kingdom Metazoa; phylum Arthropoda; class Insecta; order Plecoptera; family Nemouridae; genus Nemoura; species Nemoura dubitans. The sequence goes on from OV121074.1 coordinate 25,490,800, forward strand.
GTTATCGTTTTGCGAACATTACTGACCTTCTTGCGAATTCGCAGATATTACAAACATGCGTTTCGCATGCATTTATGAACTGAACTTATGGGAACGTGTTCAAGTCTATTTTATGAGCCCACTGTGTTCGTTCGCAGTTGCTCCACCACCGAAATGTATATAATCATAGGTTAATCTTCTCGACATTGATCTTAATTTTATTAATATTTCATTTTCTAATAACACACTGGCGGGAGGCACGTCGCTGCTCGCGAGGCCTGCTGGTGCATAATTATCCCCTGGTCAGTCCGGCCCGCGTATTGCACAAATTACAGTATCTGATGTGTTATAGACGAGTAAACTACTTCGCGGTAAATGCAGTTGTTCAGCAGTTATGCTGCAGCGCCGCTATACGAGCGCGCTCTTCGCGAGCAGGAGCGGAGGAGCAAGGATGTCAAATCACTGGATTGAGATGTGCATTGGACTTAAGACTTATGCGCCCATCCCTTGAGTTTGCACCGCAATGCGATCGATGCGATTCCAATTTACGATAATCTACTTCGATTATGTAAAAGTATATCTGGTAAATTGTAGAGATCAAAAGCACTTGCATCCTACGAGTAAATGTGTCGGTGGACCGTGGTGCATATCGTCCACGACAGGAGATTGCGGCAACAGCTGTTGTTACTTCTTTGGCATTTGGTTTCCTTGCATTTCGTGCTTTCCAGTGCTCTGGCTACCATAAAGTGATCTATCATGGAGATGTTTGCACGGCAGCAGTAAATCAGCCATCAGAATTATACTCTTGGCGCTGCATTCGAATATGTTTCCAATTAGACATTAATACCTAGTTCTAACTAAAACATGAGTTATATAAGTAACCTCTATTAAAAGGCAAAAGGTCATCGAAGACAGCTCACTCACGAACGCATGGTGGTAAGGTAGGGAAATCGAAGAAGATTTCACGATTTTTGGGGGGGTAAACGCGGTAATGATGAGTGTAAAACTTGGCCAATTTTTATTTATTGCATAGCATTTACACTTCATAAAAGCTTTCTGTGCGAAGCATAGGTGGATCATTCGGTAGGTCCACCTAGGGTTCATACATGTGCACCATAGTATAGTCAGACACTTTCTTTGGTCCAGTATTTAAAGATGATTGTGTGCGTTCCTATAAGGTTGTTCATCTCTCGTCGAAACCAAAATAAAAGTATCATTGGTCAATCAACCAATGTGCAAATAGCTAATGTCTTGTCAGCGACACTTCTTGTGTTCAGCGCGCCTTTGTTAATTGACGGACCACGTTGGTGCCGCGGTTGGTGCATTGATCGATGCGTCTTCATTGAGCCATCAGGAGCGCATTGGCCGGAAGACCCATCGGCCACCTCAGATGCCGAGCCCAGCTTGCCTGTAATCGTTCGTCGTCTACCTATACTTATGATAGATTGGATAATACATTTGATACGCCATTATAAAATGCTTAAGCCTAATTGAAACTCTTTATCCGAAAAGGTTTCACCGCGGTAACGAGGAGAAGTGCAGTGAATTTATGAGCAAAATTTGCATCTTTTCTGTGCTGACTATACTTAGTTGAAGAAACCTCATCAAATCTGCTGATGAGCATCGATTTATGTGACAGAAGTTCGTTAACTTTGATTACGTGACTTAATTTAAATTGGATGTACTTCATCGAGGTCTAAAGTCTAAGGAGGTAGTGGATATTCGTTCTTATGTGTAGTACAAACATTTTCCAACTCAACGCGTATAATAGTACGATAATTTTCAGAGATATTTATTATTAACCGCTATAAATCATTCGAATGCATTGCAGTCATTACATTTCAAAACGTAAAAAGTTGGCTTTATATTAATTGATACGATCAGAAATTCTATGCGAGCTTTCTTTGCTGTCATTGCTCTTGGTGGAATGGAATCGATTTGCGCTCGATTTAAAGATTGATTCGAAGGAAGCCACCGCCATACTTTGTTTCAGGTCTACCAGAGCGAACGCCCGGGGTGTCATATTGCAATTCCTCCGCAACAGCACACATGAATGTTGTTGCAGCCGAGCCGACCAACGCGTTTGGTCCCGCCATGCGAATGTGATCTATAGATCACGATCCACCGATCCAGCCTCGCTTCCGGTAATGCACAAACCCTCGCCTTTTAGAAATCATAGTATTATTTGGACATCACACAATTCAAACACAAAAGTGAGCATATGTCAGACAGTGCGTTATCTATTGGTCAATTCTCTAGTGTTTTATTGTGGCTTGTATATCGTCACAATTACCCCATTTAGTTGAATGTTTCATATGATAATTGCACTGTTTTAATGACATCGTTGTTAAAAAATAACGCCGATATAAACACACACTTTTATCACTGACTAATGCCAGTTGCTAAGTATTTTTACCAACTTCATTTAACACCAATTATAAATAGTGAAACGAATCGCGTTGAGCCCATAACAATACGTTTCTCCAGATACAATCAGCCATAAACGTCTGTTGGCCACACAAAGGTGCAGGTAGATGCTGCAGCAAACTTCAGATATCTCGGTGAAGACACCAATTAAACAGCAACGTGTTAATGGTGGAATAATGTTGCTGTGCCTACCGTACCGGCCGTGAACTAGCCTGCAGTCTCCCAATGGCAGGGAGATTGAAGATGCTGCGACTCATCGCTAGCTTGCGCCTGCATGGGTGGCAGGATCTCCCTTCTCGTGCCACGAAGAGATGTTTGCTGTTGTTGTTGTTTGTTGTTTGTTATTTTATAGCAATATATTTATACCTACCAAGCTGTTTGGGCTAATAAACTAATTAAGATATTTTCATACATGAAACCGCGGATGTTTTCATAGCTCAAGGAGCTATAAGCTATATCTTGAGACAAACGCAGACATGGCCCTTCACGTACATGCTCATGTGATGTCTACCGCACCGCTAAAGGTAACGAGCTCTTTCAATCAAAGATAATAAGTAATTGTTTAATATTGTTTATCATTTGATGTAATTGGTTGAATGAAATTACTTTCGTTTTATGATGTGTGTACATAGACTGGGCTGGGCTGTCGGAAATGACCACAATAAGGTACGATTATTGTCGATGGGAGCCGGGATTTGATTGTATTGTTTGTGCGCCTTGTGCTACAGTTTGTAGCCTACTTTGATTGTGCGCTGGTCATTGATACTGGCATGATAGCGTCCAGCATGCCTGCGGCGTGCACGAGCCTGCACCGTGCGGGCTGATCAAATATCGGTTGCTTTGCTTGCAGCGGAGAGCGTCGGCTCGGAGCTGTTACCAACCTCATCACATGAGCCAAGTCATTAATCGATTTGACAACTGGCAGCTCACAGCCTCAAGAAGTGACACTAGGGTATCGGCAGTAGAATGAGGCGTTGTATAGCTGTGGGGTTGGTTTTAAAGATACTGACAGTTGACACTGAACCTGCGTCTTCGATATTTAAATTTCATCTTACAGTTTTGAACTCCACAGAATTTTTCTGTATTTAGGCTGTATGAAATGCTCGTGTCAAATGAGTGAAAATTTCCCTAGGTTTTCCAAGTATCACGTTGGTGGCCAGCGATAGGCACATGATGAAAACTGTAAAACGGCAAGCGAGCGCCGGTAAAAGGAAAACGTGCATGCGTGGCGAAACATCTTCTCTTCAGCGCACTGAAATCATGGTCTGCGAGTTTATCGCAGGGCCAACAATGCGAGGTCACTCGCACTCTGCACGGGGTATTGTGCGTCTCAGCAGCGCGCCTCTGTAGCCAGGTCACGTGTGATTGCAGCCAGAATTCGCATATCGCGTTTCGCGTTCACGCCGCTATCAAGATGACCCAAATCTCGCTCGACGACGAAGATGATGATCAAAACAAAGGCAGGGCTCCGTCATCGACGGGCAGTTGTACGCGTCGGTTCTTGCTTGTCAAAAGCTCGTCATAACCGTTGACTCGAAATGAACAATTGTATTTGAAAAAAATATGGACATCAGATAAGAGTGCAGCATTATAGAACCTATGTTGCGGGAGTGCATGGCTCGCACTTTCTCTACCTCCAGCGATAAGAACAATAAAAAATACTTAATTTGTTCAATAAATAATTATTATGAAATAGCCTCGATGAGTTGACCTATAGGTTGTAGAACGAACACATATTAATAAATTAGTTTCAAATTGGTTTAAATTATAAACTGTAATCGCCCGTCTGATCTTTTGGCAAGTGTGCGTTAGCTAACGTTGGCATGGGCATGGTCAGCGCAGAGGATCTTAATTGTCTCAAACGCCTTTGGTGTGAATATTGATAAACATTGTTGCAGTATGAGTTTAAAAAAATTACGTAAACAATTATAAAAGTAAATCTTCAAAATACCATTGTTAGCTTACGAGATGTTACGAAACGTTGCGAGATTATGTAAAAGCACGTGAGACAATTCACATTGATATGATACTATGAATACCAAGCTATAAGTGATGTTTTGCGAATCACCCATTGTCTCAAATGTGAAAACAGGGTCAGTTATTAATGGGAAGCTCGTTCGCTTGCCTCATCTTTTAATATCCGACATCTACAATATTAAAGCATCTTATTCTTCAGCAGCAGCAGGCAAGTTTCGATCGCGCAATGGATGAGAACCGTGTCGATGGCAATCACAAGACTCGTCGCCGCGATGAGAATTGAAACAAAAGTAAAAACTATGCGCTGCAAAATAATATGTACTTTTCGTTTTCGATGTTTCGTAGGTGCAGTTACGATGGCAGAATCGTAATGAACTCGGTGCTGTGTTTTTGTTTGTCAGTTCTTTCGAGGGTTCACCTAGCGATCTCTGATATTACGACTGCTCCTGCCTTACCCTAAGCTCATGTAGTCCTTCGTCCAAACAAGCCCTGATCGAGGCTCGGATATGGCGAACACGCAGAGCCCTTCCAAGAGACATGGACTCATCCTCCAAGTAAAACATCTTCTGACCATGGGCTTACATGAGCCAACAAAACTTTATAATTTTGTGATTGATCGATCGAATGACACTAAATTTGATACCTGCACAATGTCTACTTATGAACCTGATTTTCCTAAAGTGATGAAGAGTTCAATTCATTATAAATGACTTGTTTTGAAAAGAATTGAGAGCCGATATCGTATTGAGACGAGAAATACGATCTTGGAAACATTGTTGAAGATTTCCATAGATCCTTCATGTTTAGGCTCGTATTTCATCTGCGCAATGTCGTCTGCTCGTCGCCAAGTCAAGCAAGATGCACATTTCAGCATGCATCTGACTCACCGCCAGCAGGCGCCTCAGACTGCTCAAGTTTCAAGATGAATTTCTAGCGGCGTAGGGGCTCCAAGTTTGGTAAACGAATTCATCAGACTACTTTAAAGAGTTGCTGCATTAAATTTCGCCGACAAAATATCTTGGCGAATGCCTTAATGGAGATTAGCCAGACTATAAACAAGGCTGACACATTAAAATAATGCACTTCATCATTATTAATATGTGCAAATATTTTGAGCTTGATGGCCGGAGATCTGATGAAGATGAGCTATAGCCAATTAAAGCACCAGCTACCCAATGCCGTAGTAGGGCCTAATCTAGTCCCGGGACTAGACTGCGCAGTGTGGTCATCAAATAGTGCACTTAACTTATCACTCATGGTGCCCAGGTACCGGCATATTTGACAAAATAATTAAAAACTTCTTGGTCCAAAAATAAACCGAGTGACCAGTCAGCTTGGATAGATTATTAATTTGCACCTGACAAAAGATCTACTTTCACCATTTTTCAAATGAATGTGGTCGAAAATTTAACAAGCCATCGCGTATACATCAGATCGGATAAACGTATTAATTTGCAACGAAAATTGGCAAAACATGTAAAGAGATTGAAGTGATACTTAATCCAGCTTAGCATCAGATCGCATTTAGATATCGGTTCAAGAAGAGTGTCCCAACCGCTTGTCTATTTTTGGGACATTTACAAGGCATCGCCGGCTTTTGATAATGTCGCGTCTCCCTGCCTCTTCTGCTCTTGTCACACGTTAATTAATTGCACGATCGAATGTGCACGGACCAGGACAGGTACTACTTTCACACATTCAGAGCAGAATGGCAACACGTTACATTGAATACAGTCTGTCGTGGCTTTTTTTCCATTTGTCGTAATGGTTTGGTTAGGTTTGATCACACCTTGGACCACTCTTCTGAGACGTAGGTACCTACGGCCGGCCATCCGACTGCAATGATGCGGACCATTACACGCATGGCGTAACTGGATTACATTATTCGTCAAGTCTAGCTAATAACGTCACTGCGCTGGTTTTATGTGTCCGCGATAGCACTGATTTCCATGTGCCTTGCCCAGAACACGTCAGCTCCAGTTGTAAAAGGTATCGTTGGAAGCGCACTAGGACTCAAGAGACTTGACCGATCACCTATGATTTATTATTCGGTTTTTGCTAACTGCACTCCATGTGCTGTTTGAATTGAAATAAAATTGCAAGAGCAGCCGCGAGAAAAAACTGTCCGCAACACGCTGCTAGGGAACAGTTGCAGTATAAATGGGATGGGCGAACTTACTTATCACCACAACATCTTAATTAAAATACCTATTTTATAGCACCTTGGAGCTCGTGTTTTGCAACAGCTCATACACTTCATGCGGTGGTAAATAATCGATTATTTCACTTCTTGACACTGATATTTGGCAATGCGCTGGCTGCGCTCCCGCCCTGAATCCCGAGCAGCCACAGTGCGCAGCCGCGATGCATGCACGGCAGCGGACTGAGTTACGGCGATTACAACTAATTTGTTCGGTGCATTTGTTTTGCGGTCGCGGGTCAAGTCACCCGCGTGATCCAGATGTCTGAATAAATCTGACCATCCGCCAATCAACCTTGAGGCGATGTTCTGGAGCAAAGTGAAAGTCCGCGGAGGATATTGTTATTAGATAACAAGAACATTAAAACAACAGGAATTAACTATCAATTTCGATTGCACCGGTAACCTAGTGATCGATTGTTGCATGAACACAAATATAATAACTGGAGCTCGTTTGATCGCGAATCTAGATTGAGGAGAGTCCGCCTGAGGGCACGAAATGACCGGCCCTCGCGGCCCTCGGCGCTCACTCCCGAATGCATGTCTGGGACGGGCGAGTGCGGAAATCACTTAGCCACCACTTAGCCGACAGCCGGTCAAAATTGACACAAAACCAAACTAAAGGGCAAAGTGAACGCGCGCTGGCATGGCTATCAAACATTCTAAATGAAAGATCAGTCAGCTTATAAAGTCATTGTTTGGCTAACGCCTACAAAATGATTAGGAAAAAGGTTTTATGTGCCATCCATTCAACGCCATCACACATATTAAATATAGGCACCTTTATAATATAACATTACAAGATTCGGCAATCAGAAAGACCAAAATGTAGCTGGCCCTGGGAGATGCAAGATAAGCGGACTGCGAGGAGTCGCATTCTTCTCGAATCATTTCGCCATTCTGATTGAATATCATATATCATGATCGGATCGCTGACATGTTACTTAACCCGCGATGGGGACAGCAAATCTGACGCACACTCATACTACAAGATGAGGTAAGAGCCGGCCAGCGTGCATCAACTGGGTCAATCCATCTCGTTACCTTTTTGCACTGCGCTCGCTTATAGGTAATTCTGGTAAGCTATGATCAGTTGTGTGCCATAGAGCTGGTATTGGTATGATCAGTTGGAAGCTGTTGCAGCTTATGGCTATCGGAGGGCGGGGTTGCAAGGTGTGGCAATATTGTACGGGGTCTCTTCACTCATGTGACCCCGATCGCGGATCGGAGGCTGCAGCCGCCGCCGCGTACCAACGGCGTGCTCGACCATCGGCATGAGCCGCGGACTTTCACAATGCGCCCGCTCCATGCGGATTATCCTGGGCGTCCGAGCGTCGGAAACATCGCACCCGTCGGGTCTGGACTCCGGACGCTCGCCCATGCACCGAGCAAGCTCATTTTTGCTACTAAATTTACATGCGAGACTAATGGGTCCGTGTTTCTGCAGCAAAGTGGGCAGCTTAGTTGATATACAAAACTAATGAGTTAGCAGAATCAACGGGATGCACTCGTGTAAAGGTATCCGCTTAGGAAGTGTACAATGTTTATGTTTGACGCGGTGTCTTTAATCAGCTGGCAGTGACATCCCAGCGAAGATGCAGAGCGGATGGTGCAGCGGTCAGCTGCATCAATGCCGATGCACCACTGCGCGGTAGCTGCGCGGGAGCTGTGTGGGCGCTGCGCAGCGCAACCAGTCTCCACCAGCCGAGTCGCCCCTTGCGGCGAGGGCGAGGATTATCATGAAGCCTTCGCATGCTGGATCATAATAACAGGCTTAATCGCACACGTCGGTTTGTTCTGCGCTCGACCATCACAATACTTTCCACTAGCTGCAATGTCGGTCTAAAGTCGAATGAAGATCGATGCGCAGTGCGCTGCGCTTGTGTGCTCGGACAGTCAAGATATGCCATACCTTCGCGCAATAATTGCATCTTAACGACGCCTTCCTTCCCGACGCCTTCAACAATCTGCCGATCTCATCCCATGCCTTCGGGATCATTTCGCAATTAGTTGTATTGCTGCGCAAAGCTGCGCAAAGCTGCGCAAAGCTGCATCGCGCCGCCTCTGCGTTTAACCCTGCGCTTTGTTGGAGGCCGTGTTGTTCACGTAGATACTTAATTTTTTTGAAAAAGTTTCTGCCCGGTTGTCAAATCGCGTTAATTCAACTGAGCAGCTTATTAAACATTCAAAGAAGCTCGTACAGCACTCTGGGTTCGCGGGGGATGATATGTTTTCTTCGAGCTCGAACAATGTATGTATATGTTGGAGTGCGAATAAAAAGAATTTAAATTTATGTTTCGCAACACAGTTTTGCTCCTGGGCTGGAGGCTCGTATAGGATGAAGAACGAGGTTGACTGTACCAACTATCTGTATAGTTTACACTACCACAAAACTACTAGAATAGACAAGGAACAACAATAACAACAAGAGCATTGAGTGGTAACAATGGGCGGCCTCGTCGCGCAGTTGCGCAGCGCGGCGCAGCCCGGCGCAGCGCAACATCACGAGACGCGCTGGCCCGGCCGATGCGATCCAAATCGTCAGCTCGCCTACAAGAAGCTGGTCTTAATCACCGTGTAATTGTCTTCACACGAAACTTGCCGTAACTTTGGTCATGACATGGAACACTTTTCAGTTCAACAGTCCGCAATTTTTCGTTTCGAACGTGAAAATGTGATAGGTTAAACAATTATTATAAGCGATATGGGGTTAGATTTACTGCATTAATATAATCTTGGCTTACTTCATTTCGATCTCCGTATTCATTATATTTCTGAAATCGGATCGATTCGGAGCGAGTTTTTTCTTTGGCAAGTGTTGATCACGGTTTGATACTTGGGAGATGAATGCTGAAATGAACGGCTAAAGAAGCTGCATGCAGGAATTGGCGACTACCATTGAGAAATTCTGAGACTTGAGTTGAGTGCAGGAATTAGCGACTACCATCAACAAATGGGGAGACTTCAATGCTCGAATTACTTCCATTGCTTTCCGTAAAGCGATTCTCTTAAAAACCATCCAAATGAGGTGCTTGCGAAGCAGTAGGTATACAATCGATCTCATTCTTGAATCGATGTCTAGAATGTGTCATCTCATACACTTTCTATCCGCATTTTCGATTTAAAAAACATTCGATTTAAAACCAATAGGTTGACGTTGCCGAGTTTCCCATTCTTTCGGCGATGAGCTCCGCGATACGTGCGTTCTACTTAATTATTGATCAATCTCCGTGAGTTCCGACTGTTCCAATATCTGCCACGACGTCTGGCACGTATTTCTTGTGGGTAAAAACTGAAAAGAGATCAATAAAATTATTAATCCACCGTGAAAGACTCTCGGATCTTCTGCATGAAATTCAATACACAAAGTCTTCGATTTCCTGTAATTTTTCCTGGATTTATGCTTCTAGTGCAATATTGCGCATTGTGCGGAGCGCATGAGCTTTGTGTTACGCGGAATAGAAACTGATATTACCGATCAAGCAGAGCGAAATAATTTTCCATGAGTTATAGAAAAAACAGGTAATTCTGAGAGACTACAAGAAAAAGAATCGTTCAATGCAATCTATGATTCACAAACGCATATCGATGAATACAATTCTCTGTGTCATTTTTACTAAAATTCAGGTTAATTGAGCAGATCTAAACAATTATTTCCAGTCGGAAAATTGGTTATCACCGCCAGGGGAGTCAGTGCAGCTGATGTGTGCAATTGCTCATTGGCGTACCGATTTGATGGCTTATTAGTTAGCACTAATTCCCAATTAATTATGAACCAACGTCCTATGTCTTTTGCGAAATTAGTTCCATGCAATTATTATGCAATTAATTGGTTTGCTACGTCTCGGTTGATAATTTATCGCGATGCACAATAATTTTCTACCACCACTGCACACAGCACACAGTAATAATACGGGTGCACGCTAATTAAATATCATTGCGACGGCAATGCATCTGTTTAATGCTTTTCATTGTAAAAATACGGACTCTATACTATCGCACATCGAGTGATTAATTCAGGCATTACATTAAAAGCCATTGCCATAGGTAACCTCTACAGTACCTACTCTAGTTTGGCATCATCACATTAGCCTCCCCGCTCTTTGTCGGTCACGTCGGAAGGTCTGCTGGCGCGTCGGTCGGCATTATTAGCTGCCCCGCTCGAAGAAAGGATGGTTATTAGCCAGGCCTCGGTGCGAGCTGAGAGAGAAGCGTCTCTGTAATTAACTCCGACGAGCACCTACACGGAGATGAGCCCATAAGCCCTTACACATCCCGCTCCCATCGCGCCATCGCGCCATCGATATTGCAGCTGACCTTTGGGGGCTGCTGATAATTAAGGTCACTCGATAGTTCGATACACCATCTGTTGATTGGATAATAGCTGAAAGTTCGACACTTAACAAGCTCTCAAGCTTTACTAATTGAGAATTTTGCTAAATGCCAGTAAATATAATCTCACCATGGCTTACATAAAGCAGAGAGCTCCCGATTCCCTTTCGAATCGATTGCATCCGCGAATCGACATGTGGAAAAATGACAGCACAATCCAATTACAAGCAAATTGGTATAATATGCGCGTAGTATTGCATGAGATATGGCGACCAGATCGCTCTGTAAATCACACAATTGACCCAAGCAGATCGTGTCTGAGGGGTGCGGTAACCTCTACAGCAACAAAACCATCAAAAATAATTCAAGTTACCAGTTTCGCATCCCGGGGCCGTCGCGAGCGCGCTTTGCGAATGCGATTGTTATCTGGTTGCGATCTGAGTGGGCAGCCGGCAGGTCGATGTGGTAGGAGGAGGGTAACGTACGTGGTAAAACGCGGTCGACGGCGACCCCCGGGGACTTCGGTCTTTGCCGCCGAAGACCTCTTCTGTTCACGACCGACGAGGATTGACATTCGTTCCGAGCCGTCGAGATACACGACGCTGACGGCCGCAGCAGCCGCAGCCGCAGCTTGCTCGTTGCAGACCGCGATCCTCAGGGTACGCGGTCAGCCCATGCCGTGTTAGGGATCACTAAGCTGTCCCAACGCCTCAGCATCTGGTGTTGGGACGCCGTGCTCACTTGCCGGGCATGAAGTGCAAGCTGGCTATGCTATTTCACAGGTTGGACCTGTGGTTTGCAGCAACACACTCTTCCACTTCGAATTCAACCGTTTAGGGCCCCAATACACGGGGTAATGCGAAGGTTGGCTAAACGATGTGTTTTGACGAAAGCATACAATGACGAGATTCAAGAAATACTGGCCCTTCTTTGCATGGAGCTGCTACATACTCTTGGCTCAAATAATTAAAGTATTCTTACGAAGGGTCGCACAGTGCCTCCACCACCACATTTGCTGCTGCCGGTTGCCTATATATTGGTAGTTATTTATGCAAATAAAATTAATATAGGCACCATCTCATATTTTCTGGTCAATCAGTTGTTTTCTGCCTTATACCTATGTCGTAAAAAAGTTCTTCAAAAGCATAATAGGAAAGCTTTCCTTTTCTAGCCAATTGTGTGTTGTGATTGTGAAGGTGGCTGTCAGTGGGAGACCATGAAACTCCGATCCAGTGTGGAAACGCGCTCTCGGTCCGCGGGCGCGAGGGTGTATTAATCGTGCAGATCAGACCAGCGAGATAACGGTGCCAATAGCCCCTGCATTGGGACACATAGCTGTTAAGATCATATTGTTAAAACAGGTTCTCCAGTTGTAAATTGTAATCATAGATCGAAGTAATATTGATCGATCGACAGATGGATATCTGCAGCAGCAGCAGCAGCAGTGCGCCTTGTCTACCCTTGCGCAAGACGAGTGAACGCAATCCTGGTTCCACGGTCCACACGCCCTCGAATAGAGATGCTCGAGCGCGAGACGACGAGAGATCAGAAAGGAGGATGATTTGGCGAATCTTGAAGAGTAAATCGATTATATTTTTTTCTTTTAAGAATGGATAAAACGAACTTCGATTAACGTGTTAACACAGATTTACAGGGAAACCTAGCCGAGACGCTTGGAGTTTCTCTAATAAAGGGACGTTTCTTATTTTGTTACTGTGACATATCTACAAGATAAAAAGGCAATTTTGTGATCGAAATACACACATATACAGGCATACCAATAGATTGGATATGAGAATGATGATGCCGATTTCCTAGATTGATCAACTGCGGCCAAGTGCACAAAAACTTGAAAACTGAGCATATAACAAACAGAAAAGTGCTCATGCCAAGTGACAAGCGAGTAGATATTTTATTGACTCCTAATCGATTTAAAACCGTAAAAGAAAATGCGCGTTCTTGGAACGAACATACAAAACTACCAAAGCTTTAGTAAAAGAGTTTGCACGTGTGCACCTGAAAATACAATTACATCGCTCCACAATGCCACGAACCAGCCATCAGACCCACAATGTAAGTCCATCGTGCCATCAGATGCGAGACGAGGTGACGTTATGGAGCCAAGTCAATCTGCAAGCTACGGGCAACGCAGAAGTCAGACCGGGAGAGATAAGATCAGAGCTCTCGGGTCATAGTGAAACTCCCGAATCCCTCCTGTCTTCGCTTGGAGACGCGGGACGGGCTCAGCGGCAGCAGTCGGCGAGGCCGGGCCGGTCGGGCAGCCGCTCATGCCAGCTCGTCACGACTCACGACCGCCTGTCAAGGGGGAATGTTGCGCCGGGGATGTCAGCTGACAGTGACGGAACGATCTAGTGGAGGTCACTTGGGGGAACCGGGACTGCGGTGCCGGTGCCATTCTGGTGGGGCGAGAAATTATACAACTCCAGGCGCGTGTCAATTTTTGGATTAGTCTAATATCGAGACGTTGATTTGTTTATTTGATGTATTATTCCACAAGCCTGCTATTTAGTTCAACGGAAAAAGCATAGGCTTTATTCTTGGTCCGACCAAACCTGCCAAAGAAGATAACTGTTTACCCGTGCCATTGGCATAGGTAATCAATAATATATCTGTATTATCGCAGTGTGACAAATCAAATTTTTTTATTTCTCATGATATTTACCAACTCTGACGCATCAAAATACACAACCATCTACTCTATCTAGAGTGAATCGAATCTCAACAAGTAACAACAATACCACGATAGTTTCTCGCTCGTCTTACGCTGAATAGTGCGGCTCTGACCAATCGCGATCCTCGCTTCATCAGCGTTCAGCGTCCACCTCTCGGCACAGACCGTACATCGCAGCATGAACTGTGCGTGCAGCCAGCATGTCATTTCCCGGGACAGATGATGCTTGCCCATGGGAACGCAAAGAAGGCGCATGACAACGCCGAACACACAATCGGTGGCCGAGAGAAGATCGCGCTGCTCTAGCTGGAGCAGTCTGATGATGTCAGCCTAATAGCAGAGGAATGACCGGTCATTGGCCAATGCAGCGCATCCTTTGCCTTACTGCCTCCTGCCTCCTGCCCTGCTGCCTGTCTGACTGTCTGTTTGCCGAGATGTCTATAACTTACAATCATTCGATACCGGCCATGGAACGATTTCCAATCAGGTTTGCAGCTTTTCGAGAGCACGCCAAAATATCGCCGGCTGTGGGATATGAAATGGTAGACGATGTGGTAGACGGCAATCACGTATTTTATGTACTAGTGGGCGCAGAACTGCGCCGCGCCGAAGGGCTGAGCGAAGAGCACTTTCCAGCCATTATCTGACACGTTTTATCACATTTCTTTCGCCGACGAGTGAGACAGCTACGATTGTCGGGTAAAACGTTTATACATTTTGATCAAAATATATTTCGTTATCGATTGAATTTCAAGTAAGTTTCTCTCTTTACACGGCAGAAACGTCTATGTGCATGGGCTGTTCATGGTGTTCGTATAAAGGAGGAGCATCGAAGAACTGTTGCGGGTGGTGGCAACTGGCAATCCTTGTGTGCTAGGTATATGGCTACAATAAATAAAGGTAAACTTCTTCAGCGATTAAAATTTTAAGCCTTGGAGATGAAAATTTCCTCCACCCATAAATCCCAAACACGGGCAGCGCATTTTTCAGTGATCGGAATTAACATAAGAATTCGTGTTGTCACTCAAAACCCATATACCTTCGGAATGTAGTAAAAGGATGGGATGGCCTATGCCCAAAGCGTGAGATTGCACGCAAGCGAGCCGAGACAGTAGCTGTGTAAAAGGCAAAACGATTATAATATAATGGCTCTGCTCCGCGCCGGTGTTACAAAACTGTTTTCTGTTTCGGTAGTGACATTGACAAGTGACCACTCGTTATCTAATACACTGGCCTTTAAAAAAAAAGTGCGTCGTTGGCCATCAGAAGCGTTGGAAAAATGTTGCCGGCTTCCCACTTTTATACGAGCAGGGCATGGACATGCGCGTAAAAAAACTGTGCGGAGATCGCGATGAAGGCTGCAATTCCTAGACTCAGTGTGATATTAAAGCATTCCGTTTTCATAACCATCTCTTAAAATTTCCGCGCCGCTTTTCAACGGTTCTTTAAGTGGCGGGAAATCGTGACGTCACAAATTTGAAATCACTAACGCTCCATCTTGCGTGGTACATATTATGCTCCTGACCTCTCTATGTCCATGTCCAGACACCATGACAATCGATCTTCTCTTCAATCATGCCTCTCAAGTCGTTTTTGACTTACTTAATAGGGTTGATCTTGTTCCCCTATTAATAACATAACTTATCTTTGAATCCATCAAGTTTTCAGTTCAAGTTTCAACTTGATAAACGCGCAGTGTCTCGAAGGTGAGGTGTTATAAAGCGTAGCTTTGCAATTTCAGCGGACCGGTTCGATACGTAAAACGGTGCACATTTATCACCAATCAGTTCGGCCAATTCCGGGATGGCTCCAGCTCCCAATTAAAATACTAACGAGATGGCCGAAGTGCTTGCCGAGGATGTCTACAGCTCGGGAAAGCTCATTCGATTCAGTTCGCATCGCTTAGCTGCTTGCAAAAGTAAGATTGAGATAAGAGAAAAAATAAATCTATTCCTCAATGATTAAGGAACACAAATATCTAGGCTTGGATCTGTTCGGCAAAAAGGCGGTTGGAATATTAGTGAAGTTGCCAACTTTTCCATCTCCCCTGCTGCTGTTATCACCGCAATAACAGTCAACCTTGACTGAGCAGGCAGCGGTAAAGCTTCGGCAGGCATAGAAAGGTGAAAAATCCTGTGCGCGCTCTCTGTAGGCGCAGCGGAGAAGCTGCACGCCCGGCACCTCCACCGAAGCGCGACCAATAGCAGCGGTTTGAGCATATACACTCATTCAAAATGTAGATTTCTCGTGACTAAAAATCCACGGTGCACAATGGCATAACCCCACAAACATTACTTCCGACCGGCAATGTGCCTCTATCTATACTAATCACGTCTCGATCCCTTGCATTCTATATATAACATAATAGCGACCACCAAGTAATGCTATTAAATGCTATGTCCTCCTTTCCGATTCGATATCTAAGATACAGAACGCCGCCGCATCTTGTAAGACCGTTGAACACCGAGAATGTGTGCAATCTCTTGGCTGCATTGCCCAAGGAATGCACGCGATAAGGGCCAATGTGTGCACATGGTCCGTCGGTACGGTTACAACGCTTGGTGGAGCTCTGCACCGGTACCGGTACAGGTACACGAGGTACAGGTACACGGTCCAGCCTCCAGATTGACAGCAATGCGAGGTCCAAGGTGAATGGACAAGACAAGAGATAGCACTTTGCTTCGAACCACTACACGCACGTATGTAAAGCTACTTGCTGGTGACATTCTAATGATTGTCTTGCTAAAAGTGAATAATGTGACGATGTTAGTGAGGAGCATAAGAGTCTTGTGTCGTGTACATTTTTAATTAATTTGGTAATTACTACAAATAATGGTGTAAGAAATCACCAACGTGCTTTTTGAACTGTGGTTTTTGGCCCAGAGGATGGTTGCAGTATTTTTTCTAACACCTATTAAAATTATCAGATACATCTATGCTGGTTGGTATCGAAAATTGGATACGGGAAAGCAACTATACTTTACACGTGAGCTAATTCGGTTAGTTGCATTAATTATAATCGATGTGTTTCAGTCAAGTGAATAGTTTCTTGGCGTATAACCGCTAGACACATATCTCCTCTGTCATGTCATCTCCATGCTCAGGAGTCAGGAGTTTGTTTGTGTGACACGAGTGATTGTTTCCCCTTTGAAGAGAACACGGCGCTAAGCCAGGATCAGCCGAGTGTTTGCCTGTCTGAAGGATGCTACTCACCTCAAGAGGCCACGTTGTCCGTCAAGTGCACGAAGGCGAGAATCCGACACTCTCTCGAACCTGAAACAGATTAATTCCCACAAATCAAGCAAGTGACATGCAAGCGTGCGAGCTCACGCATTAGGTGACTGCAGACGAGAGACAACCGCTTTCTTCGGTGTCTTCGATGGAAATAACCAGGAGAAACAGTTAAAAAAAACGTAGAAAATATAGTTTTTAATTTTCAACATGATGTTTGCCGCTGGATATATGAAATTTGCATATTGCTAAATCGTCCGTATTTGTAGTTACTTGGTGAACGTATGTGTGTTCATATTTTAGAGTCAAGCCTCTTCAATATTATAATAATCTTAGATTGACGTCAAAATCGATCAAATAAAATATCTTCGTCGATATGTGAAGGCTACGAAGAAGATTACGCAAAAACGTATCGATTTGTTCACTACCCTCCGGTGCTCGGCTTCGACATATGATACAACGACGCCGCCGACGACTTCGGAAATTCACCGCCGCTGGCAAATCATTGCTCGCATATACATTTCAAAAGACGCTCCTTGTAAAATATTTCCAATTAATATGCACGCCCATAACGAACAATATTGCATAAAGTGTGTATGCGCGAATTAATCAGACCAATTTGGCGCAACATGTTGTGTGTGTTCGGCTTCGGCGCGGGCAAGAGAGCCATGTGTTTAGCAGCCCACACATTCCCCTTTACACTGCACGCTCACTGCACATTCTACGTTTCAAATCGCGCGTTGCAACAATCCACATGCGACTTGGTGGGCCATGACTGCGGGTCCAGATCCTACAAACAGTAAATTAATTACTAGATGTCAATTTTAAGATAATTAAGAGTTGTGCAATTAAGAAATGGGAGGCTGCGCTCATCTATGTACGAATAGAGATGCCTTGGAGAAGTTTGTGCTGACATACGAAGGCAGCAGGTGGATTTTCATGGAGATGAAAGAGAAAATGAACGGAGGAGGAAGTGAAACTAGTTCATTTTGAAACGCATTAAAAACTGTATCGATATTTTGTCTGAACTGACGTAAAAGATGAAACTTGGATGTGTAAAACGTGTTTTATATAGAAACAGGAGATAGGAGGGGAATAAAATCAAGTAGGTACTTCTTGTACCTACTGGCTTTCATGTAATACCTATATAGCTGAAGTGCAGTTGTTATAGTTGTGGTACAGACTATACAGGTATGTGTTATGGTTGTTATATCAACAAAGAATCATAATTCTGTAATTATTATGTTTAGGAAAAGCCGCAGAAAATGTATAGTATAATTGGAGAAATATAAAAGGATCTGAGGTTTTTTGTTATTTAAGTTAAGATGTTATAAGTTAGGCATTGCGTTTGTAACAGAACCGATGCGTTTTATGCTATGAAGAAAAAGCATGCAAAAGCCAGTTTTATAAACCATATAAAATGCTCATCGCTTTAATGTTAATCAGCGTTATTGTTTGATTACAGTAATTATTTCGGTTTTTCTGTTCAAATAATAATTAAATTCTAGTTAGTTATAAAAGTAACAGATTTCTCAAATAAACATACGTTCTATATTTTACGTAACGAGCAAACACACCACAGTTATATTTTCAATCAAACTGGTCAGTGTATGTGTAGGTATACATAAATCCCCGACTACCGAACTATATGCAGAGAACTATCTACAAACTAACCAATAATTGGAAGAAATGGACCATAATTATTTCCAAGGATGAATTATAGCCAGTGTTCCATGCCCGTGGTGGCAATTGGCAGCGATACCTGAAGACACATCCACACTCGAGGTATCGTCTGTCATTGACAAATGGCCAATTCTTGCAAAATAACGATCATCCGCACCCGAGAAGTCAGAGTGCTGCACAGCGCTGGAACCACTTTGAGGACGATCTAATTAAAGGGGAGTGGCGCTATCGCTTGCAATCAGCATAAATCAGCGGCTGATTACGAGCCACAATGCTACCCGAGGCGAGGGCCCAACGACGCAGCGAGTCAGCAAGTTCCGTGCATCGTAGTCGCACGCCTGCTATATCAGTGCCCATGCGTATACGATTATTTTAGCGACATAAGTCAAAGTTGTTGCTGAACTTAACGATTCTCAATTTCACTTTCCTAAAACAGGCGCTTGTAAACCCCCACTCGTCTAATTAAATCGCTTGTGTTAAATAATAAAAAATAAACGATTCAGTGTCTATTTTTGTTATATAGCTCAGCAAAGATTTTTTTATCCGCGATCTTGTTACACACAAGATCATGCTAATTTTTCAATTAGACGTAATACTATTCTGAAAATCTGCTAAACAAGCGTTGCCTTTCAATTTCTATCGCTAATTAGCAGGTGGTGTGTGGAGTGCCGCAGGGTACATGTATTATCCCACTCGGAAAGAGAGATGACTCTGTTCAGCTTCAGGATGACGGTCCTTGGTCAAGCTGACGAACATCTGACCGTCGATCGCCTTGACGTCTTACACCTGACGTCGTCACTCGTCGAGGCACAAAGAATTCACATCAACCTGCCGACCGCGATCAATTAGTCCGCACATATTCACGTTAATCTCCAGCAACGTGTTCATGATTACACAAGGAAGACATACTCGCTCGCACTTAGTCATATAAGGCAACGGATAGATCTAAAAGAAAATGCTTCAGCGCCAATTTATCTTTATGTGATTATATATGCGCATTTGCAATAAATGTGGGATTAGAAAATATTGTATAATCTACGCGATCAAAAGATTTTCTTATTACATGAAAATTAGTTGGGAGCCGGGGGTAGGTACAATAGATAGCGTGGTCAGCGCTGCACCATTCGTCAGGATTTAAAAGCCACCGACACGTACTAATAAAACAACTGTGTGTCAGAACATTTGATTTACAATCCTAGTTCAATGTTATTTGCCGCCAAAAGTGCAGTATTTCATGTTGATGCGATTTTTACAGAAATATAAACTAACCGTTTTACAGGAAGGAAAAAACGCAGTAGTAATTATAATGCATTTTCTAAACTGGTTTAACGTCTATAATCAGAGCTGTGAGTGGAAGTTTTGGGGAGTAGATGGCTATAACTCACTAGAGGTAATTTCTCGACACGCAAACTATTCAATAGATAAATATAAAAACATTGCTGAATGGAATCTCGCAATGTGAAGTTCGAAAGTGCAGTAAGTACCCTGCATGATGCACCATGCAGTATGAACAGCCTTTTTGTTGCTTTTAAGAGTTGAAAAGTCCTTATAGTGGACAAACGATCCCGGCGTCGAAAGAGTATTAAAATACACCCATAGGTATAGTACATGCATGCGAATTTAAACGTTCGTTTAGCCGCAGAAATTACCTGTCCCAGAGTTTAGTGTCTGCTGATAAAAAGTATTTATTGGAAGATGAGGCTGGAATGGTTCTCGACATACGTGAAACGAATATTATTAGACCAGCTCTGATGATCTGGTAATGTATTTTTTCCATGCCTTCCCAGGCGCTGTCAATCCAACGCTTAGATTCTTTCCGCTCTTGAGAAAGAGATTCGATTTAAGTACAAATCGAAACATATAAAAAGTCAAATTTTTGCAACATTTTTATAAAAAAATATGGATTTTTTGGATAGAAAATCCATACTCCATAACCATGCATTCACTTGCAATGCATCTTCGAATAATTTAAGACCTTTGAATGTAACTTACAGTGTGCCATAAGATATCGATTGTCCACCTCATAATCGGTACCTACCCACGCATTTTCGTCTAAAAGCGACTAAAAGAAAACTTTCCAAAACGCCATACCCGAAGTCCAACGCAATTGCGTAATGCGTATGTACGCGTATGTGCGTCTATCGCATGTTGGCGAAGAGCCCCTCGAGCGTCTCCGCAGATAAAAAGCAGCGGCCGCGGTCCAGTTTTCGAGCGGAAGAAACGAGTGCCCGGGGGTAGATGAGCTGGGACAGGATGCCAAGGGCAGGCCAGGCTCCCATTGCGGGCCGATGCCGTGCTTCTTGAGCTCTCCGCATTCACCTCGCATGCGATCATCGAGCTCGTATTGTTTAGTAGACTTTACACTTTAGAGAGGTGCTCTTCTTACACATAAAACATACGCGGCATTCGCAGCTCGAGATCACTGGATGGCCTGAGGCGTCCAAGTTCATTTCTTTCGTGTGATCTTCTTGCAACATCTTCTAACGGCATGCGTTTATAATTTCGATAAACTGGTTCGTCGATTTAGCAAATTTTGGTGGTTGGTTTTTGGGAATTAGACTGGACGTGTAGGCATTATAAATCGTTTAATGTTAAGTCAATCACTCTGAGTTTGGGCTGCAACTTGCAATTTCGGTGACTTCTAATTCCGATTTTGATTTAAACTTTAAAATCCCAGTTTGCCTCATATGTTTCAGAGTTCTTAAATAATTAAATCCTTTTATGCGACTAACTATGCAAAATTCAACTATGCGTTGCCAGTTTCTCAAATCCAATCATTTGGTCGAAATTTCAGCATTCCATAACTTCCCGGAATCACACACTACAGGTTGTGTTTTCATTTTCTCTGGTTAGTGTGGAAACTAAATTCTCCCTAAAAGAGTGACGCAGATGCTATAAAGTAGCAGGTATAATTAAAAACTATTTGAAAAAGTTCACACTTTAAAATTAACGAAATTGTGACGAAAAGTCGTCATTACCCACGAGTGACCTTGAACCAGAGGGTTTTACATATTCCTGTCTTTTGTATTCAGAATTTTAGGGGTTGTAGCTCGAAAATGAGTTTGGCTTCGGTCAGGGACTGCTACTGGGACTGCTTGGACTCAGTGGCGTAGCTCCCACTGGTGTAGCTGGTGCGGTCGCGCCAGGACCCAGGAGCTTTACACAGTCAGGGGGGGGGGTCCACGAGCATTGGCTCGAGGGCCGTGAAAGGATGAAACGGATAGTGAATCGCTGGTCCGCGATCACACATAACATATATACATGACAATCAACGAATTTGGACACCATATTTGGCTACAGAGGTCCTAAAACCAAAATTTTTTGACATGACAACAAGTAGGTATGGTGAAACCGGTGTATTGGATTTCAACGTTTTTTGGACAGTTTTTGCAGAATTACTTCCCCCCCCCCCCCCAACTTTACTTCCTTTGTATAGCCGGTTTTTCATCAGGAAAATATACTGCCCGCCGTTTACATTTTACCAATAGCCAAATTTGGACCATGTGCGAAATAAGGGATAGATATATTCTGATGTACTTGTTTGGAAGCGGAATACCTCATTTATAGACTAGAAATTGTATAACTCATGAAATAACTCCATTATACTGTGTGGTGGCAAAAACGAACAACAAATTTGGTCTCCTTTCTTGAAGCCAATTTCCCGGATGATGGGGGGGGGGGGGGGGCGGAGGGCCCATCTTCAAACCTTGCACCAGGGCCCTGCAACCTCTAGCTACGCCACTGCTTGGAATACAGGGACGCATTGGGAGTTGGAAGTTGGGACTACAAGAAACCTCGCCGAGTCTGACAAGGGGTCCACCTTCCAGCGACGGCGAGACCGACGTTTCAATAGCAGGCCCTCCACTCTCCAGCGAGGAAGCCAACGCTTCTCATGAATCAAACATTGCACAACGCACAATCGTGATTAGCCGCCCTGGTACAAATAAATCAACGCAGCCTCATTGGAAAAAATGCGAAGATGTCACCGCGCCGACTCTTATGAGATGCCGACAGGTCAATGGAATTAAACATACGTTTCCTCTGATTGTCTTTCCTTACCGTACCTTGGCTGGTAAATGGCTAGCGTGTGGTACAGTTTTTTGTTTATCTTGTGCCGCTTCAAACATCCTTGAGGGTAAAAGAAGATCGTGTACTGGGCTTGGCATGGATGGACTTAAAATAATCGGTAAGAAATATTTAAACAAAAAATCGGAGCACATGTATACATGGTAGCTAAGCAACTTTCCTCGAAGAATAATATACTCTCCGAAGAAGCTGAATATGTCTTGTTAATAAAAATGACGTCATTTAAGTATGAGTTATGACCGCTTTCATTAGGTATTGAGCCTCTGTATTAAAAACCCATCGCGCGTCCAGCGTGCTGGTAGGGAAAAGTGCGCGCGGGACCGATGAAATTGTTTCAAACTCTCGCACGATCTCGTAAATTCATCAAACTATTTTTGTGTCTGTCGTCCCATAGAATTTTTCTAATTTTCTTCATCGTGATCACCAGGTTCGTTAACAATAGATCGAAGTTTTCAATCAGCTTTATCAAGACGATAGGTAATAAATTTGAAACTGCAAATTCTGCTTTCGGTGACCGAAAAGAATTGCAAGAGTAAATTTAATTAAATATTTCTGTCTTTACAGGGATGTAAACAGCCTTTCACCACAACCTGCTAATACGATTGTTTTTCACCCATGACAGGGCATTTTCAGTAAATTGTCGTGGATTATAATCGCGAATTGTCGATCATCACATACGCAACCGCTCCAGAAAATTCCATGCAGAAATCTTTAAAAAAATGGAGACTGCAGAATTCCTCTACGTCGGACCAATGTGATCTATCGTATGTATGAAGTCCTTACTATCTCGAAAGGCCTATTGCTGTTTAGCCCTTATAAAGAAGGATCCACCTAAAAAGCTAAATCCTTTTATGGAATATATCGACGCGAAAGGCAATTGTTTCTGGTAACAAGTATATATAGAAGAACAATCGCGATCAATGTGCCGGCAGGTATTATCCTCAGTACCTAAGGTACCTATATATCGCTATGCCATAACACCATGTGCATCAGCCTATTATCTACCTACTTTCTGTTTGTGTGTAGCACATACCGTGATTTTAAAATATCGGTTTTCTGCCTTGCTTTATTGTTATCGAGATAGGAAATCATATTATTTTATATTGTTCTTTCAATTTCCAATAAAGGCAGAAAGGGGTTTATAATGAGCCAGTTACTGCAGCTGGAATCTGTTTCAGCGAGGTGGTGTATAGGTACCTATACAGAGATCCGCAGTGGTTGCTGCAAATACCTCACCTACGTGATAAATGAATGAACAGTGCAGATAAAATGAGAAATAAAGAGTTGGAAACTGTAAATGCATTTATATCACGCAAAGATCTAAAAAAATAACGCAACAAAGAATGCGTTTTTTGCTTTATATGATAGCAAAAAATGAACCGCATCTTCAAGACATAAATTGATGCTATACGCATTTCCAGATCATAAATAAATAATTGCTGATAAGTCTGCAAAAGGCTGTTATACATTATGTACCATTGAACTTTTTTTACTTCTCCGGCGGAATTCCAGCTTCTAATCCCGTTTAGAAGTTTAATTGCTGGTTTTTGACAGCGCACCTACTACTGGCGTTATAATTCTTATCAGGAGGCCCAGGAACGGCCGGTAGCAATGAGAATATAGGAAGTCACGAACTCCAAGATCGCAGCGTTTCTAGGACTAATTAAAACATGACATCGTAACAGAGGAATATCACATATAACCTCAATGGTTCGAGCAAGTACGAGCACTCGTTCGACCAGCATCGATAATAATATATTCAAATGATGCATTGGTCCACGCTTTCTGCACACGTCTTTCACATAAATAATCTGCAGATCTGACCACATTCCTCATATCACTACCAGTTTGATACTGGATGCTGCGACACTTGGACCAGATCTCGCACTAGGGGTCCGTTAATTGCTGCTGTTGCTTCATTGTGTTCCTGCCTAGGAACCCGTAGGCACCGTTTAAGCAATTAAGAATCAAGTGCAAAATGGTATTGCTGTTAAATTGGAGAAAATGAAAGCAACGTCCTTACCTTTTTTATTTAATTACATGAAATTATACATACTCTTGAGGTTGATCCCCACTGACAAAAAGTGTAACGTTAAGTAGTAAATTCGTTCAATTGCAAATTCCTCTTGTAAAGTGTTTGAAGGAACCAAAAATTTCCCAATGATTTTTTTTGCGCTGCCAATTTCAAAACGATCGTCATTGAAAATGTTTTTAGGGCCATGCGTGTCGCCCGCAAATATAGGATTGCGCGTTCCGTAGCCACCAATTTATTTTGTTGGAATAAAAGGGCAGCTTCCAATTAAATGCACTTTTCACACATCTCAGAAAATCATTGCAGCGCTGCACTGGATTAGACACTAGCTCCAGTTTGTCACGCCACTTCGGGATGTCCAGGCCCGCCAGAGGAACACGTGTGATAGAAGCTCCGGGCGGAAGAACCACCTACCTACAGGAAGTCGCAGTGAAGGTAATGTGTGTTATTGCAGCAGTCTCCCTGCTAAAGTGAGCGTGCTCGCCAACAAGATGCTGCAACTGCTCGAAAGATTAGAATTTGCATACATTATTGATTCTTTTCGCCAGTATAGTTTGTAAGGAAATCTTCTTTATTCGTCATCTGATAAATATATGTAATAAATAATAATAATAATTTCCTAGGCAACATGAAAACGTACGTGAAACTACCTTTTCCTTGTGTGTATGTGTGCACGGTTCATTGTATGGATTATGCGATTACGATTATAGTGCATAATGCACTCGCTCGTATTATTATAGAAAGCCTCCGTTAATAATAGGTGCAGATAATATAATTGATAAGCGGAGTTCTCATCCAGGGGTCAATATGCAAAAGCAAAATTGATCAGGTGATCGTATTGTAAAGCCGTACCGGTCGTTTCAATTATGTCGATAAGTCTGCACTGACTTGAGAAGAGGCAACAGTATAATATTGTAGTACCTCTTCGTCAGATTTCTTTGAGCCACAAAGAATTTTCAGCGCTGCTCGGTGTCTAGTGTCTTGCAGCACTGACCTAACCCTATGCAGAATAGAATGCCATAATAACATGACCCCCGAGAAGTATTTCTTATAAGTACAAAGGAATTGTTAAAACCATATATTAACTGGGCGAGTTGTTTGCTCATCCCAAAACGAAGAGCGGATGAATAATGACGGTATACCCGTCTGTCTGTCATGGCGGGCTCGGTGTGTGATTGAGCAACGCAGGTGAAATAACACCGCGTGGATTTCAGTATATTATGCATAGAGGACTCGTGTGTGTAGTATCATGCAATGCACTACCTGTAAACTGAATGGGTACTACAGGAGATATATTGCCAGCCTGGGTCATTACCTGTAAGATGAAATTAGGTGAAAGGCTGGATTAGATTCAGATGCTCTTATAAGTGGCTCCATTGTGGCTGTAGAAAGATTGTTTGTCTGTCTTCATAACTCTGTAGCTGTCTTTTGTTTGAACCAATTTGACGGATCGCGTATTATCATTAGGTATCTCTGGAACTGTACATCTGCGAAGAATTTTGTGATGCAACCAACTATATTTCATCTGGCACATGTTTCTTTGTCTACACCAAAAATATTTTCTACCGATGAGACACAAAGACTTTGCGTGCAAAATTACTACAACTCTCACATGTTCGAACAAGACAACGCCCTCGCTGATGTCACAAAATAATAGGCACACAAAATGCCAGGTCTTTCCCATTTTCATTTGCGATTCCCAGAACATTAATAACGTGTGTCTTATCCGAGAAGAAAACCGTCTAGGTACACACACAGCTACAATCTTTTGCCAACAAAAATCCACACACTTCAGACACATTGAATACTCAATCCATGCTGCATATAGCGGTGATTTCAATGCACTATTACATCGCATCCGAATACAATGAAATTAGAGGGCAATTTAATGCTGCGCCGCGCGCTGTTGTGTTAGTTTTCGGTTCGGTTTGATCGATGGCATGTTCACGAGGTACGGTACGCGTGCGCACACGATCGCAGGCCGCACGCTCGCGGCTCGCTAATAGGAAGGCGGTGGTAACGGCGGCAGTGACAACAAGGCAAAATGGCGGTCGGGGACGCCGCGCGTCTTTCTCCGATGTAGGAAAAGCACGCCGCGCCACGCCGCGTCGCGCGCGATAGACGAAAACATGGCGCTAGAATCAATCAGTCCGCCGCCCGCCGCACGGCCGCTCGTGCCAGCCCCACGCTCTCATGACTGCCACATTTTGCTGCAACGCGATTCTTGTATGACGCAATCTGCTGATCTGTGCGCAGCTGCGACCACGTGATATGTAACTTCACAGATGAAAAACTATTTCATAACACGAAATTGGAGTTATCTCATCGAAATGACGATATATGGATCATTTTCTATATTCTGTGTCATATTCCATGATCTCTTTGGGTACCAATACAAGGCACCGATACACTGCACCAATACCTACACCGATGCAATACAATACCTGTCACAGGCTTGCGTTGGGTCCCAGATTAGGTGGGGCCAAATAGCAACGGAAGGGGGGGGGGGGGGGGCGAGAATGTTCAATCCACAGAAATTAGGGGTTCCATAAAGGACACACACACACACACACACACACACACACACACACACACATATATATATATATATATATTTTTTTTTTATTATTATTTTTTTTTTTATAATTTTTTTTTTTATTAATTAATATATATACCTATATAGTAGGAACGTTTTTCATTTAGGGGAGGTTCATGACTTGAGGTGCATGGCTTGACTTGAACCTGATCCGAAAGGCAGGTCTGGGGCTGCCTCCCTCAATAAGATGGGGGTTCCGGGGGCGCAGCCTCGGGAAAATGTTGAACAATAAAGGGTATTTTCAAGCGAATCTACGCTTTTCAGAAAATTCATTATGTGGGGCTCGGGCTTACGCTCGCCCCCCCCCCCCTCCCCCCCCCCGCCCCCCTACGCACGCCTATGACTGCAATTTACGGTATACCTAAATGTAGATAATTGAAATTCATATGGAGTGGTATTTTTAATGTTCTGTTCTCATGAGTGGCCGATGATTGATGTTCAATTGTTGCAGTACAGGGACAACAATGCCTGTTCGATATTTCAATGTTAACAATATATTTCGCCTACATTTTGAAATGTTGTGAAAATGTTGTGGGCAAACAGCAAACATTCTGATCTGTCAATATTTAGCTAAGAAGGTGCTGACTCAAAGCTGACAATAATGGCGCAACGGCAAGAAGCACTTTGATCTACAGAATCGCAAATTGTGTAATGGCGTTGTATTTGAGCGTTCCTACCAATTACGTGGAACGGTGGTGATAGTATGATGGTGGCCATCATGCAAATTCAGTTTATCCCAATGATAGAAATAAACCATGTCGATGGTATCTGCATAATGTTATTCCAATTGATGGCTGCAACAAGCATGATCCTCCGCTCGGATAGAATGCTGTGGTAAATGGAAAGTACGAGTTCAACCAGACAGTAATATGCAGTGATCCGAACAGAATCCAGTTTAACATACCTGGGTACTGCACACAATCATAATCATATGATATAGCATCTCAGTTTAAGGACCACGCCTTGATCATCCGCATTATCATTAGCTGCATCGCGCCGAGAGTGGAGAGGTGCATTTCCAGCACTCGCTGCCAGAATAGGCTGGAGATTTTATTGTCCTTGTTGTGGAGCGTGCAATAGTTTTTATTTTTGGTTCAATTATTTCCACGAGAATTTCTCATTTTTTAAGTTTCTAGATCAAATAAATGGCGTTTATCATTTGGGGGCATGAAACAATTTAAATTTTTATCACGTCGATATAAAATGTTTCGCTCCAGATCGTGAATGATTAATTATTTTAAGTACATGGACTCCTGATGGCAATATAAATATTCGCGCGATATATGCACGCAATTCAAAGCAGCCAGCCCTAAATCGAACTATTTTAGCCATTTTTTCTATGTTCGCATATATATATTATTACCCTTTTTATTTCATCGCAGTTATAACTCTCGAGTCATAAAGAGATAAAATTTTAACAACCTACAATTGCAACTCTGATTATACGCGCTGAATGAGCTATCAAATCTTAAATGTGTCTGTCCTCACACTTTTAACGCTCGTAATGAAGATGCAATATAATATTTAACAGACTATTACCGCTGATGATAATGGAATGGAAACATGAAGATCAGCCAATTGAGGCACAACAGCGGCACCCGACGCCGGTTGCTATCGTATCTCATGGCTTTGCGAAAACCACGCAAGCGCGCGAGCTGAAAATGTGAGTGACACGCCATTAACGAGCTGGTGTCCCACCAGCGCAGCCAGAAGCAACCTCAGGAGTCCACTGCGGTTGTTGTATCACAAGTATAGGTATAATAAAATGAGCGTCGGTTCGTTATCGAGCTCATCCCACATGACCACATGACCAAGAGCACTTAGCGACTAAAGCCCATTGTTGTTGACCGAACACAACACACGTATGCTGTGTCCCTAACATCTGGTCGGTACAATGCTTGCGAGATGATATGATGTGCATAGCAATGGCCAATTAGATTCCCACATACGGCATGTCTGCTGCAGCAGGGGCACTGGTGCTGTTGTGTTCTCTTCGTTACAATCACATTATGCAGATAAATTCCACGGGGTGGGCGTTTGGCTCAAGATTGCCTTTAAATGGCGTGAATCAAACAGGAAATATCTCTGTTTCAACATAAAAATTGTCTTGAATCTCAAATGAGGCTGGCGTCGTATTTTAAATTCGTCCACGCTCTTAAAAAGTGAATTGTAATTGCAATGTTAGACATGAAACGTCTTGTAAATGATGGCATAATATTGCCACCGTGACCATCCCGAGAGCAGCGAGTTGCCTTACGTGGAGACGCACGTCCACCTGATAAAGGTAATGCAGCTCTACCCGAGCCTAATCACTTAAAACTTGTCTTGAGATCCAAGTACCCAATTCATTAATATGAGATTCCTCGCAGCCTGCTCTTGATCGCGATCGCGCACTGCCTTTAAGAGACGATTAGAGCTTCGAGCACGAGCATCATTCCTGAGCGATCTTTACTGGATCACTAAACTTATCGCATGTTAACATCTTTCAACTCCTTTGCCATAAAACAATGCAACTGTCGGCGCATTTACCTGGAAATATGGACTGTTAATTGTAATGCTCGGTGCGACACTCGTTGCGACAGATTCGCTGTGCGGGGAGGGAGAAGCATGCAGGTGCAATGGTGTAGCGAAATGGGTGCAATCACAATTTTCTAGCGGATTAATTACTCAAAGTCGAGGGGGGACGGTGTATCTCCTCGGCGTAATGCCTTGCATCCTTGCAGCTGAAATCTATGCGCATATACGGCGATCGTTCATCACTAGTATCGTGAACGATGTAAACACACAGACGGTCAATCACGGCGGCAGTGATTGACTGACGATCAATTACACCCAGGTATCTTCTCCTGACACCTCTGACCACCGGGTGAAATCAATTTCTGGCCACCAAATGGCATTTATTATGTTGCACGTTGAGCAATTATGAGCAACTAATGCTTCATGCCTAATAAATTACAGGAGCATTTTGCTCAAAGCAGTACTAAGCGAAGCCATAAGTCAAATTAGTAGACGTACTACAGCGTTGCAAGTCTAGAGTGCGTCTATTCTATCCTCGCAAAGTATTAGCATAATTAATGCAGCTAGTCAACCTCCCTCGCAAATAGAGTCGATCATATCGCCGCACCGATCTATCCTTGGCGCGGTGAAGGGAGTGAATCTGTCTGGAGTCTTGGGGTGACTCCGCATCCCGAGGGCACCCCAGGGCGTTTGGGCAACGGCCCATTTTCCAAAACTCCTCCCTTTTCAACACCAATGCTCACGACTAAAGATCCCATAACGATGATAAAAATATGTATTCCAGTTTATCAAGTGTTAATATACGCTTGTTGTGTGGTCTACTAGATAGTGTATAGTATTCCATGCTGGAGTTGGTTGCATGTGTTATGGATGCTTGAAATTTGACATGACGCTGAATTGTCGCGCTGGTGTTCGCGGTGCCGTTGGGTGTGGTGAATGATCTACCAGAGGCATAAGTCAAACTAAAATAAGAAGCCCATCCTTGGGCGCAATTATTTATCAGCTGGCATAAATCATATGCGCGGTGCCATGCCATGACACAAAACTCATTTGCAAGAAAAGAAACAGAAAGTGTGTGGTGGCTCCATTCATAACCAGGTGAAACGAATATGGGTGGCAGTGATTTAATGCTTCATTGGAACGCTTGATGGCTATTAGACAGAAGGTTACATGGGCCACTGTAAGGTTGCAAATTAAAGACACATTTTGCAACATTTTAGCGGATGGCAATTTTGTAATAGGTCGGCGAGCCTTTGGAAACGTGTCTCAAGTTTACTTGAAAGTATTGCCAGAAAGGGTATTGGAAGAAAATTGTCTTTCGGTCCTTAGGGGCATTTCCGTTGGGAAGTAATTTATGGCGTGTCTCTGCGATATGAACCGATTTGCGACTAGATG
This sequence comes from Nemoura dubitans, assembly GCA_921293005.1. Lineage (NCBI taxonomy): Eukaryota > Metazoa > Arthropoda > Insecta > Plecoptera > Nemouridae > Nemoura > Nemoura dubitans. The sequence continues at coordinate 25,521,947 of OV121074.1, forward strand.
TGAATGCGATGGTCAAACAGAAGTTTACTGTCAGTTTAAATATCGAGGTATTTTATACGCCAGCAAAATGTTATTTCTTTTGGTACGTGGAACACTATCAAATGGTTTTATGGCATTTTATATGACGTGATACGTTAGGCTCGGTGCTACGCAAAATTAGAAATCAAAGAACCGTTATACTTAATTTTTCTTTTTGATTAACTTTAAGGACCCTGCATTTTATATTTCCACGCCTTTATAAGAGTTTGGAGCTCTGCATTGCAACTGGTGCTTTTATCACCGGCGTTTTGAAAAATTGCGTTGGATTTTTTACTGTACACTCAGTGCACACCAGAAACTCAATACCAGAAACTCATTTGTGCGCTCTCCAATAATATTCATTTATGTTAATATTTATTCAATGTTTATCTTTATTAGTAATTATGTATAGATCGCTATTGGACGCATTTCGCCCAAACAAATAAAAGTGTATACACACCGATCACAGTGGAAACTTCTTTCAGGTGTAATAAATTATTCGACTGGCAGAAGCGGTAAGTGGCACCAACTACACAGATTGATTGGAAAGTCTTAATCAACTGGTTACCGGGCTGGCAACGGCCAAAGGTAGTCAAATGCGAAGCGAGCGGCGAACGACACTAGAGTAATAACTAAATTATCGTTTTAAACTGTCATAATCGGAATTGATTATGTTGTTAAAAATGTGACAGCTCGAGTAATAAACATGTTCATTATATTGCGAGCAATTTTTTTTATCATTTAATTTTGTTGCCGAAGAAGTCACAGCCAGTTTTTTTTTTTACTGGCTGCGGTCAGCTGAGAGAAACTATATTCAGTCCCACCGAGGAAGATGACCACGCGCTTCGACTGCTTTGTAACGATTAATAAAACCTATGAAACAGTCAATGCCGCCAGGCAAAATAAACATATCAAGCATTTTATATTTCCACATTCTGGGAGACTTAACTTTATGCATAAACTCATGATTTATTCTTGATAAAATTCAGAACGTTATAATAGCGTTCTTCTATATTTTTTTAGGCATAACTTTCGCAATCTTGTATATATTATTAGTTATATACATAGGACACAAATAAAATGTTTGTGTGACCTGTATAAAAATGCAAACTCAGTATCATACCTATATTCGTTGTTCGTTATGTACTCCATCACAGAATTAAAAATACCCAGCATCCTTTTCATTTGGCTACGCTAATTACAAATCAATAACACTGGAAAAATTAAATAACACCCACAAAAACGGATCAAGTTTCTCCACACTGCCCAAGGTTAATGTATTTGATACATCCACTCCCTGCAATAAGTGCAGTCCGTGTACATACCCTCATTAAAGTATGTAATCTTCATTAAATCAAATTGAACAGTGCCAATAAAAAGGCAATTGACATTTTGCAAATAACAGTTGGCAATAATATTAGCAGCAGCAATACAATAATGCTGGTGCGCTTACCACACCCTTCAATGCCCTCCTCCTACAACGTCCTTGATGCTCACGCGCCTCTAGGGATGGCTAAGGAAAGAAATTATCAGTATTCGTGCACTGTTTAGCTAGTCATAAAAGAGAAGTTTCTTTTTTTGCCTATGGGGAGGTTAAACTCATTGTTGACCTAAACCCCAAAGCAGCCTCTCACTGTAGCATATCATTGCTCATGAAGACACTATAAAGCGCTTGCAGTGCCTACGTACCTCTGGCTCCGATGGCCGATACGCCAGTCGCGGTATTACGATGCGAAATCGAAGGCTATCGGAAAGAAAAATGTGTTGCGCCTCGAGAAATAGACGCTGGTCGGAATTTTAAGTTTTATATCCCGTCCACGTTTTGGAAAGTCCTGCTGATGATCGCTGTAGGTATGCAAACGTACCTTGTTGCCTGAATTCTTTACATGGGTCCTATTAGTTCAGAATTTTCTATTGGTCTGTATAGATAGCCAGAGATTTAAAATATTATAAATTTCTTAGTTCCTGAAGCCAAATGTTAATTTGCTATTTCAGACGAGAATGGAACCAATTTTCCGTCTATATATATATATATATATATAACTAGCGGGGATGCTAGTACGGACTTCTACCACATGCTTCGTATTACAAATTATTAAACTGGTGTTTTACCGTTCTACAGCAGAAAATGTGTGTTAAGCTACCATCACTAATCACTCACGTACCTGATTACAGATAAATACCACTAATCAGGATATCTCGTACCTAGTTTGGTTAGAGAAATTAGCTACAAATAGAGTCATAGGTTACAGGAGAGGAAATGGCCAAGCCATAACGATGCGGAGCTATGCTAGGTATCTTCTGGCTGGAAAATTATTAACGGCTGGACATCATTTCAAAGAGAGTATCCCTGCTAATTGATGCGCCTCAGCACCTGTTATTCACGTGTAAATGTACTTGTTCTTATCTCTAATTGCTAGGCGCTAGCTTTGATGTAAGCATGTACTCGATTGTGTTAATGTGCTGCAGTCTTACAATGGCTCGAACAGGAATTGTATAAACGTTTCTATAGCGTTTTTGCCAAACATTCAATTTGAAAAGCCCGAACAAACGAAAAACAAAACGTTTTGTGATTTAAGTGCCTCAAATGATGTGTTGGGGCATACTTTCATCGTTAACACTAAACCGGGCTGCTAATGAAAATAATGACATGATATCTCACAAGTGATACAGCAGTGCGTATAGGTAACGAGATGAGGCTGGCCATAAATTAAAGAAAATCTACATACGAACGAAAAATAGCCAGAAATAAGGAGAATGTCAATTATTCATGCAAATAAGATCGAATATTTTCTCAGAATGCTCCTAGCACCCTTCTTCACATTTCCTTTCTTTCTTACCCTCGCGGTGTCGAATATTGACCAATATTAGTTTTTTTTACTCACATAACATTGTTATAAAATGCCGTTGGACCCATCAATATACACAAAATTACATCACTACCCACGACAGCGTTTTAACATTTCGGCATAGTTATTATGCAACGAGCGAACTGCCATCGAGCGCGAATTCCTTCACACCTGACATTGCGATGGTTGTTTGTCAGAAGGAGGAACCTGCCATTGTCATGCACCGCTTTTCCGACCACACACAATGACAGACAGATCGAGCAACACGACAGACAATGCACCTCTCACGGGGCCGCCTCTGCATGGTCTCTGCAGCCTCTGCATGGTCTGCAGCCTCTGCAGGCGACGAGAACCATCAGCAGGCGTGCGATATTGTGTCAAATTATCCAAGATTATCACAAATTGTTGGATACATGTCACTGAGTTAACATTGACAAGCTTTCATCTCCATTTATCACATCGTGTTGAACCTGTATCGTGGGCTCCAGTCTTATAAACTGGCAAAATAAGGTAAGAAAGTTGATTTATAGAGACTAGATGGCATCGAGTGCTTCCGAATAGGTTGCCGAAAAGAGTGGGCACACCACAAAGAGTGAAAATAAGTGTCGAAATGTCCCGCGGGTCTTGGGACGGCGTCAACTGCTCGTGCCGCCGTCGCCGATAACGATTGACAGCGACGGATGATCGGTTGAGGTGCTGCGATGGGCGTCTCACGACGCCTCACGCCTGATTTGGACAGCGTATGTCTGCACCGGCATGACATTTTATAACATGCTTGACTTGTCCTTTGCGAATCCGCTGACGTCACTAGTGTTAACCTCTGAGCAGCGCCCATGGACTCGAAATGGGTTTTGCGCGATGGCGTGCACACCCCATGCGACACCCAAAAGGGCGTTAAAGGAGCGTCTGCGCGTGGATGGATGGATGGATGAATGGAAGAATGAGCGAGCATGAATTGCAGGGAGCTACAACATGTCCGACGCGAGTAACACTGTTAGAGCAAGTGTGAAATCGTTTCGTGTAAGCGGGATATTTAACATTGTGTTCGATTCGAAATGGTATCAATCAACGTTTGAATCCATGGGCCAAAAACGAAATTTATATTGGCGAAAGTCCCTGCATAAAGTTACGAAGAACATGTCAACTTTTCTTAATCGGATCGATTCCGCATTGAATTTGCATCGAATCATTTGATAGTAACACTAAAATGAATCGTTATAAACTGGATCACAATTTTATGAATCTCCTTTCTAAAACAGAGGCCCCGAAAACTACTGGGGGCGTATAAAGAATGAAAGTTTCAATTTAGATCAAAATTTCCATTGCGTTTTGTGCCAATTAAGATATAATTTAATGTATAACAGCTTCGAGATCAAAGATCTATACCACACATGTTGTATATTATATAGGGATAGGAACTTTTATTTCAATTACTCTGTATCTTAGCCTAACACCCTAATTTGATTAAATGGAGTGAATTGAGAGAATACGTTCTGCCATGAAAAAATCACGCTTTATTTTGTACATTGCATGCTATACTCTGAGCGATTTGGCAGTGGCTCCGAGAGTAGAATGTTTCACTGATTTTCTATGGTGACAAAAGCCGGTACACCCCTGCTATTCCTGTGTTCGTCGTGTGCCCAGCACATTTGCATATACAGCTATCGCCCACCGAGATGGGTGCCGTTTTCACACCGAGATTGAATTCGGAACGGAAGGGCGAACAGTTTCAAAGCAATTTCTCGCTAGATATTGGTGTGCGGTAGATGCATAACTAAATACATGCAGACATATTTGATCTTTACTTAGAAAATTTTAGTACCGGTTTCTAATTTTGAGTAAGAAAGAACTTGTATTAGGGCATTTCATGACATCATGCTATTCAATAAAACACAACTTGTACCTGTACTAATGGCAGTACAGGTAATGAGAATTGGTAAATAGATTTTGTGTAAGTATAGCTCATAGCCCAAAACAGTACGACCTAGTACGCCACGACTGGCCCCGCAACTCCTTGCTATTCCAGTCCTATTTTATACTACGCAACCGCTGTTGTTGTACCAACTAACACAGAACAATAGCAGTACAAAGGTGATAATTGTTGTGGAGCTGTTGGATGCTAATTGGAACCGTTAACTAACTAATCTCTCTTTTTGTCGATGACTAAATGGTTGTCTCCTCACAGTGTGAGCTTGGGTTGAGTTATTTGTGTCATTAACGCCGAGAGTTAATGAGGTACGGGCGTTTAATTTGAATTATTTAAGTGCTGAACTCTGACGTGCCTGCATTTGACCCCGTGTCACGACGACTGTCAATCACTCGCAGAGTTTAATTAATATTTTTACCAGCCAGGTGGTATTCAGGGGCTTCAAAAGTGCGCGCATCCGTGATCCACCTGTTGAACGTAACTCGGCGCCTCCACCGCCAGCGAAATATAAGCTTGTAAATCTTTAGCACTGCCGCTTTGCGGTTTTCCAGTTCTCTGGCGGCGACAGTATGTTGCCATGACTGTAACTGGAGTTTGTCAAAGAGTTCACAGACTTCAAGTCTAGATTTGCATTGCTTTTCAACGCGCTTTATTGAATGAATGTATCGTGTACATCCAAGAGCACAGGGTGAACTTTGAAGGTAAAAATACATCAGATACATGTTTTGGTGATATTTTCATTTCTGTCACTAATCCATGTGAAGCAATTGCATCTTGTTCGTAAATTCCTCTTGTACTGTGGCTAAAGAAGCTAAAGCGCCACACCACATCTAACACAAGCAGTATACGGTCTATGCGCAAGTGACATTTCGTTCGTTTCCGTCTCACCCCTTCAAACGACATGTCGAATTCAACACAGACAGCTCCCACTGCGTTTCTCCGACCAAAAAGTGAGTCACTCCACACAGCAGCATGGCTATCGCCACGTGCATCCTAGTCGCGGCCCACGAAGGGAGACGGACATGAGATGCACGGAAAAGCACGTCTCATCAGCAAAACAGCATCCGCAGAGCACGTCTCTCGCCAGCTCCGTCTTCTCCTTCGCCGGACTCGAGTCCAGGATGCTGTTCGCTCTCTTGCTCGCACACACAGGAGCTCGTGATGAGTAGCTGTCGTCACGGTCTCGGTGTAATTACCGGGCAACTGAGCAACGCATCGCCGGCACCTAGATTCCCTCGGTGTCGTGACGTCGCGTCGAGAGGACGGCGTCGCGTGCATGAAGGAATCTCGGGTCAAGAACAAAAGAGTGGCGATCGACGCGGTCTGCCGTCTTGCTGATGGGCACTCGTGGCTTTCGAGTGATTGAGAAGATGGTCGGTGGAAGAACGGAGGTTTTTGCGCCGGATGAAATGAAATGTCGCTTTAGGTTTAATTAAAATTTAGCGTTATGTTTTGATTGTGGTTTTCGTTACGGTGAGGGTATGGCGAAGATGGAGTGTAGTTCGCCACACGCAGACGCTGTGGCGCCTGAATAGATATCCCTGACGAAATCTAGAGGTTAAATTTGTATTTTGGAAACTTGAAACCTGTTGTCCTCTGTGGTTTATCCTAAATGAAATTTAACAACATCAAGCTTGATCTCTGCTTGTTTTTTGAGCAGCTAATGCGACGGTGAAAAATTGTCGGGTTTTTTCGCGTCAACAAATGTGTGAAAACTGAACGCCATCCTCCGCGATGCGGTGATCTGATGGAGAGATGAGAACGAAATCTTCCTTGGCACACCGTTCATAAGCCCGCGAAAAGGAGGCATGTGCGCTTGCAGATAAATCAAAGTCCGATGTGCGCTGTGTGTTTGTGTATGTGTGTGTGTGTGTGTGTGTGTGTGTGTGTGTGTGTGTTTGTGTGTGTGTGTGTGTGTGTGTTTAGAAAGAGTCGCAATCTTCGATCTAGACGTCAAAGATCCGGTTCTCGCTGTCACATCCAATATCAATCCGCGGCGATCTACATCCTCCTCGCTATTAAAAAATTCCATCTCTGATTATTTTTACGAAACTTCTTCGGAGGAAAGATAATCTATTTCTGCGTCGTCCGGCACAACGCACACAGCGAAACGCCTACCTGGGGGCGCCTGTGTGAGAGATGTCTGGTCAGTAAATGTATCAGCGCCTATTTCCCCTGTACCTTCTCACTTCTCAGTACGCGATACATTTTAATCCATGCAGTATCCTTGACAACGACCGCGACCTTCGTTTGTTACGTCACTGATATCCGGATCGCTGGCTGCAGGTATGAAGATTTGGAGCAAGTTTCAAGATCAGAAAGGATGATTGATTTCACGAGAGAAAATTCACAGATCGACACCTACCTATGCATACGCAATGTGCCAAAAAGTGTGTTGGGTATATTTTATTGTGCAGTTCGATTTTCGAATTGGTTTGAATGTGGAGACTGGAGATGCGATGGAGAAAACTTTTCACTGAGTATTGATATTACAACTACAAGAACTTTCATGGGGAGGAGTTAGTAACTATCGTCTCGTTACAGATAGGGTCATCATCTCATTCTAATCACCAATTATCATCCTTCTACACTCTACAGGAATCAATGTTGCCATGGGTCCCAAAACTCTGTGTCTGGACATTTCATTGTAATTTTTCGTTCAGTTCGAAGGAAGTAAAAGAAAAAAACATTTTAGGTATAGGTAATAAAATAGCTTCCGAAATAATGCCAGAATTGTGTGCATTAATCACGCATAGTTCAAGCCGACCCTGAGTTTGAAGTGTGAGCCACACGAGATGCGTGAACTGCGGTGGCACGCGTGTGTGTTTGTAATTTGTATGTAATTACGTGCTGGGTATTACACGGGCCCGGGCGTGACGTCCATAGATATCGCCCGATAACATCTCGATTTCAGAAACAGCATCAGTCGCCATGAAATGGATCACTTAAACCGACGCCGTCTTAGACCATTTCTTGGACTTATAGGCTTAGTTACACACACGCCATTGAGCATGCTGTGGGCGTTACGATTTCACAGCATCTTGCATCTCATTCATCAATCGAAATCACGCATAATGTTCCATCACGATCAAGTTTACCATGCAGACCGAACCACCGTCACAACAACTTTTGCGAAATGGATTTTTGAAAATATTATGCTAATTAATAATTTTCAATTAGAAAACTGTATCAGATGATTGCAAAAGTCGCTGGCTACCTTTCAATGTTTTCGCAATGTTAATTTTGTATTGATTCTCTTTGACATATCGAAAGTATGGTCTCCCTCACCGTTTCACCATTTGTTTTGCTGAGAAGATGGAAAAATTATCTCATGCTTTGATCTGGGGATCGACATTCGTGCTCAAGAAAGATCTTCTAATTACAAATAAAACACCTGGTATATAGGTTCTAGAAATAATATTGATACAAATCAGATTAAGCATATTGCATTCTCAATCTCAATTTAGCGATAGAATCAACGGAGTGCCCATCTTAGACGTGGGCGATCCCACCTCCACGGAGCGTCTTTACTCTTTACTTTTGCAGCATCTCAAGTCTCATCGGCAAGATGACTGGCGACGGCATCTTCCCAGTATCAACCTCCCTCTGGCCAGTCAGAACTGAGGCCATATAGTATAGAATAGTAACATACATGGTCATATTATATAGCGTGCTATCCTTTAGAACATTATTTTTTTTCTATCTCCAGAGATGAGTTATCGAAAGATTTTGTCAAAAATAATGCATAATTAATTAATGTACACTGCATCATAGGAAAGTTTCCCAAATTTAAAAAATATCAAAATTGCATCCTATCTTCCGCCAAAAAATACAAAACTGAAAATCAACCTTCGAAAGAAAAAAGTTTGAGCGAAGGTTTATTTTGAAAAACTATTTAAACGCAAAAAACAAGTTTACAAGTTACAAATATCGAAAAATGTATGAAATCACGAAAGGAGATTCGATTCCTTGTCGGCCTCTGAATTCCCAGCTAGATCGCCACCCAATCCATCCAGGTCCCACTCCCAGCCAGGTCCCACTCCCAGCCAGGTACCATCCCAGTCAGGTCCCACTCCCAGCCAATCTTATTTTTATATCCAGAAATGTAGGTAAAACATTATATTTCAATTAATTTTAGTATACTTTTGTAAATTTTTACCTTGTATATGTACTGAAGATCCAACAAATGAATTGTATCATTTTAATATGGAATAATAATAATTTAAAAAAAAAAAATCCCATTCCCAGCCAGGTACCATCCCAGCCAAGTCTCACTCCCAGCCAGGTCCCACTCCCAGCCAGGTCCTGACCGCCCTCTGCAGACGCTTGACGACGACGACGACGACGACGACGACGACGACGGCACATCAGTGGAGGTGCCGCAGGGTGTAGAGGGCGTCGTGCATCTTGCAGCGAGGATGGACGCGACGGGTTAATGGGAGAAACATGTCGAGTTATAATCACCGGTCGTGTCGCCTTTTAATAACTTGCCCGATTTCATGCGAGCTTCTTCTTGGTCTTCATCTTCGCTTCGCGTCCTCGCGACGTGCTCTGGGCTTCCGAGACGTGCTCGGGTGCGAGAGAGGAGGGCTCCTCCTTCTGAGCAGATACGTCGGATCACGGTCGGGTCGCGTCAAAACTCAAAATGCGCTCTAGCATTGGGAAACAGCCGTTTATTTTGAAACTAAGTTGTGCACACTGATCTAGTTATTCTCAACCCAGAATGGTGACGCATTTATCATCTAATCTGACGAAAAATACTGTAAAAATTTTTAAACATCCGCGACCCCTTCCCCCTCCCCCCCCCCCCCCTGAACAGAAAAAAGGGACCAATTTTTGATACCATTTTCTAATTGTCTTTATGTTTCAGGTAAGTTGTAGCGGAAATAGGGATGGTTAGATTTAATTTTTTAATTTGTTTATTTATTATTTACTTATTTATTTGTTTTTTAAGTTTATTACGACTGTGGGCACCGCATGAACATATTCAAATCAACATCTCGGTGTCTGGAATATCATTCAGCACATCACTACTACACATCACAAGAGCCACATGACAACAAATAAACCGGCGATCGGCGATCGATCAAGATATCGTAAAATCAACTCCATGGTCAAATGCTGTGAACTAAGAAGCGGACCGACGCACCTCCGTGCAACAAGAAATGCCTAATTTCCAGTCGTTCGACAACATCGCGTCACTATCCTTGGCGTGGACTGTGTCCAGCCTCTGACAGAGCGAGACAAATCACATCCTTTCGTTTACTGCACATTAAACACAAACAACACAACATGTGCTGTCTATACACGACTTGCAAAAAATCAGCAACACTTTCTATAGGGGTTATGCTATCTGCATAATGCCCGCTTTCATCTGGCTATATAAAGGATATTACTACTTTGTTTTCCATGTGATTTAATTCGAGCGTGGAACGGGAAGACGCTAATAGCGGGTGGGTTTGTTGCAATGTGATTTACGATGCAGAATTAGCACCGGTAAATCCCATAAGGTGTCAACATGACCTTATGCCAGTCGTCAAATGATTATTGAATGTTTTGTCTTAGAGCCAGAGGTCATAATGATTTGCATAGTTCATATTACTCTGTAGGTACAGGATGTTAACCAAACATTCTGCCTTTGGGTGTGAGTGAGTTCATCTGATTTCAAATCCACAGAAATCAATAAAGCTGCATGCTTCATTCAATGTGTAAAGTCATACATAATTTATCTCGTAGATATTGATATGGGATAGTTCAAAGATGCCTGGTTCTCCAACAAGTCGACTTTCTTGCAAAAATATTGATGGGTTGATGCATAGTGTCTTGTAAAGGAACATCAAAGGTGGAACACACTGTGTACAAAGATCAGAGATCACGTAATGACGGCTTTATCGACCCAAGCCGAGACCCTGTGCGTAGATGTGCAAATTATTATCCAATTCTATAAATCACCTGCAGAACCTATGGCATGCTTTTAAAAGATGATGCATCAAACCAATACACTCAACTCGCTATATTATAATGGAGAGGGGGGCGATAGAATTACTAGGTGGGTAATTTATACGTGAAATTATCTATGACAGGTACAATTACGACGCTTGCTTGAATTATGTTAATAATAGATGCCTATGTCCACTTCCCTTGGGAATCGAGGACAGAAATGATATTAATTAGCACATACTCACGTTGATCAATAGCCCGAAAATCTGGCCCAGCCACATTTGACTTGGTTTCAAAGATGTACGGCTGTAATTTGTGAGGGGAAATCGATTCCAACCCAAACTGAACGTCTTGGTCACATAAGAATGGACGTGAGCGTGCTTTTATGTCCATTTAGTCAATCCGAGGTCAATATGTACCGAACTGGATCATTTCAAAACATATGGTTATAGATTATACAACATAGTTATTATAAATATTCCAACCCTGCATATACCTACATGAAAGTGTAGAAAGGAACCCTGTTCCTTTCTGTTATCTTTCTGTTCCTTTCTGTTCCTGTTATCTGTTACCCTGTATCCTTGAACCTCACTCATTTCAAATTAGCACAAAAAATATGATTTTTTGATAACACCAACGCCCATACAAATAATTATGCATGCATCTGCATGCATCAGCGGGCTGTCAATTGTTTCGAGTCGCATTGTCGCTGCATTAGCATGGGCTCCGATGAGCTTGATCTCGCGCTGGCAAAGGGCGGATAGCACATGCATGGGCTTGGGCGCACCACGATTTACACTGCAATTGTTTCGGCCGAGTGAAACGAAGAATCACAAGATGTGCCCACACTAAACGCCATCTCGTCCGGCGATGCTGTCACAGACGAAACACTGATGTCGTTCAGTTTAGTAAGTATTTGATTTCCCATTGCATTTCCCAGTGCATTTCGACGTCTGTTACTCTGCATAGCCGTTAAAATCTTAGGAGTAGGATGTCAAGGATAATTCAGAAGCGTCGCTGAAACAATGTGTCTATTTTCATACAATGCCATGCTCGGGGAATGTCACAGCAACTAGCCATAATGAGATGAATAATGATCTCGCAATGATGCATCTGGAGTTAAGACCATCCGCATAATAGACATTCTTCACTTTACTTCAAAACGCTTATTTCTATGCAAATTATTTCTCCAATATGTCAGATCAGGAAGCGATAGCGCGTGCCATGTGTGAATGACGCGTGACATCAAAGAATGACACCTGCACAGGCAGATTCGTCACCATGATCTCAACAGATGTTAGTCTCGGATGACTTTGGTCACATTTTCCAGTCATTTGTCAACGGTTTTGCAATTTGCATCTCTTTGCAATATGTGTGTTCGTCTGTGAGAGTAGAGAGTACGTTATAAGTGAGTGTGTGCGCGTGCGAATTCTTGAATGTCATCGATGGGCGGACTACACTGCGCTATTGGGTGTCAAAATCTTGGCATCGCTTTATTCTTGCGAAATGATTCGCTGGTTCTTCGACAAGAACAAAATTTACATGCGATAATGCATAGTCGATCATCATAAATGTGCGGTTCAATCGATTCCATTTTAGAAAACCCTACCTACTCGATTTGTTAAAGATTACAAAATTCATAGTTATGTCCTCTGTATAGGTATAGAAGGGATCGATCAGCAATCGCTGTGCGCTCTGTGAAGGACGCTCGAGCTAAATAAGAATTACACTACTTGTATAAATATAATACTTTAGCAATCATAGTAAGAAGGTGTGACTGCCATCAAAAGAATCTAACATAATTTCATCCTTAATGGTAAATGAAGAAATTCATGCGGCTTTCGTAAACGGAAAGCTATTTTAATTGGAAAATCGCTTGGATGTATCAGGAAAGTGAAAAACGAAATGTCAAAAACTTGATACTGAGTTTCTTTGTTGCAGCTTATAGACTGATATGTACTGATAGATGCAGGATTAGCCACAATAAAAGTACAAAGACACAAGTAAATTATCTATGTATATGTACACATATCATTATTTCAAATGTCGTATTTGAATAAAACACGCGGTGGCTATACGGGTAATCTTGCAGTTTGTTTGCAATGTCGAGCTATTGGGCCAATGTTCCGCAGCACGCAAGCAGTTGGGAAAGGTCGCCGGATTCAGCACTGACCCAAAGGGTACAAATAATTGTGCAAATTTGTTGCACTGCTTCGTGATCTAGATCTGTACACGATCTGGCCTTTGGAGATCTTCTGCATGAATTAGAAGAGACAGCTGAAAAGTTGCAACCGTTGATATGAATTGTTGGTATTTTCTGGGCTAATTGAAGATGATTTACATGCTATTGTGAAGTAAATCAATATCATCCGATCTGATCAGTTCATTTCGTGCGGCGCATCTTACTGTAATACCTTTGATGGTCATGGTTACAAATTTCTTCACATTAAGTTATAGTATATATGATCTGTCTATCTTCAATCATAATTCTACCCTACTAGTAGTTATTGCACATGTATAACCGTCGATCAATACTCACATCAAGTATACAGTATGCTATTAAAAACACGCGTGTATTGAGGTATATTTATTATTTATTGCGATTTCACCTGGTAGGTTCCCTGCGTTTGCATTTTAAACCGCTCGGCTGCTCCATATTTTCGAACCGCAACCCGCATCTGCTCATGAAACAGGCAGCGCTTCCTTGCAGAAAAATCAATCATCTTCAGACTGATCTCGTCAAATGTCGAGGAATCATCAAGTTTTTGACTTGCTCTTTAGCCTTGGCACGTCAAAATGCCATGCGCAGTGCACACATTACGTCCATACGAAGCGAAGCAGTGCAGCAATTCGAAATCGCCAAACACACACGGCGCGTCTACAATTAAAAACTGGCTGCGGCGGCGATCTGATTGTTTTTCTAGCCTGTCAGGTGCATTTCATGATAAAGTTCACCTTCTATGGCTCTATGCGTTGATGCACTTGAACTAGGTATTGTGGCAGCTGGAGGGGGGCAAGGGGGGTAATTGAGTGGCTGCATCATCTTGATTGGCATCTTGATCACTGATCAGACTGTCACCCGTGATTAAAATCGCTATCAATGCATCAATACATTTATATGAACCGTAACAATATGCCACAACTTTAATTTAATCGTGATACATATATAGGTGTAGTGTCAATTAATTATTTTAATTATTGAGCTTTAGTTAAATATATCCTATACGTAACGTATCAATTAGTTCTCAAATGTCTGAAGCACATGCCCAGTGTCATATTCATTATAAAACATCAAATAGCTCTTTCTCTTCGCTTAAATCTCAATCCTGAAGGGTCAAATTCTCTATATTCTCGGTGATTCCCGTGTACGTATGTCATTAAATCACCGAATTTGAAAAATGGTTCGCCAACCGACAGTTTGTAAAGTGCCAAGAATTGTATGGGCACAGTTACCATGCCACTAGTGTACAGATACGTACAAAGATTTGAGTAGAGAGAGACGTAAAAGTAATCAATGCGATCGATCTGAATCTCTATAATTTTATGGTAAAATGTCACACAAAATTTCGGCATCCCTTCGGATCAAATCGCAGGTGAAGCTGCTCGCCAGACGGTCGTCGAGCACCTGTTGCAGCCTGCAGGATCGCATTAACATGCAACACCAACGCACCGCCACGCTTGTCCTCAAGGGACGCGTGCAGCATCCCAAAGGATCCTCATCTCTGCACCGAGCACTCCCCTACATGGGGCCGCATTCTGCACTGCCGGCCGAGTGCCGGTGCATGGCTGAAACAATGCAGCTGGCTGGCAGGCTGCAGATACCAGCACTGTCCGAGCAGCACAGCGCAACAGCAAGGTTATTTCGACAAATAAAAACCATCGGAAGGACAGGTAAGTTTAGAATTTGCCATAAAAAGAACGCGTGTCTGTAGAAAATTTCTATTAACTGAAGATTCTACTTTATAGAGGCATACCTCTTTTAGATCGATACATGCCGGCTTTAAGGTCGCAGTACCGAGTCATGAATACGAATTTGATGCGGTTCATGCGTCTTGAACGCATAGCTGACATTTTTCTTTGGAAATGTCTAATTTGTTTTAATATTATAATTGGCTAGGACATTGTTCGAACAAGCACACTTCGACGTATGCATCTTGCTTCAGCCATAAATGTGATTGCCGAGACACAGAACGTCCATGATGGCGTTACTTAAGTTTCATTGCATTGTCGGTGAAGTCAGACTTTATACTCACTCCACTCACGCATGAGGGTTGCGCTTTGTTCCATTTTTCACAACTTGATTGCTTGTGAGATGCATTCTCTTGACCGATATAGATTTTTCATTCAGACGAAATTGGAGATCGCGACTCGTTTCTTTTTAAGATTAAGCGTACCTACACAAAATTTAAATGAATTTTTATCTCCACAACGTGATCTTTGCTTTTCGGAGGTCAGAGACCAGCGCTGGGACACAGAGATCGAAAACTCCCTGCTGCAGATGGGTGTTCAACATTCACTCATAATGAAAGGCCAACCCATTCGTCCGGGATAATATTCTTGTACTATGAGTCTGCCCACGAGTGACATTTTCGTACACGATCGTACAATATAATAAGGTGTCATCCAAAGACACCGGGTGGAACCAAACACACATCTGAATAGCATCATTATAGAGATGCAATTTGCATATGATATTTTATATACAGAGAGTATATTATACATGGCATTATCATTGTGATGGGCACAATCGACATGCGGCACTGGAGAGAGAAGTGCTGATCATAAAGCACGACGTTACAGTAATGGCGTAATGGCTTGATGACGAGGGTTAGCGCGTTGTGTTATCGTTTTATTACAGCCGCACACATTGGTAACGGGTAACGACGCAATTACGACGATCATAACAGTAACAATGCAAACGACATGGGGATGATATTGTTGAGAAATTAAATGTCACAATGAAAATGTGAATTAAAGTATAGTGAATAAATAGCGCGGAAAATGCTTCCTATATAAGCACGTTGAGCTAAGGAAAAACTGACCAATGTCCTATAATTTTCACAAAGCTATAGAAATTTTAGCTGATATATACCTATGTGCAATAAAAAACTTAATTGTGGCAAACGGGACCATGGTATTTTTTTTTTTAAATCAAATACATTTTTGTTTGTACAATACGCGAGATGTACCTAATACAGAAATAAACCCACAAAGCCCAATTGGGCTCATCGGTGGAATGAGTTTACAATAGTTGATAGATAAAAATACCAAACGAAACGGAATAATAAAAAAAACTATAAACCCAATTAGTATTCAATGTAAGTATGCAATGTAAGCTGGAGAAAAAATAATTTAATAATAATTAAAGAAAATAAAGAAAATAGAACATAAATGTTTTATGAAATATTGTGCAAACACCAGTTTTTTAATTTTATCTTAATCGCGCTATAAAAGGCTTGGGTATTCAAAGTTGCCGGTATGTCATTAAAAAGTTTGAGGAACGTGTAACCAAGAGTTCTTGGCAGATTAGGCAAAAAAACGGTCAGTTTTCCGGAGCTATTTTGAACGTGTCGTATTGAAGTACAATTTTAAATTCATACAGTTTATTGATCGGCAGGATATAATTTTATTTTGAGATAAAACTTCAGGATTATCATTTGCGTTATTTCTATAAATAATATTTACCATCCTATTTTGCAGTTTGCGCATTTTATTAATTTTGTCTAGAGAAGCATTTCCCCACGAAAGAATTCCGTAGGTCACGAGAGATTCGGCCAACGCCAGATAAGCTGCCCAGAGAAAATGACAATGGCGTCCCGCTTACTTTAATTTTAATAAACAAAATGCAATTGAGCGCAGTCTACCACAGGGGAATTATCTATATGTGAATTCCATGTAAAATGTTTGTCTATTGTGATATCCAGGTAGACATGATGCTCTACAATTTCAATGAAATCACGATAAGTACAAATTGAATTAAAACTGGAAATAAAGCTGGAAATTCCAGCTGATAGCTGCCAAATTTCACACTTTGTAGTGAACCCATGTAGTGACAGTACCCATGAAATCTCTAGACAACAGATCGTAGGCTACAGAGCATGGCATGTAGACAGATACACCATTTCACAAAAGCAGATGCAGGTTGGGGAATCTCCTTGGTCTACGCTTATGTAAAAAATATTTTTTACGGACAAACTATTAGTGACACAGCCCAAAAAAACAGCTATGGACCTAGGTAATTTCTCAGGTTTCCAAATGAAGCAAGAATCTTTTTTGAGCTGTGATTGGACTTGGTAAAAATTATCTTCAGCTGTCAAAAAGTAGTTTAAATGTGTTTTCCATGGTTGTGACCTGTGAATACTTTACAGCTGGTCCAATCATATACAAAATACAAGACTTTTGCTTTATTTGAAAGCCTTTTATAGGTACTACAGGTCCCTAGCTATTTTGTTATAACTGTTACTATAGTTTGTCTGTAAAAAAATATTTTGTAGATACATATTCAAACGCCAAGGAACCTAACCAGCCACCAACAATGGCTGGTATAGCTACTCAATGTCCCAAAAAAATTAAATCTTTATTTCTCTTTTACAATATATAACTAAAATGTAAAGAGCTGTAAAATACCAATACCTATACAAGCTCTATTTCTCGCAATGTGGACTCAAGCTATTTTACACACATTTTTACAGTTTTACATAATATCACTTTCCAATACCAAACTAAACTATCTTTAGTATCGCAGATGAGTCAAGTCAATTTTTTTTATGTCGATTTTGGTTGATCTCTTGATTCCTCTGAATCCTTTAAGCACGCTCAGCTGTAATATTGTTGAAGCTCCACATCCCCACCACGAACTAAAACAGTGAATGACAATAATCTCCTATCTTATACCGTCACACAATGAGCGAGTATATGTGGCAATCAATTTCACATGCATTATTCAGATTGTTTTTATAACTCTTGAGTTGGTCGTGTATAGTTGAGCATCTTCAATCAGATATTGTTATACTTTGAAGATGAATGCCTTGTGTCTTAGTACGGTCCCATACAAGGTCGAAATACATGCAGCAATCTTTAGATTAATTGGCTGAGCATGTTTCATATTCAATATGTTATTAGCCACACCTGATTTTCAAAGTGCTCTGGTTTGCTATTTAGTCGGGTTAGCTCTTGCCCTCTGCGTATTAATAATCTTCTCAATCAAGCGCAAGTATAATTAGCTAGCATTTAAAAAAAATATATTTGCTCTCCTGATAATTAAACACTAATTTAACTCGTTATAGATCCCTGGTTATAGGTAGGTACTTGAAATTAGCCGTGCTCTCCACTTGCATCAAAGATTTGGTGCAATGAAATATGCGAATTTTTTCAGCTTGATAGAACACTCGTTCTAAAGAAACCATTTGAGCACAGATTTTAGTATATATTTGTAGAAATTCGATAAAAAGTAATTCTTTAAGACATTTGAATATAGTTTTGAATAAATGCCACCTTGTGACTCCAAAAAAGCACCGTGTTGGCTGTGGTTTTACATACCCCTTGCTTTAGAATTCAGATCTAACACTTGAAGATCTTTCCTAATGAGGCATTCAGCGGGCCCGAGCATCATTGAGGATTTGAGGCTCAACCTCACACTAACTAAGATCATATTCTGTTAAATCGGTGACCTATGACTGGCCGTAACCGTAAGGGTGGTCGCCTTGGAGTCAAACGTATAATGGGCAATTGATTCAAGACAAGATTAGGTAATACGTCACGCCTGCAGAGCGTCCCACGTTAAAGGTAGATAATATACGTGCTGGATTAGAGTAACAAGGTGAAGATGCTTTCACACCTCGAACCTCGAATTAAAATATTCACAGTCCATAATAATTATATTATTATCGCGAAACCATCGCGATTTCCATGCGCCTAGCGGTAATGTGATGACCCCCGTGAAGTTGCATGGGCTGATTTATTGCATACATGTGGGATGATTGAAACATTGTATTCGTTTAATACATAATTTTACCATCGCTATAAACTTTGATTAATTTTCACTCGGCACTGAGAGAAAATTGTTTTGAGACCGCATGGTTGCGAAACGAATTCAATTATCTCAGGTGAATTCAGATTACCGTGTTAATGTCCATATATGGACATCTCTGCTAGCCCAAAATGCAGTTTGAAAAAAGCGATGAAGTATAAATTGTAGTATATATTGCAGAAAATATAGCACAGAAAGTCAAGTTGATGGTACAATCTATTCAGTATATTTTTTGTGTAAAAATAAAGGCGCCGGACCGCCAATTTTCATAATAGGACGTTACCATTTACCCCCCCCCCCCCCCCCCCCCCCCTTCCATATAATCATTTTAATTTTGTAAATAAAAAATAAGTCATTTTCTTCATTATGTCCACAAACTCGGGAAGCACGCGGGCACACGAAAAAAAACACGGACGCACTAAACCATATTTCACGGTAAGAAGAAAGTATCTTCGCATCTTCCTCGTGGACTCGGCTACTATAGACGCAAGCAAAGTGTTTCCAAACTGCCCATAAAGCCTTTTGTCTGGCTCAAGACATGTCTTGTATGTTTTTCAACTCAGCTAATGTCTAGTGGCAGAAGGCTCACAAGGAAGGAGCATATACACTCTTCTTCTTAGCGTGAAATGGAGCATACATTTCTCCAGCGATTGGCGCGCGCAGATATTCCCGCCGACATTTCACTTTTCTTTTAAGAATACCGAAAAGAGGTGCCGGAACGGCGTTCCGGTGCGTTCCGGCACAAAAAAAGCACTGATTCTATCTATATGTACGGATACAACTGGAGTGGTAATTTACAAAAAAATATCAAACATTTATCATAGAAGGTAAATCTAAAAGAATGTTTCTACTTCTAGATAAGTTTAAAATCTGAATCAATGGACGACTAAAGTTCCAGAGTCAATCACTTATTTGGGCAAATCAGATGCGTAAAGATACAGATTGTACAGATACAGACATGCAGATTGTATGTGCAGCAGGGCCCTTTGTAAGATTTTTGGTTCTGCCTCCCCCCCCCCCCCCTCCCCACACCATACCACCGAGACATCGGAAAATTTATCACATTGTGTTCTTTTTTTCCGCCACAGAACATAACGGAGTTATTTAATTAGTTACATACATCTTCTAGCCTATAAATGACCTATTCCCCTTCCAAACAAGGATTTTCCGATAACTGACTGATTTTTACCATCAGAAAGTATTAGGAAAAGGTGTAACCATGGCCGCAACAGCGCTATCAGTTCATCAGTATTTCATCAAAAATTAGCAATTTAGCTAAAAATTAGCCAAATTTAGCCATTGGTAAAAATGTAAACGACAGGCAGTACAAATTCATGGAGATACACTTATTTTACCCAATGGTTTTCTCACAGATTACCATTACTTTAGTCCCGTGGGCTAAAATTTTGCAAGTTTTTTTAAGGTAAATATCTAGGTAAATACTTTGTACCAAATCAGTGATCAATGCATGCTACCCTGTGACCTTGGGACGGAGTGTTTTCCTCCCTGGGATGCCTGCTTCGTACCCATCTTGCAAATTCACCAGAAATTAAAGTTACTTTGCATTTTGCTTAAATTTGTGGTCACCAAACACTCAGTACAGCAGAATTTTATGTTATGTATATTAACGTGTACTATGGTTTTATGTGTGCTCTAGCGTACCTACTATAGGCATAGGCATGCGCAGCGGTGCGGCAGACACAGCACAGGCCGCATCTAAAATCTTGACTCAGTTTTGTTGTTCAACATCTTAATACGATGAAAATATAAACTATTATCCAGAATGAAAGCTAAATGAAAATCTAGGTACTTTGTGCGGGTTGTGATTACGAGAACTGATTATTTTGTATTAATTTGCCAATTTTGTAATCTTCAATACAAGAATTATTTTTCAAAGGAAGGAATCTTGCCACGTCTTGCTAGTGCGTAGCTCAGAATGGAATTTGTTTCAATTTGCTCGCCTAGCAAAAATGTCTCTAGGTGGCTTTGACCTTGAGATTCAACGCAAATAATTTTTGATTGCCATTTTCCACAGCCTCCTAGAAACATTTGCGCCACAAGATCAATGGGAAACATTTTCATGAAGAAGGCCCTGGTTGTGTGCCCGGATAGATATTCTGTGTGCTGTCGATGGCTGCTATGCCTTCTCACAACATATCATGCTTTCGCGGTCACGGGCATAGAAACGGTGTGCTTTTTGTGACTGACCATCAGTATAGTCCTCCTCCCCCCCCCCCCCCCCCCCCCCCCCAACGTTCTGGGCCGTATCTAACCATTTACCCTGCGCACGCCTAGTACACATATTATAACCCTCCCTCTATATTTTTTTAACTGACTTCCAGCATTTGATTCCGCATCCAAAATTGACGGAAAATACCACATGAACAAAAATTGGCCATGATTACCTTTTTACTGCCAAGATCTCTGCACAGTTAAGTGTAAAATCTAATAAGACAGTACGATTTTAAAAAATTTTGCTGTGATGATTTATCACGTTAAAATTTTTACTTTCATCTACAACAATGTGCGAAACCATCGTCAGCATATTTTAACTTCACAAGAGTACAAATTTATCCTCAAATGCGTGTACCCAAACCCTAGAGAGCAGTGCCGTTCAGAGGGCCCTGTGCAACTTTGTGTACACGGGGCCCTAACATACATTTATACTTACTTGAAGGGGGGGGGGGGGGATTTGATTCTTTCAAGCCATTGAGACAACAGAGAGGGCGTCAAAAGCTCCCAAAATGGGGGGTTTGGGGCTCAGCCCCAAACGAAATGTTGCATTCAAGGTTATTTTTTAGCAAATCTATGCGTTTCAGGTAATACTCGAGACTGGATCATCATTATGAGACTTATTTTTAAATGCATAATAATTAATAAGGAAAACAAGCAAAGCAAAATCTTCAACTTCACCAGCTCCAAAAAAGTCGCATGTGTGTGATTGTGTTTTTTTTTGTGAGCGCTCATACAGACCAAACTCCTGGTCTGATTTTGGTTAAATTTTCTTGGCGTCTGCCTTTGTTCTCACCTTAGATTTCCTGCGTTTTTTCAAGAAAACTCCCATTCCACTCCTCTTCAATTGACCCATAAGAGCACATTTCAGAATTTGGGTAAATTTTCACCAATTTCTCTAGCGGATCTCTGGCAGAAGCGGGGCTTACCACCAAGTATTGATATAGCGAGGTACCTGTTTTAACCCTTTTCCCCAAAAATATCATGTTGGGCGTAAGCAGCAGATTGAAATGAAAATAAAGATTTTTAAAAAATCGTACGTTGTTTCGGTAACCCAGCGTTCCAGCGAATCTTGTAATTTTTGCTGTTTTACCCATGGGAACTTATCACCAAATTCTTGGGGGCCCCTGAAATTCCTCTGCTAGAGAGCCCTTTTTTCTCGGAGGCTGCGTCCCCAAATCGTCAACAGGGCGCTTCTCAGCAAGCAAGTTCTCAGCAAGGCTGTAACTTCAGATGCAGAATAACCTCTAAAGAGACATCGAGCTTACCCACAGGACAGGAGAGTTGAACCTGGCCTTCAATGTTAGAACTTTTAGCTGCATGTTCACTTCTGAACAATTTGATGAACCACTCTCCTTTCCCTATTGAAAATGCAGAAACATTTTACTGTCTACCTAGCCATAGCAGCTCATTATTATTAACCACTGTAAGATATTGAAACAAAGACGTTGTAACAGAGTTAATTGGATGCCCAAAACAATAAAGAACATACAATACAAAGCTCACAGGGCCAACTACAGAGCAGAATTGAATTCAGGGCAGGAGAGACAAAAAATTAAAATCACTTCCCAAGTGGCAACTACCCCCTCTCCACCACTATCTCATAGTGTTAAATCACCAGCCATCAGCAAAATGTCCACGTGCTTCTTTGGCAAAAACACCATTGTCAGATAGAAACTACTAGCAACAATGTAGAAAATATCCATTGCTTTGCTTCTGCAGCTGAGGTTAATTAGCATGACAGTTGGTAAAATAATAACTTCAGTAAAATTCAACGAATAATTCACGACTTTTTTAATGTCTTAATCATACAATACAAGTCAGGGAATCACCAGTTGTTTTACACCATTTTTCGCAGCAGTTCGTTGATCTTGTCCTCTCTGTTACCGAAGTCACCACCCTCAACGTAGTGGTTGGTCTTCTTGCGCCATCCGCCGGTGGGTGTGTTGAGCTGCAAAAAAAAAAAAAAGGTTGAAGGTCTGTCCCAGCACATCACATCTACTCTACATACCTATGCACTAAGGCTGGTTTACAATAAACTGATCACCAACTTTATTTCTTACGCTAATATCGCTACAAAATCAACAATGCTTAAAGGAATTCTCTCGCCTTCACACAAGTTATGCTCCGATTAAATATTTTGTCTTTTTATAACCAATACAGAAGCAAACTTAAAAAAAATTGTCCACCAATTCCGTTTTATCTAGTCTTTCCAATTTGAAAATAAAAATTCAAAAAATTATAATACAATTCCAAATTTTAATATTGCAAAGTGATCCGCTGTCAACAGTCTATGCCAAAAGTTTGAAGCGGATCGGTGCTTCAGGATGGTAATTACGGCCAAAAAACTATTTCCAGAGCCCACGATACCGTTTGCGGTCTCAAAAAATGTTTAAAAAATGTTTGCCTCTACTATGATGTGGTATAAAAACTATTAAGTAAAAATATTTAATCTGAGTGAAGCTTGTCAGGAGATGAGATATGGCCTTTAGACTGACTTTTTCTTAAATATCGATGGTGTACAGGCAGAAGGGCTTAAGCGCCATTTTTGGCAAAATCCATGTTTTGGTGGTTCCTGCTCAATATTTATACCAGTAACCTAAAAACAATACCGTGTAAGTGACGGTCTATTACTTTAGCCGATATTCACGTTTTAATTTGGGCGTAAGCGACATCACTTGCATATCTGCATATCTCTTTTGTAGCCAAACTTGGGGCGTAACCACCATAAGCAAGCAGCATTTTAGGGCGGAACCACCATAAATATTTTATTATTGAGAGAATATAATTTTTATTATTGCAGAAAATTTACAAAATAAAATTAGAAGGGTCCATAAAAAATTTCAATTGATTCATCAACAATTGTTCAATTGAGAGGTTTATTTCACTTCCTGAACAATTTTGAAAATGTTGCTTACGCCCTTCTGCTTGTACACCATCGAATGGGAGGAAATCATTCAACAGGTCGACCAAATGAATCAAGTTTTTACTTGAACTTTCCATAAGAGTTTGGCATGGACAAGCTTATACAGATATGAATATACCAAACATTACTGCTACTGTCAATAATTCTTACTGCTACGTTGATTGTAAACTAGCATTTACATCTACACTTCAATTGGTAGCAGATCACACGACTGCAAGAATGTGTAGAACACCAGCAAGTAGATTTTCCAAAGTAAAAAATCTAGAAAAGCTAATGATCATTTAATTTCCAACAACATGGAAGGGAACAACTCAGTTAAAAATTGTCACCATGGAAGTGTTGGCCGCCGTACTTCTGCCGAGCTGTGTACAAGCATGAACAAAATGTATCTCTTTCAACCATAAAATAGAGATATCTCAGTTCTACTCCGTTAATTTCCAACAACATGGAAGGGAACAAATCAATCAAAGTTGCTACCATGGAAGTGTTGGCATTAATAAAAGTACATGGATTGGATGATCTGGGTAACCTTCCAATTTTCCAAGACACAAAAAAAACTTATGAGCCAGGGCAGGCCTAGAAAGCCTATATACAGTCACTCCGTATATAAGCTCCCTTGGCAGGCCTAGCGAATTTATTAGAGGGGGAAAAAACGTTCGCAACAAGCAAGACTCACGCTACCTATGCTATTCCAATACTAACTCTTGCAACGAGAACTAGGGATTCAACAGCTAGTATTGTATGTTCCAAATCTATGACCAGGACACAGCGAGCCCACGGCCAACTCTCAGGAACGCGTTACCAGAACCAGCCCATACGGCAGGCCAGAACGGCTTAGCGCCAAATGGGCTGGCAGCCCGGGAACTTCACTCTCCCAGGAGTGTAACGCTGCGTTCGGCACGGTCAGCCAAAGCCGCTGACTAGCCCATGGGATCAGTCAATTTTCAAAGAGCTCAAATGCAACATGGTCTATGCCAAAGCCAAAAAAAAACATCGATCAATATAAATTGGCTCTAAAACACACGCAACCTTCCAGCATGCAGGTTTAGACTTTACATACAATCCCAGCATCCACTTTTAAACATTTTCAAAACAAATATAAATTAATGAAAAAATAACAAAAGGCTGGAGGATAGTTGTAAACATAAAAAAATTGTGTCTTCAGGCAAGTACAACCAGCACGATGTCTCTGAGGAAGGACTTAATTAGGACACCATTTACCGCTTAAATTTAACATTTTTTGTCAATCTGGATGATTTATTAATGGACTTTGGACTATAAACAAAACTTCTTGCGTCCACGGCCATCCCTACAGTAGTTCCCAAAGTCCGCGGTTTTAGTCTAAGGTGCTTAGAAAACAAACTCACGTAAGAAATTACCTATAGCACCTACTAGCACCTAGACAAACCTCTCGTCAGAAAACAATCAAATAGTTTGGGCATAGGTAGTCCTCCATCCTTTCTGTGTTGAAATAATTTGGTTCTTTGATAAGATTAAACGGATTACCGCAGGGATGTAATTAACGTGTTGCATATTTTTCTCCCAGTGCCGCTCTGAGCGTGCCGCGGGGTGCCGTAGCGGCAGCGCTCGGGATGGAGAATCGGTAGGGAGAGGGGGATAGTCACTGTACAAAGAGAATCGGAATTAATCTCTCAGATAGCGTAGAACGAAAAGCCAGAAATCTTAGATAATTAATAACAAATCCATATTTTCAGAAAATTCTTTAAAACAGCTCAATATCTAATTAAAGTTGCAAACCTTATAATCTGTGCAAATTAATTTCAAGTAATGGGTCCTTAATGCTGGGATTCTAGGCTAAAAACCAATATTCTCAAAATCCAATAAACATCCTGACACGTCCTATCCCATCTCCCAATCAATTTTACCCCCCTACAATTACACAAGCCAGCATGCAGAACCTACCAACACCAATAAAAACTGAGCAACAAGATTGTATGTTCCAAAACTATGACCAGGACACAGCGAGCCCACGGCCAACTCTCAGGAACGCGTTCCCAGGACCAGCCCATCCGGCAGGCCAGAACGGCTTAGCGCCAAACGGGCTGGCAGTCCGGAAACATTACTCTCCCATGAGTGTAACGCTGCGTTCGGCACGGTCAGCCAAAGCTGCTGACTAGCCCATGGGATCTCACTCGGAAGCCTACCCTAATACTCTGCCATTCTCCGATGAACTTGAAACTGGCCAGTTTCTACAGCAAAATAACCTGATGCATCTATTTTCATAAACTATCATTATTTTTCTCAAGTAAGTGAAAATGCTAAATGGGATGCAATTCCCAATTCAATAAGCAATACCTACTGATAAAATGGAAGTATGAACCAGTGAAATTCGAACAGTGGCACCGCGCCAAAAATCGCCAAATAGCCATTGAAAGCAATTAAAGTGAAGCAATGAAGTATACAATTTGAACTCATGTTCAGATTTTGTGTTTGCTATCCCCATTGAATGCAAAATCATCCCCATCCATCCCCATTATGTGCCCATCAGACAAAACATGACACAAAGATAAATTACAGCCATAGACATAAGTGTGGTTTCACTCGTGTGGAAACTACTTGATGTTACGTACCTTGAAGGGCCACAGGAAGTTCGAAGCGTACTTGAACCTCTTGCCAACGGTAAAGATTTCATGGATCAAATCCTCTGTGCAGATGATACCGGACTTTCTCAGCTGACTCGCGATCACGTTGTTCGATGTGATGGCCACCCGCTTTCCGCGGATCTTGCCGAACCCTCGCTTGTAGATCAGCTCGCGCACGCTCTTCAAGTTGGGCACTCCCCAAGTAATGTACGGCTCGCAGATTCGGAGCATGTTCACCGTCGCTTTGTTCAGCTTGATGAACACTCCATTGTTGATCTGCTTCAAGCGGAACAGCTGGAGGACCTTACGTACTTTTGGCGCTACCTGGTTGATACTGAAACATAACGATGTTTTGTTAGGGGTACTACATTGGGAGATGCGAGCGCAGCCAGACTCGGATATTGGGGATTTTTCAATTTTACAATTGACAGGACGAAGAAATAAGCAGGCCTAATAGGAAGATCGACGGAACGCGCCATGCCAATAGCCTTAATTATTTTTACCGATCTGAAAATTTTAAACAAGTTTAAAAGCATTAATAAAATGAAAGCATTCAACTATCATTATTGACTTTGCTTTATCACTTGGAATTAACTTCCATTGCCACTATTTCTAAAATAAAGATGCAGCACTCATCTTCACAATTACCTGAATTGTTTTGTACGATTTGTAGACAAAAACTCAAGCCAAGGTTAGCAACAAAACATTTAATGCAGGCTATCTCATTAAAAGACAATCTTGGATAGGAACTTTTGGCACTCAGTGAACACTGCAGCAGTCGGCAGCATGACTTTGCCGTGCATCATACGACTGACCAGGATCGGTTGTGACTTACCCCCTAATACGGATAACGAATGCAAGACGTGCTTCCCCAGGGATGTAGTAGTTGCCCTTGGCCTTCGCTTCACGGATGAGTCTGATCTCATCACGCTCAGCTGTCCGGTATTCTTTCACGTACTGCTCTGCACGCTTGAAGATCTTCGCCTTAGTCTTGAAAGTATGGATGCGTTTCTGCAAAAATTAAAATCGTTAAGTTAACCTGTGAACTATGATGGAGCCAACACTCACGCTTGGGCTCAATATTAAGAATTCGTTCGGCTGCTTAATGTTGTCAAAACTTCCAACACACAACTCAAGTAGATATTACTAGTAGAAATGCTACAAATATTGCGATTTTGTACACCACATGGCAGGAATTGCTAGGTTAGCAGCCATCGGAACATAAGTGACAGTCAAATGCAGAGTAAACTGAGGTAGATGTGTACTTCTGTACATTAGTATTGTATGTATACAAATATCCTTAACCTTCTACGTACCGTTACTCTCCTTTTAGCGAGGGCAACCTTGTTTAGAACTCTGCGCTTGCGGTATTTGAGCACACTCTCGGGAACTGCAGGCAGTCCTTTGGAAAGAACAGGCTTCTTCTCCTTCTTCTCCTTCTTTTCCTTGGGAGCAGCCGGCTTCTTCTCCTTAGGAGGAACTGCCTTCTTTCTGGAAAAAATCATATCGCACAAATTAAAATTTTACTTGTAGTGTACCTAAGTGTGTACAGGCATGAAGTCCAGTAAACAAGGTGCCTCGGCATTTGACACCGCACCGTACAAGAATTTATTTTACTAAAACTAGGTCGAATAATACATCCGAACTGAAATTTTAAATAGAGAAACATTTTCTCTTTAACTATAAAATGTTTGGAAAATAAAATACGCGTAAGTGACGACGATGAAAGAAGATAAAAAGAACAAATTTTAGGCACTTACACGTCGGCCATGCTGATATTGTAGAGGAACTCGGCCGCTTTCCTCTAGTTCAGAAATTTATCGTTGCTCAGCGCGAGCGGAGTGCGGGAGTGCAAACGAGCGCAGAGCGTATCGTAGCGAATGTTGACCTTCTGTTCAACGGAATGTCTTGTAATGGAACGCTGCCACTCGGCCCGGCTTGGTGACGTCATTTCATCGTACACACTCGCACAGTAGTTTTCGTGTTCAAACGGGGATGGGTGGTGTTGGTGACTATTAGTGTTATTTTAAGTGTTTTCTGCCGTATTTCTTAACGATTTTGGTGCAGTGATGTCTGTGTATTATGAAGTTTAGTGTTTTCTACGAGTGATAAGCCATGTTTCGGTGTATTCCGATATTTAAAGGGTGTAATCGCCAGGTGGAATATGTTGACAAGCGTCACTGCTCACTACCAACAGTTCCCGAAGACATCTTGCGTTATTCGCGAAGCCTAGAAGAACTTTTGTTGGATGCCAATCATATTAGAGATCTTCCTAAGGTAAATTCCTCCCTGAACGTAATTCCGATTCCATGATTTTCACGCGGGACCATTTCCCAACGTTTATATTGACCCCATCTATGTGTAGTGCCAACCTAGCCTAAAAGTAGTGACACAAATGACACCTGACTTTTTCTGTTTGCAGAACTTCTTCCGTCTGCACAGGTTAAGAAGATTAGGATTAAGTGATAATGAAATCCACCGTCTTCCACCTGACATACAGAATTTCGAAAATTTGGTCGAGTTGGATGTATCCAGAAATGGTGAGCATATAAATAACACATTTAATGAACGAGGCTTCTATTATCACTGCCCTGTAACCTTGCCTTGGCTCTGTTTGACACCTGTCAACAGCAAAAGAATTCGCTCATTGAGATAGCGAATCCATGTGAGTGCTTGAAGTAAATTCGTGGCATAGGTTATCTTACACCTCCTGAAGCTGGGTTTAAAATGCCAACTGGCAATGACGAATTTATATACATAAGGTTGTTTTATGCTCTAGCTATTCACTCGTTACCTGTTGAACGATCTGCGCTTTGGAGACCCTAAATACTAAAAATAAATAGTACTTCATATTATTATCTCCAATATTTCCAATTAAATACCTATTATTTTATCAGTAATTTCTTGCATTACACTGGAAATGGTTTGATAATAAACTACAGTAATAGGTAAATATCTGCTTTCCATAAAACTCCTAGAAGCAATGATTGTACAATAATTATTGCAAAATAATTGGCAGTTACGAAGATCGAACTCACAATCACATATTATTTATGATTTATGTTTCATTCCCATTCGATAATGGCCTTAAAAGAGTTTGTTTACAAACAATGCCAAGAATCGTGTCATCAGGAATATATCCCAATCTAGAATTTATCAACTCAACAATTATTTTGAACTGTCATCAATTTGCAGCGCACAACTAATTAGGGCCATCGGTCTATATTTGTGAATGTCACCGATACTACACACTATTTGCCAATTTCATTATCACGCCTATCTTCGGTGTGTGTAAACTTTTAAGCGGCATAGTCCTAAATGTTTACCTGTTATCAAATTGGAACGTGTTGAAGCACATGGCTAGGTGTTGGATTATTATCATGTCGTGTATAGGCTCGTTCTCAGTTCTCTGTGAATGTGTACTTCGATCATTAGCAGTGAGCGAAGATTTGTTAATGCATTTTGAGTTGACCCATGGAGTTCTCATAGTTTTGTTGGGTTCATAAATCGGGGACAGGGAGCAAATACATTCATATTCAATAATATATTTCCGCCCTACCCAAATCCCCGTCAGAAAGTCACTATCTGCTACATTGTACAGAAAGTAACGCTTCCGTGGGTGGCTACTGGCTAGCTCCACGTGATCTACCACTGAGCACGAAACGTGCCCCTGGCATCAAGGCACGCCTGAGGGCTGTCTGATTTGTCACACAGGTCACACTTGGTGGTTGGTTGCATTTCAAGCATGCTCACCTTCCTTACGAAACAGGTGCAGTGCTCTAGGTACTGTAATTCGAGCTCATTTTCATTCCGTACGTATAGCTGGTTGAGAAGACAATATGGGCTCTGTTCTAGAGGTACAAATCCACGCAGGTGTCTCGGCCTGTCGTTAGCCAGCTAATGCAGAGGCAGCGTGGAGGTTTATATTCTAATCGACTCGTCCTCTCATTCCACCCACTGGCTTAGTTTCGTCACCACCTCTCCTCGCATTACCAACCACATGCCGTCTGCGTGGATGGTTTCATTCGGATGAGCATTGCTAAATTGGATTTTCCTTTATTATTCGCATTGTTCTTTTCAACTACAAAAATGTAGGTACTATATACAGTCAGTCGACTGTTCGGAATTCAATTGAATTGTTATTCTCAAACACACGCTCTCGGGTGTAAAGACGAGAATATAATGTATGACGCTCGGTACTAGCTATAATTCTGTATATACAATATCAGAACAATTAAATACCTATTGCGTGTACCGACAGTCTGACGACTATTGGTGACAGGGACTGTGTTGATAACACTCTTCGAGGTATTATACAACGTTACATCACACAAATATATAGAGTCCTCTATATTCTCCTAAACGTAGTAAATTACTTCTGTACAGCAAGTGCACACCGCGTACGCGTACATAGCTGGAGGAGGCAAATAAAAGACACTGATTCCCTGCCATGCGCCAATGTCTAGATGCCATTTCATGATGGATGCAAAAGGTGACATGAACTGGTGCTAGCGAGTCGTGACACGAATCATTTATGCCGGCTGCAGCATCTGAAGACAGATTGCCTAGCTAGGAATTAGAATGATTTCTTCATTGGGACTTGCCAGACAGAGAGATTTAGTGCCTAGCGGAGGTAGAGCAGTGCCAGTTCGAGCGATGCATAATCTTGCCTGTCACCATTCCCCGTATGAGCAGGGCAGGGGTTGCTACGCGTGTCTCGTTTTGATGGATAGGGAATCCTTCCCAATTAAAGGGAAACGTGACGGCGGCGGTTCCCCGTGGTTCCACCGTGGCACCCCCTCGGATGACCCTGCGTCGGGGTTCGCCACGGGAATGGGGGTGTGTGCTCTTGCCGCACGTGCGACCCAAGTGTTGACTTCGCGGAGTCGAGCGACTTCGACGTATTTGCTCGATACCTCCTCCTCCGACGCTGAATATTGTACTTTTGGGTGTGGTAAACGAAATTGCTGTTAGTAATTACATCTGGTAATACAATGCCCCGAGTAGAAATTAGTAATTTCTAATTGGATCACGTGAGATTCGTCTTGTAATTTGATAGGTTGACAGCCTGGGAAATCCATTTGCGGTGCATGCCTGGTCGCGATGTACTTCGCTTTGGGCACAAAATAATAAATAGTACAAATGTTCTGAGGGTGGCCGATATATACATGATTTGATCTAAGAGAAGTTGTGGCTGGGAGATTCTAAGAATCAGTCGTCAAAGTTTAATGAATACCTGCCTGCCTGATAACAGCGAATTGGAAGCTATATTAGTCGCAATTAATCATCTTACGCCTACCTACAGCACATTTAAATTTAGTTTCTATAGGGATATCCTCGAAGATAAACCCGCAAAAAGCTACAACATAGCTAAAGCCTTTCGATAAATTTTTGGATTTCGTGTTGACGATCTTGGCCTTGCGTCAACATCTTTTACCTGTCCGCGCAAGGCGAAACATTTTCACGTCAGCTCGACGCGTTCGTCGATTGTGATGTAACTGCTGAAAGCATGGCTTGTGCTCGTCGCATACCGACGCGATAACTCACCTCCCCGCCGATGAGACATTGTCGAATGCTTTCTCATCTTTTATCGGCGAGCTGCCACCGAGATTAGGCGCCCACTCGCCAACTCGAATCGGTTCGGTGCAAGTCAAGGCTAGCAAACGGCTCGATCTGGGCACATCTTTTCGACAATGCCATTGGCCATCTTCGCTCCCATCTATGGCTTCCAGGTCTTCGACTCAATCCGCTGCATGCATTTATTTATTGGGCAATCCGCCAAAGCCGCGACTTGCATCATTCTAATTTGATTCATCATGCACCTTTTTCTTCGTCGGCTGGCGGCATGGAGGCTCACAAAGTGTAGCCATCTGAATTCTATGTGAATCCTGACCTATGGGTTCGTCGTTAGCCAAGATTTGCAGCGCGCACGCATACTAATTTCTCACGATAAATCATCAATCGCTATGATGATTTGGTTACCAAGCTCAGGTCTAATTATGATTGAGTGACTGACTTCGTCTTCCACGCCCAAATTAATGTCGAGTCAATAAAGAGAAGAGAAGTCTCTGAAGGACCTTCTTCGCGACGCCCTTTGTTCAGCGCTCCTCACAAGTCGGAGTCAATATTTTTCGCTACGTAAGCACACTGAAAATATGTACACTTAACGCGGATAGGTATCACGGTTGCCTAATGACGCCTACCTAATTAAAAGGTAACTCGGGTGACGAGCTATAGTGGCTCACACAACCGTTCAATCAATTGGATGTTAAATCTCGTTGCTTATAATAAGGTTCAATTATATTTCTAAGTATCTAACCAATGAGATGCGTGGACGTACTCGTAATGACCCCCTAGTTAGTAGCTAGCATTGATACGCACCTACTTGACGCAACGATTTCCTGACCTGACAGGGCATGGCGACGCGAGGGCGGCACAGAGAACAGAAGACATCCATTTTTGTGTGTGATCTTTCATCAAATATGCTGCGTAATATCCGCAGCACTGTGGCCATGAAAATCACTAATTTACGGTAGCCCAGATCTGGACACCTTTTACTTTTTTCGCTGTGAAATAACCCAGCGCTTTATTGGAGACTCGCGAAGGAATGTGTCGATCATCGGAATGATTTCAAATGGTCTGCAGCCAAATTGTATACATTATCTTGTCTAGGCCTCCCTTGCAGCACTAGTTTATTCGGTGGCTGACTGGCTGTATTGCGATGCTGATAAATTGGAATGCTACAATGTGTTGCGATGAGACACCGGAGATTACATAGGAGGAGGACGCTGCGCTGTACAGTGCACACTGCACAGTCCAGCGCTCTGTTACCATGGTACCGACTTCGAAAGGAGCTTGTCGATGCATTTGCTGGCAAAAGGGTAAAGACCCCGGCAACCGACCGGGCACCGGGTAGTGTTCAAGTGCGTGAGGAGTTTGTTGTGAGATCACCTTGGACAGCCTCTCAAGGCAAGCGGGATTGTTGTTATTGTGTTGTTGATGCCGCTGCTGCAGATGCATCCATGTGATTGTGAGATGAGGAATCTGATGCGCATTTATACCCTCTGATCTGGGCAAGGAGATGGGCGCTGTTCGTGTTTATTTGCTCGGAATAGGTACCCGTCACCTGTGCCATGTACGTGTAGTGCACAGTCGAGCAACCGACACCATATCAACATGAACAGGAGGACAGTGAAGTCATTTCGTTACTTTGTCATCGCTACGATGCATAGACTCATTCCACATTTGTCCTTGGGATTGGTGAATTTCAAAATTTCTCCTCGATGAATCAAGCGCTGTGGACGCCCAAGTAGCCTCGTGCTTGCTATGCGAAGCGTATAGGTATAAGACAAACTCTAGTAATGCTATGCTTACACATTTCTGACCCTAATTTCAATGAAAGTGACAAATTTAATTGTTCGCACATTCTTGATAGACGGCTCAATTGCCAATTACGCGGTGCATGTCGCTCATTCATTAAACGAGTGCGCAGCGTGCGCTTGCCGCCTTCAGGACAATTGCAATTAGACGCATAATATGTTCAACAAGTTCTGGTTCCGTTGGGCTAAAGTAATTCGAGTGATTTTCTATTCGAGTGATTGCGAAGAGTGCGGTCGGCTCGCTCGATTCAATAAAGCACAAACTTGATTCGATTCCCGGCGAAGTTCCTCGTTCGATTCGAGCCAAGGCGCGCGCGACGGGCAAATAGCGACGATTCCCTCTGTGCCTTGGGCGTCTAAAAGGGAAAGTATGTCGCTGATAACTTGTTGAACGTACATCGGAATGCCGAGCACGCCGCGTTGAATTTCATAAAGGGCTGACGCGCCCCCGCCGGCCCGCGCGCCGCCCCTCCCTCCTGTCGACGGGCAAACAAAGCACTTCCGTGGGTCAGGACAGAACCGTTGCCTACTCGATTTTGGCTCGCGGACACCGACCGTCGGGGGTCAATCTCGTGGAAAATGACATCGTTTAGATTCGTCGGACGTCGCGCTGGCCAGGCGGGCCTACCTCATTTACGGCGCACTCGCTGTGTACGTGTAATCAGCATAACAAAGCGATCGGTGCCACGGGGGAACGGTTAGCTCCGTGCATAATCGGCGCTACATGCTGGAATAAATTTACAATCCGATCTTTGTACGATCGCGTCGTAATTAGTTTGGCAGTATATACTTGCGGAAGGTTAATTGCCATGTGAACAACCGACGACCGGCAGTAAACTTATTCTGGCAAGTAGCGATGGAAGTTGGTCTCTAGTGTTCCTTACATGCGTGGCCACATCGAGACAATTAAAAGCAACACACGTTCGTTAAATATCCCAAATAACTTGAAAGCTAAAAATAATACATTATCGTCGTTTCGAGCCGGAATAGACGCACTGCCACACCGCCTGCTATCCGTGCGCGCTCAGTGTAAACGTATTCGTAAACGATACAGTGATCCGAGGAACTCAATAGCCATGAGCTGTTGTCTGTCAAGCGACAACACTACTCAACGTCGCGGCTCTTTCGCCCCCAAACGGCCCGTTATTTGGGCCCCCCGCCCCATTACCCGCAGCGGCGCGACGCGGCTCGGCGGGCGCTCTGCCCTTTGCGTCGAAGCCATCATCATCGGCCGCCGACCGGCCAGCCTAATGTTTCCGCTCTTCCCGTTTTACTGGGAATTAAGAGCACTCCACTTTTATTTCCCACTTGCGCCCCGCGTATGACGTCTGCCGGCCAGGAACGGGAACGGGATCGCTATTCGAGACATGGGGTGGGAGGGGGGGGGGGGGAGGGAGGGAGCTCCTCGCTCGCAGGGGTCAGTGCCATCCTCTATCAGCCGTGCGTCACAAGCGTTATAAATCAAAACTCCAATTTTAGCTCCTTGTTTATTTTCTCTTCATGTGTATGTGTATGTGTGTGTGCACTTTGTGTATCTTCTGTGTGTGCGCCCCTCGGCCTCGTGGCTCAGATCTGTCTCCCAGCCTCGCCGAGCAGAGCAGACTGTTCGATCTAGCTGCCACATTCCTCACGAAGTACATACTTTTTTTTGAAAAGTTTTAGCGAATCGGTCACTTCACTTCACAATCACTTCAATCACAGCAATATTGTCCCCAAACAGTTGTAAAGATGTCCCCAACGGCAACATGCCATATTCAAATGAAATTCAACTCGCCTAACATCGATTTCAGAAAGTCGATTTCTGAGTTATCTGAGTGACTTATCCCATATAAATGTATGAATATGACCAATGGGGGAGTTGCTCCAAAATGACCTGCTAGAATTCTCACATAACTCAGTGCCCTTTGAGAGGCCAGGCTAGGATTCTCCGCAAGCTTAGCAACACTATATGAACTTGCCTATCTACATATATGCACAGGTTACTCTTCTATAACATGCCACAGGTATGTACTTAAGTAGATGCTATAGGCAGAGATAGGCAGTCTGGGATGCTCCGCTCCAGCACGGGCTGAGGCTGCCACAGGAAGCCGGAAGTAAGGCTGACTGGGGGAAACGGCTTCATTGCGGCAACACTCGTATGCTGCCGTCGTCGTCGTCACATGGGACCCTGCTAGGAGGGCAAGGGGGGGGGGGAGGCGCCGGCAACATATCGTGTGCTGCTGTTTCAATTACCAGCTGCGTCGTTATGAGCGGAAGGCTCAGTTACCTTGCTGGGATCCGGAAGTGGCGGGATGTTTAATGATAGAGGAGCGCGGACGATCAGGTAGCTCAGGTGGGACAGGACGAAGATGTGGTGCACTTCGGTGCCTGTGGGGACGTGCGTGTCGCGCGTTGCCCTCGGACGGTGTCATCCCGGACCCCTAAGCCTGTAGCTAGACGCGTAGACCGCCCCGTGTGTTGTCGACGTCCGATATCTGAGAGAATCCGCCTGTAAGATTGGATTTTACGTTGCCTGGCTTTGTGAAGTGACGCTGCTACAATTTATCAATACTGCCGAGGCTATGTACAGTGTATTCCGCCATATTTTCCCCGGTGTGCACTGCACGCGGTGCACCTCGCGCAATGCAATTTTCTGCACGACCTATTTGAATTATCGGCTTGTGCCTGTTAGTCACTAGACGAGCGAGGCTCATGTCAGGCAGTACGAGCCCTCGTATGCTAATATCTGCTAGAATTAAACTCGTGTACCAGCGTTACTCACAACGAATTTTATGCCCAAGTTAGCCTAGATTTTAAATCGCTTCGCTCGCTGGGCAACAGCAAAATCGATGTTTAATTGAGAAATACCTGCTTCATTATCACCTTATCCGTCCTTTGGTGTTTTGAGTACCAATGCAATTAGCATCGTGCGTAAATTATTCTACTGTGTGCAATTTGGCGCCATGTTGCGACAGTGCTGGCTGTGACGTGTCGAGTGTTGGTGGCCTGACCTGATGGCTCCAGCTGAGACCTATTTTGTATCCCACATGTCGCGCCGTGGTCTCCTTCGACGTCGCGACTTATGTCCGCTAATGATGATGCCCATGCCAGGCCTTGGACGCGTCTAGATGACACGCTCGTAATCGAGTCAATGAAATTTTTACACACTTCACTCGAAAAATTACAGCACTTCCTGTGCCATGCTATCTGGCGCAGTTGCGTAACTATGTCGGCGATGGAACTTTATTCCCGTTTCGGCTAGTTCCCAGTTTAATTAATTAATTGCAACAACTTTACCTAGGTACCTATTGTATTGTGTGTTGTGCATGTTTCTCTGAATGTCACTGTTACAATTATTTACAAGGGATTCGCGAGCCGGCTAGCGGCGTTCCATCATCATTCTCCCATTGATATTGAGACATTGAGCTATATAACTGAGCAAACAATTCCAACGGCATCTTCTGATGAGAACTAAGCGGTGTTATCGTAATCTACATCTCTGTAACACACTTAGTGAAATTATTTTTTATGCTTCAAGCTTGGGAATGATTGGTACTTTCTTATCCTTCGCGGCTATCGTTAATCTTAATCTTAAATGGAATTTTATTTGGTGTTCAGACTAGCCTAGTTAGGGGGCAATGCCTTTTAACAATAACCTACACATATTTCAAACTAATTCATTTTTGTTAGGTGTCTATTTATAACTCGTTACATTAACAATGAACTGAAGGACGGTGTAACACTAACTGCATCATCAGCGAAGCCGCCGCCGTTCTGCATTCTTTGCGACGCCGATGTTGCTTGAAATTAGACCGACCGGATCGATTTATTTCGCCAAGGATACCGGCCGACTGATAAGCAGTCAATATTTCCCCAGTGATTCATGTAGATAGCTTGCTATGTAGCGAGGTGTTCCCTGTGACGCGCTGCCACTGCTCCTCTCCGCGGCCACACTTTCCTGCACAGGAGTGTCACCTTTGTGATCAACCAGCACGTCCGTGTAATATTCATAATTTTATGGTACGACCTGCTGCAGGCAGCGCATCGCCTAATCGTGTCCATGTGGCGGAAGGATGGGTGATGAGGATGAAAGCCAGCCTCCACCCCCCCCCCCCCACACCCCTCCCTGCCCATGAAAGAGCTGCTTCGGCCCCCGGGTCTCCTATCTGCTCCGGTTTGACAGGAGTATTATTAGATTAGCGGCGTCTGATTACATTTGCACAAACGTAATCCGCCGCGTCGATGTCCGTGCCGTTGCCTGTGCCGCCGCCGCCGCGATGGCTGAGAGCTCGCCTCGACTGGTCCATTGCCGCTCTGTCCGGCACGTTGACTCCTACCCGTGGGGGGCATTCACCCTCTCCGTTCGCCCAGGGCGTCGCCTTCTCACGCCCACTCCCCCCCCCCCCCGCCCCCTCAATCGGCCTTCGGGTTGTGTGCGCGCCATGCAGAAGATGATCCTCGCGCGTTCGGCCTCAACGTTGCCTTGCATTGGTTCACACCTGATCTGGCAACTTTGCTGGTTTTCACGGTAATATGCAGCGAGGTGTAGGCTATTTTTGCAAATTTATACGGCGGCTGGTTTAGCTGTAATTTTGCTCTGCTGGTATATCTGTATGTACAGTTACTTAGTCGAAAATAGTTGAATCTCGTTTTCAATGGGAAGGCGGTTTGTATGGGCTTGAGGTGGCGTCACGAGCCGGCAGCCAGCCGTGCCCTCTCTGTGCCGGATAACGATCTCGGCATTCATTCAGAAGAAAATTCCTCTCTCGAATACAAGACGAAATGTGGTTTGGAGCATTCCCTGTGGTTTCAGGCTCATTCCTACGTTGGCTGGTTGGAATATTGTCACTAGATTTGATCGCCCTTTCAAGTTTCGTCTTTCGAACACCTTTTCGAGTTTTCGCTGTAAGCAAAATAATCTATAGTCGGTCTTTGCCGCGCTCTCTGGGAGTTCTCTAATCTCTATCTCATTCTTGAATGATTACATTGTAACCTAAAGGAATCACAAATGATCTAAATGTCACTTTTCAATAGATAGAATTTCAGAATAAGTACGTTTTTGGTCACGAGAGTTCTTTTTAGCACAGAAATTGAGCCTACTACACTCGGCGCCAGAGTTAAATGAATTTATTGGATGGAGTTCAGTTCAAATTTTCGCGGAATGTGTAGAGTTCATAAGTTGGCCGGTAGTCGCAGCTGCAGCTGATCGTGTTGTGACTTGACAGAAAGAGCGAGTGAGCAAGAGAGGCTAGGCACGTAGCAGAGCGAGACAACGCGCCATACGAATGCAAGGAAGGCACGGCAGTCGGCAAGTACTAACAAGCGGTGGCCTATCGGGAATCGAGATTCAGATTTCCAGTTCGAGGCTGTCACCCATTTGCAGGACGGGCGAAGCAGTGCAAAACGCTGAGTCCTGTAAAGCTGTGAATCATCGAGTCCGAGCAATTTACCTTGCAGAAGTTGCACAGTGTTTGGTATGTATAAAGTATATACAGTATTTGAGAACAGGGTTTGATCATAACATTCAGCTCGTAACAATGTTTATATCGACTTTACCACAGATAGGTTCAATTTAAATCTTTAGGTTAATTTGACCTTAGTCCAAGAAACTGCATCAATTATCAGCTACTGTATCTTTAACAAAGAAAAGGTTTAAAACATCGAAGTCATTTATTTAGTTTGATTTGACCAGATAGTACTAGCCTTTTTTTTTATCATCTCTCACCGTCAATATGGCTGTCTACATTACTTTGTTTGGTTTTCAGAGTACCTACTATCTGTACACCCACTATGTGAAGGCCAACCAGCAGCCAACAGAAAATCACTATGAGTTCCTCTGATGATGATTTCTTGCCAGCAAAAAAGAAGATTTTGAAGATAGGACTCCAATCAGACGACAAGAAGAAGCGGTGCCGAACAAAAGGCTCGAAGAACAAAGCTAGTGCCACATCAATTGGTAAAAGAAAGAGTGATCCATTTGCGACAAATGTGAAAGACATTAATTCTGATCAGCAAGCGCCGAGCACAAATGTGTTGGTTCCTAAAATTGTGTTAAAAATCAATGTTAGCAAAGGCACTGTGAAAGGAGGTGACGAAATAAGTTCGACAATGGCCGTACAGGCACATTCTCTCAAGCAAATGCGAGATGAACACGCAATGTCAAAGTTCACTGACAACAGTCGTACCTCAGTCAAACTTCCGTTGCCGAACAGTCCCAGGACTTCTGGTGGTTTTAAACGAACTCTATTTTACTCGTCAAGCGATTCCGACGACTCATCAACAAATGAAAACCTTGCAACAAAATTAAAAAGAATGAAAGCTAGATCAAAACTTTTAAAGTCTTTTATTCAATCTGAGTCTAAGGGAATCTCATCACCAGCATCATGTGGTGACTCGTGTGCCAGTTCACTAGGTGGGTCGGTTGAGCATGCTCTCAAAGCTGAAAGACTCCAAAAACGCTTCAAATCTGTAAAAAAGAGTCCTAAGAAGAGGAAGAAAAGAACGCCCAAGTATTACACCCTCAAACCCGAAATTCTTGAGGATAACAGTGCCCGTTCAAGTGGCTCAAGTTTGAGCAGCGACGACTATAACGATTGGAAGCGTCGAACAATGACCAATCCAACAGATGTAGTCTCCAAACAAATGGATCTTCCCGATTCGTCTCCAGAAAAAAGAAAGCGTCAGCCGAGCCCCTCGCCACCTACCTCTCCAGAAAGTAAAACTTCTCCAAAAAGACATACCAGAAAAGACAATGCAGGCGAGGAAAACATGTGGAATGCTGCAGAAAATCTCGAGTGGGCCTCAGCTAAACCTACGGCTGTCGATCAACCACGTGACACTAAATTTAAATCGGTAGTCGAAGAGTTCTTCCGAGGGTATTCGCCGGCGAGCTTGCTGAGCAGCTTCAAGCCAGTGCCAATGCGGTTCCCAGTAGTGCACGAGGCTAACTGTTGCGTACTGTGGCGCGAGCGGTCAGTGGCGCGCGGCAAGCAGCCGGCGGGCCGCGGGAGGCGCAAGCGGAAGGGCGTCTGCACTGGCTACCTCGCCTGTCCCTGCCAGAACGGCGCTGGCCCCAGTTCTGCGACTTTAGTTTTGCCCTCATTCCACAATGTGTCTCCTACGAGCGTAGCAGGCGTTCGCCCTGCCAGCCACGCTCAACCTCCGCCAACGGCTGTGGCCCCTGGCTCTTCTACTAGTATGTTGGATGAGGACATCATTCAACTGGCCAAAGATGCCCTGGTTGCAGACAGCAAACATCGACCGCATAAAGTGTTGGCTATTATGGATATTAGTGATGATAGCGATGTCGATGGGGGGCCTATTAAAGTTTTAGCCCGTTTAAAAACTCCAACACCAGAGAGAGAGATAGTGATTAAAGGAGAAAACCCGTCATCCCTTAGTCCTAAACGGCGAGACTCGAAGGCTTCAGATAGCTCGGACGTCGAATTTGTGCCTGGGCCGCCGATAGAAGAGATAGTTGTTTCCGATGATTCCAATGACATTATTTTTGTATCTGAAACTGCTAGTCCTAACAAAGCCTCCACTTTTGCCAGTACACCAAAGAAGGAGGAGGCTTCTGGCCTTTCAACGGAAACTGCCGATATAATTTTTGATTTTGTTTCTAACAATACATCACCTCATGCATCATTCCTTCGAAGAAAGCTGCCAGTTTCCCCGCTTGTTGATTCTTCCTCGAATGACATTTTAAAGGCGGAGGCAGAACTTGTGTCGAACCCTATTTGTGCCTTACCACCTCCTGAGAACTTTGTCACAAGTTTCGATACCACTTTGGAATCATTGTATCCGGCATATTCAAAAAATGCTGGCCGAACGTCGGAGCCACTAGATTTCGACGCTCTTCTCGACTTTGAAGCTGAGTCCATGACAACACAGAACTATGAACCATACTCGCCCTGCTTGCCTGATCCACCACATGATGATTATGATCGAGGGGATGAAATTATCAACATTGGTTCCCCAGAACGGCCAGCTCCAGAGCCGATTCCAGAGAAGACTGATGGGCTGGTCGTTTGGGAATGCCCTGTTTGCTTCGAGCCAAAGGGAGATGAAACAATTCTTGCCACCACCGATTGTACGCACTTGTTTTGTGATCCTTGTATCAGGAAAGTGGCCTCTATGTATGGGAAATGTCCTGTTTGTCAGTGTCCTATCAAGGAGAACAATATACATCCATTCCGATTCCATGGGTACAAGTTCTGATTTTCTTGCCGAGTCAACCTTTACTTACCAAGTTACCCATCTAAAACTGTATTGTTATATATATTTCCATTCTATTCAACTGTAATAATAATATGCTAGATCATATATTGATTATTCTATTGTTTGCTGTGCAAATAATGTTCCAACTTTGTGAATGAATCAAAGTTTATGGAAAGCAGAATGGAATTCAGCCTAGTCTTTGGGATTTGTTGCTCCATGACAACCTACTTTAAATGTATTTTAACAGAATTTTATAAAGTAAACTTATCAAGTTTATTTTGTTTTGTTTGATCTATGAGACATCCCTATATTTTAGCAGCTGGCTTAGCACCCAGATTGAAGTTCTTTTGGGATCTAATGATTTAATTTACAGAATGAAGTGTAAATACATCTGTTATGGCATCTGTGTGTTCCAAAGTTTTGATGGACTGAAACTCGTCTCGTCCATTGCTGTGTCATTGTCAAATTACTGCTGATAAATTTTTACTATTCTGATGCCTGGTGGTCGTAGAATCGTGAATGTGTTTGTATTTTAGAAGTTCGATAACATGCATTGGTGGCGAGGTAACACAACCAACATTTTGTTACATTCTTCAAAATTACTCTTGTGGAATGAATCCGGCTTTTGAAATCAATTATAACATTTGTAATAAATATAATAATATGCCAATTGATTGTTTACTAATGAGCAGAACACAGTCGACCTAGGTTGATATCTATTGTTCCGTTCCCAATTTCCATCCTCTATTCCCATTGCACAACGTAGTTTCTATTCATAAAATTGCCGCAAAGCAAGCAAAAAACGGGAATACGTTCTCAGGTTCTGAATTACGTTAATGAATCTTTTGGATTCCTACGGTACATGAACGTAATAAATATATGTTATCCTACCATATATCGTCATAACAGGCATTGAGTTTCAGTTGTGAGTCTTCATGTATGTCGAGTGTCTCGTAATGTATGAAAGTGTAACTCGTCCTAGAAGTATTTTGCAGGGACATAAGGGTCAGAGATTTCACAAGGTGGGCCATGGCCTATCGGCTAGTTTGGGTTGCAACCCTGAAATTAAAAATACTTGGTCATAATTATATGAAAGCAGTCCTTTCTGAGAAAGGTGTTATGAGTAGGTGGTGCTAAATGATCAAAATCGTAGAGAAAATAGTTCAATTATTATGCTAGGTTCACGTGGTTTGCTGGCAGTAGTCTAGAATATTATTGGATGGTCGAGCATTAGCCAACGTTTTTGTAAATGTTATAGGTAGGTATCTAACTAGTCCAAATGAAATTTTACCAAACACAGACAGGCTATTGTAGGAGACCAGTCAGAAATGTAGAAATGTTCATCAACTTTTTTAGCCTATTGCTTCCGGTAGAATTCCTGAATGTCAATCAATGCATTTTACAAATTAGGTACTATTTTGTGCGATATTTACTCTGATTTTTGACCTTTTCGGTTTAAAAAGTAACAAAATAATGTTGACAACAATAGGAATTTAGTCTCTTTTCCCCAAGGAAAATATTCAATTTCAAGTAATTACTTACAGTATGATTTTTCTTTTTCAGATATTACAGACATTCCGGAAAACATCAAGAACCTCAAGTCATTGCAGGTGGCTGACTTCAGCAGCAACCCCATCCCTCGACTGCCGCCCGGATTTGTCCAGCTGAAGAACTTAACCGTGCTCGGCCTGAACGACATGTCTCTCACGAGTCTTCCGGTAGACTTCGGAAACCTCGTGAGCCTCACGTCGCTTGAGCTCAGAGAGAACCTCCTCAAATCTCTTCCAGAGTCTCTGTCACAGCTGACCAAGCTCGAAAGACTGGATTTGGGCGACAATGAAGTTGAGGAATTGGTGAGACCGTCTATTTTTGTCTTGTTATTTGTATTCAAAACTGTTTAGCTGCCAAATAGTTAGCTACGACTACTAAGTAACACTGTTGAACTAGAGAAATAATGTGTGTGCTATTGTTTTTCATGCTACAAATGCTGCATTATAATTTATGTGGCTGTGTTTATGCTTGCAGCCTCAC
This sequence comes from Nemoura dubitans, assembly GCA_921293005.1. NCBI lineage: Eukaryota > Metazoa > Arthropoda > Insecta > Plecoptera > Nemouridae > Nemoura > Nemoura dubitans. Next base: position 25,566,080 of record OV121074.1, read on the forward strand.
CACGTTGGTAAACTTCCCTCGCTTCAAGAGCTGTGGTTGGACCACAACCAACTTCAACATCTTCCATCAGTTAGTTTTTTTTGTATTTACTACGTTTTCCCAATTTGTGCTGCATAGCAATTCTGTGAAATTGTGTAGCTGGGTTTTAGGATTTTAATAGGCTGACAGCTTGTGGTTATTATTTATTAGTGCATAAAGGATTATAAATATTGCTACAATATGTATAAATCATACAGTTTTTTTACAATATTTGGCCACTGGGAGTTTATTTCTTCTCGTCTGCTTGCAGGAAATTGGAAACCTGAAAAAGCTGGCATGCCTGGATGTGTCAGAGAACCGACTAGAAGATTTGCCAGATGAGATTGGAGGCTTAATAAGTCTGACTGACCTTCATTTGTCACAGAATATGATCGAAACATTGCCCGATGGCTTGGGAAACCTCCATAAATTAACTATATTGAAAGTTGACCAAAACAGATTAGCAATTTTAAATAACAACATTGGAAAGTAAGTTCATGAAATGTTGAAATTAAAGCTTTGTTTGAACAATGTTGGCTTTTTCTGCCACCGATATTAATAATTTGTTTGTCGTCCCGTAGGTGCGAGAGCATGCAAGAATTGATATTGACGGAGAATTTTCTAATTGAATTGCCGAAATCAATAGGAAACCTAGTGAAATTAACAAATCTTAATGTAGATCGAAATAGCCTTCAAAGCTTACCGACAGAAATAGGTGAGCTGATAAGTTTCTGTACAATATATTTTTGTTTTTCCCCATTTCTCTACTTAGTAATCCCTTAACCTCTCCTTCCGCAGGTAACCTATCTCAGCTTGGAGTGCTATCACTGCGAGACAACAAGCTCCAGTACTTGCCGTCGGAAGTGGGCAATTGCCTGGAGCTGCACGTTCTGGACGTGTCTGGCAACCGACTGCAATACCTGCCGCTCTCACTGACCAACCTCAACCTGAAAGCCGTCTGGCTATCGGAGAACCAAGCGCAGCCCATGCTTAAGTTTCAGACAGATCTGGCGGAAGACACTGGAGAACAGGTTCTTACGTGCTTCCTGTTGCCACAGCTGGAATACCATCCGGAGGCAGTCACGGGTCAGTATCAGGGGGCGCTTGTACTTTCAACTAGCAGTTTCCAGGATGTTTCAAACAGACTTTGATAAAAACGTGACTGGCATCATTATTACCTATACTCTTTTTCACGTAAAGAACGCTAGTATTCTCTTTTAATCTTATTTAAATTACGAAAGCTCGTAATTGGCTATTCATTTTATTATTATGTACACAAATTAGCCTCCCAAAATTGTTACCCATTCCGGGATTTGAACCCGGGTCCCCAACTTTCGCGGCTGGTGCTCTAACCAGCTGAGCTAAACGGGCCATTTCATGGCCCGTTTAGCTCAGCTGGTTAGAGCACCAGCCGCGAAAGTTGGGGACCCGGGTTCAAATCCCGGAATGGGTAACAATTTTGGGAGGCTAATTTGTGTACATAATAATAAAACGCTAGTATTGTTCTGCAGACTCCCGACAGTGCGCTGTCAATCATTTAATAGATTTTACGGTTATGGACCGGAGACCCTTGTTGCGAACCCTTTAGCGGAACAATGAGACGGCCTGCGAATGTTAAAACCTCTGGCTCCTGCCTACCAGCAGGGTCTCTTTGACAGTAAAACACCGCTAGCGTTCTTAACGTGAAAATGAGTTGTCTTAAAGTAAAAATTGACATGCCAAATTTACCTCTGCGTCAAGGAGCTACAACAAACTATAATCAAACATTTTAAAATAATTCTAGCAGGCTGTTTGTCCAGTGCAGGAAAATAGTAGTCTATGGGATGTCAGTCTCACTTTAAACATTACTTATGAAATTTGGGACTTGCTTTATGTTTATCATAATTTTTGTAAATCGTTTTCGCTTTGTATTTTACCAGCTAATTTGTCTCTTTTGTACGTTTTTGTGACTAATCTGCCTTGTAAACACATAATTTCAAGTTTCCATGAATACTTCTGGAGCACTGCAAGTGCATGATTTGTTTCTGACCAGCACTTTTCACTGAACCTACATACACTGTTCTTTATTGCTACTGTACTCGCTGCCGAATGATGCTGTTAAGCACAAAATCAATCATTTGGGACACAGTCTGATGTCCAAACGAGCACTCAAAATCGCTTGTAAATAAATATTATCTGAACTTCCATGCCAAAAACAAAAATAAATTTCATTTGTGTGCATTTTCCATCAATACCACATAGTTAAAGGTTAGAGCAAAACGTATTGTGACGTGTGTACATACATTTTAAAATTTATTTAATTCTAGGTAGTATGTCGTGGTGCCATTTTGGGAAATTTGCATGCTTTAAACAAAGGGAAGCTGTCATTTTGAGAAATTCATCCAAACAAACTACACAATCCACATCCAACCATTGCATTATCCTTCTTATTTCCCATAAAATCCATTTTTACCCATCACAGTCCTTGGGTCTTGATTTACATGTGAATGTGCTTTTCTCTGCTATGCTTGATTGTCTTTGTGTTCTTTTCTCTTTCTCTCTTTAGCCGCTTATTATGACGGGCGCTTGTATCGTAGTGGTATTAAGTTTAGTGGCGAGTCGCTAAACGAGTCAGCGGCGGAGGTTAATCGGGCGTCTGTATCGTCACCAGATTATCAGCAAGAAAGTGATGATGACGGCTGGGAAGAGAGGGAAGCATCTCGCACTCATTCCGTAAAGTTCACTGATGATGTTGACACGGAAAACGGAAAGGAGGTGAGAAAATTCACATGAGGAATTGATGTTGCACCTTGTGTCATAGCATATAGTCTTCTGTAAAAATAATGTAAAAAATGTTGAGTTGGCTTATTCTGGAGTTCTATAATGTGGTTAGAAATTCACTATTTGCTATAGTGTTAGTTTTGAAAAATAGAAAAGAATAAACTTTTTTTTCAGTCAGGATGAAGTAAATGGTTAATGACTTGCAAGATTTCTCAAGTGGTGTTAAGTGTTTACCTACATACATACACTGCTTTAATCTAATTTAATTCTGTCGGCATAGTGACTCCCTTGTAAGCTTGATTAAATTATATCTCACTTCATGAGCGTGGTTAAATTGGCCAAGACCTGTATAGCTACGGGTGCCTTCACTTGACCTTAATATCAATCGTATACAACCATCTGTGATGTGTGATTCATATCTCATGTCTTGAATATTAAAATACTGTCAGCAGATCACTCGTTTTGTTTCGACATCCATTTCATTAATGATCAATTTCAGACCCAGTTTGTTCGTCAAAACACTCCTCACCCAAAGGAATTGAAAGCAAAAGCACACAAGCTGTTTGGAAAAGGAAAAACAGAAGACACCAAAGTGGCAGCGACGCCAAATGAAACAGTAAGCTACTCAATCAGTCAAGTCCTCTCAATTAGCATCTAAATGTATTGTTATTGAAATAAACAAGTTACTGGTGCCAAGGCTAGGCAGTTTTCCAGTATGTTCAACTAATCTGTCTTTGTATTTCAGTCTACTTCCTAACAAACTAACAAGACACAGTAATTAATTACTCCTGAATTACAACTAAATTCAGCCATTGGTTTTACAGAAAAGCGAGCTAATCAAATCGCCACCGCCTGCTGACAAGTCTAACCAAGTGAAGCAGACCACGAACCACTCAATGGTGTCGAACGACAAGGAGGTGTCGATGGAGCCGTATAGCAAGCCCATGGCGAAGCCGGTGTCGATCCCGACCGTCCCGTCACCCGTCCCGGCTGCCGTCGTGCCCGAACCAGACGCAATAAGCGAAGGCCGCGAGACCACGACCAGCGAGGAGACGGAAGACAGGCAAAGCGAGGTGAGACAGCACAATTGCATGCCATTGCGTTACTTATAGTTTATGACTTCTTTACGAGTTTTGATTTCTGACGTTTTAAATTGCATATTTGGCTTTGCTGGGAAGATAGAACAAATGAATGAAATGGAGGGTATTTTGGCACAGTGGCATCCAAGTCACTGCTAAGATCTATTGCTCTAGTGTGTAGCTACTGCAAAAGAAACGTAACTTTTATTCAAAAAACACCTTCATTTTGAGGAAAAATCGGGACAGAAATGCAATTCATAAGCAATATGTACATATTATAGCTCAGTGTTCGGTGCATTAGCTGCTGAAGGCATCGAGGCTGGTAGATTTGTTTTTCTGAAAGAAAGAACATTTTTCAAGGGGAAATTCAAGGGGAAATTTTCTTTCTCTTTTGTGAATTGATAATATTTAATGTAGCTTATATGCTAGTAAATAAATAAATTGAAGTAGAATTTTTTATGTTTCAAATTTGCCACAGCCTTCTGGCAATATAATGGTTGTAAGAACCAATGTGTAACAGCTCCAGTTTGAAAGCTGTGGAATGGTAAACTCAAACTAACATTAGTGTAGCTTGTTTCTCTAAACGTTAATGGTAAATCTGTAACTCTACCTTCACTGAGAATTCACCAGTTCACACTTTGGCGTAACGAAACGTTACTTGCAAGCGGTTCTGAGCGTTGCACTCGTTGACAGGTGGAGGCCGACGAAGTGGAGTACGACGCCGACGGCATGGAGAAGCACGTCGGCTTCCAGGTGGAGGGCGAGCCAGGAGAGGAGGGCGAGGAGGTGTCGGGTTCCCAACCCAATCGGCTACACAGGAGGGACACGCCACACCACCTGAAGAACAAGCGCATCAACTCCACGCTGGACCAGGAGAAAGTGGCGACCATCATCGCGCAGGTGAGCGTTTTCACCTTGGCACCTTTCATCTTGGTCATCTTAGCACCTTCGTGCTTCATATTGGAGAGTGTGTTATGATGCATTTCTCTTGTTCTTTACTGCCAGGGAAGGAGATGTCTTGATGTTTATTCTGATGCGTGGTTTCAATCTTTATAAATTATAAAAACTTAAGTTTATTTCCATTTTTTATTGAACATCCTTGAATTCTTCTTAAGTTAATTAAAATAAATAATAAAGTGGTGATACTACAAACAATCTATGTCAGAAATAAATTTACTGAAAATTGTCTTCATGCATCAATCTCCTATCATCTGTGGCAATTTTAGCCTCTGGGTTCACCACACTGAGTAAATATCACGAGCAAATAAAACATCTGTTACAAAACCCACATGAAACACTATAGTTCCACGATCAGTTTGGCATATCTGTAGCCTTATCTCTGTTCTCTTATCTCGGTTTATAACCTATGCTTGTATTGTGTTTATGCAGGCTATCAATAAGAAGAAAGAGGACGATGTAGATAAACCAGCATACTACCCAACACCACCCGAATCTGTTGGGGACCAAAGCCAAGGTAGCAATCTCTAATACTTTTTTCCCGTAAATGTTGCCGCAATAGTGTGTTTCATGAGCAAGTGATAGTTTTATGATGATGAAGAAAAGCAAGTCACAGCTAGACAAAAAAAATACAGCCAAGAAAAAAGTTCGAATATGGAACGATGGTAAAAATTGTAAGTACCTACCTAACCAATGTTAGGTAATAGATAGAACAAAATTCCAATGCTAATCTTTCATATCTGAAACAAGGAATGAGAGTTAGTTGATAGGAAATCTCAGCTACCTAGTGCCAACCATGCCTTAAAGTTATTGTTGTTGATTTCAACTTGCTAGTAAATAGCTGCTATGTATACTGCTAGCTAACAGCTAATAATTTATTTACATTATCTATTATCTACCTATACAAGCAACAAGCCCAGGCATTTCAAAGGAAATATTTTCGAAACTGGTGATTTCTAGGCTTACCTGTTTCCGACCTCTCATAACCTATGTCAGTTGAACATAATATTAAACCATTTTATTGTTCACAATTAGGAAATGCATGAATTACTTTCAACAATGGATGAATCATAGCTTTGCTGGTAGAAAAATACCTGTTGTTTTGTTCATAATTGAACTAGGTGCTGTTGACACAAGACGACATTGACAGAACAGCAGTTAGTGACGGACGTAGATGAAAATAATCGGCCATGTTTCCATCAGATGTCGACTCGAACATCGAGATCCTTGAGGAGACGTATGAGATCCACATCCAACGCACATCTGCGGGCTTGGGTCTGTCGATCGCGGGCGGCCGCGGCTCAACTCCGTTCAAGGGCGACGATGAGGGCATCTTCATTTCCAGGGTCACAGAGGGTGGTCCAGCAGACCTTGCTGATGTTAGGGTGAGTCACTCATAGCTCACAGTCCCCCAATCATCGCCTGTAACCAACCTCTGTAATCCCGGCTAGGCTTATGGATGTATTGTGGTAGCTTCTAAATTTTAATCCTATACAAGTGCAATTAGTTTCTTATCAAGTTTGCTGTGAATGGCACTTAGTAAGTAACAGTCAATGTTCGTTGAATTGTTTATCATCAGATATCTGGTTTCCTTTTCGATGTCGTTGTACTTGGTAGTCACTTATAAGTTATAACACACTATTTTTCGTACTAGTTAAACATAGGACAACCAGTCAGACGTAGATATTTTCTTATGAATGAGCCCAAACCAAAACAAAGAAAAATTAATAATACTACTTTTTTTCTGGAATATTCTGGTAAGGTTTACAATTGGATGTGTGCTATAAATGTGCGGCTAACTACATCTTTCCGTCAGGTTGGAGACAAAGTGCTGGCAGTCAACGGACAGTCGGTGATTGACGCCGACCATTACGATGCCGTGCAAGTGCTGAAGGCGTCTGGAAGTGTACTTATCCTGGTCATCTCGAGGGAAATCACCAGGCTGGTCCCCATCAACTCCAATGTAAGTAGCTTGTTTTTGTCACTTTTCGTTTGCAATTCACCTCATTTTGAAACAACCTGTTCAAGGAATGACTTTTTACTCACTAACCAACCATTGCTTCTTCCTTACTGATTGAATGCAATAGTTTTATCAACCCCATGGTCAAGCCAGAGGTTTGTCCAAAGGCTAGGATGCAATTGAAACAAATACATTAAGACTAGTGGGTGCTGGCATACCAAAATTAAATTCTTGCCTACTTTGCTTGTTAATGAGGGAAAGCCAGAATCCTTTGAAAAAAACTATTTCAAACTGGGATTTGAATGCTAAATCAAAAGTCTCACTGGTTTCCCGACGTTTCGTAACATATACTAGTTACTTTATCAAGGGTGAAAGCTTGACTGACGTTAAAACATGAACAAAGATTTAGCATTCAAATCCCAGTTTGAAATAGTTTTTTTCAAAACTAGTGCTAAAGTTAGGATAAAGTAGACATGAGTCTAAGAAAATTAATAGCCAGAATCCTATTGCAGTGCATGCAATAGTATTTTGTAAAGCCAAAATTAAAATAGGTATTAATCATCTATGTAAATTTAGGAAAAATTTTAACCAAGTGACTTTTTTAGTTTTTGCACAACACTATCTCTATTTTATTTATTAAGCAGTTAGCTGCTGCTGCATAACTCCAATCTTGGCCTTTCCCCCAACAAACTTGCCTTACTAAGGTTAGAAGTGGAAAGCACACTATGGTATGGTTTGAGCAAAGTCATTGAACCGACCTTCCCCCCAGCACCCCGAGGGCTCCGCGTCATCATCCCTGCGCACCACACCGATCCTGCCCAAGTCGCGCACGCAAGACTCGGCCTGCTCGAGCATCGGTACGAGCCGGGCGCCCAGTGCCGCCTCGCACGTGTCCGCCAACACGTCGGGCTTCGAGAGCGGCCGCACCGACAACGGCTACGGAACCGACAGGCCGCGCGGGCCCAAACACATACCCGAGCCGCTGATGCCGCCCAGCGACATGGAGGTGCGCAAGCAGAAGTACAACATCACGCTGATTCGCGACCAGAACGGGCTCGGCTTCAGCATAGCCGGGGGGAAGGGCTCGCCACCATTCAAGGACGACAACGACGTGAGCTACGAATTGATTTGACCAGTTTTGAGTTATTTCTTACCACCTATGACTTGCTTTTTATTTCATCTCAAAAAATAGACACTTCACAGAATGATAGTAGATTATAGAAAATTCTTAATCAGAGTTTCCAGTTTTTACTCATTTTGCTTATTGACCAGTGTAATTTTCTTTGCAGGCGATATTTGTATCAAGAATAACAGAAGGCGGTGTTGCCGAACGAGATGGAAAGCTCTTGGTGGGAGACAGGGTAACTTCGGTGAGTTCTCAACAATAAAACAGCGATTGAACTTCTGTTGTATTTTTTTATTTTTTTGAAGAGCTCGTAATACAGGATAATATATGACAACTCCCATTTATGGCTGTATTGTAATTTGTGTTTTTGTTTTTGTTTTTTTCTGACCTAGTATCAGTAGGTACTGATTTCATAGCTTGGTCTCAGATGTTATTTATAAGATGATAAACAATTAATAATAACTTAAGGGTGGTCTAGTAAGAAATTTTGTTGCATTACTAAGCTAAACCCTATTTCGTCCAGATCAATGGCGTGGACATGGAGGGCGCCCGACACGACCAGGCCGTCTCGATGCTGGTTGGTCTGGAGCGTTTCGTCCGGCTGGCGGTGGAGCGCGAGACGTTGGTGCCTCTGGGCAGCAGTCCGGCACCTTCACCCAGCCCCGGACCGGACAAGTCGCCGCGCATGTTCGGCCTGCCCAAGCCCTACACCGGCATCTACAGCGCGACCAGCGTTATCGCCAAGAAGCCAACAATTGGCTATCAGCGTCCACCCGTCGAACAAACGCAACGCACTGACGCTACAGCCTATGGCCGACTGCCGGGCCTGCGAAACGAGCCGCAATCGCCCGTCGCCGCCAACGGCAGGGTCGCAAACCACGTGAACAGTGTCGGTAAACCTGCGTTGGAGAAACCGCGTCCTGTCCCGCGCCAAAGATCGTCGACATCCAGTCAGTCGGATCCACGCCAGGACGCCCCCGTTCAGGTACTCCCCAAACCGATCACCAACGAGCAGTTCCAGGCCATGATCCCCGCCCACTTCCTAGGGCCGGTCCCGAACGGGGTGGGGGAGGGCGCCACTGCCAACCCTGCCGCCCCCACCGCGGGACCTACCGTCACCGTCACCATCAAGCAGCCGGAGAACGCTCTCGGCGACATCCAATTCCCGCCGACGCCTACCGCACTCGGTAAAGTCACCGAGACCATTACAAAGAGCACGTTCACGGAAATGGTCGTCACACGCGTTACGGACAACAAGGAAGTGACCATCGTTGAGGTTAGTCATGCAAGGAGGGATGAGGTTAACTAGGTTATGAATCGAAATGGAGGAATTAATCGAAAGTCAATGTAAAGAAAGTAAAAGTATCTAACTGTGTGTTTGGGAGACTTAATTAAATTTTGGCATGAAGCTGGAGGTTGTGCTCCTCATAACAAGCCTGTTAGCCATTCAATATGTATTAAAAATCCAAGTAATGGTCCATTTTAAATTTGGTGAAACTCACGAGTCGTGCACTATGTAACGTAGCCGTCACTTGACCAGACCAAGCCGACGTTTGGAAATAGTTTGCCCGTTTCTTCTTGCCTGCAATGTGCCTGTCGTTGTCTTAACACTTGCCTACCTTGGAACACTGCGCAAAGCTTGCATGGTTATGGGAACGGTAACATTTCCAGTGGGATTTCTTGGCCTCAGTACGGTAAGTTACAGAATACTAGGCATCTATCTCTAGCTTAGCTTTGAAACTTAAAACCTAAAAGCTGCTGCGCTCTCTGATGACAACGCTCTGCTATCAACAAGGTAGGCATTTCATGTCGACATCTGCTGAATTAAACATCCTAACTGGCGAGACTCAATTGACACGCCGAATGGCATAGCTAGGTACTTACACTTAGCTTCTTTGTGTGACTGTGCTTAGTCAAGAAGTTTAAGTGATGCAGGTGTATAATGTTCTTCTTATTGTAAATTATCCTAATCCAAATGCCATAACTTCTCTCCCCCCTTCTGCCCCTGATTCGTTACTTCTTTTAGACCTTGTAATTTACGACTGTATTTCAATCTATTAGCTTGGTTTGGTGCAAAAGTTCGTTAAACGTTGGGCACTCACCGTGCACTTCACTGCATGAATTCCTTAGAAACTGTATACAACAACACAATTTCATTGAAAGTCAATTCGAGTCACAACTGTTGTAAATTGTAATATCTTATATTGAACTTGAGATCAGATTCACTGCAATTCTGTATTTTATGTCACCCGTCACTATGACCGTGTTCTCAATGTTATGAATAATTTTTAATGTGTTCTTTGACAAGGTATTACAGTGATGTTGGTTTGTTACAGGAGGTAACTCTCTTGAAAGAAGGTGGCTCGCTAGGCTTCAGCATTATCGGCGGCACAGACCATTCTTGCACTCCGTTCGGAGCCAACGAACCCGGCATTTTCATTTCTCACGTACGTACGCTCTTCCCCTCATCACTCATCGATTTCGAACGACTTGATGGTCTCACACCGCTTTTTGTTGCATGCAGGTTGTGCCTGGAGGAATCGCTGCATTATCAGGAAAGCTGAGGATGGGTGACCGGATCCTGTGCGTCAACGGGGAAGACGTGACCAAACTAAACCACCAAGACGCAGTACTTAAGCTGTTAAAGCCGGGAGATGAAATTCAGCTGACCATCCAGCATGATCCATTACCTGAAGGATACCAGGTCAGTTCAGTGTCAGATTCTGACTTTCAGCTAGCCATTATACTCTTTGCCATTGTCCAATGCTCTAGAGTCTAGACACCTCTTCAGCTTGCTATCAATTCAAGTTAACCCATACTAACGTTACGTGCTTACCTCTCTTATATAAGCCTGAATCATTCAAGTTCTGTCAACCTTTGTTCCTTGTATGCAGTATTTCAATCCTTCTTCATGTAGTACTGTGTCCAACATTCTTCTATTCATTCTGTCCATGTCATGCTGTGCTATGCTAACCTTGTTCTGTATTGTTGCGATTTTCCAAGCTGGTCGAAATAGAATATGTTCCCGTCACAGTAAGTATTCACAATGTTCCTGCTGTTTAACCTTTTCCATCTCTCTTAATCTGTTACTCATCAATCATCATCATCTCAGTTACACTAATATGCAATTATATTGTACTATACATACAATTAGATTTGCAATATCCAATATGTAGCTGTATTTGGTTTTTCTAGAAGTATCAGGATAGATGCTTAAACCAGTAAGCGAGTGATCCAATATCCATCCAATATAAATGTTTTTTGTGAAGTCTAACTTTGAATTCAATTTCCAGGAGCTGACGATTGTGAAGTCGGAGAATGAGAAGCTAGGAATGCATATCAAGGGCGGACTTCGGGGTCACCGGGGCAACCCTCTGGACCGAACGGACGAAGGCATCTTTGTCTCTAAAATCAACTCGGGTGGTGGCGCTCGTAGGGACGGGAGGCTGAAGGTGGGTGTCGCTAAAGTAGCAAATATGTGCTGGCACTAGTCGGCCATTAATCATTTGTGATCGTTGATCGCTCTCTGCTGGAAGAAACGTGCAAAATTGCATAATTACAGGTCGGAATGAGGCTGCTCGAGGTGAATGGAATATCGCTGTTGGGAGCATCTCATCAGGAAGCCGTTAACGTTTTGAGAAGCTGTGGGGACCAGATAACGCTTGTAGTTTGCAAAGGTAACTTCAAATTAATGATTTTATTAAGTGTTTCAGTTTAACTGTCAGTGAATGTGGCAGATGGCTTTAATGATTTTATTTTTATCCTTATATTTAACTTTTCCAAAATATTTGGATTTATTTAGCTAGTGACCACTGCAGATTAATGGTAGGCTGCCACTTACCTGAAACTTGCGCCCTCAACTTGGGTTACCTCCGTGAACGCTGCTATTTAGAGCTGCTATTTTTGCTATTTCTAACCGCTTTCGTGCACTCAGGCTACGAGAAGGGCGACATCGAGCGGCTGCAGTCCGAGAGCAGCACGGGGGACGTGAGCCGCGAGTCCAAGTCGCTGTCACAGAGCGTGTCGAGCCTGGACCGAGACTACGCTGACTCGGAGACGATCCGGCAGGAGCAGCGCATGAAGCAGGAGCTGGTCGAGTGGGAGCGGGAGGAACAGGAGCGCAAAGACCTCGAGTTGGCGCTTGTGCAAGAGCAGCAGGCTGTCGCTTTGCTAGAAGAAACGCGGGAGAAGACCACGCCAGAAAAGGTGAGGTCGCTTTTAAGTTTCAAGGGTTCTTTTTTCTGGACTGGGTATCGAATGACAAGCAACCTTGTGGCATTTTTCCCAACATTTCATTAACGTATGGAAAATTGAACTAATTTTAATTTTGACAGCATTTCAAGAGAAACTTAAAACCTGAGCTGAGGTAGATGTTGCATAATATTTGTATTTTCTAAAGCCCAATTTACACGATAGCATAAATAGGCGATAGACTTACGCGATAGACTTTTTGACAAAAGTCTGCCTCAGCAGTTGTATGCAGTATGTTGTCAATTTGACTTGTTGTTTTGAGAGCATAAAAATGATGCAGCAAACTTTTTTTTTTTAATGCTCAGATGTAAATGCAGTTTCAGAAGTTGGGCATCTTGTTCTTGATTCATGCCAGTACCAAGTAACAAAAATAAATGGGTGCCATTCTTAGTTTCATGTTTGTCCACCAACTTGTCCGGCTGCTTGAAGATGTGTGCACATTAGCAAAAATAACTAAAAGAAGTAGTACCATGTTCCCTATCTTCAATTGCAGCACAACTACTTTTATTGTTTTCTTTTCCTGTTTGACTTGATTTCTGGGTTCATTGAACTTCTCAATATATTCACCAGTCAAAGTTAGGGAGATAAGAAATTGAAATGAGGCATAAATAAACCCTGCTTTGACCACGAGTGCTAGTGGCCGCTTGGCAGGGGACAGTCACTAACATGCTGGCTTCGAAGGTGCTGGAGGTGGTGAGGGCTGTCGACCTACTGGTGAACAAACCCTCGAGCCCGACAGAGATGACGGTCCCCAAATCGCCGGTGGGCCCTCGAACGGACGCCCTCAAGACGACCACGATCGTTATGAGCAAGCACACGCTCGCGCCACAAGCCAGCACGGTAAGTCGGCTCATATAAGTCCTTGGCTCCATGCACTTCCAGCTAGAGAGGCCAGCGGTGATGGCTGGCATTAACGTGCATTGTGTGTTTTCATGGTGGGAATGGTTGGGGAAGCCAACAAAGAGTATGCAATATGCCAAAGTGAAGAGTTATCATTGGGAAAATTAAACTCTTTGATATTAAATGCGATGATGATTTTCACGTATTGTTGCATAGTTCACTGTTGCAATCTGCAGTCATTCCAATTATTCAGTTATTTAGCACAAAAATCATCCATCTTCTATTTACAATTCAATAAACTGAAACCAATTTTGAATTTTTAAATTGCAAGAATTATCACTACAAATTTTAATAATTAGACCCTTACTTGATGTAAACCCTCCTTTTTGTGTATTATAATAAGTGTACCGTTTACTTCACTGCAAAGTTTTCCCTGACTGAGTCTTGTCTCGACTGACCGTGGATTGATTGTCGGTGTGGTGTTGTTGGTTTTACGCTAGGTGTCATGATTGCTGGCGTCTTCTTTAACTTTGATGCCGTGCAGGTTTGTTCTGTTGTCGTCTATGTTTGTTGCTTGGAATGTCTTCCTTGTGCGTTTCGAGCATGTCGGCTGTGTTTGTTCTATACGTTGTCTGTTTGCTGTACAGTGCTGGAAGTGATGCTGCTAGTTATATAAATATTGTCTTTCAAATCGTTATATTTCCTTAAGTTTTTTTCTCTTCAATCTTTTAGTCAAGCCGTCCCTACTCCAAGGTTATGTCGATTGATTATCCTTACAGCTTTTATTACCGAGATTGTCTTCTATTTTTTTGCGTTGGTTAAAAACACGTCGGATAGTCATTTCTCAAGAAACTTCAGACTAGTTTTGGTGTTAGTTAGCGGCCAATAGTTAGGTAATTGATGTTGCATCAGAGAAATATTGTGTCTACGGAGTTCCAGCAGCAAGATTGGCATGGCTGCTGTTGGCATGGACCTGAGTAACTGCACGGTTTTACTATGAGGCTCTGCTTTGGTGGATTGAACATATTATGTACCTACTACCAAGTGTAGACATCAGAAAATTATTCATCAGAGCTTCTTAGTGAATGGTTCTTAGTGCAGATCTCTTTATAAAAATAAATTATTGTTGGTTGAATGATCATATTTAATATTTGATCAAAATCCAATAATTATTAGATTGGGCATGGAATTTTCAATCGCTGTAAATAATTCTTCATGCTTTTGAGTTTTGACTGTAAATCGTGGAATGAGAATCTTACATTAAAATGCAGATTTTTGCATGTGACTGGACGTTTTGCATCAGATTTAAATCGGTGTCCCAATTTCTAATACAGTATTGGTAGATCAATGTTACCATATTTTTAAGCTCGGGTATTCTTCAATTTTGTTTTCTTTGTAATCATTCCAGAGCACTACTCCACTTGTTTAGCGGGACGTGCAGATCAGCCAAATTTGATTTAAGCCAAGAGTCTCGTGTGGTTTCGTTCGTTCTGCTCACTAGACTCTACTGTGCATTTTGTCAGCCTCGTGGTGAAGTCCGCCTTAAAGTTTAGCTACGATCAGGAACATTTGAGAAAAGAACATTTTCAATTCAAACTATTCGCACGTGTGCTAAGTTAATAGCATACGGTATATTGTACTTATCAACCAAATGAACATGAAAAGCAATGATCATTTTGAACCCACCGTTTCATTCATCTCACTGAAATAATACTCGCAGGTTAATTGGACTGGTAGTCTTGCCATGATTACAATGGCTAGAGTTTCTTAACATGTAGAGTACCTGGTATATCTACGTAGGCGTAACTCAGATGATAATGTATTGACTGACAGGAATTTTTATTTTAAATGTGACACTAATAAAAATAATGGGATCACATCTTTTTTACGAGGCAAGGCCAAATGTGATAATCATAATATCATTGGGATTAGTAATGGATATTTGAAAATGGATTTACACATTTTAAATGAAACGGGTCCACAATTTGCCCAAAATGTAGTTCCATGTTTAGTAACGTGCAAATAATACACTTTCTGAGTGTGTTTATTATATCACTTTTCATCTGCCAAAGCTGGTTTCTTTTTACTCAACATATTAGAAGAGTAGGTACCTTCATAAAGAATCATACAAAGCAGTTTTGCGTCATTAAGAAATAATTTTTTTTTTACCCACCAGCAGTTGAAATTGATACAATTTTATATGTTTTTATGAAGTAGGTAGAGAGCAGTTGGATTGTTAATGTGAAAAGGGTCATAGGGGCAGTACACATGTGAAACTACGGATTGGCGTGGTCTGAGCTCTTTCCTTGCGGGCATTAAGCCTATCGATTTACCAGTATACCAGTTCCATGCAAATAGAGGCTAAGATCCTTTGTGAATTCCATGCATACATACATGATATTATTATGTTGTTATAATTTTTATCCAATGTTCATATATATACTACATACTACCAACTTTGTTAACACTTGCAGCCGACATTCATCACTTAATAAAATAATTGCAAATATGCGCCAGGTTTCCGTGTATGAGTGATCGTCTGCTCCCCCTCTGTGGGCTCAAAAGTCAAGTGTCATATCGATTGTGGGTATGAACACAATCACCTTCTCTGCAGAATCCATTCCTTTGTCAAGTTACGTGTCGTCTCATTTCTTTTGGTAAATCGCAAATAGTCTTGCTCTATCAAGACAATTTTAAAAATCTACTGTTAGATCGAAGTCGTTGTTTGTAGTAATTGTTACCAATGTACTGAGATTGCAGATTTAACAGTGTGTTATTGTTCTCTTGTGTTAGCCTCTTTTTTATATCTATGCGAATTGATGCATTTTTCTGAATCAAAACACTTCTTTCTCTGCTGTCTGACTGTTGTTTTCCCCATGATCCCTTTGCTGTCTATCTCGGCCATCGCTACCTGCTTACCGAGAATTGTTGGTCGTCTATCTTTCCATCATGACTTAGTTTGTTATTTGTACATTTATCACCATAGTATGAAAATATATATATATTATTAATTAATAACAATGTATTTGATTAACCCATTTTAAAACTTGCATGAGGTAATCAGGGTGATGGACCAAAGTCTTGCGCTTGCACTTTCAATAACACCAGTTCTTTTTGTTTTTCTAATCTTTGCCTATTGCAGCAATTTCTGTTAAGCTTGGCCTTGAAACTGAGAGCTATGACCCTTGGGCTTGCCACAATTAATTTTATGTGAGAAAGCCCACTGAAATCTGTATATTACCATCATTATTCATCTTTCTACTAGTAAATTATAGATAGATTTATTACACTAGACAATGCTATTCAGCCATTTACAAATTTTATAGACCACTTGAAAGTGGTTTTCATCTTCTTCAACTCTTTGCAACTTAACACTAATCTTAACTCTTATTTCTTTACCGAATCGGCTTGCTCAGCCCGTTTCTATCGGCCTGCCGCGACCAAGCGCAGAAGCTAATGCTCGTCCGACCGAAGCTGTAAATCCTCACGCCAAGCTCCCCCCGCGTCCCACCAGTCTCCCGCCGAAGCCTCCTACCAAGCCAGTGATGAAGCCAAATGTGCCGCCTCCCACACCGCCCCCGGTCAACTACAGCACGTTTCCGGCCGTCGTTTCGTCGCCGTCTCCGCCCCCCGTTGACTACTCGACATTCCCTGCCGTCCCTGTAACCGCCACCTTGTACAGTCGCTACTCCACGCTTCCCGCGTCCCCGCCCGCCTCTCCCACCCCCGCTGCCAACGCCGCCGCCGGCGATCCTCCCGAGGAAGACTTGTACTCCTCGACAGACGACCTGCTGGATCCCATTGCGCGCAGCCGAATACCGAATGCTCGCATTTCTGGGAGGAAGAGTTTGGGCCGGGAGGTTTGTAACTCTGGTCAATGAATCTTGTTTGGTTTTAACTTTGCTAGGTGGTTCGAGAAAAGTTTCTGCCAACGAAATCGGAATATTGGCGATTCTTCATTTATTGTATTCTTCATTTTCTTTGATCCCATATTTACATTTCTGTAAACTTACAATTTTAATTATGTTATTTCCACTAACAAAATTATTGTCTATTGATGGTGAATTTATTGGCTCCTCGATATCTCTCACATCTTTGATTCTCTGCATTAGGATTGGTACTTTAGTAAAAACTTCTATGGAAAGTGCATTTCCATCACGTGGCCTAATTGTAGTTTGCAAATTACTATTAACTAACTAACCCAAATGTAATGGAAATGTGCTGTTCAAAGTATAGGATCTTGTCTCATGTTGGCTGTATGTGTAGGCTGTGACCACGACGACAGAGACTAAGAAGATGTCAGTAGGCGACAAAATGAAGTTCTTCGAGAAGCAAATGGAGGAGCAGCACCAACCTTCACCAAAGCCCAAGAAGGCCTTCAGCTTCCTTAGCCAAGATGAGGTGGAACAGATGAAGGAGGAAGAAGGTATAAAATCAGCTGCTTAGAACTATGGCATCACCACTTTTCACTGTGATGATGCTAACTGGTTCACATTTGCATAACATGCCTGTTTTATTTATTTTGGTGTATTTACAGAAAAGAAGATTCAGTCGTTTACAAGAGACGAGTTAAAGAGCTGGGCCCAAGTAGATGAAGCAGAGGATGAATATGAAGAAGAACTTCCTAAGTAATATAATTTAATTAATATACTACCTATAATGGTGGATCTATTATGATTTATGAACCATGTCTCTTTTGAGTGTGGTGCAATTTAAGTGAGACTCTACCAATTGTGGTTTGTCTCAGGAGCAACGAGCCGGCGTCGACGCTAGTTGGCCTGGGCAGCGTGAGGACGGCAAAGGCGGAGAGGCGGCTGAAAGACAAGCTGCAACAAGAAGGAATTCTCTCCGACGACGACAAGGAACTTTCCCCCTCAGAACAGCGTGCCCTGAAGGCAGAGAAACGCGCGGCGTGGAGACAAGCACGGCTCAAATCTCTTGAACAGGTATACAATACTTGCTTTTGTTGAATCCAATTGTTATACTTTGTCAGGACTCAAGATAATTGTTTGAAGAAGTTTATTACCCCCAAAAAAAGTTTTTTGAAACTGGGTAATGTTTGCAATTTAATATTTTACCTTTGTCCAATGTAGGTACACGTTAATTTTGAAAACTAGTGCTATGATTGGGGCTAGGTAATAACAGATATGAGTCTTAGACATGTTAAGTTTATTATCTAATTCAAATTCTCTCGTAACTTTCAGGATGCGATGCAAGCGCAGATAGTAATTAAGAAAATGAGCGAAATGATCGACTCCAAACCTAACAACCAGACTTCGAATGACAACGCTGCCAACGGGAACAACAATACGATTGTTCAAGATGACGACAACAACATTGAGGTAGGTGTTTCCAGTGTACAGAATCATTTTTAAGCATACTGATGCCTGTGCTATTGTCGGGGGCACATGTTTTGTGATTGTTTTCTGTTAATGTTTTGTCTGCTGCCTTGCAGTTTGCTAACAACAATGTGTAAGTAATATCAGTACATAGCATTCAAAAGCTTAACCCCGCAATTTATTGTTTGCCATATGCCGCAGTGTACCAAACCAATAAAATGGTGTATGCAGTAACCACCCTTTTTGTGATTGCTACTTCTGGTTAAGGACCTAATAATGTGCAAATTTCCCCCAAATAATGACACTAGATCTGTTTGCCAGCTCTTGAAAATTTGGATTGAAATCAATCACCACTGTTAATTCATGTTTAGTTCAGGTAACAGCAATAATGTAACTAATAAGACATCAATCTGTATCTTAAATATGCCTGTGATACTGATCATAATTACAACTGAAAAGATCATTCCAACTATCCAGGATTGGCAAACAGAGCTACAAACCTATTATCATGCTAGTATTGCTCGTGTAACAGCCTGATTGGTGCCGTGAGGAGAATCAACTAACTAGCTCTGTCTTCCCCGTTAGTCCTACAACGCTTTGAGGCCCTCTAGTGACGATTTCCCTAAACTGTCGCTTCGGACGAAGCCCGGCATGACGAAGGTCCGCGAATCCGAGCGAGTGCTCGGTGAAACGGTGACACGGAGGACTGAAGAGTACATAGATGAGCAAACGGGCGAACTGAGAGTGCGCACCGTCGAATACGTTGAGAAATTAATCGAGCGTGAGGTAGCATTACCCATTCAACATTATGCCTATATCTCTCTCTCTCTCTAGCTTTTAGTGAAACGCACAGCAATTGCACGGGAACGTTTTGTAGATATTATTCTTCATTAGTTTTTTATGTGTTTTGAATTTGGGGAAATTATTTGTGCAATTCACTTTTAAGAGTTTGCATATGTAAATTTGCTTATTATAGAGAAATGCTAAAAATAAGTTAACAATTATTCCAGAATTGCTCTGACTTTTTGGCACTAACTTTTGATCACATATCAATTAATAAAACTTCCTGATAGTGATTTGCTTGCTCTAAAACACAAATAGATTTTTAGTTACCTACGTTAGTAGTTAGTACCTACATAAAACTTCTTCCTCGTAGGTCTTTGCTGATTGAGCCTTATCATTTCTGTGAGAATTTCAAAATTTTTATATGGAGTGTGTACCTACAGACTCCCTCTTATAAATTACATACCTACCTTCATTAAAAAAGCGTTTATTTTAATTTTCATGCCTTGGCCTTTCTCGTGTTTTAAAACTTTTTTACGGCATTTACATGCATGGCTTACGACATCCACGACATCTGCAAATGATATCTTTTTCAGCTTGTCAGTTTGTGTATATTTCAACTAACGATTTGACCTTTACCCTTTGTATAAAGCCATGTGGATATTGGAGCCCAAGACTTGATCCTTCTGGAGTCCACCAGGTTCACATCCAAAGAAGCAGCATGTAACACATTTTTTGACAATATGTACACCCTTGGTTCACAACTGTTGTGCATGTGTTTGTCAGAAACTGGTAATTCCTGCACCCGCGTGGGAAAGCAGAACTGTCGGCAAAGTGTACGGCCCTCTCTTTGGTAGCATGTACACATTGAGGCGGAACACTTCTATCTATAAAAGACACGGTGAGGACGTTTCATCGGATTTGCTCGCAGCTTTGACTTGTCTGTCTCTGCAACTGGGTTTCGCCGGTTCACACGTAGACAGTTTTGTTTTTCCACGTGTTTGCACTGCCTGTACATTTGTATGAATCAACACTAGGTCTAGTAAAAACACACATTTCCACGCTTGTTTTTCACTTTTGTAGTTAATAGTATGTTTTTGTTAAATAATGTAGCGTGGCACCACAGAGATTGTAGAGTACAGGTGCGTTTCTAGGGGGTGGCTTATTTACCTCGAAGCTTACTAAACTCAAGCTGTTTATATTATGATCTAACTGTATAGGTCCACATTCAATCGTAGCTATTGATCAATATCACAAATTTTATCAATTTTTATTAACACTTCTTGCATCAAAGAGTTAAAGATAGATTTTTATTTTAAATTGTCAAATGACTTTATTTTCATTGATGTGTATTGCACTGTCTGCATAATAATACTAATGAAATACCTACTACATGCCACACATAGCACCCTAGTTAGAGCACCTGGTAGAATAATACGGCTGACTGCAACGACTTGCTCATGCATTGTGTTGTCTCAGGTGGAAACGTTGAGGGAGAAGATAATCTCGCTGGAGTTGTCGAATCCTGACGGCCTCGAGGCAGAGGCCGACCTTAATGGCGCAGATGAAGACGATGACGCTGAGGACAGTGTGCCAACCACCCCTGTTTCCCCCACCCCCTCGGACAAACCAGGTGCAGCAGGGAAGAAAAAAAGAAAGCGATCCAAGAAAGGGAAGCATTAGGCCTAGATATTTAATGTCATAGACTTGACTAACTAACTAATCATCACATCTAATCATGTCTAGGTATAGTTCATGATCAATCAATATATTTTAACTATTATTAAGCTTTTTTAACCATGATAGTAGATATTTTTGTCAAAATATGTGTACACTATAGATATTTTAATTAATTATGAACATCTCAATACTATAATTACTAACAGTTCCAGTATTACAGTAATCGGTAAACTTCCGGAAAATCGCAACTTCATCGTTCTTTTAATTTATCAGGGCGTAGAGATAACTGCATTCCTGGCTTACGACTATTTGTAACCCTTTGATATGTATATACAAACTAACCGCTTTGGTATTGGGCCGAACTTAACAGAACTACATCAGCGCAAACGACGTGTTCACAACTTCAGCTAACTGAAATCCTGTAAACTTTCCATCTTGCAATGATGTACACAGGCCCAGGAACAATGGCTTTCAGGTGTGCTACGAACGGTTCTTGAAACTTGTGATTGTTGATCAAATTAACATCACATAATTGGCCTAATCGTAGTGGGTTGGGATTTTTATATAGCAATTTAACTACCAACTGCAGTGGTAATACCTTAGGTAATACTACCCAGAACAGTTGCTGTCTTTCCATTTTAATATATACAAAATACAAATACTGTCCACATTTCAATGTATCTTTTTATCAAATTCAACTAATTATAAGCTAAATCAGCCGATCAGCTTGAAACCAACTTATTTTATTGTAATTGATTGTTTATTAATTGTGTTTTTAATACAGTGATCACTTATGACACCTGTTTTTTTCTGATTCTGCGCATGGTGCTTTGACAGAACTTTACTACCGTCTACGTAGTTTTAAGTATAGCCTTAAATTCGTTTTAAATATTATATTGTAGTAAATAAAATGCATTACTGAGTGGCTAGGCCTATTTATGGATGGAATTTTGTATCAAAAAAATAGTTTTTACAGGAAATACTTTATTAAATGATCGAATAACAACATGAAATTACTTGAAAGGTCAGATGTGAATTTTTGCTAAGTAAATCTACTAGGTAGGAAATTTATTATTCTAAAACTATCGGTTACTATTAGGAATTTTATGAAATATCGGATATTTATATCCATTAAGCATTAGTATGATGGTAAAAATGTGCAAACGAATGGATTGTGTGTTGAGAAAAATAATATTCTTGTTATTCATCTGTTCAGGATGAATTTATTGCAACTTTGCAGGTGATTGGAATAAATTCCACATTGTATTATGAAACTAAAGTATATCATGTGATTCTACCTAATACCATGCTACTCACACTTGACATGATCTCCCAGAACCAAAGTCGGTCCAGGATGATTGTTCCAAAATACAACGGTAAAATACTGATGCCTCCCAGAAGTAGTTTATTTCTTTGGTGCAATAATTCCTTCTAGTTGAGTCTGAAATATTAAAAAAATGTTAGTGCATGAATTGAACTGTGAATATCATGTTTGATCATATGTACACATTCATACCTTGAGCTGCTGGTTGGTTTTCTTGAGGAATTGAATTTCTTCTGTATGTTTTTTTTCTTCTGCTGCGCGTAACTCGTTTGCTCTGCGCTCAATTTGCTCAGCACGAGATCTCAATTCAATAACTTGCTTTTCCAAATCTGCTTTTTCCAATTTCAAGTTAGCAATTGTGTCTTCTAAATCAGCTTTCCCTTGTTCTGCCTGTAAGAATTTAATTTACGAATTGGTATAGAAAGGTATATGTTTTGTTAATATTTCCAGTGAAAATCCTTTGTTAAAAATATATTTATAACCATGAGGGCTTTTCTCATCCCAAACGCAATGCTGCTCTCGTAGAGGGTTTGGTATGCGGCAATGGTCATGCGAATTTCATCTCGATTTCTGAGTAAAAGTAATCCTCTTTCGGCGCAGTTGATGGTCACTTGACGGATCAACTCATCTGAAATTTGCAAGTACTGCTATTTAGATACTCGTCATTGTCATGCATTCCATTGCTGATATTATACGTTCCAACCTGAGAAGAACAATTTAAAGTTACTGCTAGAAGGTTGTTTTGGGGAACCGGTTATAAGATTCTAGTAAACTCGCCTGCTAATTTCCATGAGCACGACAGTCCTCACAAGACAGGCTGCATGCTGGGGTTAATTGTTCATCTCGGGCTGTACACTTAAGACGGTACCTACATTCCTGAACAGGTAAAGGAAGGTAGGTACCTATAGACAGTGTTTATATTTACCACGGACATACCAAAGCATTGAGTGTACAGCTCCCTACGGACGGGACATATTCCGGTCTCTCTGGCTTGACGTTGCTGCAGACGCATGTCCAGTTGCTCTTGCAGGTTCATCACATCGAGGCGGGTAGCTGGAGTGCTGGAAACCTTGGCAATGGTTTTTAAGAATTAATACTTTGCAGCAGTGATACAGATATCACCCAATTTAAAATGGAAATAATATTACCATCTGCTGCCAGAATTGATTCTCTTCTTCCCATTGCCGTGGAGGTAAAATAGTATTAAGAATTTCCTCCGTGTCTTTTTTTACGTCGCCCACTTTCGGAGTTGGTGAAACTGCACTCTTTGCTCCTGATCCCTAAAGATTTTTTTAACAGATGATGAATAATTGGTCAACGTTGATTTTAATTTAAGTAGATAGAAGAAAAATACCACCTTCGGTTTTGCACCGGCTGGTTTCTTCTCGGCATGAGTTGCAATGAGCACTGGATTATCATACTTTACTAAGGAATTTTCCGCTGGTACAATACGTTCTGTCATTTTAGCTGCGAGTAATCAACCCTTTTTTCGAAAAATATTCATACACGAGACCAAAGGAAGAGAAACCACCTTTTAATATCAAACCTCTGTAGCTGATGTGTTATGGCCAGACTTTACAAAATGTCATTTGTTTTTGTTCATTCATATTCCTTGTTCCTATAGCAACAGGAGAAGATGCTATGCAAATGTGACGGAAATGTCAAGGAAATTTGGCAATCACAAGAACAAGTTATGACCTGAAAGTGTACTCGCATATTACTTGTGTCGCAAAAAGAATAGTTTTCTCTCGTTTTTGATAATATTTATTTTACTACGAAATGCATAAGAGATCACTAATAGATCGACGCAATAGTGATCAGTTTGTATTTTACCACCATCATTCCCGGCAAGTTATTGGTCAGCCTAGCATCCACTAGAATCTTTGTATTGGTCCAAAAGTCAAAACAGAGATTTGCAAATTGCAAGTTTGACAGTTGACATTAAGGTGACACTTGTGCTATGTGCAATTGTGTCCTTAAGATCTGCGTGAGGTTTGGCACTAATTTGATCTGCAAGCATGCGGGGTATCAATGCTATTCTATTCAGTGTAGCTATATTTTACCTTAGTTTCCAACCCACTACATGTGAGTATTTTTTTGCCTGTTAGGAATGATCGTTTGAGATAAGTTTGTTAATGAACACTAACCTAAATGTGATTACACTTATAGGTGATATCTACAAGAACTTAAAATATTTCAACACTATTCACTCTTCGCAGTTATCTCATAGCGTCGTTAAGAGAGGAATAAACCCAAGCAACCACCCTTTTAATACTATCAAAGAAGTAAACTTTAATACTCTTGGGAGGTAAGATTTTGAATTTCATGCATACCTGTCCTAATGTTATGAGTTAATGCCCGATTTCTTTTGTGTTGACTTTCGGGTCAAGGTATTTACATCTGAACAACAACAAGCATTTTTTCAGAGACTTTCGTTTGATTCTTACTCCGAAGAGAGGAGTCCTCCATTCGCATTTCAAGGCTTACTCGGTGGATGGTGAAGGAAATAGCAAACCAGTAGTAATAGGTAATTTTTCATTCACTATTTAAAGTAAAATCATAGAATTTGAATGCTATAGAAGCTCAGCGCTTATGTAAGGTCTGGTCACTTGGAATGTGCTGTAGTTGAGCCGAAAACGATCAATACCTAGTACAGCGCTAGTAGTAGCGCTGCACTAGATATTGATTGTTTTTGGCTCAACTACAGCACATTCCAAGTGACCCACCTTACATAATCGCTGAGCTTCTATAGCCTTCAAATTCTATGGTATAATGTTATATAACTTTTTCTTGCTATTAAAATAGAAATCATTTTCAGACCATGAAAAATTTTACGATGGCCGAGTTTTTGGCGAGACGATGTCGGCAGCCAGCGTACATTTAGACGATGGAATTTTAACAGCTACAATTCACGTTCCGGGAGAGACTTACCACGTTGAGGTACTTTTATCTCAAGATTGCTAGAGTTGCTTAGAAGTATAACCCAAAAACCAGAAAGAATACGTTTTTTATTTTTCCACTTTTTTTAGCCCTCCTGGCGGCATGTGTCTCATCTCGACAACCAATCGATGATAGCTTATCGAGCCTCCGACGTAAAGCTCAGCTGGGATAATGGTGAAGACTATTCCTCCCCATGGCCCAGAAGTTGTGGATATGTTAAAGAGGGTGCTGATGATGAGGAAGAAGAAGATGAAGAAGAAGACTACAAAATTCGAGCAAAGCGACAGTCGGAACCGTACGAACACACTCCTACGAAGACAAGATGTCCACTTCTGTTGGTAGCTGACTATCGTTTTTACCAAGAAATGGGTGCCAGCAATACCAAAACAACTATAAATTATTTGGTATGCACAATTAGCCAAGCATTTATAACAAACAGGAACAGGGTTGATCATGTTTATGACTTACAATTCAAAGCCAAGTAAAAACTCCTTTTAAGACTATTGGTGTGAGCGTATACTCGGGCCGCTTCCCGCTCAAATTTTATCCTCTACTGGATACTAAACTGTTGCCACACCTTTTGTCCGATCGCGACAAATCCCATGAGTACAGAATCCTCACACTTTTGGCAACAACTTGTGTGTTTTCAAATCTCAAAAATATTCACTTATGTAGTATTTTCAAGCGTTGTGTTAGTGTAACAACCCTGTTAACTTGTAATGTTGAGAGTATAGGTACTAGGCCCACTGCCCACGCAGAATCTACCTTTTACCGGATGCTAACCTTTTGCCACACCTTCTGCCACACCTTCTGTCGGATCGAGACGAAACCATTGTCTTCGGAATCCTCACACTCTTGGCAACAAATTGTGTTTTATAATCTCGAAATACCAATTGAAAGTTCAAATAAAGCTCTGCATGCAATCATCACCAATAACCACACCAATAACCTTAATGTTCTCCAGATCAGTCTTATTGACCGAGTGCACAAGATCTACAATGACACTATGTGGCAAGATCGAACTGAGCAAGACGGCTTCAAGGGAATGGGCTTTGTAATAAAGAAAATCGTCGTTCACAGCGAACCAACTCGAGTCAGGGGAGGAGAGGCACATTATAACATGGTTCGAGAGAAGTGGGATGTCAGAAATCTGTTAGAGGTAAGATTTGTTTTAGAAGCTGTTTACTATTTAATATGATTTGTGAAACTTGTCAAAATTGTACACTGCTGAGGATAATTTTAACTTGGATGTGTTTTGTGGGCAAAAATTGATAATTTCTGTGCATGAGTCTTAAAAATGTAATAATTTCCAGGTATTTTCTCGCTCTGGTAGTCCCGAAATGTGTCTAGCCCATCTTTTCACTCATCAAACTTTCCGAGAGGGTGATTCCACCACACTGGGCCTTGCGTATGTTGCCTCTCCGCGACTTGCGTCTCATGGAGGGATATGCACCACGTCCAACAGTATGATTCCAGCAACGATTTATTTTCAAGCTTTTTACAGGGGGTGGCAGTTGTTGGGTCTTTCGTCCATGGTGTAATTGTTTATTCTCTAATTAACCTTTTCTGCAAGTGGTCCTCTCATCAATTGTTCCTCCTTGTGCTCTGGTGTTGGCTTACAGGCTTTCGTGTTGGTTCTCCTAGGTGTTTAGTCGGGAATACAGTCACAAAGATTTCTGCCTTGCCCATCTCTTCACTGATCTCAAGTTTGAGGGCGGGATCCTCGGGCTGGCCTATGTGGGCTCGCCGCGTCGCAACTCGGTGGGGGGGATTTGCACGCCAGGTCAGGCAGCTTGCGCTAGTTGGCCCTGCTGCATGGATGGTGAACTCTGCACTCACATTTAACAAAGTTTGCAAAATTATTGCTTGGTTTTGTTGCAGTGTTATTGTTATTGGATTTTGCTAACATCTTTGTTTTGTATTTCCTGTAATATTTGTGTTGTGGTTTATTTTATCTTTCTTGTGTTCCAAATATGGTGTTATGGTTATATTTCATGGTTTAGTGGGTTGGTTTTTGATATTTTGCATGAAATTATTTTTGTTATTGTTTAGTTAGGTTTGTGTACTACCTTGTTTCAAATCAGGTTTTGCTCACGTACATTATTTCTAGAGCAGCAAGAACCCAATATCATTTTAATAAGATTGTATACAAAGGTACATTTTTAAAAATCAAGTACAAAAGTGTGTATTTTTTCTGTTCATTGGAAATGTTTCTAAACAAGCTAAAGAACTTCAACGTTATCAATCCCCACACTGAATCATTCTCATTGTCTTTACAGAATACTTCAAAAATGGCTACACCCTCTACCTGAACTCTGGGCTGAGCTCAAGCCGCAACCACTATGGGCAGCGGGTGATCACGCGAGAGGCCGACTTGGTGACGGCACACGAGTTCGGACACAACTGGGGGTCAGAACACGACCCCGACATCCCCGAGTGCAGTCCTAGCGCCAGCCAGGGTGGCTCGTACCTCATGTACACGTACAGCGTCAGCGGCTACGATGTCAACAACAAGCGCTTCTCACCGTGCAGCTTGCGCTCGATACGCAAAGTCCTGCAAGCCAAGTCAGGGCGATGCTTCTCAGAGCCCGAGGAATCGTTCTGCGGGAACTTGCGTGTCGAAGGGGATGAGGAGTGTGATGCTGGATTACTTGGTACAGAGGTATGTGTGTAGCTTGATATTGACAGTGTTGAGGAATTACTTTATTTGATATTTTAGCACCTGCCATCTAGGCAGGTTGTAAGAATGAATGCAAAATGTCTTTGACTCGTTCAAGACTACTCAACCCATGATTCCAGGACAATGACCCTTGCTGTGACAAGAACTGCAAGCTGAGGCGGAATCAGGGAGCCAACTGCAGCGACAAGAACTCTCCGTGTTGCCTACACTGCCAGTTTATGCCTGCAGGAAACAAGTATGTTACCAGCTTTCTAAGAATTAACCTGATTGGGATATTGTGTTGATAGGAATAATGTGAAGTTGTACCAGAGTGAAGTGACATCAGATGAGCTCTATACTTTAGTTTGCATAAACAATGCTACAAGTGCAATGGTAGCATACCTGTTCAAATTTTTGGAGTCAGTCTCAAAGTGCAGAAAGGTGTGCTAAACATATTTTTAAAAGTTTTGAACCTCTGTGTCTTGTGTGCCTAGGTGTCGTGATGCGCAGTACGCAACGTGCGAGCAGGAGTCGCGTTGCACGGGTGCGTCTTCAGAGTGTCCGCGCAGTGCGCCGATGTCCGACGGCACCGACTGTCTGGAGCGCGGGCAGTGTCGCCGCGGCAAGTGCATTGCATACTGCGAGACGCAGGGCCTGCAGAGCTGCATGTGCGATACCAGTGAGTGCCACCAGACTCATTCAAATTTCAGTATGCATACGATCATACGATTAACTGCTGTAGAAGGCAGAAATATTTCTTCCCATTTTTGTTGATGTTGGAAAAACCATAAATAGAAGTGCAGTCCTAACTGTTGTTGCCAAAGGAAAAGTAGAGTTTCAGAGTTGATCACAATAATGGGGGTGGGGTATAAATAAATGCCATAAAAAATCATTTTAATCCACTTTACTGGGATTAATTTGAGTTTACTATTGCACAGCTTTCTAGCTGGAGCTTTTATACCTACATTGGCTTTTACCATTCTAACCATTATACTGACCATTATATTGCTAGAAGGCTGTTGGAAATGTCAAACCATAAAAAAATTCTTTGTACTCGTTAATTCAATTGTTTTGACATGCCGTGTGTAATGTAACGTGTGTTTGTACTGAATTGTTTTAGTTTTGGACGCATGCAAACGTTGCTGCCGGATGAACCTGAACGAGACGTGTTTCCCTGTGGAGCCCGCTGACATCTTGCCAGATGGCACGCCGTGCATCCAGGGCTTCTGTAACAAGGTGCCTATTTATTGGCTGTACGATACTTTGGTTTGAATGTCGTGGAAATATTATCTTCCCACTGTGGCATATGTGGTAGTAATACATGGTGCATAAAATCCTAACTTTGCACGGATGACAAATAATCTTTAGCCTGCCAAATATTCTAAAAATTAAATTGTCCTTTTTGACTTCAGTGCATCAAGAAAATATAACAAGTTTGAATTGAATGCCAATACTAACTCTTGACATTTTAAATTCTATCAGGGTATGTGCGAGAAGACCATCCAGGACGTAGTGGAACGCTTCTGGGACATCATCGAAGACATCAACATCAACAAAGTGCTGCTGTTTCTGCGAGACAACATCGTGGGCTCAGTAATCCTGGTGACATCGCTCATCTGGATCCCAGCCAGCTGCCTCATTAGCTACATGGACCGGAGAAGGAAGCGAGAACAGGAGGAGCAATACAAGTGGAAGCACAGCAACGAGTTCAATCGGTTTCAGAATAAAAAGATCATTCACACAAGGGTGCCATCCGTCCGAACGAATCCAAAACTCTAGGTCAGGGAAGTGTTGTTGCCATTTAAAGTAGTATTGTACATTCCAAAAGTGAGTTGTATAGGTGCACTGGTGGATACTGGAAACGATCCCTGCGATATTCGGTGATATCCTCGGAAAGGTTTATTTGAAAAGAGCACAGGTAGAGTAGGCATCGACTACTTGGACATGTTCCTGGATGCCATATTATGCTGCGAGGGTCCACCAGTTTCAACATCAGTCTACTTTTCAGAGCTCATGAATTCGTCCTCTTGCTAGTTTTGTACGCAATTTCATACCCCCTCACAATACATATCTAAAACACTTGTTTCAATTGTTCAAAGAAAATATTAAAAAATCATACAAAGAAGACGCAGGACTGATTAGATTTTCTTTGTGCGTGTCTTCCCTGGTTTGTCATAGCGAGATTTGGAACCCCAAAGCATATGTCATCCAGTTCCTCCATGGTAGGTACCTTAGCTACCTACGCTCTTTTCAAACAAACCTTTCTAAGGACATAGCCATATGTTGAGGGGATTGTTTTCAGAGTCTACCTACTTAATTTTGTTCTAGTCCCTAACAAAATCAAAGATAAAACGATATGTGTATTGTGTTATTTTTAATTGTAAGTATTCGTAATCCCTGATAACATTAACTGTTAACAGTCAGTCAGGTAACATCAAGGGTGTATTCCGTTATTTGCTCCGAATGCACTGTTTGCTAACTTACTGTCAAAATCTGTTCCGTTATAGCGGCAGATCGCTCAGATCACATGGCCTTCGCGTTCCGTTATTCATGTTTCATGTTTTGATAGCGAACGAAACGATCGGCGTTTGAGACTGGACTTCTGTGCGTTATCTAGAAAAGCGTGCTAATTTCCACATCTTCCTGTGTTTGAAATTTGACGTCTTCTATATTTAGACTAAAACCATGAATTTATTTTAAGCATAAAGATATTGTACTTACTATGAAGTTAGTAAAAATGATAACTAGGTACGTGAAAAATTGAAGTTCGCAATATTTTCCGCGGCATTTCAAATAACCTGCAACCCCTTGATGTACATGATGGACAAAACAATCAATCGATCAGAATTCTGTGCGTTCTGAGCGAATAATGGACCTACACCAGAAGTAACAAAAAATTGTTGTAATATTGTGTCAAGTTAAATGTATTTTTCTTATTATTTCTTTGTAATACATGTTGCCATTTAAAAAAATTAATAATCAAATAACGTTTAGGATCACAATCGACTACCTGTTGGTGCCAATCCATTGGCACCTCTTCTTTTCAAGACCTCTTCTTTTTCAGTTTCATTATGCATATATCCGAGCTGCAGAAAGTTTCGTCCTGCTGTGATTCAGGTACTCGACAAACATGGAAAAACTGCTCGATAAGCACTTGAAAATCTTTCCACACTTGGATTTGTTTGTCAGATATCCGTTCTTCTTGACAAATGATGATATCTGTTTCTTCGTCGGCCAGGGAACGCATAGTTTGGGCCAAAGGATCTATGGACTGGAAAAATTTTCACGATTAATTCTCCAGGTTCAAGTTTAAGAACCACCCTTTTAGAAAAAAAGGAACTCTATTTTTTACCTCAGCATAGTAAACACAGTCTGCTAAAAGCAGAAGATCTGGCTTTTCCCAGCATTTTGTATCTTTACCCCATTCGAGAACTTTTGCACAAGCATTTCCACCCCTCAATCCTACGACCTTCACATTTTCACAGATATTTGTTTCAAGTAAATCCATTACTTCTGGTAGATCTGTCATAGTAACATTCCCACTGAAAAAGAAAAAATATATATTTACTCTTTTAAGAGAAATAAAAAATAGTTGAATTTTATTTTAATTTTTCTTCCCAATTAAAACGGCCAAGTGCTGATAAATGCCTACCCAAGGCAAGCTGCAGTAAGTCCAACACAGCCAGTGCCTGCTCCGAGCTCGACAATATTTTTTCCACAAAGATCATATCCGTTCTCTTTCTTAGAAACACATTTATCCAAATACTTGGCCAAAACCAGTGCAGCGTCCCACACTACGCAACTGACGTCGCCAACTTCCTTCTGAAATATTCTTAATGGACAAGGACAGCTATTGATCTCAATTTCCCGAACAAAGGAGCCATCCCCTTCCATTATAATACCATACAAATATTTTTAGGATGGTAACCACAATAATTAATCTTGACTCTTGAAAGGCCTCAAATGGTCTCAGAGGTTAGAATTTTGTAAACATTGGAGGTCCGAGGTTATGCAACCAGCCACACTTCAATGTTGAACGCTTTGCCAACGCAACAAACGTAAATATCCCACATTTTAGGGATATTTTCGTGACCGTCGTTCCCGATATTCCCCACACGACAAAAGGGCGCGAAATCTGATTTTTGTTTCTTTCAGCATGAGTGAGAATTTATTTTTTGGAATAATAGAATTGTTTGGTTAGTTTAAAAATTCGTACCATGTTAATTTGAGGTGGTGTTTTTGAGAATGGGTAATATTTTTTTGGTAATGTAGGTATTTTATAATAGAGCTTGACTTTTGATTATCACTGATAGATATGTAAGCCTATTAATTTTTTTCCAGAATACCTGAGCGAACCTGGCCGCTTAGTTGACCTGTAGTTGGGAGTTACAGTTACAGTTATGCGTAAAATGTTTTTTTTTAATTGCAATTGCACGCAATAACAAATTTGTTCCATTATTAAACACCTCGGTGTAATACCGAGAGCCAGACAAAATCAGACTCAAAGTGGCAAGGAAATCGTGACGACGGCGTCGCGACACCGACATCCGAATCTCGGCTCGTGCGCCAGAAAATGTGTGTTACTATGTATTTGTGAGCTCCACTAGGTGACTCTGTATACCGGTTCCGCATAATTACCAGCCTTATCAGGCGTAACAGCTGTTTTGGTCGGCGCGCCGCTGTGGCCCAGCGCCTTTGGGGGGAAAGGGGTGTCGTCGCGAGCGCCGCTGATTGGTCAAGAGCGACGTGGCGCCCCCACCGACCCCCCTGCCACCCGCGACGACGGTGACTCCGAAGAGTATGGCTGAGCGGCGCTGCTTCATCAGTTTGTCGTGGGCTCGCACAGCCGAGCGTCGATTGCGCGTAGTCGTTTCAGAATTTCAGTGTGCCATTCAACAGTGTGCGAGTGCTAGAAGCAGCCGATAGTATGCCGCCCATCTGACAAAAACGTGATTGTCAACAACATCGAATAAAAACAGTGGTCATATTGATTGACCGTCGGTAGCTCTAATTGTTTCATGCCTTATTAATTATAATCAAATTAAATATTCATCATTATTTATTATTCGCTTAACTCCATCTGGGCTGCTCGGAGATGATAATTTCCAAGGATTTGTTCCTGCTGGGCGACCAAGATTATCTTCGTCTACCCAAGGACGAGAAGCGAGCAATGATCCGCCCGGTCAACAAGAGTCTAAGGTAAGCGATTTGATTTGGGGATTCCGTTTTGTTAGTGTTTTCGGCCCCGGTGCCAATAAGCTAATTCTTATGTGAAGCCACCTCCGACGATGATGACGGCTGTTCAGCATGATGCAGGGAAGCAGTCCGCATTGTATCCGAGTTCGGAATTGTTTAGCATTTTTATTTGCAGCATAAATAATAATGTGGTCAGCGTTAGTAGCGCGGTCCACTTGATATCTCGATGGACTCGGCAATATTATATGGATGGGTCGTAGTTTACAAAGTGCGAGCTTTTTTTTTAATTCCTACTCTAATGCGACGTGTGGAACAAAATACTTACATATGATTTGTTATTACAAAAGTTAACGTCAATCCTGTTTAATAGCTGTCACCTCTGAGAGATATTAGTAGTTAATACATACCCTATACGTAGAGCGACAGCACCCTTCTAAATAGCGGGTACTTGACCTTGTTGTTATCGCTGTAAAAACAGGCACCGAATAAGTGTGCCGCCCTTAGAGCTTGATATCTTGAATATTTTATTTGGTTAAACATATTTTATTCTTTCGGTCAGTTGGCATAAGCCGAGCTTACATTGGAGT
Source organism: Nemoura dubitans (assembly GCA_921293005.1). Taxonomy (NCBI): domain Eukaryota; kingdom Metazoa; phylum Arthropoda; class Insecta; order Plecoptera; family Nemouridae; genus Nemoura; species Nemoura dubitans. The sequence continues at coordinate 25,599,579 of OV121074.1, forward strand.
ATAGTCTATTATTGGCACTAGAAATCCCATGTAATCAGGCTGGCAGTTACCGGCCTTGGGACCAGCATGCTAGCTATAAAGCCTGCGGTGTGAACGACCTATACACTACAGTCTATACGATCAATCATTATTCATTATACTTATTAATCATCAAATCGAAATCATAACGCTTCGATTCATTTTACAGTGTTTCTCTTTTACTCCATTAGGAGGGCATGGGGTCAACATTGGTTATAGTAAAGACCAGCCCAGTCTTACTTCTTCAAACTTAAGGCATTAAACTGTCCTTGCGCTTGCAGCCATCTTTCGTCTTTTTCTGACGTTTGTTAATTTTGCGAGTGGCTAATGCGTTAACGATTGTACTATCACTACTTATCAGTCGACTGTAGAGTCTCAATGTTTGCATTGCAGATCATAGCTTCATTTAGCTAGCCATTTCTGCCTTCATGCTGCACGATCACACTATCTCATCTCCGTCATTCGTGATTACTCGTTTTGCCCGCTGCTAGATGTGGACGCCGTCATTCGAACATTGTCAATATTACTATCAGGATTTCGCTGTTCTACATAAAAATGTCAAACATCATCTTGATAGAGAAATATTGCACTGCGACCTGATTACATCCGACGTTGAATCAAGGAAGATGCCAATAGATAGAAATTATAAGCTCTGCCGAGAAATCTTTTTGCGTTTCATTGCATTTTCAATCTTTGGGTTTCTTTCACAGAGTAGCCCACTTCTCTTCAGTTCACCATTTTTCAAAGGTTCTCCCATCACGTTACATTTGTAAGGCAATTCTTTTTATCACCACCGCTAGAATTAAAACTTATGCTCAAGCAGATAATCAGCCAACACACATTTATAACATCTCAGCAATCAGCTGTCGACAGGAATTTTTAATCATTAAAATACCGGTCATCCAGTGAATACTTAGGGACCTGCTAACAAATCATGGAATATCACCAGCCAAGCCAGTTCTAAAACTATACTATCAATAATGGCGCATGTCCATAGACATTCCAAGGACACCGTTTTTACCATAATGAGCTACTGGGTATATAAATGGTAATGTGGCATATACACACTCCAGCACAGAGCATTCATTACTTTGTTACCCCACCTACGTCACCGAGTAATGAAATGACTAGAGTTATGAAGTACACTCGGTTAAGCTTCTAGTAGTTGCTACTGAAAATTGAATCGTTAATTCACGTCTCCAATGGGACAAGAAGAAGCCACCCACCCAGCCAGCACAAGAGTTCGTTACATGTTCAAGGTCAACACACAAGTACGCTCTGGTCTGATCAATGGGAAATTTGCAAATTTCAAACTTATTCACTTGTATAGTTCTGCAACGTACGCCTAGCCTCCCAAAAGGCTGTACTTGTAGTATGGGTAGGTTATAGCTAATGGCAGTGCTGTCTAGCTTAAGCTACCATTGAAAGGCAGGTGAATTCCCTGGCCGCAACAGCAAATGCTTTCTATACGACACACACACTCACACACTCACACAGTCACACAGTCGGCGTCTCCGCGTGTGGGTCATACAAAGACAAGTCTGACTAAATGTTGCTTGGCAGTCGTCCATGGACCCAGTCAGTAGAAAGTATTGCAGAAAGCAATGACCTGACACATACATATATACGGTATACGTATACCCATGTTGTAGCTGTCTCTCTTAGGACCCTTGCGACGCCCAAGCTAAGAAATTATTCGTATCTTTCACATTTGTATTAATAGTTTGGTTAAAAATCGATACAAAAACACACATAAACGGTATACCAAGCCTTGTGAGCAAACATTGAATGGTTTCCCGGCGGCTGACTGCAGCGTTCGTTCTCAGGCGACAGAATGCTGGCAACGAACATAACATACGTGTGCTGCTCCCCCGGCCCCGGCCCCGAACCCGAACCGAGCCATTCGATATCGTCGATAAATCACCGGCCGTTACGTACACTCGATAAACCGACGTCGGTACACGTGGCCATGAAACGGCGCCCCCTCCCGACCGACGCCGTTCGCAGTGTTCCCGCTAAAAACGCCGGCGCCCAAGTTCATGTTGTGTGGAAGAGGGGCGCACATAAGGGATGCGTATATTCACTCCTGATAAATGCCTTTGGCCTGGGTCCGGGAGTGCACAGGAATCAGTCTGTTTCCACTGAACTGCATTTTAGTCACGCGGAAGCGTCGTGATGTTTTTACATATTCCCACCAATCGTTGACTTGCCAACACGATCTGGGAAATGTTGACAAGCAGCGTTACAGAGGTGCGTAGGGTTCATTGCTTGTTTATTTATACGAGAGACGGGATTCGATATTGAGTCGCCGGGCTGGGATTGTAACGAAATCATAGCACCATATTAATATCCAGCTATCAGTTCAGCCTTCTTATTATCATCCCTGTTATTCATTCCATACTGAATTATCGAGTTAACACGAGTGGTGTGAATTGATCGTGCTAGAAGAAAGGCGGCTGAAAAAAATGCGGGGATATGACATTGAATGGCGCGTATCGGGCTTCGAATACTTCCACAATCCCTGATGAAAAAAGAATTTGTTCGAAATGCATATAGATAATGACATAGTAGTGAAGGTCATTGTTGTTTGGGGTAATAATCTACGGTCACCATTTCCCATTTCGAAACATATTTCTTTATGAACAAAGTAATTATTCGACTTGACTTATTATTCTAGTCATTATTTAATTCATACTAAATTATTATTGCAGTGTCCCTTTACAGTGCCTTCATAATCTACCACTTTACCGTGCCGAGAGCATGAAATGATCATGGCGGCTGCTGCGCTGTATCTGTATAGTTGTACCACTGACTGAGTTAATGTGATATAGCGTGATTCGCGATCGGTCCTAAATCCGACGTCGGGATTCGAACTGGGAACAGGTTATCGGCAAATAGCGGCCGATCACGCGTCGAATAAAAAAGCAACACCCTGCAGCCTGCTATGTGAGCTCCGAAGTCCGAACAGATGATGCTAGATCAATGGTCATACATGGCTCGTATCCCATATTGGCCAGACGGCACTGTGTATTGGCATTGGCACTCCACGGCGTATCGGCACTTACTGCCGTGAATTATGTCAAAAGTGTAGCTCCCTGGGTAAAACGTTGTCATTCGCCGATCGGCGAAATCACATCGATGTGATTTCAATTGGGGGATCGTCAGTAAACTTGAGATCATTCGAGAAATCTTGCAATCGGGTTTCTAAGATCGAAGAAATAACATTAATTGACTTGATGTTGCATTATATTATTTATACGTATTGTGTCATCAAAGAAGTGGTCCTGCGCCTGACTGTTCCACATCTCAAAAACATAACTGCGCCTTGGCACCACCATTATTCCACATTCAAAAACAATACCAAGTGGCCAGCTATCAAGGCCATTATCTATCCAATTTTCTTGTTTTATTCAGAATGAAACTCCGCAATCGAAAATTGAAATTATACTGCAGTCTATTACTACTTTGTGTTGTACATTTTTGACTGCTATGACCGATATCTAGTTCAATGTCACACAATTTGCTTCATTTTTGTGCGATATGTCGAAACGGTTTGGCTTTCCTCATATCAAACAAACTGCGTTAGTGATACCTAGTCGTCTATACCTACATTTCGGCTACGACACGTGTTAAATGTAGTGTTAAAGGTAACGTCTCTGTTACAAAATTATGTACGCTCCTTGTTCAGCGATATAAAGCACTTATCTGGAAGAGCAGAGCAGCTGATAAAAATCTAGTCAGCAGAGCGTGCAATGCATTAGTATGCCCATCATTTTCACACGTTTAAGACCAGGTACAGCGCATTCAGCGCATGCTCCCACACACCCATGTGTTGTGTGCAGCGTGACTTATGAATAGAAATATCGTAAATTACCTTGGTTCGTCACGTTGCGCTGCCCGCTTGACTGCAACATGGACTGTTTGGGACTCAATTGTGAATACTGCACTGCACTGCACTGCACTGCACTGCACTGCACTGCACTGCACTAATCATTTCATTATTACATCGTGCTCTAAATTGCACTATTTCGTTGCAGCTCGACGGTCCTAGATTCACTTGCTTCCACTTTTCAATTTATCGTAGTAATAATTGGTTCAAATTGCTGTAATGCGAGAATAATATTGTGTGTGTGCATTTCCGGAAATGGCATTCAATTCTGAAAATGCTTCTGTTATGAACATACAGTAATTTTATTCGGCGACTAAACAATCAAACATTATGTTTGAATGAGGTTATGTAGCAATCGTAAATTACCCCATGTGTATATTTTCAACATTTTCCTCAATATATCATCAAACCTCAATATCATCTTCTCTCTACCGTTCAAGCTGCCTTTGCCTCGCATACAAAATTGTGTGTAAAGTGCATATATTATATATACTTCCGATTTTTCATTTTTTTTTTTAGCTGCGTTTTGTGAGGTTCGCGGACAAAATAATATTTCGCGCATGCTGCCAGCATCGCGACTGCCGAGTGCATTTAAGCAGGCTAACAGCGGATTGCCGAACAATGTACGCTTGGCAAGCCGTCCACAATCCCAACAGATGCAATGTAATGACGTCACATGCCTAAAGTAACACATTTTGTCGTTGCGTTTCAAATACAATTGCTGCTCGTGGTAATCGGTTTGGAAGAGCGATAAACGGAATGTGCCTTTCTGGCGTGGCGTCTGTTAAATTATGGCTCACAAGTCCCAATCGCGCTTTTGTTGGAAAAGCGCTGAGGTTTGAACGCCAACGGAGCACGAAAACATGTTTTCCCCGCTTAAATCAAAGTGTCAGCCTAAGGAAACTAGGGAAGGTACACAAGGAAGGCATCAAAACAAATCTAAAGAAAAAGTCGTGTAAATAAGATTCGGATTCGGCATCAGAGCACCGAAAGCATCGTGTGGCATTGCTCCCACCCAACCTGTTGGCGCAGAAGCGCACATATACCTATAGCACCGCAGCAGCCAGGACGTAGTAACTATCGTAAGATGCGCTTCGTCGCAAACAAGTTGTCACCTGTGGCACGCATACAGTGCATTATGTGCAAGAACGAGTCGGGGGATTGGGGGGGGGGGGGTTATGTCGTCCCGTCGTGCGCCCTCGTCGCGCCCCTCTCGCTACCAGGAGCGCTTCAATAGCACCGGGATCCCATTCCCAGCGTGGCAGCTAGCGCCGGAGGTCAGGCGCGTCGAGTATGATGACCCATCCAAATTCGGACAGTCCCCAAGATGGGTATCTATGTCACCAGCGTGAACAACATCTACGTTATGTTGGGATTGGTTGTATGCGCCGTTTTGCTCGTGTCTGTACCGTTTCTAACGAATCGACAGTTAATCGATATGCAAAAGCATTCGTTACAAGTTCGTGTAGGTACTTAGTGTACACTCGGCATAAGAGGCGACCCCCGGCCCCTTTTTGCCGCGACTGCCGCCATGGCCTGGCCTGGCCTAGCCTGGCCTAGCCTGGCCGAGGCACCCAAACTCTCCTACTCTCGTCGCTCGTTTATACAATGTATATACGACGCTCTCCTCTCTCGGGCTGACATCACACCGACTGCCGCCCCCCGCCGCCCCCCCCCACCCACGACCCCCGCCTGCGAGTTGAACGGCCGGGAAAGAAAATGGCTGTCCCGCGAATAGTTAGCTTTCCCCTTACTATACGCCTCGATGCCAACTAAATACTAATCATTCTTAATAACACCGCCTCTTGATAACACAAGCACAGCGCTTTTTAGATTCTGTATCACTCTAGTTACGATCCAGGAAACGAATCTCTGCAGAATCGATACTTTATGTAAGGCGTGCTCCTGCACACCGGCATGTATTGCGATTTCGTGGGAGAGTCATCTTATCACCACCTTTTGTTTTCTGCGTTCAGCGCGCCTGAGAGTGCGAAGTTGAAAGGGAGTCTGAGTCCCGCGAGGAGTGAGCTTGCTGGGAGGAAGGAGGCTGCAGTGTTCCTGAAGAGGCTAAGGACTCGAGACCTTGAAGGGATTCTTTGGTTTGATATCGTTGGTGTGTGGAGGCGCCAGGTCATGGTTTCTCGGTGGATCGCGCGATAAGTATCATGGGTTGGGGCGGTAGAAATGTAAGTTTATTGTGTTGTCGAAATATTTAGAGCTCTTTGCCGCAAGATACTTTGAAGTGAGATTTTTTGAAATATTACTTTGCTTACAAGGATTCCTAAATATCATTATCCCTTTCGTTTTTTCTGCTCTGCATCTCCTGATAATATGATACTAGTGTCTAAAATAATGAATGTGGTACAGGAAGAAAGAGAGTGATATTTACGATGCATAAGTTAATCTTATGGAAAGTTTCTGGGTTGTCGCACTTTAAATCACTGCAGAGAGCACATTACTGTCGCCATTTCTCTCCAGTGATGGGATCTCTTCAACAATACATCTTATGCAAATATCGGCGTGCCGAGCAAGCATAGGCTAGGGATCTGCGTATCTTTATTTCACTTCACAAATCTTTTGTCTCCGCACTGGCACAGGCACTGGCACAGCGAGGCAAAGAAGTTTGTTTTGTATGGTAAGCGGCCGCCAAGCAGGATCTTGTGTATACACCTTTCAGCGCTTTATTATTTAAAATCTGCCGAAGAAATCACAATGTGACTCTTTGCTCACATCGGCGCCGATGCAACCTTTGACACTCCGACACAATGAGATCTTCTGTCTCGGGTCTCCGATCCGCAGTTCGAATCTCATGCTACTGCTGTAACACTTTCTTAGGCAGTCTGCTCCGTTCGTGCGATGTCAATGTGACAACGTGTCCATGGAGAGCGAGTCACATGTGCTGGTAGAAGTGCATGATTGCTGAGTCCAGGATCTCCATTTGTCGGAGTTCATTCAGTGCCGTCTCAACACGTCGACATCACGAATAAACGATTTGGAGTAACGGGGTTGAGAACCGCTCTGCACATGGCTGGCAAATAGATGGCGATATTTTCTTCGGTCTGACACGCTACTCGCAAGGGGTGTTTTCCACTAACTTGTCCGACACGGGGCGGGAACAGAGAGAGGGAAGTCGGAGCGTTGCTGATAACATTGCCAGTCGGGACCGGACACGCACCGATAGCAAGACTGACCGCCTGACGCACAGCGAATTCAGAAAATTACTTTGTTTAACTCAAGGTACAGGGTCGCACGCCTAATCACCCCGAGTTATTTATATGCGGCTATGGTGCCTTAGTACCCTAATTCAAATTCTCTCTGGGAATTTTCTCAAGCCACGCTTCCAGCTTATTCATGCTCGAAGCCCATGGGCGTTTACGTTTTAGCATATAGCAAGCAATTTTTTTTTCTCTGTTCGGTTATGCTGGCACATATTTTCACACAGGTAGATGATTGAAGAATGATGTATAATCTTAGATGGTGGCAAAAAATGAGAAAGCGCATTGATTTTAATTGGAGCGTTTATGCAGCGGACGCTGTGCGTCGAGGTGTATGTTACCTGTGTTACATGAGACACGTACCTGAGCCAGTAGTCAGGAGGCCAGGACGAGTGCACTCGGCACACCGATTAGATAGCGTCATCGAGTGATGGACGGGCCGCGCTACCACCGGCGTGGCTGCTTTTAGATTTCAATTAGCCTATTCTCGGTACAGCGGCTAATTTAACTATGGATATCGCTTACACGTGTGGGCGGGCGGTGTAACGCGCGCACTTGCCGGAGATGTTAATCTCGCTCAGTTGGCAACGAGTCTCGTCGTTAAAGAGTCCGGCGATTTAATTTCATCCCATTTTCCTCTCGCCACAGGTGAACTGTTCAAAAAATTATTGCTATAATTTGCTCATGGTCTCCACAACCATAGATCTTTGATGAGTTTCACACAAAAAAAACGCACTACAGGTCATTGCCATGGCTCTCTATAAGTGTTGAAGAAGGGTCGAATGATTGCCTCGGCTCCTACAACAACAGGGATGGTCCGAGCGGTACCGATTTCTTAGAAAAACCACAAGATCTTGATCAAATGTTACCTTGCTTTTACATAATTGCATGGTTACGTCGAGTTTCACTTTCGGTTTCTTCTCAAATTGTCTACCCTTTTTTGCCCGCCCATCCTGTTCCTCGCGATTGCGAACTCTCGCTTTCGTCGGCCTCGGCATTGCCCCTGGCCACGCCAGACGAACGTGGAAAACTTGACCTGCTGGATGGATGCACTCACCTTCTTGGAAAATTCGAACATCATTATGCTTTGATATATGTATCAACATTCCCTTGGTTACAATGAACCCACTGGTCTCGAATGAAAGGGAAATTTTCGGCGCTTACGTTTATTTGACGCCAAAACAGTCTCGAGAAGATTGTGCATTTTATCTTTGTGCTATGCGTACACATTGAAATTTATTCAATCACAAAGGCACACTCTGTCCAAAATACTGAGCTAAATGATGTGAATAATGTGATGTGAATTTTTTCACACTTCGACGCAAGGAAGTTGGCCATAAAATGCAGTAATTTGCTAGCATGCAAACAATCGATTCATATTTGGCGGACTTTTCTCGCCTTATGTGAATATGCACATTCACAGGCTTATTATGTTTGGACAGGGTTTATCATTTTGTCCAAATTTATGGCTTTCTGCTCGTGTCATAAACACACCTAATATGAAACCATTCGGCTGCGTGTCATTCTTTTCGGCCAGCTCAGTTGTCGTTGGAATTCTCCTGCGAGAGGAGGCGACGTAGGCGGTGCGTGTCCGTCCGAAATTGATCCTGTTAAAAGGTGTCACATTTGTGAGGCTTTTCCGGTCTCTGTTTCGTTTCTTTCCGTTCGGGATCACACAAAGCAGTGTCGCTGGCACGCTCCGTCACCCACCGTCACCCGCAGTCACCCGCACATCATGCCCAATCTGACGCTCATCCAGATGAAGAAACTCAGGTGAGATTATTGCGAGAGTAGCACCGCTCCCCGGGCAAAAGCCGGCTAAGTTTATGGTGTGACTAAACGTATGATTTAATTAACTTGTCTTTGAAGCTACATTACGCTTCATTGCTCCTCAAAGTGAAATAATTATAAATCCATTGAGTCATCATCAAGCAAGCGCACTTATTTTTCATCTAGTAGGTGCCTATATATGCCATACGTAGGCTTGTAATCGCGTCAATTAGATTATTATTTCTCAAATAACCGGAGGTAATTTCCACGCTTCCAGTCTGCGATTGGATGTCCAGGCGAGTCGGCCACCTGCAATTACCTCGCATGACAATTCAGAAAATGCACGTATGCCGATTGTTGCGCACGGTTCGCGCTCGGTTCGGCTTTTGGTGAGCCGTTTGTCTGATCGACTAGAGATGCCTTTCTCGTCTCACAAACACTCACACACACACACACACACACACACACACGCACACACACACACACACACACACACACACACACACACACACACACACACACACACATACACACACTCAGACACGTCGCTTGAAATAGGAAGGTTTTTGAACTCTTCCATATCTCGTAATTGTTTTGATTCGAGATAAGAGTATACGGCTATCACAGTTTCGTCTGATTAATACTGTAAAGCGTCGTATTCTGCGTTATGCGCTCTAGATGTATGAGTGCGTTCACTTCGAGACGCATATGTCATGAGTAACGGGAGTAAATATCCGCGATTCGTGTGCTTTTTGATGATGGCTCATAAAAGGTTTACGGTCGTCTTGTCAAATCGAGAGAACAATAAAGAGAAGTTTCGTCTTGCTTATGCGGATGCTGGGCGTTCATTAGCATTAACTTCAGGTAGCTTCCAGACAGACATTTTAAAGCCTGGCGTTGTTTTATTGCCAAATAATTACGTGTAATTTTCGGTTCATCGTAGTTCTACACTCTTTTCTTCTGTTCTCACATTGACATTATGAAATCACTACGCTATTTATATGAACACCTTCTTGAAGATACAATTGATATTGGAATTTAGAGCTTAAAAACTTACTTTCTGTTCCTTGTTTCATTGAATTTAAAATATTTCAGTCAGTGAAACAAGCAGGCGATAATGTTACCCCTGAATGCAACCCTCAGATCAAAACGGCTCCTCCACCGATAAAGCTCTCGACGATTAACACCGTCTGGCTCTATCTACATCTGCATTCTACTATTTCCATCCACGTCAATAAATCTAGCTGCAAGTTCACGACCAACAAAACAATATGGTTTCTCGGAGTTTGCGCTCGGAGCTAAGTTGCTTACCACCGCACAGAAGTGACGACCAACACAATGGACTATTCTGAAAGTGACGCGGAGTTTCGCCCAAGCGAAGCCCGCTCGCCCTCGCGTTATGATGACCACGTGTTGGAGTTTACCATTATTCGTCGGGCTTTAGACGAGATGAATTGTTGCTTTTTATTAGGGCTTCAATTCGGGTCAAAGTGCAGCGAGCTCTTTCAATGTCGACGACCGCAAACGGTCGAATGGAACGACTTTCAACATAGCATCGTCCGCAGAGAGAATAATATTTTCCGTAAGACAGTTTCAAGTGTAATACAGATTTTGTTCGAAGTTTTTTTTAGGATTGAGTTCAGTCTCGAATCCCGATTAAATCACTGTCATGCTATGATTAAATGAATCAAGCTTCGTATAATGTGTGGCTGAATTGTGAATGACAACACTGTGGCTTCATTATTCCCAGTGTGATAAAAAATTTTAATTGTGTATAACTTGAAAGTACAGAACCACAACACAATTGTCAAGGAGAGGAGACTTATCACTAAAACTTGATAAACATTCCTCCTCCAAATTAACTTCTCTAACTCGGTGGCGGGGTTAGTGTGAAAATTGCTCACGAGTCTCGGGTCTCCTGGTTTAGTATGTATGATGGCGCAGCTGGGGACGGCTTTGTGGCTCTCACGTCTCGAGCTTCGTCTGCACCTTGATGTCTGATTGGCAATGAATTAATTATTTCCACGCTAGCATAATTAACTCGGATAATAATGAACCGAAGGTCAGAATCTCACCGAGCAAGATATAGACAAGAGATCGATTAAAAGGAGGATGCATTTCGTTTTGATAGTAGACAGCCTCGCGTTTTGCGTCGCTTATACAGATGTCAATGATAATGAATCTTGTTCCTGTGTTGTCGGTCTTCATCTAGAGGTTTGTAAGCTGCACATATTATATAGGTAGTTTGAAAATCGACGATAAATGTTTGGCAATTTTGCTCTACACGTGATGTTCGCGTTGAGTTTTGATGGACTGGACACTCACAAAAAAGCGCGAGGGAACTACCATAAAATGGAACGGATGTGGTCATTTCAGCCGTTTGGCCCACAGCAATGGGAAACTTTTATTATTGGTAACATTTTAATGCATAATATGAAATTTAATTCTTGTTGGCGAACGGAAACGAATGACATACTTTGCGTGCCACTGCCAGCGTCCGTGTTGTGGTCGATTGTAGCAAGGTATACATACTCGGGTGCTGGCAGAAGAACATGCAGGAAAACATGCTGAATAAACGTCCATGACTGTGGCAGAGTGTGTAGCCATAGCGCCGCCTGTGTGATACGCGCGCTCCATTGACCATGCTGGAGATGGATGTTGCAAGAGGAATGATCATTTCATAGGCGGCTCATGTCAGTTACGCCCTTGCAGATCATCAACAGAAATAACTCTCTGTCTGTCGATGTAGATTTTATCTTAAAATCATTAATCATCATTTCATATAAATGGTTTAATTTTTTTTATTCACCAGATCAGCATGCAGTAATAATATTTCTTTGCCAACGAAATTGCGCACTACTCTGCCAATGCCGATACTGGATGCGCGTATAAGTGCAAGGGCGCAAGGCAAGGTTACATGTTCGACTTTCATGTTCGACTTTCATGAACTAATTGCTTCTCTGGATCGGTTAGGCAAACTTTACCCAGTAACTCAATTTTCCACTTTTCCAGCTAATCCTACGTCTTTTTTTTAACGAACAGCGTACTTTACCTATATATATATTGCCACTGAAATTGTGCCATACTCAATGCTCAAATTACACGTTGCGTTTGCTTTGTAAATAAATGATTATTTGTTTGGATTTAGTAAAACTGTTTCGAGAAAAGCTCAATGAGAATTGGCTTGCCACGGTCATGTATAGGTGTTACCAATCGGGTGACACAATCAGGAGCTTCTTGGATAATGGCTAGCTGTTGCATTACCTCGGTACGTTGTCGTAGGTTCTCGGTATGGCACCTACCACATTATGGTAGTCTGGTCTGGTACGTACGGTTGTCTGCAATCATCCCCGGCAGCCAGTATGCTCTAATTAGGCCGGTACCGCACGGCAATGATAATGCATAGCCTGCAGTGTGCACCAGCCAGACTGTGCCTGTACATTTCCTGCGAGCTGTAATTTGTTTTCAGGGAAACAACCTAGAGCTGCGTGCCACGATTACGCCATTACAACACTCTTATTGCTTACCTATTAACAGGGTGACTCAGTTTGCGATGGCACAATGTCAATGTCAACTAGCGTTATCTGTTTTAACTTGCAATAACTATCGACCGCAATTGGCAAGTGGCATTATAATCTTACCTATTATTTCACAAATTACTAGCCTGTCGTCTTCAAAGGAAACGGGTCGAATTTGTTTCTCAGCTGCACACATGGAAAGCCCAGCTGTGTGCATAATAAATGCACATGCATTTGTGTGATGTGGCTCTTGCACGCAGCGCTAAAGTCTGACATTGCAATGTAAAGTCACGGCACTAATTTTCACTGTGTTTATTATGTAAGTATGTACATGTGTGCATGGACTATTGTTGCAAGTAATTTATTGTAATGGGACATTGCTTTAGCTGTACTAGGGGCGTAGTAATTCTCACGTAGGCGTTATTTATATTATAATTTGAAACTATGCGCTTGAGTTGGCTGATGCCTGATGGTAACGCCCAAGGTGGATACAGTTGGCAACTTTGATGGATGCATGTCACCTACTGATAGTAAGCTTATTGTAAATATTGAAATAATCTTTCTGTCGCGCGTAATTGTACAGTGCTCGGGCCTGATATGCGGTACAGCTGCGGACGCTGAGATCTGTGAGCTGTCATGTCTGGCCGTACCACAGCCAGACCCTTCAGCAACTTCATAGAATTTTAATTTTTTTTTTGCATCAGCACTTGCTCCAAAATGTCAAAAGTTAATCTCCGTATTAATTACAACTCTGTACGCGCTGCTATACCTACAAACGTAATCTGCATAGTCTATTAAAAACGAAAAGTTTGAAATTGATGCATTCCTGCCTTCAGTAATGACAGCTACACATTGAACACTCATGCTCATTCACGTTATGCATATCATGCGTAGTTTCACATTATTCAAAATTCAATTAGTTTATAATTGAACTTTTTTTCTGTTCCATTTAACATTTACGTTATTTCCCACACACACATATATATATATATATATATATATATATATATATATATATATATATATATATATATATATATATATATATATATATATATATATATATATATATATATATATATATATATATATATATATATATATATATATATATATATATATATATATATATATATATATATATATATATATATATATATATATATATATATATATATATATATATATATATATATATATATATATATATATATATATATATATATATATATATATATATATATATATATATATATATATATATATATATATATATATATATATATATATATATATATATATATATATATATATATATATATATATATATATATATATATATATATATATATATATATATATATATATATATATATATATATATATATATATATATATATATATATATATATATATATATATATATATATATATATATATATATATATATATATATATATATATATATATATATATATATATATATATATATATATATATATATATATATATATATATATATATATATATATATATATATATATATATATATATATATATATATATATATATATATATATATATATATATATATATATATATATATATATATATATATATATATATATATATATATATATATATATATATATATATATATATATATATATATATATATATATATATATATATATATATATATATATATATATATATATATATATATATATATATATATATATATATATATATATATATATATATATATATATACATAGGTGGTATCTATATACCTTTACAAATAAATGCAGCCATGCCAAGCCGATGGGCTACGTATGGCAACGTTAAGATAGGCAATGGTTTTATGGCCATGGGGGTTATTACACGGTTCACAATTCTCATTTGATACAGTGTCAGATCATGGCTGATTAAATGTGCATAAGATTCAGAACCTAACCTACCGTATAGCCCAAGCTGCAAGCTGCAACCTTGGTGCACAAGCAACGGCAGCAGCGACGGTCATAGTTGCATTCCTCCTTCGTAAAATGATTCTGGCTCGACTGCGAGGCTTGAAACCGGTCGATTTTCGAGCGCCGTACAGTAAACGCATCCGTATTGATGTCGGACATTCGTTTAGAGTTGACCGTAACACCTGCAGAGTGCCGATTTAAAATCAAAAGCAAAATCAACGTCTGGTTAAGCGTATTTGAAGATTCTGCACAGGCACAGGTGTAGTTATAAAATATACTCAGCACACGTTATAGATATACGCTCCGATTATGAATCGATCGTGTCCCGAAAACGTTCCATCACGCAAGGCTGTTTCTTCGGATGTCTCCTGAAATGGCGGTGCAGTTGCATTATCGGTGCCCTTCGGATTGCTCTCCGTGAGCGCAATACAATATGCCCGCGTGCGTCACTGAAAAATGCATCCAAAATTCTAGACAGCAACCATGGCCTAAGCCTAAACGACAGTCGATTCACGACTTGGGCTTTCAATGTTAATCGATTCATTGCCACCGCTGTGTTCCTGGATATTTCAATGTCATATTATAATGGTACAGTGACTAATTCGTTTCCCTGAATCAATTTCACAGTAACCATTCACTGCTTTGTTACGTGATACCACGAGATGCTCCCTTGCGAAATGCATTTCGGCAACGCTTTACGGCGTGCATATTAAGGTTGTGGGTATAACTAGACACCAAATGCCAAGGTTGGTACACAAAAACATGCTGAAACTGTACTTGTCGTGCGACAAAAAAATGTGTCTATACATCGGAGAAGGAGGAATTTCACTACACGTTGTTCTCATACACGATGAAATGGTTTGCCTTGCCAATCAAAATTGCATTCCTCTTAGCGGCTGCAGGAGCTGGCGGAAGGGGACAGGTCTGTCTCATCTCTCGCTATCTGCGACCATGTTAAGAGTATCGCCGGACAGAGTTTGTTGCAGTCCCCTATATAAGAGACTCCAGTCCAGTATCTGAGTTTTTGGAGACTTCCATGCTGAATCTGTGATAATAAAATAAAATATTCTCCTTGTATTCTGCATATTATGATGTCGCGGTGCACTTTCTTTGGATTTTGTTGTTTTTCATATCAAAATGTCAGCTATCCTTTCTGCCCGCTATATAGGAGCTTCGTGCATTATGGAGACATAATATATAACATTTCGCTAACTTTTTAGCCAATATTTCACCACCGGCTATCCTTGGTATTGTTTGGGTAATTGCTTCAATTTTAATGCCTGAAATAAACTTGAATCAATCCCTATAGCGTGAGCTGGTTGTATGTGTTGGTCGGGAACATTTTCAGACATTCTTCATAATTGATGCAATTCGAATGTGACGTGTTGAAGGCCATTACCTAGGTCAACAGTATCGTTTAGATTGCAGCCGGGGCAGCAGAATCGAATCCGAACGCGCTGCCGTGGCTTATGGGTTCAACGATTCCGATTCCATGTTAGCCATGGCATTAATCATTTTATATACCTCTGGTTGTGTTCGGTGCCGCAAGAAGATGGCAATCTCTGCGGTATTTCCGGCCGTAAAAGAACTGAAAGATGACTGGAGTATTTACGTGCGCATTCTCGTTGGGGTTTAGAGGTGGTCGGTGCCGTCGGTCGCTAGGAATGTTGCACAATTTCGATCTTCGACTGCGGCTGCGGCGCTAAAACGTCTCAGAGACCTCGGGATTTCGCGAAGTAAAAAGTGAAACTATTTAGTATTCAACCTTGTAGCTTGCCAAAAGCCTTCGCTGTAATTCGTTAAATACAGCGTTACATGCATCGGCTGCTACAGAGTTGACAATGCTTGACGACTTTATTTGAAGATCGCGCGGCTGCGGCGGTGGAGCAGAAGGTATAGCGAGTAGCGACTCTCGAGTTGAAATATAAAATCGAGAACTAGGAGGTTGGCCAAGGGAATTAATAATTGGTTTCATTATAGCTGTCCTATAGATAGATCTACCGATGGCGACAGCCATAGTGCGTCCGACGGGCGATCGTTAGATGAGACTTGGGTGCCAATTTCGTGTACTTTTCCATTGATCCGAAGAAACCAGTTTGTTTAGCACGAATTGTAAATGCCGACCTGTTAAGCCGTCTAATGAAATCACGAGGAAGAAGAATGAATCGACTCTTGTGTCGTCGCGCAAGTTTCTTGTGTCACTCCGCGCGAAATTATTCAAACGTTTGGCGAATGTAGATTCGACTTGGTTTGCCGATCACTCCGCGCGAATGGCCAAGTGATTGATGAAGACTACGTCGCTCGCCCTGCCCTGCCCTGCCCTGCGCTGCCCTGCGCTGCCCTGCGCTGCGCTGCTGCACGGGGCTGCGCCTAGAACGTGGCGCGCAGCGGGCCACGTCGCAATCTGGCGGCCGAATGATCGATCAAGGTTTTCAGCGGATCCTTCATGTGGCCGCCGCCGCACGGCACGAAAGTCGCTCTAAGAAATCGCAATCTATCTTCCATTCAAATCGACATCACCGACCATGACAATCTAACTCTTTGCTGCTATTACAACACACCTCGGCTTTCTTCTCCGATTTATTCCCGTCGTAGGTATAGGTATGCTTTAGCACAACTGACCTATGCCAAGACAGTTTGGAGTAGGTATACGTGTAATATCTAATATTATCAGCGAGCAGACTTACGCGCGAATATGTCGCTTGCATTTGCTAATGTCCCACGTAGACGAATAGAGACGCGGCTGACGCATACGATCTGACAGTGTCAACGTCAATAGGAGGCACTATAGGCAGATAGCTCTAGGTGTGCGCCGAATGGTCCCTGGCCGATGACGCTTTGTCAACGCAGCGGGCATCACGTGACTGTCGGCCTTGGTTAGCGGCGGTAATTCTATTTGCCGATTAGTTAGTTATCTTGGACCGTCGCACTTTGGTTCGAGGGGGTAGCCATTGGCCGTCGGATCCGGTCCGGTTGCCGCACCCGGTACCGGTACTAGTACCGGACGTGCCGGACCGGATCGGAGCGCACCGGTGAAGGTTGCAGCCGCATCTCGGCGACTATAGAGGACATATTACCATACCGGGCAGTTGCATTAACAGAACATCTTGCCGCATTCTTCTTTCTCTCTCTGTCTCTCTCTGTCTCTCTCTGTCTCTCGGAAATCGGGATGTTGACATTTGAGAATTCCCTTCGGATTACACCCCCATGCTCCCCAAGGCATGTTATACACATCTCTGAGATGTCGGTGTGTACCAACATTGATACGATGCGTTTCTCATTTCTCTGCGTGGGCTTATCTTCATTGGATAAACATCAATATCACACATTTCACTGTAATTGATCACGCAGTTTAGTTTGCTCACTCCTTAAATGGAAGCGTATCTGTTAGTATGCCATACTGCTAAGCAACAAAGACTAATTTACAAAAAAGAGTTGCGTCCTTGTTCAAAACTGACGGATGGGGGGGGGGGGGAGAGTCCTATGTGATTAGTGATTGACTGATTGGCACTATACCAAAAATAGTGCACTCAGGAAAGCATATTGTGGAAGAGATCAATTCTGAAAAATTTTCCCAGATTTCCTAAACAGTTTCCAAACGTTTCCAGATATCTCTAACACAAATGTGCGGTTTACGCTGCACTTTATTTACGCAGTCGATCTGCCCTCGGCATACACGTCCAACCATTTGGCCCGTTCCTCTCCACATCTCCGCGTTTTTGCGTCACTCACTCAACCAAGTGAACCGCAGCGCAGCCATCGAGTTTATTTTCATAGTCACACTCTGTCGTGCATCTCGGTTCTATTCTGCTCCATGCGCTTCGAGGGTCGCGCAAAAAGCGCGCGCCAGCGCATTGCACGACAAACTCGTTAGTTATTTTTATTCATTAGCACACAGCGCTAAGAAATAATGCAGTATCCCATAATGACATATAAATTATCTCTCGAAAATTGGACCTTGTCATTTGCAGTCAAATTACACCGAACATTTTTAGTAATTACTAAAATTCGTGTTAATATTCTGAGAAGCAACAGCGGCATGATTGCCTTAGCCCACACTCGTCGATCCGACATGTTGTAGTGCAAGGCGCGCGACAGGGCCACAGGGCCCCTTGCCTCCCCGGACCTTGACGTCGACGTCGGTGCCGGCGCCGCGACGCCAAGGTCCGGGCCCCTTCGGCCGTCCCGTCGCAAGCCTCAGCCAACAACCATTCAACACAGCGCAGGCCCATCATGCAGTCGATGAACGTAATCGAGGCCAAATCCTTGATTCGTTTACTGAAATTCATTATAATCACGTCGTCTTTCTCGCTCGCACTTGCGGCGACGTAGTCATCGCGGTCTTGTTCTCGTATTGAATAAAAATCTACGGTCGAGGGGCAGAATTCGGTGGCCTTGTTTTGAGGCCACTAACCCACATTCCTGGCAGCATTGGCCGATTCAGACATGTTATACGGGCTAATGACGCCGCGGACGCGCCGGTAGATAACACATTGTGATAACGCTCTTCATTATAGGCCAGTCGGCTGAAAAGAGGTGTTGGCAACAGTCGACACGCAATTCGAAGTGTCTGTCTATCGTGCTGGGCTAAAAATCATAGCACCATGCACTGTCCCAGCGTGCTGCATTGTCCCAGCGTGCTGCACTGTCCCAGCGTGCTGCACTGTCCCAGCGTGCTGCACTGTCCCAGCGTGCTGCACTGTCCCAGCGTGCTGCACTGTCCCAGCGTGCTGCACTGTCCCAGCGTGCTGCACTGTCCCAGCGTGCTGCACTGTCCCAGCGTGCTGCACTGTCCCAGCGTGCTGCACTGACCCAGCGTGCTGCACTCTCCCAGCGTGCTGCACTGTCTCAGCTTGCTGCACTGTCCCAGAGTGCTGCACTCTCCCAGCGTGCTGCACTGTCTCAGCGCTCTATACACTGTCCCGCGCTCGATTATTATAATCCTTGCTTGTGCACCCAGACTCCAGAGACAGCATCATACGAGACAGGCTCTCATTTTGAATTGGCGAAACTTGAAGATCGCTCAGTCAATTTCCACTCCATCGCCATGGACCATGGTGCAGCGTGCAATTGAGTGCTTGTAAGAGCTAATTTTAGCAAGAGCACACATTCACATCAGCTAGATAAAGTAACACTGGATCTAATCATTGTCGGCCAGTCTATCCGAGTACAACCATGGTCTAGCCGGTATACTGTCATTGTTCCTTTTTCTAGCGCGGGTTGGTGTACAGCCATTGCTCCTTTTGCTAGCGCGGTTTGGTGTACAGCCATTGCTCCTTTTGCTAGCGCGGTTTGGTGTACAGACATTACTCCTTTTGCTAGCGCGGTTTGGTGTACAGCCATTGCTCCTTTTCCTAGCGCGGTTTGGTGTACAGCCATTGCTCCTTTTCCTAGCGCAGTTTGGTGTACAGCCATTGCTCCTTTTGCTGGCGCGGTTTGGTGTACAGCCATTGCTCTTTTTACTAGCGCAGTTTGGTGTACAGCCATTGCTCCTTTTGCTAGCGCGGTTTGGTGTACAGCCATTGCTCCTTTTCCTAGCGCGGTTTGGTGTACAGCCATTGCTCCTTTTCCTAGCGCAGTTTGGTGTACAGCCATTGCTCCTTTTGCTGGCGCGGTTTGGTGTACAGCCATTGCTCCTTTTACTAGCGCAGTTTGGTGTACAGCCATTGCTCCTTTTGCTGGCGCGGTTTGGTGTACAGCCATTGCTCCTTTTACTAGCGCAGTTTGGTGTACAGCCATTGCTCCTTTTGCTAGCGCGGTTTGGTGTACAGCCATTGCTCCTTTTCCTAGCGCGGTTTGGTGTACAGCCATTGCTCCTTTTCCTAGCGCAGTTTGGTGTACAGCCATTGCTCCTTTTGCTGGCGCGGTTTGGTGTACAGCCATTGCTCCTTTTACTAGCGCAGTTTGGTGTACAGCCATTGCTCCTTTTGCTAGCGCGGTTTGGTGTACAGCCATTGCTCCTTTTCCTAGCGCGGTTTGGTGTACAGCCATTGCTCCTTTTTCTAGCGCGGTTTGGTGTACAGCCATTGCTCCTTTTCCTAGCGCGGTTTGGTGTACAGCCATTGCTCCTTTTGCTAGCGCGGTTTGGTGTACAGCCATTGCTCCTTTTGCTAGCGCGGTTTGGTGTTCTACCGCTGCTTCTTTTTCTAGCGCGGTGTGGTGTACAGCCATTGCTCCTTTTGCTAGCGCGGTTTGGTGTACAGCCATTGCTCCTTTTGCTAGCGCGGAAACCCCATGAATAAACAGTGCAGAGAGAGCGAAGAGCCACCAAATGTCGTGAGCTGTCACTGCAATACCAATTGCCATGGTCTGTCACTGAAATATCCATTGCCATGGCCTGTCACTGAAATACCCTTTGCCATGGCCTGTCATTGCAATACCTATTGACATGGCCTGTCACTGCATACCTATTGTCATGGCCTGTCACTGCATACCTATTGTCATGGCCTGTCACTGCATACCTATTGACATGGCCTGTCACTGCATTCCTATTGACATGGCCTGTCACTGCATACCTATTGACATGGCCTGTCACTGCATACCTATTGACATGGCCTGTCACTGCATACCTATTGACATGGCCTGTCACTGCAATACCTATTGACATGGCCTGTCACTGCATACCTATTGACATGGCCTGTCACTGCATACCTATTGACATGGCCTGTCACTGCATACCTATTGACATGGCCTGTCACTGCATACCTATTGACATGGCCTGTCACTGCATACCTATTGTCATGGCCTGTCACTGCATACCTATTGACATGGCCTGTCACTGCATTCCTATTGACATGGCCTGTCACTGCATACCTATTGACATGGCCTGTCACTGCATACCTATTGACATGGCCTGTCACTGCATACCTATTGACATGGCCTGTCACTGCAATACCTATTGACATGGCCTGTCACTGCAATACCTATTGACATGGCCTGTCACTGCATACCTATTGACGTGGCCTGTCACTGCATACCTATAGTCATGGCCTGTCACTGCATTCCTATTGACATGGCCTGTCACTGCATACCTATTGACATGGCCTGTCACTGCAATACCTATTGACATGGTGTGTCACTGGAACTCCTATCGCCGTGACCGGTCTGCCACGATGAATGACTTATTGCGCAGCAGAGAGGACCCCCTCACCTACTGACCCATTACGGGCCCAAGGTGCGCTCGTTTTGGGCGCTCGCTCGCCACTCCGCGACTGCACCATGCCTCGACCACCGAGCCCGTGCCGCTGCCCTTGCCGACGCCTGCTGCTTCAGCTTACCTGCCTCGCAGCGCCTCGCGAGACATTGCCTCTCTTCACCTACTTCCAATCCGACTATAGGTCAGAGCGCGGGGGCGAACCAATGCCATGCAATGCCATCCATAGCTGTCAACAGATATTTATAGACAAAACTGCATCTCCTGTATTAGAGGCTGTAAAACTGACGAATCGAGTTAATCCGCCTGCTTTGCTTATAAAAACAAACATTGTTGGAGCTACTAGGATTAGCTTTGATGTTTTCGGTCGACATTTGGCTGCAGCTTAGTTTTTAGTGGACTTATTTTTAATGTCGTATGAAAGGTCTAATTTCGTTTTGTTTTTCTTTTGCAGGTAATTAATACACATAGTCCCTGCCGCTTCTGTGCGTGCCGGCGTTTGTCAGCGATGCTGCAGCGAGCTGCATTTGCGTGAGTCGATGCTCCAGACCGCTCGTGCACCGTGCCATTGTGTCCGCGACATTCCCGGCACGCGCCTCGGGGCGACGCGACGGCCTGTGCTTGGGGTGGGAGTTCTGGGGGAGGTGACCACGTACTTGGCAATTCATTGCTGGACGTGCATTCTTCGGATCGTTCTTTGATAATCCATTAATTGCGCGAATGATGGTTTTTACGGGCGCACGGGCTCGCTCCTTTTTGGCACGTTTCTCGAGTCACGTTTCGCCCAGGAAACCGCCGCCATTAGTAGCGACACTCGTCTGTGCGTCGCCATATTGCATGATAATAGCGTTATCGCATCAATAATAATTACGTTCATTAGTCATTTCTTATTACAACCGCATTTAAATAAACTGACGCTCCGGCGTTTAACTCGCTGCAAGTTCAAGTGTGAATCGCAGCCTCGGGGCCTGCATGCACATGGTGATCAGTGATGGACCGGCGGTCTAGGCAGCAGCTCGAGGAAGACGAATGTGCGGTGTCAAAAACCTTGTGACCTCATACTGCCCTCCAAACAAACCAATCTTTGCACACCGATTCATAAAAACGAACATACTCGGGCCAAAACGCTAATTTATTTCGGCGATCTCTGCCTTCCCTCCCATCTAACGAGGAACGTTCTTCTATGGTTAATTACACACATCACATACGGCCTGTGATTGATTACAAGAAAACTGAACCTTTGGCTAGTCCAGCATAATATGTAATATGTATACCGATACTCTTGTCCATATTCTTACTCGCGTTGACATCGAAATAGAATCATAATAACCAGAACTATTTTTAAATCCTGAAATTCTTTTCCGAAGAGTTAAAAGTAACTCAACACAACAACCGTGATCTTATGGCAGTAAGGTGATATAATTTTCCATTACATGTCATTTCTCATCGGTAATAACATCTTATTATGTGGCAAAATTGATACCTGTGTGTATGGCAGCACAAGCTGAGCTCCAGCCAGTAGCCACAATCTTTATACACTCTCTGCTCGTGACAGCCGGGTTAACCTTTGCCATGGGTCACCACTTGTCTTCATTTTATATCATAAAGCCGCGATATAAATGCTGCTGGACGTAGCGGAAGAAGAACTGGTTAATCCCTGGCAAAATATCAAGCCTGGTGTCTTTGAAATTTATTTCAACCGTTTTACAGCTTTATAGGAAGTCGGGAATTTGCATAAAACAATGGCGCTAATGTTCTAAATCGTGTAGAAGCCAATCGTGTTCTCGGATTGCAAACACAAACCCTTGATTTCTAATTGAATTTCAAAGTAACCGTGTGGGTGGAGCGAAGAAGTTAACCGCGATTCCAAAGCGGTGGAGGTGCCAGGTTTCCTAGGTGCAATCAAGCGGCCAGCGTATTCTCTCGCCCGGCACAATTTCAAATGATATTTATTACGCAATTTTGTTATACATTTTATTTCGTTACAGTACGTGAGTTTTGTAACAGAATAACCCACAAAACCCAATTTGGCTCATCTTTGAAATGAATACATAATATACATAATATATACATGTTGCTTGACCATGTGCACACCAAAGGAAAGGTTGATTCACATGCATGGATGTCGTGACAAAATGGCGTCTTTAATGAGCCGCGGATAGACGGCGGCGACGGCGACGGCCAGGATTGAGCAGGCCTCAGCGGCGAAGGGGAAGCGGGCGATAAGGCGAGACATTTTGGCAAGTGTTACCGTTGACGGTCTCCTGGTGTGGTGACGAGGTCAAGGGCCCGGTTCGTGACCTTCAGGGACTCCTCGCGTTGGAGTGGCCGACGCCGGCCATGGACGCACCGAGCCGATGAGCACTCGCGATTCGCGATCAGTATATATAGATTGATGATGACGCCTGCAGATATTGCGTTTAGCTTACAGACAGACGCTCGCCGACGATGGACGGCGCAACACTTTTCTCGTTGAGATGAGCGATCAAAGATTGCAGGAGTGGAGTGCAAGCGGCGTGTGTCCCGTACGGAAATTCCTCGCTCGTGACGAGGGGGCGGATACTTTCGAGGAGCATGTCCAGTTCGGAGAAGCATGAAATCCGAGACCCAATATTGGCACTGCGTGAGCGCCGAACTTGCTGCTTGCATGAGCTGCAAGTCTGTGCAAGGGCGGTTTACCGAGCTAGCGAGCACCATGGCACTCGGCTATAGATGTGCTCGCTCGCTCGGCCTGGCTGGCTGGCTGGTGGTCGGTTGGTCGGTCGGTCGGTCGGTCGGTCGGCACTCGGCGTGCTTGGAGTAGGCTCACTGCCGAAGACACTCTTTTTTCGTTTTTCTCTCGAACTAGCTGCGCTAGGTGTGCTAGCCTTGGCTGATTTGGCCGCTTGGGTGATCACTATCTTTGTTTCGAATTGGGTTGGGGTCAATTATTGTAAAACGTGGCGTTACGTTACGTTACCATCCCTGACCGAAATGATTGGGATGAAACGACGCTTTTTTTACACACCATTTCGATCTAATTGTCCGCGGCCTTCGGTCGAATAAAATAATCTTATCTGGAAGCGATTACCATACAAACGATTCATTTCTTGGGTCCTAGAGTTGATTAGCGACGTTGAGTTCACGGCCGCCCTTTCAGTTTCCTCGGTTTGAAATGTCTACTTCGTCAACTAGAGTCCAAAACATAAACTAAAAGTATCGAATGACGTTACTTTTGAACTTGGCTCCAATGTCATTGCTAAAGTTGGGCCAGCAAGCAAGCGAGCGTCGCTTTTCATGGGCCCATCTGGTTCGGTATTAAACGTCGAGTGGTTCCAACGCTCCTTCGACTACGTGCTCAATGTGGACGTACTGTGTGCGAGAATGCGTGGCACCTCTCCCTCCATTGCCACTGGTTTATGTGCTGCATAAAATGACGCCGAGTTGCCAATAGTTTGCTGCCGCTCGTAAAATGGACGACGGTGAGTTTATGGGATTTTCAACCCTTTCAGCTCGCTCGCTTGCGCACTAGTGTGCTATTGCTTAGGCCCTCTGTGAATACGACCGTGATTGCACTTGCTTTGCATTGCCGGCTGAAAAAAACCACAATAATACAAATTCGCAGAATTAGCGCTCATGCTCTTCCTCCGAGCCGATGGTGCAGTTGCATGCAGCATGCAGCGTGCATGGTAATCATATTGCAAGAACTTTCAGTTTCAGTTACATGAATCGTCAAAAGTCTGGCCGACCAACGCAAAGACAATTTGATGACACATAATTACAGTGCTCATTGCGATAGAAACAATTAACGCTCTATGCTAATTTCAACTTCGCATCACAGCAGTCAGAGCCAGAGATGCAGCGTGCATCTCTTGAAGCAGGCAGCACTTGTTGTTTTCTTCTAGCCGAGCGTCAAGCGGTGCCGTCGTTCTTTTTTGCGTACCACTGACAGAGAGCGATGCTATGTAGGCACCGAACACTAAGCACTAGGAACAAGACAGACACCAAGGCAACCACTATGGATGGCAGCACAAGACGACTGGTCCAGGTGGATCGCTGATGCTGGCTGCTCGTAGCCTCGTGGAGGGCATGGCAGGCTGGTTCGAGCCAGTGAAAGTGTTCGCGATTTGGTTGTTTTGTGAGCGACGTGTTGTGTAATAATTAGGACCCTTCACACCTTCTTCCCCAGCCTGTCATGGATTTCGGTTCAAGGGCGAACATATGCCATAAATAATAATAATAGTCAGTCACTCATCTGAGAGCGTCGAGATCGGAGAATATTTGCGACTCATGCACCATAGTGCGGTGTTGTACATAGCTCGGAGATAGCTGTGGCTACCTATTCTGCCTTTCACGAGCCGTCGACTCGTGGAGCGTATAGCGTAGCACAGTGGAGGCGACCTGTGATCGCCTATAAACCATCAAACGCAATTACGTACAAGCCTTCGTACAGCCGCACTGTTTAAATAAATGCGATATGCAGCATTTTATCATCCAGCCATTGTTTGTATAATATGCGCATGTAGAATAATGCAGATTGCAGATGCATCGGCGTTGTGCGTGAGAGGGGTGGACATCATGACATGGTAGCTGGAATGGAGGACAAGGCGATGTTCGTTCGAATTAATTCAAATTGAACTGTTAACAACCGTCAGACAAAGCATTGCGTATTCTGTACACTGGCGGCCATGTGCAAGATTAGGCTTAGGCTAGGAAGTTCGCCTCCGTGAGGAGATGGTCCTCTCGAAATAGCTAGTTGGATCACGATCAAGAATTCTTTTTCTTGCCGGCGAACACACGG
Organism: Nemoura dubitans; assembly: GCA_921293005.1. Lineage (NCBI taxonomy): Eukaryota > Metazoa > Arthropoda > Insecta > Plecoptera > Nemouridae > Nemoura > Nemoura dubitans. The sequence continues at coordinate 25,625,892 of OV121074.1, forward strand.
TTTTCGTAAAGGTGAGCAATAGGATAATATCGAAAACACATCGCGTGGGACGGTTCATTCGAGGCGCTGGGCGTATGTACGGATCTTGTCGTGGACAGGACGAAAATACAGCAGACGCGAACTTGTTCAGTGATCCGGTGCTTATAATGAATACGCACCTATCGGATTTCCGAAGTTTTTTACTTCCTGCATTCATAGGCAAAAACAAAATAATTTTCAAAAATCACCAGCAAAAAAGGGGTTTATACCATCCCATTATGTACCTATCTGATGCAAGTTTAATAACAAACAAAACATGTACTCTTTTTTAATTTCAGACAAAGTAATGTTAAAAGGGAGGCGAAGCTGGAAAATGTGTTTTTCCAGCTTCGCCTCCCTTCCATCAATTGCATACCTACTGGTAACTGCTTAAACCAGTAACAATTTCCTCTCAAAGTAATGTTAGTAACTAACTTTTCGTAAATTTGCATCTTCCTCGAGGACCCAAGGCACGATATTAGAGATTCAAAACTGCTCTAATAAAATTGAGCTCATTTAGGTATGCGATTTTTGAAAGTTCCACACACATTTTTTTTCAAGATCAAATTTTAACCGCGAAGAGGCCTTCAGCCCAAAACACGGCTTTGTGGCGTTCAGATAATTTTGAGGTTATATTTTATGCATTGCAACATTTTCATTAGTTTCTCTATATTCTCATTCGTGTAGCAAAATGTATCAAATGTAAATATTTTCGGGAGTGAATTATCGATTCGATGTGAATTGCAAGTTCTGCTCTCGTCCTTCAACAAAATCTCCCTTTGACAATGACGGTCGCAACGAACAACTTTGCCATGAAGCGGAAAGAGAAAATGGTATATTTGAGTTGCTCCTTGCAAAGCTATAAGAAAGGAAAACAAACGGCGGACATTTCTCTCAAAAGGAACAATTTGCCCACAGCGAGCACATTATTAACTTCACTAAAGGAATAATGGCACATTTACCACTGTAGATAGTGCAAGATTTTCCCAATCGTTGTTTTTATACGGGATCCTTATTCCAACTTTGGAGACATTTTATTTCTAGATTCCGATCTGGATCTGCTTCCCGTGGATTTAATTTGCGTATGTACGATACGTGTGATTTTAAGTAATAAGATGCCTACGTTGTTCAAGTACATAGGTAAATTGAAATCAAATTGGGGTAGGTAATAATTTAATAGCATTTTATGCACATCGTCAATGCACTACATGCATCGGGTGGCGTCTCATCTCTCAGTCACAACATGTCCGCACTTATGTGATTTAGATTGCCCATTGGAAACTCATCTCCCCCCGATTCGATAATGCTCTAAATGTTTCAGCGAACTTTACAGCTGTTGTTAGTAATGTTTGCTGGCCCTGCTGAAAATTCATACCAAGATCTTATAAGATCTTGTCAAGACCTTGTAAGATTTTGTTTCAAGATCTTGCAAAATATTACAAGATTTTCCACAAGATCTTGTCTCAAGATTGTGACAAATCTTGTTATATATTGCAAGATCGTGGCAAGATCTTGCAAGATATTGATTCATGATCTTGTGTCACGATCTTGCAAGATCTTGATAAGATCTTATAAGATCTTGCAAGATCATGGTAAGAATTTTCAGCTGGGGGTAAAAACAGTACCAGCCAGAAGCAACGATCTCTTCAGAGATTCACCAAATACCTTAACAATGAAAAGTATTAATTAAAGTATTAATCAAATAGAAGACTGCCGAAAGACCACCGAACAAGCAAATAACTAATTTGAACGGTTTTTGGTTTCACAATCACGTATTAAAGATGCGTTTTGTTCTTGTCAGTTGTAGGTATGATTGTGTCGCAATCAATTACACCATAATTTGTCACAGATGACGAACTACCTTGTACTATCGACTTAATAAAAGCAACTTATCCATTCTTCTTCGAAGTTTCTTATACAAGATCCATCTTATCTAAGCGGTTTCTCAGATTCCAATTTTTTTCACCATAAAGATATAATCGGCCTTCCTTGATTAGTGATCTTGAACTTGCTGATAACAGAGTGTTGACCGAAGCTTCCAACAAAGGGAATAAATGAACACAATGGCTGTCTGATGAGCTATAAATATCAGCTTGGCAGACATGCCATTTCATTGATTCATGCCATGCAATAAACTTTTACACGTGCGGAATCCTAATGAATACGAAATTAAGATCAATCAGTTTTATGATAACTGTATACAACAGTAAACGCGCCATGGGTGTTGCTCAATTGCACTCCAGCGAATTGGAACATCAGCTCGACTTAAGTTAAACTACGGTTAAACTAAGTTTTTTTTAAGCCAGTCCAAAATCCCGTCGCACTTCACGAAGATGCGAAAAATAGTTTTCTGTTTCATTGGTAGTGTGGAAAGGAAGGGGGGCAAATGAATTGGCGTGTTGGACACTGAACCGAATATATTAACTAGAAGACTGCCGGAAGACCACCAAACAAGCAAATAATAAATCGCCGAAATCAAAAGGCACACTTTCCTTAGCTAGCAGGACAAATTACAAATACAAATTGGACCAATTTATTTTGCACTCTCAACTGTAGGTCAGTGAACCGTCACTAGAAATGTCCCTTGGACGGTGGACCCCATCTCGCGGGTCATGCGTCTTGGAGGCAAATCTCGTATCCGCGTTCTGGCGGCAGACCTTGGGCAAAGCTGTGAAGGCAGTGAGTGGCACATCCAGTGACCGGCCGCCGGGCGGGTGGGGCCTCACCTGACGCAGGTCACTCGAAGATTTGGCCGTTGAACCTGACCCGCCGCGCCGGCCAGAGTAGGGCTTGACGGGACCGGGCAACATCGATGTTTACTTCGTCAATAAGTTCGCACAGCGCTAATTACGTCTGCTCGGATTCCGTTCACTCTGCTCGCTGAATATTGAATATGCAAATTCGCTTGGTCTCATGGTTAGGGATGCAGGGCATGTATAGGCATTGCCTTTGCCCAAAGCTTTATTCAAGACGATTTCATCATATCTCTTATATGAACAGTATAGTATTTGATTAAATTAATTTGCCGGCGAGTTTGAAAGTATGAAGTATGAAGTCCTGTATTTTGCGAAACAACAATTAAGTAACAATAAATAAAGAGTAATATTATGTCTAGTTAAACAGGCAAAATGCTTTCACTGTTTCAATTGCACGATATATTAAAGTAATATCTTGACATTATCATTTGTTACTATTGCCGATAACAAGTAATTTATTTTATGTCAATTGTCGAAGCTGAGAAGTTGTACGAAATGATGCCAATCGAATCCGTGCTCGCAGTTGCAGTTTCGAAGTGAGTTAGTGCTAATGCTTCAGGTGAAATTTGAGCTAGTCGTTTAGGTGCATGCATCGCACAGCGAGCTGCGCAATAATGTCATGGAAATTCTATTATTGATGAGCGACAAAGAACTTTAATTCACACCTACCTCTTAGAGTTGTACTATTTATTCATAGCGTTGTTGGTGTTGTTAGTGCAGCCAGCGCGAGCGGTCGGTGTCGTGACTTGGGTGACGTCGTCACCAGCACACACGTACCGAGTAACCTGGTAATGGCACGGCGCTTCTCTGTTTCATGGCTTGCATGACAGTCGGGCACGGGAGAATCACTCCACTACCAACCAACGCCACACCACTCTCTTCCACGAATACCAAGTTCAAGGGTAGTGCAGACTGAATTAGTAATAGAACTTGCAGACGTTGTTTTCCGATAATCAATGTCACTATTTCCCGCACATCACGGTCGAAAAGCGGCGCTTTTTACTTCTAGTTTTATGCATTAACACTATAAAGTATGGTAATCTATTAATTTGGTTTTACAGTGTTTAGTTATATTCGGTGAATACTGCTCTGGAGACAGCAAGGAGAACGACATCCCTTTTGCAGAAGCAACTTCGCTCTTCGCAACTGTATCCTGCAATTTTATTGTGAAGTTTTTCCAGCCTCGAATCTCCAGCCACATCAAATATTTTTCTTCGTTCACTCATTAATTGTTCGCTGAGAGAGTTCGAAACATCGATCGCTCTTCGGTCCCCACTGGGCAATCAGCACCATCAGCGCTTGATTGACTTTGCTAATTTTCTACATGCTTTTGAGATAATGAAAAAATCCCTTCTCGACTGCTTTGTGTTAGACTTTTATTCATTGGCTGTAAACTAGATGAGGATGAGGAGGTGAAGGCACTTCGCGCAATGAACGCACAGAGATGCATGAGCCATGTCGTGCACAGTTTGCTGTTTTAATCCATCGCGGTTTGTGATCCCGCGGGCTAGTGTTTGTAAGTATGCACCTATAACCATAGGGCTGCTACTGAAAAACATTTGCGACATAATTTGAAGAGACAGACGCAAATTTAAACAAAGCTCCGAGGTAAATGAGACGAATGAATGTACATCAAGTCAATCACTCTACATTTTGCTATATTTTGCGCTAGGGGATGGCATTCCATGGATGAATCACTCCCAAGTCACAAGTGGTATCAGGTATCGTCAAATCGTGGGCAACGTCAGTGAATTTTGGCATTCGCAGCTGCAGGCAGCGCAGTGCTCTCGCGCCTTATCTCGGCATGCTACCTTGCGTCGGTCGTGTGATTAATTATCACGCCGGGTGTCGGGCAGAGATGACAGGGGCCGGGGCCGGGGCCGAGGGCATTCAACCACGGGAGCGTGCGAGAGAGATACCAGACACCCATGCAGCATTTCATCTGTGTAATCAACAGGCCAGAAGATAGGTACAGCTGAACGTCGTACCTCTGGGTCTGGCCGGCAGGCCAGAGGATAATATTATCGTCGACACAATTCAGTTTACCTGTATATAAAGTGTGTGGAAGCACTCCCGCTACTTTGACTGTATGCGTCTTGACAATCGTGTTATTTCGATCGGGACTGCGATGAACCTGAATTGCGTGGGCATTGATTGCTGGAAAACATTTAGTCGGATGGTGCTATCGCCGATAGTTTACGTCATTTTTTTCAGATTATCGCGACTCATTGGAAATTGCCAAATGAAAGTGCTAAGGTTCGCAATGCCGTCCAAGGTGTAAAAAATTTAATCCACGTGGGGTTGCTATAGGGACGGGGTGCAGATACCCCCGCGTTAGAGCCATGGCCTTGTGCGCTTGCATGCAAGAACTCCTGATCATAAATTGTCTCAGTCAAGGTTCAAAAACCTCTAATCCTTCGAGTTAGAAAGGAGACCGCGTCGCCAAATGAAATTTGATCCAAAGATTGATAAGTGCAATGACACACAATGCAGCCGCAAAGTGCGCAGAGTTGCTGTGCAGTGGCGGGCGGCGCTCCTCGAGATGTGCGTCGGTGCAGCACACTCACAGCGTCGTCGTCGTCGTCGTCGTCGGCGACGGCGACGGCGCCTCGCCTGGCCGACGCAAGAAAGCCGTCGGAAGGAAGGCGAACGCCTTATCGCTCGTCGTGAATGGCGGCCCACCGGCAGGCGGCAGGATGCGATGGTCTTGCGTTTGCGTGCGTTTGCGTGCGTTTGCGTGCGTTTAGGTGCTGACGCTATAACGACGCGACAGATTTTAGCAGAAACTATAGTTTTATATAAATTTCATATTCCGATTGAAATTTTCGTTTATCGAAATGGTATTAAAAAATACGGGTATTGGGTAATGCATGGAAATATAATTACCTTCATTATAAATATCGTTATGTTGCTCACTTATCATTACCTCTGATATTACATTTTAATTACAACGTTGTTGCCGATTGTATTTAAGGAAACTTTAACTTTAACACTTATACCCGGTTAACTTTGTGGCAGGGCACGCAAAAAAACAATTTATCTAATGGTTCTGCATAGTTTTTTTCTACTCTATAAATACTCCATGGGAACAATCTACAAATTATTGTAATTTAGTCTAAGTGCTGTTGTAAAAAGATGGTACACAACAATTTACTTATTTATCTTTGTATATCATTCTCTCACTTGTTCCCCTATAAACTGAAGTGGGGATGTGCGTCGGCTATAGTTAAGTGAAAACTGCGCGCGGGTTTTCTAGTTCCAGGAGTTGTGTCAGTTTTCTCGGAAAAGCGCGTCCATTCGCGGGGTGCAGCACGTGTGCACTTGCATGGATGGTGGCGAGGGGAGGCGAGGCGAGGCGAGGCGAGGTGCGCAGCGGTCCCAGCAGCATGGGCAGCCGTCTTCATGCGCAGCGGCCGCGTCGTGAAAGTGCTGCGAGTCGTACGTTTCCATGTGCAAAGCGCGGTCACTGTCCCAAATCTAGCGCAGCCCGATCAACTTTCGCTCTTTTATATTGCTGTTAGCGGGATGGAGGCCTACTTTAATTATCTCGACGAATTTTTTTCACACACACAAACTTCAAGGTATGCTTTGCTGATGCACGTAAACACATCATTTTCGAAGAATTCCAAACGGTACACGGAGTCCCCATCGGTGGCGCAACTAGAGGGGAGCAGACACACCAGTGCGCGGGGCCTCGGGCTCAGGGGGGCCTCCGATAAGATTTTTTGAAGTTCATCCGGAAAAAGGTGATGCCGTTTTGTTAGGGAATGGTTTATTTGAATCGAGGCAGGTTACGGGTGACAAAAATCTGAGAGTATGTTTTCCTCCCGCCGCGAGGGGAGAGGGCTTCATTTTTGTTTGCTTTGGGGCCTTCGATTTGAAGTGACGCCACATGGTCCCCATCTACTTCAGCTCCAATATCGCCCGGCCGCCGGAACCCATGCATCCTCATGCCCTATGCGAACTTTTGCAGGACGTGAAGAGTAGGTCAGTAAGAAATTAGTGACTCGTCGTTACATAAAACTCAGTGAAGATATCGTCCATGTTAGCCATCTCGTTGTTACCGGGGAAAACGGCGACAAGCTTTGAATTGAGTCTCATCCTGCGTATCGAGCTGCTGATTGGCCGTGGTTCGACAGCGGCCTCACGACGCCGCGGCACCGGCACCGGCACCGGCACCGGCACCGGCACCGGCACCGGCACCGGCACCGGCACCGGCACCGGCACCGGCACCGGCACCGGCACAGGCACAGGCACAGGCACAGGCAAAGGCACAGGCACAGGCACAGGCACCGGCACAGGCACCGGCACAGGCACAGGCACCGGCACCGGCACAGGCACAGGCACAGGCACAGGCACAGGCACAGGCACAGGCACAGGCACAGGCACAGGCACAGGCACAGGCACAGGCACAGGCACCGGCACAGGCACAGGCACAGGCACAGGCACAGGCACCGGCACCGGCACCGGCACCGGCACAGGCACAGGCACAGGCACAGGCACAGGCACAGGCACAGGCACAGGCCCAGGCGTCGCCCGCCAGTGTCAGGATAGCACCCAATGTGTGTCGGCTCCCGAACAATTGCGTGCCCTCTGCCTAACCCTGGCCCACATCTAATTTGCTAAGCTATTCATCTCATTTCAGTGCAATTTGCAATCTCCGAAATACAAGCGCTCGCCCAGCCTGGTGGGTGGGTGGCGACGCGAATCAAGGTCGAAGTGATCTCGATGGAGAGATGATCGGAACAATTTGCGAATCTATCCTCGTGCACTCGACCTCTGTACGCTCTCTGTACGCTGCGGGATATTTGGCAGAACAGGGACACTGGTGCATGCCTGCACTCGAGCTGATGTGCATGACACTGATTTCAGCCCACTCGGCGGGCTTTCCGCCCACTTGACCCCCCCCCCCCCCCCTTCGTTACCGACTACCACATCCACCCTCGAAACATTTCTGATTCGAATGAGTTATTGCCAATTTGCCCGCGAGTCAGAATTGTCAGGGCATTTTCAAGAGTGCTCTTGCTTCTTGACACACTGACTGCGCACGCTAGCTCCGATAAAAGTATTGTGTTCTTTTGCTGTGTTCAAGTCCTTACCTGACTGAATTGGAAAAATATAATGCACGACTGAATAAAATATGACATGAAATGACGGACCGACTTGTATTTTTGATCGCCCAACTTTGGTAAGGTGTCTGAGGTCACTGTTTTCCGCGTCGGTTTCAATTGATTTCAGAAAAGCCTTGCAGGAAATGTGCATTACTGTGGTCATATTATTATACCGTGTGGAAATGGGTGGAAATTGACACCGTGCAAGTCTGTGGCTTGGATCGAACAACTCGTCGGCTGGATTCGTTAGTCCGACACGCCACTCATCGATCAGTCATCAATCAGTCATCGAAGCAATGCAGACGACGCAAGAAGAAATTTGAGAAGGGCGCGGGCGCTGTCGCAGCCTTTAGTGACCTTCACCCTGACTAGCTTTGGATAGCATTTTCAAAATGTCGTTTGTCGAACACATGGAAATCAATATTCGAACGCTTAACTGCTACACGAAAAACGAGTGAACATGGTATTTATTTTCTTTTGGTGCAATCAATTACAATTTACAATTACCGACGCACGTTAGCTCTAGATATTCACATAATGCCATAAATTGGTCTACCCTTTTATCAATTTAATTTCGTTACACATGCGAGTCAATTTTCAAACCAAATCAAGATACATGTTCGTCAATGGCCAAACACTTGCTTGCTGGAGCTTCACACATTTCCACGAAGGTCATGGTCGTAGGGTAATTCAGCTGATGAGCACAGTTTTCCGGTCAGTAGCCTCTCCTCTCTTAGCCAGTCAGTAGAATCGTATTTATACTAACGATGCGAGGAGCCGGAGACTGTTTATTCTAGCCATAAACTAAGATGGAACATTTACCAGCCGTCGAGCCGCACACCGATGTTACACAAATGTGACTCACTGCGCGGTCGAACAAGATGTACCCGGGGGTCTCTTCGTGTAATATGGACTCGATGATTACACACAGAAATGAATTATCAATTAAAAATGCACTCTCAAAACGACGGCGCTAGATAGTTGTGTAAATATTGAATCACAAAACGTCACTCCATTTCACAAATCTGCTAAGAAAGCGGCAGATGTCAGAGGGTTTCGCTACATCTTGCTTGCAGTCCACTCCCAAGTCTTATCTCAGGAAGGCACGTGTTTTTTAATTACCGTTGTCGCAGGTATAGAAGGAAAGAATTTGCATAACATGGGACGAATCTGTGGAACTTTTTCAAGCTGCTTATGTTTGTACAAATAGTATGCTTGCGAGAAATGCACATTCCTCGTTGGTTTCGAAGTGCGTTATAAACAATTCGTGTACGTCCTACTATGCACTTCGATTTCATTGCAGAGAAATGTCATGCGTCTTTTTCCCTGACCCTATGAAACAGTGAAGGAAAATAGCTAGAAATTGCAACAGAAATTAGCATAATGAACCAGATTATTTTCTGACCCGGCATCTCCATCCCGTAAAGCACAATCGTACACCATGGATGTAAAATATAAGGACAGTGTAATATTCTCAGCCAGATATCACATTCATATCGTCTAATCTAATTGAAAATACTCTAGAGAGAGACGACGCTAAAACGCAAACCTGCGTAAAAGCTGGTCTCGCATTCCACAACGTGGCAAACGAGGCGGTGCGATCCTCAGCGCGCAAATTCGGAGGCGACACAACGAAGCGATTCGCAAAACGAATGGACGGTATGCAATCCAAGATCAACGGCGTCCAAAGAATGCCATTTTAATCCCATTTCCGTCCATAAAACCTCTCGCAGCTCGTTCGTCTCTCGAGGTGGCTCTTCGCGGCGCTGCGCGGCGCTGCGCGTCGGTGCGCAGCCGAGCAGTCGGGCAGCGCGTGTGCCAGAACGTGCCCACGAGAAAAGTCCATTTGCGCTCGCGAGAATGATAAATAACATGGGCCGTTTTGGAAAATTTGGCAACAAACGCCAGTTGTATCTCGGCACAAACGGCTAAAAACCGATAATGGACTCTAGCATGTGATTTTGATCTGCCAAATTAGATCGTTTCTATTTTATTATCAACAAGTGCACTATCAAAAAGACGTGGCTTGATGCAAACGTAAAAGAGGTCCATGATTGGAGGTCCGCTTTTTTTCCAGAGGCCGAACCAGCAGTAATGTAGTCTGTCCGAGGTACAGCTTATGCGGCCACATAAAATGGACCGAAATGTCCCATTGCCGTGCTGGCTCCATGCTCGTAGATGGCCAGTGGCTACCTAGAGGGCATTGGACGGTGCTGCAGCCTTGCTGGCCCGGTGAAATGAAGAGCCTTATAAAATATTTTCACTTGTTTCGCTGTCGACTGTGCGATCTGATTTATAACAATCGGCAAGTGGTTAAGACAGTTATGCGATACAAAAAAATGTGCCAGCACTAGCATAGCTCTTTCTCCGCGAGGGGACAAAGGAAGGATCGTTTATAGACAGAAGAATTATGTACGAATGTTTAGGGTCAGTAACACTAATGTCGAATGAAATATACCAGTTTCTTTTGGCCCAGCCAAACTAAGCAAGCAGCCTACAGTGACTGAAGCCAACCAGAGATGCGAGCCTGCGTAGATAAAGCATCCACCCTACATTTATTATTCAACAGATCGCTGGCTCCGTACCTTGGCTTAGCTTAGAGCTTGTTACGAACTTTACCATGTTCTGTCAGTACAATCGGTCTTGACTTCCATGCCTTCGTAGCCCACCAGCCTAAAGGGCAAGGAGCGCAAGGCGTACGCATATAGGACAAAAAACTTGGCGGTTGCATGATGATAATGATACCAACACAGTAGTCATAATTCAAACTATTTTATGCCCTAGACAAGTAATTCTAGCCGTAGGACTTGTTCTGCCAAATCCTGGGAGACGCAAGCATATGATAAAGGTTTAACGCCCACGCTTCAAAACTATCAGGTATATATACCTGAAATGATAAATCTCGCAAAGATATAGATCGATAGTTTTCACATCCATTATTCTACATTGAAGTGAAGTGGACATAAACGAGGTGGCGTGAGGTGATTTAATTAGTGGGTCGACGTGTATGAGACGTGTGGCGCGTACTGCGTTGGGCAGCGCAAATGAGCTGCTATGCGCTGGTACACAGCTCCGCACCGGCCACTGGCTGAGTGCGCAGAGTGCATCTGTCACGGCCGCGTCGTGCGTGCAGCCTCCAATGCATTATGCACCACCATACTTAGTCAGCCCAAAACATCCTCGGCGTTCACAAGCCGAAAACAAGACCTCGAAGACCGCAAGCAGATTTATTTCACTGTTTGCCACATGCTCTTTAATTGGGTGATTTGCTAACGAGTCTCTAAAAAAACTAGCAGGCGCACATTCATCTCAAGAGCGCATAAAACGTCCTCGTCTTAGTTTTGCAAGAATACAAACCCGTGGAAATTTAGTTTTCCGCCAATTTCATTTAAAGTTATACGACATGTAACACATTTTTTTAAATATAACCGAACCAAGCTATACTTTGGCGGGCGGATCAACGAACGTTCGCTAGTTCGTCCTTATAATCCTGATTCCTGCGAGGTATGACGTGGGCGTTTTAATTTCGCCGTGCCGCGACCAGTTTTGAAAAACTACTGTTCTTAACTGTTTTCGGAAGATTAAATGCTTCGAGTGTTTAGACTTTAGAGGCACGTGCACCTTTCTTCCTTCGCTGCCATCTCCAGGTTGTAGACTCATAAAAGAGAGTGCCAGGACAGCACTGTTTGTGCTCGTGAGTTGTGAGGACTGGATAGTGGACCGGCCGTGAGAGGTATAACCACGACCAGCGTCCATGAGCGCTCAGTCTTGCGATGCCCTGCTGCTAACTGTTAACTTTGTATGCACACTCTAGATTCAGGAACCAGTTGTTATAAAAGTTGTCTTTTGAAAGAAAATCGTAGGAGTTCTGTACGGATATAATTATCGTATAGAATGTATAATATGCAGAAACTTGTTCCTTGATGTCGACGACGACGGCAGCGGCCCAGGCTATGAATCTAACTCTGGCTTGTTGAGAGGTGATAGGTGTTTGGGTCATGCCACTCGGGCGGGGGCCAATGACTTTGTGCAGAATCTAGAGCACCGAGCTATCGAGGGGGCGGTGAAATTTCGCACAGAGGCGAAACGGTGTGCCTGCAGAGTGCAGAGCAAACACCCCGAGCCGAGACGAACGCAGCCATGTCACGAAACTCATTCAACCCTAGCACGGAGAGAGACAGCTCTCTCTCTCTCTATTTTATCTCTCCTCTTCAGTAATACTGTCTTGACAACGTGAAAGTATAATGCTTAATTGGTTTGGCTTGTTAGTTAATCGTTCATTTTTAACGTGAGACTGGAATGACAGATTTGTACTACTAGCTGTGTCGCTGCCAGTGGTCACTACTCACTAGTATAATGTGTACAGAAATGCACTTTCATGACTTTGAATATTGTGGCTGCGCTGTTGGCTACTCTCTTCGCTATACACATCGACACGAAAGTAAAAATTATATATAAAAATAGATTTTCGGGCTGTGCCTGTCATGTGATAAGGTCTTGTTGGAAAGGAAGTGTCGCTGTGTAAAGTTCATATAGCAACAGAGAAGCGGTGAAGCTTGCGGCCTGGTCTCGGTATTTGTTATCAAGTTCATCGTCACCGAAAGCTGCCAGATTTAGCATGGTGCATCGTCTCTTCGGCCGTCATGTGCTGTGCATAACGTAATTGACGTAATCAAGACGTTCACAGAATGAGATGGTTAAAATTTCAGCCAGGGCATTCACATCTTTCATTGAAAATAATTCGTGATGGCGACAGTAAAAAGAATTGAAAAAATAGTCTGGTGCAAAAACTTAAGTCATGGCAATTGACCATTGGTGTTTGCGAACGCACCACTCTTTAATCAGGAAATCACGCGAAAGTTCGCAGCTTTGCGCTGGCGACAACCAATATTTCGGTATACTCCTTCTTACCTCGCGGAGCCATTAACCTCTTACAATCTCATGGCAATTACTGTTGAACTTTCATTATTCACGTACAAGTTGCATTAGATTTCGTCTGTCGATTGGTACACAGATTGTAATCTACTGATTGCGTTGGCGGCTGCTACACGAGGCCGCGCAGCGCTGCGCAGTGCGCAGTGCGAAGGGTTCCGCTGCGATCCGCGATCCGCGCGCGGCGCAACGACCGATAACACTTCCCTGTTTGTCACCCGCTCCGAAACGCCGGCCGAGACGAGCTAGGCTCGCTTTCAGGGTTACCAGATAAGATAGCCGAGACAATTTATAATGTATTAATGACACACTCTTAACTTAATTATTGATCAATACATTCGTTCGTCACTTTGTACACAAAGGCATTTTTGTCGCGTTACAACGACTGATCGATTCGGGAAGGGATACGGGGAATCGCGAGCCATATCGTGCTCCTCCGTCAATTGGGTCAACGACACATATTTTGTTCAAGTGGACGACAAAGATAATAACTATTCGAGGAACAAAGAGGCGCATGACAGAGCTGTAGTCACATGCGCGTCTGGATAAGACGCCTGGTGGGGGTGCCGGGTTTAGCAGACCCGACTGTTTTTCGTTTCGTTTTAGTGCGTTTTTGGGTACGTGCAACTGACTTGCACAATGTCAAATTTTTTGTAGATTTCCTTCAGTGACACGATCTCTGATAGCTTGGCAAATCAAGTGTGTAGCCGGTCGCCGGAATTCACAGTGATTTCATTCGCCAGGCGTCGTGACAGAGAAATTATTCGTGTTCGTAAAATTTCATCAATGCTGTATTTCGGTCAGCTTAAATCATATAAATTCCAATTTGCGGTCATCGGATATTTTTTCTTGAGATTCTTTCACTGAAATTAATTCATATTATACGACTATCAATAAACATATCTTGCATGGATGGGGATAATTATATTTTTATATGCTAGTGCCAAACTGAATCCCTTACGGTCTTCAATTCAGCCTGCCCTCCCGCGAGAATTAGCGAAACTGGCAATTTTGCAAGTTGGCATTTTGCCACTTTTTCCCTCAGATTTTTTGCTGTAGTGCATACATACACCGGGATTGATAACTTGTCATTATGCCACATGCCACATCGTTGTCGACCGAGGTACCACTGCCAGACCCCTTCGAAAAGAGCAGGCGCTATGGGTGCTCAAATTGCATAATAAGCCCGCCGATGGCCATTTCGTCGAGTTTGGGCAGGCCTCGACCGCCCGGGCTGCTGCGTGTGCGCAGCGCTATCTAGGCTACTGCTGCTGCTGCGCGCTGCTGCTGCTGCGCTCTGCGCTGCGCTGCACGATCATATCCCAGACTTTAAAACGCATGCACAAGAAACTAGTTCTCATGTACCAGCCAGCGCCAATCATCTGCGCTGAAATTAGGACATGGCATGGCAGCCACACAAGATCAAGATCATTACTTAAAAGTTAAAATTTTTTTGTTTTTGGAAATAAAAATACTTGCGAGGTTTCATGAAAGATAACGCTTTCTTCTGCGCTGGGCTCCGACTTGTTTTCAAAATCGTTGCAAGTCGGGAAATTTCGTGGACGTCGAAAGTCCGAACTGCAGCCATGAGATACGAAGCGCAGCGGCGTCGGCGGCAGCCCACGTGACTGCTCGGAGTTTACTTCGCACGGCTGCACCTGGGGGTATTTTCTTGGGCCGGTGTGAGGGTGGGGAAGAATCGGACTCATTGACGGAATGGATCTAGCGGGAGATTGTAGATGACTACATACAACAATGATAACAATGATAACAATGATAACAATGATAACAATGATTGCTAGACTTCTTGAATCCTGCACGCACTCATTTTTGTGCTGTAATGTTTTTGTGGAAGGTGCGCTACCGCTAATTGTATTACGTGCACATCGCGAAAAAGCGCTCACACTCTCGTGTTATGCTGATACACAAGTAATTAACAGCGAGGTATATTTACCGAAATGTCTGGGGGAAATTTACGTGCCATTTCTATCGTTTCCTTAATTTATTACCTCAATTTTTGGTAGATTTTCTAAACTTTCCCTAATGTAATGGCTAATGGGGATGTATTTCGCTAAAATTATTTTGCTTTTAAAACAAATATAAACAGATATATATTTTTAAATTCCTGTCGGCTATCACAAGCATAAAGAAAAGGAACATGAAATCGCGCAGGAAGTATTCCTGTACGTATATCTGGGATTCACTCGGAGGGTTGTTTGCAAAAATTAAAACTATCGCGAAGTCGCATGTTTCGGAAGTAAAAATGTTAATTGGCCGGCGTAAGCTATTAAAATCAGATAATTAGAGTCTCAAAAGATAAATCGCCTAGAGGTAGGCTGACATTTTTCAGACACCATTAAATAGTGAAATTTCTTGATTTCCACACGTTCACAGTATAACGAACGACGGGCCGTTATTATAATATATCGGATTGTAACGCGGTAGATATCGTAATCTGTGCGTACCGCGGTTTGCGTCATGTCCAGCTCGTGGCAGAGGATAGTGGCATAGTGGCCGTTCTCGCCCAGACAGATTGTCGTCGCATCCGAGAGCCGAGCGGCCATGCCATCGAACGGTCATCTTGCTCATCCGCTGTCCCCTGTGCGTAGGCTACACTGGCTGCTCTCGTGTGTGCAATGATGCTGACCTCAACGGCGCCGCGATACGTCTCGGCAAACACGGCACCAAAGATGGCTGTCATTTTGTAGATTACACTCGAACAGTTTATCTTCTTGATTTTTCCATTCACTTCATGATGTTCGTAACTGTTTATATTGTATACTATGTTTTCTGTGGCGTCGCGGAAGCTGGCTGCATGTCGATTAACAATGTAATCATTTTATGTTTACCTATCGACTTCAATACAATCTGCTCGCAATGTCCCCGCAGCAAATTGAAATATGCCGTCACTGATTGCCTTCGTAGTGCAACAATGTCGCAATCAAGAGCATGCAGATAGCTGCAGATTCTCGGTATTTGATCTTTTTGTTCATTATACTGTTTGGAAATGAGTTTGGTGTTCGGTGTAGTCGTTGTGATAGCGTGGCCATAACCTCTCCAAAGGAAAGAATGCGAGCAGTGCATGCTTTTCATCCCCGTATCAATCTAACGGGACGGAACGGGATTCGCTCTCTGCGCCGTGTGCCCTAGTCTTGTAGTGCTATCTACTATCAGAGTGCAATCTACTGTCAGAGTGCAATGCGAACTGAATCTCTCAGCGGGTCTCGTCAGGTCAAGACAGGAGGCTCAATAAAGAAACTGCAATCGCAGACGATTCGTGTTCTGACTGCTATACTCTTCCGATGCGTTTGGAGTTCGGAACACACATTCGTTTTTGGCGTGAAATCGACGACGCCATCGCTGCCGTTTCAACCGCCTCCTGCTCTTGGATTAACGCGGACACTGAGTAATTAAGTCAAAACAATATCACAGAAGCTACTTGCAGCGACTGGATGCTAGTGCTTCCCTAGCGAGCCGCGCTCGCATCGTTGAACCAAAGGAAGTTGGAAAAACGAAGATAAATTCCGAAAGGATTTGTTAGGTACTGCCATGCCAGTGTACGGTAGCAGATACTCGTGAGACTTATATCTGTGTTAAATAATGCATTACTTCTCAGTTCTCATTGTAATTTGTAATCTGCTACACGTGTAATAAATTTGAGAAACACCTTGTTCTAAGCGAATGAATAAGAGAAAGCACCGTACATGCTGCCCGCTATACTTTGCAGCGAATCGAGGAAAAGTGTGTTGTGATTCTAAGCGAACCAAATGAGAAAACGTGAAATGTACTGTGTATCGTTCGTAAATTACCGTTGGGCCCACAGAAGTGTTCTTCCATACCGTTCTGATCGGAGTGAAACGCCGCTGTAAGCCGTGGAAACGTTTGTAATCGGAGAAACTGTCCCAATTGGGTGGACCGCGACGGCGACAACGACAACGATAACGACAACGACAGCGTCAGCGTCGTCGACGTGTGGTCCCCTTGCCCGCATTCGGCACCGGCTGTCAATCGGCAATTAGGCCCGGTACTTGCAGAGGTGAACGACCCCGGCCCGGCCAGGCACGGCTAGACCCGCGCCACGCCGCGGCACACCGTGATGTCGGCCGGTACCGCTGACGGCACGCTTTGTGCCGGCCGGCATACGTCATCGCATTTAGGTCAAGGTCGCCGTGCAATTTCTGCCTCGTCCGACTAAGAAAATAATACGAGATTTGTTACGATACGAGTTCGTTGAACCCGATCCAATGGCCGAGCTGCCGCGATCGAGAAAGGGAAATAAATTGTGTTTTGAACTGACAAAACGTGACTTGGTCGACAATCACGTTCTCATTTAGTCGCTGCCGCCGCCGCTGCTGCCTCCAGTACTCGTGACGTAATCGTAATACGTGAAAAATAGTTTACACGCCTGGCGCACTTCTGAAATAATAATTTCACAGCTGCTTTGAATATGTGGAAAAAATTGAGCTCGCAGCTCGGCACAAATCGCCGTGTTGTTATTGTTCCTGTGTACGTGATCGCACTGTGGTAATGCGTTGGTCGCATGGACGGCCAACAATCTCTTGACCGCTGCTCAGGCCTTTTCTAGTTTGGGACATATTGTGTGGCCGGTGGCCGGCCGATCAGTTTTGAATCCCCGAGAAAAGTGTGACGCGTAGCTCGCACCGCATCGCACCGCATCGCACGGTATCGCGTCGCCAAGCTGACACTGCCAGCTATGCAGCGTACTTGGACCCCGTAGAGAAAGTTTGTTTGGCATGCAATTCTTGTCAACTCCACACTACTTAGCCCGTGTCACATATGAGTAGGGAGCAATGGCCGCTGGCATTATGCATTATATGTTAATTATGCTCTTAAATTATGCTCGAGATTAATGGATTAAGAGCTATGTATATTGTATTATTTAAAGCGTTTTTCTTTATATTTATTACATTCCACTCACTCGTTACGTTTTAGTTTACAAAGTAGTTATTTACGACTTAACACGAACAAAAAAACAGAGCGACGCCTATACAAAGTGCTATCAGATTTCGTGTCGATGAAACGTTCGCTAGGTATGTTATCTCCCCGGAAATCTTTGTCATCGACAAAGACAAAATGACCAGCGATTGACCTGCCGCCTGGCGCCGAGCGCAAAAGTGGCGCGAGGCGCTGTCTCTGTTTTGGTTAGCCAAGCGCTCTGTTTTGGATGGGAGTCGCATTTGATTGCCTACGAAGCGCCATTGCGACGTGAGGTCGTCGAACCCGCGACCCACTTCCCAGGCCCCTCGCCCGTGCTATTATGTGAGCTACGCGACTCAGTCACAACATTCCCCTGCCGTCAGTGCCCAGCGCTGCCAGCGCTGGCGCCGTTTCTTATCATCGCCGTCACTGCCCATTCTCAAGTCGCAACGCACAACAATAACAAGTGCAATTAATAACTGCACACAATTAACATGGCACACATCCCTTACATCTATATCGCATCGGTCTTCATGACGAAGAAATGACAGGAGAATAACAAACCGTTTTCATCACGAGTCTGAACTGAGATTGATATTAATGTTCTCTTTGTTGCTTCTTGATTGGATCACTTAGAATCAAGTACATATTTTACGTTTTGTTTTAACAGTTTAATGATTGAATAATACCACACTTGATCTAATGTTATGCCAGGACATACGCGGGCCGCTAGACAAGACAGGAAATAGTGCTTCTCCTATTCCATCGATAAGTGCATGGTACACGACATGACCATTCTTCATCGGCATAGGAACATTTTTTCAATCACTGACAAAGAAATGTTCTTTCCGTTCGGTTAGACCTGTATTTTCGAACTGTATTCGCTAGCCGCGAGTGCCAAAGTTGACAGTAGGTTATAGCTTAGCGTGGTAATTGTGACAGCCACAGTACAGTCACACCGGTCACACATTGGAAAGGGATTTTTACAATTTCCTTTTTTTTGTTACTTTTTCGAAATATTAGATTCGAGAAAGTAGACGCTTCGAAGCGCTGTTAGCTCCAGCTAGCAGTGGCAATTCTGAACAGCGACTGTATGAGAAAGTTCTTGCCACATGTCCCATTGTAATGTTGCCTGAGCGCGAAGCTATTCTTGGTCGTATCTCACCTATTTCATACAATAAGCGGCCACCTACCCGCTATATTTAACTGCAAAGGCAACATCGGCGTGACCTTTGCGTGGTGCAATCGCGTGCGGTGCGCCTTCGAGTTGCCGAGACCGAGAGATAGGCGCTCCGGCTCAGCGTCGTCGGGGCGGTGGGCCCACTCGGTGAAAGTTCCATCGGCTCATCGGGCGCCACTAGTGCGGGGCGCGGGGTGCGGGGCTCCAATGCATGGCAGGGGCGCCCTGGCACCGGGATCCAAGCTGCGCTGCGCTGCGCACATTGTGACCACAGATATACGCACCCAAATTATTTAAAAATATAAATTTTTTTACTGACCGCTTCGATGTTTTGTGTACATTAGCGAGTGGTACGCATGATAACCGAAGGTGGAAACGCGACGATGACAACGGGTAGTAGTCAACAAGTCGCACTCGCATCGATGGTCATTCACCCCCGAACTCCGTTCCGAATGTTGTCTTCCGCCGGGAACGCATACGCTATGGGCGTTGTTACCGAGAGGAGCCTGTCTGGTCACTGGACCTCTACCAACTAGAAATTAGCGAATCTTTTTCGAGAATCGGCACGGGCTAACCGAGAAACGTTGCATAATTATAAATTCGCCAGTGTTTACTATCGAGGTTAATCGAATAGTTTTGGCGACATTGGGCGATGCGTAATATTTTTATGTGTCAAATGTTGCGTGAGGCGGGTTCAGAGATGCGCAGTATTTTTTGTCAACAGAATGATTGAAGTGTGTTCAATCATAAGCTGTTTGGTTGAAAATTGCGATGTCCACTTACGCTTTGAACAGTGCTTTGAAAATGACAAGCGTGCATTTTTTCTTCGGTTGCCGGATATTTCCAAGATTTCAAATGTAGGTTTGTGTACGTACTCCAAACACCCTACTTTACTTTACTTATCAACGAGATGATTATTTTCCTCGTGAGGATTGTATCTTTGACAGTCAATCGTCAATTTCCCCGTCCGTCGTCCTAGTTGCATCGACGTCCATGTTGCGCAAAATAAATAGACGGCCGAGGGCCCGAGTGACGATTGTTGCATGCGCTGCCAGAGAACAACAATTATATTGTATCAATATCAATCGTCGTTCTAAGGGATACGGATCCAGGTCTGAAAAATATACTGAAGTTATCGCGAATAAATTTGACTTATCTAGGGCGACACCAGCTTATTTTGTTTGCACTCCTCGGAGTTTTTGTGTTTTACCAATCGATTGACTTTAACTTCCGAAATACAACCCAGAAAACGGTTCGTGCAGATGGCTTATTTTGTGTGCTAGTTTTAATATTGAAGATAACAAAGCGGTAAGTTTGATTCATGATCCCAATTCTAGCGTGCATATGTCAGTGCATGCTGCAGTAATTAATAACTGGCATGGCGACGAGAATCTTCGATGCAGGTGCCTAGTGTCGAGCCGAGCTAGCTGCATTCAATGCTCCAATCAATACGCTTGCACTGCTCTACGTGATCTGCACTCTTCGTAACCTAAATACTTGGCTACACTGCAAGCGAACTGCAAGCAAACAGCAATAAGCATGTTCGATGCCGACGTGCAAACTCAATGCATTCATAAATGCATTAGGCGAACTGCAATGGCTAATGTACAATCTATTAATACAATGAGAGGCATCACGTGATGTACAATTGCAATTATGAAACCAATTTCGAGCTGCATGTGTAACTAAATTTTTCATTCCGTGTCTCTTTGCAAGGTTCTAGTGCATTAGTGGCTGCATAATTAACGGCACATGTCAATCTCCAAGCAGGGAATAACTTTCCTATGGACAATTTTGGCGAAATATAAGCTTGTAATATATTACTTATTATATATGGATCAGTAAAAGTGTTTATTCTTACAAATAATATTTCTGAAATTCGTGAAAGAGTCGCTGGCAAACCAGGCCACGACTGACACAACAATCTGTTTCATTATTGATATCGGCGTATTGACATTGCAATAACTCAGAGCGTTTTTCTTTTTTTAAATACTGCGAATTAATGATACCATTGTATGTTTTATCTGTTATTATAATCGACCAAGAGAGCTATTTTATATACTTGCAAAGGAAAAGTTATGGATTATGCTAAACAAGGGACGTGTAGAGCACCAAGTTGTACAAGAGAAGTACAACTAGTATAAGCGTACAGTGTTGCTTATTGTAGTGTAGTGAGTAAGTATGTATGCAGAGTTCTTTGAACTCCAACGCAAGGGAAAACTATTACGAGCGACTTGGTGGTGCGCGCTCGGCGCTCTCACGTCCGCACAACGCTGGCCTACATATACGGGCAGCGCGGGCAGCGCGGGCAGCGCAAGCACTGCAAGCAGCACCGCAGCACCGCAGCACCGCAGCACCGCAGCATCGCAGCACCGAGCACAGTACAAAAGACAGTGCCCAACTTGGGGCGAGCTTTACGTGTTCGGTTAAAAACATAACGGTCCCCTGAGATTCCTGAGAGAAAAAAAAATAGTTAGTGGTCAGGTAGGGTGTTTTATGGAGCTAATTTTGAAATGTCAGACCGAGATTGGTATCCGAAGCAGCAGCCCTGCCAAGGTCGCTACACTCTGATGCAAACAGAGTGCGGGTACCCTGCATTACTGGCCCATCGAAAAGCAACTGGCATGCAATTCTATCAGCAAAATTGGCCTAACCCAATATAGAACCGAACTAAATTAGTATCACTGCCCTTGACCCTCGCTGTATATTCACAAATGGTGTTTCATCTTATTTTTGAAGTCGCAGCTTTTCACAATAATTATATCGTTTATTAATTTCCTTGTTCAATTTTCAACAGTATGCCAGTTTCAACAGTAGGCCTAACAAACGTATCGATCCAAACAAATTGAGTTGAAAGTATTACATATATTATAATAAAAATGCAACGCCGCTTATCAAGTGACACGCAAAACAAACTCGAACCTGCCGGAAGCATATCAATCCAAACTGTGCAAGGAAGCCCCAAAATATCCGCGGTATATCGGTCAAGTAAACATGCTGTCTTGTTGACTTTCTGCAATCATGTTGCCACTCTTCGGTTCTGCTTGCGTTCTAGAAGACTTTTTGCCTGGTCGTCGGTGATTCCGATGCTAAAGTACCTTGGGCCGGCTGGTTCCTTGCGGGTCTCCTTTCTTGGGCCTAGGCGCCACCTTGGCTGGTGCTGGCAGCTTTGCGAAGATGGCAGTCCGTGACCCGGAACCTTGCCTTCAGTTGACCAACTTAGAAGCAGGCCCGCGTCCCCAGAGACCACCTATCCACGTCGATGCTAACCGGAGATGCGAACGATTTATTAATCAGGCGAATCTATAATATGTATTTTATAAGTGAGTATCGCCTCGTCGGCTCGGCGCCGGCGACGCCTATACTGCATTAGGAGAGGGATGCTTGTGTGGAATGCCATACCGGGGCACACTTATTTATATCTGCACTGCACCGAGTGCGAGTAATATGGCATTCGCTTGGTGCTATTTACCTCTTATGGAGTGAAATGCAATTGATCTGCATGCTCGTGTCCACTAATATTTTCTTGTTTGTATAAATAGTAGACCATATCTTTAATGTATTGACACTGCAACCACTGTAGTTTGCGTGAAATTGTGATTATTTGCCTTAACTTTGGTGTAATTCAATGCAAGTAGAACGATTGAATGGTAATTTCGATGTAATTGAAACATGCAAAGTGGCCGAATTAACAATGTCTGTTGTTTGTGAATTTGATGATAGCGATCAGAACTCGGATCGCATTGCCTTGGTTTACATAGTTTCGCTGTGGTCGTACACAGCTAAATAGCCTATAGGTAGGTCCAAATAGGCATCCGAAAGGAATTCATGCTCGAGATATGGAGGAAGTAATTTCACACAAGGATGCAACTTTATATTTATGTAACGAGGTCTCTGTAGCATATACCTATGCTTATATCATGTCTGATGGTATCGCTTCCAATATTTCAAGTTTTCTCGCATCTGCGCCGCTTCAAAATTTCTCTCGAAACCCGTCCCATTTCTCGCGCAACTCCGTTGTTTCCGATTAATTAGTCATCCATCGATTTGCTGATTGCCTCAACGCATCGCCACTCGGAAGGCGAGCGGCACTGAGAAAAGGTCACGTGACAATGACCGAGATGCCTGCCGTCGCGACGTCGACGCAGACGCCTCGGCTGACACCGTGGCGTTCGCGTACACCGCTGCTGGAAAACGTCCCCTAACTCAAATCCAGGGAAATCCGTTCGGTGACGTCGGGGTGGAGGCGCCAGTCTGGTGGAGGTGCCAGTCTAGTGGAGGTGCCACGATTTGGAAAGCATTGTGACAAATATTGTGTTCTATAACGTTTTACTGGTTTTACGTTCTGTGGCAAATATTATAAATGTCAAACCTCAGACTCGAAACATGCTGCCGAGAAAGAAATAGCTGATGACTTCTCTGATGCCTTTTTATACTCATAGATGCAGCCATGGTGAACCCAGTGACCAGAATTCGCAAATTGGTGTCAAAGGGACGGAGGGCGGCCGCCGTTGTTAGCACATTTTGCGGCTAACACTCGAAACTTGATCTAGACTCGAGCGAATCATGTTGCGGTTTTTGGGGTCGGCCATTGTGGTCCTGGTTCTTCAAATCTCGTTCGCAACAAAACTCCATGCGTCTCGACCGGCGAATTGGAATTATACGACGCTCTTCGGGAAATGCCCCTGCGGGGGTAGATCGACACACGTCGCACTTTCAAGTTTGGTGTTAAAATCCGCTGCACTATTTTTGGGCGACGTGTTATTGTCCAAGGATCCCTCTTGATGCTTTTCGGTCGGTGCGTAAAGGAGCATGATATACTGTGCTGAAAGTCCACGATTGTGTTCAAAGTTCAGAAACACAATTATTTTAATTGCATTCACATTTGCAGATTTGAGAGTTTGTAGAATTTGAGTCAAAATGTGTGCTTCGTATAGTGTAAATTATCCCCTCATGAGAAGCACAAGTATCATTCATTCCGGTCGGACCGCAGTCCGCAACGCTGATCAATATAAATTCTTCGCCTACATTTTTAGCATAACACGCCCCTTTGGCCCGAATGAGATAATAAATAATCGTAGGTCACTCGCCAGACCCAAATGGGCATGAGTTAATTGACATCGCATTCAATTCGATGAAAACAAGTTCGTTTAATATCTCATGTTTACATGGTGCCGCACTGACAGGGCACTTCGAAGAACAAAGCTGTGATAGGCTATCGCAATTGTTTCTGAAAGCAAACTTCCTTCTCTGCGCACACTGCTGCTAATTACCCAGCCCGAGCGCTATCTTGATATTGATTATCTCTCCCAATAAGCGCGATTAATTAATCAATCATGCGAAATGGCGAACTTCAAGTGGCCAGGAAGCGAGCGTATGTAATGCAATGGACAAACTATTTGCGTCTGTGACGTGTACCAAAGATGGTGGGCGTATAGAACGGTCATTGACATTACGTTAGATGCAAAAAGTCGTGTACGAGATAGGTTTTTACTGGGTCAGCGGCGCTTCGACTCGAGTTGCGCAGCGCTGCGCACGATGAGTCTGCGCGATCCTCCCAAACAACGCAGGCACAGGTCACGTATCGCCGGTGCGCGCTGCCTGCCGGTACAGATGCAGGGCCGCTATTGGGAGACCGTGTCAGGCTGCAGGAATCTGTGTTCTGTAACAATTACTGTACTGCCGGGCCACGTGCTGGACCACGCCTTGGGTACCGTAATCGTTTATCGAGATGTCTTTTGACTTGTTTGAACTGATTTCTATAATGCTTATCCCGTGATGGGTTACGGTACTTTTGGATGAGTACCAAAGCAAGGCAGGCGAACCGAAGCTATAACGATCTGTAAATCATATATGAGATGACAATCAGGTTTCGTATTATTATTCCAGTCGAGAGTTGGGAATGCGGTTTTTCAGATTTGTATTGTTCCGTATACTTTTGATTACCTGCGTACAATGCACATGACTACGGCGAAATTATTGGTTATCTCTGTGTATTGTTCGCTACTTCAAGTTTAGCTTTGTTCCCAAAACGAATCATGAAAATGCTATGCACAATCTGGTATCTGTTTAGACCAGTGCAGACAGTGCAGTGATCTCGAAATTATTTTTATCGTTCGCACGGTTCGTTCACTTTTTCAGAAAAAATTGTCTGTTTTCTGTGACTGCGTTATTTGAAAATGAAACTATGACTGTATTTATATACGCGACCTTTGATGAAAGCATTTTCCAGCACTCGCATTTCCATTTCCGCCTCCACAGAAAGCTAGAAAAGCGTCGCCTTCCCTGTCGCAACACTCTCGTTTGATTCTATGCAAATGCTTCATTTATCTCAATCTAATTCCGAAGACGGGCAGGCGGACGACTGCTTATTTCCTCATTCGCGACGACGGCGGCCACAACGATTCACTCGCATCGAAAACGTTGCGGGGTAAACGAACGTTTTATTGATCCGATCATATCGCAATTCCAGTACCCAAATATCATAATGGCAATGATGATAATAACACAATGATCCCACTCCAAATTGATTGCTGAATATTTAGTCATTCTTACATTGCCCGCGCGATGACGCATATGATCCGAATCTATATTTGAAAGTATTTGCTGAACAATTCATCTCAGTATTAAACGAAGTGTCGTCCGCGATTGACCACAATATCGACACTCTTGCGAATCGTCTTCTGGGCCCGTGACCACCTCCGGCCACGAGATCGTCATGAGGATCTTCTCGAAGCGGCATCTTTTCCACCATCCGACCGAGTGAGAGAACATGCATTTTTATTACTTTTTATTGCCCCCCGAAAATTATTACCTGAGTAAAGTGTTGGATAGGCGATGGCAGAGAACACCAATATAATTACATACCTTCTTAACTGTAATTCAATTTGGAGTTTTTATTACAGTTTTATTACGTGTTTAATAAAACAGTAATCACCCTACGCATCCACTTAGTAATCAAGTCATGCTTATTTTTCTGTACGTAATTGATTAATGTCTACTCCACGCTGTTGGCTAGATGTAACGCGGCGAGCCGATCGGAAATGGTGCCAGTTCAACAACCTGATTTGCGCCTATTTCGATATCATCGAATAAACATAAGGATTGGGCAGCGCGGCGATGGCGATGGCGATGGCGGTGGCGGTGGCGGTGGCGGTGGCAGCATGTTCAGGCTATTTGGGCTAGACTTGAAGCAGCGCCCCCTCTACAGGCGCGGGACAGCGGCGTAATGCAGCTCCGGCTCGCCTCCTTGCTCGAGCCGAGTTCACAGACCTACATTTGAATGTTTCATGTGATACCGCCTTATCTACTCCAGATGATATGGTTAATCCAAGGCGATGGATTAGTTTCACGATGCTTGATAAGGGCGCTATCTATTCTATTTGGAAGTTTGCTCGATGAGGGTGCTCGGAAATGCTCAGCCGATCACTCGTCACGACAAATTTAGGGAATTGGGCGAAAGGGGAAACACTGACTACCTGTTTACCTGGTTGGTTCTGTGTTCTGTAGCTGTGCCTAGACTGTTTACCTGACTTCCGAGCTCCGGAAGGAGAGTTGAAATCTGAAGTATCATCATCGTAAACGGTTGTAGAGTTTGAGCCTGTCTCTCATCTTGTGAGTTGTAACTTGTACGTTCTGTTTTTCCTCTAATCAGCAAACCCCGATCTCATGTGTTGTGTGAGTGCCAAACACAAACGCGAAATGTTCGCCATCGCCAAAGTTCCGGCCAGGCCACTGCGGTGCTCGTTGTAAACAGGGAAACGAACGACCGATTCATTGCCTGCGCTTTTCAACCGTGTCATGTCTGCACTAAGTTGACACGACTTGCCCACTAATGACGACCGATAGCACCGGCCAGGCGACGTTAGCACCGTGTTCTTTAGGTAACAGATAGCCGACGCATTAACTAGATTTACATTATAGATATATGCATACTGGACTACAACTTTGTACCTAGTGATAAATATCGAGTTACTTCATTGACGTATTGCAAGTTAGTTGCAGTTTTGTTAAGAATTGCACAAAGCTAAAACTCCGGTCAATTGACGCATGGTTGGCCATTGCCGTGAGTGCGCATATCAAATGTCGTGCGGTCACCACCACCATGCTATCCTATGGCTCGCTGAAGAAGGTGCGAAGAGAGCTAGATTTTTTGGAAATTGGAGCCATCGTTAGATATTATTATATAATATAGGTACACGAAACGCAACAAGATGAAAATAATGAATGCAAAACGCCAGCATCCCTCTATGATTCAAGCCGCTCTGCTTATCAAATCAAAGGTCGCCCGAACTGTCAGCGCCTGTTGTGCGGGTGAATTATTGCATGAACTACCGGCAACCGCCAACACTGCGATTAGTTTAAGCCCATTAATCCCCTAAATTGATTAGTCCACTGTCCGACGAATAAATAACCTTCGTGCTCATTTATCTGGGTAGCAATCGGGCCTAGCGTAAGTCTGGTAATCTTCTCGCTGCGCTGCGGTCCATGGTGAATTATGGAGCTGAACGGCGGGCGAGGTTGACCTCTCCACTGCGGTGCTCATTGTCCGTCGGCGCGGGCTCGAACGCGCCTAGGCGCGCGTATACTGGGTAGGGTTAGTGTCGGCCAGGCCGAGCCGAGCCGGGCAGCGAGCCTAGTCCGTCATCTCCCAACGCCCCGGCCCAACCGCCTTCGCCCATCGCCCATCGCCCATCGCCCATCGCCCATCGCACGAGCCTGTCACCGTCCGGGAACGAGACATCCAGATGCTCGCACTCCGATACTTTTCTCGGCTAGCCCTCCAGTCTCAGGCCGGCCACAAGGAAATGGAGCTCACTCGTTGCCGGATCTTGTGGAATTTTCTCCTCTTGAACTTTGCAACAGCAATGGGAGTACAAAATTGTGCACTTTCCAAATGACATAGGAGCACTTCTATGATATATAGAGATTAGAGTCACTTGAGTCATGTTGCTCGTCAAGCGGCTCGGATTGCAGATCAATTACCGTACTTATCGAATACATGGAGTCGCGTTGCATGCTGAAAGCGCACGGTGCTTCCGCGCCTCTCGCATCGAAAACTCTGTGATTCATTGGGCTCAGCTGACTCACGAGCTGACCCGGCCGATTCATCTTTCAAAATGACCCGTTCCACATGCATAAAAATATATTGTTTCGTATTCCTGCTTCACTTTTTTTTTAATGTTAGCGACCGAGTGAGTTTAATTTGGCATAGGACATGTAATACTAATTTCCTCGGGGATACTAATCAACAATCCGCATAATATCTCACACTAATAATGATGTATGAAAGCGTGTCCTTCACCACGATGAATAGAGTGCGATGCCCTCCGAGCTCGGATCGTTGACCTAAGACGACCTCCACCGACGTCCATCGATCGGCTGAATCGATAGAGGCAGCTCGTGGCGGGAATAGCCTCGGCTGGCTCCCCCGACGCCCTCCGCGCCCTGCCCGCGCCCCGCCCAACCCGGCCCGTCCCGTCCCGGTAAACATCGGGATCGCACGAGGGAACGAACCGTCCAGGGTGCGCGCACGCTCGCTCGGGTGTCCCCGTCGACGATCTCGAGAGGAACACGAGGAGGCGGCGGAGAATCCTCCGCCCAACCAGGCCACCGTCACCTGTTGGATTCCCGCTCTGCTCCAAATGCGTAGACCTCTCCATACTGCGAACGATATGCGGTTGGGTTTTGTTCGAGTGTTTCCACGTGGGGGCAAACTCTGAGGCCTTACGCCCTTAGGGATTATCAACGAGGTCGCCGGTTCGCCTTCCGTTTGGCAGCACGTCGACAAGATTAAATTGAGATTAGAACCGGTGGTGGGCGACGCATAATTTGTCCACCTGGTCACGCCGCGTTCGACCCGCGCGAGGGCATGCGAAAGTCCGACGCCCAGTCCAGGCAGCGCGAACCTTGCCCAACGCAACGACGGTCGTAAATAGTAATTGTTCGGCCGCGGCGTTTGGTACCGACAGCGTCGACCAACGTCGACCGTGCCGCCACCGGACCGGACGCCGTTATTAGCGGGGCGTTTATGGACGGGTGGCGTGCGAAACGTTGCTCGAACTTTGCATTAGCTTGAAAGCATTGACCGACAAACGAAATGAAGAGTAAATACACTTGCCTTGCACATCACGAACATGCATTTTAAATGAACAAACAGTTCGAATGAGGTCAAATAGTGTATAAAACTTACTTTGACTATAAAATGTTTTCTCGTTCGAGGTATCAAGCGAGTGTTTTTTTTTCTCCGATAAAAAGTGAATCCAATCATGGTCGACCCTGGACAAGGTTACCTACGTAGGTTGTTCTAAGAACCCATGCAACTCTTTTCCATCGTTTTCCACGATGCTATAAACTGTAAAATGTAAACACAAAGGGAACTGGAGCTGCGGGTCAGTGTATCAACAAGTACCACTTGGCCAGTAGCTGCTCGCTGCAAGCAGCAATCGCGGCTCGAACGGGAGTGTTGCAACTATGCTCAAGACTCGCTCTGGTACAGTTTCTCGCCGATGCACGTGCATTCTTGACAGACCTGCATTGCATTGCACCGTGAATGGTTGCCTTATTAGTGTAATCCCAACTGTTCTGCGGGCTTTGTGCTCGTTTGGGAAGTCACAGCTAACAAGCTTACAAAGCATAAGCAAGTCGAAATATCAAGATGGTTTCGACAGTAAATAATAAAATTTCCTTTTATGCGATATATGTTGGACTAAATTTATACGATGATCTGTGTTGTCGTAAATTTTTATCGTAGTGAAAAATTGTACTTAATTAGAAGGTAACAATATTATGGTCCCTAGTTTAGGCATGAAAATTCTCTGCGAATGATTCGGCCAAATCTCCACGATATGCCTAATGTTTTTGAGAGTTTATATTTGCTAAAGGTTTCCCTCCGAACCCATATTGCAATCAGATGCGATTTTCGAACTTGCTGTCTTGTGCCTGTGCCCTTGATTATTTTCATTGTTTCGCCACCCTTAATTTGAACGCCAGTCTTTAACAGTTTCGTCCTCTTTGTGTTCGCAGACAAGTCGAGAGCACACCCAGCACGACCATCCACCTGCCATGCCTGGAGCCGCAGCATCCCCCTCAGCGACCGCTGGAGCTGGTCTTCACCGGGCTGACGGTGGACGTAGACAAACGCCCCATCCTGCGCGATGTGAGCGGCGTCGTCCGACCCGGGGAATTGCTCGCCGTCATGGGACCCTCTGGCTGTGGCAAAACCACCCTCCTCAACTGTCTATCGGGGAGGGTGCCCCTGGACTCGGGCAGCATTCGGCTCAACAGAGAAAGACTAAACAAGAGGTGGAAACGAAGAATATGCTACGTTCTACAACAAGACATCTTCTTTCCAGATCTTACCCTAAGGCAAACATTAGAGGTGAGCTCATTGCGGCGTGTAGGTTTGGATGATTCGTCATCTTGTTTTGCTGCGATCTACTTACCCAATTTTAGGTAAACGCTCCTTAAATTCTTAACCTGCTAAGACCGGGTATGGCGTGTTCTGTGGTTTACTGTGGTTCATTTAAAGCCTCCAGCTGTCTCTGATTATGAAATACGAAACGCAGTCCATAGCTTCTTTAAAAATCAAGGACTGGGAAAAACTTGTGGTCAAACAATTGCGCCAGCTATCATAACGAGAACAATTGTATTTTAAAACCAATAATCGAGCAATAAATTAACAGCATGAAGGACATGCATATAAACAATTATAACACTACACTTTCCAAATTCAGTATTAATTTTCTTGCCTAATTTTGAAAAGCCTGAGAAAATTCGCAATGAAAATCAAGCATATAGCATGTGGAGTCTGTGACATGCGTGGTGCCGTGGCTCATCCCTTGATTTTTTTACAGTATTCAGCCCGGCTGCGTCTGCCTGACACGCTGTCGTATTCTCAGAAGATGCAGTACGTGGACCACATTATCGACGTGCTCGACCTCGGAGCCTGCCAAGACACAAGTACGTCTGCTGCACAGCGTATAGTGTAATTGAAAGAGACCCTTTACTGCAGGCGTGGGCAATTCCTTTGGAAGTTACGGGCCTGATTCAAATTTTCTGGATGTTAGGCGGGCCGGACGACTTCTTTCGTATAAATTGGGGGGAGCAAATCTGTCAAAAGAAACACCATCACAATTTTTATGCTCAAATTGACCTGCAAAGCATAGATATGGGCCCCAAAATGAACATTGCATTTAAATAATCTTGTCAGCTGTGCCTGGGTGGGGCCTTTCCCCCTTCCCCAGGCTTGGGATTGTTCCAAGAATATATCCAATGGAACCCTTCGCGCATAATTGTAAAATAATAATTGTTAACATTAAATGATAAGTTTGCTATTCTCATCTAAACAAAGCCAAAATCAGACATTATGTCTATTTACCTCACTGCGAATGCTGTTCTGCAAGTCGTGAATATAATTATCAGGCCCGGCGGGCCGGACAAAATAGACCCGCGGGCCAGGGGTTGCCCATGCCTGCTTCTGCATTCTTTCAGAGAGATTCTTATCGCAAGGATCTCAAGCTGCAAGTCCTGGCTCTTGCGTCTTTACGACTTGTGGCTATTTTACACTCACAGCCACAGCAATCCGCAGCAATAGGAGCATACTTGTATAACATGTCCTTCAAAAAATTGGTCAGGGGAGAAACCTACTTGACAATTTTTAATGTACTTTTTCTTTTCAGTTATTGGGGATTACCTAAAGCGAGGATTGTCTGGCGGAGAGAAGAAGCGAGCAAATATTGCGTGTGAACTACTCACAAATCCTTCCCTTATGCTGCTAGATGTAAGTTTACGACAACCTACACAAAACATGATGAAGAAGTTAGTTTTTCTCGATTCACTTTAGGTATGTAGTTTCGAAATAGATGTATTCTAACGTAATATTTTTTTAGGAACCATCTTCAGGGCTGGACTCCCACTCCGCGTACAGCTTGATGGCCAGCCTAAAGCGCTATGCCGAGAAGGAAGGAAAAACCGTCGTGGTCACTGTTCACCAACCCAGCTCGCAAATCTTCCACATGTTCGATAAGCTACTTCTGCTCTGCAATGGACAGGTAAGCATTAGAATAATACTCGGTTTTTTCAGCGTTCTGGTCTTTAAAAAATAGGATTAATAGGCTATGATAATGCCCGCAAAACTTTAATCATTTTTAATCATTATCTTCTCTTTACAGACGGCATATTTTGGACCCGTACACAAAGTTGTCGATTTCTTCAACAACATCGGTCTGACGGTCATGCCCCAATACAACCCAGCAGATTTTATTCGTAAGTATTTTCTTCGATATGTGGTGATATTAATTAATTAAAATATACTATGCAATGCCGATAAAGAGGTTTAATTTTTTGTTCTGTTTTGTTTAGTCGAACAGGTGAAAGGAAGTGAGGAAATGAAAGAGAAGATTATTACAGCTTCCAAAGATGCTAGAAAATTACCTGATTATCCTCAAGAGCTACTACCTGACTATTTCAACAATTCCGTTGCCATCTGTGATAAATATCTCAACAACTATCAGGAGAGCCACCTTCATACCAACGGCAATGGTAAATAAAGCTACTCCAGCTGTTTTCCAATATTTAATTTCAATTTTGCCTGTTTGAACGTTTCACTTCAAGAGCCTTGTATGTTATTACGTTGTTTCGTCTTGGTTGTACAACTTTGCAATGCTGCTTTCGTACGCACCCCTATTGCATGTTTTTGCGTTTGTTTCCTCTAGGCCAAATCGGTGCCACGAGCTGTCACTGCCAGCAGAAACTTTGGCTCGGTTCGAGAAACAGTCACCCACCCGTTCATTCCGTTCATCATCTACCAGCTGCGAACAAAACCGTAGAGATGCGTACAGTGGTGGACTCATCTACTCCAAACAATGTCTACACAGCAATAGGTATGCATGTTTCTCCTGCATGAACTGTCACATTTGGCATGCTCCTGCACAAAATTGTGGCTGGTAGTGTAGATTACGGTTGTGCTCTGTTGTAACAGACCTGTGGTCTTAAAAAGGACCTTGGTCGACATCTTCAGATAGATCTTCAGTCCTGAAGATGTCGGCACCAACGGCGACCAAGGTACTTTTTAGGACCACAAGTCCGCCGCAACAAAGCACAGTCGTCTGATCACAACCATTTGAATGCGGCCCTGAACCACTCCGTCATCCCAACATTGCAGTTGTTACATATTTTTCTTCTTTCCATGGAATATTTTATACTGTTTTCTTTATTTTGATCATTATTGTTTACTTTTAAAAAAATGTTCAATATTATATCGAGTCACACATTTTCCTGAACCCTTTTCCCTTTTTTGTTTCCAGCAATGAAAGACGATGAAATCAGGACGCTTTGGCTGGACAATCAAAGCCATGCATCAAGTTCTGTTAGCAGTTCCGATGAAGATCTAATTTTTCAATGGCCCACAAGTTTCTGGACGCAATTTACGGTAATTTAAAAAAAACAAATATTTAGCAAATTTAGAAACAAAAAATGCAAATTGCAAGTTTAAAAGATAAATATTTCTGTGTGTTCTGAAAAATATGTATTGTACCCAGAAATTGCAACTTTAACAATAAACTTGGTTGTTGATTATAATTTAGAACCCGTTAAATTAACAGCAAGTACTAATGGTTATTTTTTTTTGTGCCCTAGGTGCTTTCGCAACGTAACTTCCAGGAGGCCCGCCCGCGGATGCTGTCCAAGCTCAACTGGGTGCAGACAATCGCTCTCGGTATTATGGCGGGCCTGCTCTGGTTCCAGCTTGAGAGGACGGAAGAGTCACTGCATGATATTCAAGGCTGGATGTTCTTCTCCACCACCTATTGGATGCTCTTCGCACACTTTGGCGCGCTTTCCTCGTGTAAGTACTTTTAGTATTTGTTTATCAGGCACGGGTACGTTACCAGAAGTGCTGAGTCGTAGATAATTTTCAGGTATTATCTTCCTTTTTTGAGTAGGTATCCTGACAAGGTTTTGATATCAATAATTTTGATACCTATGATTCATTTTTGGATTTCTCTCTGAATCAAATTTTGGGCACATCCGATCACGTAAACCGACTTAAAATTGTATATCAAGTATACAATCTCTATGATACAATCTTAAAATGACCAAAAGAGAAAAAATCCACTGATTGTGAACCTCCCCACACCAAAACTCCAACTGCTAAATCTAATCGATGCTTTTCTTTCCAGTTCCTCCCGAACGCGAGGTGATCAACAAGGAGCGTCAGTCGGGGGCGTATCGCCTCTCTGCGTACTACCTAGCGAAGATGGTGGGAGAGTTACCGCTGACCATCACGCTGCCAGCCATCTACCATCTGATCTCATACCCGATGCTCGGCTTTCACTCACCGTCGGTCTTCCTCACGCTGCTCGGTTTCCTGTTGCTCAACACGATCGTAGCGCAGAGCGTGGGCTTCTTCATCGGTGCCGCGTGCATGGACATGCAGGTCTCCATCACCATCAGCGCACTATACACGCTGGCCACACAGCTGTTCGGTGGCTACCTCGCCACCAACATACCACAATGGCTCAAGTGGATGCAGTACCTCAGTATGGTGCATTACGCCTATCAGAACATGCAGATTGTCGAGTTTGGCGAAGGGACACCTATACAGTAAGTACTGAAGTACCTTTTACTAATTTTTAATTTTTAAATAGTGGTCACTTAGGTCCTTTTCATATCATTGTGATGCACAAGTCTTTTTTGCACAGATTCTTTGCTTCTGTCCAGCTGGTTTTATGAAATTAGCTCGTATGTGGTGG
Source organism: Nemoura dubitans (assembly GCA_921293005.1). Lineage (NCBI taxonomy): Eukaryota > Metazoa > Arthropoda > Insecta > Plecoptera > Nemouridae > Nemoura > Nemoura dubitans. The sequence continues at coordinate 25,660,579 of OV121074.1, forward strand.
ATGACGTGGTTGACAATGAAATGCTGATACATATTGTTTGTTTGGTTTCAGGTGTGCGAAACAGTCCAAGTTCGATGTATGCACCAATTCTAGTTCTAACATTCCTGTGTCTGTCATCTTGGAGGCGCAGGGAGCCAGCCTGCCGCTGTGGGCCAACACTTTAGTATTGCTCTTGTTCCTATTGATATTCCGAATCCTCGGCTACATCGTGCTGCGATATTTCCGAAGACCGAAGTGACGTGTATTTGGGTGATAAAAAAGAAATTGAAACGCGGACGGGAGAAAACAAGAATGGCTGTGTCTTTTATCATTTTTGAGCAAAGTTTTTAATTATTAAGTGAAGTCGTGTTGTTTTCATGTTAAATGTATTCCCTTAATCTCGTATCGAGGAGGAATCGCAAGATTGTGGTCTCATATTACTAAAGAGCGGTGTTTATGTTTTATAAAGAAAAGGTTTTCCAGTGCCTTGGAGTGTGATCGAGTGCCAAGTTGAACTTAATTTATGACTGGTACAGATTTTTTTAGTGAAAAGCGCCGAGCGGTTTTGGTGTCTGTTGAAATTTGAAAAGCTGCCGGCATACACTGCCCCGTGTCGTCTCGTTCTTTTTTACTATCGACGTTATTTTGACTTTAAAACAATGTGTATATGTTTTCCATAAGAAAATCCCACCTCAGACAAGGTCCTTGTGTACTCAGCGATATTGCTACGGAGATGTTTATTAGTAATAGCTAAGTCTATCAATCATTTATCCAAATATGTTACCTTGTAATACAGTACCATTTAAATGCTTACATGTCAGAAATACCTTATATTATGCATCCATAGATCGACAACAGCGTTGTGGTCGCGTTATAGGTCAGTTATGATTACAGCGTACGCTCGCGCCAAGTCTTTTACCATTGACGGCAAATTTTGATTTCTACCAACATTGACGGTTATTTATTTATTGTGAGCATACAGTGTATGCGTAGCACACGACAACTGAGCGTGTTTCTCAGGACTACTATGTATATGCAATACATGATGCAAAAGTGAACAGGTTTCATGGAACCAATATTATTGTGTTTTGTCAATGTATGTATGTTTATAACCTTAAGACCCATCATTCTTCATTCATCTCCTATCCTTGCTATTTTAATTTGGCATCCTTCTTTAGGTTGCAAAAGAAAATTTTACGAACTTTTGATATTATAGTTGCAGACTTGAGTTCATAGTTGAGCTAGGATTAAGGATTGATATATCCATCCTTAATCATTGAAAATTATCATCAAATGAATCATCAAATCATTGATGCTGGAGGGAGGTATGTATACTATAACAGGTATAATCATAGAGTGATAAAACCTACGGTTGGCTCCAAGCAGTGTTTAGTTTTTAATAGTAAAATAAAATATCAATTCTTATGTAACTTAATCTACTGACACCTTATTCCTAAATATGATCAAAAATTAAAATCCATTTTCCCTCGCATTTTCAAAGCTTGGATTTCCCTGTTGTGCCTTCGGGTGAGATCTCATCCCCCGAAAGTCTGTTGAACTTTCCGTGACGCCCGACACCCGAAACAAACCGCTTTGCACCTTGCACTGATTCCTGAAAAAATGATTCAATTGGTTCTCATGAGGCCGAATTTTGTGAAGCATTTTGTTTTAGCATAAGCTAAAAATCCCAGCCTCAGCTAGAACAACTTGAGAGCACCTACCGTTGAAATTACTTTCAAGCCAGTCTCATTCTCAAACTCGAAAGCGTCTTCGTAGCTGCTTGCCGAGAAGGCACTGTAGTAGGCTGATTCGCGATCGGCTAGGAGACACTCTTGCGGAAACTTTGTGAGAGACTTTGCTAGATTAATTGCTTGACCCAAAGCTGAAGAGAACATTATTGAATGTTACGGTAGCTACCCCTTGGGTTTTGATGAAGGTAGATACGTGACTCCCAAACAAAATCATTGCTGAACCCACCTGTGCCACAAGCCACCACTCTGTTGGCCAGACCAAACTCAAGTGCTTCTTTTGCGGCAATAGCTCGTCCCGTAATGATCAAATCCAATGCCCGAGAAAGACCAATTAGAGCTTGAAGCCGAACTGTGCCTCCATCGATCAAGGGAACACCTATATACAGACAATTTGTGTTACAATGAAGAAGAGATATAAATCTCAGACATACATAATACATAATATATAATATACATATATAATACATACATAATATGATACATAATATGTGATCTTGGATTAAAGTATCTCATACCAAAACGTCTACAAAACACCCCCATTATTGCGGTGTCTTCAACTACTCGTAAGTCACACATCAGAGCCAATTCCAAACCCCCGGCTACTGCATAGCCGCTCACTGCTGCGATCATTGGTTTCTTTATAAATCTACGCGAAGGACCCTGAAAGGAGATCAAAGCAAAGGCCAATTTTACAAATTTGGAGATCAGACAATTAACTTTTTTGAAGCATACGTGACTGCGCATTAAGCATGGAATTTATTGTGATCATGGAAATGTACTGCAGCAGGACTGGACTTAATTTTTATAACAGGACTTAAATTTTTAAGTCTAAAAATGTAACCATTGAAAAGAAAGTGTCAGTAGGTAGGTACCTACTGTTCTTACCATAGGGCCCAAACCTGTTTTGGTTTCAAAGCTAACCGAGTCTTCTGTCAGCGATAACTGCCCCAGATCAAATCCAGCGCAAAAGTTTCCTCCTATGCCATACAGGACACCGACAGAAGCTGTGCTATCTTCCTCAAACGCACAAATTGCTTCCGAAAGTTCTCGAGCCACCGTGCTATTGACGCAATTTCTCTTCTCAGGGCGGTTAATTCCAATCGTCGTTACAGGACCGATCTTATCCACAATTAGGTGTTCTGAGGAACATTTAGAGCAGAACCAGTGATTTCATATCTTATAATTTTTTTAAATTACTGTCAATTTATATAACGAACCATTATCTTTCGCGATGGAGTAAGAATTGTAATCGGAATATTTCTGTTTTCTTATTAATTGACGATAAGATCTATATGACTGATTTCCTATTATTTTTCTTATTCCTAAAATACCTGTTATAGACTTCATTATTTTCACAGAGGTTGTTTAAAAGATAACTAAAGCTGGATAGCCCTAATCTAATCTATTCTCATTCCCAAATTCATAGTAATGAATGTGTGAGGGAAATTATGTTTTGAAATGTTGGTGTTTGCATGACCACCCACATGTAGGCAGGGCAGAGGTAGGTACAGAGAGTATAGTATGCGGTAGGTATACCCAGCTGGTGGGGGGCGGGCTGTTGTGTGTCACTTCCATTCCATTTCCAGTTTCGCGTCCAGTCTGTCTTTCTGATTCGTTCAGTGCGTAGGATTCTGACTGGCGAATTTGCTGAAGAAACCTTTAATATTTTCAGGTATTTGCCTCAAAATCGTTGAATTTAACTCTAGCTTTGTTTCTGCTGATAATTTTGAATAGTTTAAACACACATCAGGAGGTAAAATGTAAAATTTTACATAACCTCTCTAACCTGCCCTTGCATTCAACCAAATTCTTTGATTTGCAAATTGCAATTGATGCAAGACCAAAGATTGATGAGCACTCATGATAAGATCACTGATCTGTGGAGACTAATGAGGCGGTTGAAAACCGAGATGGTCGCACTGATCGAGACAAGCGTGAATGTTTCATCAACGAGCTGGCGATATTTCATTGATGAGCGCAGCGAAATCATCAATTTCATCTTCTAAAAAAAACGCTTGTGTGTGTGTGTGTGTGTGTTTTTTAAATATGTGTTTGCGCGTTTTTTTTGCGCGCGCTCTACAGACAAAACGCCTGCCTCGATTGCACGAAACTGTATGAAATAAACATATAGGTAACTGCATAGGTATTAGAAATTTTGTCAATTTTGTAATTGACAAAATTTCTAATATCTGTCAAATCTTGAAGTCAACTTCAGGTCAAAAAATCTGGTGTGATTTTTCGATTTGGTTTCGTTGGTTTCTAACGGCAACAATCGAAATTGGAAAAATTTGAAAAAAATACGCACTTTTAAATAAATTTCTGTACTTTTCCAAACTTTCCCAATTGTCGAATTTTTATCTTTCTCCTGATTTGAAGACTCCCTTTTGTAGACTCCCTGAAAATTTAATCGCAATCATCGCAGGCGTTTGGCCTGTAGAGCGCGCACAAACACACATACTAACATACAAACAAAAAACACACACACACACACACACACACATACACACACACACAAACACACAAGTGTTTTTTTAGCAGTAGTGAAATTGATGATTTAGCTTCGCTCATCAATTAATGACTCTGGCAGACTTCACGACAATGATAGAAGAACGAAACTTTCTCCGTTTGATCTCGGAAGGATGCATCTATGATATGATTGTGTAATTCCTATGAAGTTCCAAATATTCCCTTGCCGATCAATTTAATGTGCTAGCATTCTATTTGCTAGGCCACCACACTATCTATCAAAACTCAAAAGTGTTAATATATCCACCACATCATACAAGGACCAAACTCAATTAAATATGGGACATGACACCGCATCTTTTTCCGCTGCACTCTCCCAACAGCTCGTGTCGGGATTCGGGAGAGAGCAGAGGATAAAGACATACAAGCTTGATCTTGTCATTTTTCTCGACTGGTCTTTGAATATGAGGTGGTAAAATCAGTGCCTTCGACACTCAGTGCGGCAGCCTTGTGGCTCATTTAACTGCAGACCACTCATTTTAATTCAGCAGGAATTTTTTTTTTTTAAATTAGGTATTGAACAATTTCTGTTATCTTAATGATAACATGTTATCATTATATATATTATATAACATAACATTATATTGTTATCATATGTTATGTTATATTGTTATGGTATCTATGTTAATTTGCTTTTTAGGGTAAACCTGGGTAATTTTTTTGGGTATCTCCAGAAGTAGTCGCAGTCGGTTCGCTATTTGTGTAACGTATGTTATTTTTCTTAACTTCCATGGACAAATTTTCCTTGTAATGCAATATCGACATTCTAGCTTGTTAGTGAAGACAGAATGATGAATCATTTGTCACATTATGCGGCTGTGTTGCGATCGCATAGTGATTAGTCATCTGATCAGAGATCACTCATGAGAGGTCACTTATCATAGAGGTTCATTCAACATTTTTTTAATTTTTAATTTTTATTGTGGTTCTTATAATTACACATGGTTTACAAGTAGCAGTTTCAATTTTCAAGCGAAGCCCTTCGTGGGCTTGTCCGCTGGTTGCTTATATAAACATAATAACCTTATAAATAACTGTTTCCTATCTGCTCAGTATTACAGTATATTACAGTATTGCAGTGTATTACAGTGCATATCAACAACAAACAAAAAATTTAACATTTAACATAGGTATTGTATATCTAAAATAAAATAGAGCACAGTAAAATATAAAACAGTTAATTTGATTTTATTATTATGTACACAAATTAGCCTCCCAAAAGTGTTGGGGACCCGGGTTCAAATCCCGGAATGGACAACACTTTTGGGAGGCTAATTTGTGTACATAATAATAAAATGAATAGCCAATTACGAGCTTTCGTAATTTAAATAAGATTAAAAGAGTTAATTTGATTCTTGGAATTTGAGAAATTAGTAGTGAATTGATTATTGGGATGCAAACTGAGTTAAGAGTCACTTTTTAGTTTCACATTTAATATCACTGTATTTGTGTAGCTCCAAGATATTCTCGGGTAGGGTATTAAATAGGGAAGGTATATAATTTTGTAGCTGACGTAATCCATATTTGTAATTTATTCATCAGATCTATTGCATAATATACTTCTCAGGCATGGAAAAATAGAGGTTATTGTTCCCACAGCCTTATTTCAAAAGTTTAAAAGTGGCAGTTCAGACACAGCCCTGAGTTTATTTTGGCTACAGTCCGAAACTCGCTCCGGAGAACTTGGAGCGTACTCTCACTGGTCTGTAACTCACTCCGAATGGCAGCTCCAAGTGCTTCGGCTAGGAGGACGAATCACTTGGAGGAACTTAGCTGCTCCGAATTGAGTTTCAGACCGCAACCTACAAGGTTTCAAATAGCACCAGTTGACAAAATTTTGAATGATTCTGTCAGTGGGACTTTTTAGTGATTCCTGTAAAAGAAAAACACCATTTAGCTTAGTTTTCCAGAAAATGGGAAGCAGATATTGTGAAGCAGATGTTGTTATGTATCTGGAAATAAAAATAATTTGTGAATTGTGTTCCACCAGAAATATTGTTCAGTCGGTTTGGTACCATCAGTTCGCATTCACATACCTGTTCTGACTTCTTGGCATGGTCTTTGTAAAGCTGCCTCTACACGATCAACATTTTGGGTCAACACGCTGACTGAACATATTGACGCCGTGTGAACGAAATTAAAACATTCCCCGTCAATATTTTTATCATGCGTACTGCAAATACCGTAATATATATGCTTATAAGCTTATAATATATAATATATAATAATATATAAGCTTTGTTACGGTATTTGCTTATTGGATCGATTCCCGATTGTCAGCTGTGCACATTTTTGAAGGCTAGGTTTTTGACAATTTGGTAGTTAAGGTATTTGGCTTCATTTAAAATGTCTTAAAGGGTGGAAACTTGAACCACAGAGCCCATTGAAATACTTTTACATTATTGGAGTACAAATACTTTGTTGTAAGATGAAACATCTCCGGATTTTATAAAGCATGCCAAGAAAAAACGAGTAGTGGACGAAGATATTAAATGATTTTGATTGCTACAATTATTACAGTACTTACCACATTTTCATTTTGATCATATGATTCCTTTTTTAAATTCGTGCACTGATATCAGACTGACGGTTCAAAGTTACAGATACCACGTGATGAAATGGACGTGATTGCCTGATAGCCGTCAATATTGACGAAAAGTTAAACTTTTTCAACTTTCTGTCAACATTTCCCATCGATATTTCCTAAAACTTGCTCGTGTGAACGCTAACCGGCAATTTGCATGCTGTTTAGCCTGGGCCAACTTGATGTCGACATTTCCCGTCAATGTTGAGTCAACATGTTGACCGTTGTGTCGTGTAAATGCAGCTTTAAGCAATAATAATACCAAATTTTGAGATTGGAAAACGAAATTCCAATGCTAGATGTCTGTTGAATATGCAAATTGTGTTCCATGCATTCATTCGTTTAACAGAACCTGGAATGGAGTGCAGCAAAGAGCCTCTGTCGTTGAAGACGGCACGCATCGGATTTGTCGGAGCTGGGAATATGGCTCAAGCAATCGTGGCAGGACTATTTTCGAAAGGTGAGTTTTATTTATTGCTGTTTGAATGTATTGCGTACTTGAATTGCCAGGCTTAGGGGCAAGGGGGGTGGGTACTCCAAACATGCTAGGCCAGATATGCTAGAGAGTTCAAGCCTTCTCTGATCATGATAACAAAAAATATGAATGAATACACAATTTTATTCAGTGGTCATTGCTAAAAAAGTATAACTGACTGTGCCACTGATGTGTGCATGCCTAAAACTAAAATTATATGTTGTACCTAGCCACACCTCAGGACACGTAAAACTACCCCATTGAAATCCAGCCAAATCCCAAGGAGGTTTGTTTGAAAATAGAGAAGTAGACAGATACTAAAACCACGTGGATACGATGTGATTTGGTGGGTCCAAATTTCGTATTGATAAACCAGTTTCTTTAAAAGTGACTGCGAATCGACCATGGTGAAAAATTCGTTCTCTTGCACGTACAATTGCAGACACCCTCGCTGACCTATGAAATGTATTGTACTTTTTAGAGTTAGTTGGAAGAGAAATTATAAAACTTCTCAGGTACCTATTGTCATTACGACAAATTTTTACTACCTAGGTAGGTACCGTGTCATCACATCTTCGGTAGGTTTTTAAGAAAACATTTGTTCCCACAATGCAAATTAATTTAATATCAAAGGCCATATCTTATCCCCTGACAAGCTGTGCTCAGATTAAAGATTTTACTTTTTATTACCCCTGGCAAAGGCAAACAAATTTTCAAAAATTTATGACGCCGCAAGCAGCATTTATATGGAGCCCTCTATGACATCATCGTGGGCTCTGGGAATAGTTTTTTGGCCGTAATTACCTTCCCAAAGCATCGATTCGCTTCAAAATGTTGGTATTGACTTTTGACAGTGATCACTTTGCAATAATATTGCAATAAATTTTGAAATATTATTTTGAAATTGGAAAGACTAGACAAAATGGCAATTGGTGGACTTAAAATTTTTTTAAATTTCAATTACTTCTGTATTGATTATAAAAAGGCAAAATCTTTCATCTGAGCACAACTTGTGTGAAAGTGAGAGAATTCCTTTAAGGCTCCAGCACAGATCACTGCCATCACAGATGCAGACCTTTGCTATTATGATCTTTTGGACTAAACCGTAAGAGATGATCTAATAAAGTAAGCTAGGGAATAAAATGTGTTTCTCATACAGGCAACAATAATTGGCAATTATATCAGACAGTCCTCTCATATCATTGATTTTAGTGAGTAGTGATACAGGTAACAGGATATTTAATTTACAGGACAGCATTCTTGCCTGGCCACCTCATGTAGCAACTCACGCTCCATACCAAAGATACTATATAATAACCTTCGGTTCTCCATACAATCCAATTAGTAGGTACTTGTTTCTTTTAATGCTCTATGATGAAACTTCTTTATTATCTTCCTAGGACTGGTCCAGCCATCACAACTTCTTGTCTCGGCTCCATCCGACCGGAACTTGGGGAAATGGACAGAGATGGGTGTGGAGACCACACATAGCAATGGTATGTTGAAGTTGGCTACCAATGTTAATTGTAAAGAATGCGGTTTTTAAATGACAAGTGCATCTTGTGTCTTGTAGCACAGCATCGTGGCTTGTAAGTTTACTAAAGTTTCTCCTTCATGTCCTTGTTCAGTGATTTGGTGTGGACAAAAATTGTCTCGATAACAAAAAGTACAAATAATTTGTGTGTATACCATACTATGTAGATGAAAAGATTGATTTTTGCCAACAGCTCAAGTCGTTGACCGGTCAGACATTGTGTTCTTGGCAGTAAAACCACAGTATCTTGATGATGCAGTCGAAAGCATTAAAGCTTTCCAACATCCAGTTTGCTCAAAGTTGTACATTTCAATACTCGCGGGCACTACAGTCGAAGCCCTAGAAGCTGTAAGTAATAAGCGCCAGATTCACGATAATCTCATCAAAACTTTTTTAAAGTGGTAGTCAGGGATTGGAACCTTAACTCATTACGGTTCCGGTTCCGGTTCCGGTCCAACAAATTTGATCTCAAAGGGTTCGGGTTCCGGTTCCGGTTCCTGAGTCGTTTCGGTTCCTGCGGAACCGAAACTTTTAAACGGTTCCAAAAGGTTCCAAACGGTTCCAAATTTGTATGCACTCTAAAAAAAAAAAAAAATCCCCTACATTACTTTCTTTGGTTCAGATAGTGCTTTTTTGACACTTTTTTGTCAATTCAAGATCAATTTACAGTGATTGGGATTAAGATATTTAGTACAATGCTATATTGCTGTGTTCTTGACATGTTTGGTAGGAATATTCATCTTTCATCATAATAACTATTTTCACAATACATTGTTGGTCAAGCACAAAATACTGATCTATTATATTACTCTAGGACCAACCATTTTTAAAGCAATAACTCTCTTTGAGCATGCTGTTTTGGCCGTGTGTTAGAGTGATCAGAGAGATTGGTATGAGTAATTAACTAAAACCGATTTTGGGTAATTATTATTTTCAAATATGTCGGGAGTCATGCAGCTTCACTATTTATACGAAATCCACAAGCTTTGCAAAATATTTTGTGGTTTTGCTATACGTTCCTCACTCTCTCTCGCTAATGTTTTCAAATATTAATTAATCGGAATATACTTTTTCACACGACATTGCATAGCAGCTAATCCCTTTTCCATATCTCTGAATTCAGATTGCCAGCAGACACAGAAATCCAGATATTTCTGGCTATCAAGAAATACCGTCTTATTCTGACTTCTAAATGAAAAGCAAATTATATGAACGTAAATACAAAATATATCGCTCAAGCGTGGTGCTGGTTTCTGCTGAAATCACGCGTTATATAAGCTTGGGAGAGACGAACAGCCGGTGACTCTCTCTAAGCCTGAAGAACATTTGCAAATATATATTTTTTCATATGAAATAAACAGAAATTTTCAAGTTTTAAAATAGTTATCACATCAAATCTTCAAAGAATAAATTTAGTGTGGCATAAAATTGGAAAAGTCGGCCAAGTTTGGAACCGAAAAGAACCTTTTGGAACCGAAACAGAACCGTAACTATTAATTTCGGTTCCGGTTTCGGTTCCTACTATTTTCTGTGTAAGGGTTCCGGTTCCGGTTAAGGTTCCAGATTTTAAACGGTTCCAAACGGTTCTGGGTTCCGGTTCCGGTTCCAATCCCTGGTGGTAGTTGAATCTTCGATCACTGCTCCGGTACGGGAAAGGCTACTAATACGCCGTGCCAGCTCGTGCTGCAAAAATTATGTGTGTGTCGATTTTCACGTTATCTTAAAAGTGGATGAACATTCAAACAAACAGACTAGGGGATTATTTAGCAACATCTAAAATTCAATTTACTTATTACTATTAGCAATATTACTATAGCTTTTAAAAAGCAATACATAACAATGTTATCTTCGTTATAGAGTTGATCTGACAGAGATCACAGCTGGTAAGGCCTACACGTGCCGATACTTTGACGTTGCAGGGGATACATACAGCGGTGAGCTAGTTGCATATCTCGGCTAGCAATGATCGAAGGTTGAATAATTATTTTATAGTATCTTTGGTTGATACCATGCTATGGAAAACTCTTCAAATAAAGTTCAACATAAACACAATTTTTAGATAAATATCTCAAGTCAGAGACATACCCAAGAGCAAGACTGCAACGAAATCAAACAGGAGTGTCGGGTTGTGGACTCCAATTTCCAGATGTTTTGATAATGTTGTGGAATATGTTTTATTGAGAGGAGATTGTTACTGGTTTAAGCAGATACCGGTATGCAACTGATGGAAGGGAGGCGAAGCTGGAAAAATGTGCACCCGAACCGGGATACGAACCCGGACCTCCTGCTTGCCGGGCAGGTGCTCTACGAACTGAGCTATTCGGTCACACATTCTCCCTGCTTCGCCGGGTGGGACAAGGGGGATCTCCGGGGAGACGAGAGGCCGAGCCTCTCGTCCCAGTTTTCTTTGTTATTATTTATATTTTAAGCTTGCAATGCCAATCAAAAGAAATGCAATCAATTTAGACCCAGTTTTACGAAATTTTTCAACTCCTTTTTGAGATCCCAACTAGGAGTTACAACTGATTTCAGCCAATTACATGCAGCAAATTCAATTGTAACAACTAGTTGGGATCTCAACTAGGAGTTGAAAAACTTGGTAAAACCAGGCATAGCATTTAGTTGAGTTGATGGTGTTCCTAAATTAGATTGGTATATGAATTGTAGATAAATTAATCTCAAACTGTATTCATGTCAATGTCAATTGTTCATAGTTAGCAGAAGAACCGTAACCAGAACCGAAGAAAATAATAACGTTTCAGTTCCAAAGGGCTTCCTTTGATTCCAAGTTTGGCAGACTTTTTCATGACACACTATTTTAATTTTTTGAAGATTTTATATTTTAAAGATTTTAAAGATTCTGTTACCTATGTAAAAAAATGTATTTTTTTCGCATTCTTCAGGCATAGTGACAGTCGCCGGCTGTTCGGCTTACCCAGGCCAATTCTCAACACTTAATTTCAGCAGATATCAGCATCACATTTGAGCGATATACTCTTTTCATTGAGAATAACACGGTATTTCTTGATAGCCACAAATATCTGGGTTTTAGTGACTGCTGGAAATCTGAATTCAGAAATACGGAGAAGGAATTAGCAGCTATGAAATGTCATGTGACAAATTATGTTCTGAATTTATAAAACATTAGCAAGAGAGAGCTACACACCAAAAATAATTTTGCAAATTTCGTGGATTTCGTCTAGTGCAGCAGCACTCTGCATGCTCCCAATATCTTTGACAATAACAATAAACTAAAATTCCGTCTGAATTTATTGATTATTACTTAGTCGTACCATAACTGATCTCACTATTCAGTGTTCACTACTGACACGCGACCAAGGCAGAATGCTGTAGGGGAGTTATGTAGTTTTAAAATGGTTCCTGCTGCAAGTAATAACAAAGAGAAGTACCTATTTTGTGTTTGACATCTTGATTTGGCAGTATTAAAATAGTTTTAATAAAGCACTCTCCGAACCAAGAAGTACGTAGGAGATTTTTTTAAACACTGCAGGTATAGTATAAAAGTGAAACCACTTGGAACCATTTGGAACCTGTTGAAGTTTTGGTTCCGCAGGAACCGAAAGAGGAACCGCAGGAACTGAAGCTGCTCCAGAACCGGAACCCAAACCCTTTGAGATTTAATTTGTTGGACCGGAACCGGTACGATGTTAAAGGACCATTTACTTCTTAAATTTAACTTTTTTCATTGATTAGGAAGATTTAATTAAGGCCTTTGGACACTAAAAAAAACTACTCGAGTCCCCGGCCATCCGTACAGAAGTTTCCAAAGTCCGCATTTTTCGGCTTCTGTGCTTGGAGTACAAACTCCCGTAAGGATTAACCCATAGCTCTTTTTCGACCCCAGGCACCTAGACAATCCTCTTGTCAGATAACATTCAAATAATTTGAGCATAGTCCCCCATCCGTCCTCTGTGTTGAAATAATTTGGCTCTTTGATAACATCATCCGTTTAGCCACAGTAAGTGCATTACCGCAGGTCTCTAATTAGGAGTTGCATTTTTTGTGTGCAGTGCAGCTCTGAGCATGCCGCGCTGAGCCTTAGTGGCAGCAAAACCTCTGGGAAGGGAGAATCGGTAGGGATGGGATAGAGTCACTATAGAAAGAGAATCGTACTCATCTCGCAGATCGCGCCATGCGGAAAGCTAGAAATCTTAGATAATGAATAACAAATCCATATTTTCAGAAAATTCTTTTAACTATGTTAACTGCTAATCATACTATAGTTACAAATCTATGGTAAAACTTAATTTTGAGAGGTAAATGGTTCTTAAAGCTGATAGTTAGGTTCTAATACCTACCATTTTCTTTTAGAAATTGCGGGGTGCTGTTGGTAACGTGCGAATGGTCCGCGTTATGTGTAATACTCCGATGCAAGTGGGAGAAGGTTGCTGTGGTGAGTTGAGCTTCATGATATTTATTCCTAATTGAAGTAGGACATCATATCTATCTTGTTCATCTTAGCTCAAAATAACATAATTTACATTACTGCACTGTAAAATCTACCGTATCATATACTGGATCTAGCTTCTTGGAAATCTAACCCATCAGATTATTTCTGTTATGTTAAAATGTTGTACCTTAGGTTGTACCTAGTAATTAAGGCCGATCTAGACAACTCCTTTAGAACTCATTTCTGATTATTCTACGGGAAAAATTGATTCTTTGGCAATAACATCTCAAAGATGACTGTAAATATAGTACCCTGAAACCAATATCTCACTTAGATAAACACAGTTTAAGTTGTGTATTTTTTGTCCAGTGGATAAGGATAATGGCTGGATATAATAATACCAAAATTCTACACGACCTAGCTGGAATTTCCCTGGCTATAAAAAATGTCATTTCGAGCTAAGGGTTGTTGCCTGGAATTATTTTTGTCATCCTCTGCATTTTGTCCCCACAAAAAAGAACGCTTTAGAAACATCACAGGATAATTTTGAATGGTCCAGGAGTTGTCAAATGTTCAGGTCGGTTCATGGTCCAATTTTCAATTATCTGCTAATAGTAGTTTGGGCTATCTATTGGACAAAGTATTTAATCTGCAAAATCCCATCCCTACGTGTCATAGACACCATGGTCTAGAATGTGGCATGAAGGCTGAGCACTAGGCGCTCGAATCTTATCGCATATGATGTATGTGCTGACTCACAAACGCTCCTAAAACTGAGAGGATTATAGCATCCAAGATTGTTTTGAAAATTAATGAATCAATCGCAGCCGTTTGCACGTCTCCTATTCAATCTAGAGATGCGATTTTTAAAAAAAGACACACTTTTATTTTTTGAATGGAGATGTTTACTGTGAAAAAATTCAAAGAACTTGTAAATCTCTAATCTCTTACTCATTGGACGTTTCCATAACCCACAACAACTTTGATTTTTTTCTCATTGATGTTTTGTACAGTGAGAGGGAAGATAACAGTTAAGGTAGCTACTTGACCTTTATTGTGAACCCCTACTCTCTCTCTCTTTCCAGTCTTCTGCTGCGGAGAAAATACAACGCCGATAGATTCGGATATTGTCAACACAATTCTGTCGAGTGGTGGAGTTTGCCAAAAAGTTCCCGAGTCCATAATAAACGCTGTCGGTGCAATGGCCGGTAGCGGACCAGCTTACGTGAGTGACGCTTTAAAGTATAGTTTCAGTTTCTATCGGCTGCAATGCAGTTATTTATTTTTGTGTTGAATAAATTTGTTTATTGATGAGCATAGCGAGCAAAGTGAACGGAGTGAAATCTTCAACTAGCCCCAAAAAAATACATGTTTGTGTGTTTGTTTGCGGTCTGCTGGCCAAACGGCTTAACCGATTTTGATTGACTTTGCAGTGGTCCTCTGCTAGGTTCTAACTTAGACCCTGTGCTCTTTTCAGCAAAATCTACTGAATAGTTTTTACAGTATTCAAAATTTAAAAAAAATTCATAATTTCCTAAATATTTGTTCAAGCTCTACAGCAAAAAGTTCTTTTTTCAAGTTCTTTTTTTCAAAAGTTCTTTTTTACAGCCAAATATTTTTTCAGGAACTTAGTAAAAGAATGAATTGTGATGGAATAAATCAAGCATTTCTGAAGTTTTCATGCCTGTGTGACTGGTTTTTTTTTTATTACAATATTTTTGCAATTTTTTACTAAAAGTGCAGTTTTTTTATAAACAAAGTTCAGTCAAAATTGTTTTGGCTTCAGATTATGACTTTCTTTGCTAGCTGTATTATAAAAGAAATGGTTACTTACAAGTAACAATGTTATGCTGCAAAACATTTTATCAACTCAACTCAAATTACGTTCGCGGAGCCCTAGTTTGTACATAAACACACTGAAAGCTCAAAAGCTCCTCCAAGTTGTGAACATCATGTAATTTTGTAAAAATTATTTTATTGTGATTGAGGCTACTAAACAAGATGATGCCAAGATCCATCTAACCGATGTTGCGCTGCGATTTAGATCTACCTGGTGATCGAGGCAATGGCTGATGGCGCAGTGATGCAAGGTGTGCCGCGTGCAATGGCCACGCAGCTTGCGGCGCAGACAGTTCTGGGCGCAGGGCGAATGGTTCTCGCGACCGGGAAGCACCCGGGACAGCTCAAGGACGAGGTCTGCTCTCCCGGTGGAACCACCATACAAGGCATTCACGCACTAGAACGGGCCGCTATCAGGTACTGCTAGGTCTTTTGTCAGCTTAGTACGCTTGCGTCAATAACACTCATCTATGCATGGGACTGACGTAAAAAATCTACTCTGATTAGTTACGAAAATGTAATGCAGGTATGAACTGCCGCATTTATTTTTGGATTACGCACGAGTGACTGGGCAAGATACCACCTTTAAAATAAACTTATATCAAATAAACTTTCAATATTTTGGTAACTATTTATAAAAGCATTCTAGAACCCCTGAAGTGAGTGTTTTCTTCAGAGCCATTTTGCAATACAAAAATACCACTTAATTCTTTCTTAACTGACAAATTAATGGCATACTTGCTAAACTACATTTCTGAAGGTGTATAAGCTAAGTAATGCTCACACAAGTAATTTTTCTTCCAGAAATGCCTTTATGGATGCAATTGAAGCTGCTTGTAAGAAGTCGGCAGAAATAGGAAATAAATAATTCTGCTCCAATGTAACAACATGCGGCATTGGTGTCACTAATAAGTTGTAGTCCGTCGAAAGCGTCCTGACTTTTTCGGTATGAACGACTGTTTTTTTTTTAGCACGGAGGTGGTGGCAATAACTGTTTCCTTTATTGGGTTTGTAGGAAGGGTATTAGGCTCTCTGCTTTTCAGGGTGCTCTCTTGCGTTACGCTCGTTTATATGCAATATATTTTTTAAATCATATACCTGCCAAGTTACCTTAGAGCCTACATAATAATAGGTTCATCATTTACTTTCTCTCTAACAGAAATATTGACACAAAAAAAGGTTTAGCGTTTTCTTTCTCTCTTATAGTAGGTACTTACAGTTCTCTTACAGTACCTACTAGGAAATGTTCTTTTCTCAAGACAGTCAATAATTGGTAAATTGTTAACTAGTTTTACCTTTTTTTTATAGATATTACTTACAAATCCTAAAATCATTGTGCAATGCAATGTGCTTCTATTGCTTCTTTCTTGAGCTCTACTAGTAGGTAATTTATTTTGTGATTTATAACCCAGGTACCTATGTGGATATTTCCATAATTGCAAATAATTTGGTGGCATATTCCTATTTTTGTTACTCATTTACATTCTTTATCTTTTTGGAAATTGTATTTACATGTGTGTATAAAAATACTTGACATTGTCTGTCTTGAAACAATAGACACTTACTCGTACCAAATAAAGCAATCGATTAGAAATTATGGTTGTTGCTCTTCGGGCCTCGTATACTCCACGCACTTTGACGGGTTGGTCGGAAAGTATTGCTGGCACTTTGTCATCAGCCGTTTGAGTCCCTGGAGGTATTTCCGTTGCGTCTCGTCGTTCATTACGTGCGCAACATTTTTAGAAAAGATCTTCTCGCGACCAGTTCGGGCGTGAATTCCTACCATGGTGACCCCAATGGGCCAAGGAGCATTTCCAATTGCCATCTGCAAGTATGCATCGCTTGCCTGCAAAGCAATTACAAAATAAAATACATTTGATTTAAGCCATTATTTATTTGATAAACATCATCACTGAGCAATCTTGTAGAACAGGTATGTAAGAAAATTTTTTCCTAGTAGACTCACACTTGCATACGAGTCAAGACTAAATGGGGAAGAAATTAATTGTAAAGTGATATCAACAGTGGTGCCAGCAGTCAAGTTCTGGCATCCTAAGATTCTTATCTTTGAGCTTGTAAGTAAGATGAGTGCCAGAGCTTTATTGCAGGATTACTCTCTTGAATTTTGCATAGCCAACTTAACATTGGTAAACATCTCTGGATGTAACATGTGTGATAGTGTTAATCACATTATGTTGCTGATGTTACCAACCTTGATATAATCTCGGTCTAGCATCAACCGTGTGATTTCCGTAAGACTGTCAAGGATGTCTTCAGGCAGAGACTTGTTCTTTAACTTTCTTAACAACGGCTTTAGATAGACTTGGGTTTGCGAGAATGTGGCGCATGCCATCTTGCCTTTGACACCTTGCTTCTCTGCTGACGACCGATTGTTAAGGTGATTGCCCCACAGCTTTAATAGGAACTGTGGAAGAAAAGTTTCGATGAGAAATTTTGTCAGGTTTGCTGATGGGGTATTTCACCAACTCTTTTTAGTTGTTACTTGCTAAGCCACGTTTAGTTGCTTAAAAGGCATTTTATTTTATTTTTTGCATTTTACCAAATTCCCAAATGCTTCTCAATTGCTTCCCAAATTGAGCAGGGAATTAGTTTAAATACACCACGAATCGGAACTGTTTGTGAAACGCACCGAAACTATGCGAAACTATGCCGAAACTAGCGAGATTTAAACAGTGTTGGTGAAATAGCCTACGGCTATGAGTGAACTAGTTATATTCATTTTGACATGTCTGATGAAATTAATTTTCATTTAATTGTAATACCTGTATAAAGTTAGTTATAACAAGCATGTCTAATTCTCTGTCACCCTCATCAAGTCTTGCTGCCATTTTTTTAATTTCGTCATAAGTAATGTCGTCATCAGGCACTTTAACGTCACTGGATGATCCACCTTCAGCTTCCTGGACTTGTGAATGCAGCATTTCGTCCAAGAAAGCCTGGTCCACTTTATCTAAAGCCTCTTGAAAGTCATTCCGCAAACCCTAGCAAAATTAAACACGAACCGGGCATAAAATAATGGAAAGTATAGGTAGTTAAGTAATTGCAATGGTAAGTAGGTAATACTTACTAGAAAATATAAGATCAGAAAGTACAACATTTCAAATACCTTATTAACTTCAGGTTCCAATATCTCACTTCTTCTCATCCTCCTGAAAGCATCAAGTTCTGTTTCACCAAACAGTAGAATAGGTTCACATCTTTCTCGTAATTTTCTGATGACGTCTTTTCGAGGTAATAATGCATGCTCGGAGCTGTCGTCAGCAGCATTTCCATCTGTAAAGGAATTAAAAGGTGAGAATTCCACACGTGTCCTGTAAAGTCCCAAAAGCACAAAATGCACTATGACCATTCGACATATTGTTGCGTGATTACCTGTGCTCCGCTGACTTGTGTTAGTGAGTGTCTCTGATCCGATCCGCCCATATTTTTTCAAGTACTCTTCCTCTTCTTTAGCAGCAAGATCTGATCTTTTAAAGTATTTTTTGTCGCCCTCCTGAATAAAGACAAAATTTATATTCAAAACAACTATATTCTAACCTAAAAATGTTCCACAAAGGTAGTAAAATTGGTAGTTACCAGCAATTTACTGTCCTCTAATTGTTTTCTTTTCCTTGCAATTTCTGCCTTTAGAACATCCATGATCGAATATATTCGTATGCGGCTCGAACAAGAAATAAGCAGAATATATAAGTGTCAAATTCTTTGTTTGGCTTTTCTCGCAGGGAAATTCGTGACTGTGGTCGTGACCTACTTTTGTAGATTCCCTGGGAAAACCACCGCCTGAGTTGCGTGATTCACAGCTGAATTTGACATCTATAGGTGTTATAGCGGGCTGTGCATGGCTGATTTAATTTCGTTTGGTTCATGTTGATGTTTAATAAATTATTTTAGCTGCGAATTTTACTCGTTTTCTTTAATAATGGCCCGAATGGGCCCGAAAATTTTGCTGGGCTTCGAAGATGAAAGCATTAGTGACAAATACAAGTGTTCGATAAACTACACCACCAACAAGATTGGGGGAAAACCAGTAAGCATAATTTAGTGTGCTGCAGAGAAATCCTCCACAGAAAAATCATTACCTTGTAAATGTCAAATAGGCTAATTGGATGGCATTGTAAAACTAAACTTTTGTTACAGAACTGGCCAGTGGAAGGTGTACCATCTCCTCTTTGTCAGCTTTGCGGACTATCTTTGCCTTTGGTGTTGCAAATATATGCCCCGCTGGAAAACACTCCCTACCACCGAACATTGTACTTGTTTGGCTGCATCAACCCGAATTGCTGGAATCAAAATGAAAGGTGCCTTATTTATTAATCAAGTTTCATTATGTTAATTATTTAACTACTAAAGGAATAGATTGATCACATTACAGACAATATTTCTTTGTTCTAGCTGGGTGTGTGTGCGGAGCCAGACGCTTGAAACGCAAGAAGAGAAAGAAGCTGACACCTTGACAGCAGTGAACACCATGAGCGTTACCGATTGGTGCGTTGATGCAGATGACTGGGAAGATGAGAACAATGCAAACAACAATGAAGAGAATGGAAATGTCATTGAAGTCGGCAGAATTGACAGCTGCGCAGACGTTTATTCCGATGACGAGGACGAAGATGAGACTGAAGACTTCGAAGATGACTCTGCTTTGTCTCGTTTTGGAAACTTGCGAGTCGGCGAGGACAACGCCAATTGGAACAGCGGCAGTTTTGGATTGGCAGGAGCAGGTGCACAAGCAGCTGGAGCTGTAGGTCGTCTGCATTCGCCATCAGCAACTGCCGAAATCGAAGGTGATGAAAGCGAAGTTGTCAGCATCGACACGCCGACTGCTCCTCAACACGATCTCATTGCACTTCTCCAAGAAGTAACTCCTCTGCCTCTAGAGCTCTGCTCGACCGACTACACTGACAAAAATGGATGCGTCGTCACCTCCAAAGCTGCCACCCCGCGTTTCTCTTCATTCTTCATCAACGTCGGCGAAGAAGACCAAGACGCTACTGCCAACTCCTCTCAAGAACACATCCGCGAACTGCTCCATGAATACCAGCAGAACACCAAAGAAGACTTGAGTCTGAGCCCCGACCAGGACAAGCGACTGGCCGCCGGCCACGGCGACAACCCGACGTTGGAGAAATACGAGAAAGGGGTCCCGGCCCACGGCGACTGGATGTTCCACGAATTCCTGTCCAGAATCCAGGCAAACCCTGGACAGATTGTGCGTTATTGCCGCGACGGAACGCCGCTGCTGCTTGCCCCACTGCATGGGCCGCCCGCGAGGTGCCAGCACTGCCGCGGTGAGATAGCGTTCGAGCTGCAGCTGCTGCCGACGCTTATCGCCAAGCTGGCACTAGCAGGCCAGACCGCTCCGGACGCCCACCTTGAGTTCGGTTCAGTGCTCGTGTACACGTGCCAGCGCAGTTGCTGGGCGGCAAGCGACACTGCTCGACAAGAAGTCGTCGTCGTGCAAGCAGAGAGGGTGTAAAACCAGCAAGGAAATTTGACGTTTCTGGGATCGGCGAGGTATGTCATACAGCGCGGGAGAACTGTGGGATTAGGGGGATGATTTGGGGGTTATTTGTGGCAGCCATCTTTGGCACCAGGGTCTGGTATTCACAAAGCAAGTTTTTTAATTTCTTTCTTACTGATTGACAGGACAAGCATGTTCGCTGCTCATATGTTCCGTCTTCAACAGTTAAGGTATTGTAGCGAACGCAAGCTTCTTGTGGCATTTGGTCCTGTTTTACCTTTCAACTTGGTTTGGTGCCTGTACTTTTGGTGCTGACAAATAGTTAGGTAGGCAGTTTCAGTGTACAGTGCTTATAAATCTTATAACGTATATATATGGATATAAAAAAATCTCTCTTTGTGATTCCTGATGCTGGTGGCATGTAATTGGGCTGACATGTCGTTAACTATTTTTGGTGAACAATGCATTTCCTTCCAAATCGGACACCAAACGAAGCTATGTGTCAACAGAATGGCATTGGACAGCTGCATTGTCTACCTATTAGGCAACAACAGCATTGTTTGTACTCTCTATGGGCACCTGTTACCCCCCGCTTTGCTCTCGGTTATGGAATGCAGAATCCCAGATTAATTTAAAAAGCGCTGCTGAGCTTTCCCGCTCTTTATTCTGCTTGCACTATTCCAATCCAAGCTGTTGCGGTAATATGTCCTTAACACACTCTTATTGGTTAAACTGAGCTGATTGCAAGTTGCAACTATGCTTCATTTCATGCCAACCATGGGTCTAGTCAGTACTCGAGCTAGCAGAGTGGCATTCAACATTCCAAATAATTTGCTGTTGCATTTATTCTGAGATTGACTCGCCTCTGCGCTTTAAGTGCAATATTATCAAGAGTCACTGGCGATTTCTATATGCCATCTAGCTTAGTGATGTTTTTGTCAAGCAGGAATTTGCAGCTATTTAATAATTACGAACGCTCGTTACTTAATTCGAGTGATTTAGAAGGTAACCTCTTTGTGTCTAATGTTTAGTTGTATCTAATTATTCTAAAGTTAAGTACAAGGAAAAACTATCTTGTCCTAGGGACAATATTATCTGTGAGTTATTGTCTTCTGTGTGCAGGATCTATTTCAGAACCACAAGGGTTCTTTCGATTTATCTTAGCTGATCCGAGAAAAGGGAATCTTCCACAGAGCGAGTGCCATATCGTTTCATTTGTATTAGCGATGGGTAGTGGTATCTTTTAATCAAACTTTTTGTGTCATTCCTTACCTAATGCGCAGGTGGTTCTTATTGTTAAAAACACTTGTTATGAAGTCAGAGATGAAGGAACGGTGCTCAGGCAGTACCATATTTTGAACTAAGACAGCACAGCAAGAGATAATATAATATGTAAAATTGCATTGGAAGAGATAGAGCATTTTATGTGCCCGAGCCGAGGGTATGGATCGGGGATCATTATTAGCAATGCTGGGCAAATGCAAGAGGTGAAAGGAAGCAATTGATTGAGTGCAATTCCTATTCCATTTTGACAATTGCCTTTTAATTGGAGATTAAAATTGATTGATGCTCTTGTAGAATGAAGATTTTAGTTAAAACTAGAATCAAGTCCATCTCATAACATTTTGCCAACACACAACTTGATAATGTTTTATCTATTCATGCTCGTTAGGTTTTAAAGTTCTCATTTGAAAGTTCTGGTAAAGATTGTCCATTTTTATCTGCAACAAACAGATATTTTATTGATTCAAAGTCAGCCCCATGCTCTTAGCCAGCTATACTACAAGGTAGGTTGTCAGAATTAGGTACTATCAAGTATAAAACATGTGTGTGTAGTGTTCATTTCATGGAATCTTGTCGCAGAACCATAGGACGTAATAGACTTTAATTTTAAATAAAATAAGCTATAATTTAGTTTTAAATTACATGCCATATCTTGAATCTTGATTAATCATATACTTGATAGATGCTATTTCAATTTGAACGGTATAGGAAAGTAACGCCTTAAAAATTTAACACTTTGAGTAGTGCAATGTGATTTCTGCGTAGGAGCCTATTCGAAATTTTATCGACACATTATTTCCCTAACTGACAAAGCTATGAATGATGACACCATTTTATAGTGAGCGATTACCTATAAATTAAAATGCTGCTTTTTGGTTCAGAAATTGAATATTAAAGCCTTTCTACCCTGAAAAAATGTGTTTTTATTCATACAGTGCCTTGCATCAGCTGTAGAAGCTGAAAGTCACGTTCTCTCAGTGAAATGACTACAAACTACCCCTTTTCCCTCTCACATCGCATGACGTGCATGCCAGAGCCCGAGTTTGGGGTGTCTGCCAGTGCGATCGTCTCCTTCGAGCTCTGCTCGCTCGCTGCCGCGTTTCACCGCGCGAGGCGCTCGCCGTCGTTCCCGTGATGCTCGGCGTCGCCGTGAGCGTCGGCGCCGCGACGCCGCTAGTGGGAGAATCCGCCGCTGCCGCCGCCGCCGCCGCCGCCGCCGTCGTCGTCGTCGTCGTCGGTGTCGCTCGGCTCGGGCGAGCTCTTCAGTCGCCGCTCTGCGCGTAGCGGTTGCGTGCTAAAATCTAGCCAGTGATGGTCAGCTGGGAACGGGAGGCCCCCGGAAATGCGCCTTAGGCATGTAACTCTGAATTTCAGGGGTACCCTACGGCATGAAAATGTTCGCGTGCGGTTTCGAGATCACTTAGATATGTAAAATGCGTGTGCCTAGTGTTCTTTCACGGTGAAAATCTGGCGTGAACGGTGCCGGAGCAGTGGTTCGCACTCGGGGATAATGGCGTCGCTCTGTTCGGAGGGCCCAGCCATCCACGGGCACAGCTTTAGCAAGAAGACGTTTCACAAGCCCACCTACTGCCACCACTGCACCGACATGCTCTGGGGCCTCATCCAACAGGGCTACACCTGCGAAGGTATGCACGCAAACATGCATTTCTGCGTGCGTCATGCGTGCATTTGGCGCCGCGGTCGCCGCCGCCGCCGCCGCCGCGTCGATGTGCGCCGCGGCGGCTGCAACGGCGGCCCGGGCTGTTGTGTTCCGGCACCATCATTGACCCCACTGCCTCCCTCGATACCGTCGCAATGGACCGTGCAGCAGGCTGCTTCACACGGAGATTCACATTAACATCTGGGATGTGGAACAAAATGTCGTGTAGCCAGTTGCGATGCCTCTGTCGTGGAGGGGGTGATTTAGATGTGGACGGGAAATAGTCGCGGTGTGGGTGAGGGTGGGTTCGGATGCGGGGCGGGAAGGGACGGTCGGTCGCCAGTCGGGGTGTAACTCTCTGACAGCTGCATAAATTTATCTCACGTAATACGTAAATATTATGGCTACGTTATCAATTTGGTGTCAATGTCGCATTAGTCAGGAAGTTAATCTCGTTTCATCAAGCCGCGGCTTTGGAACGCCGCTAGGCCCGCGAGCTGGGAGGCTATCGCAACGCTTACAAGACAACGGGACAACTATGATAACGACTATGTTATTACGCACACTGCATTTACAAATGTCGCTCTTTTCGAGAGACTAGGCCCTCTTACACTGCCGTATCAACATGTGGCAAACTTGGCTGCCCCCCCCCCCCCCCACACCCCATAACTTCTTCCCGCAGGGCAAGTCCCGGTTATAGTTGTAAACCTGGCTGCTCCTTACTTTGAGCAGAGACGACGCCGTCGAGTGCTCCTCATCGACAACGTCGTCTCTGGCGTCGCAGATGACTTGATTAGAAAAGCGTGCCCTATCAACGATCCGTTCACCGTGTCTGGGGGTTTGCTTGCAAGAAAGTGGGAAATTTCGATAGATACTTGACTACCTGCCCCTACCGGGCATGGACCGAATATTTGGCACCACTCGCATGGACCAATTGATTGTTAACGTGCGTTGCTTTTAGTTGTATTGCAGTCGGTATGAATCACAACTCTTGTATTTTTGTTTTTGTCAAATTGAACAACCCCCTCATGCCAACTCCTGTCGTTTTGGTTGCAGTCGGTAATACTGCGGTCCAGTTGGCCACGAAAGTAGAAAATGCCCGTCCACCAAGCAGTTGCCACGTGGGATATTTGTTCGTATAAAAAAAGTGCTTGCATATTTCGGGCTAGCGCGCATCTGTCGTCCGCTGAAGTGTGCACGATTCATCTTTATTTTCATCCATCTCGTGTGTTTTATTTACAAAGAGCAGAGTAGGTAAACGACTAACTTACTTCTCCTTGCATATCAAGAGCAAACCATATACATTATACAAGTACCTATCGGACATTAGCTGTTGCTCTTGCTGATTATAACGTGACAGAAAAATTTATAATAAGCAACTGAAAAATATAATAACGCGTATTTTTGTAAAATTCAAAAATTTGTCACTTCGATCTGAACAGAGTTCCCATTTTTAGAATTTCCTGCAAGATTCCATGAGCCGTTTTTTAACACAACGTGCCAGTCTGTGAATACCCATCGAAACTAAATAAAACGCCAAAACTAACCCAGTGGGTACAATAATGTACGCGTTGATAGCGCTTTAATTGCTTCGAAATCGAATGCATTGCACTCTTGAATGGTGATGATGGCCGCGTATTTATAGATCGAGTCTGTTGACAAAATAGATATCGTCTAACTTAGTGTGTACAATGGCACAGCGTCGTAGTCTAGTGGGTCACACGCTCGTTACGCCCTCGACAGCCTTGGCACGCTCGTCCTCGCAAGGGTGGTCGTGGGGCCCGCCACCCGAGGGCCCCTTGGGCTGGCCTCCCGGGTGGCCCTCTTCGCCGCTAGTGTCACGGGCCCTCGACATGTCAGTCCTGTCCTGCATGTGTCACGTGAACACGGGTTGAGAAATGGACGGAGGCTGATTATTTTTAGCGATCCCATATACACACACCTTGTAGACGCCGTCCCTGGGTCAATTGCACCGTGTCGAACAGTATCGATGGTCGTCTATTTCTGATCGAGAATCTTTGAATGGACGATATTTTTAGTTTCCTGATGATATTTGCAGTCTAAATCTGTATCTACGCTGTTTAATTTGAGCAGGTACTACCTCTAGATGCCTCAGCCGAATGTCCTCCAAGCAAATTGTCCGCCATCGCGTCATCTTTTCGCCGTCCGTCGGTGATTAAGTGCTGGTGTTTTTAATTGAGTAGTATGTAGTTAACAATGTATTCAAAAGACTGCATAATTAGCCATGCCCAAAGAGGAACGTTCTCGTGTATAGTTTTTATAGTGATGTTTTAGGTTTGACAAAACTACGGTACCTTTACTTCCTATCTAAAGCATACCTAATAGAGACGAAACCATGTATGATGTAACTATTACAATTTTCATGGATTTACATGGAATACTTATATAATTACCTCTTAGTTTTAATATCATGATGGAGGTATCCAGAATGTCAGTCGCACAAGCCACATCGGTCTAAACTCTTAACATATCAGCCAGTGTCCAGTTTGAACTTTATTACAAAATAGAAGTTTCGAAGGTTTTGTCTATTTGACATTTTCTAAACGTCGACAGTGCCACGTGTAATTGTATTGCGTTTCGCATCTTTTACAAAGCTCCCAAGCACGAGATGCGTTCGAGTTTTAGCAACATTTCAGTAATACTAATACCTGACAGGCTACACTATCAATGCAACTTCATCGATAGAAATATAATTGCCTTCTTACAGGCTATACACCATAAACCTAACCTCAACAATAGATATTTCTGTAAAAGCGACAGGCTTTGCTATACCTACATCGTCATCATCAACCTAACCTCGTAGTCGTATCGGTTGACGTTTCAGTGTGAAACTCTAAACTAGGTGGGTGCGCTCAACTTCGATTGGTCTGGCTAGTATATAGGTATAGTATAGATAGAACTTGAAGGGGATTCAGGAAATATAGCTGACAAAAGTTCAGTACACCCACAAAAGGCCATCGAAGCCTCGAAGGCGTGTGGGTGTTTTTATGAAATGAGATCCGATTTTTGCTCCGACGCATGCAGCGAGGGCCAGGGCACACTGCGATGGGAAACTGATAATGATCAGATTATGGGCTGCTTTTCCCTCTAGTCATCTCTTGTGCTGAATAGCTCGATATAAATCCGTGGCAGTAGGGCCGCTAGGAAATTCAAAGAATTTTCCATCGCTCCTGCAAAACAACATGCGCGTCGGGCCTTTCTAGTGCTACAGATCTCGCTCTCGAGTTCCATCCCAGAATTCTAAAGAAATGTTCTGATAAGTCTAAACCATGCCATGGCATATACATATTGTACTACACATATGGACTATGATTATTAAGCTTTAAAAATGTACAAATCCAAAAATGTCCTGTCTGATGCGACGCTCGCAGTATCTATATCTAAGCCAATATAGCAAATTACACGTGCACGCAGTTTTAAAAAAATCCAAAAAGATCTTCATATCGGAATACGGTTATTTGAATGGAATACGTAACATCTAATTGAAAGCAAAAAATATATTTGAAACGAATACTTCTATTGGAAAAGATGTCTGATGCCAATGCCCAATTCGTTTGTCAATTGGTTTGAACATCCATTCTTATCACAAATCGGCATTATCACAATAACGAGGTCGTGCAGTAATAATAATATACCTATATACGACAAATAGATGCCCCTTTTATACGTTAAAAATACACAGAGCATCGGTATATGCTCGTCTAAGAAAGACATGCCATATGCACAGTGTCAATCGCTTCGTGCGTCGCGGCACGATAGCGGCGTCGGCGTCGGTGCCAGTGGCGTCGCCGGCGTCCTATTCCTCATTGATCCAGCGCCGTTAGGAGCGCGTCGTGCTAGCCTGTCGCTCGGTGGCGCGCTCGGATCCTATGACGCGTGATAGCCTCCTCAGATTGTGCGCTCTGAGAACGATCTCAAAGTGACAAACATAATCTGATATGGGACGGCGCTGCCACTGCCAGACGAAAGTAGCCTTATCAAAGCAAAGAAGAAGCCGTTGTTGAGGCCGCGGAGGATCTATATAGATGGATAGAACTTGTGCGATGGCAGAACACGGAGCAGAAAACTGCCATGGCAGCAAAAGGGCTAGCAAGCGTAGGTACACCTTATGTAGTT
Source organism: Nemoura dubitans (assembly GCA_921293005.1). NCBI lineage: Eukaryota > Metazoa > Arthropoda > Insecta > Plecoptera > Nemouridae > Nemoura > Nemoura dubitans. The sequence goes on from OV121074.1 coordinate 25,688,241, forward strand.
AGGATGCTGCTCTGGAAGAAATTTCAAATAATTATAATAATTATTATTATTATTATTATAATAATTATAATAATAATAATTATTATTATTATTATCATTATTTTTATTTTTATTATACAGTGCCAATAAGGAAGAGAAAAATAGTTTATTGTATAGATCTGGTGCAGGTTACTCCAAAAATATGATATGAAATCTAAAATGTATAATTTTTGCACCTCTGCGACTGAGACTCATCAATAAATAATTTTGAATTGCATTTCATTCTTCCGCGTTTTGCAATGTCCACCCGCATGTTTTCTCAACGAAATACCTAAGTATATACACACTCCAAACTCCACCACAAAAATGAGAATAATGCGGCTTTCATCCCAAATTCCGGCCGTTCCCAGAGCCAAGTGCCGCGGCGTCGGCGTCGACTCTCGATAGTTGGATATAGCACCGGGGTATACGTGGGCCGTCGCCGTCGCCGTCAGCCGAGATGAGTTGCTTCGCTAGAGCGTCTATTTTTCCATGGTCCTGCGACTTGCGAGTATTTTGGGAACAGTGTCGAGCCCGTGCCCCCACTCCCCTATAGGAACAAGTGTCCCATTGATAGGGTCGATAGCACGTGGCCTGCTCTTTAGGGAGGGGTTGGAAGGGGGGGGGGCGTGAAGTGGGGGAGGCCTTGTGGGGACGACGTTGATGTCGTCGACGACTACGTCAGTGAATTCTGGGTCAGCGGAATACTCATTCGGAGATGAGGTTGATTTCGGTGGTGTGCAGACTATATAGGCTGATGCTGGGAAACTGTTCAATCTCCTGGTGACAGGTTCTTCTGGTATCACTGATTCTTCGTATCTTAGCTCCCTCGCTACTTACTGATACTCTATAATGTGTATTCGGCAACAATCTCTCCGTTTTGTTCAAACACACCTGACAATGCCGGTTATCTGGAATATGAAGAGAGGGAACCGTTGGAAGATCAGATGGCAAACAATGGATATAAACAGTTAGCACATTTTCCCTTAAATAAATCGGTCATTTCCATACGGTTGAATTTTGGGATCTTAAAGGTGATTTGTAAGTATCTCTATGTCTGTAAAAAAACATCTTTCACAAATCCAATGTTGTGTCCCAATTATCATAAATCAAAGCTTTAATTTTTTTATGAATGGCTAATTTGCCCTGGTGGAGGTGCCGTGATTGTTTTCAGCATCACTGAACCGCATTTGATTTTCACTCTGCTTTGGAAAATATATAAACTAAATTGAAGTGGGTAGGTGATTGTGATAGTTTGATCGCCGGTGCCGCCGACATGCAGGACTCTGGTCGATTTCCGGCAAGGTTTCCTTAATTGCGGTTGCCTCACATTTCACAACTTCCGGGAAAATCCTTTTCTTCTTGCCAATAACTTGCAAAACATTTCATCTACTTCTAATTCGATTTTCTGGTAAACAAGGGCAAGATTTCATCCTGCATAGCACACAAACAATCGCAATTTTAAAATTGACCGTGGTCTGTCAAATGGTCCACGCTCTCACAAACCACGACACCCCTAAAATCCGTGCATCCCGTGACCTTTCTTTCGACCTCGCCTCCTCACTTAAAATTCAGCTCGTGGATAATATTGTTGATGGGTTCGAGTCCTCATTCCGAGCCGTGGTTATCGAGTTACTTCCTTTAGTAGGCCACGTGTGCGGGTTAACCCAATAACGCGCGACGCGCAGCCCCTCGCGGGCCCCGCAGCCATAGCGCCCCCCCCCCCTCGCCCCCCCCCCCCCGACCGCGATCCCGTGTTCTTCGTCAACGTGATTTAATATTAATTAGTATGTCAGCCATAAAGGTCATGACGTCACATGGGCTCCACTCGGAGCCGAATCGGGATGGTCACTGGCCGCCCGCCGGCCGTCCCCGTCGGCCACGGTTTTCAATTCGAATCAATTCTCTCGGATCGCCAATGAATTGTTGTGCAGCTGGTTCGATCGCATGTGCGAGCTGCCGCCCCATTCACGCCGGCTCCAGCCAACATGCGTCGGAAAGCCATGGCACCCTATCGACGTCACTGAATTAATCAACACGTTGTACTAATTAAATAAATAAATCAAGATCTAATTATTATTTTATAAGCGACTCGCTGCTCCAACTCTTTCAGCATCGCACAGTTTATTAATTAGACCTATATATACGATCGTCATCGCCCGTAAGATGGTCGTTGCGAAATAATTCATCTATGGGAGGTTAATGCATTAAAAGCGGGCAATCGTAGAGACTGACGCCGGGTCGGCAGGAAGGAGCCAGGCAGGCCGAGGCCGGTGCCGAGGTGAATGGAGTGGAGCCGGTGCCAGGCGAGTGCACTATGGCTCGCTGGAGTGAATGAGTTAGGTATCGAACGGTGCGCAATAGAAGAGTGAATGAATATTCCCATCTAGGCCATCCGTGCATGCGAGCTGAGTGGCGTTAGCGTGCACCTACCGGCACTTCTACCGGCCTCGTCGACGTTGGCGTCGCTGGCGTCGTTGTCGTTGTCGTTGGCGTTGTCGTTATCGTTGGCGTTAGCGTTGGCGTTGACGTTGGCCACGATCCGTGATCCGTGATCCTGTTACTGGACAACTTATACACAAAGCATCATCTTTCACCTGCCCTACATGCACTTGCATATTATATCCGAATCGTGATACGGTTTAAGTTTTAATTGGGATTGTATGTATGTGTTGGTTTCACGAGGACAAACTTCTTGTTTACAATCAATCGTGACCGACATCGTTATTTCACACATAAACTTTATATTATTGTAAAATTCCTTTCGGGATCCATGTGAATTTATAAGCAATTATCGAAGAGCAATGGTATCATCGGGAAAGTGATCGACTCGCTTGGTTATTTATATTTCTGCGTGTTCATTCTGAAAATTATTTGATAGAAAATTATTTCTGTGAAGTTTTCAAGTCAATGCGGATATATTATTTGTGTTATCATTTATCCAGCTAGAAATAAGTACTTTCTCTTAATTTTTGTGTAAACCAAAAACATGTACATCTAGGCGAACGCTAAACAAACAATTCAAATCGTATATTTTAAATAGCAAATTAACAATATGCTCATGTGCTATTGTATAAATGATCCATGCGAGTATATTACTACTATTAAGTTATTGCTCTACAGTAAATTTTCTCTGTGGTCTTCGATGAAAATTTCAACATTTTCAATTTTTCGTTTCGCTAATAATTAATCAACAGACAACCCATCATAGGTAGGCACAGATCAGAGCGACAAACGGGCCCTACGGCTGTTATCAGAGGGATCTACATCTTTGACACAGATCCATAACCAGAAACTTGCCCATTTCGCCATGACATCAAAACTTATCAAGAACAATAGTACGCGATTATAGCCGAGACTGTTTCGGTAGATTGGTATCGTTTTGGACCGGGGCTGAACTGGGAGGGGATCAATCTTGTGCTCGGATCATAACTCGGTACTGTTTGGGTGGCACTCGGGACTCGGGACTCGGGACTCTGCGATGGGTTGAAAGTAGAGCGAGCGAGCGAACCCCGTATATTGATCGGGGTGCTCATGGAGTCGGAGCAGCTCCCCGCGAGGCGGCGCGCGCGTCGCCAAAACGCGCCGCGAACGCGAGCCGAGCGCCACCATGTGCCCCAATGCCCGCCCGCCCGCCGCCCGCTGGGTGCCCACCGGGTGCCCGCCCGATCCTTCATCCTCCAGCCTCGTGACACTATTGCAATACGATCACATCGATTGATCGTGACAAGTCGATGCCATGGGATGCAAAACAATGGCTTTATCGCGTGTCTAAACTGTTTCAAGAACCCCCTCTGCAGCGAGTGTTCACCTTCCGAAATGACTACGTCTCCATTCATTGACAGCCGATTTCAAAACTTTAAGCTTTGTTGTAGTGTAACTTTACACTTCGATCCGCTGTGATGTAAGATGCACTACATCTCAGCGATATTTTATATCCTCCATGAGAGGCGACATCAATTTTTCCGTGGCATGATTTATTTTTGAAACGAGTTTTATGAATGAACTTATAGGTTCGCCTTGCGGCAGTTCTGTGAAAACTGAAAATTATATGGCAGATAGGTACCTATATATAACATGCATGCCATTTCCCACTTGGTTCGGGTGGCTTGTTAGGCGCCTGGCGCCCTGGTGTTTGCCAGCGGCTTCAGAAGGCTGCTGCCGAGTACCACGGCTAAGACTGTTATTGTTGACAATAAACAGGCCCCTGGTGAACTGCCATTGTCGTACTCTAAGAGGTATTCTGTGTTAACGATGAGCTACCGTGGAAAGCGCCTCGACGCTGCACGCTGCACGCTGCACACTGTTCCGCAAGCACTCAACGTTGAACACAGAATTATAATACAGAACATACGTATACATAATAATATACTTGTCTGCCACTGGTGCGTCGACTTTGTCCTAAGAAAAGGTCAAGAGCTTTCAAGTCCAACTATCTGTTCAACTATAGTTACTGTCTTTTGTCTACAGGACATTGTGCTGGCCACTATCCCATCGCCGCTGGCTAAAAAATTCGGATTTTAGTTTCGTGCATTTTCTTCATCTGGAAAAATGCCCTGCTAATATCGAAACATTTGAAGGAGACTTTGAAAGTTGGCATTTGAATTCGTGTTCCCAGAAATAATCTTTATGATCACACAAAGACCCCACACTGGCTCATGCAACACATTTCGCCGGAAAATCTCTTATGCAATGCAATTATTATTTTTCGGAATTGTTGTTCTTGTCGTAAATGGCCCGGAAAACGAAGTTTTCTGAAAATCGCTCGGAAAAAATATTTTTCGTAATTCGGTAAGGCCAGAAAGTATCTTGGCGAAATGATGATCGGTAATCACAAACGATTGATTGATCAAATTGAACAGAAATCAAATGAAGCTAATTGGTGACCTGCGCTCATTTGCGTTGTGACGTAAGATTTATCTCTCTTCATCTCTCCATGTACAATTGGCTTATTGCCTGGCAAGGTCGTTTTAATTTACTTCTAAATAGTCTTTATTGGTGGCATTGCTCTTTGATCTAATTGTCCACTCTGCCGTTTGGAACAACGTCCCGGTGTCATTTCAGTCCGCAGTCCGCACTTGCATTTCATGTTGCGAACAACTTTTATAGCCCAAGTCTAGTTACTCTGATAAGAATATGGTTATTCTTGTCGCACTCGCATGCTATCGCGCTCCCCTCGACTCCAAGGTGAAAATGCAACCGCCGAAAATTTCACGAGCACCGCGACTAATTTGTTTATTATCTCTCCTCTGAATAGACCGAAAAAGCTTCGGGGCACACGAGTAACATCATGAATCTCTCTCGGGTAAAATTATCTTCATTCAGTTGCCTCGTCCATGAACGGAAGTATAACGTCTGCCCGATATCCCTGCTAGGGCTAAGCCCCCATTGACTCCTCCAGCTGGAAAGGTGGAGGCGCCAGGTTCAAGCGGCGGCCAGTCCATCTGTCTCCTCGCTTTACAGAGATTTGCCAGGGTGCGAACGCGATGCAGCAACGGTTGCCGTCCGATGCCGCTTGCTCATCCCGCAGCAGCCGCGATCTAGGTCAGATAGTTGCGGATGTTGAGGCTTTCTCTAGGTCTACATTGACGTCAGCACTAGCCTCGCAGAGTCGCGCTAGCAGGGAAGCGGCTAGCGGCAGCTTCGCGGTTGGCCCTATCGATAGGATAGGAATGCTATTAGGGAACCGGATGGGGAGAAATCTTTCATAACACGAGATTGATTCATTAGAAAAGATTAAATGAAGTCGGAAATAGACGACATTGTGCTTCGATGTGGCGTGGCCTATATGTTATCCTATCCTAAATATGATATGCAGCATCTCCGGTCGAATGAGCTATGCTCATCGCTGAACCATTTTGCAGATGTGTTTCTCTATGTGGTTTAAAGCGGAGACAAAAAAAAGCCGCAAGAAAATATTACAACTTTCAACTAGAGTCGCTATACTTGAAAACGTATAGCACATGTCATTTATTTACGCTGAAAATCTAAGACAGTGCTTGTTTCCTGATTGATTAATCTTCACCATCATTACGCTGAGACTGAAGACCAAAAGCTGAATTGCACATGCTGTCTGAAACACACTACGAGCAGTTTGGCCCCGTGCTACGCAAGTGGGGTGTATAGTCGCCATCATGCAACCAAAGATATTTTATGTCCAGCCGATCGGCATCGAGTAAAATTGTATCTTCCCTGCCCTTGTAATATTTAATAATGACTAATCACTGTAACTGGTAATTTGTAGAGTATAAGGAAGACATGTGCTTACTGTTAAAATACCTATAACTTAACTCCTATGGGCCGGTTTGACAATTATCCGGTTAAGTGTTATCTGCCAGCTAAGTTTATTTCCTCCCAGGTCACAGCCAATCAAATACCTCTATTTTAATTTTAACTGACTGTTAACACTTTAACTGGACATCGTAAAACAGGCTCCTAGTAAATGACGGTTGTGGCTAGTAAACTCTCAGGAATCCGCCAATACTCTGCCAACGTTTTCGATATCCACATGGTCTGAATTTAGTAAACCCAATATTCTCCGGCCGTTGGGTGTTGTTGGGTGTTGTTGGCCATGTTGTTGACCTCGGCCCTCTGTGTGGTTTCAGTGTGCAACTTCGTGGTGCATGACCGCTGTCTCAAGACCGTGGTGTCCCCGTGCTCGAGCATCGCTGCCAGTCTCATCAAGGTAACAACAACAACCCTCCTCGCGCTCCTTTCCCTTTCTTTTGATGGGAATCGGGAACCATTCTCTCCGTTTCCGTATGGAGAACCTTCAGTGTAGCCTTCTTTGGGGAATTACCAATTGCCGCGTTTTGGTACCCTGGGATAATGATACAGAGATTATCCTAATCCTGTTCTGGAATCATTACCCATCGACTCGTTACCTTTGGCAAACTGTTATCCATCTCTCCCGAATGAGTCTGGACTTGTGTACCGATTACCGACCCTGCTGAAGGAATGGGTCCCCCTGCAGAGAGCCATCTCAAAAGTACCGACCCTCAAGTTGAGGAGCCTGACATTCAAAGGCTGTAAGCAGTCTGATCCTTTCAATCCCAAGGTAATCGGCCCACGCCCACGCGTCTGCATTTAGATCAGGAAGAAGTCGATCTATTTCTGTTCGCGCCGGTTTCTAGCTAGACTAGTTCCTGTTGGGTCAAATCCGGGCTAACTATAGACTAGTTTATAGAAGTATAGATGGTGCAGCTCCAGCAGGGGGCAATAAAATGTGGTACAAATTAGGGGATATTCTACTGCTTAATTAAATAAACACCCTGGCAGAAGGACATGTCCAATCCAAACATGAACTCAATATCTGCTGTGTTTGTTTGGGAAATAATGCGCGCGAACCATAAACAATGCAATGTATGAGAATCGAGGGCTGGCAATGTGTCTGGGTTGAGAAGCGAACATCACACCCCATGGCTTGTCATCGCGGGGGTGGGATAGTAACCTTGGAAAAGCGAATGTGATGTATATTATCTTTCTGAAACAATATATACATTTCGAAGTTTCCAACAACCCTGCTGAGATGTAATAGGGTACACTAAATGAAATTATCTTCTGTAATCGCGCTTTGTGAATGTTTGGATTCAATGAATGGTAGAATTGATAGCGATAGAGAATTGATAGCAAATGACGAAATTCAGACCCGTGAGATGAAGTTGAAGACACAGCGTCGGTAGAACCAAGTGACGCGCATCCACGCACCCTTATCGGCCACTACTCGAAACGCATCCATCATTCAAGTTTCCTTCGCGACACGCCGGGCTTCCACCAAGAGACATTTTAATTTATTGCCCTCACCGCAGCCCCTTGTCCAAAAGCTCAGCGAGTTGTTCGCAGCCCTTGCCCCGGTCGCTATCGCCCTATAATCCCTCTCCGCGATTCACACATCTTCGCACCAACGTCATCTTGATACGGCCGCGTCGCGCTGCGTCACGCTATACTCGATCATGCTCTCGTCGCTGGCGATCTGTGGGCCGCGGCTTCTTGGCCCATGCTGCTGCCAACGTCGCCGACGCTGCCGACGCTGCCGACGCTGCCGACGCTGCCGACGCCGTGATGCTGGACACAGCGGAGGCGGCCCTAAAGTGCGCCCTCTTTGCGATCGCGAGATGCCCGTCGGGGGTGGTGACGGGGGAGGAGGGTAGGCTACATACAGGATCCGCGAGCGTGGCGCACGATAGTGAGTGTGCGAGTGTGACCCTCGCCCCTTCTCCGTCCAGCCTGGTCGTCGCTCGTATGGCGCGTGCTCTCTCTGCACCCCGCGTCGCTCCGCGCGGCGTCTCTCTCTCTCTTTGCGTTGCCTCGCCCCATCGATCGCTGGCATCAGCCAGGGTTGCCATAGAGATGGATACCGCAGTGGCAATGCATACGCACTCGCACTCTTCTGCACTCGCTGATGGATCGCCAACGAATCATTGTTGCGGAATTTTACAAAATTATTTTCTCTCAAATCTCGATGCGTTGGTCGATGATGCGACTCCTGTAGACTGCGTCGTCTAAGACGGCGTCACGTGGTTGGCGACGTCGACGAAGAGGTGGCTGCCAGGAGGACGATGGAAGAGGTTAGAGGTCGAACCTTGAGTGATGGAGCGATCGCGGCTCTGCTGATGGCGAGACGGATGGCGTTTGCTGAGAGTGATACTGATGAGATGACCTTAATCCTTGTTTGAACATTTGAAACCCGCTCAGAAAGAGGGAGATGAGAGTTGGGAGATGAAAGTAAATACTTGTTTGGTCAGATGGGATTCGCGGTCATTTCCACGCCCTATGGCTCCACACTCCATTTCTCGTTAAGAAGGAGAGTGGATTTACATCTTCCTCGAAGACCTGCATGCTGCTGGACGCTAAGAGTTTCAAAACTGCTCATAGAGCATTCTATCCAGCTCAAGACGTGGCTTGTTCTCTTTTATAATCTTATTTAAATTACGAAAGCTCGTGTCTTGCAGCAGTGGGTACTGGGTCATTGAGGAAGATGCAAATCCACTCTCCTTCTTAGCGTGAAATGCAGTATAGTATACATGGTTCAATTGGCGTTCGAGAATGCGCCGTGGCGAGCGTATACATATCCAATGGCAATGGGGCAAATGCGCCGCGACGCATCTCAGCGGTGGCGGCGGCGGCCATCAACAGCGTCGCGTGTCAGGCGTTCATAACGCACGCCGCGGCGGCGAGCCGACGTGATAAGAATGTGCCAGTGCCCCAGTTTGGCGCCGTTAACGCATCACGCATCACGCGCTCACGTGGTAGCCTGGAGCTTGCTTTTGGGAATTTGTCCTGCTAAAAGCTCTTGACAAAATTTTAATCATACTAAAAATTAATCAACGTATTGCTGCATCAATATTTTAACGTTTAATTATTTTGAGCATGGCTCTCTCAGGACTTTATTTTTCCTACAGATAAGCCCGTCGACCCCTACCACCCACCCCATACCTGCATGATGCATCATTCATTAATTCGGTTCGGTATTGCTTAAAAATGAACAACTACCGGCAAGTTGTTTTTGAATAATGCCATATTAGAATATATTCCATTGGGACCAATCCTTTCGATACATCACAGTATCGTATTAAATAAAGGGTTTGTATAAGTACGACGCTTCGTCGCTTGTTGATTTGTCGTAGCTCGTACTCGTAGTGAATCAAAGACGATACTTGCGTCTGCTTTTCCCCTGGAATTTCATTGGAAAATTTGTTTAGGAAATCTACTTTGTCCATTCGAAAAATATCTACTTCACAAGTCCAAAGAACCTTGTCCCCCAAACCACACATGACCTGTCTCCCTGCCCCCTGACCCGTGGTTCCCATTCTCCAACGCCAATGGTTCCATGCCCCTGGTTCTGTCTCTCAGCATCACGTTATCACGCGTGCTGACCCTGCGCCCTGTGTTGCAGAATCCCGTGGCGCACTGTTGGTCGGAGCAGACGCACCACAAGCGCAAGTTCTGCAACGTATGTCGGAAGAGACTCGAAGACAGCTTGTCCATCCACTGCGAGAGTAAGTAGGCCACCCGCAGCACACACTCGTGTCACTCCGCACTCGCTCAAGAGCCAATTCTCAGCGGTGCGTGCCGCGACAGATGCTGATGATAGTAATGAAAAGCTCTCGACAGACGCGTATATCCATAGGGGCAGGCAGGGCTCATCCCATCAACTGGGGGTGATTGCAACTGCATTTTATGTGTGCCGAGGGACAAGGACACCGCAAATCTGAAATGTTGCTGATGTGCAATCTGCACTTCCATTCTAATGAGCACAGCTTAAAGGTGTGATCTATGCGTGTATCTATCAGAAACCTACAAATGATTAGAATTAGGGTTCCCATTGCGCAGGCAAAGGCAATTCCAGAGATAAAAAACGTGCTTTATTATTATTGTTACAAACTAAAATGTATCCAACCCCAAAACTCTGCTACTCTAGCTTTGATTTTTTGGTCATAGGTAGTTTACCTAACTGACAAATTGAGTGTGCCTATGCACCATGCATGCACGTGATGTCACAGTCTCTCCCTGCCCTTATGATATATATTTCCAAAAAAAAAAAAAAAAAACACGATGAAGATATCTCCACACTGATACTTTACAACAAAAGTTTCTGGTACACAACAAACTTTATTCACTACATAACACTTTAACCTGCAACCTAAAATAAGGCCCTGAAAATAAGGCCACGCTTGCAAATCAGCTATAAACATCACAGAGTACACCCTGCTAACAGAGTGGTGCACACATTGATGTTTTTCAGTATGCGACTACTTTGTGCATGCGGACTGCCAAGACTTTGCGGTTGCGGACTGCAAGGAGAACGCTACATACCTGCCCGGCAAGGAGCTGTCCAACGTGCACCACCAGCACCACTGGCGCGAGGGCAACCTGCCCAACAACTCCAAGTGCGCACTCTGCAAGAAGACCTGCTGGTCGGCCGAATGCCTTGCCGGATATCGCTGCGAGTGGTGCGGCATGACGGTAAGCTCCATGAGCGCTATGTAGGCAGCGTCGACCATTACCAGCAAGCCATTGGTTTTGTGTAGAAGGATCTAAGACATTACTTCGTGGTTGATTATTTGGAATGAAGATTCACATCGAAATATTTAAAGAACCATTTACCACTTAAAATTAACTTTTACCATCGATGAGGAAGATCTAGTAATGAACAGTAAAAAACCTTTGAACAGTAAAAAAAACCTCTTGAGTCTACGGCCATCCTACGGCCAATTTAGTGAGCGCTATGATAGGAGTCAGGTAGCTTTCGTTCCACAACAAAAGTTCAATAACACCCAAACAAGAGAACCGAACCTGACGTCAGCATCGCTCTCGCTCTTTTGCAGTCTCACGCTGTTTGCCACAAGAACATCCCAGGCGAGTGCACGTTTGGCAACCTGGAGCCCATCTACCTCCCGCCACACGCCGTCAGCATTCCGCGCACCGAGGTGCCGATGGAAGCCATCATCGGGGTACAGGTCCGCCGCTGTCGAGACACCATGTCCCGTGAGTACCTCCACCCACGGCCAGGCTTGCTTGTCTTACAAAGCGCTTTCTGCGCTTGCTCTTCGATGTCTTTTATTAGGGTTCTAAGAAAATATGGCTGCCCACAGGTCTTTGTTTTAGTTCTTATTACCTTGTCTGGGGAAATGCTTTATGTGAGTGTTATAATAAATATTATCCATACACTTGCCTCGTGCTGTGTTTAATAGTAAAAGACTAACAGTTTTCTGAAAGTAGAAGAAGAATTTCTTTGTCGGGAAAGATCTTGCAACTGCAGGTCACCTGATGCTTTGAATTATAGGACTGTTCGATAGATATACGAAGGTATAGCGAATTTAGATTTCATGTGCTCATCAAGCAATATAATTATTCTACTTTCAACCGCGGCATGTCATCTTGAACAAAATCTTTTGAATGCTGATGTTACTAGTAGGTACCTATGTACCTATCTATACCTACGAATTAAAGGTCTGCCTATCAGCTCACTATTGGTTGATAATTTAGGTACAAACCTATACTAATACTATTGTATGGTTCTTGTCTGCAACATTGCATTGTTGTTGTCTTGTGTCATGAGTAGTTTGCTGTGCCCACTGCACGCTTACTCCTGAATGCATCAGCTGGTGCATTCACACGCATTTTTGTTGCCACTAGCATTTTTTTTAAATTATAATTAGTATTCACCTGATAGCCCTCTTAATTCATGCATGGTTTTTAGTGTGATGATTTTCATGATTGAGTTGATCCCATATTCATTCTATATTTTTATTTAATTTTGGTACTTATACCATAGTTGCACATTTGTTTGCCATCATAATGTATTTCTGGATTCAATCAAGAATTCAGAAAAAAATAGTTAATCCATTCACGAATATTAACTTCGCTCTTAACTTTGCTCTTAACAAGCTTGTTAATCTTTTGATTTCACTCTGTTGCTATATATACCTCATCTTAAATGATTCGTAGAAAACATTTTTTCCAAAAATGTCCTTGTGAAAGTATACAAACACGTGTGCATCTACGGTAGAGTCCTATTCAATATTAATGGAGTGTTTCATCCGAATGTTTTTTTCCCCTCTTTGGTGTAGTTTGTCCTTTGGCCCACTGACCGCATAGGTGCAGATACCGAGCGTCCACCTTTCGATAACCTTGCCGAGTTTTGCCATTTTGCAGGCTGCGATGAACATGATCATGATAGTAATGGGAGCCGGGTGTCAGCAGTCTTACGACGGCTGTCTCTAGTTTTGCCCCGCAGCTGCCACGGAAATTGTCACACCTCACCTCCTTACATCAGAGGTACATAAAGCCTGTCCAAGACTAACTATAACCTTACGTTGCATCGAAGTGTACCCTGCATATCCGCGTAAACGCTGCTCGCTAGTTGGTCTGCGGCAACGTCGCCTCCTACTTCCCCTCGGCGCATTGTGATTGGGCCGTTCTGGTGAAATGTGTCCGCATGGATGTAAACTGTGTCTCGAGAGAAAAGCGATGGTAGGCTCGTGCGTCTCTGTACCCGACTTCTCGTCTCGGTGGATGATAACAACTGCTAGAGCTGCTCTTGTCCCTTGACGATCACACGCTGCTTAGATGTCCGTGGTGAAGGGGTGGAATATTGGTGGGACATTTCCAGCTTATATATTGCACAGCATCAAATCTGTTAGTTTCTTCAGGCATTCTTTGTGCTTCCCTACTTGGTAGCTCTTAATATTATGCTCCTTTCTGAGCGCACCTTTATCAATACTGTGTTTTTCTTTTTCTCATTTGAATTTGACCCAGCAAAGTGATCTTTTTCAAATCATCACGCTTGTGTAGTTTTGCTTTTACTGAAGAATTCATCACAAATCTGACGACATAACATGTCATGTCATGTCATAACTGGATTGCTCTGCTGCTCTAGGGTTGCTTGTTTTTGTGCTTTTAATATGCATGTTTTAGGTGCATGTGTGTGCCTATGCTTTGCTCCTAATTGCTGTACTGTAGCTTTGGTGCTTTACATGGTGTATCCCTGACTGTATTTTATGGTGAGTTACTGACAGCAAAAATCATCGCTGTCTCCTATTTTAGAAAAGATCAAGCCGTAAGCTTCTTTCTTGTTGACCATGTATATTTATTTGTCATTATATATATTTTGTTGTATGGAGGAATTAACTTGTCGTCTGGTTTGGCAAGTGCGTCGAAGTGTTGACGTGTTCAATCTTCCCCGCAGCTCGCAGCATATCGGAGGAGTTCAGCAGTGGGGACCAGCGCAGCCGAGACAATGAGGACTTCCAGCAGCACAAGGGGGACAAGGCCAAGGACAAGGAGAAGGAAGAACGTGATGAAGGTACCTATGCTCCTGGCCCGAATCGCAATGCTATTCTTTGACAAAGATGATATGTTCCTACCTACCTAATTTCATATTTCTGTTAAATTGATTGATAATTAAGTTAAATATAATCCAAAAAAAAATTAATAATAAACTTCAGATTTTTTTAAAGTTTTAGGATTTCTTATGATTTTTTATTTATATGTATTCTAAATTTATAAATTTTCTCATTTCTTTCCTTCATATTTTCAAATGGAAACTAGGAACAAAGGTATCTTAATGATAAGTATGCCCCGGACGCCGAAATAAGAGGGCGCCAAAAAAGGAAAGAATCAAGAGTAAAAAAAGAAATTGTGAAAGAAAATTGAAACAGGAAAAATATCACAGAATAAAAACTTATGTGTTGGCATCAAGTTATGTGGATGATGATCCTCATAACTTAATAAATTAACTCCTTGCATTTGAGTGTACTTTATCTATTTTAGTTTACCTCTTCCTAACTCGTAACTGAGACAATTATTTTTCTGCCGCAGAAATGATCAAAGTCTACGATGGCAACAGCTCTTTTCGGAGACGAATCTTTCGCGTGCTGACGATATCAAGACAAGTGAATATGGAACAGCTGTTGACGGGTGCATTGCGAGCATTCCACATCACCAAGGACCCAGGTTCGGAAATAACGTTTAGACCAATCGTCATCAAATGTAAGACGGAAAAAATTTGTCTGAAAGGAACGATATTCTGAAAACTCTATTTCCTTCCGCAGTGAACTTTTACTTAACGGATTTGTACGCGACAGAGGAGGCCAGCGGAGGAAAGGAGGTCAAGTTAGCAGACCCACTGCCAGTTTTAAGTCTCCATCGGAAAGAGGGTAAACGACCGGCCGTATACTTACGCTTCAGGTGAGAACGAACTGTCATGCATTGAATGTATTAAAGATTTACCCTGACAATTCACTTTGTTTTAACCATTCCATTGTACCGGTATGATTGCAGCTTGTAAGGAATATGACTGGTTTGTTTTGCTGAATTACAGGGATCAAGACAACGACAGCGGGGTGGTTCGGGTTTACCCGGGCAAACTGCAAGTCTCGGAGGCCTATTGCAATGTACCTGTAGACCCAGAGGTCACCATCGCGGATCTCATCAAGGCCGCGCTAGCTCAGTTTGGACTTGAAAACTCCAAATGCGAGGATTATCGGCTCAGTGAAATTCTACTCGATCGTGGAGGTAAGAACTTGTACCCTGTGCTTCACTCGGTTATGTTTTGCAGAGTGAGACATTGCTGTTAATCTTAAGACAAAGAAAAACTCAAAGTTGTATTTTTTATAGTTATCAGAGTTTCGATAAGAAAATCTATTAACTCGTTTTAGATTACCGTTGTTTACCGTTGACGTTGTTTACCCAGTCCAAATTAAATCTTGAATTTTTTTTGCTGTTTGATAATTGGTAAAACTATCTTTATCTTTGTTTTTTGTAGTCACGGAGCGAGTGCTGTCGTGGAACGAAAGGCCTTGGGACATCGTGAAACAGCTGGGGCGGGACTCAATTCGGCAAATGGAGCTGATGCGGTTTTACCTGCAGCTCAAGCAAGACCCTCACGGGCCAAACCTGGCCCTGTTCGTCGGCAACCTGCCGCCGAACCTCTCGCAGCGCAACTACGAGAACATGCTCATGGAGTTCTTGGGGCTAGGTAAGCGTCTGCGGCACACTTTTAGCCAGGACTGGGTGACTGAGACAGGGATGAAGGCTATCTGTGTAATAACAGCCAGAAAATAAATCGGAGTTAGATTTGTATTACTTTCCCTCATTTATATGTTATAGGTAGGTATGTCATTAATATTTTCCCCTGATTTCAGATAACAAATTTTCGTCAATTGGTCCGATCTACTATGAGTATGGCTCTATGGTGATTATTTACGAGGATTCAAATCGAGCTGTAAGAGCACTGTACGCCTTAAGAGAGTCTCGCCACGAAGATAAGCCTCTATTAGGTTGGTGCACAAGACTACCCATTTATTTGCTTAATGACCTGCTAAGAATCATGATTAATTGATGAGCATAGCGAGCAATGCAAGCGGAGCGAAATCTTCAATTACACTATCCCCCAAAAAAATTACTTGTTTACTATATTATGTAAGTACCTATTATATTATTATTATATATATATATATATATATATATATATATATATATATATATATTTTTTTTTTTTTTTGTGTTTGACCGTGTTGTACTGTCCAAACGCCTGCTCCGATTTTGACAAAATTTCCACAAGACCTACCTTTTTCTCAACGTGGCTCTGCGTGCTTGGGAAAGGTTGGTTTAGAACTTTTTAATAAATCGATTCTCTCAAAATTTTGAATCTTTGTAAGACTTTCTTATATAATATGTTAATAGCATGAGATAACGCGTGAATGATATGACTTTATCAGTTCTTGCGCGGATGACATGAGATGTCAATTTTTGGAAAATTGTGGTCTAGCCACCTTGGTAGCTCTATGTCTTATGGATAAAGATGGCTGGGAAGTTATTTTTTTGTACTCCACGCTGCTAGGTTGTGCTGAAGATTGTCACTGTGAAATCCAATGCTACAAGGAGGGAGTGTCCCGTTTTATAATTGTTAAGGTATTTGGTTCTGCCACAGTGTTTCAAAATTGAAATGCGCCACTTTGATTTTTTTAAATTAAGTTGTTCATCACTCACCATCTTAATATTTATCCGCTACCGCCAGCTACTCTCATCGTCTATGCAACAAAAATTGTATGTGAAGCCCTAGTTAGTGCTAACGATGTAAACCAGCTAACTCTGCTCTCTCAATTTTCATGTTTATAACTTTAAAATGCTAAGGATTACTATCAGATGCCATACCTTTACTTACGTTGACACTTAAGAAGTTACTAAGTTAACAATCTACTGCTGGCAAAGTAACAAATAAGAAAATATGTCGACATGCACTAAAGCGGCGGTCTGTTTTGCAGTGATGCTGCTGCCGAACATCGAGCCAAGCACTGTCCCCGCTGGCGTGCAACCGCTGCTGGTGTTCGTCAACGTCAAGTCGGGCGGGTGCCAAGGGCTGGAGCTCATCTCCAGCTTCCGCAAGCTGCTCAACCCCTATCAGGTGTTCGATCTCGACAACGGGGGACCACTGCCAGGGTAAAGGCTAACGCAATTCACTTCAAGAACTATTGTTACACTATCAGGACCGTACTAAAAAGTGGTACGTAGTGGAGTACGACGTGGTTTAACCTAGATTTCAGTTTTGAGAAAAAAGTTAACAGAATATTTGAGTACAAATGTGTGCTGCAGTACTGTGTCAATTTATTGAAATTCGTTCTACTTGAACTAAATTAACGTTTAAGTTGTTATTATTTTCTCTTTATTAAAACTTACTGAACAATGGCAGGCCAAATGAACACATTTGACTCTGTCTTGATAATGAATCTCAAGTTTTTTTTATATTTTCTTTCATTAGATTTTGCGTTTAATCAGTCATGGGTAACTAAAATATATAATCCTCACAATTTATGTTGTTGATATCGTCAACAAATAACTATCAGAGAATAAATCAGGGATTGGAACCGGAACCGGAACCCAGAACTGTTTGGAACCGTTTGAAATCTGGAACCGTAACCAGAACCGTAACCCCAACACAAAAAATAGTAAGAACTGGAACCGAAATAAATAGTTACGGTTCTGTTTCGGTTCCAGAAGGTTCTTTTCGGTTCCAAACTTGGCCGACTTTCTCATTTTTATGCCACACTTACTTAATTTTTTCAAGATTTGATATGATAATTATTGTAAAACTTCAAAATTTCTGTTGATTTTATTTGTAAAAAAAAGGTATTTGGACGTGTTCTTCAGGCTTAGAGTGAGTCGCCAGCTGTTCGTCTCTCCCAAGCTTATATAACGCGTGATTTTAGCTGATACCAGCACCACACTTGAGGGATATTTTTTGTATTTACGTTCGTATAATCAGCTTTTCATTTAGAAGTTAAAATAAGATGGTATTTCTTGATAGCCAGAAAAATCTGGATTTCTGTGCCTGCTGGCAATCTGAATTCAGAGATATGGGGAAGGAATTAGCTGCTATGCAATTTCGTGTGAAAATTTTTCCGAATTTATATTTGAAAACATTCGCGAGAGAGAGTGAGAAACGTAGCACGCTCAGCGACGCAGCAAAAATAATTTTGCAAAGCTTGTGGATTTCTTGAATGCTTCTGAATAAAATGCTTGTACATCTTGCCCTTCTAAAGCTTGAACCACAGATATAATAAGGTTACCCAGATTTACCACTTACTTACTAAAGCAGCTATGCAAAAGCCCACCGCCCGCAATAGTAGTTTCGCTGGCTGTCAAGGGATTGAGCCGCTGTTCACCTGTCATCAAGGTAACTGTAACCACCTGTGGAACAGTGGGTCCCTTGATTATATTGACTTTGGCCATGGCCTTGTAGATGAAGCCATCACTGTAACCATCTGAGGAACATTGGCTCCCTTGATTATAATCGACCTTGTGCCATGGCGTGGTAGATGATGTTAAAACAGATTGCCAATGCGACCCGGCGATTGCCGGCAAAATTACTAGCATCACATTTTTGCCGTGGTCACAGCTAGGTATGGTAGAATATTGAGTAACCTTATATTTGTGCTTTAACCGCAAGCACCGATCTAAGGTTAAAATAGTTTAACAGTAATTTTCACCCCTGGGTACAAATATATCGAATTTCACCTCGATTTTGAGTTTCACTTCATGAGGTTCGTTGAAACTTAGCTTGAGAGATTCCAACGTTGTTAAATAATACCACATAAACCTGACATTCATAGTTTCTTTCTCCAACCGCTCAGGCTGTACGTGTTCCGACACATCAAGGACTACAAAATCCTGGTGTGCGGCGGCGACGGCACCATCGGCTGGGTGCTGCAATGCCTGGACAACGTTGGGCAGGACAGCGAGTGTTCCTCTCCGGCATGTGCCATCGTGCCGCTCGGCACTGGCAACGACCTTGCGCGAGTGCTGCGGTGGGGTCCCGGGTACACGGGCGGAGAGGACCCGCTCAACCTGCTGCGAGACGTCATCGACGCCGAGGAGATCCGCCTGGATCGGTGGACAGTTGTGTTCCATCCGGAAGACAAGGTGGACGACCCCAATGGTGAGGGACACTTCTGCGGGATATTTGGAAACTAAAAAAATAAAGAGAACTGATAAGAGAAAAAGATTTCAGGTACTTTGGTCAAGGATCCTTTGCATTTCTATTGGTGGAAAGTGGAAACCAATATTGATGCTGCCAGTGCTACTATTCTGCCATAATTGATTGAATTTATATTTTTTATGTAACATTGTATTGCTCACGTTAGGTGCTGCGGATGGTGGCTTCGCACATTTCCATGCGCAATGTTTCATGTTTCATGTTTCATACATTATTCAGAAAGACTGTTTCCTGTTGTAGCTGGATGCACGAGTGAAGATAACACGTCGATATTCGTGATGAACAACTATTTCGGAATCGGTATCGACGCAGACCTCTGTCTGGACTTTCACAATGCGAGAGAAGAAAACCCCAACAAGTTCAACAGTCGGTAAATATTTCAAATTACTGTACACTTTCATTATTATATTCAAGTAAGACATTTTTTATTGTAAGTTTGTAAAGTTTGTTATTGTTTATTAACAACTTAAGATTGGATACACGAAAGCGTAAATCCGGTGGTTGCTAGCTATGTACATGAATTAATGACCTGCTTTCATTATTGTCTTTCAAAATCTTATATAATAATACATTACTTTGGTTATACAATAGTTCATCAATAATATAACATCTACCTATCCGTTTGAGTTACTCCTTTTCATAGCACGAATTCCATTCTGTGAACAACCTACAAAGAATTGTTGATGAGCGTAGCGAGCGAAGCGAGCGAAGCGAAATCATCAATTTCACTACTGCTAAAAAAAAAACACTTGTGTGTGTTTGTTTGTTTGTTTTTTTTTTGTATGTGTGTTTGCGCGCGCTCTACAGGCCAAACGCCTGCATCGATTGGGATGGAATTTTCAGGATGTCTATTTTTGTTCTCAACTTAGACCCCCTGCATTTTTTAAGAAAATCCTCCATTCCCTTCACTTTCAAAGCAAAAAAAAGAGAAATATTCGACAATTGGGCAAGTTTGGTAAAGTACGGAATTTTTTTTTAAAGTGTGTATTTTTTTTCAAATTTTCCCAATTTTGATTGTTGCCTTTAGAAACCATCGAAATCAAATCGAAACATCACACCAGATTTTTTTACTTGAAGTTGACTTCAAGATTTGACAGATATTAGAACTTTTGTCAATCGTTTTCAAGTTTTTGAAAGTAAGTCCACGGCAGAAATATATCTCCAACTTATAAAAACACTTGTGCATGAGTTACATGTATGTATTGCTATGTATGTCTATGTACATGCACATTGCTCAATGACCTCAAAATGAGCATGTTTCCGCTACCCGACAGCTCGGACAGAAACAAAGAAAGGTCAGAATCGTTTACATTTTCAAGTGATCAGAAATTTTGAGAAAGCAATGGTCCGGCTTGCTGCTCCATGATTATCATAGGCTTTTTGCCTCAATCTCTTTATGCGCTATATATAAACCGCTACGCTCATCTTCAACGCAACACAAATTGCGTTCGCCCTAGTAGGTTGAATAGCATTCTGGTTGTGGCTGCCCAGTTTCTGAAAGTATGTGGGAATGCTTTCCTCAGGCTGCACAACAAGGGGGTCTACGTGAAGATGGGGCTTCGCAAGATGGTCGGCCGAAAGATGTGCAAGGATCTTCACAAAGAGATTCGTCTAGAAGTGGACGGGCGGCTTGTCGAGCTGCCTCAAGTTGACGGAATCATTATCCTTAATATTCTAAGGTTTGTGTCGAGGCCTGAAATTGGATGTCAACTTGAACCGATTTTTTAAAATTAAAAACATTTCGACGTTAATTTCATGTTGGCGTCATTGAATTTGCTATCTGACATTTGGGGCTTTATTATAAATAATACATTTCAAGTTGGTACCTATGTGTCAATGCCTGAATTTGGATGTCAACTTGAACCGATTTGTTTAAATTAAAAACATTTGGGCGTTCATATAATGTTGGCGTCATTGAATTTGCTATCTGACATTTGGGGCTTTATTATAAATAATAAATTTCAAGTACTATATGGCTAGTGAAATTCAAAGAAATAAATGATAAATGGGAGTGCCAATTACTTACGTTAGCACCAAACACCAACAAGTCGTATTATGGGTTCCAGCTGGGGTTCCGGAGCCAATCCCTGGGGCCCGGAGAAAGAGGACCACTTTTCGAAGCCGAACCATTGGGATGGGATGCTGGAGGTGGTGGGGGTCACGGGGGTCGTGCACCTCGGACAGATCCAGTCGGGTCTGCGGTCGGCCATGCGAATTGCGCAGGGTGGCCACATCAAGATCCACCTCCACTCCGACATCCCTGTTCAGGTCGACGGAGAGCCGTGGGTACAAAGTCCCTGCGACGTTGTCATTCTCAAGTCGGCACTCAAGGTGAGCTGGCTGCTGCAGGAGACTGCAAGGATGTATGGTTGATTGCTAGTTCTAGTGAATTTATTTCTGTGATACTGCAGTCAGTTATATTGGATGATTTTTTGTAAAAAAAAAGAAAATTCTCTTCATCGAGAATAGTAGAATTTAGGATTTTGTTATTTTGTTATATTTCATTTGAGATTCATTTTTCTCCTAGATACTACCTATAGCTGCATCTATATGTAGAATACTTTACAATTTCTAACCCTTCTAACTAGATTTTTTAATGACTGCCAAAGGTTCTATGGTCATGGATTTGTTTTTCTTGCCCCTTTTCGACATTCAGAAATAAATTCTTGCCCTAGCGATGAGCCCTAGGTCCAAAATCCCCTGCAGACTACGTTTGTCTTGCCTAGTCAGCTTCCCAAAACCAGTGCCACTGCAGCGGCGTCCTCTGATCAGTCTTCACGAATTTACGATGTGTGTTATCCTGGAGAGTATCATACAGTTAAAGTGCCCTAAATAACATTAATAAATGAATAAACTAAACACTGAGCCTGTGCCCATTCCCTTGCGCCACCGAGGACTAATGTCCGTGATCCTCTTGCCTTCAGGCGACCATGCTGAAGAAAACTAAGATCAAGCGAAGGAACACAGAGCCTTCGATCCAGCCCGCCAATGGGGAAGGGGGCAAGAGCAGTGACGACTAACTTCTCCGCATCCCTCGCTCCCTGTGCATGCCCATGGACATCGCTTGCATGCCCCCGGACATCGCTCCCACCGATGTCGCAGACCACGCCAACAACTCTCCCTGCCTGCTTACTCGAGCCACCAACGACTCGATTTTATTTATATTTTTGTCTATGTGTTTGTCACCCATTTGTCAACGAGGTCCCCATTTATTAGCATCGATTGTCAGAATCTTCTCTTTCCTTTGCACTAATTTGTTTTTGCTCGTACCCTGCCCTGGCCGGCCCCCCCTTACACCTTCCTCGTCCGCTCCTAGGCCACGATGCTGAAGAAGATGAAGGGCAAGATGAAGCGGCGGAACACGGAGCCGGTGATGCTCGTCTCGCCCGGCGCGCACTTTGTTTTGCCGCCGCCGGACCCGGCTGCCAATCACAACAACGCGGTGTTCTGAAGCTCCGCCCACTCTCCAGCCCCCATTCCCCCGGGCGGACGCCGCCGGTGCCGCCGCAGCCGACCGCCACGCGGCACGGCCAACGACGCCGCCACGCCGCACAAACGCCAGCCTTGGAGCAACGTTACTTCCCGCTTGACAAAGAAACAGAGACGTAATTAGTGAATGTTTAATGGACGGAAACCCACGTCTGGGGCCAGCGCAAGCAAGATATGCTGGTTTTCATTGTTGTGAAACAATCAACTTTTTGTTAATATTTTTTAAATTCTAAATGAATGTGATTGCCAGTCATTTGAGTACATAGATAGATAGATCTCATATTCATAAGGGGGTCCGTCTGCGGCAGTATGAAACTCGAAGAAGAATTGACGGTGCCGGAAAATGCAGTATTACGTTGGCCAGAGGACAACAATTTGTGTGGCCGCAGGTGGCCTCTGATTCGACGTAACTAGTCATCTTAGTCCTTCGTTATTACCATGTGAGTGTGCGCGGTCTGCATATCGATGCGAAACGTGCAGCCGATATGTAAGGTATGGGTTCACACGAATGTTTTTGTCTATGAGTGAATGAATTTACGCTTAAATTTTGCATTTATGTTTCGTAGTATTGAATACTGTAATGATATAAATTACGTTAAAGTATGGTATTTTACCAAAACGTGTTGGTCACAAGCAGTATATATGGATACAATCTATATATTGCATCAGTTTGTTGAGGACATGTTGTCATATTGTATTGATACTATATTTTCTTGTTGACTATGAGAATAGGCTATCTTGCCTTTAAGAGTCAAAAAATCTAATAACATTTTATCTCATACCTACGTCATACCATACGAATTATCTTGTATGACGACATTCTAAGAATCGTTCAGAAGAGACACAAGTTGAAGTGTTCCTAGTCAACTTTTGCGACCATATGAACAATATGAAGCAAAGGCCAAGAAATGAAGGACTGAACAAATCAGCCCGAATGTGCCGACTGAAAAGAGACGCAGTGTGTATGCAATTGAATTCCTACCGAACTTCAATTGCTAAGGCAGCATGTTCTGTCAAGGGATGATATCCCTACAATCCTTTTCCAATCACGACAAATGAAGAGGAGGTCAGTTTTCGAATTACGCATCCGAAGATACTGTTTCACACGTGGGTATTAGTGTCTCATTGTATTACATTCCAAACGTATCCAAGAGAAATGTGGAAATTGTAATCTTGGTGACACCAGCGCTCGATTACTTTCGTCCTCTAACCGCGTGGGCTAGAAACGCCTTCCGCGATTGCGGCCATCCAATTCAGTGCTCCCGCACGTTGGTAGGATAACCCTCGAATCGTTCAAGTCAAACAAGAAAAGTATCATCTCACTGCTCTGTGCACGTGCAGCCGAAAGACAAACAAGGATTGGGAACTAAATAAAACTTGTAGGAAAATGTAAACTCCAGTCGTTCTAAGTAAAGCATCTTGTATGATGTGCCAGATATTGGCATGTACGAAATTGGCTGTAGGACCAATGTAGGGTTTGGGATTGTCGCATCAAAAAAAGTGGAAGCTGGCATTTATAAAATGCTGCGAGAACGAGAAGACACGATGTTGATGTTGAAAGACAAGCACCTTCCCATCGCATGGGAGGACTACTTAGGTGCCGACGTTGTGAATTGAGTGTTACAAGGGTACAAAGCTACCTTGAAAAGTGATTGCATGTGGAAAGTATTGACGCTGGAAGTCTGGATCTAGAAGTGTGCTTAGATTGATGTAATAATGTTAAAACTGAGAAATGGAAGATTCTTTCGGTGGCACGTGCCAGGTTTTGATTATACTGAAACAACGATCATGCCAACATCGTTTGGCACTCGGTAGTTCATGATCTATCTAGTCAACCCCAATTCCGAAAGTGAATGTAAAAACTAAAACGTGTTTGTTCTCTAATATTCATTTCCAGTTTTAAAGCTAAAAAAAAATGTGGGAGTCTGGGTCCTTACCGGAAGCGGACGCTAGCCTCCCTATTCTTAATCCGCCGTTCGAGCAAGGGGCTCAGTTGGTCACGAGTAGCCGTTCCGGTGCCAAGCTCGTGAACAATTCGCTCGTCTGGCGGATTGGCGAAGCTCTATGTTACAATTCGACCAAGCATTGTATCGCTGTTGCATTCTATTAGCTAACGTTAAATTATGCAATTGTACAATCTATACTAAAATTTAATGTGCTATGTTTTTTTGGAGTTGTCTCAACAAACAATTGCAGAGACTTGATTCAAAAGATCTCTCTGGACAGAGTATTGTCTGTTTGTGTTGTGCCATTTCCAAAAAATTATATGGTATTTACGCCTGCGTACTTACCTACGTCATCTTTTTGGAATGATGCAATACTTTTGCTAGAGTCTTTTGCAATAATAAGACTTCACTATATATGAATAAATATTATATGTATATGATGATTGTAACACATATAGTTCTATTATGAAAATTGTGGATATAGAAAAGTATTAAATGTAACTTCTAAAAGCATATTTTTGTTTATTTGAAATGACTGAATACAATATTTTCTCAGTTATGATTTTCTCCTTCAACCTAAACTACAGGTTAAGGACATGTCAAGACTTGCAGTGGTGTGTTGCTAGGTGTGGCAGGGCCCTGGTGCAAGATTTAAAGTTGGGCCCTCCTCCCCCACCCCTCTCCAGCCCTAGGAAAATCGGATTCCGTACAGGGGGCCAAATTTGTTCATTTTCGCCTCCACAAAATATCTCAGAAAAATTATTGCAAAGTAATTCCATTAACGTTATTGCTTACTTAGGTACTGTATAGTCAATAGTGTTCCCCTTCCAATTAAATTAGGATTTTCCGATAACTTAATAGTTATTGGAAAATCTTAATTTGGGAGGATAATGAAGATTTTGCTCTCAGTACTAGTCGAGACAGGTGGGACTGTGGCCATAACATATCATATCACTACCAGTAAATCAGTATTACTTGCCCTATTTGCCCAGGACTCAAAATCGACCCATGTGCAAATTGGTACAGACCATGCTACAGATACCTACATTTAAACGGCGGGTCAGTAGATCTTCTGTAATGAAAAGCAGTCTACGAAGGGGTATATTCTACAAAAAATTTGAAGAGTTATTGAAATCATGCGGTTTCTAGGGCCCTTGCGGCCAAATATCTTACCCATATTCGGTGGTTATTAAACCATGATCTCAACTTTGTCGTGAGGCGAATATCATGTGCCTTTCCGAACGAAAAATTGGGATGAAATCGTGCAATTTGACAGTTGAGAAAATCGGTTAATAAATTACGAGCTGTAATTTTCCTGGTAAAGATACTAATATGGTGTAATTAACAATTTTTCTAATTCCAAGAATTTTCCTCCATTTTATACTAAATTAGGGAGGGAAAATATATGAAGCCATTGTAGCTGTAATTATATCATCCCTTAAAGGCCATATCTCATCTCCTGTTCAGATTAAAGATTTTTACTTTTTATAACCATAATGGCAGAGGCAAAAAAAATCAAAATTTTTTGAGGCTGCAAACAGCATTTATTTGGAGTCCTCTATAATGTAATCGTGGGCTCTGGGAATCGTTTTTTTGGCCGTAATACACAGCTCCTGATGGTCCGCCCCTCTGACGTCACGGCGCTTCGGTCTGACTTGCTTGACGTTGACGGGTAGACTGTGGGAAACGGAATACGAATAGCACAGGAGTAAGGCGGGTTTTAGCCGAGTTTGGAGGCCTGTCATATTTTTATATTGGTAATATTATGTTGAAATTTTAACTACATAAGAATCACTATTATTTATATTACGTGTTAAAATTTCATAAAGATTTGATGGATATCTTCGTTATTGCAAAGGTTTGAAATGAGGGCGATTTCAATGCAAAGTCCATAAGACCTCACAATCTTTCCCACACCCTGGCATCGGCCTTCAAGCGAATACTCACGGCTCCAAGGGTCGCTCCTCCTACCTGGACTTGTCCATTACCTTCCCGAAGCACCGATTCGCTTCAAACTTTTGGTCTTGACTTTTGACAGCGATGACTTCGCAATATTAAAGTTTGGAATCGATATTACAATTTTCAAATTTTATTTTGACAAAACGCAGATACCATGGTTGAAAAAATTTTTTGTTTAATTTAATTTATTTATCGAGGTTGATTTTCTTAATTTTTAAATCACATTTTTAAATTCCCAGAAATTTCACAACATATACCGAGAATGGTGCCTCCCACTGAGGTAGATGGGTGGATGGGATTTAATGAGAAAATAAGGGACATAAGCTGTGTTGGGTCTCGTGTACATGTGCATCTTTTACACGGCTGCCACAGCCGAGTGTATCGGCTGGGATTCGAACCCGGCCCCACTGTGTTATCATTCGAGTGTGCTACCACTGCACCACACCGCCTGATAAAAGGTGCTGAGGAAATAACGAGCAGATGAACTTACAGGATGTTTAAAGGTGGCAAACGATTACTCTGATAATACTCTATCACCTCATGGCCTCGAAAACTAATGCACACTCCGCGTTCGGAAAATAGATATGCCAACACAATTGCATTTTTAAGAGAATAGTGAAAACCTCGATAGTGCGTTTCCTTGAAAAAAGATTCCACTTAAATACATATTATGTTTGTTTGTACCGGTACAAACAAACATAATATGTATTTACCGGTACAATTTAAAAATAAAACATTTATTTGTACCGGTACAAACAAACATAATATGTATTTAAGTGGTTCTCTATTACAAAACCGCTTTGATGTTTATATTTATCAAAATTTTCTGTTTAAATGTTTTCGTGAAAGCGATTTTCCGAACGCTGTGTGTGCGTTAATTTTTGAGACCATGAGGTGACCGGGTATTATCAGTGTAATCGTTTGCCACCTTAAAGCATTCTGTAAGTTCATTGGTTCCCGGGAAAAGTCATCTTGAAAATGCATTGTTGGGAAAGCGATTTTCCGAACGCTGAGTGTGCATAAATTTTTGAGACCATTGGTTGATAGGGTATCATTAGTGTAATCGTGTGCCTTTTTTAAAACATTCTGTAAGTTCATTGGTTTTTGGGAAAAGTCAACTTCAAAATGCATGGTTGGGAAAGCGATTTTCCGAATGCTGAGTGTCCATTAGTGTTTGAGACCATGGGGTGATAGGGTATTATCAGTGTAATCGATTGCCCTCTTCAAACGTTCTTTAAGTTCATTGGTTCTCGGGAAATGATTACTTAGCCATGTTGACTATTATTGTACACACATTTCTGCTGCGTGTTTTGCAGTGGTGCTTTTATATTATTGGTGATGGTGGTAAAGTGGTAAAGTAAGTAACATGCGTTCTCCACTGAATGATGGCTGCTGTCAGAGAAGTAGAGTGCCAAAATTTGCAGCGGATCCCCAAAAAGAACTGTAAGTTTTTGTTTCCGGTTTGACACCGGGGGCTGTCGGGATTTTTGTAGATCTCTCGTGTGAAATTCCATATTTCCCGGTTACTTTGGTTCTTCGGCCGACGGAAAGCTGCAGGGCATTACGTTGCCACGTCGTAGGCCGTGATGTTGATGCTTTGATTTTCTTTGACCCTATGGTGTTCATTCCAAGGGATCGTTCCTATTTTATAACATATCTGCACTCCTGTTAAACTGTAAAATAATTTGTCATTAGAATGAAAACTAAATAATCTTTTTTAAAAACTTGAAAATTAGAGGGTTTAACTTTTATTGTAGATGATCAGGGCCAATATTCACGTAGTGGGGTTTTAAAAAAGGGGGCTAAATTCTTAAATACAAATTTTTTAACAAGTCAAATTCCTTGTATTTACCACCGAAACTACCCCGGATTAATGGTAACCCCACATCGTTAATCTAGGCCTCGCCTTCATCCCTGTAAGATAGACTGTCCCGCAGTGCAGCTAAGTAGCATGGGATGCCTATATGCTGTGCGTTGATAGGGATTGCTTAGGGGTGCTTATAACTCTTAGTTATGACTTGACAAAAAAACTGGGGTGTTTTTTGGACTTCTCATGACCTGCTACCCATACAAAAAAAAACATTTTTTTTAAATGACTTAGTAGAACATTTTGATCTAACCTTGAAAACAGACCACACTTTTTTCTATGGGGAAGTTGACCACCATCATTCCAATGAGCGAATTATATTTAACGCAATAAAAAACTTAACACGCTAGATCGATTTTGAACTTTAAATCGTGAATAACTTTCACAGTTTTGCTTTGAGAAGAAAACTAACGTCTTCAGTGGACTCCCTATGAAATTATACCCCTATTTTCATCCCTTGTTGGCCAAAAAAAGTAGTTTGTAATTCCAGCTTTTTTTACTGTAAATCGTGAATATCTCCCAAAGTACTTGCTTTAGACGGAAACGTATGGGTGCATTGGACTCCTTGTGAAATCCTACCCCTAAAAACACCCCTCGTGGGGTGAAACAAACTAGTCGAGAATTTTGACCTTCAAATATCGAAAAGACCGTGATTTCCTCGATTTTTGAAGATTCGCCCATACTGTGGCCTAAGGGGTAGTAGACCACCCTGAACACGATGGGCTACTCAGATTTGACGCAACTGTAATACTTTGACTCCTAGTTCGATTTCTAATTTTAAATCGCGAATAACTCGCACAATTTTGCAATGCGATGAAAACAACTGTGTGCAATGGACTCCCCATGAAACTCAACCCCTAAATACACCTCTTTGCGTGACGAAAAGAGCTGCCCGAATTTTCGGTTTTCACATCGAAAAAATACGTGGTGTAACCCCTTTGGGTATTTCATGATTCATGAAGATTCGCCTATACTTTGGCCTTAAGGGTTGTTGACCACCCTGAACACGATGAGCGACTCAGATTTGATAAAACTTTAACAGTTAAACTGCTAGACTGATTTTTCTCTTCAAGTTATCGCTTGTGAAGAAACAGAGGAGTGCATTAGACTGCCCGAGAAATTCCACCCTTATCTACTCCTATGTAAACCCTTGCATGGCGAAAAGTGATACTCAAATTTAAGTGAAAAAATCGTAGAGCAGACAGCGTCTTATAGTTATAGCCAAAATGTTCATAACTCAAAACCCTCCTCGTGTATCTCCTTTGATAGCTCCTTCGATGAGCTCAATAGCTCCTCGTTTTTGGAATAGCTGTCCGGGTTAAGGGAACCGAGACTCCAGCAGTTACAAGTTTACAACGGACAAGACAACGGAGTACAACGGACAAATTCGCCGCCTCCAGCGCAGCAAGACGTATGGCCGTAGAACGGCTCGAGGTCGGCACCTCCACCACACACTGCTTTTAGCGCACTCTATTAGCGATGCAATGGACTTACCCTGCACTCTTGGCGAGATCTAGCAGCGAGGCAATGAACCTTGTTATTTCCAGGTTTATATATCAGTTAATTTCTAACTATAATATCTGCCCAGCTTGGTCCATTGGTTTAAGGCGTGCCTCTCTGGTAACACTTCGTATATCGGAGGCCCCGGGTTCGATCCCCGGCATCGGCTAAGACTTTCGACAACTCTGGAGAGTTTTGTCGCTCAGAGTTCACCGTACTGCAATGTGGATGGTGACGGACGTGGCCTGACTTAGCCGTGCCCCGTAGGGGGACACCCCGATAGCCTTCATGCCATGTGAGATCCCCAATCCCGACGCCTGGCATCCTGGGCAGTGTTTTGCTACTATTTAATAAGGCCCTGTATTTAAACAGTAAAAAATACTAACCCTTGCAATAATACTTTGGCACAGCTTTTTTGCACTTTGTAGGATCTGATCCAAGGACCTCTGCGTTATCATCTGGGCACGCTACCACTGCGCTACACCGTCTGACGAAAGTGCATGAAGAGATAACGAACAAGAGATGTTTCCGTGCACTTGCGCGTGAAAATTACGAGTCCCCGGAGAGGATGTGAGTTCATCAGCTGGCTACCAGGGCGATTGCAGCACTGCGATCGATTTCCACTAGCTGCAGGTTGCAGCTAGTTGCACCAGCCGGACTTGATCACTCGAACTCGTCGATGAGACTCGACCCATTGTTCGAATAATAAGAAATTCCACGTCTGTACTAAGATAACAATAAACCCATAAATACCTACGCACTTGTAGGATTTTTTCCACATCAAAGTTGAAGCAATTGATTCTCCTGAACCATAAACGTGCATTCAGCTATGAACATGATTTTCATGAAAGCACAATATTTTTGACGACCAAAATACAATCATTTGTTGCAACATGGAAATTTTAACTGAATAGGTACCTTACATAAAAACGCAAAATAATCTGACACCGTGTAAATGCTCTTTAAACGCAAATCATTTAACAAAATATTGAAAAAAAAGGAACTTAAAAGTAGGTTCTCTGATTTTGCATTGATTGCACCGTCATTAAATTGGACTATAGGAACTGAGCTCTTTGACAGTGTCCGCCCAGCCTATTTAAAGATAGGTAAAGATAAGCCACAACACCTTAAAACCACATTAAAATTTAAAACGTTATGTAAGTTCATTGGGTAGTCAACTTGAAAATGCATTGTTGGGAAAGCGATTTTCCGAACGCTTAGTGTGCATTAGTTTTTGAGACCATGACGTGTTAGGGTACTATCAGTGTAATCGTTTTCCATCTCAAAACATTCTGGAAGTTCATTGGTTCTTGGGAAATGTCAACTTGAAAATTCATTGTTACACCATGTTATTTTGGGCCTCTCCTTGCCCTCATTCCGAGCGTCGTCACTGGTTTTGTGTTGTGTCCGTTTTGTGTTGTCTCGCGATTATTCAGCTGTGTTTAACGACGCACTGTTTTGAAAATGGGATACCTTGGCCTTGACAATGAAGCTAACCTTGCATAGTAGGGATTCGAGGGTGGACCCGGTGCCCGCACTATCGCCTCAACTCGAACAATAGGATTACTCCACTAATCCATGCTGTCGAGAGGATGATAAGCAAGGAGAGAAATGCTGTTGTTTAAGTTCAATCTATCCAACCTAAAACTAGATATAAACGCCATAAAAACCGAAATAATAATTATGATTTATTCAACAGATTTGCAAGTGGGTGCGGTGACTTCTCTTTTTTCCTCTACGGCTGCAGATTCACAAAGCAGAGTCCTAACCATGGCAGTAGCAAAATAATCCCTGGTTTTTCCCAGAACCCAGCTTCGTAATAAGTGGTAGAATTATATGAAAAGGATGATACCCCCCTACGCTTCTTTTGCAAGTCATAGCTGAGAAAGTTATTCACGATTAAAAGTTTGAAATCGATCCTGCAGCCAAAGTATGAAAGTTGCGTCAAATCTGAATCTTCGAAAGTCGAGAAATATCGAGAAATGATTTTCAGTTCAAATTTCTCAACTTAATCGTTTCACCCTGCAAGGGGTGTTGATAGGGGTAGATTTTCATGGGGAGTCCAATGAACACCCCTGTTCCCTTCTCAAATGAAAACTGCGAGTTAGTCGCGCGATTTACAGTTAGAGAGTAGAGTACTGAATTTAGCAATCCATTTTTTGCCCCAAGGGGTCCTTTTCGGAGTAGAAATCAAGAGGAGTCCAATGAACAAATTGGTTTCCTTCTCAAAGCAAAACGGTGTGATTTATACGATATAAAGTTGAATATAAGGATATAAGGTTGAAATCTATCTAGATGCCAAAGTATTAAAGTTGCGTTAAAACTGAGGAGCGGCCATCGTGTTCAGGGAGATTAACTACCATTTGGCCAAAGTATGAATCGTTTTTAAGGTTCAAAATTTTCTGCTTGGTATTTTCGTTAAAAAGGTAGTTGTAATAGGAGCATCATTTGATGGGGAGTCTAATTAGAAAACCCGTAGGAATTATTTGCGATTGGAAGTTGCAGGAAACACATCTGGCGGCCAAAGTATTATAGTTTCGTATAATCAAAGAATATCGTTGTGTACGGGAAACCGAGTATCCAGCTGTTGAGTACAACGCACTCCGTCGCCGCCTCCATGCATCGCGAGACGTGACCGAAGGACTGAAGAACTTGTCGAGGACGGCACATCCACCGACCCGGCACCACCACCTCCCCCAGTCAATTGAAAGGAGTTCGTTTTGAATCTTGCCTCTATATCCCGATTGTAATCACTTTTGGGGTTAGAATACTCAAAATGGTACTTTAGTATCGCTTATTATACTGTGATCTTCTAATTTTTCTTAATTTCGATTGAATGTGTAACCATGAATTGATGAAAATTTCAAGTGTTTATCCGTTGTGCACACCATTATCTCAGAGCTAGAAGATAAGCACAAGTAAAGTGCATT